>LR991022.1:16852052-18102052 GCA_905163495.3 Cosmia trapezina | reverse complement strand
CCTACTGCACTAAGGCACTAGGTATTCCGTAAACATATGAAGGTAATGCTGTCAGTGTACTAGGAAGCGCTGGATGTGTGCCTAGTACACCCTAGCACTGGCCGCCGTCCAGCAATAGCGAATACCACTAGTATTCATGTGCTCAATAACATATATTTACACAATTTGTTTACTTAATGCGATAACTTGCATACCTGGCAGGTTCCAATGTTATTTGTACAAAATAATCCTACAACTTCTTTGTATTTGAAAGTGCTATTACCGCGGCTAATCCCCATGTTTTAGCAAGGATGTTCCCAGAATATGTGAGCTCCATTATCGAAGATCTCCGGCAGAGAACCGGTCCTTCTCACCGTTATTACTATGTTTACCGGTGACTCACCGCTTGCGTTAGTGAATGACTTTTGTCCTTACCTCTTACTCTTTATCTAATAATATGTTTATCCGGTATAAGTGGTACAAAAACTAGACGAGTTATAGGTACCCTAGTTATGACACTGCATTCTTTTTAGGGTTCCGTACCAAAATGGTAAAAAAGGAACCCTTATGGTGTGACTCAGTCTGTCTGTCTGTCTGTCCGTCTCTCTGTCTGTCTGTCTGTCTGTCTGTCACAGCTGGATATCTCAAGAAATACTTATGCTATCAACTTGAAATTTGGAATAGTTTTAGATGACATTTACCCAACTATTTTGCAAATAAGAAAGAATTAAAAATATTTATAATTTTTTTGTAACAGGGACTGAAAGGGGGTCTTAAAAATTCAAAGTGGGGCTACTAGGGCATGTGGGGTATTATATGAAAGGGCGCTGTTTGCACATAATCAATAATTTTTTTAGTTTTTTTTAGGCCGCATTGTTTTCGAATTTTGATGAAAAATGTAAAAAAAAATACCGTTCCCCAACGATGTCTCTAAATGGCACACTTTTTCAGAAATCGGAACGGAACCCTCGGTGCGCGAGTCCGACTCGCTCTTGACCGGTTTTTTTTAATTACTATGCAGGTATAAACAATAACAACAAACAAATGATTGTGACAAAGAATGATGTATCGTAACATTTGGCTAAACACTGGAGTAGTTACCGGTACAGTGCTGTAGCCATAAGCTAAGAATGATGTATCGTAACATTTGGCTAAACACTGGAGTAGTTACCGGTACAGTGCTGTAGCCATAAGCTAAGAATGATGTATCGTAACATTTGGCTAAACACTGGAGTAGTTACCGGTACAGTGCTGTAGCCATAAGCTAAGAATGATGTATCGTAACATTTGGCTAAACACTGGAGTAGTTACCGGTACAGTGCTGTAGCCATAAGCTAAGAATGATGTATCGTAACATTTGGCTAAACACTGGAGTAGTTACCGGTACAGTGCTGTAGCCATAAGCTAAGAATGATGTATCGTAACATTTGGCTAAACACTGGAGTAGTTACCGGTACAGTGCTGTAGCCATAAGCTAAGAATGATGTATCGTAACATTTGGCTAAACACTGGAGTAGTTACCGGTACAGTGCTGTAGCCATAAGCTAAGAATGATGTATCGTAACATTTGGCTAAACACTGGAGTAGTTACCGGTACAGTGCTGTAGCCATAAGCTAAGAATGATGTATCGTAACATTTGGCTAAACACTGGAGTAGTTACCGGTACAGTGCTGTAGCCATAAGCTAAGAATGATGTATCGTAACATTTGGCTAAACACTGGAGTAGTTACCGGTACAGTGCTGTAGCCATAAGCTAAGAATGATGTATCGTAACATTTGGCTAAACACTGGAGTAGTTACCGGTACAGTGCTGTAGCCATAAGCTAAGAATGATGTATCGTAACATTTGGCTAAACACTGGAGTAGTTACCGGTACAGTGCTGTAGCCATAAGCTAAGAATGATGTATCGTAACATTTGGCTAAACACTGGAGTAGTTACCGGTACAGTGCTGTAGCCATAAGCTAAGAATGATGTATCGTAACATTTGGCTAAACACTGGAGTAGTTACCGGTACAGTGCTGTAGCCATAAGCTAAGAATGATGTATCGTAACATTTGGCTAAACACTGGAGTAGTTACCGGTACAGTGCTGTAGCCATAAGCTAAGAATGATGTATCGTAACATTTGGCTAAACACTGGAGTAGTTACCGGTACAGTGCTGTAGCCATAAGCTAAGAATGATGTATCGTAACATTTGGCTAAACACTGGAGTAGTTACCGGTACAGTGCTGTAGCCATAAGCTAAGAATGATGTATCGTAACATTTGGCTAAACACTGGAGTAGTTACCGGTACAGTGCTGTAGCCATAAGCTAAGAATGATGTATCGTAACATTTGGCTAAACACTGGAGTAGTTACCGGTACAGTGCTGTAGCCATAAGCTAAGAATGATGTATCGTAACATTTGGCTAAACACTGGAGTAGTTACCGGTACAGTGCTGTAGCCATAAGCTAAGAATGATGTATCGTAACATTTGGCTAAACACTGGAGTAGTTACCGGTACAGTGCTGTAGCCATAAGCTAAGAATGATGTATCGTAACATTTGGCTAAACACTGGAGTAGTTACCGGTACAGTGCTGTAGCCATAAGCTAAGAATGATGTATCGTAACATTTGGCTAAACACTGGAGTAGTTACCGGTACAGTGCTGTAGCCATAAGCTAAGAATGATGTATCGTAACATTTGGCTAAACACTGGAGTAGTTACCGGTACAGTGCTGTAGCCATAAGCTAAGAATGATGTATCGTAACATTTGGCTAAACACTGGAGTAGTTACCGGTACAGTGCTGTAGCCATAAGCTAAGAATGATGTATCGTAACATTTGGCTAAACACTGGAGTAGTTACCGGTACAGTGCTGTAGCCATAAGCTAAGAATGATGTATCGTAACATTTGGCTAAACACTGGAGTAGTTACCGGTACAGTGCTGTAGCCATAAGCTAAGAATGATGTATCGTAACATTTGGCTAAACACTGGAGTAGTTACCGGTACAGTGCTGTAGCCATAAGCTAAGAATGATGTATCGTAACATTTGGCTAAACACTGGAGTAGTTACCGGTACAGTGCTGTAGCCATAAGCTAAGAATGATGTATCGTAACATTTGGCTAAACACTGGAGTAGTTACCGGTACAGTGCTGTAGCCATAAGCTAAGAATGATGTATCGTAACATTTGGCTAAACACTGGAGTAGTTACCGGTACAGTGCTGTAGCCATAAGCTAAGAATGATGTATCGTAACATTTGGCTAAACACTGGAGTAGTTACCGGTACAGTGCTGTAGCCATAAGCTAAGAATGATGTATCGTAACATTTGGCTAAACACTGGAGTAGTTACCGGTACAGTGCTGTAGCCATAAGCTAAGAATGATGTATCGTAACATTTGGCTAAACACTGGAGTAGTTACCGGTACAGTGCTGTAGCCATAAGCTAAGAATGATGTATCGTAACATTTGGCTAAACACTGGAGTAGTTACCGGTACAGTGCTGTAGCCATAAGCTAAGAATGATGTATCGTAACATTTGGCTAAACACTGGAGTAGTTACCGGTACAGTGCTGTAGCCATAAGCTAAGAATGATGTATCGTAACATTTGGCTAAACACTGGAGTAGTTACCGGTACAGTGCTGTAGCCATAAGCTAAGAATGATGTATCGTAACATTTGGCTAAACACTGGAGTAGTTACCGGTACAGTGCTGTAGCCATAAGCTAAGAATGATGTATCGTAACATTTGGCTAAACACTGGAGTAGTTACCGGTACAGTGCTGTAGCCATAAGCTAAGAATGATGTATCGTAACATTTGGCTAAACACTGGAGTAGTTACCGGTACAGTGCTGTAGCCATAAGCTAAGAATGATGTATCGTAACATTTGGCTAAACACTGGAGTAGTTACCGGTACAGTGCTGTAGCCATAAGCTAAGAATGATGTATCGTAACATTTGGCTAAACACTGGAGTAGTTACCGGTACAGTGCTGTAGCCATAAGCTAAGAATGATGTATCGTAACATTTGGCTAAACACTGGAGTAGTTACCGGTACAGTGCTGTAGCCATAAGCTAAGGAAGTGTAATTAATTATAATAATGCACAAGTACTAAGACTAAGTACTGAGCGTGCCCTTGCCAACTTGTGAAGGTTTCAAAGCTTTGTTCTACCGGCGACATGCGCATCTCATAATAAATAATCAACTTATGGATACGAAATTATGAGTCAGAGTCTATTAGAGGAAACGATGTTTTCCATTTTATTTTATGATAAATGATTTATTTTCTGTAAGTAGGTTAATATAGTTTGTATGGTGTTCCCTTGTTTTATTTGCCACATTTAAAGTATCCACACTTAACTAATTCGCATTCCTTATCTATTATGAATATTTGCGACCACGTTATATTTTTCAATACACTTCCTCGAAAGCTGGTTCATATCGCACTGCGATTAGGTTCACAATGCAATGTATTTCACACGCGTGCGATTTTTCATTTTCCAAAACGTGTGCGGGAATAAAAATTGCCAAAGATAACTTACACCTCTTAGATTTTATACCTATAGGTACTTAGTCCAAATTGGTTCAATGCCTCTATTCACAATTATCTATTTGGAGGTGAATGTTTTTTTTTAATCTCGGCAAAGAGATATGCGTCTGTACGGCGTTCATATTTTTTGAATATTTAAATAATGTTTATTGGAATATCATCAAAAACCATCATTATTACAATAAAAATAACGTTTATGAACAAATTAACATTTATTTTTGTTCTAAACTCAAAAATATTTGAATTTTCTATTTTTCATATTAGGCTGTTTATCGGCTTTTATACCTTTGCTTCTCCTTCCACCTGGCGAAAGCAAAGCGCGGAAAAAAAGAAAATTTAAATCTTAATTTCCTAATACAAATATTTTTCGTTATTTTATTTTATTTCTTCAAAAGTGTAGGTAGGTATTGAAAAAGTTCTCGGCTCAAAAACAACCTCGCCTACGGCTCGGGTGTTAATTCCGCCTCGAATGCAATAACCGAAATTCTCCACTTTTATCAAAATGTACTATTTTTTACAGGTTGATTAAAAATTTTTTTTTTGTTTGCTACCTAATGTTATTTGCGTACGAAATTTTATTTTATTTTATTAGGATCTCCAACAAAGAATACACATTACATGCTATATTACATAGGACAAGAATGAAATGAAATGTTATGACCGCGCTTTATATTATACTAGCTACGCCCCGCGGTTTCACCCGCGTATACCGGGATAAAAAGTAGCCTATGTGTTAATCCAGGGTATAAGCTATCCACATACCAAAATTTCACCCAATTCGGTCCAGCCGTTTGAGCGTGAAGAAGTAACAAACATACACACACACACACACACACTCACAAACTTTCGCCTTTATAATATTAGTGTGATTTCTCCACACAAATTTTGACACCCTCCAATCCCTCCTTATGGTGTAGTTTAGGAAAACTAAAAATGACAAACTTTATAATTTACTTAGTTATACACTGAGTGTATACTCAGTATATACTCTATATATGAGTATATACTCATGCCATATATACCCATGCCCACCCATATACCCATGCCATACAGTATATACTCTATATATGAGTATATACTCATGCCAAAGAAGGACGGTCAAATCGTACCTGACTACGAGGCGGTGGTGTACAGATATGCCATATATATGTAAAAATCTAGTATTTTTTAAGGTCTTAAAAAACATAAGAAATAGATATTTAAGTCGCCAGAAAAAAAGCACAAACACATTTTTTTTTAATAGCATAATTTGCAAATTATTTAGAATAACATGTTCAGAACGCACCTTTGACGATTCATTTTGCTTAAGAAATGATTTAGTACTCAAAGATTATAATTATTCACGTTATTAGATGTAATTCAATTCTATATACTTGTGTATCAAACCAACTAGTGCTGTTTTTATTATGTATTGGATTCTTGTCATAAAAATAATTATGTGGGTTCATAGTAAGTATCAACATTTTGTTCAATTGTGTACAACGGAACGTCATAATATGTCATCGACGCGCGCCATGGATTGACAGTGTCAATACTGTCAATTACAACGGGTGTCAATTTGACACTAATATACTGTAGTGTGTAGTCTTTGCACCCGGCGATCTCGCATTGTTGTTGTGTTGTTGTTGTTAGTGTGAATATTGTGATAAGTACTTTACTGTTTTGGATTTCCTTCTGTTGTTTGACCTTGGCATTGTTTTACAGACTGATAACTAGGTACCGCTTGTGACGATTATTCTGTGCTTTTGATTTCCGGACACCGATAACCTCAAAAGTATTTTTTGCATTATTGAAATATCTTGGCTATTTAGATATTATTTTCGAAAGGGGTGGTGTTTACTACATAAAACAATCAAATCTCACTATAATTTGCTTCTGTACACTGAAAATAAAACCCAGGTCCAGCTTCTATAGAAATATGACCGATGTTCTTTCAAGTCTATTAACTCAAGGAATAAGACTTTTTAACCGACTTCTGAAAAAAGGAGGAGGTTATCAATTCGGATGTTTCTATTTTTTTTTTATGTATGTTCGGGCATAACTTCGCCACATATAACTAGACGGATTTGCAAAATTCTTTTTTTGTTTGAAAGTGTATACTCTCGAGGTGGCCCCATTGTCACCAAGTCAGAATCTGATGAGGGGATCCCATTTGGTGAAGTAGAACTGATGATGAAGACCACAGATGGCCATCGGAACTACTCAATTGTACCTAAATATTCCACGGGTTGCGATTCGATTACTTTAATATGGTTGCTAAGTAATTTATGCCCGTCTCAAAATGCATAATTGTGATGATGACTTCACCATGGAGCTCCAGTTCTCCTGGTTCTTACTACGAGAACACCTCAACAATTAACGTCCCTGCATCGGGAAAAGCAATAATTTGTAAAAGGTGATGAGCAGTTGACATTGGGCTATTGTAACCAAATTGTAACTTAGATAAAATAGAAACCGACCCATTACAAAGTGAAAAATAAAAACTTTTTTACAAAAAAAAAAAAACAACCGACTTCCAAAAAAAACACTACAAATTGAAAAATAACTTAAATTTTGGAAGTCGGTGGCAAAAAACATACAGATCCAAAGACACCGACTTCCAAAATTAAAGTTATTTTTCACTTTGTAGTGTTTTTTTTTTGGAAGTCGGTTGTTTTTCTTTTTTTGTAAAAAAGTTTTTATCATACAAACTTTGGACCCCCGTTTCGCCTTTACGGGGTTCCATCCTTTCTTAGCTGACGTCTCCTACTCATAATCTATCTCTGTGCCAAATTTCACCTTCTTTGGTACAGTAGTTCTTGAGATTTCGTGTCTAATCAGTGGGTGAATGAATGTATGTATGAGTGACCTTTCGCTTTTATATATAAAGAATTGTTCGTTTAATAGTATAGGGATATCGAAGTAAAAGTTATGTGGGGAAATTAGAAAAGTTTCCTCACACGTAGCCTTATTGCGTAAGTAATTGGGTTAGGTTAGGGTTAGGGTTTTAGCCGTTTGTACTATAAGGACATATTATACGTTTTATCCTGTATCCACTCATTGTGAGGACTTATTCCCGCATAACACGTAAACGAAAATGGTCACTAATTGGGCCGAGAGTGATTCATTTGCTTCAATTGGTCTGAATCACTTGACATTTTTTAGGTTGTCAAGCTCGTATTGACGCACGAGACATCGGTACCTACTATCTATTAGTACAAGCACTTGTGTTTCAATTTTATAGGACAGTTTCATGCACGTCACTTTGGTTCTCGATAAATGCAAACCACAAATCCCATAAACTATTAATTGTCCAGGAAAACCAGGAAATGTTCCTTATTGTTGTTTTAAAATATAAAAAGAATAGGTATAGATCATTACCTACTAGAAAAGGAAAATTCTTCTAGCTCTACAAAAGATAAATGGGAAAATAGTATGAGTTCCTATTTTATATACGATAGTTTAAATAGAGATGATAGTCGAACGAAGATTGACAGTTAGTCAAACTGCACAGAGAACGTCCAGCGGAGACGATTACCTACCTACATCGTCTCCGCTGGACGCTGTCTGCACGAGACACTGTCGTGTTAATCCTTGGGAGAGGCCTAAGTCTTCGGCTGAAATGATGGTGATTGTGATTAAATTCGTATATCCTATACTTAGGTACTATTAAATGAGTAATCTTTGTTTAAACAGCGTTATTGGTTAAACACCAACAACCTCTTAAGCTGTCATTATACTCATCATTCGGAACAACTTTTACTATGGGACCAAATCTGAAATCGCAAAAACAAATCAGTACATTTATCTAAATCAAACTCGGCAAAATGTAGGTAGGGAGAAGCTGATTTTTTTTCGCGATTTCAGGTTTGGTCCCATAGTAAAAGTTGTTCATAATGATGAGTACAGAGACCCCTTAAGAGGATATTGGTCAATAACCAATAACTCTGTTTATGTATATTAAATAAATACAACATTTATTTGTAATCACGTTCTCGAAAACAGCTCTAACAATTTATTTATTTATTTATCACCCTTACAGCTATCGTTACAGGCTTTAACCTAATGCGACAGTGTATTTCGATGAAAGTTGAAATATAGGAGTTTTAGACTTTGTTCTGCAAAGTCGTAGTACATTATTTTGTTCTATCATCAATAGTTTTCGCAGCGCACGCGATGTAAGGAATTTTTTAGGTATTTTTTTTACACCTCGGGTTACATTATTGGAGTTTTAGTAAGGATCCCTAATTTTTTTGAAAATATAATGTAGTCTATATGTCACTCGGGGATAGGGTAAGCTACACTATCCCCAACGGTGAAAGATTTTTTTAAATCGGGCCAGTAGTTTCGGAGCCTATTCAATGCAAACAAACAAACAAACAAACAATCAAATCTTTCCTCTTTATAATATTAGTATAGATGTGTTCTTATAGATATCCTCTTCCGGTTAAATACGATATTAGGTACAAGAAGTTATTCAAATGTACTTCCCCGATTTATTTCTGTAGGTATTTCTGTTTCTTTATTAATATTC
The DNA here is from genome assembly GCA_905163495.3 of Cosmia trapezina. Taxonomy (NCBI): domain Eukaryota; kingdom Metazoa; phylum Arthropoda; class Insecta; order Lepidoptera; family Noctuidae; genus Cosmia; species Cosmia trapezina. The sequence continues at coordinate 18,093,020 of LR991022.1, read as the reverse complement.
TGAATTAAACATAGTAACTAATTAATAAATAATAGATCCTCGGTTGTCTAATATGTCAGAACGAAGCTGCGTAATAATGGAATGTGGATTTACCGGAGGAGTGACTTGATTTGCTACTTTAAATTTTAGGTACCTACTTAAATAAAAATAGTAAATATTGAAGTTGATCTTGTTAGTCATACTTTAGCGAATGAGACCTTAAAATAAAGCCCTTAGCTACACCTGAGAATACTCTTAGGATTAGGTAAGATCTACCTTTCCCCTGAAAATTTCAGGGAGAGACAAGACTTTATATGCTCGCATGTGTACTTTATCTACTCTGGAAACTCTTAGATGACTCGTACAATTTAGTTAGGAAGGTGTGTCTTTGTCTGTTTCCTTCAATATTTTTATCACGCCTGGACAGCAGAACGATGATGCATCAATCAATGTGGGGCGTGTGAAAACAATATATTTTCAATTTGGGCGCTCACTTTAAGAAAGACGTCCGTGACTCACTGAAGCGTGCCCTAAATAGTTTGGCAGTTTACAACGAAGCGCGTATCAACACCTTTCCGGAAAGATGACGGGGACTTCAATATTTTAAAATATATTAATTCATATATGGTTTTTTTAGGAAAACCCAATTGACAACTTGCGCTGGGATCGGGTAGGGACGCACTTTGATCAGATGAGTCATTTCTTTTAAACTGGTAAGTATTTGTTTAGTGGGGCAGTGATTCGGAAATTATAATTATATTATACTAGCACTTCCCGCGCCTTTGCCCGCGTGTATGTCGGAAAATATTATAACCACGGGAACGTGCTACCGGGAAATCCTCCCTTATTCCTTGTTTACATACATTTTAAAGGGAACCTCTGTGCAAAATATCAGCTTTCTAGGTTCAAGGGTTTGGGCTGGACGTTGATGAGTTAGTCAGTCAGTCAGGACTTCTCTTTTTATTTATATAGATTAGCCGGCGGCTTCGCCCGCGTTTATGTTGGAATTTATCCCACGGGAACTAGTATGTTCCCGTGGGATAAGTTCCAACATAAACGCTCCGGGATAAAAAAGTATCCTATATTATAATCCAGGTCATCCAGGTCTAGCCGTGGGCCAAATTTCATCCAAATCTGTTGAGCTGTTTTAGAGTAAAAGCATAACAAACAAACAAAAAAACTCACTTTCACATTTATAATATTATTTATTTAGGATAAAGTAAATAATTATAAACATAGGATAAGTCAGAATTCCTATTCGCATGTCGTAAAATATAAAAATCCATGGGTTGTTCCCCATGGTGCTGGGGAACGATATGTAAATTATTTGGCTTTTACAGCTTTACGTAAAAACTAGACAGGAAAACACGATCTAAATGTAAAAAAAAACTCACAGGTTTTTTCCGGAACATGTACCTTCAGAACAATTTATACATCAATGTTCAGAACATAATATTCAGAAATGTCGGTATGACGTGCTTTACCTAATATTTGTGGACTTACCGTAGGTAAGTACCGTGCCTGTACCGTAGGTACCGTCCTTAACTGGATATGTCAAGGGCGCCTGGACTATACATACCTACGTACTTTCCGTATAAGAACCTACTTAAGTAGGTAAATTTCACTATGGTGTTTAGTTAGGTTAGGTAAGTTGTTCGTATAAAGTTCACTAACGGCTCCGTGTGATTCACGGCTGCCCCGAACAGCACCATTCTGCTCTTTATGTAACTAAACTGTTACTAAATTTACAGTTCAGTCTTCAGCGTAATATTTTCAGTCTTCTTTGTTTCAGCAAAACACAGCACTGAAAACATGCATACAAACCTTGTTTTATGAAGGTTTCCAGGTCATTCATATTTCGGTTACCCAGTATTAACCGTATACGAAACAAATAAATTGTTGATTGTTCGTACTTTCACACTTGTATGCAGAAAATTGTGGCGCATCTAATCGTTGTGTACGTACACCTTGCGTTAACTTAATCATCCTAATGGATAAACCTTTGATTAATGTGCGGAATTTTGCGCACGCGACAAAGCAATGCAGTTACTCAGTTATTACTTGCTCTCATTCTCTTATGGAAAACTGTACATCATACATCCATAACACGTAACTTTTACTTAGATGAAACGAGCAATGTAAATTGATCTGTCGATTCGCGGCAACGCAGTGTAAGTTACAATGGCATGCAACGATTTCGAGGAATTTTGAAAATAAATATGTATTATGCTTAACTGGTATTTTGTCTATTTTATGAGTTAACATTTTACTTATACGATTTATTTTATTGGTATGCTGGATTTACGGGCTTTGTGATAACAATTTAAAATATTTTTCAAGTTATAAAGCATCGTTTTGTTTCACGCATTCTCGGCACACGTCGCGTCGATTTGAATTTGTATCGTCGTGGCATTTACTACGATCGTCCGGTTTAATGGCCGCTTCGCAAATTCACTACAAAACATTATCCTGAGATACACTCACTTTTGAAAAATGAAAGGAATGTTCGTAATACGTGTTATTTTCGAATATATTTATTTTGCTAATTGTTACGCTATTTAAAGGGCGTGTAACATCACGTTTTAGTTTAGTGTAATTTGTGTGAACTTTTAAGTAGATGCAGCGCAGTGTAATGAAGGCGAAGCTTCGAGTTGAAAAACCTTAAATTCGTGCAAGAATTCGGTGAATGTATTTTTTTCGACGTCGTTTTTACTCGACCGTTGACTAATAAGTACGATCGATTCGAATTCCATATCTATTAGATAGTTATTTCAACTTTTGCGCATTTACTAAGACCTTCGGAAGGTTAGAACTTCCTCTAATTGGGACTCAATGTGGGTTACTATAACAATAGTTTATTATTCGTAAATAAGCAATGCTTATGAAGAAAAATAAAAATACCTACTTAATAAACCAGAATACTTTATAACCAGATAATTTATTAACTAACTGAATTATTGCAGACAACTCTAAACATCTACTATGATCAATTATATTTCAGATCGCCGTGAAGTAAAATTGGGAATCAAACGAGCTTACCTGTTAAGCGAAGTCTTGATTCTAATTTTATGAACGGCGATCTGAAATATAATTACCCACCCGCCACTTACTAACAGCCCCAAAGCTGCAATAATTAGTCTACTTAATTCACTAAGGGCACTGATATTATAAAGTAAAGATATGCTACGTTCATACTGAGTGGCGTTCGGATATTGTTGCGTTCCTATTATAAATGTAGTTACTTAATATAGGTGTATAGAAGTTTTCAACTACGATTGCGATAGATACAATGGAACGTACGATACAGAAAGAGATAGCTTGACATTATAGATATAGTGTCACGCCACGGACACGCTTTGTTTCGCTCGCTGCTATTAGCCGACTGAATGAAATGACTACAATTGTCTACATTTGGCAGCAACAATTTGCGCGTCCTAGTGACATATTATTATATAATACCTCTTTATTATATAATACCATTGACTAAGGGCCTATTTTCCGATGTCCGAATAGCCACTACTTACCGAATAAATTAAAAAATGGAACGGAATTTCTATGAAATTATCTGCCAAGTAAGTTAATAGGAACTTAATCGTAGGTGGTGAAACAGACCCTTATCCTTTCAGGAAAACTTAACGACTGTAAGAATGTGGAGCCACTCTGTACAAAAAACAGAGCTTGTTCCTTATCTTAAGGATCTCTAAAATAAGTGACAGTTCTGTGTTGCCAACGATGACGTGAAATAATCCTATTTAACAAAATGTCTTAATATTTTATTACAAAAAAAATGGCGATGGTATACATGTGTATATACAACGTGTAATGCTAAATGCGCAAAACCTCTTAAGGGGTCATTGTACTCATCATTATGAACAACTTTTACTATGGGGCCAAACCTGAAATCGCGAAAAAAAAATCAGCTGTTCAGTACATTTTGACGAAATTTGCGAACATAAATGTACTGAACAGCTGATTTTTTTTTCGCGATTTCAGGTTTGGTCCCATAGTAAAAGTTGTTCATAATGATGAGTACAATGACCCCTTAAGAGGTTTTGCGCATTTAGCATTACACGTTGTATATGAAATACTAATAAACCTCAAACTACACCTTCTTAAGGATGAGACACCATCAAAATGGCTTTAGTAACTTCCTTTTAGAAGTCGCTTAGACAGTGAATCATAATTGCATGGTCTGAAGGTAGGTACCTATTCTTGCTAACCACATTAGGTACATGTATACCTATACTTCAAACAATGCAGTGTTTTCTTCAAAATTTATTTATCATTCTTAGTCAAATATTTACGGTTACATTACAATTAAAATCAAATGGAAGTTCATCGACTTGGTAGTGGAAGGTCGTTGGCAAATGTCACGAGTGCGGGTGAATCGCATCAGTTCCGAGTGCTGGTCTAACTTGGCAATAGCTACGGATCTCTTGCCAAACTGCTTCCAGTGCGGATCGAACATTGCTGCATAATTAAGGCTTGATACAGTTAAAATGAACTTGTTTAAAAGGTCAATAGGCCGAACAATTCAGTGAAGAAAATAAAACTGAATAATACTACCTATTGATCGATTTGAAGTTAGTAATCATAATAATAAACATACGTAGTGCTAACGACCGTTTCCGGCGGCCCATTATTGAGTGTGCAAGTCACCCCCTACCAATTTATCTGTGTATATTATAACATTTGTCAGGTAGGGGACATAGTTCTACCATAGTTCAAGGTACCCAATCCACTATAGCCACCCAAACCCATAGCCCAATATACTTTGTTTCCATGTTCTGCCATAGTTCTGCACCAACCGGGGGTTGTCCTTGGGTACAATTGCATAGTGCATACAGGGATAATCGTCGGCTGGTGACTTCTCGTCCTTTAAAATTGGCTAAAGGGGCCTTGCGAGTTGGCTTCGGCCCCTCGTACACCTTCCAAAGGTCCGGGACCCCAGGATCCCGAGATATGTCAATGACAAAAAAATAATAACATACGTAAAGTCACGCTTTCTTCTCCTGAGGGTAGGCAGAATGCCACCTGCTACGATCATACAATATAAATGTGTAGGTATCACGTATGGGTTTTTCCTAAATATAATAACGTTTTTAAAAGCTTATAACTTGATTAGATATTTTTTGGGTTTTCTTAATTTATTGAAAACCGGTAGACATTAGGTATAGCTACCGATATTACGTCTATACATCCGGAAAACGAAAACTTTAATCGTGCATGTGTAATTTCTATAAATAAGAGTTTGAATGTGATATTGAATTGAAATAGATCTTTCTACTTATGTTCTAGAACAAAGAAAGTTCTAGAACAAAGAAAATTCATGACACTTTCAGATTGATAAGGATTGTACAACTTCTCTCTCTTCCTTGAAGTTACAATTACTCCTGAAAATTGTTCCTCTATAGCCCCGATGGTGACTCGTCACGATGAATGGCATTACAGTCGAGCTTACTAGCCGACCACGGAACGCCACACACGTTCGGAATGTGTCCCACGCTGTTAAGTCTAGAGCAGCCGTTACAGAAGACAAATGGGAACGCTGCTGAGGCTACATTCATTATTGTTTATGTTTGTTTGCGAGATTTGCATGTATATGTATTATTACATTGCTACGGCGGAGATTGATTGATAGATATCGTTGGAACGATGTAGTCCTTAAGTCTAGATCTTTTGCAGAAAACTTTAAGTTGCAAATAATACTCGTAATAATAAATTTACACTCAAGCCCTGAAATTTTTCTTTAATTTTTTAGTATAAGTAGGTACCTAATGCAAGGCAATGTAGATCAAATATTAGCAGTCGTTTTGCCTAAAGCTGGTTCTCAGTTGGATTGAGCAATCTAAATATGTAACTAAAATCCAAAATATCGTGGTTTGTGATATGTAGCTATCTTAGGGCCTATTTCACGATGTCCGAATACCCACTACTTACCCAATAAATTCAAAAATGGAACAGATTTTGTATGAAATTATCTGCCAAGTAAGTTAGCAGGAACTTAATCGTAGGTGGTGAAACAGGGCCTTATAGGTACTTATTATTTACATACCACATCCCGTAGGTATTTCATGGATCGCAAATACAAAATTAAATAAGTATGAATCCATTTAACCGAACTTCATTACTTTTAGAGAGTTTGACCTACAAACGCGCTTAAACAATTTATTAAAGTAGTAACGTCGAAGTTCCAAAAACTGTGAGCCATTCAAATTCAACTAGATAGGGCTTTCTATTTGTCTAAAGACTGATAGCATCAGAAGAAATAAAACGTATTAGAAGAAGGTTACATGGTTACTTTGTTGTTGGAAATTGGAATCAATCACTGTCAGCGTCAACCATTCAATTCAATCAGAGAGAGGGCCCGGTTTATCTTTGATAGAACATGCGATTGAGCAACGCAGGAACTGAGCAATTAGTTATATTGGCATCATAATTACGATATTAAACAATTATCGATCTTGTGGCGCAGGTTTTACGTACGTTTGTAACTTGACTGCAGCAAAAAAAAACATGCATGAAAAGTATAGGGAGACGTTAACTAGTCTACAAAGTTGAGGAGTCCTTCTACAGCATTGTGTAATCGTAATTAATACCAGGCAAAGTCATAAAATTTAATGAGTATGTTTGTCTATTACTTTAATGGTGATCTGGGAACTATAGTAACCTATTGCAATGTTGTTTATTAAGTCACTAGAGTTGAGAGAGGCAATTTTACTGATTATAAGTGTACCGTAATACCTACTTTGATTCATGACAAGTAGAAGGTTTTGTTGTAGCCTTGTATAGAAGGAATAATCCTGGCGGGATGTTGCGACAAATCAATGCCTTTGGCAGCCAGCACACTCCTGCCAAGATGAATAAGATACAGTGTTCGTATCCGACAACTCCGGACATATATGTCACTAGCTTTTGCCAACGGCTTCACCCGCGTGGATGTCGGAAAAAATAGCTTATATCTCTGTGTCAAATTTCATCCAGATCCGTTCAGCCGTTCTGACGTGCTTGAGTAACAAACATCCATCCGTAAATCCATCCAAACTTTCGTATTTATTATATTAGTAGAATAGTAGGTTAGGTATTGCTAGCAGAACCCCGCGGTTTCACCTGCGTAAGTCTCGACTCTCGAACCCGTAAAAATATCGGGATAAAAGTATCCTATGTATTAGTCCAGGTTATAAACGATCTTTGTGCCAAATGTGTTCCAAATCCGTTCAGTAGTTTTTGCGTGAAAGAGTTACAAACATCCATCCCATCCATCCTCACAAAAATTCGCGTTATAATGTAGGATGCTTACCTAACTACTTAATAATTCACTCTATGGCAACCTTGCAAGTAAGTGAATGATAATTTTATTTGCATTTTAAAAAAACCCCACGCTGCATCCGAGGAAACTTAATAAAGAGTTTACTTTTCGTAAGTTTCCTGGTAAGCTTATGAACATTGTCTCTAATTATGTTCAAAATGTGTACGCGAAGATGGCCAATTAACCCCTCAAGTGTCTGAGTTTGGCTAATTTTAGACCCAAAACCCCAGCGAGTGGGGAGGGTTGGGGGTTAGTTGCGAACCCCATAGGTTCACAACTACTGATGATGATATGTTTTCCATCGGATGATGTTTTTTTACGTTTATATATATTTGATCTAAGCTTATATACCTAATAAAAAAAGGGTTTTTCTTATGCACACATGGGGTGCATTCGACACTTACAATCAAAGCTATTGAAAATCTAGTCTAATTAGTCATTTGGAAGCTGAAATATTGGCTTTTCCAACCGCACTAAGAAATGGCCATATAACTTTAATACAATGGATTACGTATTGTTCATACATTAAGGAAAGGAATAAAAATTGTTATTAGGAAAACCTCAAATATAGGGTTGTAAAATACCGGGTACGTGTATGAGTGGGCCGGGGTGGATTGAATCACCGACCTCCATCGTAATCGGGCTCGATCGTAGATTCGTAGCCTGGTGTATTCGGCGCTGGCTTCCCAGAACAAACTCGTGCTGCTTTATTGTGCTCGCCTTGAGAAATTTCTACGTTTTCATGGAAATTTGAATATTTCGTTGAATGTCACGAATATCTAGAGGCATTACGCATTGTAGAATTATTTTCCAGAATTTTGATGGCAAAGGTACACACAGAATGTACAAAACGGATTAGGTAAACCTAAGGAAAAGGATTTCGTATGTGTATCATAATCTTAGAAGTTTTCACCCTGTGAAACATGACACAAACATTCTTTACGACATGATCTTATTATGACTTACTTTACATACATTTTCATTTTCACGAGTCAATCAAATGAATTTGTAAAATTAAGCTTTTATTTAGTATCCTACCAACATGGAACGTTGACATATAACATAAATTTAAAAGAAATTAAAGTAAAATAAAGACTAAAGGCCTATTTCATGATGCCGTACTTACCGAATAAATTCAATAAAACCGGCCAAGTGCGTGTCGGGCCACGCGCAGTAATAGAATTCCGTAGTTGCACAATAGTGCGGACTAAGAAGACGGCTTTTTGTTGTTTCATGAATATTTGACTATTACTCGTAAACTTGAAAAGCAGCCAGGAGTTTGGATTTGTGCCCGGTTGATGGCAATAGGCTCACCCCCTATTACATGGGGCTAAGACATATCTGGCGAAATGTGGGTGTACTAGGTATACCTTTGCCCAACCTTTTGGGGAACAAGGCGTGATGTATTATTATGTTATGTGTATATTAAAGTAAAATCTAAGCACAAGACTAGCCTTACAAATTGTGAAAATACTGAAAGAAATCATGTGCATATCTGTCTTCCTTACTTCCCAACAAAAGCTCCTAAGATAAGAACTTACATCTCATAACTTCACATTAACGATACACCGCGAGCACAACACAAGGAACATGTAAATAGTCTAAACCTTCGCAAAGCTAGGTGACACAATAAACAATACCGCCACATTGTAACAAAGAAAGTTGGCACGGCATCAAAGGCGGCATCGCCTGTTATGACCACGATGCCACTACAATACCGTATATGTACGACCTTCACCTCACCGACTCACCGTGGCTAAGGGAAGCTACCACCAACCACCACCCTCGAGCTTTAGTCACCGCATACAATGGCTTTGTCATCACAGGTCTTCCCAAGGTCGGTATTGTCATGCCGATGAGCTAACACCACGTACCTACCCAACACCTCGATACCTGTATCGCTATGTGACTGATTACCGGGAAAAGGGGTACAATAGCTGATAGTACCTAGAATGTGGTTGAGCGATGAATTTATATGGTCATTCATTTGTTTAATGCGCGTGAATCAGTATTGGTTGTCGAAAGCTATCGCTTTTACATTTGAGACGTGCTTCGTGGTTAGTATGGGGTGATCCAATTAATGTTTCTTGTGTTTGCAACTCGATAAATTCATTAAATTAACCACCCTCTAAACGTAAAAAGCCCCAATTAGACGTGACTTTCTTTGTGCGTGCTAAGAAAACTGAACTTGAATCATACCTTACACCAGACTGAAAATCTTTCCATGTTAGAGATTCTCTTTTAAAACTTAAAGCTATTTACAAAGTTAGCTTCAAGGTAGGACATGTCGTCGTAGTAAACCGCCAAGGTTCCGTGGTAAGCAGATCAAGCAACGATACAGGGTGTAGCACGTCTTGGTACAGTCGAACTGCACGAGTTGCAAAGAATGTTGAATATTCATCTACATATGGCGCAATAGCTTCACAATATTACGAATTGATTTAATTTCCGTTATTAAAGAGTCAATGGTCTTACAGCGACACGTTTTAACGTAATTGTTACGAGGAACGCATGGCTCGTAAAGGGTTAACTACCTACCTACGTAGTGCGTAGGTACCTATAGTTCGCAAATGTATGTGTATCAGGTTCCGATTATCACTTATTGCCAGCGGGCGTTGGCAGTGTGCCAACCACGAGTACACAGTAAACAAACAGTTTAATCCAATCAGAAAATCCCAGACACATTTTGACCGACTTATCCCTGTTTTTCCGATAGACCCATAATCTAGCTTTAATCAGGTTATTCGCATTTTAATAACTGTATTATTACGCAGTTCCTTACATCACTTGAAGCTCAAGATTAAACGTGAATTTAAAGCAAAATTTCATGTAAATGTAAAATCTAGTCTTAGACACGAGTAGTCCGTATATCTTGCAGCGTACGTACTGTATTAGGTATTTTGTTTACCGTTGATCTAGTAACTACTCGAAAAAATAGGTAAGTATCTTTTCTATTTGTCTACGCAACGTCTACGAACATACGAACGAACGACACTACACTACACTACGAACATCTAGGCGGCGGCGGCGCAGCGTCTACGATGCGCCCGCGCCTACGCTGAACAATCGGCCTGTGCGAAGACACTCTACGGTTCCACTTATTTACTTTTGCTAAGTTACTAAACTCCTCAAGCTTCCTGTGACAGTCAGCTACTATTATTTATTGTGTAAATATTGTCAGATGTATGTACACAATAACAAACACGATAAATAAATAAATTTTACTTTAGTATCGGTAGCCACTTGAAGTACATTACTCATACCACTTGTAGGTGTACCAGGTGATTTACTATGGGTATTTCACCATTTAAAATCTATCGCGAGAAATCATCAAATAAAGGTCCTCGTAGGTATATTGTTACTAAGAACCGGCGGTTCCGCTTATGTACTCATTTATTATAATAATGAATGTAATTGTTGAAGTCTAATACATTAATAATTGCAGTTGCTAGTGTATTTGACAGGTGATTTGACATATTCATGGGAAATAATTTTCCACGGGAAATCTTCAGCGGGTTTTAAACAATCATTTAAACCTGTTAATGTCCTTGACTGAATATTGGACTTCCCCTAAGAACTTTATACTATGTAGAACGTTCCTACAGTTATCAAGGCATACAAAATACACTTTGGTCCCTGATTTTTATAATGACCGGTGTATTTTTCTCAATAATCATAATAATCATGATAATGATGATGATGTTGATGTGTATACGAACAACTCTTATGCCTTATAATATCTAATCTATATCTTACATATCAAAATCAATCGCTGTCTGTTAGATTCGCTAAAACTCAAAAACGGCTTGACCGACTTGAATATATATATTTTTTACTCTACTCTATATCGGTAGTTTAAAAAAAATAGGAAAAAAAGAACTTGAAATTTTAATAGTACAACGTCTGGCTAGTAGTGATGGCAATTAATGCGATTTAGAATAAATTTCATTAGCATGCGAATTCTTGAGTCTTCGCATGCTAAATGCTATTGCTATGCTATTTGCTAATATGACGATAAGTCAAGTATGTGAATTTTGTTAATATGTGAATTAAAGAGCGCGTGTGTTTTTTAACAATTTAAAAAATAATCGCGCGCCACGCACGTGACACACAAAATCACAAAATTATTATTAACAATACAATCATACGCATTCATTCAATATACGATCCTAAGTACGAGCTAATCGAAGATAATAAGATAATAATTGCTTGACTTCATTATTCGCACCACCTGCTAAATTGCTAATAATTTCACTTGCGAACGAGGTTCCGACTTTTCGTGGGTGCGACAGAGAGCGCGCACTGCATGCGCTGTCGACTTATGAAGTACGAAGGGATGAATAATAATTCATTTCACATTTCACAGAAATTCGCAACTACATTTCATTTGCTAAATGCTAAATAAGCATTCGCATGCTAACAATAAATGCGAATGCTAATTAATCCATCACTACTGGCTAGTAAGAAATAAAGATGACCCATATTGAAATTTTCTGTTGATGGAAAATATCGATATTTCCTATAAATTATTATGAAGGAACGAGGCAAAATTGTTGCACGATTGTATCTTATGTAATTGAGCTCGGCTTATGTAGGTACTTAGTAGTTATTTTCCTTTTAACCTGCGTCGCATGTAACGACATATAATTAGAGCTATGTCTAACATTTTCTCTGTCCATTGTTCTCAATTAGGTGATAATTCAATTATAATTTGATCGTTTTTCTTTCAGTTTTCAACAGGAAAATGTATGTCATTCAATTACTAAAATCATCGAAGTAAATGAAAAAGTCAAATAAAATATAAGATTTATTATTTAAATATTCACTGTAATAGTACATTATGATATAAGAGTGGTAAGTTGAAAATTACAGCCGAGGCGATATTGTTAGCCCGAGCCGTAGGCGAGGGCTACAAGAAAGCAGAGGCTGTAATTATCAAAGCGCACGTATGTCATACGACGTTTTATAACATATTTGCGAGGAAATAAATAAAACTCGGACTTTCTTAAACGAATAAATCTTTAAAAACACACTTTCTGAAAATGAATTTGCATCTTTGCATGTTTTCCATACGATGAAATTTTGATACGCTTGTAAGTATCTATCGGTCGATTTTTCGGGCAAGAAGCTTAGATTACCTAGGCTTTTTTGCTGCCTCTGAGACTTCTGGCGGTGTCGAATGAATAAATTCATCATTACCTACTTGACGACATTTTCAAATAAAAACAATACAAAGAAAAAACGCGCGGAATAGTTTTTACTTGTTCACAAATTAGCGATGCGCACGCATCATCGCTTTTTTTTAAGGCAAAGGAACAAAAACAGCCAGTATTATTAAAGTAAATTAATATTTTTTTGTTTTTGTTACAGATAAATGGTTGTTATTTATTGTCAAAATTAATTATTTAATTTAATTAATTTAAGAATTAAATGTTTATCATTTAATTCTTTAATTTTATTTTATCCCAAAGTTAATTTTATTCATAAAATGTTGACCACTTTTCTGACATAAAATCTCTTTGCTAAGATTTAAAAAAGTACCGTTCGTTTTAGACGGTGCATCATGATAAACAGTACGTGTTACCTTATTAAAAAGAAACTCGTGCGTTTTACTTTACAATAACGCACAAGTACGTAATGCCATACATTACGATACTGAAATTGGTGAAATAAGAGACCCTTTACGAGCAAATGTGTTATAAAATATTGTACGTACCTAATTCATGGCAAGCTGAGGCTGTATGACTGTAGCCATGTCTGTGGCGAGTACTTATGAGGATGCAAAACTTTTCAGGAGGATTACTTTAAGTTTCGTACTCGTAGATCTGAACAGTTTTACGCGCGATTAGATTAGTTTTGCTTAGGCATAATACTTATTATGTAGGTACGAAGCATTATGTTGGTGAGTGATACAACTTTTTAGATGCTATCGAACTTTGGGAATTTGTGTGACTGTCTTCATTATGCATGCATATCAGGTAAAATTTGAGGAAACTGGAAGTGAGTGCAATAAAGAACAAGTTAAAGTATTCAACGAAAGCGCATAAAGTTTTCCTGTAAAGTTGCAGTGCGTAGGGGCGGGCGGAGGCTTCGCGGCGGGCGGGAGCGGTGGGGCGCGTGCGTTATAAGCGCAGCGCGGCGCCGCGGCGCACACTCTGCCAAACTCGCGGTCTGCGGTAGGTCGTGTCACGCGGTGGCGCAACGATCGCAGCCGTTCCCGCCACACAAACGAACACATTTTCTTTGAAATTTCGTGCAATTGCAAAGAAAAAAGTGAACAAAGCGGGACATTCGGTGACTCGAGAGTGCCTTGTGATTGTTGTTTATACATGAATAGACTCTATTTTTTATCGATATTTTACAAATTTCGGTAGTAATAGATGACGAGGGGAGACGTGATCGCACTAGTGAAACGAAGACATTAACGTTTCAAGTAGAGAGGATTGCGTGAACTTCGCACTGGACCAGTCTAACAGGTTAGTTAATCAAAATGTCCGTGTTTGTCTGTGCTGTAGGCAGGTGTGATTAGACGGACAAAGGACAGATCGCTTGATACATTGATTACCGCACGTCATAATTGAAGCTATTTTTATTGCTCGTTACCATAATGATGATCATTCGTTATGAAAACTAACAAACAAACCTGCAAGACTTAGATATCATGATTAATGATTCTTGATTAACCACACCACACACACCCACCACATATTAAGGTTCCACTAAAGTCAACTTTATAACAATTCATCAATTTGATAATAACATAGAGTGATTAAACTTGTGCATACAGATAACTTATTGAAACTAACTGCTTCACGTGATGCCTTCACCTTTCTGTAAAGTTAATTCACGAAGTCTATGAAATCTGTGCAATATTTGAAATCTGGTGATTTGGTGTATTGCCGGTTCGGTGTCACGGTCACCAGCTGACATTGTCGTAATGCTACGGTACAGTAGCTCCGGCGTAGTAAACTGTCGTCTATACCCCAATAATTGGATCACCTTTTATTTACAATTACGTTGACCTCTGCCTCTAAACTCGTGTATGCTGATAACTCTGTTTCACTATCAATCAAAGTTATTGAATTTACTGCACGATGTTTGTTTATGAGTGAGAAAATGTTTTGATGAGAACTCAACTCCAATTTTCCGAACGCAGCGTTTTCAACGCTCTCAATAAAATTACTTTTATCATATCATACAGTTGTCGTTTGATAAGAGTGCTAAGATTACCTCTGCCTGATGTAAAAAGTCACTTTCTTTTTAAAATATTTGTAGACGCTATAAAACATCTAAGAAAACATTAAAAGATTGGTTTTTGTGTTTGAAAGAAAGAGGTGAAGCGTGCGTGCCGCTCCGCTTATCAGATAATTTTCGTGGATAAGGACGTAAACATTATCTATCTGATAACACTAAGATCTGTATGAACTCATTCTTTGAACAATCCTTTAGTTTACTGTACTTGTTGTGTGAAGAATGTATTGATAACTTTATAAATTGAATTATTGATAATACTGTGCAATCAGAAAACGTTTTTGACGAAGGGCTTTCGCTTTATTTGAGTTAGTGTTTCCGATATGTCACTTTTGTCAATGTTTAATAACTTTATAACAGTCTCACCTGATTTTAGTTTGTCTCTACCTGTTGCAAGGTATTTTGCTAGTATCTTATGTGACACATATTATGAGACAGCTGAAAGTGCGTGCTTTTGTTCAGATGTTCATCTTTACATTTGATACGCTAATATCTTAATTATAAACTAGCTTTTGCCAGCCGCTTCGCCCGCGTGGACGTCGGAAATGATCCCACGGGAACCGTACATTTTTCCGGAATAAAAAGTTGCCGACTATAATCTATCTCTGTGCCAAATTTCATCCAAATTCATCAGATGAGATCAGCCATTCTGCCGTGATTGAGTTACAAACATCCATCCATCCATCCATCCAATTCCCATTTATAATAGTGTAATAGTGTAATATAATATAAATAGTAAGATTAACCTAAGCGTGTGTCTTACAGTGTCAAGTTTAAACTTCCACAGTCAGAGCTAGTCATAAAGCTACACATAGTGGTGATATTTAATAAAATACTTAAAAGCACTGCTATTTGTGAGAAAATGTAGGTAACTGACCAAGTAAATCGATATAAGAGGTGCTCAGTTGTGATCATTAGTACCTTTTAAAATTAATCACAGCAAGTAATGCTCTAAGTTGTATAGTAAACAAACATGTTCAGTTAGTTTGTTCTGCGGCCTTACTGAGTCACAGTGTAGTCACTTCGTAGTCGGGCCGCCGAACTTGACACGATTAATGTTGGAAAGCATGGGCACATTAATTATACATGTGGTCGCTACTTAAATTCAATGGTAAAGTACAGGAACAACCTTTCTCCGTCTGTTCATAAAAAAGTTAAACCTTGGACTGCTTTCCTTGGTAACGTGTTACATTGTTGTGTGTTTTATTGTTTTTAAATATTGCGGTTATAAAATGGGACTTGCTTATTTATCTAAATAAAATGAGAAGTCCTGACTGACTGACTCATCTACGCCCAGCCCAAACCCTTGAGCCTAGTAAGCTGAAATTTTGCACAGAGATTCCCTTTATAATGTAGACGAGGAGTAAGGAAGGATTTGCCGGTAGTTCCCGAGGGATATTTTCCGACATCCACGCGGACTCGCTCCGGGCAAAAGCTAGTTTTATAATATATAATTGCAAAATAATAAAATAAGTAATATGTGATTCAAAGCTTTAATATTAAGTCGATACGAATCACAATCACTCACTTATTTGTTCAATGTTGAATAAAACGCAATTATACAATAATAATGGAAGCCGATGCATACAAATGACAAGAGTTCGCCAAGAAAATGATTTCCTTTATTCTAATACGATGTTAGAGAATTAGATACAAACAGGTAATATGTAAATGCATTTGCATAGGAAACCACAGATTGCTTTAACATTCACGTATAATTATGACCTAAGCCGTACATTAGTAATATTTACAATATTCTCTGTTCTTAATAATTGACGTCCGTAAGGGTGATGTGGAGTCACTTGTGACTTGTGACCCTGAGGTTTATTCAACCAAAACATTGTTTGACTCATGCCGCGGCAGTTTCCACCATTCGTTATACTGTTTTATGTAACACGAATGGATGACAAGGAAAATGGGAGATGGGAGGTACTAGTGAGGCGTGAGATGAGGTAGAGGATCATTAATAGGGAATTTGAGACATTGTAGCTAGGAAGATAATAACATACCATCGCACTCGTATTCCCCGAAGGGTTAGGCAGAAGTGTATGGTACGGTCAGCAACAGAAGTCGGTTAACACTGCTACTTTTTGACATTATCTAAATTAACATGATACGATAATACATGATACGATAACCTGCTTTTTAGCATTTCATTTATTAGATAAGAGTTAATTTTCTTAAAAATTTACGATTTTAATGAAGTATTTTTCTCAATAATTAAAGTTTAGAAAACACAAGTGTTAATCGAATTTTGTTGTTGACTGTACAATCATATTTCGACAGTTGTTTAAGCTCCATATCATCAAGGGGGCGAGCCTATTGCCTTGATGGCAATAGGTTAAACCCCAATTTACTTTGCCCATCCTAGCTATACACCATATAAACCAGAATTTCATACTCAGAAGCCGCATTTGAAAACCAATACAAGACGTCCAGTCAATATTGACTCGTTGGTTAAACATTGTATTAGAGATTTTTCCATTACAACAATATTGCAAATAAAACACACACTAGTTAGTAGCATGACATCTCGATAATGATAAGTTATTAGTATTGCCCGCGAGGATCCGGAAGCAGGAAGCGTTCCAATGCCGTGTCAATGCGAAGCGGCGGGCGCACGTCAGGCGGGACCACACGGCGCATGCGCTCTCATTGAGATGCATCTCAGAATCGCACCCGTCGTCATCACAGCGCATGTACAATGAACCGATGATGTCAATCGCGAACTTTAAAGGCTCTCGGGTAGGCTCGCAAAATTCCGTGTGTATTTTATGATCGCACATAAAATGATCGGTTTATTATCGTTTTGGCAATGAGATTAAAGATTGCGGATCTCTTTGCAGATATCTTTGTACCTAATATTAGACACCTCTTCTCCTGCCTACCCATATTACTAGGGGTCGGCGCAATACGTTTTCTTTTACATTTCTCCAAGTAATACAAAACATTCCAATTTAGTATTAAGAAACACCTGTGATAGTCAGTGGGGTGACCGTCGGACTGCTAAGTCGTAGGTCTCGAGTTCGAACCCAAGCCACGCACCTCTGACTTATTAATTTTCAGATTCATGTGCGTATTATATAATGATCACTTGCTTAAAAAACGGTGAAGGAAAACAGCGTAAGAAAATGCCTGAGAGATATTTCTCGAAGACATGTGAAACCAAGACAGAGGTCCAAAAAAACTCATAAAAACAAAAGAACTAAACTAAAAAAAAAAACAAACTAACTAAACACCAACAAAAAAACGGGCTGCATAAAAACTCTGACACCCTAACCACACGAAAAAGAAAGAAGAAGTATCAAAAATTAATTAAAAATATCTAACTTGCTAAGTTAGATAGGTAGGTAGTATATGATGTTATAGTAGATGATTCTTAAGTAGTACCTACTTAAGAATCATCACTTTAATAAAACAAAATAAGTTGGAAATACCTATCTTTTTAAATTATTTCCATTACTACGAATGTTAAAGTCAAACAGACGTAAAAGCACTTAGTCCTACAGATTCTCTGAAGTTTCTTGTTTGAAATGACGTACCTATAGTTTATGAAAAAATATAAACCTTTACCTACATAAAATTATAATCATCAACCTGTAAACTGTGGTTAAAATAAGGAAAACCGTTCGTCTTTTACATAATATTATGTTGACTTAGTACATCGCTCTGAATAGGATAAAACAACTTATTTGTAAGCAAAGTTCGCAGTGCTCTCAACTTATCGTCCCTATTGTTTTAGTTATTAATTCGACCTATCTTTATTAATCTTATCTACGCTTCTAAGTATTCACGCAGGTCACTAGGCAACCGTTCAAGTTTAGCAAGTGCTCTGGAACGCTTGAACTAATCTATCAATTACATGATTTAGTTTGACATCATGTTTACACAGTATGGTTATCGATTGCAATTTTATTGTCGGGGTCGGATCGATTAAACAGTAATTAAATATAATCAGTTTCACTAAGATAACTGAAAATATTTTATTGCAATCGTTTAGTAGATGCTATAAAAAAAAAATGTTGGAGTAAATTATGTTAGGTAAGAGATTCAAATCCAATGTCGGTGAAACCGGCGCAGTCGCAGCGTCACCTCCGCGCCGTCACGCTTCTGCGAGCGGAACATTGCTGGCGACACCTCTCATAGATCCGCGCTTTCGGTTTCGCCCGTAGAGATTGACCTGACGGATATATTATTACGTCTGTGAGATTGATTATTGAATCAATAACATGTTTATCACGATGTATTGTTAAAACGTAGTTTTCTGTTATTGAATCATCATCATCACCTGCCTATCCTTTAGCAAACTATGTTGGGGTCGGCTTCCAGTCTAATCGGATGCAGCTGAATACCAATATTTATCTCATATTATTAGAACCTATTAAAAGGTTGTTATTAGAAGGTAGAAATTTTTTATCATGACTTTTTGCTAACAAATAAAAACTCGGAAATTTTGTTGCTAGTTATTTAGGATATAATTATGCAATATGTATGTAAAGTACTTTTTTGTAGATCCTATAAACAGGGTTGCCTGCCAATCAAGTAGGTACGAAAAGTTTCTAGTTTAATTAATTTTATTCGAAAAAAAGCCACTTAAAGTTTACATTATAAAAAGTTTTGAGTAGTTGGATGGCATTTCTTGAAGTCCTTGCATTGCATAGCGGGCTGTGTAGAGGTCCAATGTAAGCAACATACCTTCCTCTTCTCATGAGATACGAAACAAGAGATTAGTCCTTTAAAACAGGAGTGAAACATTAATGTTTGTTGAAATAATTAGTAGTCTCTAAGGTATGGAAAACGCACTTAAGTATCAACTCTCGAGAGGGCTCTTGTAAAGTACCTTAGACGTTTAGAAGCCTCTGATTATTAATTATTAAGCATGCAACCTAGAACCAGAATTCGAAGACATGTGTCTATCAACCCGTTCTGGGAGATATCCTGGTGGATTACGTCCCACTCTCTCTGCCTCTCCCTGTGTCCCAGCAGTGGGAAAGTCATAGGCAGATTATTTAAGCTTGCAACTTTAGTAAGACTAAGCTGGGAATGACGAAAAACCATCTGAACCTATGTTCTTAGGTATTCTTCATCTTTGTTATAGCAAATGATTAAATCCGCGGTGAATCGCAAATCTCTTGAGTATACGGACATGCAATACATACAGCTGAATATCTAATCAGTTCCCCACATTGTGTAGCCGCTATATACTTACTATATAACGTTGGCTACAAACAATTTATCATTTACGAAGATAATAATAGTATTATGTTTGTTGACAAGCCCTTTGCCACTCACGTCAAAAATATGTAGGTCATCTAGCGGTGTGTGACTTATAGACCTATTTCTATGAATGACTGTAGTGCAAGTGCTATAATTCGTTTTGATTTGTATGGCGCTATCATTCTCATCATAGGCGACGACAATAGATAATAATGATAATTTTGATTTAATGCATTGCTAATAGGTAATTCAAATAAGGTAACAAAATATTACTAGATATGCGTTGAAAAAAAAATGTCTTTGTTAGGTAGGAAAAATAAGACTACGACAGAAAACTACGTTATAACGTTGAGTTTTTTAACTTAAACTTTATAAAAAAATAACTATTTGAAATCACAGTAGGTAGGTACCCACATCTATCTGAAAAATATAAACAAAAATCATTAGTTCTTTTAAACCTATTTGTATGAGTAATCATTTCAATGTACCTTTAACTCTATATTTACAAAACATTAATTAGGTTATTATGTATTTAGCTCATGCCTTGATAATCCAGAAAGATCTTACATAAGTGAACAGATGATGGGCACTGACTCACAGCAATTAACGATGTCGCGGATATGACGCAGAGCCGACCTCTACAAAAACCTCTAACCTAAAGGTTACTGCTACCTATAAATAAAATATAAATGCCTATATTTTATGAATAATGTATATAAATTGATATATTACCGGTTTTCTTACGATATTAGGATAACATTATTATATTATAATTCGACGTATAGTATTCCTTGCAGGACGTCATAGTAGGGTTAAAATGCAACAAATCAAGCCACCAAATGTTCTACCGATATTCTGTATTTTTTTTAAATTTTGGTGTAAGAAAAATATAAATTACGAAAAAAAAAAAATTTAATTAGTGATTTTTGGCAAAGTTTTAGGTATTTTTCAACTTTTAATTTTTAACAAGGATCTGCTACGGCATCAGCTCTGATAATAACTTAAATTCCAGTAAAGTCGCGACGTAAATCATTTTTGAATTATATTTTTCATAAAAAAAACTAAAAATCTAAGTACCTCTCTCAAAAACTAGTGAATTGCGGTAGAACATTTGGTGGCTTAATTTGTTGCATTTTAACCCTTCTGTGACGTCCTGCATACATCGAATTACAAGTAACCCTGTATATGTATAAACCCTAAATGGTCGTGAATGCAATTTCATTCTCAAGACGCTGACGTGAACAGTTAGGTTGTTCACATGTCGCGATAATAATTGTTACTAATTCTTTGTTCCAGATAACATATCATCGTGGTGCTCGAAGATATCGACGACTATACTATACTTACAAACCAAATAGGTTAAGAAAACGACATAAGAGTAATGATAATTATTCCGTCCTTTAGATAATTTTTACAAAACTATAATATAAGGAAATATCAAATGAGCATATCTAGTAGAAGATTAAGGATATCACCAGGAAACATGGCGTTCGTCAGTTTGAGGAGTAGTCTGAGGATACTGTGGACGGCGACGGTGGCGCTGGTGTTCCTGACCAGGAGTAGCGCCGCGCCGACCTTCGGTAATGCAGACAACGCGATGGTAAGTCGATTACTATTTTTTGCATTAAAACAAAAACGTTCGCAAATCGATCTGTATATTTTTTGCTTCTTTTGGTGCAATAATTTAGAAATATTGGCGTTGAAATGGATTTTTCTTTGTAACTGCATATAATTTAATATCTCGCTTAATCATTGTAGATAACGATAGCACTGAATAGACTTGACAAAGTACTTGTTAGTGTTAGATATTACTAAGGTATTTATTTTATTACGGATTTCCTCTACATCCTGTAAATAATCGATAATTATTATCATCGGAATCGGAAATGATATGTATAGCGCATAGCGGTCGCTGAGTCAACTTTTCTCAGAACTACGTTCACCGGCTTCTGAATTAAATTGAATCTGAGTCCCATACAATGATACTAGGTAGAGTAACACACTCGTAGGTGTTTGTAGTAACGTGTTCATTCATAAATCGAGGTAGTCCAGCCGAGATAAGTGGCTCGCCTTTCGCTTCGACACTAGAACACTTTGTTTGTCTTCTCATTTCGTTTGTTTAACACGGATCGTGACTCACGCTCTCCATATAAGACATGTGTGTTAAGTGTGTGTGTATGGGTGTAGCAAGATATTGGTCATAATACTTTTTCAATGGTTATTACGTCACTTGTGTAGTATTTGTAAAATACGCTAATGTTGTGTATGAATCAATGGCTATAAATTAATCATGGAATTAACATCCTTTTTCCGAGTCCGGTCTGATATGTTTTATTTTAAACCTGCTTAATATGTTTTATTTTAAATATTGGTTCTTTGCAAATAAGTTTTTCAAACATGAGTTGTTTGTTGAGTTTGTTTGCCCTAATTGCTATTTTAAATCTAAAGGAGTTATCAAGATGTCTGTTGGTGACGTATTTTAAGATAAAGTCATTTTGGTTGATAAGGCGTGCCCATACATTGCGTATTGTTTTAAATGAGAGCAACCATAACTGCATTATTCACAAGTTTTTGTTAGTCATTCATGATAGAAGCATATATAGAAGATACATAAATAAGCTATGTTCGTTTCTTAGCTTTGTGACTTGGCTATCGCATTAGGTTAAAACCTGTATTGATAGTTTATAGGCATTTAAATAAATACATAAATGTCAAATTAAATTAAATTATAAGTAAGAACAAGAAAATATGTGGAGGTATCTTTGACACAACGTAATCAGTTACTTGAGTGATATTCGTTTACCTATTTTAAACATAATAAACTTATTTAGAAATTGGAAATCTTACACTAAAACTGGGCAAGCAGCCTTTCGACAACTTCACGATCTGGGTTTAATTACAACCCGCACACAATAATAGGAACACTCATGATTCCAAAACTTTACGACTTCCAGAAAATGTCAGTATGAAAAAATTTTAGGTTTGCACTGTGCAATATCATTATAATGCATGCTGCATACTTAGTAACGCCACAATATCAATAGAAGCTTCGTGATGCCATTACTATGTTTGATACCCAATTAAAAGCTTAGGTACTCACAAAAGGGACAGTGCACATAAACCTCTAAACACAAACTGAGTCACACTCAATGCAGCAAGAATTATTACTTCAACGGGATTCTAGAGGATACACGTAGGTAAATAATAAAATCTCATCGTTTCTCGGAATACGGCGCGGGCGCCTGAGTCACGAGTTGTTGAGCTCGCTAGCCGTCAAGTTCTAGGTCATAGAGCACAGCGACCGGCGACCGCACGGCAACGCAATACCCGCACCAATCTACATACTAAGGCTGCGGTTATGTGGCAGTGAAAACCGGGGCGGAGACAGTTAACTAAAACCAATATGATTAAGACCCCATACTACCTCAGCTTTTTATCTCGCTCGCACGATACTGCTCGCGGACTGACTGAGAGCAACTCAACTTTACCATATATTTATTTCAAAATTAATGCTGCAGTATTTTCGATATAACGGAGGATCATACTAAGCCATTTGATGTAGTATAGGCTCTTAAGAAAGACGGTTAAACTTTCAAGAAAGTTTTTGAAAACTCATGATCAGCAACTTTAAATCTTTTTTTGTTTAATCCTATAACACGCCGTTTTGTTTACTGTCGTACTTGTAGCTCATCTCATGCCAACAGCAGAGACTGATAAGATGAAAAAGGAGTCTTAACTTTATTCTAAATTCTCTAACACACACACATTCAGATGGTAACATGTTTGTGATATTTATGTAGGTACTTGTTTTTTTTTAAATTATTTATGTACTTTAATAAAATACGTGCTAAGGTTCACATCCTTCTATGAGAACACCCGCTCCGCTTCTCGCTGGCTCCTGTGTTACAACCGCAGCCTTAGCCGACTCACAACTTAATGCCGCATAAGTAGACATTCCTATTACAGTCATATATTGCTAATAATTTCTAGTAAGCTGTCTTGAATTCAATATTAAATAAATTACTCGTTGGAATATAAATGGGTATTATCATAATATTAATTTAATCATTAGTGGTTCTTCAGGCTTGTTGTTTTAATGGAAATCATTTATAAACAAAGAAAATCATCATCACGTATTAGCCTTTTCCCAACTACATATGTTGGGGTCGGCATCCAGTCTAACCGGATGAAGCTAAATACCGGTATTTTATATGGAGCGACTGCCTATCTGACCTCCACAACCCCGTTACTGTGCTCCACGACCCGTAACAACTGTCAAAGATCTACAAATGACAGCCGGGACCAACGGCTTAACGTGCTTTCCGAGGCACGGAGGAGTCTTGGTATGTAAAGATGGTGCCCAATCCATTGACCAACCGTGGCAAGCGTAGCTTAACCTGATCGATCGACCCGTGGCTTTTATTACTTAGCCACAAGCCCCTCATAAACAAAGACAATATTAATACAAAATATTTAAAATGCTACAAGCATTTTAGGGTTGGGCAGAGGGGCACCCACATTTCGACGGTTATGTTAAGCCTAATAATATTGTAATATTGTGGAAATATAAAAGCGGAAAGTGTAGTTTTTCTCTCTGCTCTAGTAGACAGATAAGTTGTGTAACCGCGGAAATCACAAATCCAATAGGTACCTACAATAAAAAGTAATTGATTTAGGTATTTACAATAAAATAAACGATGATCTTAGCCCTTTTATTATGTATCAGCTTCATTATTTACATTCTATACACTTACTCACATAAATAGAAATAAGTAGGAATGACATAACTATTGAGGATTGAGGCCAACAAAGGAAAGTTATGGCAAAAGATTTAACAATCTGAAAGACAATCACGTTTTGTTATCGAGGCTCGCCAAAGTCTTAGAGCATAAAGATGCATTTCCTTAACATTCTTGGACAAAGCTTCACTACTATACGTATACACCTACATAGATAAATCTGACGATCAATCTACTCGCATCGCCACTGCTGGACTTGGGCCTCTTTCAAGTTGTCCCACGACACCCGGTTCCACACCATGAGTGAAAGATACCTTGTGACAATAACTGTCATGTAATTTCGCGGATAAATAACATTGTGAATCGCCAAATTACAATCTAATCAATTCAACGATAAGGTCTGAAAAACCGTGTAAAATAGCCGTGGTTAGTCAAGGCTAATGCGTCCTACTAACCCGCTTCCATGGCGAACTTAGGGTAATTATATTCCTAGTTTAAATTCTGCTACAAAAGCCGACCGCTATTCAATGCCTTAATTTATTTACATACTGTGTTGTGTAAAATTCGCAGCTTTTCTTTATTTGTTGAAATCTAAATGTTATGTCTGGCAAAGAAATATCACTAATAAAACCTATGCAATCCGTACTGCGCCCGCGGTGGTGGATTACGGCCCACTCCCTCTCACTGGGAGGAGGCCTGTGGCCCAGCAGTGGGAACATTATAGGCTGATTATGCTGTGCAGGCCTCAAACGTATTAAGATTGTTTTAATTGTAATATTATAATTAATCTTCAAATCAAATAATCCTGAACTGGATTGTCGTACCTACCATTTTACCCATAATCAATGTGCTTCTGATGTAAATATTATGCGAAAATAAGTCATAAAATTATTCCGTAGACTGATATTGTTTCCTAATGAAACATCAAAACTGAAAATTAAACGGAAAACCTCCTATATGTTTATCAATGAATGTGAAGTAACAATAACAGCAAATCGGTTGGTCTTGTAAAGTACAAAGCATGGCTTTTTATTGATACGGGATTCATAATAATGTCGACAATGTGACTGAACGGATGTCGGGCCACATCATGGTGGCGTTACGTATTACTTGGCTAAACTTTTCGTAACTAAAAAATGGGATACGATAAAATAAATCTATATATAATAATGTAGCTTCATTCATTTGTATGGTTTTTAAAGTTTATGAAGCTGACTTAACACCTATCAAGGCTTAAAATACCTATCCACCTGGTCAAGAGTAATCTGTGGTTTCATTAATTCGTTTCAATGAAGACCGGTTCGAGGCATGATTAACAGATAGGTAAGCACATACTTTGATAGCGTACGACTCTCGCTGACATGGAAAAACCATAAAATATTACACAGCATCGCCAACTCGTTGTCACGCCAGACTTGTTTACATTCTCAATTGCGCTAATAAAAATGTCATTCATAATATGTAGTTCTGTATCAAATTATACTACATTTCATTCCGTACCTACAATATAATATCAGATAAATTACTTTGAACAACATGAAACCAACAAATGTTCGGGCTGAAACGAGCGGTACACGAAATATTGAAATTCAGAAATCGTTACTATAGGATACGGCTCCGGACAGACGAATGTCGTGCGTCGAGCATTGAATTCAGTCACGTTATGGTATTTTTGTAAGGCAGTATGTAATGCAAGAGTTTTCGGTCACAATTTATAGGTCGTTGTACCATACCCACGTGATAAACCCAAGATGTTGTGGCCGGCACATTGTCATGGGCCAGGCATTTCCTGTCATTTGAAACAGGTACTGTTATGATAAACGTATCCATATAAAGAGGGTCATTCTCCTGTCTAAGGCTCCTCCGGAGAACAATAGCCGTGGCAGAAAGTGCCAAGAACCTGTGATGTTCTTTGTTTTTATCATTCCTACTCGACTCGATTAATGCGATATAAAAATTCGACGCGTGTCCCACACGACGACGAGGGGACATCTCTCGGAAAATTTCCTTTGAATGTATAGAACAATGAACTGGTGAAACATAATCGTTGACGTGCTTCATTTAGCTTTTATTGATGTTTCAATATTTATTAAAAAGATTACGCCGTCTTGTAATCTCCGCAGTAGTCTATTTAGAGTATGTTGTGCTAGTTTAAGTGCCGCGTGCATATCTAACGGTCAACAAGGTGTCGACCGCCTCCTTGTTTTGGGAAATGCGTATCTCAGTACCTATCTTAAGATCACACCAGAGCCTGCCGACGTGCGACAGGCTCTAAAGATCGTGATCAAAAACAAAATATTTTTAACGTAGGTACATTGCCACCGACCTGTCTTTTAACCCTGGTCACGATTCACGATCCTGGGAAATAAATATTTTTTTAGGATTTCGCAGAACATTATAACAAAAAATACGGTGACGAACAGTGGGATGTCGCCAGATCTCTTAAAAGATAGGTAGTAAATTGCCTATTTTTAAAATTTTGAGCGGAATAAAGACAGATAAATTATGATCTAAAAAAGATAAAGATATGAGATGTTTGTTTAACACGGTAAAGCGTGCCGATGACATAAATTAAACGTGTGTAATGCTTGGACAATAGCTTGTGTCCCGCGGAGACAAAAAGCGACCGGGTCACCTGTGTATTACCGTAATCTGAACGGACTGCTTTTTTGGTAACGGGATTGTTATGTGCTTCCTGCATGTATGCATTTGTGGAGATGAGTTAGTGATGAGTGGTGAGTTAGTGGTGAGTGGTGGCTGGTGGTGGCAGTGGCAGGTCGGCGCGCATGCGCGTCACGCACGCAGGAAGCGCGCGGCGACCTTCGGCACGCGCGCCACGGCCACCGTCCTCTGATCGCTACTGCTTATTGTTCACAGCGTCGGCACTACCATCTGATTACTGCCATATATTTGATCTCACTGTGATATCATGCTATATCCATACAGTACGTACCTACACATTATTGGGGTTCATATTAGCTTGGGTAAATTTTTGTTCTTTATGTATGAAATGTAGGAAAATTATGTTGTCTTTTTCAAAGCATTATAATTATAATTGAGTATTCATCTAACAGGTGACTAATATAATTCCATTCAATAGTAATAATTACTACCTACACGTGTCGCTTCTTTATCGATGAAGTCAGTCTTTCAGCCACTTTTACCGCTAAAAAGGATAATTGCTTCATTAGCTCTGAATAATTAAAAAAAAACTGCGCAAGAATTTAATAAAATGGGCTAATTGACCGAGCGAGCGAAGCGAGCCAAGCGTCTCTGCTTCAAGTCTATGGCAAAATTTTCTTTCATCTGTCAGTTTGTTGCTACTCCTCTACAGATTGTATTTTTACAACTGATCTGAACGAAACATGATATACAGGTTTTATAACTTTACAGATGTCTTTGTCGTCGGGTATTTTTGATTGGAGGGGGGTACTTCCTCCAAAAAGGGGCAAAAAGGGGGCTGCTAGATATATTTGCTATATGAGATCCTATTTCGATGGTTCTTTTTTATTTGAAAGATTACTTTAACTTATATTGTCTTAAAAATTTGGTGAAGATCTGATGAAAAAAAAACTGATAATATCCTGTTTTATATAAATTTAGTGTTATATAATTGTAGCAAAAAAGTTTGTGCTCGCAAGGTCTAGTAGTTCTGTTCGCAGAACTACTAGTGTTAGTTATCTTCGAGTTTTAAAATTGGTGATTAACATTATGTATATTGTTTTACAAACGGTGCTAGGTATACCTACCTACTGAGACTGGCATCCACAATAATGTCATATAATATCCTATCATAGGATAAGGTCGAGCACTTAACTTGAAGCCATGTAATCTATCTGTTCTCAGAATTAATTGGAATGCAGTAGGTAACGTTACCTACGTTACCTACTGCATTCCTATTAATTCTTCACATTCATAGACAGAAAAGAATCCTGAGCACTCGTAGGTTGACCCGATGCATTTAAAGCCATCACGCGTTACACGTGTAGGGGCACAGATGATTGTCAAGCAATCATTAGATCAGAATCTATTATATTTGAAAAGTAAGACAAGTGCTGTGTGATCCACGTGACAAACGCGAGGATGCACACACAAAGGGCGGGTTAACTTTACTGCAAAAAACGTTTTCTACATTCTACTACGGAAAAGTGGAGTTTCACACGCGATAAATTCTATTTTAATCTTTCGTCAATCGCTACGTAATTGAAATTAATTACTAGGTAATTATCCATCCTTTGCGCGTGCGCATGAATAAGTGCGGTCAGAGGTCCGCGCGCGCAGCTTTGATGCGCCTGTCGCTAAACCGCAGTTTATCAATGGTCAATATTTCTATAGGTACCTACATAAGTACAAGTTTAATAATAATAATTGGCTTATGTTTTTCCTGAAATATGTACGATCAGCAACAGAAGTCGGCTAACATAAAATGATTCGATAATCTGCTTTTTAGCATTTCATTTATTAGACAATAGTTAATTTTCTTTAAATTTACATTGTTCCGATTTTAATTAAGTATTTTTCTCAATAATGAAGATTTAGAAACCTCAAGTGATAATCGACTTTTGTTGCTGACTGTAACATGTTCAAAATTTTTAGTCTAACTTTCAGGATAACTTTACATACAAACAACAACATACATACATACTTTACTTACAATGTTGATGTTGTTTACTCTAAAAAAACAAAAATAAAACGCAAAAAGCAATTAAGTTGCATTTCAATGTGATTTATTGACATAAACCGATGACAGGATGGACAAACAAACATGTTGTTTTAACTTATACAGTAGGAGTCGGTCCAAATTAATTATTCATCTAATGTTTGTATGGGAGTCGCATTTATCTTCAACATGTGTATTTTTTATGGGAAATGTATGGAAGTCTCTATATGTTTGTTTATCTAATACGTCTGAAACGTGTCACGTTCGCAGGAAAATAATTGTATGTATTAATTTATTATGGAGACGACACGTGTATAAAGCTCACCGCCATTTTTATTATTCAAGTAAACAGATTTTTTTACATAATATTGATATGATGCGTAGAAAAATGTAAACAAATGCGTCGGATTTGAGTTGAATGGTAATTTTATTAACATCAGAAAAACCATTTTGTCCGATGCGCTACTCGTTACTCAGTGTTATTGTCAACATTGTGAAAGAATTGACTAACGGCTGTAATTACATAATTAATATCTGTCATTTATTTCTTTGCGTTTCCGATGGAGTTTTATAGATTATTTATTAAGGGATCAACATCGTGCATAAATATGTTTATCACATGTGTCACATTTCAATACGGATAATTATGTCAAGACACTAATAGGGAATAATAACTGTAACAGGTGAACTAATTATGTTGTGCAAACACCATTACACCATAATAACATTATATAGTCCACGAGTAGTTGGTGGCGCAGTGGTGAAAACATGTCACCCTGTGGCATGTTCCCCACGTGGTCTATAAAACGAGAACACCGATAATTTGTACTAATGTATGCAATTGCGTGATACATATACATACTTTTAATTTAATTACATGTATATGAGATGGTGTGGTGAGAAAACAAGATGCTGCACTGTTTATACAATGAGTAAATTAAAGACAGATCGTGGAATATTAACTTTCTATAAGTAATTTGATAATTCTCTTGGGCCTATCCCAATGTATTTGGGGTCGCGCAGTCTGTCATCTTCTTCTATACTTCTCTATTAAGGTAAACGCACACTTATCAGAGCCGAAGCGAAGGAGTCGAAAGACTCTAATTTTTGAATTACTTGTATGAAATCTTATGAAACCTCTCACGAATCGGAGGAATCGTCGGTAGAATTAAGTACTTACGGTTCAGTCGATTCTTTCGGCACTGACAAGTTTGTGTTTACCTTAAATGATACTTTAATGCTGGAATGAGGGGTAAGTTCCCCTCATTTTTCATCATTATTAAATACATTATTCCCAAATAATAATTTTACTTGTTTTGCAACCACTACTTAAGTGTTTTTTGTTAGATTTTGATTAAAATACATCATGTACGAGTATAAGAGCATGATTAAGGTTTTCAACGCGTAATTGTAATAACAGATGGTACGTACAGAGGTGCTGCAATATAAGTGGGGCAGGCGCCGCGGGTCGTTAGCATTGCTGCATTGTAACAAGATAAAAATGCACTATATTTATTGCCTGCTTAGACTTCTCAGGATTAATGCGCACTATCTTATCTAATATTTACTTTTGATAAATTAAAATAAATCATACAAAAAACACGTTGCAAAACATTGACTGAAAAAAAACGTAAGTAGGTCTGACACTACAAACAGTCAATTTTTTTTCTCAAGAATACCAAGCTTTTTAACAGGTTGAATTAGTTATTAATTGCTAGAGACACGAAAAATCCATCTCGGTACTGTTAGCACGTGTCGTCTTCAATCTCTGTCAAAACAAAATCGCTATCATCATGCGACATAGTCAACATCTCGGCATATTCGGCACATGCTTAACATTACGCATACAGGGAAGTGTTGACGAATACCTACACGTGTCAGATCTTCTCAGGAAGGCATATCTGAGTGATCGCTGAGAGCAGATGCATTTCCTGGAACATGCTCGCGTGACAGCCGAGGCATATTTGCAACAACTCCTATTAAGCACTTCGGACTACTGATTATGATTAGCAGGCCATTGTGATAGCTTGTAATGAGCAACCTGTTTTGTTTGTTAGATCATGTGCACTGCATGCTTCTTTCTACTTTATTTGGTAGGGTTATTGATAGTACCTATATATAACTTTCACCCGCACCTGATGTGATCAATTATTCGGACTTCGCCTTTTTGGGTTTTTGGTTTTAAGACTTGAAATGTCTCTGCTGTTTTCTAAATATTTACTAATTAAATTATTTTATTTCAACACAAAATAACCATCTGCTAATTACAAAACTTCAAGACAATATACTATTAATTAAATAAGTGTAGTATTGTGTATTTATTTTATTTGTTATTTCTTATTTATATCTCATTGTAAGCTGCATTATGTTGAGCGATGGCAGTTTTGCGTGGATGTGACGCAAATTTTCCCCCAAGTTGTTCTTTTTTAATCATAATCATAATATTTATTTGTGTTGTGGTTTTTTTTTTGTGTTTGTGTTCTTTCTTTGCGTCATGTTTAAGTGCCGCAAATAAACGTATTTTCTTTCTTTCTTTCTTTCTTTCATTTGTGTTATTTAAATAAACTCATTTTCTACCATAGTAAATCAATTTTTCAAGTACCTACTTGTACTTAGATTGAGTAACATCATCATTGTTTCGTAAGAGCACGAACATCATCAACATCGAACGTACCTACCTGTTTTAATATGATAAAAAGCAATTCTCGTGCAAATTAAGGGTGATTTATCGTTACACAATACATTATGGCAGTGTATGGACGGCTCTCAATTTTGCCATAATACCGGAGGGGGTAATTTAATGATGGTTCCACGTGAATCCGAGCCAATGTCAGCGGGTACAATGAGTAAAGTACGCAATCATACATAGGTGTCATTAAATGCCCGCATAGTTTACATTGTAATCGCTTGGATATAGATAATCGTCCCATGGCGTTCTCCAGCACATGTGTATATATTGCGCCTTTTTGTCGTGCTTCTCTGAATACTAATAACGATTATAATACTCCATTATGTTACGTAACATCGTATGCTAATGTAATTATTATATTTGCTTTATTGACAGTCTGTATTGTGTGGTTGCGGTCTTAAATTCGTAGAAAAGTTTTGCTATCGTTTAACAATGAACTTAGGTTTATGTGGGCGATATGGGTCAGTGAATAATCTCACTACTTGACGCATAAGTACCGTTTATATCTGTTTATCCAGTGAGTAGTAGATAAGTGTTACAAAGTTTATTTGGTTAGCAAAGCAAAATATTTGAAAAATTATTTTGGGCAGTGACTAATAAGACGTTAAAGACCATGAAATTCGAAGGACTCTCTACTCCGTTCTTTGACTTAAGCTCATATCACAAAATGTAGGGACTATACCTAATACAATGATATATTAAATAAACAAAAGGTAGGTCAGGTACCGGAAGTGGATATTACTAACATAGTATGAGTAAGATTAGGCTTTAGTAATGAGTAAGACTACTACCTACTTACCTATATATATTTACAAACAGAGGAAATTATGAATCATAATAAAAACAAAATAGGTCAATGACACAAGTGTTTCTTTTCAAGAAGACCTAGTTTTGTGTATACGACAAATTTGCGCATGTTTATTAAGACTTTTTTTACACCGATATATTTACCTACTGAAAATCTGTTCGCCTCTGCCTTTAGGTATTGGTTGACCAAAATACCAATATACCTACCATAACTATATAGGTAAATGAACCAGACTTATATATTTGTATTCACTATATATTTCAGTTTCATGCATCGTCTTTTATAATTAAAAGGCCACAATACAAAACAGTCTGTACTAGCAATGAACTCTGTAAACTTCATTACTTGATTCAAATGGTCGGCTCATTCAAAGCTCACAGTAAACGCAAAACCATTAGTAATGTGATGACTCAGGCCCACCACGTGGTTCTGGACATTTTGATGCACAGCTCGTGGTAGGTACCTACTTATACTTTCTATTGAAAATGCCGTTAATCGCAGCCGACCCGTTACTTACATTGAAAATAACTGGCTTATCATATCGACATCCTTAATGTCTACATGAAGTGTGGTCACTGGTCACGTTCAGTTGTTTAAGTTTGCGATTTACAATTTACCGATAGCGTGTTCATATTGGTTTTATCTTGAAGTAAAAGTTCAAACTGTAGGTAGCACTGTCATTTACGGTGAGACATTGGGAAAAACAGTCATATGTCCACCGCACCGGGAACGGGACGTCAACGAGAAAACAGATGACGGCGCCGAAGAAGCGACAGTACATTTACTATAGCCGAATAATCTCGTTTCTCGTTAACGTCCTGTTCCCGGTGTGGTAGACAAACAGTCATTCGGTTCAAATCGTTAAAACTTCCTTTAAAATATAATTGCCCTTAAAACGAGTCCAACGTGAGTTGGGTTGACAGATATTACCATCGCCTGCATTATTCTGATCGGAGTGTGTAGTTGTTTAAGACGTCAAACATCGGGACGGAGTTATTTTTTCCAATTAGCATTGTTACACAGCAATGATGCGTGATACGTGCCGTTGGACGTTCCCCGAGGCTGTAGAAATTTGCATGAGTTAAGTAGGTCTGTGGAGCACAGCGCCGCAGGCTGCGCCGTGAGATCAGCGCGGGCGCAGGTTCCGACAGTACCCGTTACTCACGGGGACACACTGACCCCGATATGCTCATACGAATCCATTATTTAAACGCCTCCATCAATAATCCTTCCGCTGTAATACAGGTCGCTCTTATTCCTTTCACTTATCAGCCTAAGATAAATATGTTTTACCGGCGAGACGCTACTTTTTGCAGTTGCCCGACAATGCTCGTTGTGTATCTTGAAACCACCGCGTGTTTCCAAAGAATTCTTACATGTAAGGAACAATAGTTTGCTCAGGAACATTGTTACCAATACGATATGTAGACCAAATAGCAGGCTTCAATATATTTACATTGGTACGAGGTGAGACGTACCTACAAGTCGTGCGTTTGGTTTGTGACAAACAATGGCGTGCAACTTTGTGCCACAGTGTCAACGGCCTGGCCCAACACACCCAATAACTGACCGATTCTCTCGCGTTAGTCATCGACATAAACATTGATTTATTTGCATTCAAAATAATGCATGCGTTGGGTTCAATACTAAAGATACAATATAGTACATTATGTAACGGGCATATAAGAGAGCTTTTCATATCGTTTATTTAACTTGTAGAAATAATAGGTACAAATAATGGAAATACTGAGCAATAAAATATGAAAAGCAAGTACCTCTAGGTACATTTCATACCTTCTGAGGTCAATCACTCATTCGTGATGATATCTGTAAAACGTACGTTTGATTTGCTTAACAAATAGAAGAAATCTTTGAAAATATGTTTAGTATTCTCGTAGCATGGGACGCATTGGACAGACAATAGTAAACACGGGCTTTTGGGGGTATTGACTGCGGGATTAACAGTGACATTGTTGTGAGTATTCCCCGGCGTGAGGGGGAACAAAGAGCCTGCAGGCGCTCGTGCTGGTGTGCGGAGATATGCGCGCGCATTGAGATGCAGCGCACGCGCACCGCCACTGCCCAAGGTCACCATGTCTCCGTATACCATCCGCGACAAGCGAATGCAGCCCTCTAACAATATACGAAACCTTTCTTTACATACAAAACTTAAAGCATTGAACCCAAACACGAAGAACCCGAAGCTTACATCTGCTTACCTAGACATCTTTATCCATAATGAGATTATCTTGTTGCGAAATGAATGGAATGAACTAAGTTACATGTCG
This sequence comes from Cosmia trapezina, assembly GCA_905163495.3. Lineage (NCBI taxonomy): Eukaryota > Metazoa > Arthropoda > Insecta > Lepidoptera > Noctuidae > Cosmia > Cosmia trapezina. Next base: position 18,058,080 of record LR991022.1, on the reverse strand, counting down.
GATAAGAAATTATCTTCTTATCCATGTATTTGCTCTAACGACGTGGTTCACGTTATCAAGCGCGTTGACAATAAACAATGGCTGGGTAACCTTGCGGAGAGGTGAGATAATATATAACGTCTGTAAGTACTTGCACGAGATAAACGAGAGCTCTGCAAGCTAATTAGTAGCTTAGACACGTCACTACATGTCTTTCTTCACATTGAGAACAACATTGTATCATATTCGTTAATAATGTTCCTAAAATGAGTTGTAGAGAAATCCATTTCAACGCCTAAGTCATTTAAAATGCAAACTTTTCTGAATCATAGAGCTGTTAACTCTATTGTCTTTATGTACCAATGCTAATGGATCTCTGTTTTCATTCGACTGAAGTTTAGAACTGCACTTAGAACCTAATTCACATTAGTCAAGCACCAATGAAAGCTTATGCACATAACTGAGCACAATCTAACAAGTGTATCTAGACATCTTTCGTATGAGAACAGAGGCCTACTCCAAACTTGGATACGGCAGACTGAAGGAGATGTTTACTTTCAGATGTACTTAGCGCAATACGGGTATCTGAGTCCCTCCGTGAGGAATCCGTCTAGTGGGCACATCATGGATGAAGGCTCGTGGCGGCGAGCCATCGCCGAGTTCCAGAACTTTGCCGGACTAAATGCTACAGGTAAGCCTATCTACAAATACATCGGCTTATCGGTCGAAAGCCTGTAATTATTCCGCAATTTACTGTCAACGTTGGGCACGTTGACAGTAAGTAGTTAATCATTTATAATAAATGTTGGGAAAGTATAATTATATATCCAGGGAATGTCTTTTATAGTAAAAGTAATAATTATTTTTCCTTTACGTACGGTAGTTTTAATTAAATGCTCAAGACCAAATTTATTAACATAATAAAATCAGAATCACTGGTAGATATTTATATTACGGGTAGGTGTGTTGTAGGTGAAGTAGTGATTAATATGCTCGTTTATTTTGTGACTCTTGTTGAAACTTATTTATTCAAAATAGTGTCCTGAGCAAATACTGTCTAAAAAGAATGATTCAGATTAGTAAATGTTGTGCGAAGGTGCCGCCGTCCTCAAATATTCACGGACCATTACACTTTGAATAAGAGACAATCAATTGTGGTATAAGAAAGCTGCAATCATTACTTTGTTGAAATTTTAATATAAAACAGTTTGCGTAAGCCATGATTACGATCTGTTACTTTGATTGAATTAGCATTGTATCAGTAAGTTTGTATCGATCTGACGTGAAAATATATAACTCGACAAACAACCAATAAAAACACTGCCATCTATCAACACATACCGAGATCATAAAAAGATAATGTGTGATTGCCACATTAATTATAATTCTTTCTCATAAATTATAATTATATCCATCTTTAAATACGGGTTTAAATCAATTATGCTAATTGGATTAAAAAGATCATTAATCAACTCCCTATGTAAAACTGCATCGTTTATAATAGCTGATTATGTAATGAAGTGCGGTAACGGTGAAGCATGCCTAGACGAGTGTAAGTGACCAAGCGTTTCTTGGATTACAAAGGTTGACATAATTAATGTGATGTTAGACCACATCCGGACCACCTTGACCTTCAAAACGGCAATTCCAACTGAAACTATCTGTTCACTAGCCTGTCATTTCATCAGGGTTGTTAGTTGGCTACAAGCCAGCTATAACTCCTCAATTGTACTTTTTTACTTTATCTACCAGAACGGATCAAAAGCCTTTGTGATCATTTGTGATGACTTTAACAATCTACGCTATACTTGCTTTAAATAAGAGATTTGCAAATATTTACATTTTAACGGTAACCCTTGAATTAGTCGGTCGTTAGTTCTGTTCAGTTGGTCGGGCAGCCTTGGTCCTCATCACAGTTATTACAATCACACACATCCACGAAGCAATTTATAAGTCTGCGGTCTCCACAACCGACTATTTAACCACGCTAGAATTATGTGGGCAGAGCTCGGCTCATCTTCGTACACGTACGTGCCTTGACACGAGAAGTAGTTTATTGGTCTTGACTATGACTGAAGGCAGTGTTGTTATGTAAGCAAATAACGCACAGACGGCACATATAAATACATAATTCATTATCGGTCACTGCACGAGTTCGGACGAGCTTGTCACAAACACTACGTTATGATGCCTTTAAAGATTTAATGATGACGTCCATTTACGACTAGGTACATTATGTTTATCAGAAATTGTAACCTACCTGAAACATAAGAACATCTACGTAAATGTCTGTTTATATTAATGACACGCGTTCATTAATTCCTCTTCCTGCAATACAGATATTAAATGTGAAGTAGTTTTCCTTATGGCGTATTTTAACAAGTACATTGTTATTCCCCGTAGCTATGAATGTGAATTGATCTCGTCGCCGTAGAATTCCAACTCACAGCTGATCAGTGGTCGCGGTGACCATGGTTCCTCATTATTCATCGTTTTGCCGTGTGCGGTTTTGGTCGATGTGATTTTGTAATTACTTCCTTGTCGTCGTTCGTTACAAAAAGTCCATGTTTGTCCTTTGACACTCCGCAGTGTTTTACGATGCAAACGAGATAATAATTGAAATTCAATTGTTCTAACGCACGATCCTAAACTGCCGTAGTAGTAAAAACAAAGATTATATTAGTCATGGCGATTTAAAACCGAAAATCACACCAGCAAAATCTTTAAATATAATTTGTTTACGTTCGCTTACAGGTGAACTAGACGAAGAAACGACAAAAGTAATGTCATTGCCAAGGTGCGGCGTGCGAGACAAAGTAGGCTTTGGAGAGAGCCGAGCCAAGAGATACGCGCTGCAGGGTGAGTGTCCATTCATCTCTAAATATTATTTTCTAGCTTTTTCTAGCGGCTTCGCCGGCGTGGATGCAGCAAAATATCCCACGGGAACATACTACCGGGAATTCCTTCCTTGTCTACATTATAAAGGGAATGTCTGTGCAAAATTTCAGCTTTCTAGCTCCAAGGGTTTGCGCTGGGCGTTGATGAGTCAGTCAATCAGTCAGTCAGGACTTAATCTCTTTTTATATATATAGATTGTCATTGTTGTTTTTTAAATGAAATAATTATTTGTACATGACCATGATCAACCTCAACAAACATTATTTTCTGTGAACTGCTTGTAAATATTGACGCAAATTGTTTGTCTAGGTTCAAGATGGCGTGTCAAGAACCTCACCTACAGGATCTCAAAGTATCCATCTAAGCTGAACCATGCCGAGGTTGACACTGAACTTGCCAAAGCCTTCTCAGTGTGGTCGGACTACACAGACCTTACCTTCACTCAGAAGCGGTCCGGACAAGTCCACATTGAAATTAGGCAAGTTCATCATGTACTGGGATATGTAATACTAGTTTTAAGATTGAGTTGGCGTGACAATTATCAATAGTGCTCGAAGACCTTCAAGCAGTATTGATAATTGGTTATTTTCACAATTATTTTGAGGTTTCATATACCTACATAGATTGAATTAAAAGTTGCAGAACTACATAATAATAACAGCCAGTTCAAAATTTGGTTTCGTATGTCCGTTTCACCTATTAATATAATTTCTATGGTTAAACTGATAAAAATTTCAACAGATGGCATTGACACTACAAATAACGTTGCTAAAGTAACTCTGGTCCAGTCTGGTCTTAGGTAATCCATCATTTTGGCTCTGCGACTTTCTGTTCAATTTCGCATTGTAACGTGCTTAATCGAAAGTTTATTCAAAAATTAGAATACTGTTCGTGCGAAACGAAGTTAGAATAGAATTATTGTTTCGTGTATAGCGCGGCCACCGTGCATCGTTTAGATCTGTACACAGATATTGAAATCGTGCCAGTGGCCGCCGTATTGTACGTAGGGTTATTTGAATCACTCATAATAGGTTTTTGGTCACAATCCGCAGGTAATCTTTGTTGCGTAACGCGAATGGTTGTCATTGAATGGACGCGTAACTACTTGTAGTAATGCAAGTTGCTGTTGATTCGTGATGTTCATTGATTGGATAGGACATTTTATTACTATACTAGCTCACCCGACAGACGTTGTCCTGTCTTAGCTATGAATATTCTAATGTAAATGCATGAAGGTAATATAGTCGTTAAGTTTTCTGAAATTTTCAAATTTTCTGCGAAATTTTCTTAATTTTATCTTTCCTTAACACCTTCTCCTGATAATAATAAACACAACAACAAAATAATTAGCGAAATTATTCCATTCGTTCACGCGTGATGCGATGACCAAGGGAAATTGGGACTCATTTTTATATAATAATATATAGATTGATTGTCACTGCGATTTCATTGTGCGTGTGCGTGTTATGTTAATTGATTTTCCAAGTGCTGTAGATTCGTAATTTAAAATACTGAATTTATATTTTTTTTCCCCTCTAGGTTTGAGAAGGGAGAGCATGGAGACGGCGATCCCTTCGATGGTCCTGGTGGCACTCTTGCCCACGCTTACTTCCCCGTAAGTATTCTACTCTATTATAAAAATCATGCATTGTAATAAAAAAAATCTGCCTAGCCTTTTCCCAACTATGTTGGGGTTGGCTTCCAGTCTAACCGGATGCAGCTCAATACCAGTATTATTCATGGAGCGATTGCCATCTGACCCTACAACCCAGTTACTGGACAATACGATTCCCCTCGGTAAGACTGGTTGTCAGACTTTCGGCCTTCTGATAACGCATAACGACTTTTAAAGTTCTATGTATGACAGCCGGGATACGAACGGATTAACGTGTTTTCCGAGACAGGGTGAAGTATCGGTATGTAAAGATGGTCACCAATCCACGGACCAACCCCGGCAAACGTAGCTTAACCTAATGGATCGATGTAATAACATCTACTAATTCAAAGACAAACTTTTAATTTTTTGCTCCCTATTAAGGTTTAAAAATCATATAAAAGTAACAGCGCGGTCAATTCCTTTTCAACATGGGTAAAGCTATTTGTGTCCACATTAAACAACATTTAGGCAAATGATATTTTACTATTCAGGCCGTGTCGCAATGAACAATTGGAATTATAATAGGTTGTCCAGCATAGTTTTTATTCGTTTCGTTGTAAGTGACGATGCTAATCGTAGAGTACCTGACGAAATGTCTGACGAATCTAGCTGTTTTTTTTTTCATTTAGGTAAGTATACTGTTGTCCGACAAGTTTTTGAATAACTTTACAAACGCAAAATAATATATTAGGTGATGGAAATTAAGTACCTAAGTATGTACCTATCCTAAAGTATTTAGTAAAGGTTTTAAAGCGTTATTTGTTGTAAAACATTGATTGGATTAGAAACAAGCAATATTTTCCATAGCAAGTATTATCAGATGAACCAACACGTGAACTTACAACAAAATAGAATGACCCATTATGTTGTTACAAATAAAAATAACGGATGTAACAGATTGTCGCCTAAATAGTGAAAGTTTCTTTGTACTGATAATGAGATAATAAAACGTTTTATTGTGCGAAACAAATTATTATATTTGTTCTGTTTACTACAATGTACTCTAACCATTATTGTTATTCCATTCATTATGTTTCGGCCTGCCGCTAAACACTGAACATACGGAACACACTTTTCTTTTTAGTCAGTTTTGCATTTACGGTAAAAGACGTGAATATTTGTATAGTTAGAAAATTCGATTTATTCGTTCGTGGTTTACTGACTGACTTAGACTCACTTGACCGAGCCTTAATATGAAAAGTAAACGTTGGATATCTTTTATCCATTTTTGAGGTAGACACAGACACAGTTGACACAAGAAATTATGTGAAACTGTTGCTGTGCAAGTATCGGTGTTTTTAGACCAAGCCACAATTAGATGGCCTATTAGACTTTCTTTACAAAGATGTTTATTCATAGCAATATGTAGGAAAGCGTCATAAAAGTCCGTGGAGTTTCTTGCCCGTTCTTCTCCATAGGTAGGTAGGTAGGTTTTAGAATGGCAACTAGCTTCATCTTTCTAACTGACCGACCACTTGACAATTCCTTGACAAAAGTGCCTGTTATTGATTTATTTGAGTTTTTCAGTTGAAGGTCTCATTTATAATCTTAGACAGAGGAGAGGGAGGGGAGGGAGAGGGTGAAGACAAAGATCAGAGAGAGTCTGATTCTAGAAACAAAAACAAAAGGCAATCGTCAATTTTTGAAAGCAATGATAGGAAGTGAGTTGGAATAACCTGAGGGGCAATTCCCGTAATTTTAACAGCGTTCGCAATATCATCTCAAGACTCAATCTGTCAAAAATTGTACTAAACGCTATACACTGAAAAAAGGTAAAATCACAAACGAATTTCAAGACCTAGCAAATAATTATAATTTAAAAATTCATATTGATGAAGCTACTCGCAAATCCTCTTGTATTGACCATATATTGAGTAATATCCCAGATGCATCTACAACAGTACTCTCACTCTATCTCTCTGACCACGAAACGGCTCAAATGATAGGCTTTCCCTTAAAACGCGAATCGATAAAAGATGCAATTTATTACGTTTACAAAAGAGATTACAATGTCCATAATACATACAAGTTCAAGAAATGTCTACAAAGTTTGACTTGGTCAGAAGTATATATGGAAAAAGATGCAAATATAGCTTTTAATCGTTTTCATGAGTTAATATGCCTATTTTACTATCTATGTTTTCCGAAAGTAAGGATAAAGATAAATCGAAACAAAACAGTAAAAAAAACATGGATAAGTAAGGGTCTTAAGCAGAGTTGTAAAACTAAGAGATTTTTACGTTATCAATATTATAAAAAGAAAACTCAACCCTACAAAACTAGATACATTAAATACTCTAATTTGTTACAAAAATGTATCTTTAATGCCAAAAGAAATGCTAATATAAAATATATGAATAAATATCAGAATACATGCAAGGCTACATGGACAGTAATACAAAATGAAATACATAATCCTGGTCCTAAAAACAACATAGAATCCATTAAACTTAATAATACTACACTTACGGAACCAACAGAAATAGCCTCCACCTTCAACGATTTCTATCTTAATCATAATCCTACACAGCAAAGTACAAATAGTAATTGTAATGAAAACCTAATACCTAGTTCAATGTTCCTCGTTCCAATGTCAGAAAGCGAAGTAGAACAACAAATTATGTTATTAAATAACACTGCCTCAGAAGGCTATGACGAACTTAACACTACAATTATTAAGAAATGTGCCAAGGAAATACGCAGTGTTTTGACGCATCTTATAAACTTATCTTTTGTTCAAGGAGTGTTTCCACGTAAATTAAAAATATCAGTGATAAAACCACTTTTAAAAAAAGGTGATAAATATGATATTAACAACTATCGCCCAATAACTTTAATACCAATTATGTCAAAAATCTACGAAAAATGCATGTATAAAAGGCTTATTAATTACTGCGAGAAATTTCATATTATAAAAAAAGAGCAATTCGGTTTCCAAAAAGAAAAATCAACAACTTTAGCTATCTTTTCACTCTTGAAAGCAGTAATGACTAATATTAACAATAATCAACTAACGACGGGCTTATTTCTTGATTTATCTAAGGCGTTCGACCTGGTCTCGCATAATATGCTTTTTCAGAAATTAGAGTCTATAGGAATTAGAGGACCTCCACTGCAGTGGATATCGTCATACATATCCGGCAGGCAGCAATGTGTTACTATCACTAATATTAATGTCAATAAGGATATGGTTTCATATCGCTCTGAATTTAAAAACACCAAACAAGGCGTTCCTCAGGGCAGTATATTGGGTCCATTTTTGTTTCTCCTTTACGTGAATGATATTGTTAACGTGACTAATCATAAATGCTTTCTGTTTGCTGATGACATTTCGATAATTGTTTCTACCGATAAAAAATGTAAATCAGTAATTGATCATGAAACAGATATTAATAATACAATAGAAAATCTTATAAATTGGCTTAATAATAATAATTTATCCATTAACTTGAATAAATCAGTATATGTACAATTTAATAAATCATATAATAATAAATTTAATTTTAAAATGAATATACCAAAACTTCAACAAGTAGCACAAACTAAGTTTTTGGGAACGATCATAGACGAGCATCTAGACTGGAAAGCTCAAATCAACAGTGTATGTAATAAAATCAATAAATTCGTATACGCTCTAAGACGGATTAAAAATGTTACAAACATTAAAACAGCTGTAATGTCCTATCGTGCATATGTGGAGTCCTCGCTGCGATATGGACTAATTGTATGGGGAAATAGTACCGACCATAACAGGGCATTTATCGCTCAAAAGAAATGTGTTCGAGCTATTCAGGGCATTCCATCGCACGTATCTTGTCGACCAATATTTAAAAAACTCGGTTTGCTACCTCTACCGTCACTATATCTATATGAAACATGTATGTTTATACGGAAACACAAAGACCTATTCAGAACAGCCGCAGATGTAAACTCTAGGAATCGGCGTGACAAATTTAGACTTGTTTTAGATGTAATCCCTCGATTAACAAAATATAGTAAAAGCTGTTTAGCTATGGCTGTAAGTATTTATAATAAATTACCATGTAAACTTAAATTACTAAATAGCAGATTGTTTAAAATTCACTTGTTTAAATGGCTAAATGAGCATAATTTTTATAGCATTAAGGAATACCTTGAACATATGTTGTGTTAATAATTTTGCATGCTTTAGTCTTAAGCAAAACATGTATGACCTCATCCTGAAATCATGTAACACCTTTTTATACCATGTTTTATGCAAATATAAATAAATAAATAAATAAATAAATACAATTTTTGACAGATTGAGTCTTGAGATGATATTGCGAACGTTGTTAAAATTACGGGAATTGCCCCTCAGATCACGCTATACTCACAAACGCCGTTTGTATCTATCCAACAAAATTAAAATGAGTTATTGCAGAATCAATCACTATAATTACCTACCGAGAATTGTACATGCGGCTGGCTAAGGTTTTATAACAAAATGACAATTATTGATTCATCGGTAATGATGTTGATTTTCCATTTTTCCTCAATGGCTCGTTTGTGCAGGTGTACGGCGGTGATGCTCACTTTGATGACGCCGAGATGTGGTCCATCAACTCGAGAAGAGGAACCAATCTCTTCCAGGTAACTATGAGACAACAGCTGGCTAAAAGTTGCCTTGATTTATGGAGATTTGTGACCAATTTTTAAAGATTTTGACGTGGAATTTTGTAACTTGTTTTTGTAACCTAGGTCCAACTGTTCCAGGTAAAGTTTAATTGTTAAAGTCCAAGTTAATTTTGACTAACCATACCACTTTAAAAAGTCAGCAAAAACGGACTTTTTAAAGTGGTTCCGATCTTCCGAATAGTCTCAAATATAATTGAGCAGAATACTCAAGATTGCCGTACAGGAAGTATTTCCTATCCAGATCCGATAAGTACAAAACTTCTCCATTCAACACATTGTCACATCCGCAGGTCGCAGCGCATGAGTTCGGTCACTCACTAGGGTTGTCCCACAGTGACGTGCGTTCAGCGCTCATGGCTCCCTTCTACAGAGGATACGACCCTGCTTTCCAGCTCGACCAGGATGACATTCAAGGAATTCAGGTAAATAATGTTTTTTATTATGTTGGCCTTACCACAAGAAAAGTTCGCGTTTCACATTTCGTGTTGTTTTTCTAATAATTATTAACTCAAAGACAGGCCGCCATTTCACTGCCCCGCGTTGGCGAATTTCAGTGTGTGTTAGTCAAGCTAACGAGCGACTCCAACATAGTACTTATCTGCCCTTACAAAAAGGCTAGAACAACGAAGAAAGAAAGTCTTCTCTCAAAGCCAAACGCATAACTAACATTTACCACATACCCGCAGGCACTATACGGTCACAAGTCGCAGACGGACATCGGTGGCCCAGTACCTGCCGCGCCCTCTGTACCCCGCGCAACTACGCAGCAACCCTCAGCCGAGGACCCCGCTCTCTGTGGCGATCCTAAGTTTGACACGATCTTCAATTCTGCGGAGGGTGTCACTTACATATTCAAAGGTATGGAAATAATTAGACGTGGTGTTTGAGTTTTTCAAAGATCGATTTATTATACTTTACATCTGCCAACGAAGCTATGTATTGGGGACTTTTATAGTTTAGTCACCTTCGTAACTCTTTCGATAAAATCAAAAATAATCTAACAATCCACCTACGCAAGCTAGTTTTGAGAAAGACAATCATTGATCGACAGCACCGTCAATTGTCTGAGTCAACTCGCATTCCTATTGTGGAATTTAAGAATTAAGGTAACTTTTAAAAATACCTGTAAAAAAAAAGGTTGTGACCGAAAAATACCGGTATTGATCGTACCGGTTTCGGTCCCTGGTTTTGACAAAAGATTAACGATCTAACTAAACGTTATACTTCTTCGTTTCCAGGCGAGCACTTCTGGCGACTTACGGAGGACGGTGTCGCGTCCGGCTACCCGCGCCTGATCTCCCGCGCATGGCCCGGACTACCCGGCAACATCGACGCGGCCTTCACCTACAAGAATGGCAAGACGTACTTTTTCAAGGGATCCAAGTACTGGAGGTACAACGGACAGAAGGTGGATGGAGATTATCCTAAAGACATTAGTGAAGGTAAGCTTTCCATTAAACATTAAACAATGAAGGAATCTGAAATCTTGGAATGATGTTATAAAACGCTGATATGTCAACCAGTGAGTTAATTTCAAGTGCTGTAATTAATTTTGTGCCAACTATTTTGAATTATTTTTTTAATTACCGGTCTCAAAAATGTCTAAACATACATCATCCTCCCCTACTCTATCTCAAAAACAAATTAGCTAATACGTAACTCTTGGTTCAGGTTTCACCGGTATCCCAGACAACCTGAACGCAGCTCTCGTTTGGTCGGGCAACGGCAAGATTTACTTCTACAAAGGCTCGAAGTTCTGGCGCTTCGACCCATCACAGAGGCCGCCCGTCAAGGCCACCTACCCCAAGCCCCTCTCTAACTGGGAAGGCATTCCTGACGGCATTGATGCTGCCCTACAGTACACTAACGGTTACACGTACTTCTTCAAGGGAGGATCGTACTGGCGGTTTAATGATAGAACTTTCAGTGTAAGTACCATAATAATACGAGTATAAGCTATCTGGATTCTGTTGATCCTAACAAACCTCCTAGCTAGGCTGCCAGTCAAGGCTGGGCTTTGCTTTGACTGCTAATTTTCTGTACAAGGTGTGGTGTTATAGTGAACAAACATATATAAACATCACCAATACCACTACTAAAATAAGGATTGCCACATTTGGCAGGTACATTGGTCTTGGCAGTATGTTAATTGCCCATAGTACCTAAGAGCACATTGACTTAATCCTTTTGATCCTAGCTGGTCATTACATTTCATTCCCATCTTATAAAACACATGTTATGAATATGTTCAGGTGGACTCAGACAACCCAGCGTTCCCGCGGTCGACAGCATTCTGGTGGCTCGGCTGCAGTAGCGCGCCGCGCGGCACCGTGGGAGGTAACGCGCGCCTGTCCGACAACACGGAAGACGACGACGATGTCGGAGACATTCTGTTCGACGCAGGTAGGCGGACACCCAGACCGCGCGACTGAGACGCTCGACGCTCTGACACGTTGACGTGACTGAAACGTACTGAGACAAAAGTCGATGACAATTTTCGAAAGCTTTCGCAGACTGAAAGCACGCTCCCTACGAACCATTCAAATGTTTCAAATTAATCTTTTAGTGGTTTTGTTTGACTTCAAGGATATACGGAAGGCCAAATTCAAATTTCATTATATCCAAAAAAAAAGTCTTGCTCGCGCAACGAAAGACTTCAACGCGAGTTCAATGTAGACCATTGAACGCACTTGTGGGCTACGTTTGGAAAGACCAAGTTTTCAGATTTAATTAAACTGTATTTTTCTATTCATCTATTATATGAGGTGAACTACAGTCCAAACTTTACCTACTAAGAAATAACTTAATTTTTGCGTCAATATAATAATATAATTTTGAAATATGGTACTATGAAATGCTTTATTTAAATCTAAAAAAGCACCCCCGGGAGAGAAATAATACTTTGACCTTAATTAAAATAAAACTACCTTGACTATGATAAAGAGAACTGACCAACTTCATTAATAAATGACAGTAGGGACGAACCACTCCACTGTTCCATGTTTGCTCTTGTGTCTATATGTATGTTTGTCTATTAGTTGTTTTGTAAACCTTCTCGTAAATCTGTTGTCCAATAATTATTGTATGTTGTTATAGAACCAACTGAATTGTTAATCAATACCTACTTCTTTATTGATTTTGTTACAATCTAATCAATATAATTTCTGGTAACCTTCTACGCTAATTTCGGTAACGGTTTTCATGTACTAACTCAATAACATAAATTAGATTTTTCATTTACTAATCGATTTACTACGTAGAAACTAACTAATTTCCAGCTTTATTAACAGCTAATTTGTTTTATGAAAAGCAACTAACCCTGGTACTGGCTGAATTAATCCAGTCAGCTTAGTCTCCTATACTAATAAAAATGAGCATATTGCTTAAGATGACCTCAATATAACTAATACTGAGAGGTGTTGCCTGTGTGGTGGCTTGTTGAATGAGTGCAGTGGCTGACGGTGGCCGGTCCTCGACCTCGACGACTTCGCGGCTTCTGGGCGGATCCGAACCTACCTGCTGTTGTCAAGAACTGTGGCAAACTCACAAAAATAAAACTAAAATATCAGTCTTTGCATCTGGTTTGCCGCAGTTTTTACAACGCAGTCGAATTTTGCAATATTTTCGGTGAAAAAATATAATTTAGTCTCACTTTGCAATGCAAGCACAGTAAATAATTTATTACCACAAGCACCAAATCAGTAAACCAGGTTTTAATTTTTTTTTACACTGTTATTAATGGAAATGTATTTGCCGAATCGATCAGGGTATTAAGGGATGAAATAACTATCAGCTTTCCACGGGTTTTTCAGGTATTAAACATCAAAATAGCCGGTATTTAAGCATTGTGACTTTGAGCTATTTCAAAATAAAAGTCATTACCTATTCACATTTAATAAAATAATGCTCGTCGGTCCGGCAACTATGGAATACCAAACTTGTGTTGATTAAATTTTCACTATTTTGTTCAGTGTTTGCACCAAAATTTTAAATGTATCTGTTTTAATCACTTAGTTATAACGTCACCAACACCGTGTTGTAATATCAATAAAAATATCGGTGGCTGGGGCGTGTTCACGTGTCCATGTTTGTGTGTGTTTTGTTTCTAGGTGTAAAATCATCCGCTCCCAGATCATTCTTCTGGTTCAGGAAATAGCCTCGGTGGAGTGTTCCTGAATATTGTACATAGAGAAATTACATAAAGAACAAAGACTCAATTAGTTACATACAATATAAGAATACCAGTGAGATTATAGAACATAAGCGGTGATTTTAGTACCGGCGAGCTTGTCGCGCGCTGCCTGTACGTTACCTTCCTTACACTTGCATGTTTAGCATGGTAGTTAGTGCTTGCATGCGGTGGAGGCGATCACGCGAACTTATACAGCTTTGTATATTATTATAACGCTTTGCTTACTCATACTTACTTTATTTTTAACTCAGTCAGTCAGGTTGTTGGGCAAGGGCTATAGTCACCTATTTTATTTACCATTAGACGGTCCTCAGCTGCCTATACCATTCGTCTACTTAAGAAAATATAATTTCAGTGCATGCAATGACTTATCTAGTCTAGTCATCAGCATCTCGGGACCTAGGTAATCTTTTACTGTGGTTTAGGAACTAACTTTATAGTAAGTACAATACGTTTGAACACGAATTTAGATTTCTCACGAAAATGGTGATAGGGTACTAAAATAATATAACAAAATCTTTTATATAAAAAAACATCGATTTCCAGGAGTGTCCAAGCATAAAATAAATGTAGTCGTGCTGAACATTTAATAAATTGCAGCGTTTGCTATCGTCAGTTCGATGAAGATCCGTTCAGTGTAAGATAAAGTGTTTGAACACGTTCAGCAGATAAAAGCACGTTTGATTTGGTTTATTAGCACTGAGAATCACAGATTTTAGAATAATTACACAAGATATAACAAATGGTTCACTGCTGTAAAATAAATTGCAGTTTTTTTGACTTGTTTGTCGTTGAAGATTGAGCACAACAGCTACTTATTTATCTGTTGTTAATGTTGAATACATAAGTAAAATACTGACATTCAATGGTTCCCTACTATTGCTGATACACGTCATACAGATACGAATAATTATAACAGTTGCATGAAGGATGAACACTGATTGTAATTATTACTGTTGACATAAATGTTCATGTCCATAATATTTTTTAATAGATTAGTTTTGTGACTAACACAATCGTGAAGCATGACTCACTGTGACACAGCGAGTTAATATTTTAACATCAAAGTAGATTTATTTGATATAAAATAATATGGTAGAAACCTGAATGTTGAACTTAGTGGTAATATTAACTAAAGGCTTCCTGGAGCCTTTCAGAATACTCTGAATAGAACTAGTAGGTAATGCATGTCTATAGTCAAGTTTAAGGTGCGATTCGTCAATTGCGTACCCAAATAATACTATTCATGAAATCATACACACTTTTCGGAGTGACTTTCGTTTATCTCAATATTTTTAAATAGGTAAACTATTGTCAAAATAAGCACAAATTATTGTGATTTGGTTTTCAAATGATAAGAGACTATTGCGTCCGTAATTAAGCTCTTAACTATAAGGGCCTTAACACACCTAGTTTAATACAACCTACTCGCATGATGTTCTGCTACTCGTGTAGGGGAACAGTTTCGGGGTTCCGCGGCGGAGGTGTATTAAGGCCCTAAATGGTAAATGACATCTTTAATTTTAAAATACAGTGTTCTGATTTCACGAATAGTGTACTGTAAGTATATGGACTGCGAAACGTAAGCATCAACAAAAAAAAAACCATGTAAATAGTATGGTGTAGTAGTTAGTCGTAGTTGCACATATTAGTGGTACCGGTGTCGGGGAACTAAAGTAATGTTGCTAAAGGCAAGTTGATGTTTCAGTGGTGAGCGTTCAGTCTTCAGGCGCTAGACTGTAACATGAGGTTCACTCGCGGCCCCGAGCCGCGTCGTTTAATAGGAGGGTTTACCACCTCCGCCGCGTCTTCACTCATCCGCATCTGTAGGTTTATTTTAATTTCATTTTGATTTTATATTGTCAACTCCATTTTT
This sequence comes from Cosmia trapezina, assembly GCA_905163495.3. Lineage (NCBI taxonomy): Eukaryota > Metazoa > Arthropoda > Insecta > Lepidoptera > Noctuidae > Cosmia > Cosmia trapezina. The sequence goes on along the minus strand of LR991022.1, from coordinate 18,042,822 downwards.
TCTTTTGTTTTACATTGACATAAAAGTTTATAATACAATGATAGACGGGCAATCGTCGAATACAACAATATAGTACTATTTTCTGACTGTTTGCTGCTCATCGGACATTTATTGTATCTCTTTCAAGTTAGAGCTAAATGGAGTTCACAGTATCAGATATTCGCACATTTTACATTTTGTGTAATCTTTTTGTTATAATTATGTCCTATGTCCTAATGCACATGTTTATTAAGTTGTCACCTTATTTAAGATTGGTAAACCTCACAGTGCACGACAGCATGATCTAGTGTGGGCAGGTCCACTTGTCCCTCACAGTCCAAAGTAGGGATGAATCAGTTTATTATTTCAATTCCCCAAGGATTATGTGTTTTTCTTCAGTCGACCAGTAAAGAAGTGATTTGCGAACAAAAATAAGCTAACGAATAAAATAGAATAGATTCATCCCTTCACGGTCTACGATTGGGAAAAATGGACGTTTCCATAAAAAGTTGTAGTTCGTGTTAAGCATAAAGTGTTGTGTATACAGATGGGTCGGATTCTGGCGGCAACAGCGGGCACAGCGGTGCGAGCGCTCGCGGCTTGCTGACGCCGCTGTCGCTGGCGGCGCTGGCGACGCTAGTGGCGCTGGTGACGCAGGCGCTGCCCCCGCGCGCCTAGCGCCCTCAGCCCCCGGCCCCCTGGCCTCTGGCCGCGCCGCGCGGACCGCGGCACTGACTATGATGTGTGCTGTGTGCCTGGACGCGTTCGGTATATTGTGTATAGCGAATGCGCTGCTGTGATGACGAGTGCGCCTTTTTTATACTGCGAGAACGATAATTTAATTCGAAGTCATAGTTTTTATACTTAAGATAAATAGATGATGTAAGCTCGTGTGTGATATTGACGTAAGCGACGATTTTTATATTAAAATATTTAAAGTGACCATATTTCTGCTTTTATTTTAAACCTTAACACTCAGGGAGAAATAAGACTCGCGTTTGTATTTTTAATCGGTTTATTTAACGTTTTTCTGTTTTCCCAATAATTCTTCTTAAGTTATTAATTACAGTTTTATTAAATATGACAATATTTTTCGTTTTTATTCCATTTTCATAAACGCATTTTTTTAATAAACATCTTCACAATTCATCATAACACGGTCGTGCGACCTACTGTCTCAATCGTTCTAAACTCTTAGGAAAATGCAAATAATATTTAATTTCAAAATCTGTCTACGATTATTCGAACGTGATTAATCTTACTTCGAGTGTCGAACGATGTCTACATGCGACGGTGGCGCGGCCTACGACGGACTACGCGGCTGCTACGCCGCGCCTACGGCGTAGGCGGGCGTAGCGGCCGGGAGTGACGGCCGCCGCCACCCGCGAGCCCTCGTCGCACACTAACAGTTTATAATCATTTAGAAGGCGTAACATAAGACTTATTACACGATCACTACTCGAGAAACACCTACAAACACATCCTAGATCATATCAATATATCTGAGCCCGCGTGTGAGAGAAGGCGCCGCGACGCGCCCGCGCCCGCGCAGCGCGCCGCGCCCGCCCTCGACGTGCTTACCCTTGTTATCATTATGAGTTAAGATTTTATTCTACACTACCTTTCTCACTATGAATTAGGCAATTTAATGATATTATTTATAGAGATTAAAATTATGTTTAAGCAGTCCTGATGACAGATCGACAATTATTTTAATGTACTTTTCATCAACAGTGCAATCCTAACTACATAGTTTATCAAAACGATATTTAACATAAACATTCAACTTCGGTATATCATGTGCTTTTAAAGTCCTCATAATCATACATATATTTATATGATCTAGAACTTATCAGGAATAAATGAGACCGATGCAATTCTGTACAGAATACGTTAGAACTAAATACGAACACGCAACCACACGTCCAGTGTAAACAGTACAAAACGTACTTAAAGTGTAACCAAACGGTACAGTCAGATGAACGGCTACAAGTCTCACCTAGAGCCAACGTAACACTATCAAAATTAACACAAAACATTTACTTTTAATGGAAATAACACTAATGACATTCATTATATTTATACTAATTTATGAACAGACCCTTCAGTGAAACAAATAAGTAGATAGATCGCAGGCATTTCACCTTCGTAACTTTCAACAGCACAAGATCCGTCTATGTTCCTAAACGTGTATTAAATACAGAATACAGACATGTGACGTGACTATTAACAATTCGGTGCTAGTACACGAGTCGACAGTTATTTTGACATTGTTTATTTTGCTAATAAAAAATAATCAATTTTAAATGACAAATATTTAATTTGTTTTAAAAGTTTTTCAGACCGACGGGTACTTAAAATATTTATGAATGAATAGATTGAAATGAAGATATATTCAATCATTCTTGTTCGAATACTTTCTGTTTTGTTTGAATGATATTCTTATTTTATAATGCCTAGGGATTGAGTTAACTTTAAGCGATTCCTAAGTTCGTGAGTAAACTTAAAGTTTACCTTGTCCTAGTATTGCGGCGAACTTACTTGGACAAGTACACAAAGTTAGAAAACAGTATTATACAATGTTAACTACCTCCCGCGGGCGAAAGACGAATTGTTATTTGCTAGAACTTTTGTTTGAATACGAAATAGACAAATTTTATGAATATAGAAATCACAAAATAAATACTATTTTATTAATAGAAAACAGTTGGGATGAGGCCACTCAGGTATATTAATTGAATCGACATAGAACATTCACAAAGTACAAGTTTAGTAAATAACCTCGTTTATCTGGGAAAATATTAAACGTCAGTTAGCTGGTTTAACATATGTAGCTCAAAATTCCCTCCACCATTATAACTAAGGACATCTGCCATTCCCAAGCCTCGGATGGTAAAATCCACAAAAGTAATTGACTTCATGCATGTCATTAAGTCATGTTATCTGCCTACCCGTGTACCTTATAATCTGCCAGGATAATATATTTTATATATTATTTAACTATATAATTCCAAAAATGACTAAGATTTATCTACATATTTGTATTGTAACCAAACTGGATTTATCGAAATAATAAAAGTAACATTACCCAACGATTTAAATTCAGACAATGTACTCTAAAGAGAAACTTTCGGGGTTGAAACATGAATCGCTTACCTATGAACCTTCAGTTTAAAATAACGTACAAATTGTTAAATCTATTTAAATGTATTATGTATTGATACACTATAACTTCATAAGACTTGATACATTTTCAAATGTGTCTTAATTTACTTAACTCCTGCCTAAACAATATTGAAGGCAATATCGTATCGTGTTACTTGTAGTCGGTAACCGTAACATTACCCGATTGCAATCACAATACTTCTTCAGAGGGTTCGCACAATATCAAAGTGACAACACAAATAAAAACGTCCATTATTTCATAATTTTCCGTATTTTTATGTCCGATGCTTACTGTACAACACAAACTCAAAAATCCGCATATTTCTCGACATTATTTTACTGCACTAATACAAATGAAATCGATAATATGCATTACAAAATCTTCAAACGTGAATCATATTCGTTGTTTCTTAAGATTCGGATGTGGTATTACAGTAAATATAAATACGATAAGCCTTGGTGAAGACTCTAATTAACTCTTGAGTAGTCTTGAGTACTATTTCGTTCCCACTCCAATGCTTTTTTAAATTTATTTTAGTTGTTCCAAACCAGAAACTCCACTGTGTTGTCATGCAGTTAAAAACACGCTTTACATAAAAGGCCCATATTTACTTATTTAGTTTAATACCACAGCTGAGCCACATCTTACTTTTAATACCCCTAAGCATAGTGACAGCTACTGGCAGTCATCGAAAATAATAATCATAAGTTGTATAAAATATTTTAACATCACCATCACGGAAACATTTCATCGAACGACCATCAATCAATACATATGTATTAGTACTTATCAGTACCGACTGAATATAACATCGTTATATAAAATCAAGTACATATCACAGCGATTGAAAAAATGTCTGAACGTTCCGTACGTTGATTTGTTTTTAAATACTATGCTGTGGATAACTGCTGAAAATGTAAAGGCTACAATTTGGTGTTTTGCTTACATATTACACTATAATATGTACTTTTGAGAATAATAATGTACGTAAATACACATTTAAAATGCTTAATCATCGATGGACGACCCCGAAAGCCTATATTTCTGTTTGTTTTGTGCGTGTGTGTGACAGTCAACTGAGTTGCCGCGCAACCTAAGGTGAGGGGCTTAAAATATAGAACAGTACAACTAGTTAATTCCTGATTATCGAATAATTTACATTGAAATGGACTTGAGGTACGGTTCGCTGCCTCACCGCGAGGGGCGGCAGCGAGCGCTGGAAGTCTGAAACTGACAAACGAGCACAGAATGGAGTACAACGGAACCTCAGTAAGAGAACCACGATATGGCGGACAATCGAACGAGACCTCGGCAGCAGACGGAGCATGGAGTTCCTACGTTCATTATTTCCTAATCTTTAATTTCCAGTTACATTTTACAGCTAAATACATACGTTTTCGTACACTGCTTTACATCAGCTTGTCGTCATATTATTTGTGCGTTAAACATTTACACTTTATTTATGTACATCAAAACATACGTATATATTATTTCAAAACATAATGTATACACTATCACCAAACGTTTAACGAAATATTAAGAATACACCCGTTACACTAAACCTAGAGAGAAGTGCACGTTGTGTGTGTTCGCGTGCGAGAGTGCGTGTTTGCGTGCGAGAGTGCGTGTGTGTAGTCGGTGAGTGCGCCGCGTGTGCACAGATCGTCACAGCTCGTCTCACGTCACGGGCTTTAGTGTGAAGATCTTCTTTGAATTATTGCTGATTCGATGTCTGCATCAAAATGAATTCGGGAACAGATGGAGACTGCTATAAACTGATATTATTCGTTGCGCTCGTGTGTTGTTTATTGGGTAGTATGTATATTTGAGAAAACATGTGTCGTATTATATTTGTAGCAAATTGTCAACATACCTTGCAGGGCTGTGGTGGGGTGATTGTCGTTATTGAACAGATGACAAATCAAAGTAACAATACTTAACATCCGAACCGAACTCCTCTCTTTTGGTCTTTCACTTTCTACTCTAATAAAGTGAACGAGTGAAGACATCGATAGTTTAGAGTGGCAACACTCACAAGAAGAAATGCACGGTCAATGTGTAAGTTTTAACGAGTGCTCGAAATTGATCCAATTAATTATGTTCTAGTAATTCATTTTCTATTACTAAACTTTAGACATTTTGATAATTTAATTTATATATAGATAGATACACGTAGATACGTGAAAGAGCGCCTACGCAGTAGGGCAACGATCAGCTCGCAAAATGTTGCTGTTTATTTTAATAAATTTATGTGCATAAAGACCTGACTCTCTGAAATGAATTTACCAGAAACTTCCGCTATTAAGATATTCTAGATAGATTCTTAGATTTAATAAGAAATTAAAAGTTATTTATATTTGTGAATTTATCAAACAATATTAATTTTCGACATGAACTTCAATTTAAGTGTTACAATATCTGTAGTCAATTAATTGCAAACAATCGATCTCAAACTTTTTATTGTTAACATCTCTCGAACTCTAATACCTACTATAAACTCTCTTGAAGAGACTAACACTATGATTTTCAACATTTTACTTTCAACTGCGGTTACCAAATGTAATGAGGATGCGATGGAGAGGCTGCACTACCCTTCACTGTCGCAGCGCTAACGAGATGAAGGCAATACAACGAGTGATAAACTGATGCATTTAGCTAAAACCAACGGCTAGGTATGCGCGCAGTCACTTATGTAGTGCGAATGTCCGACGCGGACTGCCGCGAGTTCAGCGACAGCGCAGCGAGGAGGCGCAGGACGCGTTCACTTCTGAGTGAAGGCACTGAGGAGCACGAGCGAACAACGTACCTACTCGACGGAAACAATAACGACTCACTGATCTATTGTCACGACTTGCTCACACTTTCTATACCTAGTCTATATAGTGAACTCTTTACTGAAGGGGTTTTTGCACTTGAAAATACTATGAAAATAGTTGATAGGCTTGCAGACGAAGTTTTGTAAACGTCGAGTGATATGAGTGTGGAGGCATCAGTATAGCGAAACTGCGGGAAGTACCGCGAGGCTGCCCGCGTGCATCACACAGACAGACAAACAGATCAGCTCATATTGAAGTAGACACAAACCAAGTCTTAAGAAGCGTTAATAGACCTTTAGCACCTTCGGTGACGACGATTAAGTATGGGAGTGGAAACAACAAACCGTTTTGACATATGTACACACGATAAAAACGTAAAAAATAACTTACTTAATATTATTATCATTTATTTGAATACAACAACTACATGCCTTCCGAGGGCAATATTCTCAACAAATGTTCATTCAATAAAGTCTTAATAACCATTAAATTATGTTTTTCATCACATAATGTTTAACGATACTCTTCTAATATTCTTCAAAAATAAAACAAAACTAACAAATGTTGTTACCTATAAATGTTGAAACAACAATACGATGAAGGTCATTTTACCATTATCAATAGTCGACACGATATACATATACAATAATATATATTAAAAATCAATTCATATAAAAATCATTTTCAACCATTCTGTATTACCAAAATGTTAGATCATAAGACGGAATATATTGCATATAACTTTCATTATATGCATTATTCATAATATTTTACTTCTTACAAAACAACAACTACTTTATTAATCCTATATTATTTCATTTATACATAATCATGTAATCACTATTAATTAGGCGTTGACGTGGTCGCGGGCGGGCGTGGTCGCGGCGGCAGTGGCGGCCGCAGGCGCTCTGTGGAGTCACTCGGCGGTGTGAGCTAGGTGTGCTGGAGGCTGGACCCGCGCGCTGCCGCCGGTACCTCGACACCGCACCGCTGCACTAGTGCAACATTACAAAAATAACTCTCTAAGAAACCATCCTCCTGTACGAGTATACCTACCTATTGTCACATGTTCAAAAGAGTAGAGTTCTCTCGTCCGGATCGTGTTCCCGAAACTTGTCGCGTTAACTTTGTGCGTCGGAGGTACAAACTAAGGTACGGTAAGAGATCCCAGACGTGAGGCCTACTCTTTATCCCACGGCGGATGAGGATGCTGAGAATCTCAACCTGTCAAAGCTTGCGATTATGGCGCGTATGTAATATAAGTATTTTATTGCATCAGGTGTCTGGTCTACATAATAATGTAGTATAAAAGTATCATCACACGATTCCTAACACAAAGTACGCTTCGTACATATGTACCTATGTATGTACATTGGTTGAAACTTCATGAGCGACCTTTATTAAGTGCTTCTTAACAATCTCGTGTAAAATATTGCTTTTATTCATGAAGGTACACCAACTAGACCAGTATTCAGAACTCAAACTGTGTGCCTTATGAACAATGTAACTGTAAAACACTATGTAAAATATACGCAACATCTTCGCTCAACGCAAAACATGTCTTTGTTTACAAATCGTGCCAAAAATATTAACATATTGGCCGGAACATCGGCAAACAGCGCTTACGAGGTAAATGCATAAATTAATTCATGAGTGAACATTTGGTGTTTCCATGTTTCGGGTGTAACCAGCGAGCGGACACAAATATTAACTTAGAGTGTATGTAGCGGCGGCGGTGCGGCTCGCGTCCGCCGTCGGGCTCGTAACCGCACGCTGTTTATTATTATAAGTTCTGCACTAACAGAGGTTCTGATCGCATTCTGATCCGGCGACCGCGGAACGCGCGGGTGCGACGCACGTGAACGTAAAACTATAACCTCGAATCGCGCACTTTCACTAAACGTGTGGGGGCGGTCCAGTGGGTCCGTGCGAGCGCGGCCAGGCCGAGCAGTAGCAGCGCGAGCAGGGCGCGCGGGGGCGGCGGCCGAGGAGCGCCGGCGCCGGTCGCCGCGTACGGCACGGAGCAACCGGCGCTGCGCTCCTCCACCGGCGGGCAGCGCTCGGCGTCTGGCCGCACCGTCTCGCTCAGCCGCAGCTCGCACCGGTAGCACAGCCTCCCCTCGCAATACCAGTAGCAGCACTCGTCCCGACCGTAGTTGGACTTGTTCGCCTGCGCACCCGTCTCCGGGATGCGCGGGTCTGAAATCAGTCGTCACAGTATATTAGACGAACCGTATCATGCAATACCTACATATTACGATAGGTGTGAACTATTTGTGTAACACCTTGTATAACGGGTGTATGAAAAGACGAAGCCGAGAGTCACTTGTTCTTCCCGTCATTGTGATATTTTTTTTGTACTTGACCATACCATACCATAACCATACTTCCGTAACCATACTTTTGGTTACGGAAATATTAAAGGGATAAGTTCCAACTTTTTTTACGAAAACCAGTTTTAAATTATGTAAATTACACTATAAATACTCCAACGACCCCTGTACCGTTGTATGCTCGCGTATTACACAATGTTTTGCATGTGTGACACTGCGCACTACCGCCAAACACACAGAATTTTCACACCAAAAATAAAAGTCATTTCCTAGCAATTATTTTTCAATACACTTCCACGAAAACTGGTTCATATCGCACTACGATTAGGTTCACAATGCAATGTATGTCACACGCGTGCGATTTTCCATTTTCCGACACGTGTGCGAGAATAAAAATTGCCACAGATAACTTATACTTAGTCCAAATTGGTTCCAGGTGTTCACTTCGTCTCGCGCCAGAGACGGTCCTCTCTATTCGGAGGTGACTGTATTTTTTTAAACTCGGCAAAGGGATATGCGTATTTACGGCGTTAATATTTTTTGAATATTTAAATAATGTTTATAAATAGAATATTATCAAAAACCATGATTGTCGGCGACGAGACCCTACCTGGGTGCACGTAAGCGCAAGTAGCGGGGGTACCGCCCCCGCCACTAGTTCGGTACAGTTATGAGTCAAACTAGAATCTAGTTAGATTTTAAAGAAATTTGTTTATTGTCTTTTTCTTATTATAAATTAGTTTAAACTACTTGGAATTAATGATAATTACATATTCTAATCTAATAAGACTGATTAAAGTTAAAATTGCAAGAGAATTTTGTGATAAAGTTTAGTACTAGAGTATAATTACGTAACTTGAAAACATACTTTTTTGTTTATGTATATATTTTGATAATTTTCATTTTAAAAGTTAGATTTAGTTATAAAACTAGTTTTTCTTTTTAGTTCATGTAAATCGGTCAACTAGTTTAGAAGATATAAGGGAATTTGTATAATGAGAATTCACCAACTTGCATTTTTTGTATGTTTTTGTTCTAGGATTTTTTTATTATTGATAGATAGGTCTAATATTATTATTGTAAATAATTAAGGACTAAATAAGCAAGGTTTTAACATAAAATTGTAAAAGGTAAATGTTAAGAATTAATTAAAATAAAGGCTCCAAAGATTTCGGCTTAGGGAAAATTAACTGTAAAATGGGCTCAAAAATCGCGGACCTCGCTAGGGTAAGAAAACGCGGTATATAAGCCGGGCTAGTTTCAAACAGTCGTCAGTCCGACCACAGCCACCGAAGAGGCAACAACTCAGAATAGGAGCCGAAATCTGAGGACAAGTCAAGTCAAGAATTCTGCGTTTCATTTCATCGCTCCAGTCTCCCGAGGTCCTAGTTGGGTTGTCGTACCCATACGCATTCAGGGGTGCGTGGTGACGTGTGTCGCCAGCAAGAAGCAAGGAACATACGTCAACAACGTTGGGAGATTGTCCCAGGACGACTGCGGGTACTGATCGTGCCCCAGCCGACCGAAACAGTTGGTCCTTCGAACCAGGGATCCCTGCAAGAAGAGGAAGTCAGAAGAGCCCAGAAGATCAGAAGATTCAGAAGACTGCAAAATGCAACCAGGTCGAGTAACCAGGTCGCAGAAGGATGCCCCCTCACGGCCCTCGTCCCGTCCTACCATAGCGGACGCGACGAAGGAAGCATCAGGGTCAAAAGGGGTCACGTCAGCGACAGCGTCAGCGGCATCGGAAACTACAGCATCAACGGGCACGAACACTTCTTCGGGTACAACGGCTACAGAGGGGACCACGGCGACGGAAAGTACGGTCGAGACTGCAACCACGGCGGCGTCCGAGAAGAATGGACAGAAGAAAGAAGATGCCGCAAGAAAGGAGACGACAAAGAAGACCCCAGAAGATGACCCGGAAGAGGGCCCTCGTGCTACAGACACGACCCTAAAACCGAAGGGGGTCAGTCGTCGCGCCAGGTCAACGAAGACTACGAGCTCCTCAGCCAGAAGACGCGAGCTGGAAGCCAGAGAAGAAGTAGCACGCCTGGAACTGAAGCAAGCACAGGCTGCGGCGAAGCTAGCCCGTGTCAGATTGGAGATGGCACAATATGAAGATGAGGACTCCGTGGACGAAGACCAGGAAGACAGAACAGCACAGGTGCAGAACTGGATCCAGTCATCCGTATTAGAAGATGGCAACATGGAACAACCACAGCAGCGAGGTCATCTCCTTCCAGAAGAGCCACACACGGTGAAGCCTGAAGAGAACTCTTCAACGAAAGGGGCTACAATCGAAATTCAAGCGTTGGCGTCAGCATTGAAAGAAGCCTTTACCACAAGAGGAGGACCAGCAGCACAGCCGAAGTACATCCACGAGTTACCCTACTTCGACGGCAACAGCAGCGAATGGTTGGCGTTCAAGGTTGTCTACGAAGATACAGCACCGATGTTCAACGAAGTCCAGAATATGGCTCGACTAAGAAGAGCACTGAAGGGCAACGCAAGAGAAGCTATCAAGAGCCTGCTGTACTCCGAAGCTTCTCCGTTGGAAGTCATGCAGGCCCTCAGAAGAAGATATGGAAGACCTGATGCGCTGGTACTGGCAGAACTGGACAAGCTGAAGACATTACCGAAGATATCAGAAAATCCACGGGACATTTGCGTTTTCGCAAGCCAGATCAACAACAGCGTAGCAGCAATAAAAGGATTGAAGAAACCACAGTACCTGCATTCACCTGAAATGGTGAAGCAAATAATAGAGAAGATGCCGACGGTTCTCAAGTTCCGATGGTACGACTTCACTGCAGCATCAGAAGAAGGCGAGTTCTCCAACCTGACGCTGGTATCCAAGTTCCTGAACATAGAAGCAGACAAGTGTGGAGCCTTCGCAACTTCAGAAGAGAAGAGCGGCTTCAAGAGGACTCATCGACAAGCAACGCATTCAGCCAAAGAAAAGGACTTCAGAGAAAAGGATTCAAGACACTCAGAGAAGACTTGCCCTATATGTGAGGGTGAACACTATCTCGTCGAATGTCAGAAGTTCCAGAAGGCGTCAGTTCAAGATCGGTGGGCAATGGTCAAGAAGAGTCACATCTGCTTCAAATGTCTTCAAGGGAAGCACAGGAAGGAGAGCTGCAGAAAACCACCATGCAAGGAATGCAAAAGGTGGCATCATCATTTGCTGCACGTCCAGTCAGAAGAAAGGACCTCGGGAGACGACAAAAAGGAGACACCACAAGAAGTAGCAAGCATCACAGCATCAGTAAATGCAGTCAACAGTGCAAGAGCATACCTGAAGATAGTTCCAGTAGAAGTCTTTGGGTCAAAAGGATCAAAGAAGATATTGGCCCTCATGGATGAAGGGTCTACAGTATCACTTCTGGATGAGAAGATTGCAGAAGAAGTCGGCGCACAAGGAAGCAAAGAAGAACTCATCATAGAAACAGTGGGAGGCAGACTGATTAAAAAGAAGAACTCTCAGAAGCTGGACCTTACGGTGAAAGGGGTTCATCAAGAAGACAAGAAGACCCTGAAGAGAGTCCGGACTATCGACGAGTTGAAGCTTGCACCACAGTTCCTAGACAAGAAGAGAATACAAGAGTGTCAACACTTAAAGAAGATCGCCGACTCTCTTTATTACGAAGGGGAGTCACCACAGCTGCTCATCGGTCAAGACAACTGGGAGCTGATCGTGACTCAAGAAGTAAGAAGAGGGAAACCAGGGGAACCAGTCGCTTCAAGAACAGGACTTGGTTGGGTGCTCCATGGGTCAGACTTCGGAGGCGCAAGACCCGTACACTTCCTGAACACATGTCTACATGTCAGCACGCCTGAAGAAGAAATGCATCAAGCCATCAAGGATCACTTCGCAATCGAAGCACTCGGGGTGCAACCTAGAAGACCCACTACGGACTCAGAAGGAAGAGCACTCACCATCCTGGAGAAGACCTGCAGAAGACTTGAAGATGGTCGATTTGAAACTGGACTTCTGTGGAAGAACGAAGAAGAACAGATGCCAGAGAGCTACACATCTGCCAAGAACCGATTGATCAACATCGAGAGGAAGATAGACAAGGATCCTCAGTTGAAGGCGGAATACAACAAGCAAATCCAGCATCTAATCGACAGCAAGTATGCAGAAGAAGCACCTGATGGACAAGAAGACTCCAAGAAGTTATGGTACCTCCCTCACTTCTCCGTGGTTCATCCATTGAAGAAGAAGATAAGGATCGTCTTCGACGCTGCAGCCAAGTCAAAAGGAAGAAGCCTCAACGACGCTCTGCTACCGGGTCCAGATCTACTGCAGTCACTCTTCGGCGTTCTACTCAGGTTTCGTCGAGGACCTTTAGCCGTGGCTGCCGATATAAAAGAAATGTTCCTGCAAGTTCGCATCAGACCAGAAGACAGGGATAGCGTGAGGTTCCTGTGGCGCGGAGATCATCGCGACGTGTCACCGAAGAAGTATAGGATGACGTCAGTTATCTTCGGCGCAACATCATCTCCGAGCACAGCAATCTACGTGAAGAACAGAAATGCAGCGGACTACATCGAACAGTATCCAGAGGCAGTACGAGCAGTCGAGCTGAACCATTACATGGACGACTACTTACACAGCTTTCATTCAGAAGAAGACTTCAGAAGAGTAACAGCGCAGGTAGACTTCATACACAAGAAGGCGGGCTTCGAACTCAGGGGATGGGCATCAAATCAACCTGAGCTGCTGCAAGATATGAAGACTGAAACGATCGACAAGACAGAAGTAGACCTTGGCGAGAAAGAAGAGAAGACATTGGGACTACGCTGGTTCACAGAAAGGGACTCCATCGGCTTCAGGGCAAACCTTCGGAACACGCCAGAAGAAATAGCCAGGGGACTCCAGGTGCCTACGAAGAGAGAAGTCACCAGCGCCGTAATGTCAACCTTCGACCCACTTGGGTTGGCATCACCAGTTCTCGTCCAAGGCAAGAAGCTGCTGCAAAACATATGGAGAAGCGGCGTCGGTTGGGATGAAGAAATAGAAGAAAAGGAGTACGAAGCATGGAAAACCTACCTAAAGAAGATGAAATTACTTCAAGATCTTCAGATTCCACGATGCCTGGCACCACATCGCACCGAGGGGGAGCTGCACACCTTCACAGATGCAAGCGAGACGGCGTATGCAGCTACAGTCTATTGGAGGACAGAAGAGCAAGATGGGACTTACCACGTCGGCCTGGTGGCGGCTAAAGTAAGAGTCACTCCCTTGAAGCCAGTATCAATCCCGAGACTCGAGTTACAAGCGGCCCTCCTAGGAAGCAGATTGGCGCATTCAGTAGAAGAAGAAATGGATCTGAAGGTGGAGAAGAAAACATTTTGGACAGACTCCAGCATCGTACTTTCTTGGATCAAGACAGACCCGAGAACCTTCAAGACATTCGTGGCTCATCGATTGGCAGAGATAGAAGATCTAACCAAACCTCAAGATTGGAGATGGGTACCTACAGCACAGAACCCTGCTGATGACGCGACGCGCGACGTGCCAGAAGACTTCGATTGCAATCACCGATGGTACACCGGACCAGACTTCCTGAGAAGAGAAGAAATTCACTGGCCTGCTGCAAGAACGTTCAAGAAAGAAACCACCGGCGAGGAAAAGTCATCAGACGTCGTGGCGACAACAAGTTCTACATATCCATCACCAGATCCTGAGAGGTTTTCGTCGTGGAAAAGACTTTGGCGAGCCACAGCAAGAGTACTGCAGTTCATACAACTCTGGAGACCAAAGGAAAAGGTCAACGTCAGCAAAGAAGATCCCACCTGGAGAAGAACAAAAGGGAAGAAGACGAAGATAGAAAAGGGGCGACAGCAGTCTTCGAAGAAAATAGAAAGGAACTACGTACCAATAGACGCAAGCATACTGGAACAAGCTGAAACTCTCCTGCTGAAAAGAAGTCAAGAAAGAAGCTTCAGAGAAGACATCAAATGTCTACAGCAAGGAAAACAGTTGGGAGGCAGCAGCAAGTTGAAGAAACTCGACGTGGTACTAGAAGAAGGGTTCCTGCGATTGAAGGGAAGAATCGACGCGATACAGGGCGTAACAAGAGACTACAAGCGACCCGTCGTGCTCGACAGCAAGGACAAGACAACACGACTCATCATAGAAGAATTCCACTGCCGCTTCAATCACGCAAATCACGCGACGGTTATGAACGAAATAAGGCAACGCTTCTGGGTATTGGGACTACGGTCAGCAATTAAGGCAGTTCAGCACCAATGTCAGTGGTGCAAAACGAAGAAAGCAAGACCACAAGAATTACCAACGGGCAACTTACCTGCTGAACGGCTGATGCATAGTAACCCTCCTTTTACTTGCACTGGCATAGACTATTTCGGCCCGATGACTGTCACCGTAGCAAGACGCCATGAAAAAAGGTGGGGAGCCCTATTCACATGCCTAACAACACGGGCTGTGCACATTGAGCTCACTCCCTCACTCTCCACGGACAGCATGATCATGGCACTAAGAAGATTCGCCGCAAGAAGGGGAATGCCGAAGATAATCTACACTGACAACGGGACCAATTTCGTCGGCGCGAGCAAAGAACTAAAAGAAGAAATGAAGCAAGAAGACCTCATCACAGAAGCAGAGAAGATCGGCGTGCAGTGGAAGTTCATCCCTCCTGGTGCGCCAAACATGGGCGGCGCATGGGAGCGTTTGGTGCGATCCATAAAAACCGCACTAGACGCCACACTCAACGAGAAGCATCCACGAGAGGAGGTACTCCACACCCTCCTCCTAGAGGCCGAGCACATAGTAAACTCGAGGCCTCTCACTCACCTCTCCGACTGCCTTGAGGAGGAAGCTCTTACCCCAAATCACTTCCTCCTCGGGCGATCCTGCGGCGCGACAAGCATCGGGAGCTTCCAAGACGACGAGTTAGTGGGCAGGCACACCTGGAAGGCCACGCAGCGACTTGCCGATCACTTCTGGCAACGTTGGCTGCGAGAATACCTGCCCACCCTCCTGCCAAGAAAAACGACGGGCAGAAGCAGCTCCACCGACCTGCAAGTTGGAGACATCGTGCTGATCGTCGACCACAGCCTACCAAGATGCACCTGGCCACGCGGCAGAATCCAGCGGGTGTATCCAGGACCAGATGGGCGGACCAGGATCGTCGACGTCGAGACACGAGGGGGAGTGCTGAGAAGACCCAGTTCGAGAGTGGTGGTGTTGGTGCCGGGAGTATCGCCGAGTCAAGAGGATGGTGCGACGCACGAGGGGGAGAATGTCGGCGACGAGACCCTACCTGGGTGCACGTAAGCGCAAGTAGCGGGGGTACCGCCCCCGCCACTAGTTCGGTACAGTTATGAGTCAAACTAGAATCTAGTTAGATTTTAAAGAAATTTGTTTATTGTCTTTTTCTTATTATAAATTAGTTTAAACTACTTGGAATTAATGATAATTACATATTCTAATCTAATAAGACTGATTAAAGTTAAAATTGCAAGAGAATTTTGTGATAAAGTTTAGTACTAGAGTATAATTACGTAACTTGAAAACATACTTTTTTGTTTATGTATATATTTTGATAATTTTCATTTTAAAAGTTAGATTTAGTTATAAAACTAGTTTTTCTTTTTAGTTCATGTAAATCGGTCAACTAGTTTAGAAGATATAAGGGAATTTGTATAATGAGAATTCACCAACTTGCATTTTTTGTATGTTTTTGTTCTAGGATTTTTTTATTATTGATAGATAGGTCTAATATTATTATTGTAAATAATTAAGGACTAAATAAGCAAGGTTTTAACATAAAATTGTAAAAGGTAAATGTTAAGAATTAATTAAAATAAAGGCTCCAAAGATTTCGGCTTAGGGAAAATTAACTGTAAAATGGGCTCAAAAATCGCGGACCTCGCTAGGGTAAGAAAACGCGGTATATAAGCCGGGCTAGTTTCAAACAGTCGTCAGTCCGACCACAGCCACCGAAGAGGCAACAACTCAGAATAGGAGCCGAAATCTGAGGACAAGTCAAGTCAAGAATTCTGCGTTTCATTTCATCGCTCCAGTCTCCCGAGGTCCTAGTTGGGTTGTCGTACCCATACGCATTCAGGGGTGCGTGGTGACGTGTGTCGCCAGCAAGAAGCAAGGAACATACGTCAACAACGTTGGGAGATTGTCCCAGGACGACTGCGGGTACTGATCGTGCCCCAGCCGACCGAAACAATGATTATTATTAAAATAAAAAAAACGTTTATGAACAAATTAACATTTATTTGTGTTCTAAACTCAAAAATGTTTTAATTTTCTATTTTTTCATATTAGGCTGTTTATCGGCTTTATACCTTTGCTTCTCTTTCAACCTGGCGAAAGCAAAGCGCGGAAAAAAAGAAAATGTAAATCATAGTTTCCTAATAATTCATGACAAAAATAGTTTTCGCTATTTTATTTTATTTCTTCAAAAATTTATTGAAAAACGTCGTTTATACACCGGATACACGTGGACATTTGCTATAGCAGTTCTCGGCTCAAAAACAACCTCGCCTACGGCTCGGGTGTTAATTCCGCCTCAAATGCAATAACAAACGTTCTCCACTTGTATCAAAATGTACTATTTTCATAAAATTACATACATAGTTTGATGTACAAAATGATCACGGCTTCGTGATGGGTCTGTTTACACCCTGTATAATCATTTACCTCGTGTATCGTGTTCACAAATAGACCAATAAATGAACTTAGATTCCCGAACTGATGGCAGAATTTAAAGTGGAAGGAAAGTTAAACCGTAAAGTGCAAAGCAACAATTGGTCAGAGACAAAGGGTTCCACGAGCACAAAGAAAAATAAAGTAGCATGCAACTCGCCAGAGGTGGTGTTTGCTTTGTGCTCTATCGTTTTGAACTGCGGCCAAGCCATAGTGGAAGGCTAATTGCGCCTAATCTTGCAATCCGTTGATCATTCAACGTATAGTGCAGAATACTCGTGATTTTCATAAAAATATCCTGTGGCTAACCATTATGTTAGTAACTGTTACGTCACCGAACACGAAACTGTTATCACATTCATACGTATATCTCGTAAGCATGCGTATTTCTGTAGCCGAAAATGAATGATTATTAAACCAGATAAACTGAAGAAGAAAAGGAAAACTTAAGAAGTAACTAAGTAGTGTTAGTTTTAAGGTATTCACAAGTCAAATGAAGCTGACACCTACCATATCCATTATTGGGCCGTATGTACCTACAACATATACAATACTTACTTGCACATCGTAGGCATCTGCAATAGTTAGTTTTGGGGTGTAATATAATAGTTTATAAACGTTAACCTTCACTAAATAGTATAAAAATCATTTCAATCTATAGGTCAACTTTCATGGTAATTTGAGTTTTAAAGTAATAAGGTATAGGTATTAAGTGTTCTTTTTAGATGTCTGACTATGAATCATAAGCAGGCAGTACGAGGGCTGCTATTTATTTATCCGGAACTGGCCAGTTACAGAACAATGTTAAAATAGTAGATTGTGTCATAAGGGACCAAAATAATGTATTGAGGGCGAGAGCGATTGTTTGAATCCAGAGCGAAGCGAAGGATTCTAGAGTACAATCCTGATCTTTGCGAGGGATTCTAGAGTATAATCCTAAGCGTAGCGAGGGATTCAAAGTACGTCGCTCGAGGTTAAATAATTTTGGTACCGTGTGACACACTCTGCTTTTCATCCCCCTCTACCTACGACAAAAATAAATAAGAGATGCTTTTAATAGTGACGAATATTTACATTTACATAACTAAATTACAAAATATTGATATTAGATACACTTTCGCAATTTTGGAAGTTTATTGTAACAGTTTTGTTGGGAACAGAAAATGTCGTTGACTTATTTAGCACTTGGGTATTCGTAATAACTTCAGCCAGCAGTATTAGCCGTGGTTTTTAACATCGAATATAACAACCTCCTACTCTAAGGAGTATAATATACTCCTTAGAGTAGGAGGTTGTTTGGTCTTCGCTAAATGTTGAAAATAGGTATGATAAAAATACAGTTTCTGAAAATGACTTCGCTTCTTTTTCATTCTCCCATGTTCCTAATTAAATCATTGTATTTTAGATATTTTTCTCTCGATTTGTTTGCTAGTAAATTGTTTATGACAGTTTCTGCGTTTGATTTTACCCTTTCTGGTGTTCACTTTCACAGCTAGAACTCATCTTTTATTCAATTTGTGTGAATCAAATTAAAATTGTCCGTAATTATTTTTGCTAAAAAGTACCTACATATTAAAACAAATTTATAAGAAGTTCCCGCTTCTTTTTTTTTAAATTTGGTTAACCAATGCTGCGTCGACAGGCGTGATTTTTTATTACCGGCCAGCATGGCTCGGAAACGTTATTTAAAATAACGTTTTTAAAACATTTCTAACAGTTTTTTGTACAACATTTTGTTCGGAATATCGAAATAAGAACGTTTTAAAAACCAGTTGCGGAAGGTACCTTACGTATTAATTTCATTCATCAAAAATGAAAAAGAAAACGGTTAAAAACGTTTTATTAATCGAGAACGATTTAAATTTTGTTTTCTTCAAAAACGTTATTTATAACGTTCCGTTCGAACATAACCGAAACAAATAATTTCTTAGGTATTTAAGACGAAACCGTTTCGAAAAATATACCGGTATCCGAGCTCAGCAGGACTTTATCAAAGCGAATTGCGTTCAAAATTTTTAATTAAATAGTGTTCCAAATTCAAAAGTCATTTCGTCACTGTTACCGACACTGTTATTAAGTGAGCTCTTTTCGAATAGATGGGATGAAAAAGTACAATCGGGTGCGTCAAATGCTGTCTAGTTTTGGAAATACCTCAATCCGAATGGAAAAGTGGTACGAAAATTGATTCCAAAGTGCATCGATCATCATGGCGAATATTTTGAAAAGCAATAAAACCGTAATAAATGATAAATGTTTGTTTCGCTTTGTTATTCCAGATACATAAATAGCAGCCCTCGTACAACTGAACATAGTTAAAAGCAAACTGGATTGACATTAGGCTGACGTCTTGGACTACTTGGTTTTGAAGTTTGAACTGCAGTCGGCAAATAATGGAAACTCACCGAGACATAGGAACGTAGGCTCGCCGGCGTACTGTGTGGGGTAGGCGGGCGCGCGATCCGCCGGCAGGAAGTAGGGGCAGTGTTGCTCGACGAGCTGGCAGACGGAAAGGCAAGGCTTGAGGCGGACGATGGGCCGGCCGGGCCCGGCGGCAGCGGCACGCACCCAGCGCCCCACCACGCCCCCTGCGCCGCCGCGCCGCCTGTCCAGGTGCCCCACGCGCTCCAGGTGCCGCGCGTGCCAGCGCGCCGCGTGCTCGGCAGGCGCGCGCCGCGACCTGCCCCCCTCTTCGCTGCCCTCTTCTGCTCCTTCTTCCACCCACAGCGGCACCATTGTACTGCACGCCCAACGTCGATAAGTCTCCTGAAACACACGTTCAACAAAACTTTTTGTAATTACCGTTCGGAGATTGTATTCTAAACTTTAAAAAGTCAGGTAAAAGATCCGAGCTTCACGACGAAACTCTTCAGGCAAAAACAAGATTTGATATAGAATCATAAACACTTTAAAGTGCTCCGCGACATAGATCTGCGGGCACTAAGATCCGTATAGCGATTACGAGTTGAAAGACGGAGCGGTAATCGACGATCCAATAGATGTAGAAGATACGCGCAATGGACCCAGTATCAGCCCTGAATCTGACTAAACTAGGCCATGTCACTCACTAAATAGCAACCATTTTAATCATATTAGAGTAGTTTCTACGATATCAAAGACCTAACTTGTTGTTAGACAATTCTCTACCGAAATTCATTACAGTGTTTCTGATAAATCGTCAGATGCAAATGTCCTCTTTTTTGTCAGTTTTAAAACATCCCTGAAAGTCCTCTTAGTTTGTCACGAGATTAGTATTCTACTTATCTATTAAAATTTGCATCCAAAGTTGTGATTTGGTTGATATCATAGCGAATTAACTACTAAATACTCAAACAAAGGATCACCTTCCTTCAAATATATATTACAATCGCTAGTGCTTCTAAAGTTATAGTTAGAATCGTGCAAGCGCTCGCAGTGACAGCTAGTGGCGCCGCAAGACCCTTCTCACTTTTATCGTGACAGCATTTTTCATCCCGCAGGAAATCACGCTCACTAAGCTAGTGATTAATTAGTTATCAAGCCTAAGCGGTATTCACGGCGCATGTATGAAAGGTAGGCTGCAGTGTTATTGCGAAAACCTCCCTCAGTATACGTGGAACAAACAATCATCGTAAATCAAATGAGCTTTCAGGCGCGCGTGACAATAGGATGGCTAGATAGGAAGATGATGTAGTAGATATAGGCATTAGAGGTCGATAGTAAATATTATTGCTTCAAACTATTTCGATCAAAAAATATCAGGGCACTACATGTGTTCGTGATGTCATCTCCCAAAGAGCGAGCAACTTATCAATTTCCTAATTGGTAAGTGCTCTACGGTTTCTTGTTTCAATTTTCTTTATAGCACTGTGTGATCTAAACCAGCACTTAAGTCACGCTTCTCCATTTTTTACACCACGCAAAAATTAATCGAATAATTTCACAGATGCATAATAAACGACAAGGTCTAGGGCCTTCTATGCTCTTCTAATGCGTTTGGTTTTTATAACCTCGTTCGTATTTTTTTAAAGATCTTCCTGCGGTTAGTTGCTAAAAAAACTCCGTTCTTTCTGAATTTGACTAGCTACTTAGGTATCATTGAGGTGCCAATAGATTTGTTCAATTTTTGACGATCGTCATTGTCGCTCGATATACTGTGTTTTGACGTTTTTCTAGATTTACTAGATTTTATCGATCATTATTGTCACTTGTTAACTATCGATAAATAATAAGGTTAAAATAGACATCACTTGCTGATTTATCGATCGACAAAAACTACCGACAGTGGCGATCGACAAAAATCTATTGTCGATCGTCTGTTGCACATTTACTTGATTGTGTTTGGTCACACACGTCGATCCTCAAAAATTGAGTAGGTAACTCTGTAAGCACCTTAAGTACCTACCCAAATTGCAATGAGTCTTGAAATATTAAATATTTTAAATATCTACAAGTAGTTGACGTTTATGTCGACGAGCTATAATAGTTATTTATGCAACTGACGTATAATAAGGGGTATTACAACACGAATGTGGGTTTATCACACGAGGCGAAGCCCAGTGTTATAATAGTATCACAGTGTTTTAATACCTAATTATGTACAGTTGCATACAAGACTTTATCTACATCCATGTTATCAATCCTCTATAAAAGGTTCTGAAACAGTTTTTTGCAATACTAATACTCGTATCAAACATGGCGGCCGGCGTCATAGTATACGACGTGAATTCAAATAAGTTTTTTTTTTAAATTACGGCGCTGTTGTAGTGAAACGCGCGTGCATTACAATGTTCTTTTTTTGAAAACGAGTTGCATTATGAAATTCAGTACAACATTAAAACACCCGTTTGGATGCTATTATGGTTACCATGGTTACTATGACACTGGCTGTTTTAATGTTGGCAATATGCTAACTGTTTCAGAAACTTTTATAGAGGATTCATAGCATGGGTGTAGATAAAATAGTATACGATACTCGTGACTACTGATCTCGTGACTCGTGATACTCGTACTCGTTTTAGCACTTTCGCTGCCCTCGGGCGCTAACTTCACGCCGTGCAATAATGGACAACTTAAGTCACACGTATCGTAATGTATATTCTTACGAATTAAAGTTTCAGTGGTTTTTTTATATATTACACGGTGCCAGATCTTCCAAAATAATTTCTTTTACCATCATCTACGAGAAAAAGATTTTGCTAGAAGGCTAAACTTGGCAGCTTTCCGGACAAGAGTTAAATTATAATTCCAACTAAAATGTTACAAACTAATTAGGTATTAGCCGTATTTAAAACTTAATTAACCTCCCCTAATCGACGTAATTAATATACAAAACACTAATGACATTACGTATAATGTAATACAAATATTGTGTAACCGTTAACGCCGGGCATAAAGGTGTAATGTCCTCGTTGTATCGCATAATTGATGTTGCACGTTAGTCGGGGATGCCCCAATTAACACACCCCGATCGCTTAATATCAAATACAATGCCCTTTTACGATCATTCGTTCATCTAATAGCTCGTTGACACTGCATTTGGCCTATAAACATTTGTCAAAGGTTTTTGAAGTTGACAGCAAAAGATGACTATAATGTTATCATTTTGGAAGTTGATTACACCTTACTGCAAAAAAAATAGTTTTTTTTTGCTATGCCTTTGCTTGTGTCAGATACAGCAGAGTAATCAAAAGTAGGTAGATACCTATTACGAAAATTACTTCTAATATAAATAAAGTGGTTGCGTGTATATAACCAGTTTACTACGGTCACGCTTAGCTTTAGCAAAATACCATAATAGAGCCAAAAAAGGTTTCGACTTAAACTTTTCCAAAACGTTATCTTCAATGCAATTGCATGTCTGATTTGTCAGTTTATGTAAACGCATGTTTCACAAATAAATTATTCTTATTCTTATTCAAAAAAAAAAACTCAATAAAAACAATAGAACCACGCACTATCCGCTGCGTATCCCGGGAGGTACATCATAATAATATTTTCTAATCACGTAATGTTGGCTGTTGCGGCGCGCGGTGTGCCCGGGTGTCTAACAAATCAGAACAAATGAACATCATGTCAAGCAACGTCGTCTCAGCGGGCGTCGGTGCCTCGATCCAACGCCGCGGGGCTGAGGGGGGCAGGTGAGGGGGACGTGCCTCCAACCCTATATCCAATCAATCATAGAGTGGGTGCGATGTGTCGCTCGATAACCGCATCCATGTGTGCTTTCTGTTTATACTATTACCTTTAAATGAGCAAAACTAACGGTGACTTTCTTGAGTCAATAAATTGATAGATGTGTATTCACTTCCTGAAGGGGTTTTATTTTTGTTTGTGTATACGAAATTCATGATATGGTTACGTTAGGAAAGCTTTCCCTAAAAAAGGAAAATATGTACTACGAAATGCTACGAGGTGCTACGAGATTTGGCAATTAATTTATTCAAGCACATCTTAATTTAAAAAGAAAGATTATTACCAGGCATTTGTTATTAATTTTAAAGCTTACATACATAGTGTATAAATCTTTGCGGCAAACGCCGTGTTCGTTACAGAGCCGGAGCTACGAAATGCTACGACGACGTGCTACGCGTTTTGACAATTTTTTAAAGTTCACCTTTATTAAAAAGATTAATTGGGTATTTGTCATTAATGTTAAAGCATAAATACGATATTACAATATTATCCGTCTTGTCGCCATAGTATGCTGTATAAAATATGTAGGTGACAAAGTTGGAGCTACGAAGTGCTACGACGCGCTACGCGATATGACAATTTCTTTAAGTTGATTTTTTCCAGATATTTTGTCATTAATGTTAAAGCTTAGCATAAGATATTATTATATAAATTAAATATTTAGTGTCTAAAGGATCTGGTTAAGTTTTTTATTTATAAAATTAAATTGAATTATTTTGTTACTTACACTTATATTAAAAAAATAGTTTAATGATTCTTTAAAATGTTTGACCTGGAGCTAAAATAAATGTATGGGCTGCTAAATCAATAGAGGGAGACTAAAATAAATTAATTAAACATTTATTTCAGGCAACAATGGCCCGTAGACACATACCTTACAAACTAACATTATACATAATTATAAAGTATTAAACAAAACTTGTGTTAGTAAAATAAATATAGCTAAAAACAGGTGATGCCCTATCTCCCCAAGTTCCAAGTTCCCCAAAGCTTTTATTATAAACTAAAAGTTGAACGACTCTATCTTGACCGAAATCGTGAATGGTACAGTCGCCGAATCAGTGCTTACGTACGTATTGTTTAATGTTATTACTTGAGAGAACCAATGGGTAAAAACGTAATCTTTTCACTGCAATTTACGCTTAATTCTTTAAATATTATTAAAATACCCAATTGATTTATCTATTGTGTCTTCCTCGCCCGATATCGCGACCTTGGGACTCGATATCGCGAACTCGGGACTCTGCAATACTTTTATGTGATAGATAACAAACCATTTATTTTACTGTGGTACCTATTACTGAACATACAAGCTATGTTTGTCAAAGAAAAGTAGTTTAGTGTGATCGTGTGTTTCAAATGCTGTGATTGTGATATCGAAAAGCACTGTTATTATTTTTTCTTTTTCTTTAGTTAAAAAATTGCTTGCTAGATGCACTTCCAACACACTCTAAATTCTTCCCTTACACTACATTTTTCCCTACAATACCCTACATTATAACTCACCCCCTGCATACATACATAACACACCCTGGATATATCTCAAAAACATCTAAACGTAGCACAAATTATACATACATAGATACATAGAGAAAAAAATATTCCTAAATAAGGTTAGTTTTAACTAGATACTGATTTTAATTTAATGTTTGTGTTAATAATAATGTCCAAAAGTGTTAGAACACTTTTGGACATTATTACTAACACAAACGGGATATTTACCAAGTTTACTGTTATTGTATTTGAGTTCCCGATATTTCGGCACTGTTGCAAGCACCATGATTACGGATAAACACACGGATGTCACGGATGTTTACCCGTGATCATGGTGCTTGCAACAGTGCTGAAATATCGGGAACTTAAATACAATAACAGTAAACATGGTAAATATCACGTTTGTGTTAATAATAATGTTAATGTCCATGACAGTTTAAAAACTTATACTTTTGGACATGTCAGTGCGAGGATTAGTCAAGTGTGAACTTTACACATAATTTAATTTTATATTTTGGAGACGTTGGATTGAATATATGAAAAATCATTTTGTGGAACTAGAAACTAGGGGAGATAGGGCATCACCCCCTAAAAACTATGTTAGTAGCACTTCATTTCACTAGCTTGTCCTTGTGCTGTCCTGCGGTACTAGTCCGCGGAAGCGACGGAACACCACGTCCTGTGGTCAAAAGTCTTCTTCCATGACGACGGACAGATAACAATTGACAAAAGATAGATAAAAGATTTGACAAAAGATAGACATAATATTGTTATGTACTATCTTTCTAATTATCACAAAAGACAGATAGCTGTGTCGCTATCATATTTTTTTTCTATTTCAGCCAAAAATTTGGCTAAACAACTTGCTTCTTTTGAGCAATGCAATGACATTTTAAACAATTCTGCCAATAATTTGGCCACAATTATTAATGACATTGATTTTCATTTAAATTAGAAATTAGGACAAAAGAGGCAACCTCTTGCAAAAATGTAAGGAAGGTAAAATCAAATAAAAGTGTAAAAAATTTAAATAGTATCAACCTGGTGCATCAAAATATTCAAGGTTTTTTGAACAAAGATTTAGAAGTAGAATTATTCCTGAATTGTAACGATATAGACATTCTTTGTTTGACAGAACATTGGCTTAAAAGCCACCAGTTCATGTTCAATTTTAGTAATCACCAGGTTGGTAGTTCGTTCAGCAGAGTAAATGCTATACACGGTGGCTCATTAATTTTAGTAAATAAACAGCTTAAATTTAAAGATCGTAAGGATATTGTGAGCCTATCTGTTGAGCGGACAATTGAATTAGCCTGTATAGAATTGGAGCAGTTCATTATATTAAGTGTGTACAGGCCTCCATCAGGATTGTATGATTGTTTTGAAAAGGTTATGGATGAAGTATTGCACAAAATCTATAATTCTAACAAGTCTATCATCACTTGTGGTGATTTTAATGTTAATTTGTTAGAAAATTCTGGGTCAAGTACTAAAATTATAAGTTTGTTTCAGTCATACAATCTTGCTAACCAATTTTTAGAGCCCACTAGAATAACTCCCACTAGTGCCACATGCCTAGATAACATTTATACAAATATTACACCAACCCACAAAGAAATTATTAATTTATTAGACTCAGATCATTGCGGACAATTGATTACCATTCCAAATCTAATAAAAAAAAATACTAAAAAGGATATCACTGTTAATCCAAAAACAGCTGATCGTTTGGAATCATTTAAAACTAAACTTTTGAGTAAATTACCACTTTTGTCAACTAATGATGACCCTAATGAACAATATAATGATTTTTTTAATATGTATTGCACACAATTTGATAACACTTTCATTCCAAAGGCATTCTCGGTTAATAATAACACTTGCTTCAGTGACTGGGCCACCATTGGTATACATAAAAGTAGAAAACGACTTTATGAGTTGTATGATGAACGGACTTGTATTAACACTGCTGAATTTAATTTATATGTTAAGAACTATTCTAAATTATTTAAAAAAGTTTGTTGTATGGCCAAGTCACGTTACTTGAGTACAAAAATAAAAAATAGTTGTAATGTAATAAAAATGACATGGAATATCATTAATAGCGAAACAGGAAGGTCAAGCAACCGAAGTAGTGACTACAGCCTTGCTATTGATGACAACATAATTAAATCAGATTCCCAAGTCGCCGCGGCCTTTGAAAAGTTCTTCGCTGAGATTCCCGTATCAACTACTAAATCTCTAAGGTCATCACCCACTGCTGCAGAGTCTTTACTTAAAGAAAACGTTTCAGTTTGTGATTCTGAGTTTAATTTCCAATATGTTACCTGTAGAGACATAATTAAAACCTTTCACACATTAAATATTAAAAAGACTGCTGATCTATGGGGTAATTCTGTGGACGTTGCTAAATCAATTATAAACATTGTAGCACCTACTTTAGCAGTTATTTTTAACAATTGTATTGACCGTGGTGAGTTTCCTGATCTTATGAAATATAGTAAAATAATACCGTTGTTTAAATCGGGTAGTACATCTGACCCTACTAATTATAGACCTATTTCAGTGCTACCTACCTTTAGTAAAATTTTTGAAAAAGTTATTTTAGATCAACTGCAAAGATTTTTTAATAAACATAAATTATTACATAACAAACAGTTTGGTTTTACAAGGGGTCGTTCGACTACTGATGCCGGTGTTGAACTTTTAGGTCATGTTTATAATGCATGGGAGGATAAATGCGATGTTTTGGGCATTTTTTGTGATTTGTCCAAGGCATTCGACTGCGTTCTTCATGAAACATTAATCAGGAAACTGCATCACTACGGAATCCGGAACGCCTCTCTGGATCTTCTCACTTCTTACTTAAGTGATAGGATTCAAAGAGTTGATGTTAACGGGAAAAGATCACCCGGATCCGTAGTAACAATGGGGGTCCCCCAAGGCTCAATTCTTGGCCCGTTTTTGTTTCTTATTTATATTAATGACTTGCCTTACCTCATAAAGGATAATCATGATATAGTGTTGTTTGCAGATGACACTTCACTTTTATTTAAACTCAAACGTCAGCAGCTGGTTACTGACAATGTAAATAGCGCCCTCGCAAAAGTAGTTAACTGGTTTAATGTTAATAACCTACTTCTTAACGAGAAAAAAACTAAGTGTATTAAGTTCACTATACCTCATGTTAGACAAGTAAAAACTAGTGTTCTCATAAAGGGTGAAGAGATGATTCCCGAAGATACCACAGTGTTCTTGGGCATAACTTTGGATGCCAAACTTCAATGGGGCCCCCATATAGATAAATTGTCGAAAAAGCTTAGCGCTGCAGCATACGCCGTTAGGAAAATTCGTGATTTAACTTGTTCAGAGACAGCCCGTTTAGTTTACTTTAGTTATTTTCATAGTGTGATGTCGTACGGTATTCTGTTGTGGGGAAATGCCGCCGATATTCAGACAATTTTTGTTTTACAAAAAAGGGCTATTCGTTCAATTTACAAATTAAGTCCCAGACACTCCCTCAGAGATAAATTTAAAGAAATTAATATAATGACTGTGCCTTCTCAGTATATCTATGAAAATCTTTTGTATGCTCATAAAAATATCAATTTGTTTAAAAAATACAGTGACGTCCATAATGTGAATACTAGAAACAAACACAAATTTGTTGTTCCTACAACCAGGCTTAAGAAAATAAGTGGTTCGTTTAGTTGCCAATGTATACGTTTTTATAATAAACTACCTAGCCACATTCAAGAACTAAGCCTTAATAAATTCAAAAATTGTATAAAGCGGAAACTTTGTCAGAAAGCCTTTTATACTGTCAAAGACTATATTGAGGACAAAAAGGCTTGGGATTGAGCTGCTCCAATAAATTTACACTATTAATGTTGATTTAAATACCTTTTTACATATTCTATACAATGACATGAATATTTACTTTGTAAAGTATTACTTATACTATTTTTAATTATTGTGAATGTGAAGACTACGTGGATCATTGTTTTTTATTTATTTTATCCTTTTCTCAGTTTTAGTTATAGTCTGACAGTTTGAGTAATTTATGCGGCCTACCCAAATGTCTTTTCTTTGGTATTGTTCGTCGAATCGTTAAGCTCCTTAAGTTTTGAGTTGAGCTGCACGATTACTGACAAATGCGTGCACTGACTGGACAGGTCCACTCAATCTGTGTGGTTCTTTCATCAAAAGACCATTTCAGACTGCAATCTACATGGTCTTCACATGATCTGACCAAGATTATGTCTGGACTTTAAAAGAGACTGTGACCTCTGAGTTTGTTTCGGCGTTTCTTCTCAGAGTAGTCAGATAGGAAACGTCGAACTCATCTAGTTTAAAAAAAAATATGTTTGACGTGTAAAAGTGTTTGTACAAACCTACTTACAGAAAATAAATCATTTATCATTTATCATTTATCATTTAATTCGGTATTAAAATTTTACTCAACACTTGACATTATAATAGTATCAATGGTTATGAAATTTTATTATTATTACAATTTACAATTACTTATTTATTCTGACATTGTATTAAACATTATCTATTGAGCTTTGACATGATTTTAATTCATTTGTTACGAATTTTAATTAGCTGCTGATTATTATTATTTAATCAAATTTAATTCAAATGACTGCACTGTAATCTCTTTCTCTGCTTTTTCTTTTTTTTTGTATTTGTTGGTCCAGTAGGACTAATTTTGTACGCCATAAATGGCAAAACATGTAGCCTACCTCAAATTAATATTATAAGACCTGTACCTATACTCATGTTTCACAAAATAAATATTATCTTATCTTATCTTATCTTATCTTATCTTATCTTATCTTATCTTATCTTATCTTCGCATCGCGAACGCCTTGAAGTTGACGTTGCGGTACGACTTCAGAAACTGTACCCTCGGTGTGTACCTCGTCTTCTGGCGCACGGACTCCACAATATCCGCCGCCTTAGTGGCACGCCTGCACTAGCAGGTAGGAGATGTATACCAGTGTTTTGCGGCACGGAAGCATGAAATTTAGCAAGAAGCAAGGAAAAAGTCCGAAAATTGTTAATTTGTAATTTTATACAAAAGTAAAAGAAGATTATTTTATTATAAAAGCATTAGCGATTGATAGCCGTAAGTATGTCGTACAAGTCAGTACGGTTATCGGCCCAGTGACCTCGCAAGCCGATTAACAGTCGCATCTATATTATTGTACACTGTAGCCCAATAGCGACGGATGACTCACTCACTATGATAAATACATTACGTACTAATAGGCAGTGTCTTGACTGTACATAACTCGTATACTAAGATAACGTCGACTGAAATGCTTTGTCACGATTTGGGCGCGGGTCATTTGAAATAGGGTCTTAAATTAATAGTATCATTTAGTTATCGGTGATAGAGAAGTTGAGATGGATTATGAAAGTCGGTTAAATATTTTTATGTACAGTGGACTGGACATAGGACCTACGTACATAAAAAAAATTAACCTACGTCGTAGGTTACTTAAAAATATTTCAATGACTTTCATGTGTATTTTTTATCATTACATAATATTGAGACCCCTCCGTGCCTCGGAAAGCACGTTAAGCCGTTGGACCCAGCTGTCATTACCCGGCTGTCATTCGTAGATCTTTGACAGTCGTTACGGGTAGTCAGCAGCCCAAAAGTCTGACAACCAGTCTTACCAAGGGGTATCATGTTACCCAGTAACTGGATTGTGGAGGTCTGATAGGCTGTAAAATACTGGTAGCTGCATCCGATTAGACTGGACATAGTTGGGTAAAGGCTGGGCAGATTGATATGTAGAAACATTTTAAAAGGTAAAAAAAAGTTTTTTTTAAATAGATACTAAAATCAAATCACTTTTACTGTCTCTGTAATCTCTTGTACACACTATACACAACCCTTACAGCGATATGATTGTATCACCATTAACTGACTTATACTTGGCACTAGATGCCCATTCATTATGGTGGGATTACTGATAATAAATACAATGATTATGGCCCTTAGCAACGTCTACTGGCGATTGATATAGCTGTATTATCGACAGTTCAGGCCACATTAGTTTATTGCTTCTAGTTCTACATATTTTACTGCACCAGTACGTAATTAATTAGGGAAACATATTCTGAAAGAAAAAAATCTAGGGACGATCAACTATTCTCAGAACACTCTCAATAAAAAGTTGTTTATAGGGAACTACACAATTCTACGAAAGAAATTATGCAGAACTTAACCTCACACTAAGTTATGCAAAAACTTTACAGGTTTTACGCTTTACCGGGAATAATCAGTGTTGTTAAACTAATAGCGTGCACTTTGAGCTTCTGCAGTAAAAAACAATACAAAAGAAAACATGATTTAAAGTAAATATATAGACCGTTGAAATATCGTATAAAAATTTCGAGGACCGAGTTTCGGATATTTACGATACCTATGGGGAATCTTAGTTTTGAAACTGCCTACATATGTCTTGAGTAAAATATTTTCTCCCTATTCTTTCGAGATTGAGAGACACGGTATGAAGAACGTGGACTTCACCGCAAGTTATGAACATAGTAGGTCAATAATTAAATGCCAAAATGTGTAGGTACTATAATTTAAAAAGATAATCAGGAAATTCAACATAATAATAAAGTAGTAACGAAGTCAAATCTGTACATTGAATATTTTTGAAAAAGTAATTGCCACGAGGTCTAGGTCCCTAATGCCGAAAATATTTTTTTTTTAAATTTTTGTCCGTTTGTCTGTCTGGATGTATATGTCCCAGATTGGCACAAAAACGGCTGAATGGATTTGGATGAAATTTGACACACAGAGAGTTTATAACCTGGATTAAAACATTCAATCCCGGTAGCACGTTCCCGTGGGATATTTTCCAACATCCACGTGGGCGAAGCTGCGGGCAAAAACTAGTCTAACATACAAACGAGAATCGCAGAACTAACGAACTATAATTACAACTTAGCCCTGCAATTTTTTAAACCGCCAATAATTCATACGATACCTACACGGTTACAAGAACGAGAACTTAGTTATTATATTTTATCGAAGTCCACAAGTTCTATGTAGTTCAATGTATAAGTTGTATGTAGCTGATCTAAATTTTATTCTCATTATGGTAGACAAACTGATTTACACTCATGTTATAGCTTAGCTCTGCATAACATAACGCTGCAACACTGCTAAGCACTCGAGCTTACATACATACATAATCAGCCTATGACGTTCCCACTGCTGAGACACAGGCCTCCTCTTTCTGTGAGAGGGACTGGGCCGTAATACAGCACGCGGGCCGACTGCCGGTTGGTGGATGTCACATGTCTTCGAATGTTTGGTTCTAGGACATGCCGGTTTCCTCACGATGTTTTCCTTCACCGTTTTGAGAGCAGCGGTGATGAAATAATTTACACGAAGTAAATTACCTGCTTGGGTTCGAACCCACGACCTACAACTCGTAAGTCACGGCCGTTACCACTGCTCTCTCTCGAGAGAGAGCAAAACATGCCAGCAAAGTAAAAAATATTTATACCTAAAGGTGTGTAATGTATTAGTAGGAATTATAGCAGACATGGCTGATGGATGAGGCGGCCGGACAAGTGTCGACTCACGGTTATCAAATCATGCTCCGCTCATAACGTGGGCTACCACTAACGGTGCCGCCAAACAGCTAAGTACCCGCCGCGCTGAGAAATGTATCAATTTACCTACGAGTATATAATCATACTTTAGTAGGGCAACATATTCAAGGGACATTTTGCAGATAGAATTTGGAAATCGGTCTGTGTTTTATTTATTATTGTGTCGGCTCAGAACTTAGCTACAGATATTATATATCTATCTATGAGGAGCTCGTGGCTAAGTAATAACAGCCGCTCGGGTCGATCCGTCAGGTTAAGCTACGCTTGCCGGGGTTGGTCAGTGGATGGGTGACCATCGTATTACCCAGTAACTGGGTTGTGGAGGTCAGATAGGCAGTCGCTCCATGTAAAATACTGGTATTCAGCTGCATCCGGTTAGACTGGAAGCCGACCCCAACATAGTTGGGAAAAGGCTAGGCAGATTGAGATTGTATATCTATCTATAAAAATCAATGCCACTTTTCGTTGTAATTTTATAACTCAAGAACGGCTGGGCCGATTTAGCTGATTTTGGTTTTGAAATGTTTGACGTAGTCCAGGGAAGGTTTAAACGATGACAAAGATTGAAAAAGTTGCCGGGAAAATTGGAAAATTCTGGAAAACTGAAAGTGGATTTTATATGGGAATATTGAAATTGGGACAGGACAACGTCTGTCGGTTCAGCTAGTTTATTATAAACTAAGGTCCTGCTAAATAACAACCTGTGTTTTATGTATCAGTAGCTTCTGCCCGCGACTTCGTCCGCGTGAAATTACCTACTTGTTCCCCCGACCCAGCCCGTCGCATCGCATCGCCTGTCCGCGCTTTACTTCGTTCTCGCTTTTTTTTTCTTTGCTCGGCTCCTAAGTCATGTTAAATATCATAGAGCTTTTCTCAAGAATTGGGCTATCAAAAGCAAAAAAAAATATAGCCTTAAAAAATGCTGATTTTAACTCGTATTTTCAGAATATGTATTTTGTATTTTTTACTGTTATTTTAAATTCTTAGAAGCTCAATTTTAGACTTCCAATAGTTGTAACAAAATGGCGTTCATAAGTCAGGTGAGCTTGAGTACCTACTGGTGAATTTTTATTTTATATTCCAATAAGAAAGGAGGAGCTCGTGGCTAAGAAATTAGAGCCGCACGGGTCGATCCATCAGGTTAAGTTACGCTTGCCGGGGTTGGTCAGTGGATGGGTGACCATCTTTACATACCGAGACTCCTCCGTACCTCGGAAAGCACGGTAAGCCATTGGTCCCGGCTGTCAGTCGTGGATCTTTGACAGTCGTTACGGGTCGTCAGAAACCCGAAAGTCTGACAACCAGTCTTACCAAGGGGTATCGTATTACCAAGTTACTGGGTTGTGGAGGTCAGCTGCATCCGGTTAGACTGGAAGCCGACCCCAACATAGTTGGGAAAAGGCTAGGCAGATTGATTGATTCCAATAAGAAAGGATGGGCAGTCGTCTTGTAGCTACGAAGCAAGTTGGTTGTGTTGGATAGACTGTGTGAGTATGATTAAAGTTGCCGAAGAAAGTTTTTTAATTTTACGCACGAGATAAACATTATTGATTTTAAAAAAAAGTAGATTATTTATTCAATCCTTGCAAAAACGTACCGGATTATTACATATCGAATTGACTCTACTATTTATTTTTAACAGAAATTGCCTAAAAGTTTGAATAAAATCGGTTGTATGAACTAAAACCGCTGATCAGTCATTACTTTTTCAGCTTACAGATAAGTATCCCGGCCATTTATTTACTATCAATGTTTGGGATAAATCGGCAGTGAATGCCACTTGCAGCTTATATGTATATGCAAGATTATTAGCGTCTAACACTCTCTGTTATTACACTATTATTAACTAAAAATTATTAAAAATCCTATCTACACATTGCTGTTGTCTGCTTCTTAGCAACGATTCAATCACCAAGGTACAATTGCCGACGACTTGACGGTGTGAACCCAAAAACCAAATTATCAAAAATAAGAAACGAAGACAATTGCAAACCCGAGAAAGCGCTCAAATGAGTCAAATAGACGTAAATTAATAGCAAGCATTTCAGAATAAAGAGCAAAATTAACAAAATACACAGACAGCAAACAAACAGCAGCCTCCTGGCATGGAGTAATCCTCTTATCGCGTTATCCCGGCCTCGGTTGATCAGACATTTTGTTTCCGTTACCTGCGCCGCCTCGCCTCGGAAGCAGTCGGAAGTAGTCGGAACCACTCGGAACTAAGATAAGCCGTTTAAAATAAAACATGACATGTATTTAATCCGTCCTTTATCTCTGGCCGCACCAACCAACTACTACTTGTTCTTGGAGGACATCCAACGTGTCGGAATAGTTGTTATTTGTCTTTTTAATTTAGTTTTATGTAAACTATAGTGAGATTTAATTTTTATTCGAAAGTAAAGTAAAATACATGTTAGGAAAACGAATACATCTTTTCATAATGTCAGGCAAGATGACACATCAAAATTTTCCGTTTTTTTCAATTTTAATGTACAGCGGGCTGCATCAATTGGGTACCCCAGTTGTATTAAAATGCCCACTGTACATATTGATTTTGAAAAATTCATTGAGTCTGAATAAATTCGCAAATAATGTGCGCAATATGGATGAGTAACGGAACTATGGTGAAGTGAGTGTCTTGACGCTGCGTGAGCGTGCGTGACCCACCGCCATCCATTGGATGGCCACAGCGTACAGGATGGATGGAAAACAGCACAATAATCCAGAAAAACATATTTAGCTTCTTTTCTAAAATCAAAACCTAAAGTAAGTTGTGTCTGACGAATATTTTCTTCACAGTTAGTTCAATAGAAAACAAATAGCCTTGGGTTTAAGAAAAGGCCTCATTCTATTATTTGAGGAAAACAAAAAGTTTTTCTTTCTTAAAATTAATGAACTCGATCCTGAGTTTGACATTAAAACGTGCCGGTTTTTCGGAGTATCAAATGAACAGTATTAGTTACTTATTGAGATCGATTTTGGTAATGGTCGCGTTAAAGATCTTAATTGCCTTTACATATTGTAAAGGGAATTGCCCATCAGCCACACAAAAAAATGCTTGAAATGGACAACAATGAAATATACGCCAAATTGCACTACAAATCGTTGGGAATCCATTACAAATTCAATAATTATCAAAAAACTAGGTAGAAGACAGTTCCAATAATTTTTTTCTAAAATATAGGTTAAGTCAAGGTTAAGGATTAATATGCAATAATTATACAACAAAACAGCATTTAAATGTTTTAATCATCATTAAAAACCACTAATATATCATAAAGAAACTGTGCAGGAGGATAGATATTGGATTGGTACCGGGACCAAACTAAGTACCATATTATTGACATAGTATGAGCACAGGTACCAACTGTTCGCCGTCCCACTAGGCAGTTACAATAACGATGCTATATATGCCTACTTGTCGACTATCTGGTCGACTGGTTCCTGGTGTCTCGGTGATAGTTTGAATTGCTAATCTTAGACATGCATCACAAACAACACTGTCTTGTTCAACATGTGAAAAAGAACAAAACATAATGTACTTATTGTTGTATGTCAGTGCGTTCAACATAAATAGGCAAGACACCTAGGGAATCTCAGTACTTACAGCTTGTGGTTTATCCATGCCTGTATTAAACGACGTACTTCATCATTTTGCACTGATATAAGATTACGTCTCATCGATGCAATATCGAGATAGCAATTAACACAGTGTAAGTTTCTATCCAGTTTTAGATAAACACGGCACAAGTCCGAAAATTATTTCGGACTTGCTGCTATTAAGCAGCGTCGTATAATATAAAGCAGGTTCAGGTCCGTCGTCAAAAAGCCGAGTCGAAGTTTTGGCGGGTCCAATCTAAGCCCGTGTTCAAAAATGGGTAACGTGTACAGAAGTAAAATCAAAATCCTTAAAAAATGGCCAAAGTCGTCGTTAAATATCCTAAAAAGTAATATACTAGTAACTCAAGTCGCAAACGCAGAACCATGAATCGATCAAATCAACAATCGAAAAAATTAAATGCAGTAATGTCAAAGTATCAGTAAGGCAAAGGACATTATGATGCATACAGCCTACGATACGTTTTATATTTTGAAAATAATTTGATTTTAATTAATATTGACATGCATATATTATTTTAATTAGATTTACGCTCTAAATAGGTCGAATTATATTAAATGAATGATAACTGTGCAATAATTCTATAAAATAGTTCATTAAAGATTATTTGACGATTCCTGTTTGGCTGATTGTCGATTACTCATGTCAAATAAACACTGACCTCCATGATAAAATAAGAAGGAATTAGACGGATATCAAGTTAAATATTTTAAAGATCGTTATATTTTCACCCTAGGTATACAAACTTGAGAATTATTTCATTATACCTAATTTATTCTAAATAGAATTAAGGACTGTAAGTAGTTTCTGTCTATTTCAAGCATTTTTCAGGCATTCCCCTTTATCGTAATTCTACATTGATTTTGCTCAACCTCAAAAACGAATATCTCTCGTGGTCTTGATACGTCAATCAATCTGCCTAGCCTTTTCCCAACAATGTTGGGGTCGGCTTGCAGTCTAACCGGATGCAGCTGAATACAAGTATTTTAAATGGAGCGACTGCCTATCTGACCTCCACAACCCAGTAACTGGGTAATACGATACCACTTGGTAAGACTGGTTGTCAGACTTTCGGGCTTCTGACGACCCGTAACGACTGTCAAAGATCCACGAATGACAGCCGGGACCAACGGCTTAACGTGCTTTCCGAGGCACGGAGGAGTCTCGGTATGTAAATTTGGTCACACATCCACTGACCAACCCCGGCAAGCGTAGCTTAACCTGATGGATCGACCCGTGCGGCTGTTATTACTTAGCTACGAGCTCCTGATACGTCAAGACCACATAAAAGTCGCGTCATTATTTGTTTAATACTTGACAGTGTATTGTTATTAAAATATTTGCTTAGCTAACGGCAAAACTTGAACTAAAGTTGAAATACTCCATGCGAGGAAGTCATTATTTTTAAAATACTCTGCAACAATATTGGAATTGAGAGAGGAAAAATGTTACTACGCCTGAAGCCGTACAGCGCTACGGTCGGCTACGCGGCTACGGGGAGGACTGCGGCGTGGCGGACTCGCGACGGGTCGCGCCGGCCCGCATCCGCAGCCTCTTGGGTGAATAGCGCCGCCGCCGCCGCCGGCAGATGTTATTGTGCGCCGGTTCCGCCCGTCGAACGAACCCCGGGCCTCGCCGCCATTTGTAACAATTTGTTAACTCTACTATCGAAACGGTTACTTTCTACAAGATAGATGCAATGGCCATGTAAATCAAATTCTGGATCTGGTTTCCTTTTCTGCAAACTGACGTTATTTTAATTCCATTGTGAGAGATATGCAGAAACCAATAAGAAATGCTATGATGTGACTCTATAAACTATCGGGCTTCGTTGTTATTTTAATTTATATATGTGTGTTGTGGAGTATGTGTGACTGTGGGGTTAACTAGTAGAACGGTTGGTTTTTAACCAACGAATAAAAAGGAGGAGGTTCTCAAGTCGAGGCGTATACATATACATTTTTTTTTTTATGTTTGACCACGCATAACTTTTTACAAAGTATTCCGATTTGAACGATTCTTTTTTATTCGGGAGTATAGCTCGGAATTGGTTGGTATTGGTTATTGGTTGGTTATTAATTTTACTTGGGTAGTCTTTGACTGCAATAATATGTATTTTTGCCACTTAGTCTATATGGATGATGTTCTAATTTGTTTTGCAGGTAGAAGTATTACAATTTGGGTGGGGTACCACAACTAAAAAGTGAAAAATAAATTTTACAAAAAAACCAACCGACTTCCAAAAAAACACTACAAAGTGAAAAATAACTTTAATTTCGGAAGTTGATGGCAAAAAACGAAAATACAAAACCAAAAACACCGACTTCTGAAATTAAAGTTATTTTTCACGTTGTAGTATTTTTTTGGAAATCAGTTGTTTTTTTTTTGTAAAAAAGTTGTAATAAAAGTTTTAATAATTCAGTAAAATCGATTCGAGCGCCTAGGGAGCTCTGTGGACGATTATAACGATGGGTTCGTGAAAACTGTCCATACAGTCTTCAGCACCCGCCCTACAAATAGAAACTCTCTCTCGGATCTCTGGTCCTACTTTACAGCTCACGGAGGATAGGAGCGAGATGATCCTGCAGTCTTCAGAGCAATTACCGGCAGCTCAATAGACGGATATCTACGTAAGAAAAGCGACATTCGCCGCTTCAATATACACTATATTAAAGACGCGATAAAGCAGCATAGGCTCCAAGGTCTTCTATTCATTTCATCTGTCTATCGGGCAGAGCCAATTTACGAAACTGAAGGTAGCAGGATCGTAGGCTGCTAAACCTCAACTGCGGCTGGTCATACAGAAGACCAAAGAGAATAACCTGCCTCTCTGCTTGGCGTTTGTGGACTACGAGAAAGCCTTCGATTCAAGGGCTGTACTGCAGTCTCTTCAATGGTGCAAGATCGACTATCGGTATACATCGAAGTGCTGAGGTGTATGTACGAAAACGCCACAATGTCAGTCCGACTCCAGGATCAGACTCGACCTATTCATCAGACGAAACCTATTCTTCTGCAGCAAGGTGTGAAACAGGGAGAAGTTATCTCTCCCAAACTGTTCATTGCTGCACTGGAGGATGTTTTCAAAGTTCTGGACTGGAAATGGCTAGGCATCAACATCCATGGCGAGTACATCACTACCTTCAGTTTGCCTACGGTATAATAGTCATGGCTGAGACTATGGAGGACCTCAGTACAATGTTCGATGACCTCATTATAGATTCCGAAAGAGTGGGTCTTAAAATGAATATGAACAAGACAAAGGTCATGTCAAATGCCCACTCTCATGAAGATCGGATACGCATACTCGAAATTGTGATAAATGATTTTATTTCTGTAAATAAGTTTGTACAAACACTTTTACACGTTAATCATATTTTTAGGGTTCCGTATTCAACAAGGAACCCTTATAGTTTCGCTATGTCCGTCCGTCTGTCTGTCTGTCTGTCCGTCCGTCCGCAGTTTAGCTCAGAGGCTGTTAGTACCAGAAAGCTATAAGTTGGCATGGATATACATATTTATCACGCCGATAAAGTGATAAAATAAAATCATGAAAAAAAAAATTTTTTAGGGTACCGTCTGTACACGTAAAGTGAGGATGTTTTTTTTCCTCGTCTATCCCATAATGTGGGGGTGTTGTTGGATGGGTCTTTCAAAAATATTGCGGGTTTGTGAAAACACTTTTTCGATTTAGGAATTCGTTTCTGAAATATTAAGCTTTAAACTGCTAATTTTTGTTAGAATCAAGTGTTCCGTGCCAGCTAAACGGTCAGTTTTGGATGTGTGAAAAAAATCACGGTAACAGTATATATAACGAAGTTAAAAGGAAAACTATCGCATCTAAGTAGGCTTTCAAGTTTACGAGTAATAGTCATTTATACATGAAACAACAAAAAGCCCTCTTCTTAGTCCGCATTATTGTGCAACTACGGAACCCTATTACTGCGCGTGGCCCGACACGCACTTGGCCGGTTTTTTAGAACTAGATGAGGTCAAAGTTTCCTGTCTGACTACTCTGAGAAGGAAGGCTGAAACAAACACAGAGGTCACAGACTCTTTTAAAGTCCAGACATAATCTTGGCCAGATCATGTGAAGACCGTATAGATTGGTGTCTGAAATTGTGTTTTGAGGAAAGAACCACACAGAGGACGATTATGTTAACTTAGGACAAACTGTCCAGTACTAACTTCGAGAAAGAGGTCAATTGTCGAACCCGACTCGGTTGGTCAGCGTACGGGAAGCTAAATAATATCCTGTCATCGGATCCCACATACAGCAAGTGCAGTAGTGTCTCAAGACGGAAATCTTAGACAGTAATGACCTATGGCAAGTCACCCAAAGAGTAATGGAGAGGGCTACGCTTGGAGATTCCCGTGATCGAAATAGAAATGAAGAGATCCGTAGGAGAACCAAGAACCAACATAGCCCGAAGAATTGCCAGACTTAATTGGCAGTGGACAGGCACATTGCTTGCAGAACAGATGGCCGATGGGGTCGAAAGGTTCTGAAGTGGCGACCGCGTACCTTGGAAGGCCTCCCATAAGGTGGATCGATGACCTGGTGAAGGCCGCAGAAATACGCTGGATGCGGGAAGCACCGAACCGGTCAGTGACCAGCAGTGAACGTCTTTCGGCTGAAATGATGATGACGATGAAATGTAGCATTTGTACACTGACAACGTTTAAAGTCCATTTAGATAAACAAGTCAAATATTATGCTCTATCCCAATAAATATAAAGATAGATCTTGGGGATACCGGGACTACACACCGTATTCTACCGTTATCTCAACAGATAATAAACCGACCGCAACCGGCCTAAAAACAACTTAAGCAATACTCGATATGAAAGACAAGATTTTGATTTCTTTTACAACATAACATCACGTATTTCGCAAAGGGGTAGGCAAAGATGCGTACGTATTTACGTAAAAGCACCATATAATAGGGATATTGTCATCAACTAGTCATAAATCCCGGACTGCTACTAAAAAATTAGGTCTAATAGGCCCTAGATAGGCCAACATTTTGACCTGCCTGAAAAACAAAGCCTGGACCGCACAGCTGACAAGCATGCGATCACTCCACCAACGAGGCTGTCATATTTTACACTGTTTAACGAGTGTGCGTAAGTAAAAGTTAAGTGAAATATGTATACGTTGAAAGTGAATAAATAAGTCAAACCCGTACTTTGGTTCCTCGAAAGGAGACGAGACGCGGCGTCTCTAAGCTGAAACTTGACTGAATTAATTATAAACAAAAGTACGGCAACTGTCTTTGAGAAATACCTTCGCAGTTATTAGAAGAGATGGGTTCACTCCGCACTAAATATTAATTATGTCTTATAAGCATAAGTGTAGACAAGAAAAATAATACATAGGTACCGCACTCGCTCAGAACGAGATCCAAATCTGGCTATTAGATTAGAATATACTGTGGACTCAACTACTTCGGGGCGTATTATATCCTAGTTTCGATGTAGTAATAATTTCTACTTAAGTTGTCGTACAGCTTTAAAATATAATCTACCTACTATATAAATCTTTGTAAGCGATTCTCATTAATACTTTATGAACCTTTGCTTTAGTGGTATATAACAGAGTAGTTTCAATACTTAGTCAAGTCTGTAAGTACTATAGCGATAGTATTAGATGTCAAAAGCTAAACCATATTAAACCAGTGTTTTTGTAATAATAATAACCAATTTTGAATCACAAAGCATTTTGGATCTTAGAATGATTAGATTAATACAGTGAACGTTTTCTGAAATGACGTTCACTAGGTGGCAGCACTGAGACGTCAGGTCAGGGCTGTCAAAAGTGTCAAGGCGCCCGTTTCTTTAGTCGTAACTGAATGATGAACGAATAAATGAAACGAATGATGAACGTCATCATATATTTTATATTCATTGTCCAAATGGATGACGAGAGTGTCAAAGCGGCGCCAATTAGTGACGTGAATTTTCATGAAAACCCTCCCGAAGTTTAACACTTCCTGGCTTTATGCACAGCTAAAGTCAGGAATAATGCAAAATCATCACATTATTATATTACAACCAACATAGTAGATTATACAGAATCAACCACATCAATGCTACTCAGCTATGACAATACAGTACACTAAATAATGAACGTTTGCCAAAAGCGGAATATAAAGTAATTAGTTAGGTAATCGGCCTAAAATTGTTGGCACATCACTATCAGCTAAACCCAGTGTCGCACTCAGGACACTGACGAAATTCTCTCGGGAGCTTTATTAAAATTTCTCCTCACTCGAAGCTACGCAATTTAATAATGCATGTCATAAAATTGTTTCTCGACAACCATAACGTATGGCATTAGCATCAAATTGTTTATTTCAACATGAATTGTGTGGTGTGGCGATTACTGCAAGTAATTTTATTATTTTAGTAATTTAAATTAAGAATAGAGATTTCATTTTCGTGGTTTATTTTCGTCATACTTTATTATATAATTTGTGTGTTGCTGTTTTGTGATTCAAAGTACAATTAATGGCAATAAACTTAAAATTACAGTTTAGATTTGAGAAGCATGGCACTTGTCGGACATCTGAATAATTAATTATGTTAAATTCAAAGACTTCTAATAAATACAATGGGGCTTTTAAATTCTGAATGGTTAATTAATTTTTCATTAAAATTTTCAGTCGTTATAATCTGATTGAAATTGCCTAATAGACGCGTGTGAGTGCGATCGGTGTGTATATTTTCTTTGAACGCCTTAATCGCTTCTGTATTATAATACACATAATATATTGCGGTTTCTTAAAGGATTATAAGTGTGACGGTGATAGATTTCAGTTATTCTCGTAAATAATTCTCTACATGTTCCGAAATCCT
This sequence comes from Cosmia trapezina, assembly GCA_905163495.3. NCBI lineage: Eukaryota > Metazoa > Arthropoda > Insecta > Lepidoptera > Noctuidae > Cosmia > Cosmia trapezina. The sequence continues at coordinate 18,000,041 of LR991022.1, read as the reverse complement.
ATTGTGAATGCAGGCCACGTGGTGTCGGTCGGGCGTCACAAGGCGCGGGAGGATGGGGGCATATCATAACACCATAAGTTAACTTTCCACCGCGAACATCTCAATCAATGACTTGTGGATCGATTTCTTCTATTTAATCGGCGCAACCCTCTCGTGAAATTAACAACTATCAAAATTAAACGTTTACCAGACAAGTTTTCGACAGTGGGTGGCGTGATTAATCACAAGCCTTGAATATTGCAGGCGAGTGTCCCCGAGGAGCAGCTGTACTCAAACAATGCAGAACACTTCATCAGAGAAGCTTAATTCTGATTTAAACGGCAACATCGATCGACAACTCGGGCGTCGAGTAGTTAAGCATCGCCTCGGGCTCGGTTAGGTAAGCGACGACGTAAATTGTTGATGCGCGCGCCGACGGTTGCCAGCCATCAAATATGCACCACATTTCCCACGTCTAGTGGGCAACTTGCCCCGACTCCTAGACACAACAGCACAAATGGATATCACGATGCTACTTTGACAGCTTGACACAACAGGCACATGACGTAACTAACACTGATGCCTTCTAATGTTTCACACTATTTTTGTTTTGCCTGTAAAACTTCTGGAAGCTATTTTAATTTTGCATTTGCAGGACTTATTTACGTTTGCTTGCTGTCTAGACGTATACTGTCTTTGTTTTCACAATATTAGAAGCAGTCTGTACGCTGAAATTGCGTTGAACGTCAGAAAGATTTCGTATTAAGAGATTAAGATCGGTGCCAAACACGGTATTTGAATACTTAATACGGTTTTTACTGAAATCTGATGCAGTGGCCCAGAGTCCACCTCGTTCTTAGAAGTCTTGTATCCGATTTGAATCTTCCATTTTGAGATTTTGAATGAACTACAAAAGTCCATTCGAGTGTAAGTAGTTCACAACTCATTTTTAATGTTGATCCGTAACTCGCACGGCTGACCCTTTTCTGGGTAACCAAGTAATTAAGGCGGATGTCTTACAATATCGTTATAAACAGGCAATTGTGAATTATTACACGGAGAAAAAAATCTAGTTTAGTTTACCAGAATTTTGCGACGTTCACTAGAAAGTACTATAGTACTATACGTGACAACTATTCATTTTGTAAACTATAGTAAAAATATCTAGTTTATGATAATCCTAAGATATTGTTATGTTCAACGTAATTTTCGGTTCACATTATTAGCAAATGTACTGTGTGCAAATAGCAATGGTTGAGCTTACCGACGTGCTTTATTTAACACAACAAAGCAAGATTTAATATAAACCGGACGAATTGTTGTCATTACTTTATGTTTTGTGTAGTGATGTGTTGGCAAGTCAATATTAACTGTAACCGCTGTTGACATTACAAAATATCTTTTATGTGAACAATATTTTTACTGTTTTATCTAAAATAGTGTATCGTAATTCGTACCTATCAGATTATATTACTGGAAACCATTGTTTTTGTTCTAAATGTGTTCTAACTTTTAGGGGCAAAAATATGCCTTGTACTAAAAACAATTATTCTGGTAGACATAACATAAAAAAGTCGTGTCCAATACCAAGTTTAGATTTTAATCTCTACTATAGAATTAATAATTTATACTGTTTAACATGTTTTGTACACTAAACTTCCGTACCAGATTTTTTCAGTACTATTCCTTAAAATACGATTAATTAACCATAACAATAATTCTGATAGACATGACCATACATTGTTTCCTTTTACTAGATTATTATTTACAAGTCGTTCTGGTAATTTAGTAGAATATTTTTTTCTCCGTGTAGATTGAGGAAAACATAGTAAAATTTCCTTAAGATGTTGCGGGTAAAGTGGGTAGGTACGCTGACGGTGACGGACGGCCGACAAAGCTAGGTACGAAAGAAGCCCATAGCGGTTAGATTAATCGTGAAAGTGTAATTCACGTGGCGGGCCTGTCACGTTGCGGGCGGCGGGGTGAGGGGCGCGGGCCTGCACGACCGGTGCACGTGGCCACCGACTTATAACCACCTCTATCGATCGCGATAACCACTGCCGATCAGAGAATAACAAACCAAGCTGCAACTACGAGTGCATGCGCGGCTGTCACGAGGTCCGCACTCCGCACTTAAAATTGAATTCTTACAATTTGCAAATAAAATTTTAAGGCGGGGTGCCTGTACCAGTAATTATGTTCCAACTACTTATACAGCAAAACTGTAACCGTGCAGACAACTCCAACAGCCAAAGTATTGCAAAGTTTGCAAATTGGAACGCGAAATGATACCATTACCATATACGACCGCTTCCTAGCTGCTACACAGTTTAGCTCGCTGCCAACTCACATGGTGCCTTTACGAGCCTAAAATCATTAATTAACGTAAGATTATTTTTTACCAGAAAACGATAGTCAATTACAGATACTTTTGAAAGTACGTAATTCATTCAGCACTTGACTGCAGAGGAACTCGTAGCTAATGGCTATACGTGCTTCGACGCAGATCGATCGATTGTCGCGGTCAAGCAATGTTGCTGCGGTTAAGTCTTGAATGGGTGGCCGTTGTCGACGCATGTAATCGTGGCACCTCGATGGCAGGGCACATGTTAAGCCACATCGATCCGGCTCTCATGCGGATAACTGACAGCCCGAAAATTGACAATCGAACCGTGTGACTCCGGCAGTTTACGAACGTGAGATGCCAATGACTTCCTGTGTAATGCGGACTTTTACGTGTTTTTGATTCGATTGGAAACCTGCGTGTCTCAGTACCTATTTTTATTTGATGGACTTTTTGAGATGTCGATGTCGGTTAGAAGGCGTAATCTCAATATTTCGTACGAAATATTGGCGTAGTGAGACTGTATGGATGCAGTATCATGAAAATATACTGTTTAACTTCAGCTTACCTACCATTAATTCTTAAATTAAAAAAAACTCGCCATTCAGTTAAAAATTCTAATTTTATTCTCCTATTGGAATCAGCGCAATAAAAGTCAGAGCTGATATCCAAATAGACTCGGTTTTGACGAAATAATTTACACCAAACTCACTCGAAATACTATTGCGAATGGCGCATGACAATTTTTCCAATAAACCTTCACTTATGGTACATGTAATTTAGGAAAATTATCTTTAAGACCGTGGTTTTAAGGTTGACATTCATGTATTTTAGGAGTCGCTGGGGAAGTGAGGTGAGGGATGAAGGGCAGGTCATCGGCCCCGCGCCCCCTCGCCTCCTCAGGCGGAGGCTGGCTGCGAGGACATCACAGGCTGTCGGCCGAGAGAGCCGTGCGAACCGGGCGCGCCCGTACACACCATATGTCTTCTTGACATGTTTATTGAAAATTCGCAGATAACAATCGCCCGCTAATATAGAATTCGACCCATTCTATCTGATCTTTAAAAATATACGAAACAACATTCCGGCGTTATTTGACTTTTGGCTTCTCATGGTTTTCAGATTTTTCTTGACTTATCGAAAACTGTACAATAATAATTTAATCATACCATTCTATTAATTGATGTGTCAACTATTGAACATGAATCATGGCAATTGGAACTTTAAAAAAGATTAGCGTAGCAGCAACTATAGTAATTTTTCCTATGGCTTTTTCATGGGTATTGCCATAGGACGTCCACTGCAACTCGTAAGGCATATAGTATCATAGTGATCCTAAAGCCACCATAACTTTAAACCAAAAGTTATAAACAATAAAATTATCTGAACTTAAACCGACGCCCGCAAGTTAATCTTCCCCATCTTTTTTCATAAAGCACAAACGGAGATAAAACTTTAATGCGAACATCAAACCTTGATTTTTCATTGAAGTGATCTTTCATTTCCTCCCTATAATTCCCGGCGGAATAGTTAGAAGGGTACCTACTATCGCATATAACCCAGTTTTCCAATGATGGTATTAGGTCTCAATGTGATAGAAGGCACGCCTATCGTTATTTATTGGGCACAGTTCCAATTCCGGACCGTAATCGAGAAATTTTCTTACAGTAAAACTCAATTATACTTTTTCTCGATCTGGGGATCGAATACATCTTCTTCGAACTTGGAAGTGTTAGCGGTCGGATTCCGTGCTTATTACTGCCACGATATCAAAATTATTTTAAAAGTATGGTTATAAGTAGAAATAAGCAAAGAATTTTATTAAACCTTGTCAATTCTGGTAAATACTGTAAATCTGTTCTACTTTATTTTAATCGCAGTTTTGAAAAGCTGTAATACGATTTTTTAAGGCTACAATACGACTTTCAAAGCTGCAATACAACTACGATCCCAGAAAGAAGAAATACCTTAAAGAAAAGACTTTTTAATCACCGTGTTATTAGGGCGATAATTATATCCGAAGAAAACAATTAACTACAGTACAAATCAGTTATTTAATAGACACTGATTTATACTACCTATTTGATTAAAACTAGAACAAGCGGCGCTTTAGACTAAATTATCGAGAAGTGTTAAGGTCGGAACAAGATAAATATTTGAGCGGGGACTCCGGATGTAAACTACATACACAAAGATAATTTAAAAAGCAATGTAACTTAAAAACTGGATACTTGCTTAATCGTTTTTAATTTCGATAAACCAATACCTATCTTGATAAAAACACTGGTTGCATAAAACCATGGCTTAAAAAATATTTAAGTGCCTTAACATAACGACGTGCTTCGTCCGAACAAACATTAGCTTTGCTCATGTCGGTAACTAAGTAATTAAAAGATTTGCATTTTTATGTTGTAATACGTTTAAACTCACCAACAATGGTGCGGTGCGGTTTAAAAGAAGATGTAGTGACAAAAATTTAAAAGTGTATGCTTAGATGGTTTGGTCAGGTTGAGAGGATGGTCAGATTGAGAGGGCGATTATCAAAAGATATTTATAAGACAGCTATGTGAGTGGAAACGCCGGGAGGGAACGCCCTAGGAAGACATGTAGTGACCTCATTGATGGTGATGTTCTTCAGAAAGGTCAGGTGCGTAGTACTCGCTACCGGCGTGCATATCAGATGGCCAATTCTCGTACCTAAAAACGTTCACAATCTCATGCCAGCGTCAATCAAATGTCAAAAATGTAGGTAAACGCTATACAATTTTTGACATATTGAGACTAAGATGATATTGCGAACGTTGTTAAAAATACGAGAATTGCCCCTCAGATGTATGAACGTAAACGAGGCAAAAGGAGTATATAACGATCGTAGCAGGAGGTGTTCTGTAGTTTCAGAAGAAGAAGAAGAAGGCATGAGTTTATGTATGTGTGTATGGCCACCGTAAACATCATGAAAGTAGCAGTAGTTATGGACTCGAGCACGGAATTCCGCACTACCGACTAATGTGAAGGAACCAGGAGTAACTCAGTGGGGTTTTATTCGATAGGAGTCCGACACAACCCACTGTTCTCTCCAGACGAAGGGATTATCGTAAGGTTTTCCCAAAAAAAATATTCTGATCCCATTATCGAACCAAAAATGTAATACTTAGGTATCTGCAACCTGTTTAATCTTTGTTTTATCAGATTACTATGGTAATCGATACAACAGTAGGACTTTCAACAGAAAAGCCATATTACTTTGACATATTTAAAAATGCATTTATTCTACTATGCATCATTCTAATGAATTAAAAGCCAATTGAATATTTTTACTCAAAATTTTTAACGGCAACAAAATATTGACAGTAAAGTCTGCTACCGAAATAAATAAAAACAGTCAGTTTTTGCTTTACAGTGAACCGTACGTCAGTGATAGGTGGTAGATTTACCATTTGACATTGACAGTGACTTTATGTCGTAGCAATAAGGGCGATTGCACAGTGCATGTGTCCAGTGATATTCGGTAAACTGTAAGACGTAGGTACTTTACACTTTTGTCCAACATCATTGATTTATCAATAAAACAATGAATGTTCAAATATTCGAATACTTATTTGAAGACCTTGCAAGACAGAATGACAAAATGCAAGATATCATTCATAACTTCCTTTATAAAGTATATCAATGACAAAGTAGCTCTATTAATTAATCAAGTAATAAATAAGCACGACGCTGAATGCCGGCTTCAGCCAGCGATGAAACTGATACACGTTGACATTCCTTTGTAATTGTATTCTGTTAATTACTAAAGTGCAGACAGAGTAGATGTGTTGGTCAAGTGGGTGAGCGAGCCAGCGCTTGTCATGACATGAATACACGGAATTAATACTATTATGTGTAGGCCTGTAGGTAATAGTAGGGTATCTTTAACTTGCAAACCGATAAGGATCCTTTACAAACTGGTAAAAATGGTTAGTTTGTAGGTCAAGTGGTCAACATGGACGTTGGTGTAACTGAAGTAGATAGAGAACATAATATGTATGGATAATACCTATGTTTAGACATTTGGGCTATTTGAATTTTGGCGTAAATATCATAGTATATAATATTATACAGTCTCGATTTTGCTTTCAAAGTATTCGACAGATACATAAATAATAATAATTGTGGCAATTAATAAAGTCAAACTCGTTGTAAGGTCGATTTAATGCACTATCAAAAAGGCTTGGGATTGAGCTGCTCCAATAAATTTACACAATTAATGTTGATTTAAATACCTTTTTACATATTCTATACAATGACATGAATACTTTGTAAAGTATTACTTATACTATTTTTAATTATTGTGAATGTGAAGACTACGTGGATCATTGTTTTTTATTTATTTTATCCTTTTCTCAGTTTTAGTCATAGTCTGACAGTTTGAGTAATTTATGCGGCCTACCCAAATGACTTTTCTTTGGTATTGTTCGTCGAATCGTTAAGCTCCTTAAGTTTTAAGTTGAGCTGCACGATTACTGACAAATGCGTGCACTGACTGGACAGGTCCACTCAATCTGTGTGGTTCTTTCCTCAAAAGAACATTTCGGACTGCAATCTACATGGTATTCACATGATCTGACCAAGATTATGTCTGGACTTTAAAAGAGACTGTGACCTCTGAGTTTGTTTCGGCGTTTCTTCTCAGAGTAGTCAGATAGGAAACGTCGAACTCATCTAGTTTTTAAAAAAAATATGTTTGACGTGTAAAAGTGTCTGTACAAACCTACTTACAGAAAATAAATCATTTATCATTATCATTTAAAAATACGGATATTCAGCTTCATATGCATGAGCCTCGAAGCAGACTGTCGGATGATGATAAAACCGATACAAACTAATGACATTCCGGCCTCGTCGTACAACGTAGAGTACATGCAGCTGAAGCCTTTGTAAGTGTATCTTGTTAATTAATAAAGTAGACATGTAGGTGTGTTGTCGAGTGAGTAGACGAGCCAATGTGGTTGTCATGTGTTAGTGCTGAGGCTTTGACGCGGCGAGTCGCGCGCTATCGGCGCGATCGTTCGCTCCGCGCCACTCCACCGGGTTTTTGGGTCAAGCGGGTTATTGTGACCGGTGCTAATGCTTTAGGTATTCCCTCTCATATCCAAGAATTTACTGAATGCATGTTCAGTCTAAAGAATGTATCGGAGTAATCACAGATAATTCGGGGAATTTGTACTAGCATTGAACTTGAGTGTATCGATTCGGTATTTTGCACCAGACTGATGTAGGTCAGCTGTTCGATACGGCGAGGAATGTTTGCAGAAGTATTGTACCGCTTTGTACGCGAATTAAAGGCAGCTGAGTATTACAGTAAGAACAATAATAAATGTTACCATCACTTTATCAATTCAAGGTTAAACTTCAGTTTTAGCCTGTTCTACGAAGATTTCTTTTACTGGATTAGTTTTTCGTTTTTTTTTTATGCCATTGATAATGTTGTTTTGCACTGTTTAAGTAACACTAACACAAGTAACGATGAAAGCAGATTTCGTTTTAGGATTTAAAGCAAAACCTCAAGAAATCCCAAAAATACCCAAGTACCTACTTAAATATGAAACTATCACAAAAGCGGTTACATTTAGTTACAAGTAGAAGACAGCAATCTGAAACTTTCCATCGAACTTAAGTTACAGGGTCATCGAAACACATGTTGCTATAGTAAAATAAAAATAGCAATAATCATAAAACAGGGGTGGGAATCAATTCGGCGGAGGATGTTGAGAGCGGCATCGTGACGAGCCTCTCGAGCGCGTATCAAAAAAGGTGAGTTTTATGAATTTCGACATCTCGAGCCGTTTGACGAGTAATCCGGCCGAGGCATTGTGCCTCGAGAGAACTCCAGCATTATTACGACACGAGGGTCTCACCAACACAACCGACACATACTTTGCGAGGCGTATTACCGCACACCTCCGCTACACTGAGATACGAGCCATAATTACGTACCATAACTCGTTCATGATGAAACAATACTAAGGATTCTACTATGAAGAGTGAATGACTGATGAGATCATTCGCCGTTATTAGAGGTTTAACAAGAACTGTTTCAATGAAGCCGTCTCTATAAACAAGCTACCTTTTTAACACGGCTTTGTTTGTCAGTATCGTCTAAGAAATACTTAATTAAACAGGGCTGGTATTAAAAACCTTGTTTCAAAATAAGTGGGTTGTGAGAGGATCTAAATATCTAATTGTAATCTTATTTGCATTTAAACCGTTCGCTCCTTCGCTTTGAGAAAATTTCAAGTTAACTAGGGAAGGCGGCACGCGGTGGTGCCTGGCCGCAAATCACGGCTCTACGAATTTGCTTCTTACACAAGGCGCGAGTAAAGTTTTTGATTGGAATAATAGATATTATTAGGATTAATTGCGATTCTGCGGATACGGATACCTATTTGATACTCTGACGTGAATTATTTTGAACAAGTGCCGCCCTAAAACAGTCTTGATCGATTTGGCAATTAATTACTTTTTTGTCTCGCGTAAACTATCATATGTGGAAACATAATAATTGACATGTTAAAACCAACTAAGCACGGTAGACTGTTAGTAGATTTTGTGTACATTTCAAATTTTTCACTGAAAATCTAGATACTAGTACCTTGTATAAATAATACAGTAATTGTAAGAAGAAACACCTCTTTAATCATTGGAGTACAAAACACAGGCGCAGGCAGCGGAGATTGCGGGGCACGTGTAGCCGGGCACGCGGGCTGTCCCCAGGGCTCGTCCCGACGAAGCCGCACACACACACACAATCACCCTAATAAATAGGTATCATATCGATTACCCACAATCCCGCGTAATTCAATCCATTGAGACGTCCCGCACGACCGTGAGAGATGTTCTTTTTTGATCCCACCAATACTCGATAGCGATAAATATTTAAAAAGAAAATACTCTTCACTGCTGTCTCTTTGTGTTAAATGACACATACTAAATCTTGAATACGAACATGAGAACCGTTTAGCAGAAAAAAATAGAAAACATGCTATTGCTAACATTACAGAGAAGACTTCAGGAGGTAATTTTCAAAACTGGTCAAATCCATAGTAATCAATACTTACCATCCAAAGCGTCACAACAGCGTACATCATAAGGATAATCCAAATTTCACTTTTCACAATTTGGCATAAAAATGGATTTGACTGCTATTGAAAATTACCTCCTGACTTATTATCTAAGTGTGCCAGCAATCGTAAAACATTTCTACTCCGCTTAAAAACACATTTTAAAACTAAAGTCGTCAACTGAATGGAAGGAAAACATCAATTTTAAAAGTTACACGCAGTGATAAGAGTGAAAGAAGGAGCTTAGTTTGAAGTTGAATGGTAAAACGTTGAACTCGAATGGAAATATAATATCGAATGAGACAGCAGTTGCTAGGGGCCTTCCGTTTTCATCGTATGCTGGCGATGCGTCAAACAATCATGAAAATCAAACGTCCATAGATACATTTTCGGAGTTGATCAATTCGATGTTGCAAAGCTAATAGGGAAACAATAATGTCACCCAATCATCGAAACAGAACTCGACAGCTCCAACATGGCTTGAAAATCAAATGAGCTGTAATTTGTTCTGAGCATGCCACTAACAATTTACTGCTTGTATTCTAGTTTTAAGCCCATAACAGTGATGGTTAACCCTTATTTCAGAGTAAACATGTTATCGTCATACCGTCATTGTGTGCGTATACCAGAATCAACTTTTATAACCCCGAGGATGGTTATGGAGCGATGCAGCCGCTGTCCGTTTCGGTCATAACTTTTAATTAACCGCACTTTACAAACTAACCTTGTTAATCGTCTTACGCTTCAACGCTCATTCATAATGGCCACTCGTAAAATCAGGGGTGGACTCTATGTAGGTACGAGACGAGCCTCATGCCCCACTGTTAACAGACGATTTACAGTTATCAGGACAAATAATTATGAAAGTAACACCATGCAAGGTATACGTCGCTTCCCAGATGTATTAGTAAAAATATCGCTTGATAATCTGCTAACTTAATCAAGAATATTTAATCCTAATTGATATATTGTGTGAATATTAACTAAACAATTACCAACTAAGTAGGTAAAATGAGTGTAATAAAATAAAAAATACTAAAGACCACACAAGCAGGATACCTACTCCATATTATTTTGTATTAAAAATTACAAAGATATATGTATGGAGCATCCTGCTAACCCCCCCTATAAAAAGGAAAAGGCTTGAATATTCACTGAATGAACCATGCTTTCTGGGTAGTTGTAATCGTCAGAACCTCGGAATTCAGTATACCTACGTTATGCCATGTCCCAGAACTCGCTACACGTTCATTGAGTGTATGACCTTCATTCAGTTGCACCGGGCCAGCGTATCATCCAATGCTGAAATTACAAGAACGGTTACACTAGACTCAAACGTGTAACTCCCCTTCCTCCCTCCCTTAACCTTTTACCTGCAGTACCCATTCTCCATTTAAATATTTTTGAGGAGATCACCCCGTAGCACAATCGTAACCGTTTTTCGTAGCTTTCGTAGCGCTCGTAGCCAACTGCTACGACGCACACATTTATTTTCTGTTGATTAATGTTTTTCATGAACATTTTTTTTTTTTTTTTTGTTATCATATCAGTGTGGGAAGTGGCAAATGCTACGGGAATTGTATTTATATTTTTATGCACGTCTCACCACGGTGCTAGTAAAATTAAACCCAAGCCTTCAAGAAAAATATTTTTAATCTTATCTATTTATTTGAGTAGTAATTAAAAATGATTTTCTAAATGAAATCTAATTTACAGTTCTGGAAAAGATTTAGTTACATAGTCTGTGTAACTAAAACATAATAGCCTATAGGCAGTACTGATATGAAACATTGGAATTTGATAGTAATTATTTTCCCCATTTAGGCGGAAAAATAATAAGAGGGTATAAGAGCGGTATAAGCATAGTCAGTGAGCAACATTGAGATCGTCATGAGAAAACTTGCAAAGAGAAGCGTCAAGTTTGCGGGCGGCGAGGGTGTGCGGGTGTGGGGCGCGGGGCGCGGGATGCGGAGGTCACGGATCAGCTGGGCGGCGGCCATATTGATTCCCCGGCCTGTTTGATCGGCGCCACCCGTCCCCCGCCGCCCCGCCACCCCGCGCCCACACCCGCTCCACGGATTAATAGACGAGAACAACTTTTATGATTTCAACTCAAACAGAACGATGGCCTATTTAATGTTACCGGTAAAGTGCGAAACGAGGGAAACGCACACATAATGTACGATTGCACGCTTAGTACTAGACTATTCGATGAAAGCAAAGTTCTATAAACGTAGGCTGTTACTAGATTATCTGATCTTTAATACTAAAGGCGGATTGTGTTGTGTTACAGTAATTTATTCCGCAGTAAATCGCTGTTATTTCCAGCAGCCACGTTGAATTATCGTTGGAATGAACAGAATCCTGAACATAAAAGGTTTTTAGAGATTGTTCTATGCCTCTTATCGCTATCGTGCCAATTGGTTCGCTCTGTTTACATCGATACGATCCAAAGTAATCGTACAAAACAAATCAAAGTCGCCTCTGTTCGATACAATGCGGCATCAATTTGCCGGCTGTAAAGCGCTCATCGGATGAAACAATGACCGTATTGAATATTATTATTATTAATTCATTTATTTCAGATAATACAATCCATATACATTAATTTAATTAAAATCTAATTACACAAATCATTAGGTACATTAAATTAAATAATAACCAATAAAATCAAAATTGTGTTAGTAAATTATAATTAGGTACGTTGTTAGTGAATGCCCAAACCAATGCGCATCCATTTATTTTGGATAGGGCAATCGGCACGAGATACAATCATCTGCAGGATGCCGTTGCTACTGCCTCGCGCACGCTGGGACAAGGAAGCTGCCCTTTTGCGCACAATCGCCTGGAAGCCGTCCGTTCGCGCCTCCGCAAACATACCAGACGCACTACAATAGCGAGGCAGCCGCATCAGCATCCTGAAAATGTTGTTATATTGGACACGCAGAGCATCAGCAGCCCGAATAGTGTAATTTATCCACAAACTGCTCGAGTATAAGGACTGGCAATACGCCTTAAAAAGAGTTATCTTTACTTCCCTCGAGCAGCGTGCAAATCTACGCGCAACCATATTCCCTCTGACTGCCAATGCTCTGCGCTCCCTCTCAATGTCAGCGTCATCCTGCAATTCATCTGTCACAATGTGCCCCAGATACCTGAAACTGCTCACCACTGCCAGAGCTTCACCATTTATCATAATAGGCGGAACATGAAGTGGACCACGTTTTCTGCTCTTAAAAACGAGAACTTCACTCTTTTTACAGTTATATTTCAGTCCATGTTCCGCCGCATATGCCTCACAGATCGCCACAAGTTTACGAACTGCACCCACCGATGGGCCCAGCAGTACCATGTCGTCTGCATAACTAATGTTATTGACGCTAACTCCATCCACGAAACAACCCACATGAGTACTGCTGAGCTCACCGATGAGGTCATTAATATAAAGGTTGAACAACAGAGGAGAAGTAATGCCCCCCTGCCTCACGCCACACTCCATGCTATATTCCTGGGAGAGAGTCCCAGCCCATCGTACTTGGTTTCGCTGGTACCGATACCAATGCCTTAACACTGAGACAACCTCTGCCGGCACACCAGCGCTCTCCAGCTTTACCCACAGTGCATCGTACAAAACAGTATCAAAGGCTCTTGATAAGTCCAGAAAGCACGCGTATACCGGCGTACCCCTCTCAGTGTAGTACCCGACAGCCTGCTTAACACACAAGATAGCACTTTCCGTAGAAAGTCCACTTCTAAAACCGAATTGGGTATCGTGTAAATCCACGTAAGTTTTAAGGGTGTCATTAAGCAAGCTGTCAAATACCTTGGCCATTACCGTAGCCAGCGATATAGGCCGATAATTGCTTCTATCTGATAGATCCCCGGTCTTGTTCTTTACAACCGGAACAACGATCGTTCTGGTAAGTTCATCCGGCAAATAACCATGACACAAACAGAGATTGTAAAACATGGAGAGTACGCGCGGCAGGTGAACTCCTGCATTTCTTAGGTGCTCAATGCCGAGACTGTCAAAGCCCGGAGACTTACCTCGCTGCATGCTGTGAATAACTTTTTGCACATGTTTTGCTGTAAATCTCACAACTCGCTTCTGAGTAACAGTCTCAGCACCAATACACCCAAGAGTTGAAGGACGCCTCTGTTCCGTAGAATCACAATTTGGCACTACTTTAAAATGATCTTTAAAGAGATCAGCGATCACGTCGTGATCACTGACCCCATCCACGCTCACAGGAAAGCCAGGCCTAACGTTCATTTTCCCAGTTTGCCTCCAAAACAACTTAAAATCTTTGTCAGTATGACGAGAGGCCAGGATGTCCATTTTTATCTGATCTTGCCTATCCTGGCACCACTTTAGTTGTGATGAATGAATGAATGAATATGATGTCCGTATTTTTCCTGTAAACAAGTGGGCACGAGAGGCTGTAAGAAAGTATTAAGAAAAATCGAAACGTGACTAGCTAACTCGAGTCGACTCTAAATTGAACGGGGCCTAAAGTAAAGTAGGCGAGGCGAGCGGCGAGCGGCGAGCGGCGTAGACGAATTTCAAGTGTTTCTTTTACCGTGAAGAAGTGGCGCGTGCAGGAGAGCGGGCGAGCCACGCGCCCGCCAGGCGCGCCCACACAGCCATTGTGTGTGTGTGTGTGCTATACACTATCTAAACTCAACTTTTCAAGCCGCTCATTAAAATTGATATACAGCAATAAGTTAATTACAGTGGCCTGTAATATCATTGATAAGTTATAAAAATATTATATTTGTGTTTTTTTTTCACAAATACACATGTATAGAGCAAACTTCTATTTCGGGATAACAAATATTCAACACCTGCTTATAAATAACGCCACAAACCACCTATTACGTGGGACAGTTTTGACAATATCAACATGGTGTCAAATATCAGCGGTCAATTCGGTCACTGTTCAAGTTCAGCAGGGTCGTTTGTGGGCAGGAATATAAACGTAGTAAGTACATTGTAGGAGGAACGAGTGGGTTAAAAGCCAGTAATTGTGCGGTAATGTAATATTGAGAAACTGATAGTTTCTGTTACAGCTATATTATGTATCTCGCCGATGACTTTCGAAGTGGGAATTTTCCATATAACGTCTAAGTACCTACACGGATATTCTATTATAATAATGTCTTTAGGATAGTTTGCCCTTTAGCTAATTTTCTATTTTGAAAATGTACCCATCAATGAGCAAACGATGTTTTGATAAACACCTACGTACGTTCCTTTTAAAATAGCGAGACAGATCTTAGCTGTTTTTTTTTAACTTTAAAACTTTTCATAGTATTTTCACGTAGGTAATTGCATTGTGTTTATCTCATTCAGTTGTAGACGAACTACGACGTTCCATGAAAACAAAATCGTTTTAATAAAGATGCAATATAGTAGAACTGTATTCCAAAGTTTCGAGCAATCAATGAAACCGCCAGACCGTTCAACCCAAAAATATCGAAGAAAAGAGAGACGGGTGCGAACGACCATTCATAATCAGTGTACCTATAGCAAAAGTGCGCTGTTCCAATTATGTTGACATTACACATGGTTTGGTACATTAAGCTACCAATTAGAGGCTAGCGGCGGGTGCGGGCGGAAGGCTGGAAGCCGTTCAACCACGCGCGATAGGTTACCGCTCTAGTTGACTATACTCGATTTATTCACTTACCGATGTTCAATCGAGAGCCACTTTTATAACTTTTCAGTAATAAAATTCTGAGTGAGATCGCAGCTTGTGTGGTTTTAAAATGGGTGTGCTAGCTTTTGACATTTATGCTTGCAACGACACCTGAAAAATTTAGCGGTTTACGATTCAGTTGCTCATAATTCTGAAAGATCCAACTACTGTTAAGGATTACTTTCAACGTGTTTTATTTGTATTTATGCCAATAATTGCATTTTCATTATTAGGGTTCCGTACCAAAATGGTAAAAATGAACCCTTATGGTGTCACTGCTGGATATCTAAAGAACTACTAATGCTATCAGCTTGAAATTTGGAACAGTTTTAGATGACGTTTACCCAACTATTTTTCAAATAAGAAAGAAATAAAAAAAAAAATTTTTTTTTGCATCAGGGACTGAAAGGGGGTTTTAAAAATTCAAAGTGAGGCTATTAGGGCATGTGAGGTATCATATGAAAGAATGCTGTTTGCACATTCTCAAACATTTTTTATTTTTTTTAGGCCGCATAGTTTTCGACTTTTGATGAAAAATGTTAAAAAAAATACCCTACCCCCTTATCTCCGAAGTTTGCCAAGAGAAAAATCTGAAATTATTCTATGTGATAGGAGTTTATGTACTACTAACTACAGCAAAAATAAAACGATGTCTCTAAACAGCACACTTTTTCAGAAATCGGAGTCCGACTCGCTCTTGACCGGTTTTTTTTTCGATCTGAACATTTTCAGCTAACATCAAAAACCAATTTATATACCTACCTATCTATGTATAATAATGTAAAATATTATAACCGTATAATACTCGTACACGTCGCCATAGTAAACTCACGTCCTTTTCCTTTCGGGGTGGGCAGAAACTAAACGATACTCACTTAGCTTCGTCCACATGTCTCGTATGAAAGCTCAAATGATCTTAATCAAAGTCCGACAAAGTAAATAACGACTCGTTTAAGCAAGTGAAATTGGTTTAAACAAAATCGTAAACACTGGCATAGAAAAACAAATATAACTATTTATCAAAGAGAAAGTGTACCAGTTTTGAAAGCTTTCAGAGCGATCGACCAGTCTGAACTGTACTAGTCTTTAACTGTCTGAATCGTGACTGGTTGAAAGTATCATACCACATGAACGTGTTTGGAGCGTGAGTTTCGTATCTAAACATAATACGAAGTATTGCACATTAAAGGAAAATGGATATGATGAAGGAAACAAGCATTATTATTAACATCCCGCACATTTTGCTAATTTAATATTCTTCATGATAATCAGGTAAGAATAAAAACAAGGCACTTGTTTATCATCCCGCATGAGTTGAAAGTTACCCGAGAAAAATACGTACTTACGTAGGTAATATGGCCGTAGATATGCATAAACAGCTTTGTCTACCGATCTGGATGTTATTAAAGAACATGCGATTTGCACACATAGCATGATGACGTTTTGTCGACGGAAGTATAGACAAAATTACACATTGCCGTGCTTAGACCCATAATGTTCCAATTGATAATGTTAGTTTTAAGTTATCTTGCTGCGCCCCAACGGGGTATGTACTCCTTAGTTATAAGCAAAGCCTGTAACTGCGTGTACATTGTGCAATAAATAAATAGACACGTAGAATGCGTAGAAATATTTCTACAATCTGTAATTTTGTCTTTTCTTCCGTCGACAAAACCCGTTTCTATGGTGGTCATCCTACGCGTGCAGAATATAACTCTCACATAATCTACGAATAATAAGTGTGTAGCACAAAGAAAAGAAGGGTACTGCTATACATGTCCAATTACGACAACTTTGGACATAAAGAATGATGTTTGCCAGAAACGACAGACAAAATAAAGACAACATTAGTATACGACAACCAAAACTAGAATAAAGCTATGAACATTACCCTTTTGATGATCAAAGTCACAGACGTATAGCAACCCTTTCCACCTGACGGCGTGTTCGAGCCAACAGGGTGCAACAATACATGGTATAAACTGTTTATTTGATCGAACATGGGTGAGCCGTCGGCGTCGGTCGCTACAGTTCCGCGGCGCGCCGCAGTCGGGCTGCATCCGCGTGCACTTGGCTTCACGCCAACACAAACACTAATTCGCTGACTTTGTTACATAATTGCTTCGTTTTTACCAGCGCTACCAATTTTAACATATCGCTTGCCACGGAAGATATAAAGCAATTATATTTTATCAGTTGAGCATCCGCCGAGAGGGAACGTCGTTAACTCGATTTAGCAAATATTGTAAACTGTCGCGGGAGTTTAATTTAATAGCGTTTAGTCAATATTTACAGTATATATATTATATTTATTTTATGTGTGTGATATCATCTTTTTTATGCAAAAGATGCACTTAGAGTAGATGTATGACAGATGTATATAAAATGCAAAGAAAAGGGTACTATCCTTGTTTTGTTTACTTAAGCAAAAGAATTATAATCCTCTAGTTTACTTAGGGCTGATAAATGTGACAGTTTGACATATTTTCTGTACAAAAGCTGTCAAATTGAAATATTTATTCTTCAGATAAGAGTTATCTGACTATTGAAAAATTAGCCCTTACAGCAATAACTGCGTGAATACTTCGCGTAGCTTACAATTTTGTTCATAAATATGTAAATATGCAAAAAATCAGTCCACATAATTATATACTGTCTATGAGGAACAATTGCACCATAATCCCCCTCAAAGTAAACTCCCTAAAATATACGACTTAGAACATTATTTTACAATACGAAGTGATTCATGCTACATCTGGGTCTACGGGGCTACGAATTGCTACGAGAAATATTGTACTACATTGTTCGTAGATGCGCTACGAACATCCTCAGCTGCCAACTTATTCTAACATTATAGGAACACATCAACATTGCAGCATAGTATAATATAATTTGTTGCAATTTGGTTAGTAATTAAACACAACAATGATGCGAGGGAACATGTTATACGTTTTAAGATCAGCCCGACCGGGGCTGCCTCGGCCGCAACTCGCAGCCGGCACAAAAAGAAAGGGTATTCATTTTCGCGACCTGCCGCCACCCTCTAATTATAACGAGAAACTTTCGGCAACTTAGCTCGTGTTACATACAGCTCTGGTAGTCGTTGTTTTCAACATAAAGTTTTTAGGGTTCCACGGTTCCACGACAAAAAATGTGAATGGTCCACCATCGTCTATATGACCTTGATAATGTCGTTATTATTTATTGTACGTACACATTTGTAGGATATTTTTAATACTTTCAAGTACTAAGATGGATCGAGGATAAAGAACTTTTGACCTAACCCAACATTTGAGTTCAAATTAAATTAAATTACCTATAATGAATAATAAAATATCAGCCCCGCACGCAAACAAGCAGGATATTATAATATTGAATAGCAAAACACACTGTTTATCCAAATACTATACTTATAGTCATCAATCAATCAATCAATCTTTATTTGTGAACATATGGTATTCATAAAAGGTCATAAATATACATATTATTGTAGTTGAGCTCTATGCTCTACTAACGTAATTTTAGTATCCTATTGGTTAGGTACAGTGGGTTGCATCAATTGGGTACCCCAGTTGTATTAAAATTTTAATACAACTGGGTTACCCAATTGATGCAGCCCACTGTACATAAAGTAAGTTCGAGATTAAACAGTAATTAAATAGTAAGTTAAGTTAAATAAATGTCAATTAAATGATGAAATGTCTATTAAATTAAATTTTATATGCATGTTAAAGGAAGATAATATTATAGGAATTGTATCATAATTTATCATTTAAAAAATCTTCAATAGAGTAAATAAAAACAAATTACTTTTAAAAAAAGTTACAAAATAAAATGATGACTATACTTACAATATGTATGTAGATAGGTACTGTTACATAATTTAAGTATACTTGCTCATGTACCAGCTAACCTACGTATAGTTTAAAACTAAAGGACACATAATAGTGATCGTTAATATTAAAGTATGGACACACTTTGTGGTCTTTTTAGTTAATACGTTCTAAGTGCACTTCATTAAATTAATGGACGGTGGTCGGCGTTTGCCTACGTGTAGTGTTGTTATTCTTTGTCATTATCAATATTGTGTACTAGCTTTTGCCTGCGGCTTCGGCCGCGTGGATGTCGGAAAATATCTCACGGGAACCCACAACTGAGAAACCCTTCCTTATTTCTTGTAGGTATACACCAAAGGAAACCTCTGTGCAAAATTTCAGCTTTCTAGGTTTAAGGGTTTGGGCTAGGCGTTGATGACTCAGTCAGTCAGTCAGTCAGGACTTCT
The DNA here is from genome assembly GCA_905163495.3 of Cosmia trapezina. Taxonomy (NCBI): domain Eukaryota; kingdom Metazoa; phylum Arthropoda; class Insecta; order Lepidoptera; family Noctuidae; genus Cosmia; species Cosmia trapezina. The sequence goes on along the minus strand of LR991022.1, from coordinate 17,980,637 downwards.
CTTTTTATTGATATAGATAATTATAATGTTTAGCTTACAGGCTACCATAGGAGTCTCTCTGTCCGTTTGTCGTTGCTCTGTCAGTCGTCAATGGGATGACCAACGACTGATCTGACGTAGGTCAGTTACTCAGCCTTCATTTGTTAAATGATAAATGACTTATTTTCTGTAAGTAGGTTTGTACAAACACTTTTACACGTCAAACATATTTTTTTTTAAACTAGATGAGTTCGACGTTTCCTATCTGACTACTCTGAGAAGAAACGCCGAAACAAACTCAGAGGTCACAGGTTAGAGTAGTGTTTGCCTATGACGAAAGTATTCATAGCTATAACAAAACAAGCCGTGTGCCAATGAGTTTTTGCCATCAGCAAAAATGAATAACTTCTATATACAAACTTGTATCCCCTATTTATCCCATAGGGGAATAAATTTAAAAAAAAACCTTAGTACTTACTTAACTGCCTACCTTCATCACACAAAGGAGGAACGCAAAATTTCATGATTTCTAGACAAAGCGGTTTAGGTTCTGCGTTGCCTGTCAGTGAATGAATGAATTTTAGAATGTCGTTAAGTAAATAAAGTTGAAATCGCAGATTTTGTACGGTACTTTGTATACGTATGTAGAACGCAGGTCCTTGAACCCGTTGCATAACGTAAAGCTACGTACCTACTCGTGTGTACGTGTATCAAGGTCCGGCCTGTCCAGTAATTACTCGTATATTGATTTATCGTAGTATTTCGCTGAAGCAGCATGCTATAAGCCGGTTTTTTTTAACTCGAACACAGAGGCTGTCGTATTCACATGACACAACTGATGCTGCCTTTGTACAAAACTAACATTGGATGGAATTCCACGACTGTTGTTAGGTAAGAGATAGGCAAGTAAGTATGTACTATTGTGCACTATTTTATGGTCCTAGTGTTGGAAAGGATCTCAACCGCAATCATGCCTTCAGTCTTTGCCATTGGCCATTTTGGGCAAGTGCCCAGGACCCTGCTATCCATGGGGTTCCTGCCAGCGTCATAGCTAGAGGCTGTCAAAAGAAATGCTAAGTAAATCTCAGCCGCGGTGCTAAAATTTTCGACATAGGTAAATCCTACATTTTCTTAGTTCCCAAACTTTTCTACACAAGTCCACAAAGCAATAACTACTATGGACTAGATGGCGTTGTGTGAAATGTCCAAGGAAATATCCTTGGAATGAATGACTTATTTAGTTACATTTTTTAAAATTTTATTATTATTATTTATTTATTATTATTAACTATGTATTGAGGCCTTTGCCCAGCAGTGGGACAATAATGGCTAGTAAAAAATATATATATTTCGAGCTCGCTTTTGCATCCTGCATTCTCCATAATATTATCCTAAAGTGCCCAGGGCCTCCAATAGATTAAAGACGGCCCTGCCTTCAGAAGACTCTCACATTCTGTAACCAACTGTTACGTCTAATTGGAAATAATTAATAAATATAAATTACGAGTAAATAAACAAATAAGTTTGAAAACATTGTGTTTCTAATGATTTTTTTTCTCAGTATGTAGGTAGGTACTGCTACCTACATACTGAGAAAAAAAATCATTAGAAACACAATGTTTTCAAACTTAATTCCATCCAACAGTCGTATTCAATCGCTTGCCATTTATTGAAAACTTTAAAAAATCAACTGTATTACAATTGTCTTGAATACATCAAGCCATCATGTCCGGGGATGCCGTACTAGTTTAAATTAACAATCAAAGCGCCGCGGTCTCGTGTCAATATAGAAGCCTTCCAAAGTATTCCACTAAGAGTGAGGCTCGGTAATTTCCTCACTAAACGAGCGTTGCACAAAGTAATTTATGCATCGCATTAATAAAACATGACTATGTAAACGCGTTGACGCAGTTCGGGAGGCCCGTCAGCACTGAGTGGCTTGCATCATAATACAGCGACAGTCTGACGGATTATTTACTTAATTATACTACTTATATTGGACGAGACTTTCGACGGTAATTCATTTGAAACTATGGCTGTGTTTTCTATTATACTTATCCCATAAAATAACGCTTTTATATATGATGAATGTCGCTAAATTATTTTATGGTCGTACGCACATCACCACAAGTTCTCCGTACGTTATTAAAATTATGACATCACTTCCCTGCTATAAAGATCTAAATCAGAACTTCTGGCAGCAGTAACCACCCTACACAATGCGTTTAATATGGACTAATAGCCTCCCAAACTTCCCACAACACACAGGTATTTGTCCAAGTAATGTAGCGTAGCTACTTGTGTGTGTAAGTTGGCAACGGTAAACGTACCAATAGAGTTAATATTTTAGAGGCGAGTATTACAAGAGCACTAATTTGCGGAGAAGTTGCCGTATGCTCGTGTATGCAAACAAGCCCAGAGTGACTCTTCACTTCACATTTAAGAAGAGCTACTTTACCATTTGCGTTTCTACTAAGAATCTTACTGTACGTAAAGGTAACTATTTCTAAACCTTGTTACTTAATATGGAAAGTGACTATGGAAAAGGGTAACTTTGGTAAGAATTACATGGAAAAACTATACCTAGTCCTGTCCAAGAATCCCTATTGGTATCTTAAAACTGCCATACATGTAACAAAATCACAAAAAAAAGACGGAAACTTTATTTAACAGGATGAATATTTACAAACTAAAATCCACATATCCAGTCCTAGACTGTTATTTTATATTACTTCTATAATATGAGTCTCCCTCAATGGTGACAAGTCATATTAAAATTCCCGAATGTGTGTGTAAATGTGGGTCGTAATGCAAGTAGGTCAGGGCGCCGGGGCGCCGGAGACGGGCCGCGCCGACCCGACTTCATCACCGTTCTACTAACAGGAACATTTATCCCACTATAGTCCTTTTTACTGAACGCCAATCATACCGATCCAGTGGTCTTAGTTACGCCTACAATCCAATAAATGTGACCCGTGGTTAACCCTTAAATTCGCACTGTGACTCATTTTTTTAGGGTTCCGTACCTCAAAAGGAAAAAAATGGAACCCTTATAGGATCGCTTGTTTGTCCGTCTATCTGTCTGTCTGTCTGTCAGTCTGTCAAGACCGTTTTTCTCAGGAACGCGTGAAGGTATCCAGCTGAAATTAATATCAAATACGTAGGTCTATTGGTCCCTTGGAGTTCTAAAAAGATCAAACTTCTAAGTCAACGCAATAAAAAAATACGGCCCTTTATGCTACATTTTTTGATACTCGCAAGTAAATCAAAACCTATAGGGTACTTCCCGTCGTCCTAGAATCATGAAATTTGGCAAAAAGCAAGGTCTCACAACACAAATATAGGAAAAAGTCCGAAAATTGTTAATTTGTAATTTTATCACATAAAAAAATATTTTCAAAGTTGTCAGTATGTCAAGACCATTTTTCTGAGGAACGAATAGCGGTATCAAGTTGAAATTAATATAAAATACGTAGGTCTATGGTCTCTTGAAGTCCTAAAAAACTCAAGCTCCTAAGTCAACACAATAAAAAATACGGCCATTTTGCGACACATTTTGATACTCGCAACTGTCGCAAATAAATCAAAACCTATAGGGTACTTCCCGTTGACCTAGAATAATGAAATTTGGCAAGAAGCAAGGTCTCCCAGCACAAGTAAAAAAAAAAGTCCGAAAATTGTGAATTTGTAATTTAATGACACAGGTTTTTTTTTTTGATATCCAATGTTAAGTTTGTTTTTGGTATAAATTCTTTTCGACTACGGAACCCTTCATTGTGCGTGGTCCGACACGCACTTGGCCGGTTTTTTTTAAATTTATTTACTGAAATTACATTATAGCGGTGTTACTTAAATCTAAACTCGCCAAACTTTTACGTTTGATGGCGAGAGGCGCTTTTTTACATTTAAAACAATGAACCACCTTACGTACCACAGCAGCACATAAAGTTCTGATTTTCATTTAGGTACTTTGAATCCTATGGAATTATTTTCTTATTTGTTTTTTTTTGCAATAAATTGCATTAGTATTATATTATCACACTTCACACTAATATTATAAAGGCGAAAGTTTGTGAGTGTGTGTGTGTGTGTGTATGTTTGTTACTTCTTCACGGTCAAACGGCTGGACCGATTTGGATGAAATTTGCTATGTAGATAGCTTATACCCTGGATTAACACATAGGGTACTTTTTATCCCGGTTTACGCGGGTAAAACCGCGGGGCGCAGCTAGTTATTTATAAGTGCATTAAACACAAATATATTTCTAGTCGTATATCTATCAATCAATAACAATACGACGCATTTATGCTCAAAAACCTCAGTTAAGTTTTTTTGAAACTCAGATAATTACCTATTAAAAACACGTCAAGTTTCACTAACTCTCATTTGTCTAGGTGTACCCCGTAAGGTGAAGAGGCGTGAAGATTTTAATGTAGAGCACGATTTACATATTTAATGGTAGTTCTGAAGCTAGCGACAGAATCAGTCGACAGGATGTAGAGTCGAGATGTAGAGACAAGTGTCGTGCAGTGACAATGACATTCCTTATTTCACGTGCTGAAACTTTCGTAGGTGCTCGACTTAGAACTCGACATAATAATACAATGTGTGCTTCGTGAAACTGCTACCATATGAATTTAAAATTCATATATATCATTCGTAGTATATATCTACTAGACAGGCACTACCTACATACAAAATGTTACAGAATTTCGATACAGTTATCTAACAGATGAGTTACTTATGAAGCCGGAACATGAAAGTGAAAAATAAAGAAACTTTTTATCAAAAAAAAAAACAACCGACTTACAAAAAAAAAAACACTACTTACAATGTGAAAAATAACTTTCATTTCAGAAGTTAGTCAGTGGCAAAATACAAAAATACAAAACCGAAGACACCCAGTTTTGTATTTTCGTATTTTGCCACTGACTGCCGAAATTAAAGTAATTTTTTACTTTGTAATGTTTTTTTTTTTGGTCGCTTGTTTTTTTTTGTTAAAAAGTTTCTTTATACCATTCCCCCTCTAAAAAGCTTATTTTATTCACTGAAAACAGTGAATAAAAAGCACTTTTACTCACTGTTTTGATGTTTGAAAATGGAACACACCAATGTATTCGACTACAGATTTAGAATACCTAGGCTAGATACGGCATGTTATTAGATAGTATGAAAACCGAACGTGTCATCTTTTTTATACCTACGATAACTTCACCCCAGCCATTTAGTGATGTGCTCAAATTAAACAGAATTGTTTCAATCGCTAAGCGTCACTGAGCTAACAGACTTTTTTTAGTACGAACAGTCGAACATGCAGGGCACGCTTGGTCGGATGGCTTGCCGTATCTAGTGTAAGTGTAATCTGTGTATTCGACCTTTAATGATGTGTTCTAAATTCAATTTGATTGGTCGACATTTTCGACAAGGAGTTTAGCATTAGCATAAAAACTGTTTTGTGTTCTTTGCTGTCCTTAGTAAATTGGCGCTATTTTGAATACTGTACGAACACAAAGTTTAATGTTACTTTAATCTTTAATTTTGTGTTTGTTTAGTGTTGTTCTAATCGATTAAAAATGCATTCTAGTGATGAAGATGTGTTAACACCTGAGTTTATGAAAGAGAGGGCGGCCGATATAGTGGAAAACTTGCTACCCAAAAAATCACGGCTAGTTTACATCAAAGCCAATTTAACTTTCCTTTTTCTTCATTATATGTCTATTTTCACTTAAATCTTTCTTTTTCTCGTAGTCATGGTATAAAGTATAGTATGCAACTCTTGAATAAAACGGATTTATATCGAGGGCCATGAATCACTCGCGTCGCTCAGGATTCTAACACTTGAATCACTCGCTAAGCTCGTGATTCAATCATCATGTCGGTCGTGATTCAATCGTTAGAATCCTTCACTAGCTCGTGATTCATCTATGGCCCTCGCTTTAAATCCGTCCTTTATTCACTAATTGCATAATATACTATTATTTTTCACTTTTTTGCTGTAGTACCTACCCCACACGGATTTGTATAACACTACTTGCTATAAACAAGTGACAGACAGTTTTGTGTCAACATCAACTTAGACAAAGCGGATTAAATACGTATTATTGAAGCTAACTCAAAAACCACCAAAGCAAACTCAATAAAATTTATGTGAAGTGGTCTCACATAAATTTTATAGTAGTAAGTATAGCGTAAGCCACTTCTACCAAATTAAAGAAACCGGTCAAGAGCGAGTCGGATTCGCGCACCGCGGGTTCCGTTCCGATTTCTGAAAAAGTGTGTTATTTAGAGACATCGTTTCATTTTTCGTGTAATCGTGAAGATTAAACTTATACTACATAGAATAAATTCAGATTTTTCTCTATGCAAACTTCGGAGATAAGGTTTTTTTTTTACATTTTTCATCAAAAGTCGAAAACTATACGGTCTAAAAACAAGCGGTCTTAAAAATTCGAAGGCAAAAAAATATTATTTATGTATAAAATATATAATAAAGTATATTTTTATTTCTTACTTATTTGCAAAATAGTTGGGCAAACGTCATCTAAAACTGTTCCAAATTTCAAGTTGATATAGCATTAGTAGTTCTTAAGATATCCAGCTGTGACAGACGGACAGATAGACACAGACAGACAAACGGACAGACAGACTGAGTGGCACCATAAGGGATCCTTTTTATCATTTTGGTACGGAACCCTAAAAAAATTCAAAATCGTTCCACAATTTATGAAAATATCGATGAGCATACATAAAACATACATACAGACGAACATAGAACCACCTCCTTTCTTGAAGTTTTGAAGTCGGTTAAAAATTAGGATGAAACATATTAAAATATACTTTTTGTTCATCGAATCGAACTGATCCCTTAGAGGTTTTCCTATAATCTATACTTAAGTATACAGAGTTATTGGTAATATGTCGGCAATCCATTAAGGGGATGTACGAGTAGGAGAAGGTCATTTGCAACCAAATGACCCCTTATGACCCCTATGCAAATGTCTTTCGTTCGTGTGATTTGACATTTTATATTTTTTTGAAGATATCTACGGTATACAACTTTGAAAATTTATTTTTAAAAAATCAATGCAGGATTTTTTTTTTGTTATCGGCTTACTAACACTTCAATAAATTATAATGAACCATAAAATGACAATTATAATTATTATTTACTTAGGCACCTATTACAGATTTATTATTAGAAAATAATGGTTCACGGTTTTTTCATAAGGTTTATGTTTATGAAATTAAATGTTTTTTTTTATTTTTAACCGACTTCTAAAAGGAGGAGGTTTTCAATTCGTCGGAACCTTTTTTTTTTTATTATTTTTTTTTATGTATGTTCCCCGATTACTCGAAAATGGCTGGACCGATTTGGATTTTTCTTTTTTTGTTCGAAAGGGTATACTTCCCAAGTGGTCCCATGATCATGAAGTCAGGATCTGATGATGGGATCCCATGGAAATCGAGGGAAACCCTCTAATTTTATGGGCACACTTATATCGATTTCGGTATTTTTTATAGTAACTCGTTCATTTACTCTCGGAAAGTACCATTTGGTGAACTGGAACTGATGATGAAAACCACAGATGGCCATCAGAAATACTCAATTGTATCTAAGTATATCACAGGTTGCGATTCGATTACTTTAATATGGTTTATGCTCGTCAAAATGCCTAATGGTGATGCTGACTTCACCATGAGCTCCAGTTCTCCTGGTTCGTACTAGGAGAACTCCTCAACAATGAACGTCCCTGCATCGGGAAAAGCAATATTTTGTAAAACGTGATGAGCAGTTGACATTGGGTTATTGTAACTTAGATAAATTACAAACTGACCCACTAAAAAGCGAAAAAAAAAACTTTTTTACAAAAAACAAAACCGACTTCCAAAAAAACACTACAAAGTGAAAAATAACTTTAATTCCGGAAGTCGGGGGCAAAAACCTAAAATACAGATCCAAAGACACCGACTTCCGAAATTAAAGTTATTTTTCACTTTGTAGTGTTTTTGGAAGTCGGTTTTGTTTTTTGTAAAAAAGTTTTTTATATTTCAGTTGATTGAATGAAAGGTAAATTGCGGTTTACGATTTATGACGTATTAAAAAAAAACTACTTTTTACGGTGGAACTTTACATGGTAATGTACATCATATATTTTTTTTAATTGTATCATTCTCTTGTTTTAGAAGTTACAGGGGGGGGGCGACACATTTTACCACTTTGTTGACAAGTGTCTCTCGCGCAAACTATTCAGTTTAGAAAAAATGATATTAAAAACCTCATTATCATTTTTGAAGACCTATCCATAGATAGGGGTAAAAAATTTTTTTCATCAAACCCATACGTGTAACCCCACACGTATGGGTTTGATGAAAAAATTTTTTTTCAGTTTCAGTTTTAAGTATGGGGGACCCCCAAAATTTATTATTTTTTTCTAGTTTGGTGTGAAAATCTTAATGCGGTTTACAGAATACATCTACTTACCAAGTTTCAACAGTATACCTAGTTCTTATAGTTTCGGAAAAAAGTGGCTGTGACATACGGACGGACAGACAGACAGGCATGACGAATCAATAACGGTTCCGTTTTGCTACGGAACCCTAAAAATGGTTGGCATTTCAGATTTTCGGATTGTTAGTTTCAGATCGGAGATATTAAGAGAACGGTCAATTTTCATCTAATTTCTTAAATAACTTTAAAAATATTGACTTTATAATTATAAAAACAATATATTTGAGACCATCACAGTAAGACCTTTCATTTGATATGTCACACGGAACAGATAGCAAAACTTTTTTTTCTAACTTCCCTTTTGTCTCTTAGGTGACCCCCACATTCAAAATTCATTTATTTACGTTACGTCCGTGTTGAGTCACAGACATTGATATGTGTACCTAACAACTTAATCAGTCCTTTAGGTTCAGAGTGACTTAGCTGTGACAGACGGACAGACAGACACGACAGATCCTAAAGGGTTCCGTTTTTACATTCGAAAGTACGTGTGCCTCACCACACAATCCTCATATTTGAAAACTTCAAGAAAATCAATTTTGAGAACGCCAAAAAATAGTACTGAAATAGTCATAAATAGTACCATTGGTCAAAAAAATAGTACCATTATGCTTCCGGAGTTATAGCTATCAGTTGGTGAGGATTGTGTGGAGAGGTTCACCACACAAGCCTCACCTCTAGTGCAAGCAAACGGCTGGGAGTATCGACTTGGTTTCAATTCCAAAAAATACTACTGAAATACTACTGACGCTATGCCAAATCTCGGAAATAGTCATTAAGTGATTCCAGAGATATAAGGGTGTCTTGGTGAGGATTGTGTGGAGAGCTTTTATGATTACCTGATTACTGCGGAATGCTTACGTTTTTGAATTTGGATTTAGTGTCAAAAAATAGTTAAGAAATACTACTCTCCAACCATGATAATTTCGTCCTGGTTTACTATGTGGAAGTATGTTAAACTTCCACGTAAACTTCTACATACATTTGTCGAGTCGAGTACAGTCGAGCAAAAAGTGATTAAGTACGTATTTTTAGTGGTCACCTTATTTTTTGGTTGTATTAAAAGGGTATTTTTTGGTTGCATTGTTAGTTATGTAGCTATTTTATGTAGGTATTTCAAGTATGTGTTTAACGCAAACTGTCTGAACGCAATAAACTCAAAAACTACCGAACGGATTTTCATACGGTTTTTACCAATTTGACGGAGTGATTCATGAGGAAGGTTTAAGTGTAAGTATAGAAATATGCTTCCTGTGCGAAGCCGGGTTGCGATTGGTTTTTTGGACTCTTGCACGAAAGGACAGTTGCGCGAAAAAGAGAGATCTTCATAACATTACACCTGTATTCTTTCAAGGGGTTGGGCAGGAATGTAAAGTACTTTAATTATACAGAAAAATGCATTTGAGTGCCTACTCATTTGTTAAGTTATTTTTTCTAATATCAAAAAAATATATTTTTTTTTTATTTTCATTATTTTTTTTTTCGACATGGGTGTCATTTTCATGATTTTTGAGGTCACTGAAAACGATAGTGGGGTCGAAATGAACATCCAAGATGGCGGCTGCGAAATATTTCAAATTTTTGTCATGGGTGTCATTTTCATAGTTTTTGAGATCGCTGAAAACGATAATGAGGTCAAAATGAAAATCCAAGATGGCGCCTGCGAAAATTTCCAAATTTTTCGTCATTGATCTCGCTTCCGTTGTGTTCGACGACGCTAAAGCCGATAATGAAGTCAAAATCAAAATGAATTTTAAAAAGAAAAATTTGTTCGCAGTCGCCATCATGGATTTTCATTTTAATCTCATTATCGTTTTCAGCGACCTAAAGAACCATGAAAATGACATCCATGACAAAAAATTTGAAAATTTTCGCAACCACCATCTTGGATTTTCATTTTGACCTCATTATTGTTTTCAGCGATCTCAAAAACCATGAAAACTACACCCAGGACAAAAATTTAAAATTTTTGCAGCTGCCATCTTGGATTTTCATTTTAACCTCATTATCGTTTTCAGCAACCTCAAAAACCATGAAAATGACACCCATGACGAAAAATTTTAAAATTTTTGCAGCCGCCATCTTGGATTTTCATTTTGACCCCACTATTATTTTCAGTGACCTCAAAAACCATGAAAATGACACCAATGACGAAAATTTTGAAAATTTACGAAGCCGCCATCTTGGATTTTCATTTTAACCTCATTATCATTTTCAGCAACCTCAAAAACCATGGAAATGACACCCATGACGAAAAATTTTAAAATTTTTGCAGCCGCCATCTTGGATTTTCATTTTGACCCCACTATTATTTTCAGTGACCTCAAAAACCATGAAAATGGCACCCATGTCGAAAAAAAAAATCTAAAAGAAATAATAATAATAAGATATAAGATATTATTAGAATTTTTCTGTACTTATACTTACTTAAATAAGAAAAAAAAATGTACTGTACATCCCTGCCCAACCCCTTGAAAGAATACAGGCGTGATGTTATGAAGAAATCTCATTTTCGTAACTTTTTCGCGCAAACGTCCATGCGCACAAAAGTCCAGTCGCGGAAATGTCTTCAGATTCAGATTCAGATTCAGATACTTTATTTGCTCAAACATGTGTATACATACAATTATGTAGAAAATAAAATAAAAATGCATGCAAGGTGTTAATAGGTACATGGAGATGTGCTAACATGTTTACCATATTGTCATGGTGTGGAAATGTTGATATGTTTGGATTTAAAAAAATAAAAAATAATAATAACAATAAAAATGCTGACATAAATAAATAACATTAAATTGATTGATTACTTTATCAATTCATATAGAAATAGATGGGGGCAACATTACAAAATTGTCAAAGATTCAATTATTAAAATAAAAACCTAAAAAATATAATGTCAACGTTGGTCAAAAATATTATCAAAACCTATTACATTACATACATTAAAGATTAAATTAATTTTAATATAAAAAAAGCATGTCAATTCAAAATGATAAACACAACAAAACAAAACAAAACAAAAAACATTGAAAACATTTTGAGAATAAAAATCCCACGATGCCAGGATGTTGAGCCACACTGGGTATTAGTTCATTGGTTTTCCCAAAACTGATAATCATTGTTTTGTTTTATTATTCTCAAAATGTTTTGTTACTAATAATGTAAACAAAATTGTCGGCACCGTAAGTACAGTAAGTAGGTATTTTAGTAATAGGTAAGTAAGTAGGCAGATAGTCTTAATATTACTCATACTACGAAAAAAATATTTGAAATAAAGACTTACCTACTCCCTTATTCATAAAAAAAACTAAAACGCATAATCAGCCTATAGTTAAAAAGTGTTTTGTCTTTTGACAAGACAGTTTTTAACTAAAACAGTTTTATAACTAGGCGTTTGAGTTTTTTTTTTTATGAATAATACGGTTAGTATTTATAATATCAAATTATCAATTAACTCATAAAGCCAACTGGAAGGAAATGTCTAGAAATGAAATCGCAGTAAACATTAGAAATATTACCTAAACTTTGACAGCAAAAAATATATTAAGTAACTGCAATATTTTAGTACTGTTTGATTTGTAATTTTAGTGTTCGCGACTGTACCAAAACAAAATGTATGTAGAAGTTTACGTGGAAGTTTAACATACTTCTACATAGTAAACCAGGTCGAAATTATCATGGTTGGAGAGTAGTATTTCTTGACTATTTTTTGACACTAAATTCAAATTCAAAAACGTAAGCATTCCGCAGTAATCAGGTAATCATAAAAGCTCACCACACAATCCTCACCAAGACACCCTTATATCTCTGGAATCACTTAATGACTATTTTCGAGATTTGGCTTAGCGTCAGTAGTATTTCAGTAGTATTTTTTGGAATTGAAACCAAGTCGATACTCCCAGCCGTTTGCTTGCACTAGAGGTGAGGCTTGTGTGGTGAACCTCTCCACACAATCCTCACCAACTGATAGCTATAACTCCGGAAGCATAATGGTACTATTTATTTGACCAATGGTACTATTTATGACTATTTCGGTACTATTTTTTGGCGTTCTCAAAATTGATTTTCTTGAAGTTTTCAAATATGAGGATTGTGTGGTGAGGCACACGAAAGTACGGAATCCTAAATCTAATTAAATTTTATCTTTGTCTCTTACAATTACGACGAGGCACTATTATTTTTAGGGTTCCGTACCTCAAAAGGAAAAAACGGAACCCTTATAGTATCACTTTGTTGTCCATCTGTCTGTCTGTCTGTCTGTCTGTCTGTCTGTCTGTCTGTCTGTCTGTCTGTCTGTCTGTCTGTCTGTCAGTCTGTCAAGACCCTTTTTCTCAGGAACGCGTGGAGGTATCAAATTGAAATTAATACCAAATACGTAAGTCTATGGTCCCTTGGAGTCCTAAAAAACTCAAGCTTCTAAGTCAACGCAATAAAAAGATACGGCCAATTATGCGATATATTTTGATACTCGCAAGTAAATCAAAACCTATAGGGTACTTCCCGTTGACCTACACACATAAAGGAAAAAGTCCGAAAATTGTTAATTTGTCATTCTATCACATAAAAAAATATTTTCAAGTCTGTCGAAGTTGAAATTAATATATAGATCTCCCAGAGACCATAGACGTACGGTCTATGGTCTCTGGGAGATCTAAAAAAACCAAGCTTCTATGTCAATGCAATAAAAAATACGCCCATTTAAGCGACATAGTTTGATACTCGCAAGTAAATCAAAACCTATGGGTACTTCCCGTTGACCTAGAATAATTAAATTTGGCAAGCAGCAAGGTCTCACAGCATAAGTAAAGGAAAAAGTCTGAAAATTGGTTATTTGTAATTTGATCACATAAAAAATAGTTATATATTTTTGGGTTTTTAATGTTAAGTTTGTTTTTGGGATAAATTCTTTTCAACTACGGAACCCTTCATTGTGCGTGATCCGACACGCACTTGGCCGGTTTTTCATTGAAGAGCCGCCTCCGTCAGTGACGATCCCAAGTACGTCCGGCGCAGTTTCAAAGGGTAAAAATTACTGTGAAAAGAGACAGGTTTGTCAAACAAACCAGCTTCTCTCTTATAGCTGTACGAACAATATAAGACATAAAAAATATTAAATGATAAATTATTTTATATACAGGGTGTAAGGGACAGCCCTCCGCAAACTGATAGGGTGAATTCAGTATGTCATACTAAGATGACCGGTACATGAAATTTTTTCAGGAACCTCATGGGAATCCAATAAACCTGATTTGTTTGTGTTTTTGTGCACAAATCGGAGCGTCTATTACTGGTTGGGAGGGGTAGGTAATAGGTATGCGGTGAGTTCGATGAACTCTGTAGCTAGGCAGAAAGTGAACAGCTGATTTCACGCGTCGTTCGTTAGAGTATTTCTACATCCATTGCTGGTTTTTTGTTTTCAGTTTTATTTTTTTGCTGTTTTTTTTACATAAATGGAGTGCTGCGAACACACAATGTAATTTTACTTTGAAATAAAGAAAATGTAACTGAAAAAAATATTTAAAAAATGAAAATTTCCTGAGAAAATTTCCGGTGGAATATGATTCAAAATGAGGAGCTGAATGCACCCTGTTAGTTTGCGGAGGGCTGTCCCTTACACCCTGTATGTAAGTAGGTTTGTACAAACAATTTTACTTGTCAATCAATCAATCTGCCTAGCCTTTTCCCAACTATGTTGGGGTCGGCTTCCAGTCTAACCGGATGCAGCTGAATACCAGTATTTTACATGGAGCTACTGCCTATCAGACCTCCACAACCCAGTTACTATACTGGGTAATACGATACCCTTTGGTAAAACTGGCTGTAAGACTTTCAGGCTTCTGACGACCCGTAACGACTGTCAAAGATCCACGAATAACAGTCGGGACCAACGGCTTAACGTGCTTTCCGAGGCACAGAGGAATCTCGGTATGTAAAGATGGTCACCCATCCACTGACCAACCCCGTCAAGCGTAGCTTAACCTGACGGATCGACCCGTGCGGCTGTTTTTACTTAGCCACGAGCTCCTCTTATCTTGTCAAATTTTACTTGTCAATCATATTTTAAAAACTATATGATGTCGGCGTTTCTTATCCGATTACTCTGAGAAGAAAGCCGAAGCAAACTCAGACCTCAATCACTTTTAAAGTCTAGACATAATGTGGTAAGATCTGTTACATTATTAAATTACCCAGTCACGTAAGCTAAGTGGTAGTGAAGTCACTACGCAGATTGTACTCGTAGAAGATTTTTCAAAGGATACTCTATCATTCGACATCTTAAATAAGTATCAATATCGTGACCTGATTCTATGAGGAAACCTCTCTCGCGGTTAATTCATGTGTGGAAACTGAGAGCCGTAAGTATATCTAATTACATAAGCGCAGATTTTAATGAAGGCTCCACAGAACTTCGCTCCTAAAGGCTTGAAACCGTAATTCCCCTGCCTTTTGTTCCCTTTGTCTCGGATCTTTGGTTAGGTGTCGTCGACTAATGTTTTGGGACCTATTTTTTTTCGCGTTGATAGTCGTAACTTATTAAAGGGCTTGGCAGGAATGTATCTCCATCTGTCTTGACTTCGCTTTCGCATTGCGTAGTTCAAAGTTTAGTCATTTTATACGCGTGTTTAAGTAAGTATGCTTACTGTAAAATAACATTTTATATCTTAATTAAATTAACAAATGAAACAGGTATGTTTAATGAAAGTCACATTGACATGAAAAACTTGACAATATTCAAACATAACATAGAGCCTTGGAGGCGATCCACATGGTCGTGAGTTCGTGACTACGTTTCATTTGCGATCTGCTGATGGTATCCATAGCGTGACATGGACACAAAGCTGGAACCTGGGACTAGGTATATTAAAAATAAATTGGCGATATCTGTGACAAGAGTGAACATATGTAAAATTCAAAATGCTACGGAAGGTAGGTGAAATCATTGCGAGACAGGGGCGCAGGACGCATGCGCGGGCGGCACGCATGCGCACCGCCACTTAACCTCAATCCGAGGCATGTTTTTGAATGAAACTTCATTCGGAGCCGGCCCCCGCGACCGTACTTTGCTTTTAGGTGATTTCGGCACTCGAGACGACTTATCTAACCTTACGAATGTACGTCTACAACATAAGTATCGAGTCGGCAAGCAAGCTTCAATTACAGTCGGAGTGGGAAGGAGTTTCACTCGAATTTCTGAATATTTTACATTTACATATCCCATTATAAGCAAAGGGAAGTCAATCAGACGTGTGTTTTATTCTTTGGATAAATGTTTTAACTTATAAAAAGTAATCTAAACCAGTAACAGCACTAACTGTAGGTATACACATACGGATGTACCTATGAGTGCCCTATAATTACTTACATAGACAACACACATAGACATAGCCTCTATTTAGTTCTTAACCAACCTAAAAGTTTCTCGACATTTCTTAGTATGTAGGTAATTCTTACGATTTATTGACTAAATTATATCTTCTATCTAGTCTACTACAAATAATCTGTACTTCGAACTATTGATATTCAATTTTAACTGAGAAAAATATAAAAGGCTTTCTATTGAGCAATGTGAGACTGAAGACGGTCGACAAAAGGTATCCGCCCACTAAACAGAACGTAACAACTGCCGGTTCCGGGCAGGCACACACCGACACGGACGTGGCATGACAGCTAGCAACTCCTTCTCTACAAATTGAATGATTGTGATACTGTTTCTAAGGGATTTGCTACCGCCACTTGCAAATTATTTTTGAGTTAGTGATGCATATTGTAAAAGAATAAAATGTATATGGTTACTAATGGCTAGTTTAAAATAAAAAGTAAGGCAACACTTATAAATTAAACGTCAATGTTAGCATAGTGTGAACCTAAACACATAACACATTCATACAAACATAAACACACGCCTTCTTGCCACGGGGGTAGGCAGAAACTACAGTCGCCGCCTGCTACGATCCTTACTTACATACTCCTTTTGCTTCGGTTACGTTCATACATCTACCAACCTAAAAGAAGTTTGTTCGGAATCAATAATAGAATCGATTTTAGTCGTTTTTAAGCGTAGTTTTTAAGCCATTAGATACGTCATGATATGAAAAATAATAGGTATTTATTTATCATCATGACGTATCTGATAATTTTTTGTTAAGGTGTTTGCGCTGTGTAGCCCGCGAAATTCAATTATTTTGGGTTTTTTGCAATTTGCAGGTCTTATGTATTTATATAATTTTAACCATAAAAATCATCAATACATCTCTCTAAGTTAGATTTCGTGCAGATTCGTTAGATTTCGTTCGTTTGACGAATCTGCACGAAATCTAACTTAGAGAGATGTATTGATGATTTTTATGGTTAAAATTATATAAATACATAAGTTTTATTTCCGCGTACTTTGATCAAGATACAACCAGACACGGACCTGTAAATTGCAAAAAACTCAAAAATAAATTGAATTTCGCGGGCTACCACTGCGCATCCAGCGCTACGCGGGCACTGCAATACCGTATTCATCCATTTGAATTTTTCGTTTTAGGATATTTGACATGGACTCTTTTATTAGGTACCTACGTCATAACCCGATGTTTGAGCTTTTCGCCATAGGTGCTAAGATTGATTTATTATTTATTTTCATTTATTTATTTATTCGCTATTACTCACACAATAAAATTATATAATTATAAGTTGGTGCCAACATAAACTCATTGTAGTAAAGATGACATTGTGTATACGTGACCTCAGTTGATGACTCAACAGATACGACTTCTATTTAAGTAGATCAACCTACCTACCAGCAGCCATAATAATTGAACCAACCACGCTCTTGCGGTTTTAGTTAATACTAACACCATGCAAGTGCCATTAGGGAAAAGCATGTAATATTGGCGAATAAATGAACTTTATTTATCATCACTACATAGTATACGACCACGAACCAATTTACTATATTATTTGCAGATGATACTACCCTGTTGACAAAAGAGAAAACTCTAGATAACAGTAAAATAGTTACGAATAAAGCATTGACAGATTTAATAAATTGGCTAGATAAGAATAATTTAAAAATAAATACAAATAAAACTAAATTTATAAAAAAAAAATCCATATAATAACCACAAAAAGATAGGAAATAAAATGAAATTAAGTTTGAAATACAATAATAATGACATTGAAGAAGTTAATGATATCAAATTTTTAGGAGTAGTTATGGACAGACATTGCAATTGGAAAGCTCAAGTAGATAATGTATGTAAGAAAATAAACAAATTCGTATTTGCACTTGGAGGATCAAAAATTTAACAGATATTCAATCAGCCTTATTGGTATACCATAGCCATGTTTATTCTGTTTTAAGGTATGGGATATCGGTATGGGGGAATTCAACAGATGCCCAGACCCAAAAAAAGTGTGCAAGATCAATTTTCAATCTTAAGTGGACAGACTCTTGTAAACCTGTATTTATTAAGCAAAAGCTGCTTACCCTACCGTCTCTATATATATTTGAAACCTGCAAATTTGTAAGGAACAACTACTCGTTTTTTGAAAAAGATGAAAAGGCTAAGTAAAAGAGGAAAATAGTACAAAAGCCACTAGTAGTCCCGCGTAATAGACTAAAAATGTGCAACAAAAATTGTTATACCATGTTTGACTTGTGAGAAACGAGATAATAGGAGGAAAGAGTGTTTGGGTTTTTACATGATAATCACATAATGTAGGTATTTGACCTAAGACCACAAGTAGGTAAAAGCCATCTATAGGTACATACATATATATACATCTATACTTATAAAGTCGCTTCTCTTGTCTGTGTGACCGCGTTCTTCTGGTTTTCACTATCATTTAGAGAATTTATTCCAGAAGGTATATTTATGATAAATGTGATACTTAATACATTCACATTAAACTTACTCAAAAAAAAATCTCTATCTTTTGTGAGTCGTAAAAACGTGCGAATCAAGGGTGGATCACTAGTTTTAAATAAGTTCCAAAACAGTTTTCAAATAATTATACCTTCTGAAATAACACGTTTCAGTTTTGAATTACGACGTGACCATAACAGTTTAAAACTGAAGTCCTTATTTAAATCGCCAACACACGATTCAGTATAATTGCTTTGAAGATATGCAATAATTTGGTCTCAGTTAGCACTAACTAATTATTGACTACGACCAATAGGTATTGTAGAGGTTTTGCTGTGTACAAGCCATAGTATGGATAACTGGCTGACGATCATTCAAACATCGAATACTCTTATAAAAAAGTGATGGCTTTTTTATAAGATTGACAGATAGCAGATAGCTAGGGCTCCGCGTAAGGCCTAGGGAGTGAACTATAATTTTATTTCTATTTTAATATAGCGGGCTTCAGCCCCATTTCTTCTTAAACTACTGTCTTTTATTATAAAGTAGTTAGCCTCCCGCTGTGAGGTTCGAGCCCTCACATTTGGTGGAGGCGCCGCCGCCGCCGCCGCCGCCGCCGTAGCTGAAGCTTTATATTGACCGCGCGTAGGCCCGCGGTACCTCTCGAAGGTTTTTTGGAGTGCGCCGATACGGCCGAGTTTTGCAGAGCGAAGTATGGAATTTGTTGGTGTTTGGCGTAGAAGTTATTCCGCCGGACGCAGGACGCAACAGTTTGCGGCAACACTATCGCACGCCTAGCGATATGAGGAGCAGTGGATCCCCTTAAACAGACTAAGTGGTTTTAAATATTATTATTATTAGAGAGTGTTCGACATGGTGCTGATGTTGGATTATTATTTCACGGGCATCGACGCCCGATGTCTTGAAAAGTTTATTGCCGATTTTTTGCGAATAGCCAACATCAATGGATGGCGAGAAAGCGATTGGTCGCTAATTTTGGGTGCGTTTCTTGCAAGTGCTGCAAGATCTTTTTACAATTATACATGGTCGGACGGTATGTCCTTTGAGGCACTGTGTGACGCATTATGGGCAGAATTCCCATGTAGATGCCATAAAGGAAAGATTTTTAGTTGTGCGCGACAAGAGTCGAATGCACAAGAAAGGTCTGTTGAAGACGGACAGAAAGATGTGTTATGTATAGATGTTCATACTGAATTAATTTCTAGCGAAAGAGAGCAGGAAGTAGATGTGTTGGAAAAATGCGATGTAAGCAGTGTTGAAGATGAAGTTGAGGTCATTGCTGAGCTCAGCTGCGCAGAGAGCAGCCCTGTGGTGACTGAAAACGATGTGCAGACAGACGAGGTGCTTCAGATAGAAGAGGAGGAAGCACTGGAATATTCGGGTCTGTCCAATCCTGTTATTATATCTAATTTGTCTGTGTGTCAACACGATCATGTTCACGATGTGAAGAATAATATAAATAACATCGCTTGTGAACAATTTGATCAAGACGATCAAGATAATTTTAATTTAA
Source organism: Cosmia trapezina (assembly GCA_905163495.3). Lineage (NCBI taxonomy): Eukaryota > Metazoa > Arthropoda > Insecta > Lepidoptera > Noctuidae > Cosmia > Cosmia trapezina. The sequence continues at coordinate 17,960,760 of LR991022.1, read as the reverse complement.
AATCTTCGATTTCAAAGGAGAATGCCCATTCCGATCTATCGTCGAAGACAAAGGAGATTGGTGATTTTTGTCTTTTGGAAGTCGATTTAAAGTTAGGTGAACAGAATGTGGAGTCATGCGCAGTCGAGACAACGGTTGATATCGCGCAAGTAGAAAATAAATATATTGAAAAAAGTTGTGATAGGTTCCCTAATATCCCTTCACGACACCGAAGTGTCATGTATAATCCAAAACGTGTTTTATTGAAGAAGAAAAAGAATTTATCTATAAGGAAGATAAAATGTAAAAGATTGGTTACTAAAATAAATAATTTAAAAAAGGATAAGAAAACCAATAATTATTTTGTAAAGAAGTTTTCCATTTCAAAATATATGTTTTGTAAATTGTATAAAAGGAGGTTGAGAGATATTTTTGAAAACAATATTATTAGATGTAAACTTTTTAAACCTCTTAGATTTATTGGATGGAAACTCTTTCTTTTAAGGATTATTTAATTGTCATTGTTTTTATTTACAGTTTATCATGTCACTGCATTAGATTTATGACATCAGCAGGGCATGAAATATTAATGTGTATATTTTCAAATGTTCTAATATTGTTTTTTTTTTTGTGTAATATTTCATATGCTGAGAACTACATCGGACGCAACCAACAGCGTGTGAGGTTACGCTACCCCACAACGCTGACCAAAACAATGAAGAGCATGAGGGAGTGAAACCTACGACAACGTCGGTTCGTTACGGGTCGATAGGGCAGATTAGCATGAACATCCTCCAGTATTTTAGTAAGACGTATTAGGAGTAGTGGATGTTTTGAGAAACTGTGTATACCTTCTAGAGGGGGGGTGACTTTGGTATGAGTTGTAACCAACTTTGCTGACGGGACATAGTCCTTGCAAAGAGTGTTGAGTTGACACAATTGGTGCAGTTTATATCAGAGTATCCACAGTTTGGTCAATATGGACCAGTAGTATTACGTAAGGGTTCAGTGTTGACATTACGCGATATTTTTCTTTGAATTTGCTGGAGATTGAACATGAGTTAGGTTCTACGGTAGAATTTTGACTTCCTGGCGCATTCCTCCCTCTGGCTCGATACTGTCCGATGGATTAATGAATCACGATGTTGAGTTCTTTAGATTTTCAACCCCTTCTGGGCTGATGTGAATTGCGACATCATTTTATTATCGAAAGAGGCACGTCATTCTTTTCCCTCCGGGTTTTGTCTGACGGGGCTCAGACTGGATAAATGCGATATTTTTGGGTGCACGATGGCACACTTTAATATTACTTTGACTGACACTTAGCATAGTGTTAGTTTTTCGCGTTTCGTTTGTCCAGAGCTGAGCCTGTACCTAGAAGTACAATCCCTCATATTGTCGCCATTTTCCCGGAGTTAGGTAGGGTGTCTATTTTTTTAGGTTTAGGTAGGTTTTGTCTGTATGATCGAATGTCTTGGTCTGAATAAAAGTTTTATTTTGAAGTTGACTACGTTAATCCTTTTATTCAAGGGTGGGCGTAGCTCATGTAGAGGTTTTGCTGTGTACAAGCCATAGTATGGATAACTGGCTGACGATCATTCAAACATCGAATACTCTTATAAAAAAGTGATGGCTTTTTTATAAGATTGACAGATAGCAGATAGCTAGGGCTCCGCGTAAGGCCTAGGGAGTGAACTATAATTTTATTTCTATTTTAATATAGCGGGCTTCAGCCCCATTTCTTCTTAAACTACTGTCTTTTATTATAAAGTAGTTAGCCTCCCGCTGTGAGGTTCGAGCCCTCACAGTATATATGGTGACGAACATCCAAATGTTCCATCACCATCATCATCATTTCAGCCGAAAGACGTCCACTGCTGGACATAGGCCTCCTCCAAACACCGCCACTTCGACCGGTTCTGTGCTTCCCGCATCCAGCGGATTCCTGCAGCCTTCACAAGGTCATCGGTCTTCTGGGAGGCAACGTTATGTCTTCCGGTACGCGGCCGTCACTCCAGAACCTTACCGCCCCATCGGCCATATGCTCTGCTGGCAATGTGCCCTGCCCACTGCCCCACTGAAGTATGGCAATTCTTCGGGCTACCTTAGTTCTTCTTCGGATCTCTTCATTTCTGATTTGATCACGTAGGGAAACTCCAAGCATAGCCCTCTCCTTTGCCCTTTGGGTGAGTTTTAGCCTTCTGATAAGGGCTATTGTGAGCGACCACGTTTCAGTGCCGTAGGTCATCACTGGCAACACGCACTAGTCAAAGACTTTCGTCATGAGACACTGCGGTATGTGAGACGAGAAGATATTGCGAAGCTTCCCGAACGCTACCCAGCCAAGTCGGATTAGATGATTGACTTTTTTGTCGAAGTTGGCCTACCTAACTGGACAGTTTGACCTAGGTAACATACTCCAACTTCGAGTGTAGTGGTCTAGATCTTTTATGAGAGTGGGTGTTTCATGGGCATTTGGATATGACATGGGGACCTGATCTTTGTCTTGACCATGTTCGTTCCATCACTGTACTTATTGCTATTAGTTATTATCTTTGGTACACGCATCAGAACGATTTTCAGACATAGAGTATGAAAAAGTCGTAGGGCGTCCATATTAACTAACGTAGATATGGTTATGTGGAGTTTTCTATAGATTGGTTCGTTTAAACCAATGTCTGAAAATCGTAACTGATGCCTGTACCACAGATAATCGAGTGCAGTTTTTAATTTGAATTTTAGATACAACATTATACATAGAGATAATTTTGAATTGAGTATAATTAAACAGTTTAGGTATACAACAAATTACTAATTAGTTATTTTGCCAACAAAGATTAACTATTTTCGAATCTAAATTCCACGAGCGAACGTCCTAATTAAATACTCACGGAAAATAACACATAAAATACGAGAACAAATAGTTAGAAACTTAACACTCACGCTAAATCATTAGTGTCAAAACAATGGCTCAAGAATGGATACGTTGTGTTCGTGATTACGTAGGGTAGGCTCGGGATTGCTACCTGACATATTAAATTAATTCACGGAAAACACCTGCACTCACTCACTCACACCAGACGAACAAACAAACATGAATTATGATTACGAAGAGAATTTTGTTCTGAAACTTTGTCAACGACGGTACCGTGGATACGACTGTTGCAACAATGGCGCGATTATTATTACGCCTTTGTATTTCGGTACCTACCTACGAGTACATAGTGTATTTTTGAAGCAGGCAAGGTGATAATCTTTACATACCCCTCCGTGCCTTGGAAAGCACGTTAAGCCGTTTGATCTGTTAGATCTTTGACAGTCGTTACGTGAAGCCGAAAGTCTGACAATCAGTCATACCAATGGGTATCGTATTACCCATTAACTCGGTTGTGGAAGTCAGATAGGCAGTCGCTCCAAGTAAAATACTGGTATTCAACTATTCAGCTGCATCCGGTTAGATGGAAGGTGACCCCAACATAGTTGGGAAAAGGCTTGGCAGATGATGACTCATCGATAATGTTAAGAATTAATCTTGGTATGGAATTAATGAAAGGGTACAATTTTAATAACAACATAAGTACTTAGAGATTTAAAAGATTTTTTTGGGGATGGTGAAAGACCCTACCTACCCCATCAAGCTTTTACGTCCCCCATTCCGCAAAACTGTTTCAGGGTCTAAATCTCCAGTCCCTAGACTTTGCAGGCTTCTGAATGATTGTGATGAAGGAATTGATATTTGTTGCACTTCACTTCAAAAATTCAAGTGCCAAGTCCAAAATAGATAACCATTATTTAAAATGTAATGCACAATTGCCATTCCACTGTCAAATATTAGTGTTAAAATTGTGAAAAAAAATTGTGTCATTTCTGTACTTTTTTATTGTTATATTTTTTGTTTTATAATTTGCATGCGGTGTCTATCGACTAATATTGTGCACTTGGATTGTATTATGGCTTGTTGGTTGAGCAGTGTAACAATTGTAGATATACCAATGAATAAAATAAAATAAAAATAAACAGAATAATTTCTACCAAACAAATGTATAGTGTTACTGTGTTATTGTAGGCAAACCTACAATAACCATGAGTGGTATGATTCGGTAGCGAAGATAAACAAAATTCCTATCAATCAATACGATTCTATCGCTGTGAGATGTCTAGGTTTGATAGATGTCGTGTAAATACATACATACGAGTAGTTTCACATACACGGGTAATCTTGGGGTAATAGAAATACATTTATGTAAAATGAAACAGGCACTCTATTTAGTCGACTACTACCTACGACTAAAGACAATAATTTCAAGGTAGGTGTAATGTCTGAAATGAATAAACCTACACAGTGTTATAGATGAATTGAAAAAGTTACATTGGTAGGTACTTGCCCGGATTTGAACCGACAATCTCGTGCATGAGAGTCGAGGCCATTACCATCACAACTATTATTTTAAACTTTTTAAACTTTCGCGTTTTGGACACATTACATAATAATATCGAGAACGGGTCATAACGCGATTTCCTTTTTACAAGGTAAACAGGTACCTACTTAAACTGTTTCCCGACGTTTCGTTTCGTTTCGTTTTTTGGAATATCGCGATAAGACCCGTTCTCGATAATTATTGTTTTATAACTATTATTTTCTATATTACATATTTTATTTTCTATACTTTACTATACTAACTATTATTTTATAAGTTATTTTGGACATCACTGACATCGGTGACGGAAAACATCGTGAGGAAACCTGGACTTAGGTATAGTTAATCTATTAGTCACAAAAACCAACCCGTCTTGAGCAAGCGTGGTGATCAATGCTTGTGCCTTCTCTGTATGAGAAGTTGACTTTGCCCAGCAGTGGGACAGTAATTAGACTGGTATATAATGTTACAGATATGAAAGTAATAACTAAGATCTTTTAACCCAATCAGAATAGCAGAAGCGTGAGCATGCGCAACATTTAGTGTGGTCTTTATGAGAAATGTTGGAAATTTAGAGAAACTATGGTTTTTATTTAGCTGTTTCAACCAATCCTTCATTGTATTGCAAAGAAATGGTGTATTGTTAAACGAACTTTTAACAAAACAGTTGTGTTATGTTTTTATGACGTTCAGTTCGTGGGGTCAAAGTAATAATACTGAAAAATAAAACATTCTGGATTTAAATATCCGCCAACATCCAATATTGAAATATCCATCCGCTAAACGAAACAAATCCAGGCACTTACTCCCCGGTAGATTTTATTACTTTACAAATAAAATAAAAATAGGTAGGGTTAACGGAGTGGCAAACGGCTGAAAGCTTTCAGATGTTTCAACTGCAGGTGACATCGCCGTTAAGAGGAAATGGCTACCGACACGCCACCTTCAGGCAATTCTTTGACAACCATCTCCTAATAAATGTAACATAAAAGAAAATAAAGTAATAACAGTGGACAGTGCTCAGGTACTTACCTACCGGCTCCGGCTACGGTTCCCTAGGAAACCGATTCCTTCATACATATTTTAATGGCCGTCATGAAAATCTGTTCATTTTCACCAGTATTTGACAAAAAACGCAAACGCAACGCAGATTCATATTCTAAAGCCACCATCAAAATATCTCAGGTTAAGGGAAAACCACATTTTATGTCACTAATGATGTGAGGATATTTGTTACTCAATTAATAACCTAAGTACCTGGGCGACTGAGCTCTGCTCAGGTGAACTGCGCGGGCAAATCTTTTAACATCGAAATCGTTAGAGTCGTTTTCGAGAACGTGATTACAAATATAATACACAAAAATATTGCTCGTTTAAATAAACTCGACTGAACTGGATTTGTATGACAGGATTGACCATTCACCATGTCGTAGTTTAACATACAGATTCTTTACAGTTAAACCGGGGACACCATCACACACACACACACACACGTGTTTAACACACATTTTCCTCAAACATTTTTGAATACCTAGATATCCTTAAAAGGCTTTAGTATTTTGGTGAGGCATTAGACATTCGCTGTAGTCCAACCCAAACTGTTAAATTTTACCACAGATTAATAATATTACCTAGATCTGTGATCTACATCTACAGTGACCTATCATTTATGGCTTGATTTACCAACGATAGACATTATAATATCTAACAATTCCATTAAAATACAAATTCAGCCTGTTATTAAGCACTGGAAAATATGTAGTGAAATGTTCGATTTGTTTTTAATACAGCTAGTATTGTCTGCCCGCGAAAATATCCCACGTGAATTTATAATATTATTTTTTTTTATATCCCTAACTTAAGAAATGCTCCCATACAAAGTTTCATCCCTGTCGGATTATTTTTGAGACAAAAAGTAGCCTATGTCCTTCTCCAGGATACCAGATATCGCCTTGCCAAATTTTATCGAAATCGTTCAGTGGTTTAGGCGTGAAAAGGTAACAGACAGACAGACAGACCGACAGACAAAATTACTTTCGAATTTATAATATTAGTATGGAAGTATGGATTGAGCCCAATCAATGTCTTAGTCCAATCATTATAGAAACCAGCTGGCTGAAAACTATACCACCCATAGAGATATACTACCATCTAATTATTAAAATTAAAAACACACCTGGTTTTTTTTTTCATTTTATGGCATCCTTAACATTTTTCGAGTTTCAGCCAGCTTTATTTTAGGTTAAACTCTTAAAAGAGGTTGTGTTCTTTTTACATCAGCCTCTTTAGCTCACGAAGTTTGTTTGAAAATGGAATTTGGCCACATAAATATGTCGCTTTTATCCATTTTATCAACAGTGACTGCAATGCGCGTTTTTATATAAATCCCACACGTCGCGTTGTCGTGGACGTCGACATCTACGATTTTACCGTTGAAGTTAACGTCCACGAAAATTATTTTTTTTTTAAATACTTATCGTGGACGTTTGGTGCCATTTGTGCAGGACTTCGGAAGGATTGGTCTGTGCTACGATACCGTTACGTTTTAACGCAATGCGTCTTCATAATATTTCCATATCATTTTACTTCCCCGTGTTAGTGATCCCGTGGACGTCCACGATAATACCGTCACGTTAGAAATTACAACCAACTTCCAAAAACTACAAAGTGAAAAATAACTTTAATATCGGAAGTCGGTGTCTGGTTAAATGTATTTTCGTTTTTTGCCACCGACTTCCGAAATTAAACTTATTTTTTACTTTGTAAATTAAAGTTATTTTTTACTTTGTAGTGTTGTTTTTGGAAGTCGGTTGTATTTTTTTTAAGTTATTATTTTTCTCTATTTTTGTTGTGGTAACTACCCCACAAAAGTTCTAATACCACTACCAGCAAAGGAAATTAGAACATCATCCACACAATAAAAAGTGGGGAAAAAATACGTAATAATGAAGATAACTCAAAAAGTACTCAAGCAATAATAATACATTTTATATGGGACCAACTTTGAGGGAGGCCACCTTTCGAAAAAAATTACAATCGGACTACGCTGTAAAAAGTTATGCGTGGACATACATAAAAAAAAAACAAATATACGTGTCGACTTGAGAACCTCCATTTTGTTCATCGGTTAATAAAAAGTAAAGGAAACTGCACTAGTATCAACATAATCGATCTGATGTTAGAATCCCATGAGCTGCTACAGGAAGTAACTTTATTATACATAACAACCCATAAAGCTCTTCTTCGAAATATTCGCCTAATACTGACCCACAATAGATGGTCCTGCGGGTATTGGTGAAGGAAGTATTGGCATAATCACTATGCTTAGCGGAATGGAGTGGCTATATCATACTTGAGGAAATATTATTACCTACCTACGACTAGAAGTTTATTTTAGAGGAGCTCGTGGCTAAGTAATATCAGCCGTACGGGTCGATCCATCAGGTTAAGCTACGCTTGCCGGGGTTGGTCAGTGGATGGGTGACCATCTTTACATACCGAGACTCCTCCGTGCCTCGGAAAGCACGTTAAGCCGTTGGTCCCGGCTGCCATTCGTGGATCTTTGACAGTCGTTACGGGTCGTCAGAAGCCCGAAAGTCTGACGACCAGTCTTACCCAGGGGTATCGTATTACCCAGTTACAGGGTTGTGAAGGTCAGATAGCAGTCGCTCCATGTAAACTGGTATTCAGCTGCATCCGGTTAGACTGGGAGCCGACCCCAACCTAGTTGGGAAAAGGCTAGGTATATTGATTTTGACTAGAAGTTTATTTTAAGAGAAACACCTTTGAATAGGTTTCCTAAAGAGAAAACTCTGAAATATACGCAAACCTTATTATATTTATATTGGGCTAATTTGACCAAAGTCGGATATCTTTTATCCGTGGAATAAAATTGACGACTGACAGTTTTTGTAGGAGAAACTATAAACAATTCAAAATCTATTCGAAAATTTAGACTTATATTATATGTCTATTGAAAAATCAGCCTTAAGACGTAGATCAGTGTGATCTATTATTAAATCGCTGTCTAACATTCACTAAAGTTCAAACATTCATAGTTATATTCATTCATTCTGGTAACATTCACTAAAGTTTAAAATCTCCTTAGGTACTTATCCAAGTTTACTTAGATTCATGACTTTCAGTAGGTTCAGTAACTGTTCAGTAACGGAACCAACTTAAACCTACATTTTTATAATAATTATGAACTTAGTTGATTTATAAGTGCGTAGACAACAAAATTCCGAAACACGAAAAATAAGGGTGAATTAAGGAAAACTAAATACAATGCTGCATTTAATAAATTGAAATAAATAGCGAATAAAAGTCGACAAACCAAAACTATGCGAAATGGAGAAGAGCTTTTAAAAAGTTTTTTTTTATGAAGCGACTACCTGCATAGATAGATATTATGTATGTGTCTTGTATATTTCTAAATATACAGGTGTTGATTTTAAGGTGTCAAGACAGTGCGAGCTGATAGCAGAGTAGAGGTACCCTAACTATCGATTTAACCCCCATGTATATTCTACGATTTTTTGTAGTTTTCGAGTTATTTTGGATCCCTCATTTCATATCAATGGTAGTGGTTAATATACTTAAAATTTATGTTTTTATTATCAACTGAGCTCTGCTTAAACGTAGAGGAATAGTAAATTTCAGGATTGACAAAAATATGCAAAAATAATAATAAATTATAAAATATGAAAATCACAAGATTTCAGATATACCACTTTCAACGACCGATTTCAGCAAATAATGCCCTATTAATTATGTACAGACGCCAGCAGGTCAAGCCACCCGAAACTGTCAAATTTTCCGATCAACCTTGAACCCAATGCTTTAGCGATAGAGATAAAAATCTATTAAAGACATTTCACAGATTTTAGTAGCTTGATGTGCTGGAGTCTGTACATTCTTGGTGTGCGTACGCGCAGCGGAATGTTGTTGAATTTAAAGATTTTAATTATGCAGATATTTAGTGTATGACGTCGTATAATTGTGTATGGTAAAAAAAAATTTGTGCACGCAACCATTGTGGAGAAATTAACCAAAAACTGATTCCGCTGGGCGAACGTTGTCCTGGCGGAACTTTTTTTAATCCATAGACTTTAGAAGAAAAGATATGTGTCCAAAAATTAGTGTGTATTTGTGTGTAATTGTGTATGTATGAATAAAACTAGTGCATGCATAAACTTCGGAGAAATTCAAGTTTCCGCTACGCGAACGTTTGGCCATTAGCTAGTTTTCATATAAAGCGCTTACATAGAGAGCTGTAGATTTTTACATACATTGTTTTGAATTTGTTTATATTTGTTTAAAAAACAGATTTAGAAAAAATCGTAGGGCTTAAAAGATAAAAAAATAAACGTAAAATACGCTTATTAGGTCTTAGTTCTTAAAGTATGAACTTTGGGGTCTAGATTTTCACGTTTATACAAACCTTGTAAGTGTCTGCAACATGTTGCCAAGTATCAATGATGTTCCGATAGTAACTAAAGAGTTATAGGACAAATTTACCATGAACAGATCACTGTTTACAAAGCAGTCAAATATCACGACGTTCTGAAGGAATTGCATGGTAATATGTATGTCAATAATTAGTGTATTCATTCAACTATTCTTATGCAAAATTTCATGTCATTAAATTCAGTAATTAAAGAAAAACAATTATAATACTGACGAAGCATCGAAAACCTACATAACCCGACCAAGTTCGGATGGCTACAAAAAAGCGGCCATGCAATATATTTAGGTAACATCCCAAAATTTACAGTATAATACCGGTATTGAATTGGTATAGGTGATAACACAATTGTTGTTTCGATATAATTTATAGGTCATTTATTTTTGTACACCTACTTTTTTAAATGTATTTGACTATGACAGAAAGTAGGTACTATTTACGTAGGTACCTACTTTATTTAAGTATGCGCTTGAGACTTGAGATATAATCTACATATATTATTTAAGACAAATAAAATTCATACAGCCAGGTAATTTCTATTGAAGATTTCACGGATCAGGATTCTAACTATAGACCCCTTAAGGAAATTAAATATTTACCACATGTAAGTATGTACTACTGTTTAGGTAAATATTTATCATATTGTAGCTTATTACACTATTTAACCAATAGACTAGGCATGCACGAGCGTTCCCCTTTGCAACTTTAGTGGATCAAACAATCTAATAACTTAAAAAAAACTACTTCTTGAATCGATTTTTTTTCTTATGTATGTGAGCGTGTTCCCCCGCACCCCACCAAAATATGCAGAATTATTTTGTTCGAAGTTCGGTACGCTTAATCCTTTAGTTAAATAGTCTAAGTATTGTAGTTATGAATTGATCAAAAATATTATTGTGTGAAAAAATAGACAACGCGCTGCGCGCAACGAGCGATAGGCGGCTTCCCGCTTGAAACGGTACTGTCATCCTTGAAGAAAAGAGAGGGCAATATGTTTTTGCGCGTATTCGTTTGCTGTTGAACTTGAACCTGATTTTTTATTAACCCCCGACGCAAAAAGAGGGGTGTTATAAGTTTGACCACTATGTGTGTGTGTGTGTGTGTGTGTGTGTGTGTGTGTGTGTGTCTGTGGCACCGTAGCGCTTAAACGGGTGGACTGATTTGGATGCGGTTTTTTTTATTTGAAAGCAGGTTTTCCAGCGATGGTTCTTAGACATGTTTTATCAAAATCGGTTCAGCCGTTTCAAAGTTATTTGCTCTTTTGTTAGCTGCGGTAGGGATCTTAGACGCGTAATGGGTATTTACTTTACTTTCAAACCTTAGTGTGACCTAAAATTTGAAACATCTATGTATGCTATCTATCTATGCAAGATTATGGAATTCTTGGTCTGATGCTGCAGCCAGGATATCCAGCACTAGTGTGCTGGATACACTCTTGAAAAATTAATGGCAGAAATGTCGTGTTTGGATTCATTTACATCAGTATTTGATTCTATATACAATGCAATGGTGGCAACAGGATGAGCTGATGCTGCAGCCAGGATGTCCAGCACACTAGAACACTCTTGAAAAAGTAATAGCAGATATGTCGTGTTTGGATTCATTTACATCAGTATTTGATTCTACATACAATGCAATGGTGGCAACACGATGAACTGATGCTGCAGCCAGGATGTCCAGCACACTAGAAGACTCTTGAAAAAGTAATAGCAGATATGTCGTGTTTGGATTCGTTTTGATCAGAATTTTATTGTACATACAATGCAATGGTGGCAACACGATGAGCTGATGCTGCAGCCAGGATATCCAGCACACTAGAATACTCTTGGTAAAATAATATAGCAGATATGTCGTGTTTGGGTTCGTTTTGATCAGTATTTGATTCTACATACAATGCAATGGTGGCTACGCGATGAGCTGATGTTGCAGTCAGGATATCCAGCACACTAGTACACTCTTGAAAAAAAAAATAGCAGATAGTGGTGTTTGTATTCGTTTTTTTATCAGTATTTAATTCTATTTGCAGTACGATGGTGGCATGATTATAAGTTAATGTTATGTGCAGAGAAACTTAACATTCTGCAGTAATAAAAATGCATTTCTGTATTGTTAAATTGTTTAAAAAGTTTAAAAAGGTTAAAATAAAAATTAAATTAAAAATTTAAAAAACCCCCAACGCAAAAAAGAAAAGAGAACATTTAAAAAGTCAAAAATAATACCTATCGTTGAGCCATCAAATTCGATTGAGTAATACCTATATATATTTTAATTACAGAAATTGATGGATGGCACGATAAGGTTTGCTCATTGAAATGGCGCTATAATGTCACGGCGGGGTACCGCATAAGTAAGTCAGACCCTTCACTTGATTGACTATGTACATATGCGGTACCCCGCCGCGAAATTATAGCGCCAATTCAATGAGCAAACCTTATCGTGCCATCCATCAATTTCTGTAATTAAAATATATATAGGTATTACTCAATCGAATTTGATGGCTCAACGATAGGTATTATTTTTGACTTTTTAAATGTTCTCTTTTCTTTTTTGCGTTGGGGGTTTTTTAAATTTTTAATTTAATTTTTTTTCATCCCCAGTCACAAACAAATAAATGTGCAGTCAAAGACAATGTGCGTATGCGCTGTTGTTTTGCTATGCATGGCCAATTCTCTGTAATAATAATATTGACAAAGTGTGTTATTAATGTTATAGTGTAACAGTGAAGCATAACATAATTATGTAGTAGGAATATTGAGTGAATGATAGTGAGAAGCTGATAACAGATATAAGGTAAGATTTTATAATAAATTAATAGCTATAGACTTATTCATTTACGTAGGTAGTTTATTAGGCAGATAAATTATAATAATTGTGTTATGTTAACATTGGACAGACACCATAAACCCAATTTAATATCTACTGATTGATCTAATTCTATATCTATTTACTTAAATTTATAATAATAAATTATACTAGACATATATTGTAATATAATCGTAACAAAGTAGATGTTTTTCCTGGTTAAAGACAAACTACTGAATAGATCTAAACGACTAAACGACCGACCAGATTATAACGAAATGTTGAAAAGAAATATTGTTATTAAATAATCACCTTATGTTTATTACCTACATGTAATGATATACGTATGTGGGCCTCTCACAGATCGTCAACTCCTCGGCAACCTGGAACACCTTCCTGGGTAAGGATAAACCGAGTAACAGGAACTTGCTCATTTAGTTGCAATTTTGTTTCAAGTATTATATGTAATTAAAAATATTTTAGTACGCGGATATTTAAATAGAGAAGTACTTGTTAATTGAAGATTTGTTTTTATCGTAGATAGTGGCGTTATTATTAAAAAAATATTTTTCATTCAAGAAATGCAATTGTTTTATTTTTTCCTAACGCTTGTGTACGCAACTGTACCATATTAATAAATACTATATTGGAAGGTTAAGAACGTTTCTAAGATATATGGCACGGCCGCTTTTTGGTAGCCATCCGAACTTGGTCGGGTTATGTAGGTTTTCGATGCTTCGTCAGTATTATAATTGTTTTTCTTTAATTACTGAATTTAATGACACGAAATTTTGCATAAGAATAGTTGAATGAATACACTAATTATTGACATACATATTACCATGCAATTCCTTCAGAACGTCGTGATATTTGACTGCTTTGTAAACAGTGATCTGTTCATGGTAAATTTGTCCTATAACTCTTTAGTTACTAACGGAACATCATTGATACTTGGCAACATGTTGCAGACACTTACAAGGTTTGTATAAACGTGAAAATCTAGACCCCAAAGTGCATACTTTAAGAACTAAGACCTAATAAGCGTATTTTACGTTTATATTTTTATCTTTTAAGCCCTACGATTTTTCCTAAATCTGTTTTTTAAACAAATATAAACAAATTCAAAACAACGTATGTAAAAATCTACAGTTCTCTATGTAAGCGCTTTATATGAAAACTAGCTAATGGCCAAACGTTCGCGTAGCGGAAACGTGAATTTCTCCGAAGTTTATGCATGTACTAGTTTTATTCATACATACACAATTACACACAAATACACACTAATTTTTGGACACATCTCTTTTCTTCTAAAGTCTATGGATTAAAAAAAGTTCCGCCAGGACAACGTTCGCCCAGCGGAATCAGTTTTTGGTGAATTTCTCCACAATGGTTGCGTGCACAAATTTTTTTTACCATACACAATTATACGACGTCATACACTAAATATCTGCATAATTAAAATCTTTAAATTCAACAACATTCCGCTGCGCGTACGCACACACATTCTTGTTCAAAGTTGACCCAAAAAAAGATATAATTTTTAAAGCCATCATCGTTGAATCAGGAAAAATATCGAAAAAAATTATAACTCGAAAACTACAAAAAATCGTATGGGGGTTAAATCGATAGGTATCGTACTCTGCTATCAGCTCGCACTGGCTTGACACCTTAAAAGAAACACCCTGTATATCTTTTTCTTGTGTGTGTCTTACTATAGGTAGGTACATAGATTACATAGGTAAATATTTAACTATGAAAATCTTTTTATATAGGTAGTGAGTTTGTCTCCAACCATATTTATTTTACTGTTGACATAAGCACGCCTTATATCCTTATTTATTGACAGGCAACCATAGCCGAAAAAATGCAATACTTCATGGACGCTAGAGTAAAATAAATGGTTACAAAGATTATAGAGATTCACATTTCTGCCCCGATGGCCTCGTAACGTAAGTGTGACTGCTGATCGTTGGGTTGATCCTAAGATTTTATTTTTTATTTTCCATTTGGACTTTTCAATAGAGAGAAGCTTGTAGCTATGTAATAACAGCCTCACGGGTCTTGCCGGACTTGGTCCGTGGATGGGTGACCATCTTTACATACCGAGAATCCTCCGTGCCTCGGAAAGCACGTTAAGCCGTTGGTCGCGGCTGTCATTCGTGGATCTTTGACAGTCGTTACGGGTCGGCAGAAACCCGAAAGTCAAAACAACCAGTCTTACCAAGGCAAGTGGTGTCGTATTAACCAGTGACATGGTTGTGGAGGTCAGATTGGCAGTCGCTCCATGTAAAATACTGGTATTCAGCTGCATCCGGTTAGACTGGAAACTAGTTGGGAAAAGGCTATATAGGCAGATGATGATTTTTTCAATAGCAGTCCGGAGTCTAATTTATATTGAGTAGTCAATATAAATTAAAATAGACGTAATTTTGCTCCTTGCTACACCCACCATACCAGACCCGATCAAATGTACAGTCAGCAACAGAAGTCGATTAACACTTCCAGTTTTTTAATCTTAATTATTAAGCGAAATATTGAATTCAAATCGGAACAGAAGTACTTAAAATTGTAAGAACATTAACTCTTAACAGTTAAACGAAAAAAAAGCAGTTTATCGAATCATTTTGTGTTAATTTAAATGATGTCAAAAAGTAGCAGTGTTAAACGACTTCTGTTGCTGCCCGTACGAACGTAAACGAAACAAAAGCAGTACCTACCTACCTATGTTGATGTAAGAATCGTAGCAGGTGGCGTTCTGTAGTTTCTGCCTACCCTCATGGGAAGAAGGCTAAATTATTAGGTCTTCAAGCGTTACGTAACGATCGGCTTGCTTAGGTATTTTAAGTTATAATATTAGAAAAGGCTTTGCTTTCTATATGAGCTGAACCGTGAGATATAGAAAACATTAAGTTTAGTATGATTTGACCCCCATAGAAAACCCTTTCATATACGTACAAGTTATTCTGTTTATTTACATAATGTTGTCCCATGTGTCTCCTGTCTTATTGTCATATACAAAGATTAATAAAAATATAGATACCTAAGCTACTGCAGGCCCACGTCCAATATCACAGAGAACAACCCCCACATCTATAAATAAATCTAAGATTTCCGTGACTGACCGGGCCTGTTCGTTTGTAGGTAGGTATCGATTGTACGTCATATCGCTACTGAATGGCTGCTTCATCATGTGTTTACTATCTATGATTCATCGCATGACGTTATCATGGTCATTATAGGGAAAACTTTCAGATAGGTAGGTAGGGCAAAGGTTGGCCGACTGTGATACTAATTATTAGTTGCTGACCCGACAGACGTTGTCCTGTCAAAATTTCAATATTCATACAAAATTCCCATAGAAAATGCACTTTCGGTTTTCCCGAATTTCCCAATTTTTCCGGCAACTTTTCCAATTTTTCTTTGAGAATCTTCCTAGGACTTCAACGTATATTTGCAAAAAAAAAAAAATTGCCGAATTGGTCCAGCCGTTCTTGAGTATTGAGCTTAGTAACACATTTAGGCAATCATTTTTATATAAGATTTTATCAAATAACTAACCTAATTCATTTTTATTCCTTCTTTGTTATATTCAATACAGCTACAAAGAAAACGTTGATACACGACAGTGCAATAACTTCTCGGAGAATATTTTTTTCTTAGTAACTGCCGGCCATTACCGGTGAATCGAATCATTTATGACAGCAATCATTCACGTTTCCCTGAATTTAATTGGTCGGTCTTGTGCGACAGTATCGGGAGAACCGATCTGCGTTATCTCGGTGAGGGATTAACCAGTTCCACCCTAGTTGGAGCCTCCTCCTCAAGCACTACACTAGTGGCAGGGGCGTGTATCTGGCGCCCGCATTAACCCTGCATTAACACACAATATATTATATCTGAGAGTGTATGGATCTTGACATCCTACGTATTTATGAAGAACCTCCTACATAATAGCTGTAGGATGATAATAAATTGTCATAATATAATTTATGGTACGATGAATGAATATTGGGTATTAATATGAGACTAAGTATTTTATAGATGATTTTGTGTGTGATGATATTATGATGGATGTCATATGCATTTTATTATTTGTTTATAATTTATCTATCTATATCTGAATTAGATTTCAAACTATTGCCTGTATCTACAACAATACATAACATTTTCCTAAATGTATCAATGTTCCTATACATTATCCAATTGCTAGTTGTCTCGTAGTTTTCGTCGGCAGTCACACAGTAATGGCGTGGCTGCGGCCGCCTGTCACCCGCACTACGCGCTGACAAATGGTCGGGCGGCGGATCCATCACCGACACTGACACCAGCCAGCCTCCACGCGACCTCCAGCTCTGTCCGCACTATACTTAGGTTAAGAAACGTGTCTTGCCCAACTGGATCGATACACGCATAATAATCGTCTAACCAGGGGAGCGATTTCACGCAAGGTACTAGTGAGTTATCACTACTATGATCTTTTATAACCCACTGAAATTGAATCACGTGAAAATCATAATAATTTCCGCATTATTTGAGGCTTTTACCCACACAGCGACATCCTTTGGGAAACGAGCGTTTGTTACTCTTTTGGACCATAAACACTTCAATCTATATGGATCAGTAAGTTTCAAGGGTGCTGTGATAGATTCCCTTATTGCAGCGAGCACTGTAAACGTTTCTTCACACGGAACAGACAGGCGGATGGGCGCACGGTGTCGTCTGGTGGTGACACTCACCTGGCACTCGTGACACGTGTGCACGGAGTAGGGCTGGTCGCAATCGTATCTTCTGAGGATGTCGACAAAATCGCAGTGCACGCGCGCAACCATAGCGTCGAGACCGAGGAGGTCGTGCAGCGCGCGCTCGCAGCGCTCCCCGCCGGCGAGCACGTCGGCGCGCGCGCCGCGGTCCAGCGCGGAGGCGGGCGAGCGCTCGCAGCACGCGCGCAGCCGCAGCTCGGCGAGGCGCCGCGCGCGTGCACCGATGCCCAGCGCGCACAGGTGCGGCACGTCGCGCACAGTAAGCGCGTCGGGCGCGCCGCCGCCGCCGCCGCACGCCGCGCCCCCGCACTCGCGCACGCTGCTCGCGCCCTCCTCCTCCAGGTCGCACGCGCTCAGCCAGGGGTTGAGGCGCGCGAGCGGACTCACGGCCAAGCCCGCGGCCGCCATCAGCAGCAGCAGCAGCAGCGGCGGCGCTCGCATGGCGGGGGCGGCGCCGCTAGCGGGGGCCGGCCCGCCGGGCGCGGCGCTGCCTCATACCGCATCGCGCATGGCGACCTACTCGCGCGGCCCGGGCCGCGGGGCCGCCGCGCGGGGTGGGCGCGCCGCCATGTCGCTCGCTCGCCGCTCGACTGACTCCCCCCGGGCGCGCATCGATCGCCCCGCGCCCCGCACCCGCCGCTGCGCGCGCCCGCAAAGCCTCCGTTACCGTTATGTAATGGTGCGCGCGCACCCTTAGGTTCCGCCCGCCGCCGCAGCCGCCCTCTCGCGACACACACAATTTTCCGCCCGCCCAACAGCGAGCTACTAAGCATTGGTAGCAACTGTTGAAATAAAGTACCCATAGATGGCGTCACACTATTTTAAGTTAAAAAAAAAAGGAGGAGGTTCTCAATTCGACGTGTTTTTTTTATGTATGATCACGCATAACTTCTTACAGAGTCGTCCGATTTGAAAAATAATGATTTTATTCAAGAGAGTACCACAAAGTTGGTCCTTGGGTAGTTTTTGAGTTAGCTTTAATAATACGTATTTGTCCCCACTTTTATGTGGATGATGTTCTAGTTTCATTTGCAGGTAGTGGTATTAGAAATTGCGTGGGGTAGATATCACAACTAAAAAGAGAAAAATAAAAACTTTTGCACAAAAAAATACAAAGTGAAAAATAACTTTAATTTCGGAAGTCGGTGGCAAAAAACGTAATACATTTAACCAGATACCGATTTCCGAAATTAAAGTTATTTTTCACTTTGTAGTGTATTTTTGGAAGTCGGTTGTATTTTTTTGTAAAAAAAGTTTTTATTGGAAATAAATAAAAGTCACAAGGTGCCAGGTCAGGACTATAGGGAAGATGACTGATTTGATAGTCCGTCTGGCGGAGTGAGCTGGAGCGTTGTCATGGTGGAGGAGGATCCTGCTTCTTGGGCGCTGCTGTCTAACATTTTCCAAGATAACTGGCGAACAATGACTGACATACCAATCTTAATCTACAGTAACAGTATTTTTATCTTCTAGGACAATTGTTGCGAAATGACCCGTCCGCGTCCGTTCAAAGAATGAGGCAATCATCTTTTTCCCATGACTTCTGCCCTTCTTTACTTTTGTCGGCAAATCTTCGAATGGAAACATCCATTGCGCAGATTGTCTTTTGATTTCGGGTTCGTAACAATATATCCAGCTTTCACCTGTCATCACCTGTGACGATGTCATATATATACAGGGTGTAAGGGAGAGCCCTCCGCAGACTGACGTGGTGAATTCAGTATCAGTATATCATACTAAGATGACCGGTACATGAAAATATTTCAGGAACGTTATGGGAATCCAATAAACCTGACTTGTTTGTGTTTTTGTGCACAAATCGGAGCGTCTGTTACTGGTTGGGAGGGGTAGGTAATAGGTATTCGGCGAGTTCGATGAACTCTGTAGCTAGACAGAAAGTGAGCAGCTGATTTCACGCGTCGTTCGTTAGAGTATTTCAACATAAAGTGCTGGTTTTAACTGGAAAAACTATAAAAAGAATGAAAATTTTCCTGAGATATTTTCCGGTGGAATATGATTCAAACAAAATGAGGAGCTGAATGCACCTCGTATAAAGCATTCGAGTCATCTCCGTCATATTTTTCAAGTATTAAACGACACCAATCCAAACGACGGCGTTTTTGATCTTCCGTCAAATTATGAGGTACTTATCCATCTAGTACAAAGCTTTCTGACGCCTAAATGTGCATGTAAGACTTTTTGTACTTGACTCATACCATTGCCTAAAGCTTCCCGTATCTGTTGATATGTCACATTTCTATCAGCTTCTATCATTAGCCGCACAGCACTCACGTTATCTTCAGTAGTCGCCGTAGAAGGACGTCCTTCTCGCGAATCATCAGTGAGTTTGCTTCGACCACGTTTAAACTAATTAAACCCGTTGTAAACAGTGGCACGGGATGGGGCTTTGTCATGAAATACTAATCGAAGTCTATCGTAATATTGTTGTTGAGTAAGACTGCAACAAAACTCGTAATAAATCATTGAACGAAAATTTTCTCTAGTCAAATCCATTTCGACGCACGACAGACACTTTTTAAATTGCCGCCAATTTATAAAAACAAATGATGAATCAATTCATTACACATCTACAGATTCCGAAGTTCCTAATTCTAAATTTAAATAAATTTTTCATTAGCTGCCTTTCTAACTGGCCTATTCTAAAAACTTTCAGTGTGACCCCCGTACATTAAGAAAGGTTCATTTATTCTAAATTAACTACTAAACCATTAAAATAAAAATATAATATCGTAACCTAACAAAAACTATTAACAAACTAAAATATAGCTTCGAAAAATTCATCCGCATCGCTGTCGACTGGTAATGTACCCAGAGACTGGCGGCATTGTCACGTTGTATGGCAATGCTTAGCCTCTGGCCAAGGTAAAAGCCAACCCTTGGGTCACGGGAAGTATAATCAACCAGCCATGTGCAGATTTCGTTGAACAAACCATGGGCACTCGGACCCCACGGCCGGTTTCAACCCCAAAACGGCTCGAAAATATAATTACCGATAAGATTATTATATTTGAGGTTTTCCGCAGCCGCAGCAGCAGCGCCAGCACAGCACGCCGAGCCAGGAAGATGGGATGGCGCAAGAGTATCGACACACGTTGCGTCCCACACTAAAGGTCTACCCACCTTCCATGGAAATAAGGACATGCCTTCCGGTCTCTTGCCATCGTCAGGTGGTATATAAGTAGGTAGGTTACAAATCCTGTTTTGTAAAAGGATGAGCAATTGACAGTTAATTTATCAGAAGGTTGCGTGTTCCAATCACGTCGGGGTCACCAATTTAGAGGTATGACGAACAGGGTGTAAAGTTCACTCATCCTCCATTGAAAAGGGAGGATCGTCCGATCAGACGGGTATTGTGTCTGGTGGGCCACTGCCCTACGGTTGATGTCGGGACGTTGTGTATATGCTAGTCGCGTAGTAAACTCTAATTGCGCGATGCAGGATTACGTGACGTCATGTCATTGAGATGCGTAGTTCGTATGTGGCGATGTAGATGCCGCCACATAGTCAGCTGTAGGGAACATCTGATTTTTTTTCGCGATTTCAGGGATGGTCCTATATTAAAAGTTGTTCATAATGATGAGTATAACTGTACAATGACCCCTTAAATGTGTGGGTATCATAATAATAATAATGAATAACCCCGCCGCCGCCGTATCTCTACGTTGACGTTGTGGTGGGGCTTGCGCGCTCCAAACTCCAGGTTTGTGCCAGTATAGTTAACTTTGCCGAAATAGGACTAGGGTGAGGAGCCAGACCAAGAGAGATACAGAACCTGCAGGGCAGCATGTGGCGAGCTGTTGGGCAGTAGCAACTCCACGGACCCTATAGAACCACTACAGGGTGTAAGTGTAAACTGCAGTGGCAATATTTTAAGGGGTCATTGTACTCGTCATTATGAACAACTTTTACTATAGGACCAAACCCGACATCACGAAAAAGAATCAGCTGTTCAGTACATTTCTGTTCGCATAATTCGCCAAAATGTAGGGAACAGCAGATTTTTTTTTTCGCGATTTCAGGTTTGGTCCCATAGTAAAAGTTGTTCATAATGATGAGCACAATGAGCCCTTAAAAGATTCCCACTGTTTACAATTATACCCTGTATAGCCACCCAAACTCATAACCCAATATGTTTTGTTTCCAAGTTCTGCAATATTCAATCCGTTATTGGATATTGCATCACAGTATGGGGTGGTGCTAATAAAACGAGTCTTCTGAGGGTTGAAAGAGCGCAGAGAGCCGTACTGAAAGTGATGTCGCGCAAACCCTATCGCTATCCCACTAAGCAACTATACGCTTACTCTAAAGTTTTAACGGTGCGCCAGCTTTTTGTTCTGCAGTCTACTGTTAGAAAACACGGTAGCGTTCCCCCATCTGACCCTAAAAAAAGGAAGAAACTAGCCTTAAGTACCCCTCATAAAACCTCCTTCGCTCAAAAGCAATACTACACACTAAGTACATACATCTGCATTTTTCATACGTAAATCGAGAACTTGGGAGATTTTGAAGTGATTTTGGTCACATAATTTATTTTTTTAGCTTCTTTTGACTTCAATCATCGTAATTATCATATATTTTTATTTAAAGTCTATTAAAAAAAACTTGTTCAAATTGAATTATTGACTACGAAAACAGTCGATTTCGAAGGCGCGATTTCCAGATGACGCGCGAAGGCTCAACTTTGAAGTAATCTTACACCAATTATTACTACTAATTAAGAAGGTAAAGTGGTATTCATTCGAAGAGGCATATCCTGAAATTTAAAATGCATTGAGAAAAGTTTGATTTTTAATTCATTAACTTGTATTTTAATCACGTCTAAGATAATCAAAAATCGAGAAATCGACTACAAAAAAACACGTCATTTCTCAGAATCTAAAAGTCATTTGGCAACACAAATCATTTTATACGTAAGAAGAAAGATTGTACTATATATGTGTAAAAAATAAAACATATCTGTCTTCAATCATTTACGTTTATATTTTTAAATAATTTTTTAAAGTGAGTATAAAATCGGGTGCATCGAACGGCCTAAGTCAGTCGCGCTCTGGCGCTCGTCGACGCAGGACCTATGTCGGTTGACCTCCCGCCGCCGCGCATGCGCCTCGCGTGATATATAGTAAATTGTAGTGCGACTAAATATTTTTAATCCTTTCATTTAAGTAATATTTTAAGAAGCTAAAGTGGTAGGCACACTTACTTTAGGAGAATTATGTTACAATTCTTGAATTATGTTGTATTACTTGTAATATTGATATTGCAATTACAATATCAATAATACAATATAATTTGGTCAAAATGTAAATCCAAGATGGTGGCTGCGAAAATTTTTAAATTTTTCGTCATGGGGATCGTTCCCATTGTTCTCGAGGATGCTAAAGCCGATAGTGACGTTAAAATGTAAATCCAAGATGGCGGCTGCGAACATTTTCAAATTTTTCATCATGGGTATCGTTTTCATGGTTCTTGTGGGTGCTAACGTCGATAGTGTAGTCAAAATGTAAATCCAAGATGGCTACAAGAATTTTGGAGGATGAATATGGAGAAAAAATTTATATCAGATTTTTATTTGAAATCTCTACTGCCACAATCTCTATTGTGGATCCGTGACGAAGGAGACGGAAACCATGTCATATAAACTTGGGCCTGGGCCTGGGTTGTAAAAAGATGAAATTGGTGTCAATTTATAGCTACTATATTATCAAACCATCACTGAACATTTTGCGGATTTTTGCGGTCTGAGTTCCGAGTTAAAAGAGATGTAATAAAAGTGAGGTTACATAATGATCTACATATAGGTACTTAACAGCTGATTTTTGAAGTTCTTCAGCTCGACGACCACGTAAACTACAGCCTCTTGTCACTTTGCCACAATTTACACAACGATCCATGGTGCCAATATGAAATCGGTAGGCTGGTCGTAATATACAAAATAACAAGTTCAAGTCCAACGTTTATGCGGGGTTCTCCGTACCGTGTCCGGTGTGGTAGCAAGGTTCGTACAAGAAGCAGGATCAGAAGTCCGCAGAAAGAAAACAGGGGTCGAGGAAAACATCAATAAAACTATGGGAAATACACTCAAATCGCGACCGCACTAAACGATACGAAACGAGTGAGGCATAGATAAAGGCACTATATAAAGGTGTGTCCAAATATAGGGCGGCATTTGAGCGCGGCTGCCACGCGCGGCTAGCCGCGCTCTGATCGGACAAGGGCCGCGCGCGGCGGTGTTGAGCGTAATATATCTTCTCGTCTCACATCAATGATGACCTCTGGCACTGAAACGTGCTCGCTCACAACATAATGGGTCTCAATCATAATCAGCCTATAATGTTCCCACTGCTGGGACACAGGGCTCCTCTCGGTGAGAGGGAGTGGGCCATAATACACCACGAGGACCCAGTGCGGGTTGGTAGATGTCACATGTCTTCGAATTTTTGGTTCTAGGCGGTTTCCTCACGATATTTTCCTTCACTGTTTTGAGAGTAGTGGTGATGAAATTATTTACACAAAGTGCCTGCCTGAGTTCGAAACCATGACCTACTCGTATGTCGGGATCGTTACCATTGGGCCACCATTGCATTGCTCTCATGGGCCGCATAGTGCAGTCAATCATCCCTTCTACGATGATTGATTCACTATCGGCTTCATCCTCGAGAACTATGAAAACGACATCCATGACGAAAAATTTTAAAATCTTCGCAGCCGCCATCTTGGATTTTAATTTTGACTTCACTATTGGCTATAGTCGAAATCGAAAACTATGAAAACGATACCTATACAAATCCTTATCACTTACCACTGACGTGCGACGTGTGGTTGACTGTATAGTCATTAGGTCGACTGGGCACGTACAATACCTGCCTAGGCTAATAAACATTATAAAACCAACCCCACACGAACGCAGCAGTACTATTATTTATTCTGTGGCAGCGGGGTGACCTACCTATTTGAAATTTGAAAACAGTAAACTAATCATTTGCGCATGAGGCGGCTTTATGTATTTATGTATTATTGTTGGTTCAAATTCAACTGTTTTATGAACTTGATGCGGTTGCTAAACCTATAATGCCGCAAGAAAAATAAATAATTATAGCTAGCGCGTGGCATCTTTATCTACATTGAAATAGGGCTTAAATTGAACTGTTTTACACAAAAAAACGATGATTTTGGACAAAAGATGGCTCCGCTGTTAACAAAATTTTATTCTGATTGTGTTCTCCCAGAAATTATAGATCCAAGGAAAAGTCGATCAATCCCCTTAGACAAATAAATAAAATAAATATCCTATATATAAATAAATATCCTTGGACATTTCACACAACGCCATCTAGTCCCAAGCTAAGCAACCTAATGCTTGTGTTATGGTAACGAGATGGCTGATAAACTTCTTATATACATTTTTTTTTGTAAATACATACATATTATAGATAGAAAAACACCCAGACTCGGAAACAAATACTTGTAGGTCGTACAAATATTTGTTCCGTGCGGGAATCGAACCCACGACATGCTGCGCAGCAGTCAATTGCTCAGCCACTGCGCCAACCGTGTCGTCAAATACAAATACTTTTATAAAACTTCAATTACTTATAAGTATACAAATACTTAAGCAAATAAGTAAAATGAGTTTAGTTTTTATAAGTACCTACATAATATTATTTTCTTCATCCATATTTGTATAAATTTAATTAAAATACACTAATCATGTATTGTGGACAGTCTTTTTATTTTCTCCGTAAACTTCTAGCTTTTATTTCAAAAAAATATAGGTACGCCATAGCTACAGATCAAGATCTACCTACATATCTCCAATTCACACACAACACACCCACACACATACACATGCACGCACGCACCCCACACACACACCCACACACCCCAACACACTTCATTATACTTATTAGCTTTTAATCTATTTTTTTTTAAACTTTTTCTTTTTCTCTCCATTTGCTCGGGTAGATCGACACAGTCTACTTTTATACTATTGTAGCATCACATTTTATGTTGAATCACTGTCTCTCAAGATACAGGGTTACCTAGTTTGAGAGGCAGGGTTTCCCATTTTGTGTTCAGATGTAGCTTATTTACGAGTAAATTGTCTTTCTATTTAAAAACATGTTCATCTGTATTTTTTATGAAATAAAGGGCCTCTGCGAGTTGGCTTCGGCACCTCGTACGCCTTCCAAGGGTCCTGGTCCCCAGGGACCCCAGGGTACCGAGATATGTCAAAGACAAGAAAAATTATAATAATTTATTCATATATTTTCGCACACGTGTTGCCGGTGGCGGCCACTCGCTGCAGCAGTATCCGCGACTGCGCGACTGCGCGTGCAGCCACTGGTGGCTGTGGTCGGTGGCCCGTTTGCGCCGAGCCTATCGGTATCTAACCACAACAATGTGTGACACCGCAATGGATAAAATGACACAGCGGATCACTGGGTAACGACGCAGCTGACGAACTAGTTAGGAGAGCATCCAGCACGTCCTACTGAACCAGCATGTGGACCTGAACCAATCGACCCATCCTCTTCAACCAGCTACGCAGGTGGCTACAGGAGTTCACCCATACACAAACGGAGAGTTGGTGGTCCTCGACACCGGGCTGCAGAAAGTCCAGGGAGGCTATCCCATCTCTAGATGGTAGGCTTACCAGACGTTTATTATGCCTGGACAGGAACAGCCTGCGCCTGGTGACGGGGACCATCACAGGACACTGCTCACTAAACAAACACTTCTACACAATAGGAATAACCGACAGTCATCTGTGCAGGGCTTGCATGGACATGGAGGCTGAGGAAACCGTACGCTCTTGCTCTTTGAATTTGACGGCCGCCATGGCCCACGCACAACGGTCCACATGAAAGACTAAGTGCGGAAACCAAATCGTCAAACATAGAACATAGATGACGCCTTAAAAAGTTGTGCGTTTTTTAAATTACAACTTGTACAAGCTTAAAGTAAAAGGAAAAGCTTGTTTTTTCAGCTGCGGAAAAAGCAAGATTACATTCAAGGGCGTTCGCAAAATAAGCAAAGAAAATACAAAGAGAGAGAGAGAAACAGATGAGAATCTCAACAAAGTAACGACCTCAAGAAATACCCAAGTGCAGTTGAAAATAATACATTTAGTTCTCAATAATAGGTCAGTAGGTATTATTAAGTAGTTTGAAAACGTCGGACATCACGTACCATGAATATCTAATCTAATAATAAAGTAAGTATATCATGGGTAGGCCTTCTCCAAGAGGGCATTCCTTAATAACAGTGTACGTGCACGACCCTAGCAACAGTGGCGTTTGACTATAATCAACAAGTAGGGCCATTGCCTTGCATGAGCATTGTCTTGGGTTTTGTGTAGTGGCCAGACGAATTTAACATGATCATAATGTATTTTTCAAACAGATTACCTGTAAACTTATCGCTTATTTTCCTGTGTACCCTTGATGGTACAGTGGAAGAGCAATTTTAACCGCTGTACCCTTTTAGTCATTTAAAACATTAAATGACAGTATCTATACAAATTCTAAATTTGTAATAATTTTATTCCCGAATTTTGGCAAAAATTAACATACTTACTTACATATTTTTTCGTTAGCGATAAATGTCCAAGTAGGAGTATACTTAGTCTGCAGATGTTGACAAAGAAAAGGAGCCGAATATTACAATCACATAATATAGCCTTTTCCCTACTATGCTGGGGTCGGCTTCTCGTCTAACTGGATGCAGCTGAATACCAGTATTTTACGTGGAGCGACTGCCTATCTGACTTCCGCAAGTTCCGCAACCCAATTACTGGGTAACATGATATTACCCCTTGGCAAGACTGGTTGTTAGATTTTTGGGCTTCTGACTACCCACCCGTAAAGACTGACAGCCGGGACGGCTTATCGTGCTTTCCGAGGCACGGCGGGGTCTCGATACATGATGGATGGTCACCCATCCACGAACCGACCGCGGGAAGCGTATCTTAAGCTTCGATCGACCCGTGCGGCTATTATCATTTAGCCACGAGCCCCTCGAACGTTACAATCAAATACCTACGTAAATGTGGCTAAAGTGTGGTGTGTAAGGTTTCTCTTACCTAATTTCTGCTTTGTAAACGTAAAATACCTAGCTGGACACACTGAGCTAACTTCAAAAGTGATTATGCAACTCTTCGCCACGTCTTCCGCTCATCGCCTACAAAGAAATCATCAAGCGAAACGGTTGTCAAGCGCCTGAGTAAAAAAACATCTCAATAACGGTCTCAGTAACTTCCAAGTGATGCCAACGGACTTAGAACCCATACTGCTTATTATTATTTCGCTCATTGTAAAAAAGACGATCGCTAAGATAAAACTTGTCGACTCGATGTTTCCATGTGGGTGGTCCAGTGTTGATGTCAATTGTTGAATGCCTGCGCATACCTTATAGGTAAGTTTAACGATCCATTCCGCATAAACAATGCTGGCGCTCGCTCGCTAGACAATGCCCCGAGAAACCCCATGCAGTTGGCAAGTAGTACGGTCCCTCCTGTGAAGTGACATACGGATAAACATAGGCTTTGTTATAATTGTATTGCGCATTAATTGCTATTGTAATTAGGCGGCAAACGAGTAAGTTTATACGACGTAAACAACAAGTTACGTGACGACACATCTTCTATCTCTCTCGTTGGTCAGATATCGCGGGAGGTCTCTGTCCCTCAGTCGTGACGTAACGCGCCCGCGCACTCTTCGAGTGCATTCACTCACAGCGTAAACCGCGCAAGATCACAACGTAGACGATATTCCAACAAGTTTTTTTTACTTCATTGTGTTAAATAAAATTGATTGAGAACATTATTCTCAATACAAAGACTGTAACGGTTTGGAAGTGTTGTGTGACTGTAATATTCAAATAAGGGATTAACAAATCGGCCGAAGGTTAAATTTCATCACACTATGGACGCCACAAGTAAGTAAACTGGTTTTAGAGTTAAACAACAGTACCATAAAAACCCGAACACAACTTTAAACGTACAAAAAAACAAAAAGGAAGATATTTAATAAAACTGTTCCTCGTAATGCCAGCTACAAAAATAAGCATAACTTTTTCCTAGTAAGTAGGTAATATTGTTCTACTTCTACTGTACCTACGTGTATGAACTAGACGAAATAAGAAAATGCTTTAAAACATTTCAATCATCCCAGCTTTGTTAATGTAAACAAAACTTTGTTGAAACTCTTATCATATCTAGATATAACAATCTCGTAATATGGCTACCAAAATGTTTTCGTACTTCCTAAATAGTTTAAAATTAAAAAAAAACGAAACACCAAATTCGTGAACAATGAGTAGTTAATCATGTTCTGTACACCGCTAATGTTTAAATAATGAGCTCTATTAAATCGCACATTACTGCTTACAATTATTCTAGGCAGCCCCGGTTACCACTTTCCGTTTGTGAAGCCTTGTAGCTGTGTAGTCACGCCCTGAATAACCCCACTAAAGTTGTAATTTCATCATAACCGTCCCCAGCTGACGGAGCTAAAATGAACAATATCTGTCGAACGGACAATACAAGTACAAGAAAACTTTATCAACATGCTAACCTCGTGTTACATGTTAATCATCACGCATAATTTAGTCTTTGTTATTTCTGCTTCCTACATCGGCCTTCTTGGAGGATATCTAAAGGGCCATCAAATGGATTAATTAATGTTAATTATAAATCTCAGAACGTTTTCCAACTTTCATGTCTTTCCTCTAAGGAAATATTAAATTATATTATAATAGAATAAGTCTAAGCTAAGTAGGTAAGCGAAAGAGTAGACGACATTACTGTAACACTACAACTTACCGACATGAATAGTTGCAATGTCATCCTTCAAATAATCATTTCAAAGCAAGTCAATAATTTCTCGAAAAAGGTTTACTAATCTTGCTGTTTTGTGTCAAAGATGTCGAAGTGGTTACGCACGTCACGAAAGAACGCCTCCTAAACCACAATCTATAAAATCACGACCTTTAAATCGATTAAAGTTTGAACCGTCTCGAATTCATGAATTCTATAATAAATGCTATGACTCATTCAGTGAGTGGTTATTATAGGCGACAAAAATGCTTCGCAGCTTATGCTTAGCAAAAAATATAGGTAGACTCATACATACTCTTTTGGATTTGGCTTATCCCAATACGATGCTAACACGATTACTATTGACTGTCTACTAGCTAAAAAAATGGACAAGGTCTGCGTTAGAAAACTTAACTTGACCCAAATAGCACACTATTTACATGACTTGCATCACATTTTGTCTCCCAGTAATATTTGTTTTAGTGATGATTCGTCTGCTCGTCACGAATACCGCAAGAATCATTTCGCAAAATAGAATATGACAGCAGAACTTAACATCCGAATGCTTTATTTCAGTGGAAAACAAAATGGGTCTCCCGCCACCGTACGAACAAACGAGGCCTAACCCTGCACCGCCACCGTCGTACTTTGGCGACAACCCTCCACCACCACCTGGTTTGGTGGTTCCACCGGCCCCAGGGCCGCGCACCACCGTCATTACGACATCGCCACCCATGCCGGGAGCCCGCCCAGGAAAGATGGGCCCTGGACCCTCAGGCACAAACTGTCCAACATGCAACAAATCTATCGTGACCACAGTTGAATATGTCCCCAACAATCGCACACACATAATTTCAGCAGCGCTGTGCGTTTTAGCTGGGTAAGCAAGAATATTATATTATTTGACGACAAGATAATTTATTCCCTACTAGCTGCTGCCCGCGACTTCGTCCGCGTGAAATTTCTTGCTCCCCTGAACCACCTCGTCGCATAGCATTGCCTGCCCGCGTTAATACTTTGTTTTCGCTTAGCGTTATTTCCGAATTTTTTTATTTTAGCTCGGCACGTAAAGGTCCTAGAGAGATGCTAAAAATATAGATTTCGGTTATAAAATGCAAATAGAATTTTCAAAGTCCGACTGTTAGTTCCAGAGATTAGCACGTTCGTTCACCGTATCCCCTTCCCGCTAACCTCTCCCTGCCCCTATCACCCACCCACTCTCAACACCCCCTTCACCACTTCCCCTTCCCCCTCTCTCCCTCACTACCCCGTCCCCTCCCTCTCACCAACCCCTCCCCTCCTCTCACACCACACCACCCTTTCCTCTCCTCACCTGCCTCTGCCCCTATCCCCCTACCCTTTCCCTCCTCACCAGCCCCACTCCCTCTCCCGCTCTTTAAAATCCTCCCTTGAAAAATGTACTACCTCTTTTCACACCCTTATGGGTAGATTTTCGAAAAACCCACGTTATTCTTCATTTTTGGTCTCAAGTATAAAAATAAGTACTGAGTTAATCGCGGCGCGACGTCGAACGGAACCCGTATGTCATTTTTATACTCGTGATAACTTCGAAATTAAATGTCCAATTCGATTGAATTAAAAAGTTTTTTACTGCTACATAAATACCCTTGATGATAAAACTATTTATTTGATTATGAATTAATACTACGATACGAATGTAACCAACTTTTGTTTCTAACGGCAATCTAATTAAATTTTAGTACACAAAAGCTGCTATTGTGACTTAACTATGATAGTTAGATATTGTTTCGCGGACTTTTTTGAACGTAATAATGAGTACTTTAATCATGTAGTACATACTTTTTATGTATCATCAATAGTTTTCTCAGCGCACGCCAAATAATGAATTTTATAGGCAAAATTTTGCTACTTTGGGTTATATTATTGCAATTTTCTTAAGGATCCCTAATTTTTTTGGTAATAAATATAACCTATGTTACTCAAGGTGAATGTAGCTTTCTAATGGTGAAAGATTTTTTGAAATCGGCGCAGCAGTTTTTGAATTTATTCATTACAAACATACACACAAAAATACAAATCTTTCCTCTTTATATCATTATTGTAGATTGTAGATGTAGATAATATACAGGGAAATAAATGATAGCTTTGATTTCCACATCAGATGTTTCTGATCTTCGATTTTTATAAGTCAACAGGAAATGCCCATCAGACCGAACAACTTTTGCTAGGACGTCATTCATAGATGTGTTATGGTGTAGCTGGGCTGTTGGAGTTCCACATCAGGTGTTCCAGATCTTCAAATTTATTCTCTCAGCAGAAAATGCTCATCACGTGGAACAATTTTTGCTATGGTACCATTTTTGTATCTCTTATAGTTTAGCTGGTCTGTTGCGGTTCTGAATCAGGTGTTCAAGTTTCCAAGATAAATTATACCCTATATAGTCCGGGAGGTACCGTTGCATTTCAGGTACCCATTATACGCCGATCGACTGCCTATTTTTTCAGTAGTTCTCGAATCACTAATAAGTAAACCAAGCGTCAGCTGACGCACCCGCGGTGGGTTTGGGTGTGGGAGGTTGCGAAAGTTGTAAAAAAAAAAAAAAAAAAAGTCATAGTACGCCGGCTGAAACCTTTTTACATAAATAGTTGACATCATACTGAGCTGAAAAAAAATAGTCAGCTGCACTGTGGAAGGGGGAATATGCGTCAGCTGCTCACATGAACTTGTAAAAAAACACGTAAATACAAAAGTCATAGTAAGCCGGCTGATGTTGACATGGATAGTTGATCTTGTATGACTAATAAGTAAATCGACCGTCAGCTGCTCAAGTAGCGGTGGGTTTGGGAGTGGGAGGTTGCGAAAGTTGTAAAAAAATAAATAAAAAAAAGTCTTAGTAAGCCGGCTGATATTGACATGGATAGTTGATCTTGTATGACTAATAAGTAAACCGACCGTCAGCTGCTCAAGTAGCGGTGGGTTTGGGAGTGGGAGGTTGCGAAAGTTGTAAATAAAAAAATAAAAAAAAAGTAATAGTACGCCGGCTGAAACCTTTTTACATAAATAGTTGACATCATACTGAACTGAAAAAAAATCGTCAGCTGCACTGTGGAGGGGGGCATATGCGTCAGCTGCTCACATGAACTTGTAACAAAACACGTAAAATAAAGTACGCCGGATGAAATTTAACTAGGCGATTGTTTAAATAATTTAAAGTACGAAAACAACAATCAGCTGCGTGCGTAGCGGTGGAAAGACCGTCAGCTGGCGCAGTAAAGATACAGATTATTCGAGCAATGCACAGTACCTTTCAGGGTCCAGCTGACAGAGTTCCCCTACCCGCACCCAGCTGACTGATAGTTTTTGTAAACGTAACTATTAAACTATCATATTGTCAAATTTCAACCGGCATAGTGGTAATTA
Organism: Cosmia trapezina; assembly: GCA_905163495.3. Lineage (NCBI taxonomy): Eukaryota > Metazoa > Arthropoda > Insecta > Lepidoptera > Noctuidae > Cosmia > Cosmia trapezina. The sequence continues at coordinate 17,928,095 of LR991022.1, read as the reverse complement.
AATGCTAATGTCGGGACATGTGTAAAACTATATCTTAAGAAAACATTTTGTTTTTTTTTCTTGTTTTATTTTATACTAGTTTTCGCCAGCGGCTTCGCCCGCGTGTATTTCGGAAATTATCCCACGGGAACATACTACCGGGATAAAAAGTGTCCTAGAGTCAGTGCGGAAAGAGAAGCGGCTTAAGATTTGGTGGCGCAGCTGTGCTTAATTACCGTATTTGTGATGTTGTCAACACTGTTACGACATTATAGTGCGACATTATATAACGTCTAGATTATTATGAGGCTGTGTTAGAATATTATAATGTTTTTAGATTCTGTGTTAATAATTGTTTTGATGAAATTTTTAGTAGTCATACATAATGTTAGTTCCATTTTACGCCACGCCGCTTCTCTTTCCGCACAGACTCTATCTCCTATTCCAGGTCATGGTCTATCCGTGTACCAAATTTCATCCAAATCCGTTCTGCCGTTTTAGCGTGAAAGTGTAACAAACAAACAAACTTACTTTCGCATTTTTAATATTAGTTAGGATTAGGATATTTAAACGAAATGCATGATATAAAATAATATTGACTGTAAAAAGGAAATATAATCATTTAATGTAAAGAAATAGAAATAGGAATAGAAATATAAAAATTAATGACTGCAGAAATTATTCTTTATGACTGGTATCGCAATCATAATCGTTCTCTGATAAATCATCATCAGAACTCTCCTCTGTTAAAACGTTCTCTTCATCTTGTTCAACTTCTTGAGCTCGATCCTCTTCACCATCATCTTGTAATGAACATTTTAATCATTAAAATTAGGCTACCAGAAATATACTAGCTTAAAGAAAGTGTCACTGACAAAAAATCCATACCGGCAATATTTTCGCTGCTATCATCCGATATTCTCGTGACTGATGGGGGTACTTGATCTGCTTCGAACCATTTGAAGATATTTTCTCTTCTTTTTCTTCCCTTCCCCAGTCAGTGGGCGACAATTGAGAAGGGTCTTCAAGGTCAGCATGGTTCCAAAGGTGCGCTATGTACGACGTGCGCAGTAAATGCTGGCGTAGCTCGGATTTACACGGGGGGAAGATTGCCCCGCGCGTCGATATGATTTTTCATACTCATAATTATTTAAACAATCACCTAGTTACATTTCATCTGGCGTACCATAACTTTATTTTACGTGTTTTTTTACAAGTTCATGCGAGCAGCTGATGCATATTCCCCCCTCCACAGTGCAGCTGACGATTTTTTTTCAGTTCAGTATGATGTCAACTATTTATGTAAAAAGGTTTCAGCCGGCGTACTATTACTTTTTTTTTACAACTTTCGCAACCTCCCACTCCCAAACCCACCGCTACTTGAGCAGCTGACGGCCGGTTTACTTATTAGTCATACAAGATCAACTATCCATGTCAACATCAGCCGGCTTACTATGACTTTTTTTTTTTTTTTTTACAACTTTCGCAACCTCCCACACCCCAACCCACCGCTACTTGAGCAGCTGACGGTCGGTTTACTTATTAGTCATACAAGATCAACTATCCATGTCAACATCAGCCGGCTTACTATGACTTTTGTATTTACGTGTTTTTTTACAACTTCATGTGAGCAGCTGACGCATATTCCCCCTTCCACAGTGCAGCTGACTATTTTTTTTCAGCTCAGTATGATGTCAACTATTTATGTAAAAAGGTTTCAGCCGGCGTACTATGACTTTTTTTTTTTTTTTTTACAACCTTCACATCCTCTTACATCCAAACCCACCGCTACTTGAGCAGCTGACGGTCGGTTTACTTATTAGTCATATAAGATCAACTATCCATGTCAACATCAGCCGGCTTACTATGACTTTTGTATTTACGTGTTTTTTTACAAGTTCATGTGAGCAGCTGACGCATATTCCCCCTTCCACAGTGCAGCTGACTATTTTTTTTCAGCTCAGTATGATGTCAACTATTTATGTGAAAAGGTTTCAGCCGGCGTACTATGACTTTTTTTATTTTATTTTTTTACAACTTACGCAACCTCCCACTCCCAAACCCACCGCTACTTGAGCAGCTGACGGCCGGTTTACTTATTAGTCATACAAGATCAACTATCCATGTCAACATCAGCCGGCTTACTATGACTTTTTTTTTTTTTTTTACAACTTTCGCAACCTCCCACACCCCAACCCACCGCTACTTGAGCAGCTGATGGTCAGTTTACTTATTAGTCATACAAGATCAACTATCCATGTCAACATCAGCCGGCTTCCTATGACTTTTGTATTTACGTGTTTTTTTACAACTTCATGTGAGCAGCTGACGCATATTCCCCCTTCCACAGTGCAGCTGACTATTTTTTTTCAGCTCAGTATGATGTCAACTATTAATGTAAAAAGGTTTCAGCCGGCGTACTATGACTTTTTTTTTTTTTTTTTTTTACAACTTTCGCATCCTCTTACACCCAAACCCACCGCTACTTGAGCAGCTGACGGTCGGTTTACTTATTAGTCATACAAGATCAACTATCCATGTCAACATCAGCCGGCTTACTATGACTTTTGTATTTACGTGTTTTTTTACAACTTCATGTGAGCAGCTGACGCATATTCCCCCTTCCACAGTGCAGCTGACTATTTTTTTTCAGCTCAGTATGATGTCAACTATTTATGTGAAAAGGTTTCAGCCGGCGTACCTACTATGACTTTTTTTTTTTTTTTTTTTACAACTTTCGCATCCTCCCACACCCAAACCCACCGCTACTTGAGCAGCTGACGGTCGGTTCACTTATCAGTCATACAAGATCAATTAACCATGTCAACATGAGCCGGCTTACTAAGACTTTTGTATTTGCAACGCAAACGCCCGGACTAATATGTTGCCCAGACTTAATACGGAGGGATAATTTGGAAGGATTTGAATGGTTTTTCAAATCCGTCCAGTAGTTCCGAAGATTAGCGTGTACAAACAAGCAGATAGACACAACAGACAATTTTTTTTTTTGGATTCGTGCTCTATTACAATTTCTAAACCCCCCTCAATATTTTTTTTTTTAATATATTCAATGTACAGACACAGTTTTTTTACTGTTTTATTATACAGGGTGGAATTTTGTAATGCCACCTTAAGGGTAAGTACTCTTAACACGATAGAAAATTTTACTCAAAGAAAACATTCCTTTATTTTTGAATAAAAAGAAAACTGCATTCAAAGATTTTCGAAAATTCGCTTGCCACACCCGGGAATCGAACCGACTAAAATCTTTAAAAATTACAACCTGTCCTTTTATTGCATCAATCGTTAGGATGAAATCTCTCTAACAAACTTGATAAATTAAATGAAAGGAAAACCATGAAATCTGGACTTATAAATTCAATAAGTCAAGTTAAAGCTCTTTAACTCAAAGATAAAGCTCTTTAGCGCATAACAGCAGAATCACTATACTGCCTACATTAATAACCATTTTAATACCTGGATTGGTAATAACGGCACAATCAGATGGCCTGCGAGATCACCAGATCTCACCCCTTTAGATTTTTTTTGTGGGGATATGTGAAAAATCTAATTTACATTAAATCTTATGCAAATGAAAACGAGTTAAAAGTTGAAGTTCAGAATACGATTTATAATATTCACCACAACACGTTATTAAAGGTTAGAAAAGAATAAAGACAGAATGAATTCGTTAGAAGAATACATTTGTGTATCCAAGAAAATGGAGCCCATTTCGAGCAACTAATTATTTAGTTTACCATTTTTTGTAAATAATTAAAATAATTTAAGATTTCATGGTTTTCCTATCATTTAATTTATTATAGATTTCATCCTTATAATTGATCCTAACGATCAATGCAATAAAAGTACAGTGTGTCATTTTTACAGATTTTAGTCGGTTCGATTCCCGGGTGTGGCAAGCGAATTTTCGAACATCTTTGAATGCAGTTTTCTTTCTATTCAAAAATAAAGGAATGTTTCCTTTGAGTAAAATCTTCTATCTACAGTATTAAGAGTACTTTCCCATCAGGTGGCATTACAAAATTCCACCCTGTATATGTATATGTATAGATTCACAAGAACAACTACTGTAAGTATTCAAATGTCCGTCAATATTATTCGTGTGTTTGAGGTCAACTGATAAAGAACCATCTCTTTCTAGTTCCATCAGATTTATGACTGGAATCATTTTGGATTTTAAATTTAGAACAACTTCTGTTTTTGCCACAAGTCATGACGCAAAGAACTAGTTTTTGGTACACATTTCGTAACTAGTTTCCGTACTTGTATGACTAATGGTTATAAATTCATTAGAAACGTTGTTTTACGTTGCTAAAGCATTTTGTACTACAGCATTGTTACTAAAGTAAAATTACCAAGTAATAGAAAAATATATCGTAACACCGACGACAAACAGCTGTAACATTAATTTAACTACAGCTACTTTAATGCTATTATTGGACTCTGATAACGACTACAATCACCTGTTTACAAGGCTAAGGAATCCGCCGCAGACGTTGCGCACTGATAAGAAAGACCTAACTAAGATCTTTTATCCCACCTCAGACGTCAACGATGACAACATTGCACTGTCGATGTCGTGGTCATGTGCTAATTAATATGAGGAATTTGTACACTAAATTCTTAAGGGTTGTGATAGTTAGATTGTTTAGTAGGAACAGCAATTATTCAAATAGCATTATGTTCACTAAACTCTCTACAAAACCCTAACCAATCGTACCCAACCCCTTCAACCAGCTACACACTTGGCTACAAGAGTTCACCCACACACAAGCGGAGAGTTGGTGGTACTTGACACCGGGCTGCAGGCAGTCCAGGGATGCTATGCCATCTGTAGATGCTAGGCTTACCAAGCGTTTCTATTCACAGGCGTCACCCAGATTAGGACGGAGCACCCAGATCTTTCACAGATGTTCTCAACAGACCAGGAGACCTGATCAACTTTTGGAGGCCTGGTCGGAATAACCACCGATGGCCGCCATGTCCCACGCACAATGGTCCACTTAAAGGACTAAGTGCGGAAACCAGACCTTCTGACATAGAACTTAGAACTCTTACGCATAAAGCACAACACAACCGTTTCGCATAAAGCAGAAACAATTTTCTCGGCATATATTCCAATGATTATAATGCGCATGTATCCTGTAGCTATATGGAGATCAACTCATGTTCTATTAATTAGCGACAAATCAGTACAATCCTAACGATGATTCATTGAAATCATGCGTACGCTATGTATTCACGCTGTTGGAAAACTACCTACCATACCGGCAGAATTATCAGCCATGCTCTTAACTTCATTTTTAACACCAAACAGAACTTATTTAAGTAGAAATATGATTGATTATAACTTGTATTACATTGTTCACAGATGCTGCTGCGGCTGCTTCGTGCCGTATTGCATGCGGTCTTGCAAGACTGCCAACCACTACTGTCCCCAGTGCAAGGCGTTCATCGGTTCCTATACGCCATCGTGATCAATATGTTCATAATCATCTGCCTCTTTCTCGTATTTCATCAAATCTTCCATATTTAGAAAGGCTTTATTATGCTACAAAGAAATATAAATAAGAGTTTGGTGTTTTACGTGTCACAATAAAAATCTCATGTGATGTATCTCAATTCTCATATAGGTAAGTTACCCATTCTGCCAGATGGTTTGTTGACTTTGATGTCAACATGTTGCACTCGAAGACGTAAATATTTATAGTTTAACTACCTTCCGCACGTGGCTTCGCCCGCGTGGTATGTCCATAAAAAGTATACTATGTCCTTCCCCAAGGTTTAGAGTATCCCCATACCAAATTTCATCAAAATCGGTTCAGCAGTTTAGCTGTGAAACCGTAACAAACAAACAAAAATCAATGTTTTTCTTTTATTTATTTTTTCCCCATTTAATTCTTGCAATCTGTTTCTCTTGAACATTCAGCAGAAGGTTAAGAATTTATTAACTGTCTTGTAGGGCAGTCAGTCCAGCGACGCGTCAGCGCTTTATGTATAATATTCCCATAAATCCCTAACTTTCTTTTTATTAGCCTTTTGAATGTTAAATTACTGTTCATTAAGTGCGAGTAGCCAGTATATTTGGATGATTGTCCAGTCTGTTGCTGTACGTTCATTGAGTGTTTAATCTCTTCTTGAACTGTTCTGATTTCAAAGGTCATGGTGTAATTGTTGGTTTGTTTCGAACCAAGGAGCATTAGTAATTATACTCAGCATTTTGGACTGGAACCTTTGTAGTATTTCTAGGTTTGAGTTGGAGGCTGTGCCCCAGAGTTGAACTCCATAATAAGTACAGATTGGTTTTAGGATTCATTTGTATAACAGCAGTTTGTTTCCCAGCGACAACTGTGATTTTTGCCAAGCAACCAGTGCATTTTCCTTAGTTGGATCTCCATTGCTTTTCGTTTTGTGAATATATGTTTTTTCCAGTTAAGACGACGATCCAAATAAAGTCCAAGGTATCTGGCTTCGTTTGCTTGGGGTATCTGTACTCTGTTGAGCGACACAGGGGGACATGTTTCGCGTCGCGTCGTAAAGGTCACCTGTACCGACTTAGTCTCGTTTCCTTTTATCCGCCAGGTAGTTAGCCATTCCGTGATGTTGTGTAGGGAGCGTTGAAGCATATTACTTGCTTGTGCCGTTCATCATGAACAGTTAAGGCTGCTGTGTCATCAGCAAAAGTGCCGATTACGACTCCGTCTCTCATGGGCAGGTCTGAAGTAAAAATCAGATAGAAGATCGGTCCAAGCACGCTTCCCCGTGGCACCCCTGCATAAGCCCTGTTAATTTTGGTTATATATTCTCCTTGCTTAACGTTTCTCTTTATAAATAGTAATAATATAATCTGCAGGGCTTTAATTAAAAAAAACAAATTCCAAGGGTCTAAAAAATATATTCATTGTCATTTAAATTGTCTTATTTTTATTACCTAGCATCTAAACAATTTCAAGCCTCTTTATTTCTTAAATAAATTGCACGTGTTCCCAAAATCGACACTTCAGTGTTGGGATGGCATGTCATTGCATCGCAGAGATCAGATGCATATACTATGTTGGTATCTAAGTACATATCAATTAATAATGTCTATGATGAAGCGGCATCTAAAATTCCTAAAAAAATCTGAATACCTACAACTTTACGACGCATAATTTTAAGTTGCTTATTATAAAATAAATAATATAATTATTATGTATTTGATCACGTTTGACCAAATACCTCTCGAATTTATAATTTATTTTATGTTTTAGATAATAGCTAACTATTAAGTAAGTATATTTTTTTATGAAAATATAAGTTATTATAAAAGTTTCGCTGACAATGTCATATATTAAAATGTTGTATATTTAATTCTGTGATATACTTTTTCAAAGGGTCTTTTATACGATTTCTACCTAAATAATAATTTAATAAATAAATAATTGTATAAGAATATTTTTTTTCTTAATATTTACGGAATAAGCCAATTTCTTTTTCAGCTTAGCATAGATCCATATATTAATGTAAGTATTCGACGAAGTACCGAAAAAATCTGCTGAAAACAGCTCTCCCTGATGAAGTAGCTACATTTTGCTAAACCGTAATCTTATGTAAGAAACACCATGTTTCCTCGTACCTATCGACTAAGTAGGTATTTCATAAAATCCCAAAAACTCTATAACCGCCACGTTCTGGCTACACTATTCTATTTCTATACTACCAAAGTACCTAGGAATTTGTTTCCATTTCACGCGTTTACTTTAGGTAACTATGTGAAATAGTACATAAATATAAATATGTATTACTTATGATTTAAAAACCAAATTATAGACTGTGTTTGGTGCATCGTTAGCCAAATGAAAATGGCAGCTAGGAGGTGTCACTCGCTATAACCTCAGGCCTCAAAAGACAATTCTTGTCCCCACGGGATTCTTTATGTCAATTTTTTATTATTAATTTTGAAAACTCCTAAAAGTCTGAAGAATGTTGAAGTCAATGAGCAGATTTTGGTGCTGTTCGACTTCAACCTTGTGTCGCATCACAATCCCTCTTGGTTCATACAAAATAAATAACAGTATCTAAATTAAAAGATTCGCGGCGCTGTGATGGAGTAACAAACACGCCAATCACCAGAAACTGTCTAATCTCGACTCGACTAAAAAACGGAACCCACGGAGCACGTTTGCTGAGCCAGTTTGCCGTTTACCTGATGAAAGACAGAGACAGATGATGCACTTCTACTGTTTATGAGGGAGATAACAGCTTTTATCTGCTTTGCGCGTGTTATTTACAAAAAACAAGTTTTATCCTGCAATCCGAATGTCAGCCTAATGCGTCCCGATCTTCTTTCTCTACTCCGTGGTCCCGATACACAAACTAGCAAATTACTTACTGAAGTTATTATAAATATAAATATCCTTGGACATTTCACACAACGCCATGTAGTCCCAAGCTAAGCAACCTAATGCTTGTGTTATGGTAACGAGATGGCTGATAAACTACTTATATACAATTTTTTTTCGTAAATACATACATATTATAGATAGAAAAACACCCAGACTCGGAACAAATACTTGTAGGTCGTACAAATATTTGTTCCGTGCGGGAATCGAACCCGCGACATGCTGCGCAGCAGTCAATCGTTCAACCACTGCGCCAACCGTGTCGTCGAAATTATAAGGTTTGAGAGTCAATAAAAAAACCAGATGTTATTTGCAAGTAATTTCGAGTTTTGATAGAACCGTACGACATTAAACACATTATAATTTTTTTTTAAAATAGGAGGCTATACCAATAACATTTTTCTTTATTCAAGTTCAAAGGCTGAATTTCGGGATTGGGGGGCCCAAGTGGGGCCAAGGATTTTTTTTGGTGCCTGAGGTGATAGCGCATGACCCCTTCTATTCGCCAATTGCATTTGGCTAACGAGGCACCAAACTCCCCGTACTTACATAATAATATATCCCATTCTACACCTGAAATATACTAAGCATAAAATACATCAAAAGAGTAGATTCGGCCGGTAACATAACTGGATATGCGGACATACTATACACAATCTGCCTACTCCTTCCGGGAATACAGATATCATCATCTGCCGACGACAGACGTTATGTATAAAAATATATTAGGAACATATAACTAATGAAACTGATAACAACCACAAGGATAGAAGTACCTTACAATATAGCAGATCGTCTACTATACATGCCCAAATACCGGCGGCAGTTGGGGCAGTAATGTTCAACGTTTTTCCACCTCTTCGTGACGTACGGAATTATGCAGCAACACAACCACCTGTAAACAGTTCAGAACTCTTTTAATCAAAAATGTTCAGTAAGAATAGAGTAGAAAAGAATACTCGATACTAAGTACCTACCTACCATAAAAATTAGAGATGTAAAAAAGAAAACAACAAACGCAGTATTTGCTTTTAGACTAGAATTTCAAGGAAAACATGGTAGTAGATAATTAAATTAACGCATGAGTGTAACGCCAGTAGGACCTGCCTCAATCCGAAGTCGAGGACAATTTGTACAATTTGTGAACCATTTCTAGCACGCTTATGATAATCTTATTATAGATAGATGTAGGTAAGTAGGTTACAAATTATGGCTTAACCAAAATACTTACCAAAAGAATATGCCAAGAATTAAAGCGATGATGTGCGTGAATCTTGAGTTTTTATAATGGGCTTTTGTCATGACATCTTCGTAGCAGAAAGGGCATCGCATGCCGACTGGTTCGGAGCCGACGTGTAGCAGTTCCATCTCGATACCCGCGGCATCCTCTATCTGATGATACGCGTTGGACTCCACTGCGGGATACCAAACAGGAAATTAATACCGATGAGATGACGATCAACTGCGGTACCTAAGGACCCCGAAAAGTAACTAAACTCAAGGGGGTCACTTGGTTCGGTTCCCGTAGATATAACTTCGACCTTCATACTACGTTTAGGCACAAAGGTAAGTCCAAAGGCAACCGGGAGACTTCAGTGTAACTTCAATAGTTCCCTAAAACTCCTCGGAAGTAATTTGAAGCAGTTATTTTTGCGATTATACTCATTTTCTAAAATGTTATGATATAAATGACCCTTATATGTACTCAAGTGAACGTAGACATCATGTTTTCATACGTTTAACACTCGTATTTATAGTCAAGTAAAAGTAATTGCTCAAGCAATTATTTAATTTTTATAGTTTAGTAATTGCTTGAAGTTAGAACTGTCAAAGCTTAGAATTAGTCACCATTTTCTTTACTTAAGAATTCTACCCTCAAGTATGAAATTACTTAGTAGCAAGTAATTACTCAAGTAATTACATAGGTATATATAATTATAAATACGAGCCTAAGTAGGTACCTACTAGTGAAGAAAAATATGCGGGTTTCGCAACAATTACTAATATAGATATTTACCTTCTGGCTAAGTACAAATTCATATACTAGAGTACTTTATAAAAGAAATAGAATATCTTATGCATATTAAAAACAAATCAGCGCTTGGATTTGTAAGTCGGGTACCTACTTTTTACATTTTATTGTGTACAATGCTGAAAAAATCAAAGTGCAAATAGTTCATATATAAGTACCTAGATAAGGGAAGTTATCAATTACATATCCAGTATGTAGTATATGAAATCGTTAATATGTTCATTAAATTAGATCTAGACTAGAAAAAATAACAAGGAAAATATAAATAATATTAAACTTACTTGTTGTTTAGAAAATGCGGTACGAGTGATAACGTTCAAGTGTCACCACTGATAAATCCTCCACGCACACTGTAGGAATGTTTGATTACCACACAAACTAGGTAGGTACTAATCAAGGAGCGATCTAGCCCAGATTATTGATAAACACTAATCGTAGCGTATTTTTAACGCAGTTTTTATTTATATTCGATACTTTATTATAATGGTAACCAACAACTCTGAATTCAGAAAACAAGTTGTCTGCCAACGCAATGATACCTATTTATCAATGAAGCACCGATATTGGTTATCGAACAGATAACGCTTAAATCAAACAGGGCATTCTCTTAGTTAAAGCAGTATACCTAATTACTTTCCTGGATTAGAAAATAGAACCGGGAAATTCCGTTCCCGAAAGTACCGGGAAATCCCGGTTACTCATCCCGGTCCCGGAAAAAAGAACCGGGATTCAAAACAAGTTCTTTCGGTACTTTTGATAGTGAAAAATTTAGTACTTATTAAAATATCAGATTTTATCTAAACTTTAAGTGTACCTAATTCATAGACTTATAAAAAAAGGAGGACTCCGCGCCACGCATATCGAAAGTGAAGCACAGTAAGTATGCCGGGACCGTTTGTACAAACACGCCTCACGCACACATTTACATCATAGTATGCCGACCGGCCGCCATTACGTGACACGAGCGACGGCGTCTTTGCGCAGGTACTCATATCATGCACACATAGATCGATACGGTAAGTATACATTTTCTTTTGTTCCACATATTTGTATTTGCAGTAGGTTGGCTAACATGTGTAACTGAAGGTTTATTATTATATTGCCAGGTTTTTGAATTATTTTTGTATCAGATTTAATCTAATTAATTTAATTCCAGACGACACGGTTGGCGCAGTGGTTGAGCGATTGACTGCTGCGCAGCATGTCGCGGGTTCGATTCCCGCACGGAACAAATATTTGTACGACCTACAAGTATTTGTTTCGAGTCTGGGTGTTTTTCTATCTATAATATGTATGTATTTACAAAAAAAAAATGTATATAAGTAGTTTATCAGCCATCTCGTTACCATAACACAAGCATTAGGTTGCTTAGCTTGGGACTGGATGGCGTTGTGTGAAATGTCCAAAAATATTTATTTATTTATTTATTTAATCTAGACTACGTATATATTCTATGTTCTATCTATGTTAAAGGATTTGGTTTCCGCACTTAGTCGTTCATGTGGACCATTTTATGTGAGCCATGGCGGCCGTCGGGTGTTATACCAGCCCACCTCACTCCAGAAGTTAATCAAATTTCCAGGTCTGTTAAGAACATCCGTGAAAGATCAGGGTATTACGAGAGTTTCTGTTCTAATCTGGGTGACGCCCCTGTGCATTCAAAGAGCACGTGCGCAACGGCTTCCTCAGCCTCCATACAAGCCCTGCACGGAGGACTGTCCGTTATTCCTATTGTGTCGAAATGTTTGTTTAGTGAGCAGTGCCTGTGATGGTTACCGTCACCAGGCGCAGACCGTTCCTGTCCAGACTTCCCGACGTAATAATAGCCTGGTTAGCGTACCATTCAGAGATGGCATTGCCTCCCTGGACTGTCTACAGCCTGGTGTCAAAGACCCCTAACTCTCCGCTTGTGTATGGGTGTTTTTCTGTAGCCACCTAGCGTAGTTGGTTGAAGGGAATGGGTACGATTGGCTCAGATCCACAGACACACGTGCTGGATGCTCTCCTAGCTAGTTCGTCAGCTGCGTCGTTACCCAGTGATCCGCCGTGTCGTATTATACATTGCAGTGTCAATGTGTTGCGGTTAGATACCGTCACTCGTTCGAGGGCATTGTGACATTCTAGTATTAATTTCGAGGTAATGTATTTTTTCCGTAAGGATTGGATCACTGAGGTACTGTCTGAGAGTATACGTATATGGGTATCCGTAACTTTCCTGGCTTCTATGGCAAAAGCCGCTTGTATGATGCCCACACACTGCCTGGTAGACAGTGTTAAATACTCCCAGCGGACTGGATATGTTTATGTTGAGATCGTGTAAGAAGACTCCGACTGCATTTCCGGAGTCGGTCTTTGATCCATCGGTCTCGCGGGCCTGAGTAGTCACACCTTCCGTGAGTATTATGTTGTAATGCTTTTGAAAGTAGTGTTGTTTCGGGAGCTCTGTCGCATGGTGATGCCATCATTGGCTGTCGTTTGATCGCAACCTCCTAGCGTATGTCTAGACTATATTTAAGTATAGGTACCTTCTTTTGTTCCTCTTATTTGTATCTGAAGAAGGTAGAATTAATCCTGAATGTATTATCATTCTGTACTAAAAAAAAAACATTCAAATTCTATTAATTACAACCGCAGGGGACTTAAAAATACCTAAACTTTTTGCAAATAATAAGTAAATACAAAATATTATGATAGTATCTAGGAGTACGAGCACGACTCTATCGAACGCGGAAGCAAAAAACGCGGCGACCGTTTCCGATTCAAATGGTATAATAGACGTAAGCAGTACCTGCCTATAATTTCACTATCAAATGCGACGTGATTCACGTGATACGGGTGTCGCGAAAGCACATTTGCAATCATATGAGTACATTGCAAAATGCTGTCTGAACCATGATTTCGGTGATAGTAGATTTCACGACACTATACGAAACAAGTCAAACTCACCGAGAGAAGGCCTGTGTCCCAGCAGTGAGATAAATATAGGCTGAATAAGTATACGAAACAAGTTGCACTGTATTGAAACTAGTTTTGTGAAATTAATTTTATCATGCATGCAATTAATGTTATTTATGTAAATTCCCCCTTTCTATAAATTTGAATAAAACAAAATACCTAAGTAAGTATTAAAAAAAAATTTAAAGTCTGTCTGTGTCAATTCAATTCAATTCAATTTCTTTATTCAGTAACAAATCACAATGCGTTCGAATATAATCCAGCATGAAACATAAGTATTACTTAAATGCAACGCTTAAATGTACAAAAATATAAAAACATTACACTCCTTTGGCAGTCGTGTAAAAATAGTACATTGTGATACAAGGGTGGAAAGTTGGTTATTGCAAACGAGCTGTCATTAACAAGCCCGAGCCGAAGGCGAGGGTTTTTTTTAATGACACGAGTTTGCAATAACCTACACACCTGTGTATCACACAACGTTTTGCAATACAGTTGTGGGAAATAGTAAAAAACAAATCAAAGAATTTGTTTTGAGAGTAGTTTTTAACATGGAATAAATTGACCACAATGCATGTAGATATTTGCCACTCAATTCATGAAAATAAGCTAACAAAACATGTTCTGAAAATCAATGACGTATTTTCTAGGTAGTACTTACATCATTGCTGAAAATGATTTAGTTTTCTTTTGTTTTTTCCATAAAATAAAATGATCGTAAGTCGCCATAATCTCGAGATTTTGGGGAAAAATTTCATCTTGTGCAGTTTTCGTCTCAGATAAAGTATCGAGTGGAGTTAATTCCATTTCATCACTCACTATCAGTTCACTCACTAACCAATAATCAATATCAATTACTACTTATCACTTGAACTCATTGTGGTGTCTTGGTTTTGGTTAGGTTTAGGTATCACAATAAAACACTGTTTGCAATATCACTGCGTTAGGCGTGTTGTCATAACGGCCGCTCGGACCAAACTGAGTGTGGCGCACCACTCCACAATCCCCCACTGCGCAACCCCTACCACAGCACGCATAACTTGTTTATTAAACGTCACATCTCTTCTTTACAAAATGTAAAAAAACAATAATAAAATCATTTGCTTATAAAATAAATGGCTGACAATATTTCAATTAATCTTGCCAGTAATTAATCACAAAGCTAGTCGTTCGTTCACAAATCTAGGTCTTCATGGAGAAGAAGTACAAGAAACTTCAAGGAAACAGTATTAAAGTATTCTATCAACACATTTCTTACATTTCCATAACTTATCGTTAACTTCAAAACAGTTCTATCTCTTGGACCATTACTCTGAATAATAGCAACAATAGAACTTGAATATTGCATTATACAATTTCAACACATTAGCAATATAATATACCTTACACAAAGACATAATCATAATAAACAATTATTACGGTATAATATATGTTAATAGTTAATAGTTAGTTTGTGAATCAAATTCATTACTGGAATCACCAGTTTCTGATTTATGGACCGTCCATTTACTTTCTAATTTCTTTAATTGAATAATGTTTCTACGTGACGTCTGTTCTGTAATATCATCCTGTTCTTCATCACCAACTCTTTTTTTTTTAATGAGATTGATAAATAAATTGTTAAGTTAATACATTTCCTTTAATCATTTTTGTTGTTTTCTTTGATCATAATATTGCTATTTTACTTTACTTTCAAGTAATTTGACATTTTTGCTAGCCTAGCAAAGATTTCAAATTTCAGATTTCAAATTAGCTAGCTTTGTTATTTTACTTTCAAGTAATTTGAATTTTTTTTGCTAGTAATACTGCTAGTGTTGTGAAAGACATAAATCCCTTAGTATTTATTTCTAGGCCAAAATAGATTTACAAGACTTGGGGACTATTAGTCTCAAAAGTCACGACTCCTTTGAGTCTTTTAAGTCCCGAGTTCTTTGACTCTTTGAATCCTATGTCCTCTAAGTATTATATTTTAGACACACATCTAATTTCAATTTTTTTTTCTTGGCTTAACTTTAGATAAGGAGTCAGGCGACTCAAACCCAAATTCTTTGAGACATACTCGAGGAAGTAGCTATCATAGGCAGGTTTGGGCAGTACCTGAATTTCTTGTTATTTGAAATACAACTACCTATTTGGTATTTGTTTTCAAACTACTACTTACAAACGTAATTTGTAATTAATATTTCAAATACCTAACGCTGAAGTGTTTTGTAGCTAGTATTTCAAACACTTATGACTTCAAAATACATTTTTACATAAATACATTTAGTGATCTTATTAATGAAAACGAAAAATAAGCTGCCTCATACATACACTAGCATCTGCACTAGAAGCAGTATATATGTTAATGTTTAGAGTTGGCAACACTACGTGTACTGACTGAATTGTTCAATTTTCCATTGAAATAGTTATGAATTTTGTCTATTTGTATGCTTGTATAAATTTGAGTTATAGGGCTCTATAACTACCTATCACTTGTACCATAAGTATTCCAAAATTATATAAGCATTATTACGAGTAGCACTTTCAAGTGTGCAAGTTGAAATCGTTCTTACATTAGGGCACTTACGACAACTTTATAAGGCTCTGAATGTATTTTGTATTTTAAATAAACAGAGTCAAAATATTTTGTATTTCAATCGAAGCAAAGCATATTATATTTTGCCCAGCCCTGATCACAGGTAAAATTAGCTTACGAATCTATTTACATAAATTCCCAGTTTGGCAATAAAAATGCTACCACTGGTAAGCAAAACGATTCTGTTTTGTTTGTAAGAACCAAGCATTAGTTGCCCAGGCACTAAATATAACTTGATAGTTTTTTTTTTTTTAGTTTTATTGAACTCAAAAGAATTAATTAAACAAAATACTCAAAATATTCATTGCAAGATTTTGATCACTTACTTTACAAATTAAAGTGCGTTTAATTTTATTTAAATAAACAGATGTGGTCTGATTGTATCTGCACTTTTTATATTGGTAAGTTAAAACATTGTCAATTTGAAGTATTTAAACAAAGTAATACCATCTGCCTAGCCTTCTCCCAACCATGTTGGGGTCGACTTCCAGTCCAACTGGATGCAGTCAAACACCAGTATTTTACATGAAGCGACTGCTATCTCACCTTCAGTTACTGGGTAATACAATACCCTTTGGTTAGACTGGTTGTCAGACTTTCGGGCTTCTGACGACCCGTAACGACTGTCAAAGTTTCACGAATTACAGCCGGGACCAACGGCTTAGCGTTTTTTTTTTAAATATTGAAGTCACCACACATAATTACTTCTTTATTTACAGTTTCAAGTTTTGCCAAAACATTCAGTTTCAAGTTTTGCCAAAACATTCAGTTTCAAGTTTTGCCAAAACATTAATTACTGACTCAATTATAGAGTATTTTTAATAATTTGGGGGTCTGTCAACGCACATGGTATATTATGACGTGCTTAACTAGCACAACACAAGAAAGTTCACAGCTAGGTATGTTCAACAGATAATTCAACTGTCTTTACGAGTTTCTGATTGAATGCAACTTTTGTTTAGGATTAGTGAACCAGCACACACAATATTATGTTCATGCAATTTAACTGCAATGGTTCGTGTCACTATAATGACTTGACCTTGTGTTCACGTTCTGTGTCCAAACAGTTTATTCTTTCATTATTTCTTTTTTGTTTTGATATCATCTTTTTCCATTTAAAAACTATTAGAGTAATAATGGCATTAGGGTCATAAATGTATTCTTAATTGATGAAATTATGTATTTGTAGGAAGCCTGTGGCATAGAATAATTTTGAGAAGAATGACTCAGTTTGTTGCAAAGTAATTTCCATAACGCCTTTTCCAAAACTATCAGAAAACATAATGGAGCAGTAAAACTTTACTACTTACAAGGAAGAGAACTAGTTTTTAACTGAACTACTTGCAATGGACCTTGTTCAATGCCTGTTGTATCCTGATTGGGGATACAGACCCAAACACTTCCTAACTGGGACTGGTTCTCCGTTGCCTCAGTTCGGAGAGTGGCAAGTTTAGATTTCCTTAGCAAAGAACAATGAGAGCTGCTGAGAATTGGTGTGTCCACTTGTCTGCATTAGATTTGCACATGTCCACAAACTCATTTGCAGCAAGGATATGCTTCTGAATTAGTTTTTTTCCAGACCTCACATACCTAGTATAAAGAGACTGCATTGACTCTTCTTATACCTGAATTTCAGACTAAACGTTGAGTATCAATCTCATAAATGTTCTTACTGTCTTCTCATTTAATTTGATAGTTATTGGATTTATTTAGTAGCAAAACAAGTTTTTTTTCTTATATTTGAACTCCGTTTTTTTTATTCCTTATTGCATCTTTTTATGATTTTATTTAGTTTTGTATATTTTTTCATTTTATTTTGAGCTACTTTATAACTATTATTATTATGTTTCAATTTTCAATATAGAAACTTCAGTAAAGTCTATGTTTAGTAAGGAAGAAATGTTGAAATTGGTTTTATACTATTCAATATATGTTACTAGTTTTCATAGCCAGAGTACATTCTTTTTGTTTTGTTTCAGTAATTTAGTAACTTGTACATTTGCATGAATTAATTGTATTACGTACATGTATACCTACTTACATGTATTCCTATTTATCTGGTACCATTCAGACTTAACTGAATTACCACATTAACAATAACTCATTTAAAATGCAACGAAAGACATTCAAAACTACTGTTCCATTTCAAACAGAACAACAAATTTATAGTATTATTATTACAGCGTAACTATAGTGAAAACCATTAAAATTGTCTGTATTTAACTGATAATTAATCTTATAAGATCAATTAAATAATATTGCTTGAAAAGTAGACCAAACAAACCAAAGAAATATTTTTATTTTCACTCGAAGGCATATTTTACTTTGCAATCTTTAAAGTGTTTATTATAAATATGAAACCTAAAAAATTATATTCAAATTATAAGTTTCTTGTAACACTAAAAGGAGTTATAATAATGTTTCAATTTCGAGATAATTGTTTTGATAAAACCTAGTTGGTTTTTATTTTCACTAGCGCTGACCCAATTTCTGTTGAAATCTCGTTCTTGGGGATTAATAATGTATTTGGATTTTGTAGTCTATATTTGCAAAAATGTTTATATGATTATCTAACAATGTCCGTGGTTTTTCGACCACAGGTATAGCGTGATGAAATAGGTAACTCACTTGTTATTTTCACATTGCAAATTGTGACAATATGTAGGTAGGTAGGTATTTGATAATTATGCCCGAATGTTTTCAAGATTACTTTGGGCTATCTGCTACTATTGTCTTTTGTTTGTTGTTTGACATTGCTTAAAAAAGTTTTGTTTGTATTAACTAATTTTAGCAGTTCACTATTTAATCCATACCAATATGTTTTTTCTAGCACTAACAACTTAGCTAGTTGGTTTTTTATCCACTAAGGTACCAGGTATCCAGGTAAGGTACCCATTGGATTTATTTAAGCTTATTTAGCTTAAAGGTACCCACTATTCATTTGATAGTTTACCTTTTCAAATTACTTCGTAATGTTATGATATCGATTAACCAAATAATCTATCAGTTTAGGTACCCACTATTCATTTAATAGTTTACCTTTCCAAATTACGTGTAATGTTTTGATACCGATTAACCACATAATCTATCAGTTTCGCACTTTCCACGACTCATTTGCCTTTTTGGCAATTTTGTTATAGTTTAGTTGGCACATATCAACAAATGAGGTCATTATTCTTTTGTTTTGTTTTTTTTTTTTAGATGTTTAAAGTGAAATGTAGGTAGGTAAGTAAAAAAAATTTTATTCGTGACTAGATATTCACGGTAAATAAACAAAGAAAATTAAATGCCACTCACGAATGATTGACGATTTGATTTGATTTGACGATGATGATGATGCATTAAATGACATTCACGGTTTTCACGATTACTTACTGCCATTTCATGTGTATTTTCTTAAGAGCAATAGGTACACTCTTAGGTATTGGTAGTTTTTTGAATATATGATATGTTTTACCACAAATTATTCAGGGGAAACTTAAACTACATGAAACCTCATTCGTTAACTTGCCAACATATCTCGCAACCATTAGGTTGTTTTAATTTTAAATTTTATGCACGACATACCTTAATCCTCGTCGCCACTTGTGGTGTCTTGGTTTTGGTTAGGTTTAGGTATCACAATAAAACACTGTTTGCAATATCACTGCGTTAGGCGTGTTGTCATAACGGCCGCTCGGACCAAACTGAGTGTGGCGCACCACTCCACAATCCCCCACTGCGCAACCCCTACCACAGCACGCATAACTTGTTTATTAAACGTCACACTCATTATCAA
This sequence comes from Cosmia trapezina, assembly GCA_905163495.3. Classification (NCBI taxonomy): domain Eukaryota; kingdom Metazoa; phylum Arthropoda; class Insecta; order Lepidoptera; family Noctuidae; genus Cosmia; species Cosmia trapezina. Next base: position 17,908,371 of record LR991022.1, on the reverse strand, counting down.
TCTATCACACAAAAAATTAAAATTTTCAGAAAATGGCGCGTTTTTGCAACTGGTCCTTTTTTTTGTACAACGGAAACAGCCTATACAGCCTGTTCGATTTTTGACAAATGTTGATGTGAAAATAATGAGGCGCCAACTGTCAAAGTGTCGCTAGTAGCGCTCAGACCAATAACAAAGCAGTTTTTATTCGGAATTTGTAGTGAATTCATAATTAGAGACAATCTCATTAATGCAACAAAGATTATTATTATTAATGCAATAATTATTGAGGAAATGCCTGACTAGATGCTCATCGTCCACAATTACAGACTACCCAAAATTAATGTTTCGGTTATAAGACTCTAAACTGGAATATAAAAAAATATACTTTTATTTATCATTCAGACTTAAAATATAACCTCAAACTTTTTAACACGACAGAAAGATTAAGTTCCGTCGTTTAAAGTTATTACTAGAATGATACAATTGTAAGACTAAACTATTAATTAGCTTTAGGTTGTACAATGAGAGTGCATGAAACAAAAACATAAAGACCATCAAATTGTAAAAATAGAAAGGAATATAGGAACAACAAATTACCTTTCAATTAGGTCCGTTTTCTTTCCACGTAAATCAAATTAAATTAAATTAAAATTCATTTATTTCGGAACCAGTCCATATTATGCAAGTACATGTCAAATTAATAAAATTATATAAAGAATTCATTAAAATATTACAATTAGACACACAACACATTTCAAAACAAAACAAAACATTTGACACAAAACATTACAAAAGTCATTTACAACAACAAAAACACAATGAAACAAAAAGAAAGATGAAACAAAAAGACATGATGACAACTATATAGTTATCATCATATCTCCCTGCGTCATCTCAGTCTAAATTTAGGTTTGGAACCGGAGTGCTCAATATGCAGCCTGGTCCAGTACCGCATTATTGGGCAATCCAGATCCAAATCCATCCTCCATGCGAACAGCTGAAGGTAGCTGTTGGAACTGCCTCGTACGCGGCGCATCAGGGACACAACTCTCTTGCGAATAATCGCTGCAGAACCATCTATATGTGCGTCCGTAAACATACCCGATGCACTACAGTACGCCCTGAAGGCATTATTATAGAGAACACGCAGGGTGTCGTAAGATTTTTTCGTATGCTTGACCCATAGGCACGTGTAAAACGATTGGCAAAATGCCCTAAACAACGTAGCTTTGACTTCCGCAGTACAGCGCGCAAACCTACGAGCCAGCATATTAGCTCTAACAGATAAAGCCCAGAGGCGCTTCTTTTTCTTAACTCTTCTTTTAAACTAACATATTTTCCAAGTGGAACACATACTGTTCTAAATCGGAAAAATGTCAAGAAATCAAAGCAAATAAAAAATCCGAAGTGCATTTTAATATGTTTATGTCACATACCAGATGACAGATGGACAAAAATCACCACGAACTGGTATCCAATAAATATAAAACGCAAACCAGGTAGACCACACAAAAGATGGAGCGATGATATTGCAAAGATAGCAGGCAGAACATGGAGCAGAATCGCCAGAGACAGAACAGTTTGGAAACGGCTGGAGGAGGCTTTTACCGCTATAGATAGTGGTCCTTGTACACCATAGAAAAAAAAAAAAAAAAAAAAAAAAAACCTGTTAAATATTTTATTTGTTTATAATGTCAATTATGGCATAAGTACTTAGTGTTAGATAATAAGGAAAGTGTGCAAGAACAATAAAGCTATTTTATTTTTATTTATTTTATTTATTTATGTCACATAATGACAAGGGCTTACAAGGGTTCGTATAGTGGTGGCGCCATCTGAGATCAGCTTTCACTTGCCGACCCTATTGAATTAAAACTGGTAAATAAATATATTAAACAACCATTTAAAAGACAAAAGACTTTTGAGAATTCAATGGTAAGACGTACGGACTCATTCATTTTTCCTCGTATATTTATCCCAATTTATTCTATGTATGAAAACTCCTTGCTACTAAACTTTTTAAATTGACTTATCCATATCTATGTTTAAAACTAAACTGAAAAACAAAATGATCGAGCTCGTAAACTAAGTCGAAAACAAAAGTCACGACCATAGATAATACACTATATAAAATGACAATGACATTTTATCTAAGATATAAAGTAATAGTCACGAGTTCACGACCGCGGAACAGGAAGATGCCTGTGCAAAAGATTTAATTTTCGAATCATAATAGCCTCTGAAAGTACGCCATGTTTAACTACCTACTGTATTGAAAAAATACATTCAAATCAATTTAAATTTGAAAACACCTACTTATAGATTAAAAATAAAAGATAAAAACCGTAAAATACCATGCAAACATAAAGTATTATAAAATCACATGTCAATTAATTAGCAATATAAACGAAAAACAATAATCAAAAAAAAATTTTTTTTGATGTTATGTAAAAGTCCGAACACAACACAAGTCATAGAGTCTGTCAAGCGAGTCGTGTCCAATGAAAAAGGAGGCCAAAACTAAAAATCTTACATGTGTCAACACTGATATAGTACGCTGAAAACATGTTTGATACTTGAATTTTTGTAGATAATTTTTTTTTTTAAAAAAGTGCATTTGAATGTAGATATTTATTAGTCACAATGGGGAGGAAAACTAACTTTTTATCACGCTAGGTGGCACATGATCGACTGTCCTTTTTTCATTGATTTGACATAACGAACGATTGTCAAATTGTATGGATTTGTTTGTAAAACAACGTACAGTCGTTCAGAGCGCCATCTACAAACAGCTTTGCGTGTGGCTCCCCATTAGAACTAAAATCAGAATCTAGAAATTCAATGCCTTCTTATGAGAAATCACTGTCAGTATCATGAATATCATGCATGACGAAGAAGTCAACGTGATAATCGGAGACTTCGTTTACCTAGTGCTAAAACAGCTCTCATGCGTAAGAGTGTATTCTGCATGGCCCCAAAGTTATACAACAAGGTACCAAAGGCATACAAAGATGAATGAATATTAATAGTTTTAATAAAAGCATGAAGAAACTTTTAATAAATAAATGATACTATAATGTTGACGACTATTTAAATGATGTACTTTAGACATTTGTTACTTTTTTATTTTTACTATTTTTGCTATTATTATTAACATGACGTATTTTATTAAATTATTAACCTTATAAATTTTGGACTTTATTATTATATTATTATTGTATTTGTACGCCTTTCTAGGCAAAACATGTTGAAACTTCTTTTTTTTTGTAATCGTTCCAACTGATGTTAAACCTACACATGTTGTTGACAAATAAATATATCTTATCTTATCTTATCTTATCTTATCTTATCTTATGACGCACAAAAATGATGAAGGGTTCCAACTCCGTATCGGTTATCCTTTGTTTTCTACATGAATAGTGTGATCTGTGCATTTATCCATTAAATACATTTCTTTTCCATTCTTCATTAAATAATTGAGCTAAAAGTATCAAAATGCTGTAGCTTAGTAGAACAGAAGTTGTGACAATCCGTTTGACAGATAATAGTATTGCCATTATAAGAAATCAGCTAAATGGTCGTAGACACGACTCGCTTGACAGACTCTAGGATCACAACACAAGTCGTATGAACACAACACAAGTCATATGAACACAACACAAGTCATATGAACACAACACAAGACATATAAACACAACACCAGTCGTATGAACACAGCACAAGACATAGGAACACAACACAACGAAGAGCTAAGACAAACACAAATTAAGCCGATGTTCGCACGGACGTAAAAAAATCGCGGCGGGATTTTATCGTGCACTAAATTCTCAACTCTCGGTGTGAAGCCGAGCTTCGAGAATCCAACCAAACAGTACCAGAATGTATCCCAGCGCGACGAAAAACACACTGTTGGATTTTCAACTCCCGGCGCTAAGCAGAGAGTTCAAAATGCAGCGCGCGAAAAAAAATCGCTGCGATTTTTTTACGTCCGTGCGAACGTCGGCTTACAAATCATCTAATGAGTAGAGACATCTATCCAACAGGAATGTGTTGAGCCTTGCCTTGAATGAGCCTGTGTACAGTATAGAGTAGTTTCGGGTATTATGGTCTGGTCGGCCAATATGGACTACTACTATATCTCCGAAATAAACCAACACTAGCGTTTAACCTACAGTGCCATGTTGGCGCAACCCCACCCCCGCCTCCTCAGTCAATCTGTGCAGCGCGGCGAGTGCACGCGTGTCCTGCATGCGCTTTTATCCAGAATTACGTATTTCGATGTTATTTTTAGGTAAGTTTAAATCATTTCAGTTATTCGAATAATTAATGTTTTTATGTTGTTAATGCACAGTTTTGTAGGCAAACTCTTAATCTGTAGTGAGGTAACAGTTTTGTATGCATATTATTCACTGGTTTTTAGGTTGGATTTTACTTGTCAAAAACGTTCCTGTGGCCAATATGGCTCACCAGGTAGAGGGCCAATATGGCCTGCTAGGCCATATTGGCTGCCATATGATTAAATAATTAATATTTTCTTTCGTTTTTAGGCAATGGCCCCCCAGTTGTAGGTCAACTACATCTTCTACTCTTACAATAACAAATGAATCTCCTGGTATAATACCCTCCGAAAATGAACCCGTTACGATTCATGCGGCGTCTGATATACAAATCCCTGTGTTAAGAGACCAGAACAAAACTCCACCTGCAGACTCTGAACAAATTATGGTTCCCATCACGATGTCTCCACAACCGTCGACTTCTAGAGACCAGAATTTTATAACACCATTTCAATTATCTCCGATACCAGAAAAAACACCTAGAAAAACTAGTAACCGAGGCAGAAAGGCTTGTAAATCGACATTGCTGACTTCATCCCCGTACAAAAATGACTTGAAAGACTCGTTAAAGAAGAAAAACGAAAAGACTATACGGATAAAGGCAAAAAACAGAAAGGCAAAGGCAAAAAGACTAAAATAATGGATGTACAAATATCTAGCTCGGAGGAAGAAAATGAACCTTTGTACGAGGATAGCTCTGATGAAAGTCCAGATAGACGCAATTTTTCTGACGCGAAGTGCTTGTATTGCGAGTCTCTCTATTCTATGGACAACAGAGGTGAATCATGGATTCAATGTCTATGTTGTAAGCTATGGGCACATGAAGAATGCTCAGGAGTGGAAATTGACATTTTTTTCTGTGAATTTTGTTCCTCAAAATAACTTGCGCTTGATTGTTTGCTCTGATGGGCAATATGGCTCACGGATTTTACGGCTAATATGGCCCTAGGCTATATTATCCCACCACGAATAGATTTTGTGAATGTTCAAGTTTACGAAAAATTTTATTTTTAGTTATTCTGTGAAATTATATTGCCATAAGCTTCTAGTGATTGATTACTGATTAGTTTAATGACTTAATTAACCAATAAAGACTGATTGATCTCATTTACTTCGAGTTTTATTTTCAAAAAGGCTTATGGTGTGCCATAATACCCGAAACTACTCTACTTTTTAACTCAAGCGCTAATTTATTACAAATATTATTGTAAATACACATCAACACGGTCTAGGGATATTTCATACTCAATTAAATAACTCGAAAAGTACTGGCCGCATTGGAATCTTTTAAACACCGATAAGTCGCATCACTACCCCCAGGCAAGACCGATTTTTGCAAATTACTGCGCGAGCTCAACCAAATGCAACGGCGACTCAATTTGTCCAAAGGCTGCGAGTGGAACACCAAGTGCTTGTGAGTGACCAAACTGTAAGAAGGCGACTGCATGAAAGCAATCTACGCTCTCGTAGACCACTCCGGGTCCCACCTTTACGGAGAGGCAATCGTGGACGACGATTAGAATGGGTTCGGAACCATGTGGACTGGGGCCGTGAGCAATGGTCCAATGTGCTGTTCACGGATGAATCCAGGTTCGGCTTCCATCCAGATTCACGAAGGACGCATGTTTGGCGAGTTCCTGGACGATGGAGCCGTCTTCAGAACCCTCAGGAAGTTCACCCATACTAAGGAGGAACAATTATGGTTTGGACAGAAATTCGTCTTGGAGGACGGACGGATCTCGTTTGGGTGCGGGGCAATATGATGGCAGAACGTTGCTGGGACCCGTAATCTTGCCCCACAGAACACAAATGGGGCAAGATTTCCTGCTCTTGCACGACAATGCCCGGGCACACACGCCGAGAACGGTAGCAGCTTGGTTACATACACACAATGTTAAGGCCTGAGACTGGCCTGCTCAATCGCCAGATCTAAATCCCATTGAGCATGCGTGGGATATACTGCAAAGAAGAGCTCTGAAGGAAGTTCCTGAAAATCTGGCTACAGAAGATCAACTTTTTGCGCACCTCAGAAGGACATGGGACAATATTCCGCAGCAAGACATTGACAACCTTGTTCTGAGCATGCCGTATCGTTGCCGATGTGTTATTGAACATCATGAGCGCTTTCTCAGTCTACTAACTTCAAGTTTATAAACACAAATTAAATGATTTTTCTATTTTTGTCAGTTTTTACTCACAAATTAAAAGTTAATTCATATACGGTTTCCGTCTATGCTTCATTTTTTTCCATAAAATCCTGAAATTTTAATCTAAGTACCTTAACCATTATTAAAAAATGGTAGAATATTAAATAATGTATCTTTTAAATATATACATGTCATTTAAATAATTAACACATTGATAGTAATTCGCTTTTTTAAAAATATCCCTAAACCGTGTAGATGTGTGTATTTTAACTGCCTGATATTGTGGACTATGTTCATGACTATGTTTGACTATAAACTACAAGTCTGAAGCATTGTCTATGGTCTGAAGAGCCCAAGCTGAGAGAGAGCCCTTCAAGAGATTGTATTTTTTCCTAATGGCAATAACTAAATTCTGACATTATTGTGTAGTTTTTATAATTAGCTCAAAACCTACGCTCAAAACAGTGCTTTAGTCGTTATTCTGAGAAACAGAACGTAGGTATTTAGAATAAAAATTCTGTCCTAAACCTGTCACTGTCAAGTGTCAGCAAGTGTCAAGTCAAATGTCAATCACATAATTTTGTGATGCGGCTTCATCGTAGCATGAGTTTACCTCATCTCGTTTCATTTATTTATCTAGGGATTCATAAATAAAAACAAATTACAATATATCTGAAACCATCTGTAGAAATGTCATAGCATCTGAATGATCATAACATAACATTGTGTGTATTACTAAAATGAGCAAATTGTTCTAATACCTAACATAAATAACTCAGAATGGACGTAGACCTGCTACGACCAGGCACTGTGCCTATCTCTCCAGACACAATCCTATGGTTTGAATTTCTTCTAGACCCAAATTTACTGAAGAAGCATCTCAGCAAACCTAATCCAGGTAAGAAATTTTGTTTACCAGAAATCAACAACAACAAACAAAAAAATAAGTGTTGAAAATTTTGTTAACTACTGAAATTCTTGGTTTACTTACTTATGACAAGTTTCAAATGTTGAAAAAAAATCCATATTTTTACTAAGCATGACTTGATTTTCAAACACTACTTACCCAGAAACTATTTCTTGGGCTATATTTCTCTGTTTTGCTCAGGTGACTTTCAGAAGTCTCACCTAACTGCTACCAAAAACTGTTACTGCTAATATAATAAACTGTAGGCAGCAATATATTAGTAGTATTTTGCAAATTATAAATATATTTGAAAATTACTAAATGTGTTACTGTGCCATGTTCACAGAACCTACAGCATGTGAGTTGATAGAGGAGTTCCTATCAGTTGACACCAAGAATGGTACCTCCAAGCCCACTAGTGAACGTGTGGTGGATGTGGATGCTCCACCAACCCCCCCATTGGCCACCACTCCCGCACCAGCACCGTTCACTCGGAAACAACTGGCGCTGAAGATCCTTGCTTTGAAAGTTGCTTCAACTTTACATTGGAATTTAGGTAAGCTCTAATATTTAATAGAATTATTAATTACATTTTGAAGTTCTTTATACTAACTACAACTATATTAGGTACCGGGGATGTTGCAGATATTTGCATCCGCATCCGCAATTGCAGAGGTTCCGCATTTATTTAGACCTCTGCATTATAGTCAATACGGAGGTCATGTGGATGCTGATGTGGGTGGGAAAGGGTTATAAGTAAAATCATAATCAACTAAATGGAAATTATAAAGTGATAACAGACCACTACTAGTTGACAATGTTCCCAAAATGCTGGCAGCATTGCCACGTTGTATGACAATGCTTAGCTTTTGGGCAAAATAAAGGCCAGCATTTTGGTAACATGTTGCGTCAACCAGACCAATGGACCCCACGGCCCTATCGTCTCAACCCCAAAAGGTTCAAATATGTACCGAGGGTTCAAATATCTATCAAGGGTACTATATTTGCGCCTTTTAAGACCTTCTGTGGTTCAGCCGCAGCACCAGCCCTATTTTGAGTTTGGTGAAGATTAGACGGCGCAAGGGTGTCTACCCAAGTAACATCCCACACCAAAGGTCGCCCATCTTCCAAAGAATAAGAGTCATTCCATCAGGTCTTTTGTCATCGTCACGCATGAGACCAACAGATTCTAAAATTATAATTATTTAAATCATCAATATAGCTTTAAATTCATTTTTATTTTATTAATTGCAAACCAAATGGTTATTTAAATGGTTTTAACCATAGATAAAAAAAGGCAGACAGATTCTCGCTAACAAAAAACTGTGTCTATCGGAGTCAGCCAGCTTGCTGTACCTACAGGCACACATTTCACAAGACATACAGTATTTTTACCTTATACAACATTAGTTTTTGTTTACACTAAACCCGAAAAAGGGACATTGTACTCGTCATTTTGAACAATTTTTACTATAACCTTGAAATCGAGAAAAAAAAACCGGCTGTTCTGCTGTTGTGCTACATTTGTGTTCACTTAAATCAACAAAATGTATGTAATGTAATCTATACTATCTATGCAAATATATAATAATATCATTTTTTGTTTGTTTGTTTGTACCGAATAGGCTCCGAAACTACTTGACCGATTTTTACCATTTCTTCACCAATAGAAAGTTAAATTGTGAGGAAGTAACATTTTTTTTTTTTTTTTTTTTTTTGTGTGGCAATCCGCGGTCAGTTAAGGCCTTTTAGCGGATGAGTTGTAGGTAACATTGGCTATAATTTATTTTCAAAACATTTAGAGATCCTTAAGAAAATTGCAATAATGTAACCCAAAGTAACAAAATTTTGCCTAAAAAATTCATTATTTGAGGAGAGGAAAGGGTGGTGAGGGGTGAGGGGAGGGGAGGGGTTGGTGAGAGGGAGGGGCCACGGTGGTGAGGTAGAGAGGGGGAAGGGGAAGTGGTGAAGGGGGTGTGAGAGTGGGTGAGAGGGGCAGGGAGAGGTTAGCGGGAAGGGGATACGGTGAACGAACGTGCTAATCTCTGGAAGTAACAGTCGTACTTTGAAAATTCTTTTTCATTTTATACCCCAAATCTTAATGAAGGTTATAGGCATATTTAGCATCTCTCTGGGACCTTTACGTGCCGAGCTAAAATAAAAAAAGGCGGAAATAACACTAAGCGACAACAAAGTATTAACGCGGGCAGGCAATGCTATGCGACGAGGTGGTTCGGGGGAGCAAGAAATTTCACGCGGACGAAGTCGCGGGCAGCAGCTAGTGTAATGTATGTTGGTCCCATAGAAAAAGTTGTTCAAAATCGGGTTTATGGTAAACAAAGACTACTGTTGTATATATTATTTATATACCTTACCATATTACGAATGGTTGACTGATGTGTGAATGTGTTCGTGCGGGCCGGCGGGTCTGTAGGTACAGCGAGCTGGCTGACTCCGATTGACACCTTTTTTTGCTAGCGAGAATCTGTCCGCCTTTTTTATACGTCTATGGTTTTAACTTATGTTACTGTTTGTATGTTCACAACACAGATTCTATTCTAAGTTTAAACGCAAAGACTTATAATTGGCTTTCTGTTGACTATTAATTCCCTTTTTTTTTGTTAAGCTTTTTTTAGCTGTAGGACTTCCATGCTGAAATAAAGACATAAATCGTTACATTTTCACGAAATAGTCTTCTAACCATCAAATAACTACATATAATTTCCAGAGATATATTGATTTTAAATTATTTTAATTTAGTAATTATTTTATTCTAATTGCTACGAATAGAATTTAATCAACATACTTACAACGAAAAAGTGCTGCAATTAGCAAAAAACGTAAGAAATTTTGAATTTCTCCTTGCCGCCTTGACAAGGGCACCGCCCTTAAAACAACTTGAGATTCACGGATGTGAGCCACCAAAAATCTGCATCCGTGGATGTTAAAAATTCTGCAACTGCAACATCCCTGTTGGTACCAACTGACCTGACTGAATGAGCCCCAAATTATGTTATTGGCCTCTCCAGATTGTTGTTTTATTAGAATTCATTACTGTGATGTGAAGTTAGAAAGAGAGAAATCTGTCACCTTCATTCTTATTCTAACATTTTTTATCTGCTCCACTAAGTATTCCTATGAAATTTTCAGATGTATTTGAGAACAAGCTGCCTCCTCAGATTCAGCAACAGTTAATGCAGGATTTGGTGTACATGTCTACTGATGCAGCATTTGCCGTGCCGCCGCAGGTAATAAATTGAATCCAATACTATGTGTATATCTAGAACAAAATTTTATCAAAAAATGTCTGCTTAGTAATCAATAAAGCCAGTTTATACCACTTCTGAAAATGGGTTTCTCCTAAAAAGCTGCACCAAAACAGACCATCCTCTAGTTGTTAAGACTGCTTTTTAAAGTTACATAAATTGCTTCTAGGACTGAATGGAATCCACAACAAAAAGTCTATCTCTTTTACAGGAAGTACCAGCAGAGTTGCTGCAGCAGCCACAGGTGCAGTTTGCTTTGGTTTTGTACCACAGATGGATAGTAAGGTTCCCCGTGAAGGCTGCACTCTATGCCAAGTCAAACAAAATGTCTTACATCCACATGTAAGTAATTGTTGTTTTTATAGGAATTTGCAATTCGTATAGGGCTTATTTAATTAATTTGCCATAATTTAATCAAATTATTTTATTTTAAAAAAACTACTTCGATGTTGTACTTAAACTTAATAGTTTTGTGTTTCTCTATTATTATGAAAGTAGAATGCTAGATTCTTATATAAAACGAAATTATATTGAACTAGCTTTATCCCGCGGCTTCGCCCGCGTGGAAGTTTCAAGTCTATTAACTCAAGGAATAAGATTTTTCATACAAACTTTGGACCCCCGTTTCACCCCTTTAGCGGGTGAATTTAAAAAATCCTTTGTTAGTGCACCCCTACACCTCATAAGGAACCTACGTGCCAAATTTGGAATCTCTAGACCAAGCGGTTTGGACTGTGCGTTGATACATCAATCAGTCAATCACTTTTGCCTTTTGTATATACAGATAACTATTTGAATTTCAATGTAATCTTAATTTACATTACTATTATTAGCAGCTAATAGCTCCACCTACTTACTACATTCACACTTTTTGTTATGACAGCCCTGGCATGCAACTGGACAGCGCCTACACTCCTATAAATCAAAACTTCGAGAAAATCCTGCGAATGTGCGAAGCCTCTCGCTTGCAAAGTATTTTGTTCTTAGATGAGATATTATCGTATTATGAACCAACATCAAGTACTGGTCGTAAAGAATCGAAAAAGATGAAAGTCCCTGTGAGTGAAACTTTTGTACATCTTACTGAAGACTCCTGTGATATGAACCATAACTGGAATGCTGGTGGCGTTCTGATCAGTCAGCATGAATTTGCAATGCAAATACATTTTGACTTATGTTATAATTATTTCTTCTATGGTCAACATAGTTTGGCCAAGAAGCACATACTTGGATGTAGAGAAAATTCAAATCTGCTAGAGAGAGAAACATCAATCTATGGATATGGTCCACACAGAGTGATGCCCTGGGGAGAGTTTCACTATGCAAGCATGTCGAGAGATGATATCTTAGGATACATAAGGGCATTGAATTTGGGCTATGAAGTGTTAAATGAGGAGCCCTCATTGTTACAAAAACTTCAAGATTCCATAGCAAATCACTACACTGGAATCATCGCAGTTTTGCAAGCTGATAACTTGACGCGGGAGATCCCAATGATTCACAGACAAGTTGCTGAACTTGATATTCAAGGGTCTGCCTCAAGTGGCGCCTTCACCGTAGCACGTGATCTACTAAACAGAGTGTCGGCGCTGAATGCCGTCAGATACGCCTTAGAAGGAGGGTTGCCCTCTTCTCATCAAGACTTCCTGAACAAATTCAAAACAGTCGGCATAAAGTTCTTTGATCTTTTGTTCTGGGCACTCGCCCCTGTTTTAATGTCTGATTTGTCAGAAGCCGACTGGGAAAATTTAAGAACGTTTTACCTTCACTTGGCGACATCGCAGTGTAGACTCCCAATTGATAGAATTGACGAGTATTTGAAAAAGCACATTGGTGAATCAGCAGAGATCATAAGGAAGAAGTTAGTTTCCGATGAGCAATTGAACACGATTCTCAATGATCCCGTCAACATCGACGATGAAAACATGGATATACCTCGAGAGTTACTTACAGATGATTGGGAAACACCAGACTTTGAGTTTAAGTCTGTGCCAGAGTTAGAGATGGGTAGACTCAAGAAGCGCCTCATTGAGGCTTCGACGGCTGACGAAGTTCGAATGTGTTTGGTGAAGTTGGCGATGATGGCTCCAGCCTCGCCTCTGTGGAAGATAAGCCCATCGTGGAAGCCAGCGGGAGAGTTGTGTAATGCCTTGATATCTTTGCCGAGAGGATTCTTACAAGACTTTGGTTACGTTGTCTCCGGGGCGGCGCGAGCGAGAGCGGAGGCTGGGTGCTCCCGCGCGGCTCTATCATTGCTCTCAGTACTAGAAGGCGAGGCTCGCAGCCAATTGGGCTCTGGCAACGATCCCACACTCTACCGGTTGTGTCGTCAACTGTCCTGGGAGGTTCTTCTGCTACAAATTAATGTAGTGTTGAGCGAATGGCCACACCACAGAATCAATTTGACTGTGTTGGCAAACAAATGCAAAGCTTGTATTGCTACAGTCACCTCCGGAGACGTTGTCGTTCCTAGACCACAGGTGAGAGAAATAAACTATTTCTTTTCAATAACGTTTTTTTTTTTTTTTTTTTTTTTTTTTTATATATTTCATCAATTAAGTACTTAATTCTGTTTATCCGCAGGTAATCGAAGCGTGTTGGATTTGTTTGATAAATGCGTGTGAATGGGAAGGAGTGGGCATCACAACGGGGCCGGGTGAGGTCGCTGCAGCTCTTTGTGCCGCCTGCTTTGAGTTGCAGCGAGGGAAAGCCTCTAGGAAGTTTCCCAGACCATTATGGGATTTCGGTAAGTACCATTTTAAGTCAAATATGTAAGTTTAGGTTAAGGTAAATGGTTTATTTATTTATGGCCGTAAAATTTCACGAGCGCTTTTTAATCATTGTAATTTGAACTTTATGTCAATTAACATAATGTGAGTTATATGACCCGCGGTCTTAATTTGTTACGGCAAAATTTTATTGAATCTAGGTCTATCTTTCTTTCCTTTCAGCCGTAGCTGTGTACTGCACCGGCCCCGCCCCAGTAAAGAGGTCAGCAGGTGGAAACCCTACCCATTCCCGCGAAGCGCCCGGCGTCTCCGAAGCTCGGAACGCTTTCAACGGGTTCCTATCCACCCTAAGAGAACCCCTCGCCGTCAGCGTGATGGTCTCACTCCTCGCCAGAATACACAATGTTCTAATAGATGACAACTCTTTAGAACTTGTGGTGGACTATACCAATCTCTGGCCGAATAACATATCGAATGTGAATAATTATAACGCTAAATACGTGCTGGAATCTCTTACGGATCTTCTCGAAAGGAGTTTGAAACTGTATCCTTATAATACGTCTTGGTAAGTTCTAAATTATTTTTTGTTTTTATCTCAAACATATCATAATTTTTCTAGCCAGTTTTTCATACTTATCTGGTCCAAAGCTGGACTAAGAGCCAACTTATTATTTGGTCCACTGCTGGACTAAGAGCCAACTTATTATCTGGTCCACTGCTGGACTAAGAGCCATCTTATTATCTGGTTCACTGCTGAACTAAGAGCCAACTTATTTACCATACATTGCTTTAATATGATATCTAAAAATTGTCTTATTATTTTAATGCACAAAGCGACGCAAGACTCCTTGGAGTCTCGGAATAAGAGGTGTTAATTTTGTTCCATTATTCGACGCTAGAGTAATGAATTATTAGCTAATGACAATCGTATAACCTTTGCCTCACCAGGCTCCGTTTATACGGCGATGTGGAGATGGCAGAGAGTCGTTGGGGCGCGGCCCTACGTCGGTACCTGTGCGGTGCAGCGGCAGGCTCGTGGCACTTCGCCAAGCGCGCTCCCGACGAGCCAAGCATAGCGCGGCGCGCGGCGCGGTGCTGCCAGGCACTCAATGCGCCCACACAAGCGGCTGCGCTTTGCCAGCTGCCCGACGAACCTGACTACACCACCGCCTTCAAGTGCCTCGCGGAAAAGGTAATCAGTCCTCCAATTACAAAACTACGGTGGTGTTTAAAAATTGTATTATTTAAGGTCTTAAGCTTAACGCGTCTTCTTCGCGACTGCTTCGTTAGTCTAGTGGTCGCAAGCGCTACTGCTGAGCATGAGGTCCTGGGTTCGATTCCTAGGTCGGGCAGGTTATTGGATCCCATCAGGAATTTCTCAATAGCATCCCGGAGTCTGGATTTGTGCCTGGATGATGGATATAGGCTCGCCCCTTATTACATTACAGAATTAAACAAAACTGGCGAAATTGTGGGTGTACCTACTATAGGTCCTCTTCTTCCTTAGCCTTTGAGAATTATAATTTGATCTCATGAAAGAATTAACCACTGGACCCAACATAAAATACAAATGTATGAAAACTCGTTAAACCACATTACATTTGATTAAATTTGTGATAAATAACAATAAATGTAATAAAATAATGTACTTACAAGTGAAAAGAAATAGTGCTGCTTCCACTACTATAGTTTTTACACCATTTAACTGACCATTTAGTCATTTTTAGGGATGTTTTGTTGACAAGTAAGTGCTTGAGACTGTCGCAAAAACAAGCGACCAAGGCTAGAATTTCCTGGGCCTCAAGCAGTGGCGGCTGGTGGGTCATGGAACTGGTGGTGCACTTTACTAACTCACTAATTATTATTAGGATTGAAAAATGCAATAAAACGACATTTTGCTTAAAGGTACTTTTTTTTTATCAATTCGTCGACTTTTTCCGAAACGAAATGTTCGATCCAACGTATCATTCTTATTTCGTTGGTTCGATCACCTTTTTATTATGGTTTGGTACCTACATGATTGAATCGCCACCAAAAATAATACAAGGAAAACAAAGGCGCTCAATTTCTATGTAGGTACATTTCAGTTTTAAAACTTCGAGTAAATGCTTTATTTTCGTTTTGAACTCTTGTTTTATAAGTATTAAGAAAATGACCTTGGCGGTCCAATCGATTTTCTTTCTAGTTTGTTTTGAAAATATTTTTTATTGTTTTTAATATAGTCAAAGTTAATCCTCATCTTCACAGCTGACACACACACTGTCCCACATAATTATATCAAATCCTTTCAGAATTTAAACGAATACTAAAACAAAATAAATAAACACTACTATTCATGTAAACAAAACATCGCGGCACAATCGCGGCGGCCGGCACTCGGGAGCTCTCGGTAATCTTCGGTTCGGCTCGGTCAAGTTCGGCGCCCGTGCGCCGCACGAGAATGGACTTTTTTACTCCATACAGTTTGTACCCACTATCTTCTGTCTCACGCGCTATGCGTTTTAGCTCGTATCTCATAGAAGTTGTATGAGCACTCGCCGTGCGCTCGGCCTAGCGCACGAGGAATTTTCTTTACAGCGAAAAATAGTTTAGCAAAGAGTTTAATTGGTTCGTCATTATTTCGTAAGTATTAAATAGATAGGTAATCAGATGTATTAAACATTTTGGGTTTCTTTCTAAACCTTTTAAAATCTGGTAGTGCAGCGCACGAGCGCACTTAAGGGGCAGCCGCCCCTGGCCTCAAGTCTGCTATTACAATAGTGTCAGAATGATCTATCATTGATTTCATAATTGTTGATTTTGACAAGTTTGGTAATCTACTAATATAATGGCGTCATTATGACTTTCCAATGGTCCACTCCATTGTAAGAAGTTATGAATTTAGCAGATTACGAACTTTTAGCAAAATGACAATGCAGTGACAATGGGATCGTGTTGGACTGACGAATTTCTAAAAAATAGCATACTTGGGGCCCTGGTTACTGACAAGACCGGTAAAGGTACGTCCGCTTATGTATGTCGGGTCCAGTGGTTAATTCGTTCATGTTTGAGCTCTATATACGGTATAGAACTCGCGTATGTGCAATAAATTCAACCACATACTTGTTATCGCCTTTGCTGACGATGTACAAAAAAATGAAGGAAATCGGTCCAGTAATTAGGTCAAAAAGTAGAGTTTTAATTTTGAGTAAATTTAAACACAGGTCAATGAGTCAATGTACTTGAATACTTGAATATGTATGCAAACAAAAAAACCATGTTCGGCGAACAATGGATTGGGCACTATGGTGCACCGCAGGTGGCCAGCTCGGTTGTCTAAACAGAGTGATTACTTTTACTGAATTTATTGTGATATTGAAATTTACTTTTTTAATTTACGGTTTTTAATTTAATATTTAATTTTGCTATACTTCTGTGGACTAGTATTACTTGTAGTTTAATTTATTATACATGTTTCAGTTCCATACCGTATAATCAATGGGATGTAGGTTGTACAAATCTGATTTTCTTCTCTACAGACGGGCACCGCGGCTGACGCTATGGACGGTTACTACGGATGCATCTGGGACGGCACCCTGCTGGAGGTGGGCGTGGCACTGCACGCGCGGCGCGGTGAGGGAGGGCGGCGGGCTCGCGCCGTGCGCGCGGCGGGCGCGCTCGAGCTCAACGCGAACAACAGCGAGGACATACAGCGCGAAGCCGCCGCCATACGCCGTGCGAGGTTACTGCGTGCGCTCACCAACCAGTACGTCGCGTAAACACTTCTGCGCATACGATAAACGTATGTTTTCTTTGGTTCTTTTTTTTTTCGTAAGTTAGTATCTTGTAATTAAGTGTAATATACAAAAATATAATTATTATTATCATGAACAATTTGGAGTTTTATTAGGTAATAGATTCTCTCATAAAAACTTAAGGCGGAACTAATCGATATTTTTTCCATACAAATTTCGGGATGATATTACTCCACTTATAGATACAACTTGAACATAACATAACATTAGGCTTATTTTACCCGAAGACTTAATCAGAGGTGTATTTACATATTATGATAGTACCTACACCCATATTTTGAACTTGAAATGTTAGTAATAATAATGTAGGATATTAGAAATGAAAAACGTAGATATGGTTAATTCATAACCACAATTAAAAATGTACAATTGAAACTATATCCACCCAACACAAATAATATTGTTATTACTTTTCATGACCAGTTAGTGGGAAGTGCAAACACCAATACTCTGTATTGTTTGTGGTGATATTATGTTCGTATAGAAACCAGTAGGTGTCGGTGCGTCAGTCATGAATTGCGGTCGGGCGCTGCCGTCGCCTGCTAGACTACGTTAAGAAAAAGCACTTGAACCCCCGTTTTCGTATATTCAAATAGTTCATAAATTAAACTAACATTGAAAGTAATGTCATTCGTAACGCTGTCAAAGAATTACAGATAATAATATAAAGCAGCCAAAAAACAAATGCAATACGTCACAATAAACGTCATGTGCTCTTTTTGAATCTGTCCTCTTTTAATGAAATGCTTATAATGTATTCCTAAATAATAATTTAAATTATTATGACGCAACGAGTGCAGGAGCTCGTGGCTAAGTAATAACAGCCACACAGGTCGATCTATCAGGTTAAGCTACGCTTGCCGGGGTTGGTCACTGGATGGGTGACCATCTTTACATACCGAGACTCAGAAAGCACGTTAAGCCGTTGGTCCCGGCTGTCATTCGTGGATCTTTGGCAGTCGTTACGGGTCGTCAGAAGCCCGAAAGTCTGACAACCAGTCTTACCAAGGTAAATAAAAAATAAATAAATATCCTTGTACATTTCACACAACGCCATCTAGTCCCAAGCTAAGCAACCTAATGCTTGTGTTATGGTAACGAGATGGCTGATAAACCACTTATATACATTTTTTTTTTTGTAAATACATACATATTATAGATAGAAAAACACCCAGACTCGGAACAAATACTTATAGGTCGTACAAATATTTGTTCCGTGCAGGAATCGAACCCACGACATGCTGCGCAGCAGTCAATCGCTCAACCACTGCGCCAACCGTGTCGTCAAGGTGTATCGTATTACCCAGTTACTGGGTTGTGGAGGTCAGACAGGCAGTCGCTCCATGGTACTGGTATTCAGCTGCATCCGGTTAGACTGGAAGCCGACCCCAACATAGTTGGGAAAAGGCTAGGCAGATTGATTGACGCAACGAGTGACCTAAAGATTTTATTTTTATCACACCTAACATACAATACCTAATATCACGTAGGTACTACAAAGCAAATCGGTATGGTGCTTACATAAATTATCTTCTTCATTTAAATGTTTGTTGGTTGATGGTGATGGTTGGTTGTTTGTTGGTGTATATTGCTATATTTTTTTACGTAGTAGCAACATTGGGAAATGTATATTGTAATATTACGTTTGTTATAATCCATCTATGTATCCGACTGAAAGACTTGTGTCTATGGTCATGAATAAAAAATATTAAAAAAGTGCAATGGCAGTGACATTGTTTTATACGTGGAAAACACCTAGGTACAAAAGTACAAAGTAAAAAAATACTTTTAATTTTGATGTCCGAAATCCGGGAATCTTCCTCATAACAAAAACGTAAATCTGATTAAAAAAATAGGAGTAATTTTATGAACTAAATTTAGTTGTGACACTCCCCCGCAAGTTGGTACTGCCCCTCGGCATTGTCTTTTTACGCGCTCGTTTTACTATTACTAGTTTTACTTTACTACTACTACTAACTATTATTAATTTACTAGCGTCTCTGCTCATCACTCATACTATCTCTGTCGGACACGACAGACGGTGAGACAGCGTGCTTTTTGGATAAGCCCACCAGTGAGTTCGAGTCCGCGACTTTAGATTAGATTTATAAAACAATGTTTAGATCCATAGACCTGCTGTCTATGGATCAAAATGTTGGGCCACCAAAAGGAATGAATGAAACATAATGCTAAGAGACATGTGTGGTGCTACACGAATGGATAGAGTAAGAAAGATGTGCAAAAGTATATGTGGAAGATGATATGGCTAGAAAGGGAGTGACTACCACGATGACTACTAATAGAGAAGTACGTAAGAAAAAGACATGTTGCGCCGACCCCTACTAAATTGGGATAAGGGCAGGAGAATAATGATGACATTCTCTCATAAAATAACAATCAAACACGTGTGTATTCAAAGTAAATGCTTTATTTAAAATAAGTACAAAAATGAGATGCATTACAAACATGTCATCGTGTAGGCCACGTAGGATCGTATTGTTTTGTCGAATCAGAAATTTTGCAAATCTCATCTTTTAGAATGACATGTTGTATGTGTCTTTCTTCGTTTATATTATAACGTAAATCCGTCGGTGTTAAATTATGACAATCAAAAAACAAAACATGAATTAATCTTTTTTTTTATTTTATTGAACACAGGATACCTTTCAGTAGGTTCGTTGGATTATTAATATAAATGTCGTAGGTATCTACCACAGAACACTATTACTCCTTCGGAGTTCGGAGGTATCTACTACTAAAAATATGGCACAAAATCATTCAATGTCGGTATGCTTGTTTGTAGAAACTTACAACATAAGAAGTTATTTTATTTTGACATAGGTACTTAGTTAAGACATTTGTTTTTTTTTTTTATAATATCAATTTATAATAACAAAACGACATAAACGTCGTAAAATCGATAAGTATCGGATAAATATCGCAAAAAGACAGAATTCATCTTTTACCTGCTAGTAAGTAATACATACATATTAGTATAATGCAAGTCTCACACTACATAAAAATCAGTCGTTTTCCTGTTTAGAGAGCAGAGAGCCGAAAGCCATTCGAGTTTTTTAAACATTTCATAATTATCACATATAAAAGTTTATAACATTTATGTTCTGTAGGTTAAGAAGATATACATTTAATAACAAGTTCCTTGTAAGGTTTTATCACCATGAACGGTCATTGACCCAAAAAACCATCTTGCAACGATGTGGATGACCAAAATAAACATCGCGCGAAATCCGTGGCCTGTTTTGCATTACTTTATTTTGGGTCTAACTGAACCATCCATAACGTATTCGAGAAGTTTTCTGAATGAGCGTAGAATTTATACATAGATAAATTTATAAAAAAATAATGATTACAATGCGTTTCAACTAAGAATAGGAATGACCTTGCAAAAACAACAACACCTCGTTTACAAATTTGCAAAGTCTGTGACATATTTTAACCAAAACAAATTCCAAAAACAGAACTAAAATGGATAAGGATAACACTACAAAACTTGGCAAGCCGTATATTCCTAGTTTCAGTTGAAAGTTACGTTCCTATTCTTAGTTGAATCGCACTGTACGTGATCTGTAACGTTGTTGGTGTTTACTTCACATAAGTGCCCAGGTATCTCTGGCAGTTAGGGCAGTAGTGATCGGAGTTTTTAGCTGATTCAGCGCCATACGGAACACAGCACAAACAACTGGAAAAAATAAACAAATCTTTACACTCGTTAAAATAGAGTTGATTTCAAAATGACAAAATGTGGGTGTACTAAATGTACACCTCTGTCTAACCCTTCAGGGAAAACAGGCGTGATGTTATGTTATCAACAAATTAATTTTAAAAAAATGTTAAAGTTGCAGCTGAAACTAAACTTTATGTGTAAAGCCTGATGTACACGGGTATCAAGGTACAGTACTAAACTATATCTACCAATGTAGACAGCAGTAGAGTACTAAAACTTGGAAGAGTAGAGTGACTAGCCCCGCGGGCAAGCTACTCTACCACTTGCCGTCCCCACCACGGCGATCACTCTACTCTACCGCCTACTCGACCTACGTATACATATAGTTTATGTAGAGTAGAGTAGGACTTGTGCAGACTTGTGCAGATTGTTTAGTGACGTACGATATTCGAGCGACGTACGTGGCGTTTTATGAAACACTAATTACTCTAATACTAAAATATAACGTGTAGACAGTTACTCTACTGAAACTGGTAGAGTACTTGGAATTGGGAGAGTAGTACGCTAGTTGACTCTAGCGTTAACTCTAACCGTGGACACCAGGCTTTAAATTAAATTAAATTCATTTATTTCAGACTGAAACCAAATTTATGAAACTTAGTTTACGTACCACAGCATGCCCCAAAGTGCGGCGGCCATATGGGTGCGCGATGTGGTGGTGTACTTGACAGCAGTCTTGACTGACGCGCGGCAAAACTGACAAGTCGTCACCGTGTTGTCCGGACCGAGCAGCTGCATCTGAAACAACTGTACTGTTAGCCCGATACCACATCAGAATCATTGTTGGCTCTGATCCATGCACTATTTACCCACACATTCCTCAGATAGAAAAAGATTCTCCAACTATGACTTTTTTTGAAGCGAAAACTTCTTTAGGCGCGTTGAGCGATTTTTGGTAGGGGGAAATCTTACGGGTTCGTGTCACCGCGTCACTGCGACACCGCGACATTCTATGCATAGTTTTACTTTACGTTAAAGTTTTCATTTCTGTCGGCAGACCCCATGACTGTCAATTTTTTATTGTTTCTAGGTGCATATTATTTATTATTATTTTATTTATTTCAATCAAATTAAAAAATTACAATTGCACAAAAATTTTAATTTATAATACCTAAGTAGTCAAAGAGGAGCTCGTGGCTAAGTAATAACAGCCGCACGGGTCGATCTATCAGGTTAAGCTACGCTTGCCGGGGTTGGTCAGTGGATGGGTGACCATCTTTACATATCGAGGCTCCTCCGTACCTCGGAAAGCACGTTCAGCCGTTGCGTTGGTCGCGGCTGTCATTTGTGGATCTTTGACAGTCGTTACGGGTCGTCAAAAGCCCGAAAGTCTGACAACCAGTCTTACAAAGGGGTATCGTATTACCCAGTTACTGTGTTGTGGAGGTCAGATATGCAGTCGCTCCATGTAAAATACTGGTATTCAGCTGCATCAAGTTAGACTGGAAGCCGACCCCAACATAGTTGGGAAAAGACTAGGCAGATTGATTAGGTAGTTATAGAAAATTAAAGTAATATCTTAACATTAGTCAGTACCTACACAACAACGTGAACCATGCAGCAATAGTTCACGTACTGACAGTCGAAACGTTCAGCAAAAGCGTTATTGCTACGATGAATGCCCAACATTTGGCGGCCATGCATAGACAAAAAAAACATTTTAAACAAGTTCTAAATTCGGCGCACTAGTCATTTATATCATAGATAATACACTATATAAAGTAATACATTTATATTCCATCGTCGTCGTCCTTCTAATGACATTGTTTGAATAATATGCATAATTATATAGATAAGTAAGTATGTAAAATATACGTAAACAAACTAGGAAGGAAAATATTATTCATAAATACCGCTGGTGCTGCTGGCATTGGCTCCGGCATTTGTTGCACTGCCGCTGGTGCCTGGACTTTTGGGTTAAACTTCTTTATCTGTAAGAAAACATAGAATGCTATGAAATACCTATAATGTCCTCATAAAATAAACTAGCGACTATTGATGTGGCACAAGTCAAAACATCAAGATTGCTGTGCTTCACCTAACTTAAATACACATAAACCTTTCGGTAGGAAAGGTAGGTACTTATGGAAGCACCTCCTTCGCTCCGCTTGGAGTATTAGTGTTCTGTGACCTCCTGCCACATTTCGTCCCCCGGGGGAACGGTTTTTTTTTTACATTTTTCGTCAAAAGTCAAAAACTATGCGGCCTAAAAAAAAAATAAAAAATGTTTGAGAATGTGCAAACAGCGCTCTTTCATATGATACCCGACATGCTCTAGTAGCACCATTTTGAATTTTTAAGACGTTTCAGTCCCTGTTACAACAAAAATATAAATATTTTTACTTCTTATTTGCAAAATAGTTATGTAAATGTCATCTAAAACTGTTCCAAATTTCAAGTTGATAGCATTAGTCGTTCTTGAGATATCCAGGTGTGACAGACAGACAGACTGAGTCACACCCTAAGGGTTCCTTTTTTACCATTTTGGTACGGAACCCTAATAATGTCAAACATAACTACTACTCAGGGAGTCATTCTGTTCTGGGAACATAACATCATTAGATGATTAGATATTGTTAGTGTACTTAGTTTGTTGTTTTGTGTTAAGTAGGTAATGCGTCATGGTTTCTTTTTAGGTATACATACATACTGACAAAGTGCATGAACGTTTTATCGTAAAACTAAATAACTTGTTATCTGCACGTATTATTATGTCCTCTTCGAGGTACGGTCAGGAACGAAAGTCGATTAGCACATAAGTTTTTAAGATACCTATTGTTGAAAAATAATATTTATTGATCGGTGCAGAAAACTTTTTCATACAGACTTGTCAAAGAAATTCTGAAAAAATTGTGTATCAAATAATGTGCCAGTTTAAAATTTTAGAGGATCTAAAAGTAACAGGGTTCTTGTGTGTAAGTAATAACAGACGCACGGGTCGATTGATCAGGTTAAGCTACGTTTGCCGCGGTTGGTCCGTCGATGGGTGACCATCTTTACATACCAAGTGGCTCAGGATCTTTGACAGTCGTTACGGGTCGTGAGAAACCCGATAATCTGACAACCAGTTTTACCAAGGGGCGGTATCGTATTACCCAGTGACTGGGTTGTGGAGGATAGGCAGTCTCATAATCAGACAATAATGTTCCCACTGTTGGGACACAGGCCTCCTCTCAGTGAGAGGGAGTGGGCTGTAATCCACCACTCGGGCTCAGTGCGGGTTGGTATATGTCACATATGTCTTTGAATTTTTGGTTCTAGGACATGCCGGTTTCCTTACAATGTTTTCCTTCACCATTTTGAGAGCAGTGGTGATGAAATTATTTACACAAAGTAAAGCGCCTGTCTGGGTTCGAACCCACGACATACAACTTCTAAGTCGAGGCCTTTACCACTGGGCCACCACCGCTCTCCAGATAGGCAGTCGCTCCATGTAAAATGCTGGTATTCAGCTGCATCCGGTTTAACTGGTAGCCAACATAGTTGGAAAAGGCTAGACAGATGATGTAAAAGTAACATGCTTAATTAACTCTCGTTGCTGACCGTACAACAAGTCTATAATTTGTGTAAAACTACCAGAAACAATTACACTGGTCAACACTGGTTTTGCCACATGAACTTTGATACTTAGCTAATTTTGTTTTATCAATCTACCCTCATTATTAAATCACAGTTGTCATATGTCAATTAGCCTCATATTTGTTGTGATACGGTAATACTCATAATTGTACTACGGCAATAAATTAACAGAAACGCTTACAAGTAAATCGTTATAAAAATATTTGTCGTTGAATTTGAACACTTTTTTGGGGTTGGATCTAGAATCGTTTGGCAGGAGGAGGGGGGTGAATGGGGTGAAAGTTGGTAGGGGTTGGGTCCCTGATTATAACGCTACCACTCTCATTACAAGGTAATGCATATTTTTTGAGAAATTAATAAAAATTATTTCTAACCTCAAATCAGATAAACAGTGAAATGAAATGTCAAAATGGGCGATTGACAACCAAATTTGTATCAATATATTGTCTGCGGTGTAAAATGTCGTGTAAAATACGTGAAACGAAACGCAAAAAAAAAAAGTCAGTGTCA
Source organism: Cosmia trapezina (assembly GCA_905163495.3). NCBI lineage: Eukaryota > Metazoa > Arthropoda > Insecta > Lepidoptera > Noctuidae > Cosmia > Cosmia trapezina. The sequence goes on along the minus strand of LR991022.1, from coordinate 17,883,375 downwards.
TTCAACCTAGAAATTCTGCTCAGAAGGAAGTTAGTGTGCACCCCACTTTATAGTTAAAATAGGTCGAATCTGTCCCAAAACCGAATCGGGGCACCCCGACTTTACGTAGTCTTTTGGCTGGCATACTAGAGTGTATATAAAAACCCGGAGGCGCGGAGGGAGAGCAGCCCCCGCCCGCTGTAACAAAGGTTAGGCACCCATGCGAGCCGCAGCGGCTGAGGTTGGTCGCCGGAGGCGACCAGCAAACCGAAGCTGCGGAGGTGAGCATGGGTGCCTGTCCTTTGTTACGTAAGGGCGAAGGGGCTGCACTTCCCGCAGCGCCGGAGACGTTGCAGAAGCAACTTAAGTGTTTAGAGGTTAGGTTGCAATAATTAGTTTTTTTTTCAAGAATGGTGCTTATCTTTACATGGGAGTTGTGGGGGAGTGTGCGTTAGGGTACCCCCCACCCACCCTCAACCCCTACTTCTGCCATACGATACTAAAAGTAACTTTAAAGTGTTTTGAGGTTAGGTTACAATAATTAGTTTTTCTCAAGAACGGTGCATTACCTTTTCATGGGAGTGGTGGGGGGGGCTCAGGGTACCCCCCTCCACCCCCCCACACCGCCCCCACCCCCCTCCTCCTGCCAAACGATTCTAGATTTTAACCCTTTTTTGTGATTTATTAAACCTGTGAACATGTCGAGGAAGTGTAATAATGATCCTAACTCTTTTTGTTATGTCTGCGGAGAACTTACATTCAAAAAACAACGACGAAATTTTACGAATCTTGTGTTGGAGTGTTATCACCAAAGTTTTGGTTTTTCTGTCGCCCATCAAGACAAATCCTGGTCCCCTCATGTCTGTTGCATAACGCGTGTGAAAAATTTAACTGACTGGAAGAAAGGTGCACGACCTATGCCGTTTGCAATGGCAATGGATCGCAATGGGAGTGGATTTTTGTATCTAAAAGAAAAATTCCCTAAAATAAGTGATGCAAAGATAAAAGAGGGTATTTTTGCTGGCCCTCAAATTAGGGAGTAAATAAAAGATTCAAGATTTGAAGAAAAATTAAGCGATTTAGAAAAATCTGCATGGAAGGCTTTTAAAAATGTTGTTGCAAATTTTTTGGGTAACCACAAGAGTGACAAGCATTGCGTTGCAACATGTCACTTAAGATCCATTTTTTAGACTCGCACCTGGATTTTTTTCCTGACAATTTAGGGGCTGTCAGCGACGAGCACGGTGAGAGGTTCCATCAGGACATTTCTAATATGGAAAAGCGGTACCAGGGCAAATGGAGCCGAAATATGTTAGCAGATTACTACTGGACAATTAAAAGGGACCAACCAGAAGCTAAATATTGAAGAAAATCTTAGATTATTAGTCATTTATAAAAAAAATAAGCTTTTGATTTACGAGATCTGTGTTTTTTCTTAATATTTTAAATAACTCAATAGAATAAAATCCTTCTCTAGCAAATTTTTTTAATTGTTAATTTTTTCTTACAATCTGCCTGCCTAGCCTTTTCCCAACTATGTTGGGGTCGGCTTCCAGTCTAACCGGATGCAGCTGAATACCTTTTCTTACAATCACCAATTAAAGTAAAAAATATCAAAAAAGTCCGTGTGGCACGACAAAGTTAAAATTTTGTGTACCAGTGTTATTAAAAAGAAGCGCACAAATAAAAATACATAGCATTATTATTATATTTATGTAAGTACCTGAGCTTGGTTCTCGAACTCCGAAGGATACAGAGGGAGTCCGTCGTTGTCCATGGCCGGTCTGTAACAAAAAGCAATTGATTTAATTGATGGTACATCTTAAAGTGACACTTCCTTAGAGGTGATCGATTACGAAGGTCGACCACAAACCACACTAAAATAGGTATGCTAGCCTCTAGCCTTGGATGTTTAAATGTCAGATAAAAATGAAATCAAACAAGTCTGGACAGCGGACACTTGGTGGACACAGTCGACGCGTCGCGTCGGGCAGACAGTTTTAATAGATTTAAGTGGACACGACGGACGTTGTTGGTCCTTTTTAGGGTACCGTACAAAAATGGTAAAAAGGAACCCTTATTGTGCGACTCAGTCTGTCTGTCTGTCTGTCACAGCTGGATATCTCAAGAACTACTAATGCTATCAACTTGAAATTTGGAACAGTTTTAGATGACGTTTACCCAACTATTTTGCAAATAAGAATAAAATAAAAATATATACTTTTTTTTTGCAACAGGGACTGAAAGGGGGTCTTAAAAATTCAAAGTGGGGCTACTAGGGCATTTAGGGCATCATATGAAAGAGCGCTGTTTCCACATTCTGAAACATTTTTTTAGGCCGCATAGTTTTCGACTTTTAATGAAAAATGTAAAAGAAAATACCGTTCTCGATTCGAGATTTTTCTATGTGATAATAATATATAATAATAATAATAACCCCACCGCAGTATCTCTACGTTGACGTCGTGGTGGGGCTTGCGCGCTCCGAATTTTAGGTCTGTGCCGGTAGAGTTCACTTTGCCGGAACAGGTCTAGGATGAGGAGCCAGACCAAGAGAGATACAGAAACCCGCAGGGCAGCATGTGGCGAGCTGTTGGGCAGTAGCGACCCCACGGACCCTATCTCCCGGGAGAAGTCTTGTTCCTCACCTCTCGCTTGCCTTTATTGGCCGGCTGGAGTGAACACTGACGAGGAACAGAGCTCCCACCTCTTTCTTGCCTTTATTGGCCGGTTTGAGTGGAGATTCGCAAGAGCAAACGTGCTCGGAGGAAGGAAGTATTCCAGTAAGTGTTTTTAGGGATCTTGACCATCTTCCGGGCTCTGGGATTGTTCTGAGAACCGTGGGATACCTCTCCACTCCTCACAAGCACCTCAGGACATGTTGCCCCCTTGCCGCTACGACACTATGTGCTAGCGACCTTTTCGGGGGCCCATTATTGTGTGTGCAAGTCACCCCCTGCCATTTTATCCGTGTATTACAAAACATTGATCCGGCAGGGGCCATAGTCTTTTCATAGTTCTAGGCAACCAGTCCACTTTAGCCACTCAAATCCATAGTCCAATCTCTTTATTTCTATATACTGCAATAGTCCTGCACCAACCGGGGGTTGTCCTTGGGTGCACTTGCATAGTGCGTACAGGGATAATCGTCGGTTGGTGCCTCATTTCATTGAAAGCGTCTAACGGGCCTCTGCGAGTTGGCTTTGGCCCCTCGTACGCCTTCTAAAGGTCCGGGACTCCAGGGTCCCGAGAATTGTCAAGATAATAATAAGGCAGGGGCCATAGTCCTTTCATAGTTCTAGGTAACCAGTCCACAGCCACCCAAACCCATAGCCCAATATGTTTTGTTTCCATGTTCTGCAATAGTCCTGCACCAACCGGGGGGTTGTCCTTGGGTGCACATAGTGTATACAGGGATAATCGTCGGTTGGTGCCTCCTCATAATTTAAAATTGTCTAAGGGGCCTCTGCGAGTTGGCTTCGGCCCCTCGTACGCCTTCCAAAAGTCCGGGACCCCAGGGTCCCGAGATATGTCAAAGACACTTTAAAAATAATAATAATAATAATATCCTTGGACATTTCACACAACGCCATCTAGTCCTAAGCTAAGCAACCTAATGCTTGTGTTATGGTAACGAGATGGCTGATAAACTACTTATATACATAGAATTATAAGTAAAGATTACAGGAAAAATAAAACTATGTCTCTAAATAGCACACTTTTCAGAAATCGGAACTGAACCCTCGATGCGCGAGTCCGACTCGCTCTTGTCCGGTTTTTTTTTTATTGGAGTTTACTCCTTATGTCCGGGCCACATCAACAGGATATGCCGTTGATTATCGCGATGAAGGACGAGGCCGTAGATGTAGCCACAACCTAACGCGATAATTTGACCGAATCTTGACCGAATTTAAGGCGCTGACTGACTACGATTTCAAACGTCACACAACCGCGTAATCTATTGTCACCATTAGGTGGCTTGAAATAAGGTTGAAAATTGAAAATAATATTTGTGTTGCCGAGATGTGACTAAGCTGCGAATGTGCATTTATTTTCCCGGTTTTCTTTACATTATTTAGAATATACACAATAAATTAAATAATTGCCCGGTTAAAGTTTAAAAAAAATGCTAATTCTATTAAATTCTTATCGTTATCGCTGAAAATACGTTCGACGCCAAAGTTTATTTTTGTGGAGCAACTTCCAAATTTTTTATTGGGAATATTAAACTATTTTTTACCATTCTATTTGGCTAAAGTTTTTCTTTAAACCCTTCTGTGTCCACTGTATTTTTTGCGTCGGATAGTTTCCTTGCGTTGCGTCATACTGGACAATCCAAGAAACCAATATTTGTGTATATTAAGCTAACACCGCCAGGGCCGGATTTAGGGGTCCAGAGGCCTCGGGGCAACAAAGGAGTGGAGGCCCCCTTGCCCTAAATTATTTTCCAAATAAAATGAACAATTTTTTTCAGTCGAGTTTTTCAATAAATAATTTATTGTGAAACCAAGTAGATTCTCTTAGTATTTAACAAACACATATAAATATAATCGGAAACAAGAATTATCTGAAATTAAATTTTAGTGTTAACGAACGGAACCTTCGAGCTTTTTTTGCCGAAAAATCGTTGATGATTTCGCTGAAATCCAGTTCTCGGAGTAAATCGCTTTCAATGCTCAGGAGAGAAAGCTTTGATAGACGGTTTTGTCCCATCGTGGTTCGAAGCCTATTTTTTATAATTTTCATTTTTGAAAATGAGCGCTCTCCAGTGCAATTTGATACCATCAAAACCAAATACATTCTCAATGCAATTTCGAGGTTTGGGAATGTAGCTCTGAAATTTTGATCTTCGAGAATTTGGTAGTAAAATTGAGATTTTGACATTTCACTGATTGCCTGATTGGAGTGAACAAATATAGATCAATGATTTCTGTTAATATTTAAGATTAATATAATCAAATAATCATGTATGTATAAAGTACTTTAGGCTGTAGGTAAAGGTAAAAGCGAAAAAAAAATATCAAAGGAAAAGATGTTTACTAGGTTTACTAGTTGAAATTTGAAAGAATTTTTTTTTTCCGAAGTCTCTATTGTGGAGGCCCCCTGCTTGTGGAGGCCCCGGGGCTTTCGCCCCGGTTGCCCTCCCCTAAATCCGGCCCTGACACCGCGCCTTAAGGAGTAAACTCCTGTCATGCGTCGGAGCTCACACACTTTTTTAAATCTTTAATCATGTAATTAATTAACATTGCCTTGCTGGCTAATAATATATGAGCCACATTGTGAGTTCACTTTCAGAATCCGGGGTATATTGGTAGGTAATGGAACAGACAATTACTGTGGTTGAGCAGATGTGGCCTTCTACAGTTACAAAACTATAGGTATACCTGATTAAATCAAATAAAAAAGCCGCAATGTGATCGATATTGGCACAATATTAATTATCTACATTATGCGTTATTTACTCAACAACTGTATTTTATATCGAACTGAATGATGTGTAGATAACAAACATGCAGCAAACTAGCAAATGCTCTGCGAAGTTCTCACAGTGCAAGGAGTGCGAGTGCATCACACTAATATTATAAAGGCGCAAGTTTGTGTGTGTGTGTTTGTTAGTTCTTCACGCTCAAAATGCTGGACTGATTTGGATGAAATTTAGTATGTATATAACTTATACCCTGAACTAATACATAGGCTACTTTTTATCCCGGTCTACGCTGGCGAAACCGCGGGGCGCAGCTAGTAATGAATATGCTATTGGTGTTCTTTAATAAATAAATAAATACTTACCTAACTAATATCAAAAATATCCATCTGAATCTGCACTATGTACCTACACACGTTAGTTATGTATATCCCAAACAATGCATATGATCTAAATGGGCATAGAACACATAATATATTATATATGTACGTACGATACAAAACAAACTTGAAGAAGGTGTACCTACCTACCTACAAAAGATAAAATAAACAAATTAGGTATCCGTTCGAACAAACCCCGATAAGATAAACAAATTAGGTATCCGTTCGAAGAAACCCCGATAAGATTAAAGATCTCCGAGACGCGTAAATTCCTTTTCTGTGTTCAGTAGGCGATAGTGCCATCCATCATTTGAACGACAATAACGCGGGCGATATATTACATAGATAAAAGTTCCATACGCAAAATACGCGCATTGTCGTAGAGTTGCGGACCAGCCCGTATTACCTAGATAAAAGTTTCAATAACTCAACGGCCGAACGGAATTTGTATGAAAGAACATCGGCCAAATTTCTATAAAAGCTGGACCTGAGTTTTATTTTCAGTGTACAGAAACAAATTATAGTGAGATTTGATTGTTTTTATGTAGTAAACACCATCCCTTTCGAAAATAATATCTAAATAGCCAAGATATTTTAATAATGCAAAAAAAACTTTTGAGGTTATCGGTGTCCGGAAATCAAAAGCACAGAATAATCGTCACAAGCGGTACCTAGTTATTAGTCTGTAAAACAATGTCAAGGTCAAACAACAGAAGGAAATCCAATTTAGTACAGTACGTATCACAATATTCACACTAACAACAACAACACAACAATGCGAGATTGCCGGGTGCAAAGACTACAGTATATTAGTGTCAAATTGACACCGATGTGCGGTGTGATTGACAGTATTGACACTGTCAGTCAATGGCGCGCGTCGATGACATGTTATGACGTTCCGTTGTAAACAATTGAACAAAATGCTGATACTTACTATAAACCCACACAATTATTTTTATGACAAGAATCCAATACATAATAAAAACAGAACTAGTTGGTTTGATACACAAGTGTATAGAATTGAATTACATATAATAACTATTCAGAAAAACGTGAATAACTATAATCTTTGAGTACTAAATCAAAATGAATCGTCAAAGGTGCGTTCTGAACATGTTATTCTAAATAATTTGCAAATTATTCTATTAACAAAAAAAAATGTGTATATCTTTTTTTTCTGGCGACTTAAATATCTATTTCTTATGTTTTTTAAGACCTTAAAAAATAATAGATTTTTTCATATATATGGCATATTTGTACACCACCGCCTCGTCGTCAGGTACGATTTGGCCGTCCTTCTTTGGTAGGTAGATAGATTAAGACCTGGATTAACAATTATATGCTACTTTTTATCCCGAAATAATGCGAACGAAGAACAGGCAACGGCTACTGTTTGATAAAAGTCGTTTTTTCGTCAATTTTCACTTTGACGGAACGTGTAGTTCGAAAATGGGTAGGAATTCGAAAAAGTATAACAAAAAAAAAACAGTAAACAAAGAAAAAAAAAAAGAAAAAAGTAAAAGTTGTAACAAATTTTATGAGCTATTACACAGCATATATTTTTTCTATAGATATAAGCTAAAAACCCAAAAGTGGGAACTTCATCACCCCTGGCGCACCTCCTAGACGCGGGGAGCCGGGGACTTTTAGGTCCGTATTATAGAAGGAAACTCAAGCACTGATCTTTGCTTAAAAGTTTAAAACTAGTTTCAACCAATCAAATGGCTTGAATCTAGTTTTAAATAATGCTTGAGTATTGAGTGACGTTATGTAATACGGACCTTAGTATGTTTACTCCCTAAGCACCCTGAACAACTTTCTGAAGAAATCGCTTACGTGCCAGCTCACGCACTGTACACGGTCTTTGAGGAGGTTATCAATTCGAATGTTTATACCGGATGACTTTTTTTACCGTTTCGAAAAAAAATGGGTATATTAGGTGAACGGAGTAGAAGCCTATGGAATACCTAACTTTTTTTTTTTTTCTTCAAAAAAAAAATCAATTATTGGATAAAATCGTAAGATAATCTTACGATTTTATCCAATCATTGATTTTATCAAAAAACAAACCAAAATGATGGAAAGTAATTCATGTTCCATCATTTTGGTTTGTTTTTTAAAATAGAAGAAAATTGATGAATAAAGAGAGAAAATTTTAAAAAGTTTTTTTCTGTTTTCATGATGTCGATCCATCGGGTTAAGCTACGCTTGCCGGGGTCGGTCAGTGGATGGGTGACCATCTTTACATACCGAGACTCCTCCGTGCCTCGGAAAGCACGTTAAGCCGTTGGTCCCGGCTGTCATTCGTGGATCTTTGACAGTCGTTACGGGTCGTCAGAAGCCCGAAAGTCTGACAACCAGCCTTAAGGCTCTTACAGACAGAGGCGATATCGCGGTCGCGACGCGATATTTCGATATTATATCCGTAGAAAAATATCGCGTCGCGACGCGATATCGCCTCTGTCTGTAAAAGCCTTTACCAAGGGGTATCGTATTACCCAGTTACTGGGTTGTGGAGGTCGGACAGGCAGTCGCTCCATGTAAAATGCTGGTATTCCGCTGCATCCGGTTGGACTGGAAGCCGACCCCAACATAGTTGGGAAAAGGCTAGGCAGAGATGGAGTCTAGTCGTAGTCGTCGTGCTGGCCAGTGCACTTATTCTAAAAATTAAGTTGGCGCACTGTTATGAAATAAGTAGGTACCCAGATACCTATAATGCATTTTCAGTGGACCGGTATAGGATCGAATAATTACAAAAAATCTTTCCACGATAAAAACGTACTGTTGCAACAATGGCATTCGCTTCGGAGCGATTCTATTTTTTTAAATCGCTACAGCTTCAAAGTGGCAATGACATGATCACGTGACATTTCGAATTTTCGATAGCTTAGGTCAACCCCATACATTTTTTGGCTTTTCTACTAGCGTCATCGCTAATCGAACAAATGTTACTTTGTCTACTACGCCCCCTGAATATTTCCGAGGTTGTGAAGTGAAAAGGAAAATACGCCTCCAGCACAGGTTTCATTTTACAGACAACAACATTCATTGCGTTAATTACCTTGTCGAGCAAAGAAATTCTTTCAAAATACGAAGCAATGGATTAGCAATTTGCTTCAAAATGATTCAGACTCCGATTGATAGTGTGTTACTCAATTAAGGTGCTGAACTAATAATTCAAGAAAGGCAAAGTACCTAGATACCTAACCACCAATTTCATTGGCACTGCACAGTTGAAAAAAATAGTAGTAGGTACCTAAGTAGGTACTTAACGTGTAAGTACTTAAGAGGAAACGTGGGTGCTCTTTTCTCCATACAAAAAGATACAAACGCTCTCGCCTGTTTTCTTTCTGGTTAATGACCATAAAGCAATGATTTTTTACAGAAATATAAATATCAGCTACTTGTATGCCCCTATGTTTTCCTTTTTGATGATATATTATTTTTATAAGAACTAGAACCCTCAAAAAATGCTCAAAATTGCCTATTCAGACCGCTGTCAACAGACGCCTAGTGTACCAATTTGACAACTATTAACGAAAAAAGAAAAACATAGGGGCATAGTATATATCCTTCTTATTCAGTTTATGAAATATCTTTTAAATTGGTCCAATATTGGAGGAGGAAATAGGCGAGAGCCAAACCTCGAAATGTGACTTTTTGCAAAGGCTATTTAGTCGAATCTGCAGTTGTCCTTATCGCACGAATTCGAGGGTGGAGCGCTCGCAGAGCGACAGCAATACCTTCTTAAAATACCTAATTTTTCGCCCCCATTTCCTGTTAAGTTTATGTAGGTACCTCAGACTAAAGTTATAAGTAAGTACTTATTTAGTGATCCAAAGATGGTGCAAAACAACGTGAGGAAAATCCTTATCTATGTCACTAAGGGCCCATTTCACCAATGGCGTCGTTATCCAAGTATAACTATTCCAGGGATAAAATTATTACCTGCATTTACTCTCAGAATAACTCATATTACGTTTCACCACTTTGTAAAGACAAAAAGTAACTCCTAGTACCTATAACTATTCTTTGTTATGTGTTTTTTTGTTATCTGTGGCACGTTGAATGTGAAGTGATAAACAAAGGAATGTGAATGCAGACAAATTCAATAGGCTTGTCATTTTCTCAGTACAGTATAGCATAACAAGGCCTTTTTAATTTAGTCGTTACTTTTAGCATCTGTGCCAATGTGTCTCGGATATAAATTCCAATTGATGTTCAATTTTTAATAATAAATTATATGCTGCTGCTTTAGATAAACGAAATCTAATCATGAAATCCTTTTCGTCGTAGTTGTAAAAATGCTCATTTCTTTCTTTAAACCATCTTGAACGTCTCAAAATAACATAGTTCTATCTTCACTATCACTTTCACTGTCCGATAACATTCTTCTCAAACGCTGCATTTCTTTAACTACTTGTATACTTATTTTCTTTGAATTGCAATGCACATCAATAGTCGCTCACACAAGACAAGACTACAAGTGGTGATGGTAGGCGGTAGCTCAGCTCAGCTGACATAAAAATTAGCCTGTTATTCCTTCAAAATTGGTGGTATAAGAGTTACTCTCGTATATCTTTGTTATTCTCAGGATAAGTAGTTGGTGAAACGAAAACATGGTTATCTGAGAGTAAATAGTAGCTTTATCCTTGGAATAAAACTTATTCTAGTTTGGTGAAATCGGACCTTAATGTCATTAACAAGAATATTAATTCCTATTAGGTATTAGCAATAATTTTTTATATTATATTGTCATTAGCAAGAAATTATTATGGTGCAATAAATCCAAGGCTCAAGAGTCGCGTGCGCTTACGCATCTAACTGTTACGTTCGTTTTCCTTGTATTTGTGTTCATCCGGTTTTGTCTCGAATCCAGTCCCGAAGGAGGAAAATGGAGGCAATTTATGTTGGAAATTAGAAAAACCTAGTAGTACCTATGATGAGATATTTTTAATGTAGCCTTTTTGAATAATAATATATTAAGTAGGTACAGATCGTGTGGTATTGTAAATAGTGAATTGACTGAAAAGTTGTGTGGAAATCGGTTGTCATGGTATGGGCATGTGATGTGGAGGAATGGAGGAAAATGTTGTGAAGAAAGTTTTAAGAATGAATGTGGATGGCTATAAGAGTAGGGAAAGACCAAAGAAAGGATGGATGGACTGTGTGAAAGGTGATATGGCTAGAAAGGGGGTGACTACCGAGATGGCGACTAATAGAGAAGTATGGAAGAAAAAGACATTGCACCGACCCGAAGTAAATTGGGATAAGGGCAGGAGAATAATGTCATGGTATGTTGCATAAGTAAATAAATGTTCAATTAAAATGTTAGATCTATTTGTGTTTGTACAGTCAACGGCCAGAAGTCCACTTACACTGCAATGACCATTATAAGCTGCGGCGCTTATACCTATACGGGCTACGGCGCCGAAGAAGGTCATAAGTAAACTAATATTGCTATACCATGGTTTTGTGAGATTGCTAGTCGACTTCTGGCTGTTACTGTACCTAAGTAGGACTCCGCTAAAATAGAGTTTTATACAATTATATCAAAATATGAAAGGTAGGTAAGAAGGCAAACATTGTTTCTCATTTTATTAAAAACGGATAGGGATTTGTTTTAAATATTTTTTACTAATTAAGTACCTACTTACCTATCTTATTTTATAAATCCTAACTTTGACGATAACGAAGTTGAACAAAACAATTTGTTACGCTTTTAACTGACTTCAAAAAGGAGGAGGTTCTCAATTCCTCGGAACCTTTTTTTTTACTCAATCTTTGTTACTTACAGATTTTTTTTTTCGTCAATACAACAGTTAATTATCTTCAGCCTTACACTTTCTGTTATCATGTTCAACTGGGCCGGTAGTCTCGACATTATTAACGTTGCTCTAACGACAGCAATCATTCGCTAAGTTGTAATGGGGTCCCTAGACGGTCAAAATGGTTTGACAAGCATGAAAAAATCATTTACAGTTTCAAACCAGTTGCGACGAGGACCGTTTTAACGACTAGTTTTCGTTTTATAGAAAACTGTTGCGTTTCGTCGTCAAAATAATTGACTACGACCCATAACAAAAATCACGTCCACAGTCCAAAGTCCAAACGATCCGGATGTGACGATTTTTGGTAGTCTCGACACTCAAAATTAGCGATTGCCCTCTATATTTAACCGATTCTCTATGATTTTCCTAATGTGAACGACTGTAGTCAGCGACCAATTTTGAGAGCCCGCTAAGTGATTCGGTAGCGTATTGTAAACTAAGTACTTATATTTTTTTGGTTTTTATGTCAATACAAGCATAAATTATACGGAACAGGCTCGAAGATGTGTCTGTAACTCTGTACAGATTTACGTCCACATGAAGCTAAGACATGAAGTAAAGGTTCGGAATATACTCGACATACTACGTGCGAAAGCGTCGCCCATATTAATTGCATTAAAGGGAGCCAAAGACATAATAATCTCTTTGAAGGGAGCGAATCGTGCTATTTTTCGTATCTCTATAAATAACACACAAACGTAAATCATGTTTTCAACTTTATTTAAATATCCATTATGTATGACAATCATCTCCCAAGTTCACACATTCTAATAATCTAGATCTAGGCACTGTTTATACGACAGATGTTGCACCTAACCATGTATCCACATGACAAATAACAATAAGCAGTTTAATAAAGTGGGTCGAAAATCTCCAAAAACCAAAATCATGCACTTTTGCCAATGGGTATCCATGAGATAATTAATGTAAAATTACACTAGTCAAGTAGAAAAAGTGAATGTCACAAAATTTTTGGGGATCTTAATTAACAGCCAGTTAATGTGGAAGTCACAGCCAGAGGACATTATTGTAAAAGTGTATGGCTTGAACCGCTATGTACTTCCTACATAACGGTTCAAGCCATTCATAACATTTAGTGTGCTCACACGTAATGTTTTGTTTTACAACTTACTACCGTCAATTTAATTTGATTCCTACTTAACTTTTCATACAATTATGTATTAGGTATACTTATTTATTCTTTTATAAGCTGCATAGTTTATCAAAAAGAGTAAATCTGCCAAAAATATTGGTTGCCTTAAGCGTACCATGGTTTGATACTTTACAACTTTGAAGTAGCCGCATTTGTAAAACCTATTGATGTTTTAAAAATTTTCATTTTCTACCTCAAATGAAACTAGACAATGTGGTACAGATATGAGATCTCAATGTCAGAAATTTTTGTGCACGGTATTCTCAAACTTCTATAATCAAGAAAAACTATTAGTTAGGTATCTGTGCCATACAGATACATAACTAATAGTTTTATATGTAATTTATAATAAAATACCTAACAATAATAAAGACTACAGCTATTGCAGGAACTTAGAAAACAGCTAACAGTTTTTATTATTCTGTACAAGATTTCATAGCCAATAAATTAACTTCATTGAAATTTAGTTTTTGTAATTTGTTTAAATGTAGGTACTAAATTTGCATTCTATATTAGCTAGAATGTACTTACATGGATTCCTCAAAACTGATTTCAGTTTCAAATGCAAATAAATAAATCTATACTATTGAGAAATAAATAACAACCACAAATCATGTTCTCAACTTATTAAATCTCCAGTATCACAATCATCTCCTAGTTTACACATTCTAGACACTTTTTAACGAGGCATGTTGCATAGCTATTGAAAAATCTTTCAAATTACATTTTAAACTTTCACTACATAGTCACTTAGTTCAACGTTTTCTTCTAAGTCGTTCCTTTACTACAGGAGATAGCGACCACAAATGACGCATCTCCAAGCTGTGTGGTCTTCCGAAGTGTAGACCGCTTACTTCGTGCCGGCTCCCAGTCCTCAGACAGACTAAGGATGGATAATGGATAACTTTCTGTAGAATCCCGCATGTTTCTGTTTCATTACGCAGCTATAAGTACTATATAGTGAGAAACTATAAATGCAGTGAGGTCGCCGCTTAAGCTAGAAATGTGTTAGCCGAGTAATATAATCTGCTGACGAGTTATTTGTTATTGTCAATCAATGAAACAATAATAGGAAAATACCATTCAAAATATTAGTTTCCAAAGACAACTAATCAAACTATAGACTTCACCTTGACCACAGAGTACTTTTCGACTGACAGAATAAATAATAGTGTTGCAAGGAGGAGAAGTTGCAACTTCCATAGAAAGTTACCCCACGTTCGACAGCTGAGAAAAATATCTCAAAAACCGGCTAAGTGCGTGTCGGACCACGCACAATGAAGGGTTCCGTTGGTCGGGAACATTGTTACCCAAAAAAAATTTTTTTTTATGTGATAAAACTACAAATGAATAATTTTCGGACTTTTGTCTTTACTTGTGCTGTGTGTGAGACCTTGCTTCTTGCCAAATTTCATAATTCTAGGTCAACGGGAAGTACCCTGTAGGTTTTGATTTATTTGCGAGTATCAAAATATGTCGTACATAGGGCCGTATTTTTTATCGCAATGACTTAGAAGCTTGATTTTTAAGAGCTGCAAGGGACTATAGACTGACGTATTTGATATTTATTTCAACATGATACCACAGTATAAAAACATACAGTAGGACGACGCCTTTGATCTCGTGGTAAATGCTGACAACGTCTAGACATTGTCGCAACAGCAAGGGTTGTCCCAAGTAAATGATATTAATTAATTACTTTTTTTATTTGAGATCAACATTATTAAGCGACATGAACTGAGTGCCTGCTTATTTCTTAAGGTTGATTGATGCGCCAAGGTAGCCCGCGAAATTCAAAATTTCTTACGATTTTTGCAATTTGTAGGTCAGTGTGAGCTTGTATGTTGATTAAAATATGATTCGCGGCCGTAGCTAATATGGCTTTACAGAATTATAATCATTAGAATCAGCAATACAACTCCATACGTTAGCATTTATCTCAAATCTAGCGATTTCATGAAATCATGAGGTTTGAGGTAAATGCTAACTTATGGAGTTGTATTGCTGATTCTAATGATTATAATTCTATAAAGCCATATTAGCTACGCCCGCGAATCATATTTTAATCAACATACAAGCTCACACTGACCTACAAATTGCAAAAAACGTAAGAAATTTTGAATTTCGCGGGCTACCCTGGCGCTTTCGCCTTAAGTTTTTTTCTAATTAATTTTTATTTTTCTTTTTAGTTTAATTATTATTTTTCGACACGGATGTCATTCTCATGGTTTTTGAGGTCGCTGATAATGATAACGAAGTTAAAATCAAAATTCAAGATGGCGGCTGCGAAAATTTTAAAATTTTTCGTCATGGGTATCGTTTCCATGGTTTTCAAGGACGGTAAGCCCGATAGTTGCCATGTTGGATTTTCATTTTGAATTCACAAAATGAAAATCCAACATGGCAACTGCGAAAATTTTTGAATTTTTCGTCATGGCCGTTATTTTCATGTTTTTGAGGTCGCTGAAAACGATAATGAGGTCAAAATGAAAATCCAAGATGGCGACTGCGAAAATTTCAATTTTTTTTTGTCAAAATCCATTTTGATTTTGACCTAATTATCGGCTTTAGCGTGTTCAAAAGCAATAGAAACGACAACCATGATGAAAAATTTAAAATTTTCGCAGCCGCCATGTTGGATTTTCATTTTGATCTCATTGTCGTTTTCAGCGACCTCAAAAACATGAAAATAACGCCCATGACTAAAAATTTGAAAATTTTCGCAGCCGCCATCTTGGATATTCATTTTGACCTCATTATCGTTTTGAGCGAGCTCAAAAACCATGAAAATGACAGCCATGACGAAAAATTTGAAATTTTTGCATCCGCCATCTTGGACTCAAAAATCATGAAAATGACACCCATGTCATTATTATTATTTCATTTACTTATTTAATTTTATACATACTTATATGTTACATTTTTAAATAATATTAGAATATAAAAACAAAAGGGTCGTGACGGATAAATCTTAAATTTTTTTTCGCCTAGCCCCCATCCGCCAAGGTCGTACACACTGCTACACATCAAGCTATACATTCCCAGTTTACTCTGACCTCTCACTGTAAGGAAATCTTATACAATGCGAGATCAACTTATACTGGAAATGTATAGCTTGATCTGTAGCCGTGCGTACCTACCTACCGTCCAAAAAAACTTAAGAAATCACCAAGCAGGCACTCAAATGTTACTATGTCGTATCTCTGTATTTTTCCATGTAAGTACATAAATTAAATAATAATAAATTAAAACAATAATAAAATCAACATGATAGCCCTGAAAATCGTGTCCCGAGCTACGAACATGGTGGATGTATGCAGCTCGGGCTCGCGCCTCCCGCGTCTCGCCCCTCACGCCCCGTACGATTGCCCTGTCTAGACGGCTTCGTCGGACGACTGTATGATTTATAGACTGTGATGATACCTTCTCGCGTTTCTGAGAAAAAGGGTCTTATAGGCTGACAGACTTGAAAATATTTTTTTGTGTGAAAAAAATTACAAATTAACAATTTTCGGACTTTTGCCTTTACTTGTGCTGTAATATCTTGCTTCTTGCCAAATTTCATGAGTCTAGGACAACGGGAAGCACCCTATAGGTTTTGATTTACTTGCGAGTATCAAAATATGGCGCATTAATGGCCGTATTTTTTTATTGCGTTGACTTAGAAGCTTGATTTTTTTAGAGCTCCAAGGGACCATAGACCTACGTATTTGATATTAATTTCAACTTGATACCCCACGCGTTCCTGAGAAAAAGGGTCTTAACAGACTGACAGACAGACAGACGGACAACAAAGTGATCCTCTAAGGGTTCCGTTTTTTCCTTTTGAGGTACGGAACCCTAAAAATAGGTAAAAATGAGTATTAATAAATTGCATACCTCCTATTGCCATCCTTACTGGCTATCATACTTAGAAATTGCTACAAATATTCTTTCAGGCACAGTATTATCTACTTAACTAAAAATATTTTACTTTCATCCATGCAATACCTACTATTCTAACGACTACCATAAAAAAAGAGCGAGTCGGACTCGCGCACCGAGGGTTCAGTTCCGATTTCTGGAAAAGTGTGCTAGATAAAGAAATCGTTTTATTTTTCTTGTAATCTTTACATAAATAGCCTCCCTGGACTGTCTACGGCCTGGTGTCAATAACCACCAATGGTTGAAGGGAATGGGTACGATTGGCTTAGATTCACAGACAGACGTGCTGGATGCTCTCCTAGCTAGTACGTCAGCTCGTCGTTACCCAGCGATCTGCTGTGTCCTTTCATCCATTGCAGTGTCACTATGTTGCGGTTAGATACCGTCACACGTTCGAGTACATTGCGACATTCTAGTACTTATTAATCTCGTGGTAATTTATTTTTTCTGTAAGGATTGGAGCACTGAGGCACTGTCTGAGAGTATACGTATATGGTTATCCGTAACTCTCCTGGCTTCTATGATGTAAGCCGCTTGTATGATACCCACACACTCTGCCTGGTAGACAGTGTTAAATACTCTCAGCGAGCTGGATATGTTTATGTTGAGATCGTGTGAGAAGACTCCGACTCCGGTTCCGGAGTCGGTCTTTAATCAATCGGTGTCATCGTGGGGCTCTCAACTCTTGCGGGCCTGAGTAGTCAACCCATCCTTCCGTGAGTATTATGTTGTAATGCTTTTGGACAGGGCTATGTCGCATTGTGATGCCATCATTGGCTGTCGTTTGATCGCATCCTCCTTTATGCGTATGTGCTCGACTTTAGAGTCTTTGCTCAGGGTTCCTGTTAGATTGAGCATAGAGGCGGCTAGGGCCGCCTATTCACACATGATGAGGTGTAGAGGCGGCAGTCCAAGCATTGCTTGTAGAGCAGCAGTGGGTGTAGTTCTCATGCAGCTAGTTCTCTACTATTTTCAAAACTTGGCGCATGAGGTCGCGTAGGGTATTTTCATGGATGCCATTTATTATTATGGTTATGTCGTCGGCGTAGCCTACGGTGAAGTTCGCTGGTGGACATATCGTTCACCAGCCCCGCTCTGTTGCCACACGTGGTTGAGTGGCGCGTCATGGAGGGGGTGGAGACCTATTCCGATCACCGGTACATCCGGTTTGATGTCTCCGCCCATACCTCGAGCGCGCCGGTCCGATAGGCCCCGAGTGGTCCACGGTGGGCGCTGAAGAAGCTGGACCGGGAGCTCCTCCTGGAAGCCTCGATCGTGCAGGCCTGGGTGTCACCACCGGACAGGCCTGACGACATCAACGACGAGGCGGAGTGGTTCCGGGAGGCCATGTCCGAAGTGTGTGACGTGGCAATGCCCCGGGTCCAGCCCGGTCGCGGCTTTCGCCAGGTGTATTGGTGGTCGCCGGAGCTGACGGCTCTGCGCGAGGCGTGCGTTGCCGCGCGGCACCTGTACACCAGGCACCGCAGGCTCCGTATCCGCCCTCCGGATACGGAAGCCATTCAGGCGGAGCTGTACGAAGGGTACAGAGCGGCGAAGACCGCCCTCCGAGCGGAGATCTTGCGGTCCAGGGATCTGGGCCACGAGGAGTCGCTGGAGACTCTGAACAGAGCCCCATGGGGGCGCCCCTATAAGATGGTGCGGGAGAAACTCCGCCCATGGGCGCCCCCGCTGACGCAGAGTCTCCGGCCCCAGCTCGTGGAGGACGTGGTGAGCGCTCTGTTCCCTTCGCGAGGGGAACATACTCCCCCGCCTATGGCTCCGCCTCATGCGGTGCCCGCTGCGGACCAGTACACCGACGACGACGATGATGCTCCGGAAGTGACCGAGGTGGAGTTGAGAGCGGCGGTACGTAGGCTCAGTGCCAAAAATACCGCCCCAGGACCCGACGGCTTACCTGGAAGAGCCTAGGTTCTGGCCTTTGGGGCTCTCGGGCCTCGACTAGGGGGGCTCCTAAGCGCATGCTTGGAGAGGGGCCAGTTCCCACTTCGCTGGAAGACGGGGAAACTGGTCCTCATTAAGAAGCCGGGGCGCCCTGCGGACTCTCCGTCCGCTTACCGACCCATCGTGCTGCTCGACGAGGTGGGCAAGCTCTTTGAAAGAGTTATTGCAGACCGCCTCGTCGGGTGGCTGGTGCAGGAGGGGCTGGATTTGGCGGAGAGCCAGTTTGGTTTCCGCAGGGGGCGCTCTACGGTGGACGCCATCATGCGCGTGCGAGCCCTCACGACGGGGGATGCAGTGGCCCGGGGTGGGGTCGTCTTGGCGGTGTCCCTAGACATCGCCAACGCCTTTAATACCCTGCCTGGAGTTGCATCAGGGAGGCATTCCGGTATCACCGGATGCCGACCTACCTCTGTCGAGTGGTCGAGGCCTATCTGACGGACAGGGCCGTCAGCTACCCCGGTCATCAGGGAGAGTGGAACCGGCGAGAGATGTCGTGCGGTGTCTCACAGGGATCGGTCCTGGGGCCGCATTTGTGGGACATCGGTTACGACTGGGTGCTGCGCGCTGACCTTCCTAGCGGCGTCAGCGTGGTATGTTACGCTGACGACACGCTGGTCCTGGCGCAGGGGAGGTCGCACCAGGCGGTGGCTGACTTAGCGACACGCGGGGTTGCGATAGTCGTGGAGAGGATCCGGCAGTTGGGACTCGAGGTGGCCCTGCAGAAGTCCGAGGCCATGTGTTTTCATGGTCCTCGGAATGCGCCACCGTCGGGTTCCCAAATAACGGTGGGAGGGATTCACATCGGAGTCGGGTCGACGATGAAGTACCTGGGACTCGTCCTCGACAGCCGGTGGAACTTTGTGGAGCATTTCCGACGTTTGGCTCCCAGACTGGCACGGGCTAGGGCTGCTTTGAGGCGGCTCCTGCCCAATCTGGGGGGTCCAAACGCCTCCTGCCGGAGGCTCTACGCGGGGGTCGTGCGGTCCATGGCCCTTTACGGAGCACCGGTGTGGGCGCGTTCCCTAAGGCTGAGGCCAGCTCAAAGGTTGAACGCGTCCCAGAGGGTCATGGCCATCCGGCTAGTCCGGGGATACCGCACGGTCTCCCGGGAGGCGGCGAGCCTCCTTGCCGGATTGCCGCCGTGGGATCTGGAGGCAAAGGTCCTCGCGCACGTGTGGGAGTGGCGCGAGGAGGCGAAGCGCTGGGGCGTAACTCCGCTGCCGCGAGAAATCACGGTACAGCGGACAGAGCTCCGGCGGGATCTCATGGCGGCATGGAGAGCGTGACTGTCGCAACCCAGCGCTGGGCACGCCACAATTGCGGCGATAAGTCCCCTCTTTTAGGAGTGGTTAGAGAGGCGCCACGGCGTCCTCACCTTCCGCCTGACGCAGGTCCTCACCGGACACGGTTGTTTCGGGAGGTTCCTGTTTCGCATAAGGCGGGAGGAAACGCCCGGGTGTTACCATTGTGTGGATCGCCCGGAGGACACGATGGAGCATACAGTGGAGGTCTGCCCGGCTTGGGCAGAGCACCGCCGTGTTCTCACGGAGGCGATCGGCGGCGGCGATCTCTCGCGTCCGAGCCTGGTCCAGGCCATGGTGCGGAGCGAGAGTGCATGGGAGGCCGTCACCTCCTTCTGCGAAGCAGTGATGCTCGCGAAGGAGGAGGCGGAGCGCGTGAGGGAGAGGCAGCCTCACGGCCTCAATCGCCGCAGGAGACGCCCTGGGCGGCGGGAATCGCGGGGCGATTTCCGGCCACCGTAGGCGCGGGCCTGCGGACGGTGAGCAGCGGGTAGCTCGCCGTCCGGTAAGGACCAGGCCCGAGTCGACGGCGCGTTGTGTTCCACGCGCGCCTCAAAGAGATGTCAGCAAGTGACGGGGTCCAATAGGGCCGACGCCGCTGGGGTCGCGGGTTGTTTGAAGAAGATACCGCGGCCCTGGCATAGGCAACTGAAGGAACACGGGTGGGTTTTAGTCAGTAAAAGTCTGACACGCCCTGCCGCTCCACCCAGAGCGGGAGAAGTTATTTGATGATTTCCCACCCTCAAAAAAAAAAAAAAAAAAAAAAGCCTACGGTGAAGTATCCTTTGTCATTGAGTGTTTTGATGAGGCTGTCTACGACCAGGTTCTACAGGTAGGACCAGTCAGCGGAGAGAGGATGAGAATTGATCAGCAAATAAATTCGAGATAGCTTTACTTCCAGATGCAGTTACAGTACCTAGGGTAATTTTAGAAGGATATGAAGTGTTACTTTTCCAAAGGTTTTTTATATGTGACCAGAAGAATTTGGGATGAGCTTTTATTTTATTTTCTAATTCGTCTATGTAATTATTGTAACATCTTTGCGCAAGTTTTGGACAGTCTTTTCTTAGATAATTAAATTCAATTACATCTAGTGGATTATTATATTTCTTTATTCTGTTATGATATTTTAATTTTTGTTTGAGCAATTTTATTAATTGGTTTGAATACCACGGTGGGTATTTTCCTAGCGTGAACAAAGTTACTGGCACATATTTTTTAAAGATGTCCCTAACTATACTATAGAATTTATCCAGCATATCATTTACATCATTATAACATAATGCAAATTCATTTTCCCAGTTGATATCCTTAAGTGCTTCGTAGTCTGCTTTGTAATAATTGGGTTTGTTTAATAATATGAAATCATTTTTAATAATTACAGGTAGAATGGGCATGAATTCTAAAGCAGGGTGAAACTTATCCAACTCTCTTGATGATGTGAGGCTTATAGGCCTATTAGCCTTGTGTATAGTCGGGTTTTCAGGTTTGGGTATAAAAAGGACTTTCACTTCACGCCATGCGAGAGGTATGTATCTGAGTGCTATTCAGGCTCGAGAGATCTCCAGCAACCATGGTGACAAATGAACCACCCCCACTGTAGTAGGGCTCGGAAGATGCCATCCAGTCCTGCGGACTTATATGGCTGGAAGGAGTCTATAGCCCACTTTATCCGGTCTTCTGTTACTATATTGTGTGCTCTAGACTAGTCTTGATGAGTTTGGGGTCCATCCTGGTTCAGCCTCCCACCTACTGTCCTCTGGGAGTTTACAATGTACGGTTTTTAACTACCTGATTGAGGCCGGACCATTGTTAAATAGCCGTCCGTGTGTAATACCTATATTTATTTTACAAAATAAATAGATTTTATATTCAGTAAGCGTTACTTTAAATAATACTTTTTATATGTTATTATTAACCTAGTATAATAACTATTATCAAACAATCACAAATGAGTTAATTCAGTGTTTAATTGCTTTTTAATCATATTGTAAAACTAAAATCAGAAGTTAGTATATTACAAGTATTCTGCCCCTGAATAATATTCACAGCAATTTTTTAATGTGCTAGCCAGTAAGGATGATCACCGGAAGTATATCATTTTTTTATACTAATTTTTAGCAATTTTTTGAGATACTTATCTTTGCAGTCGGAAGTGGGGCATTATTGCTACTTCTTCTTTCTAAATCCTTAGATATCTAACAAAAGTTATTGCTACTTATTAGTTTGAACTAGAGATGTGCTAGAAATTACTTTTCTGTTACCAAATACCTAGTAACTGCAGCTTAACAGATAACCTAGGAACTGAATTCACAGTTCCCTTTTACCATTTCACCGTTTACCATACCATGGCGTTCGTTTGTTCATCGTTAATTTATCAGTTATTTATTTTATTTTATTAATTTTAGGAAAGCTTATAGCTAATATAATTTCCATATATATAGTAGGTACAATGTGTAAAAGATGGCCAATTACAAGCTTCCACCAACGATTATAATGAGTAACATTAACAAATACGAGAAAACAGCGACGTGAGAAATAACTAAAGTCTCACGCTCAAAGAATACAGTAAAAAAAAAAACAAAAAAAAATGGTTATCGAAAAAACAATTATTCAAACTTTTCCTTACTTCCTACCAGCTGAAGCCGTTTGACACTTGAAATGTCACATCCGTCAAGCCGCGGGCGGAATTCCCACTGCGCGACATATTTATGACCCTGCTTAAGGTTGATGCGCCAGGGTAGCCCGCGAAATTCAAAATTTATTAGGTTTTTTGCAATTTGTAGGTCAGTGTGAGCTTGTATGTTGATTAAAATATGATTCGCGGCCGTAGCTAATGATTATAATTCTGTAAAGCCATATTCACCGCCATATTATTTCTGTTAAGCCGTCACTTCGTGTGCAGTAGTTTTTATGTTTTTGATATGTATTAGTTTATTATTTTATTATTTTGTAATTTGTGTATTTTATCTATGGGCCTTAGTTGCCTGACAATAAAGGAATTATTATTATTATTATTATTATTATATTAGCTACGGCCGCGAATCATATTTTAATCAACATACAAGCTCACACTGACCTACAAATTGCAAAAAACCTAAGAAATTTTGAATTTCGTGGGCTACCCTGGCGCATCATATGTCGCGCAGCGGGAATTCCGCCCACGGCTTGACGGATGTGACGTTTCAAGTGTCAAACGGCTTCAGCTGCTAGGAAGTAAGGAAAAGTTTGAATAATTGTTTTTTCGATAACAATTTTTTTTTTGTTTTTAACTTTTTTATTGTATTCTTTGAGCGTGTGACTTTAGTTATTTCTCACGTCGCTGTTGTAATTTTAGAGCCTAGGAACAAGTTACCTGTTAGCAGTATTATCCTGTTAAATCCCATCTCTATTTTGAACCATGAAAAATAGTGTTTTCAAGATAAGGTAAACATATTCACTACAATTTTCAAGAAAAAACAATTATTTTTATTAAATCTTGAGCTCCAATTTTCCCCGTTATTCAAGGAGATTTTGAAGTGGCAATAATTGTATTTGATGAAACCGAACTATTACCATTTGCCCGTCTAGAGGTGCCATTTGGACCATAGAGCATGTAAGTAGGTCCGACCGAGCGATTTCAGGATCGTTAAAATGTCGAGACTGCCGGCCCTGCTTTGTATAAGTACTAAACATTTTATTCAAACGTAAATATTCATCCAATTTTGATAAAGTTGGACATGGATGTAGCTGATACCCTGGATTTACACATAGGCTACTTTTTATTCCGGCCTACGCGGGTGAAACCGCGGGGCGCAGCTAGTAAATAAATAAAAATTAAAAGCTCTTCATAAAGTAAGCGCATCACTTGAGTGAGACGGCTGGACTGATTTGACTACCTATTTTTTGTTTCAAAATGTTCGTAATAAGTAGGTACCTACCTACTTAGGGCGAATATAGGTAGAATTTTTAAAAATTCGGGAAAATCTGAACTAGTTTCTATAAGTAGGGTTTTTGTTTGATTTTTTTATATTTGGACAGGACGTCTGTCGGGTCAGCTAGTTTAAAATATTTTACAGACATTCGTAGACATTTTCGTGTTTTAAAAAGGAAACCATGTCACAAAATTGTTGCAGCTCATAATATCAAAAAATATAAATGCGTTCATGCAAAACATCAAGCGTGAATTCTAAGAACCTGCAGTTTTTTAAGCGATAATTAAACCATTGCACGTGGTGGCCTGCAAATCGAGGAGTCTCTTAAAATACAAACATCGTATAACCCGTTCGTTCATTGTCACGGATATCAAGGTTAAAGGGGTTAAGTGTTAAAACTACGAAGAAACTCATCTTACCTTTGCATTGATCCGAATCGAGACGAAAACTGGTTTTGGAATTGTTTAAAATTTTGTTTACGACACAGATGCAAACCGGACAAACAAGATGTAGGAATGATACGATTCACGAAGCGACCGCTCGCACCAGTCTGTCGGACGCAACGCGCAAGCTACAAATGGTCGATCAACAAAGTTCACCAACTTGTTGAACAAAGCCCGACAGCCAAATAAAAAAAAAGCGTCTGACACGAATCGATCCGAACTCATCCGGACTTTACCGAACGATGTTTTAGTATTCCCTATAACAAAATGATAATGATGTCATCCATGTAGGTCGTAGGTACAATTGAGGAAACTTACATCTGCTTGCAGCGTTCGGCCGCTCCAGTATCTAACACTTGCTAACAGATGTGGTCATACCTAGTGTTAGCAGCAGCATTTGTTCAGTCTATCTAGACTTGATCTTCAATAAAGTCAAACTCGCTGTATACTATACAGCGAGTTTGACATGGTAGGTACCTACTATACAGTGTATAGTAGGTACCTACCTATTTCGGTAGGTAGTACCTATGGATTAATTAAAATTTTATATGATGTTGATTAATAATACAATTAACTGTTATATTTTTTTAATCCTTGTTCTATACTTATGGATCAATAAGCCCAGCTGTTGCCGAAACTATTTTTGGCAACATTTATATTTAAAAATTTCTCGCTCATGAAGTCATGACCGATTCGTTTTATCAAGAATTTCGTCGTGCTATAGGTTGTGGTAAGGGAAGTCTTATCAAGCCTCGATGATTCAAGGTTCGTACAGGTCATCTCTGGAGCCGGATCGGCCTGCCCTTGAAAGTATGTCCATTTTTGAGGACATAAAAAAGAGAGAATGAAAATGGTTTCGTCGATTCTCAAAAGATTTTTAAGTACTTAGAGGTACCTAGATATTCCGAATTTCCGAGATTCGATTGTTCGCTTCGTAAGAATTTGCGCAAAGGAGGTCGGTTGCATTTAGATGGGTAACGGTTTATCAGTTAACAGTTCGAGGAATTCCCCGCATAATTTTTATGTAAAGTGGTCATCGGTTGTTTACCACGCAGATTTATCATGGGTCTGCGGGCTATCCAGCAACTGCCAAATTGCTCATTGGTGGCAAATTAAATTAATGTGATTTGAATACTGCTTGCCGCCACACAGTCATATATTCAAAGACCTAAATTCCCACAGATTTAGATTCTTTGTAATTTCTATACTTACCCCATGCAGCATGCATGCATGCATGCATGATGATGCATTGTGGGTTTTTACCATCTAAATATAAGTACCTACATACATAGAATTATTATGGAATCAAGAGCTATCCCTGCTACAGGTACTTAACATTGTTTCTCTCAGGGACTCAACAAACTGTGTGAACTCACACTGCTGGAAAGGAGATATTGTGAAAAAACTGCTATTAGGCGTCATTATTCCAATATAGTGAGCGCGAGCGGCAAAGATACGAGGCGGTAGCAAAGTGAAAATTCGAAGAGAGCACGTAAAAAATAATTTGTTTAAAAATACTAAAAAAACGCTTTTAACACGCACTGAATATTATAAAATAACTGGCTGACCCGACCAGACGATTTCCTGTCTTAGCTATGAATATTCTAATGTAAACGCGTGAAGTTACCAAAAGAAATTTTCCAATTTTCTGCGAAATTTTCTTAATTTTTTTCTTTTATAAGAACCTTCTCCTGAACACAACAAAAAAAGAATTAGCGAAATTGTTCCATTCGTTCACGCGTGATGCGATGACCAAGGGAAATAGGGATTCATTTTTATATAATTATATAGGTGATTAAATTGATTTGTATTATTAGTCTTAAGTAGGTACAGTCAGCAACAAAAGTTGATTAACACTTCAGTTTTTTAAATCTTAATTATTGAGCAAGACATCTAATTAAAATCAGAACAGATGTACAATTTAATGATCTACGTACTCTTAGGTATTTTAGGAAAAAAAAGGAGTTAAGTATGTAATCAAATAATTTTGTATCTAGACTTATGTTGCTGACCGTACATAAGCAGCTTGTTTTTATGTCCAATGAAAAATTCAAAAATCATGGACTGCTTTATTTAAATTATGTAGGTACTTAATAAAAAGTACGCACAACTAAAAAGCGCTAATACCTACACTACAAGTCAATTAATTATTTTATATTTTTTAAGTAGGTAAGTACATATTAGTAGGGAAGTTCATTTCCAATTTTATTTGAAGGTCATGTGGTGCATGAGATCTGTGATTTTTTTATTAAATTTATATGTAGGTACCTAACTGTTTATGCTGTGTGGTAGGAACCATTCAAGACGATGTAAGAAGGCACTCGAGGAGAAGTAACTCTTTGATGCGATGATGGTTTCTTCATATTTTTGTTCAATTCTTACGGGGCGACCAAAATAATAAAGGTACAAAATAAAACACGATATTTTCAACTATGTTTATTCAACAATAATATCGCCTATTGTTAATTAATTTGTAGGTAATTCATATGCGACACATTAAGTTGTTTATAAAACGCGATGCAATACCGATGTAACACTTTCATATTTAGATAACATTTTCATAATAAGATAGGCAGACTGATAGTAACAAACTGAAATAGAATGAAGAAATAGGTACCTAGTTTTTGAATCGTACCTTGAACTTGTACCTACGTAAATTGTAAATTCATGAAAAAGGACCAAACAGGAAACTTTAGTAAATGGTCGTGAAAACAACAGCACGACACAATTGACATTTCTCATGAAGGTAAACCCTGCTCCTATTTTCCACAAACTCTATATTATCTACCTAGGTATACTCGTACCTATGTTTATTCACCAAGAAAAAGTGAACATCCATGCCATTACCTAGATACCTATTCCAAATGCAATTTGCAAATACAGTACCTAAGTAATACCCAATCTTTTGGCGGGGCTGAATTGAGTGCGAACGCTATCTTGCGCCATCAGAGGGGCATATCCCGTATTTCTAACAACGTTCGCAACCTCGTCTCAGTCTCAATCTGTCAAAAATTGTATAAGTAACGTTTACCCACGTTTACCTAAATTTTTGACATTTGATTGTCGCTGGCATGAAATTGCGACTTGAATTTAAACGTTCTTAGATACGAGAATTATTGGCCTTCTGATCTGGCTGCGTATTCTGCGCATCGGCTTGCGCCTACGTTCAACCTGGCCAAAAAGAGTGGGGACTACTAAACCTACTCATGTTGTGTATAACATAGGTATAGGCATGCCTTATGTGGTAGTTACACGCCTGCACGTCAATTTCAACAGAGGGGCAATTCTCGTATTTTTATACAACGTTCGCAATATCATCTCAAGACTCAATCTGTCAAAAATTGTATAGCGTTTACCTACATTTTTGACATTTGATTGACGCTGGCATGAGATTGTGAACGTTTTTAGGTACGAGAATTGCCCCTCTGGTATGCGACAATTTTAAACAACTCAACATGCAGACAGGTTGACAATTAGAATTTAGAGGGCCATAAGCACACCTCCGCTGCGAAACCGCAGTAGTTCAATCTTAGAGCATTTAAGAGTTCAATACACAGCAATCTGAATAATAAGTGCCTTATTATTTAGATTTCTGTGGTTCAATACAAGTGAGTCGCGTAGCGGAACAATAGCGAAACATCATGCGGTTTCGCGGCGGAGGTATGCTAGGCCCACAGTGTATAATCTTACCAACCATTTATTTTACTTTAGTGTCCATGAAGCCTATTGCATTTTTTTCGTCCATGGTTGCCTGTCAATAAATAAGGAACTACTTACATACGAGTGCTTTTCAACAAATAGTTCACATGCCGGAATGTTGGCTCCACTGTTAAATTTAACACATGGACCTAATTAGGTCCATGCTCTAACAACGTTAGCCTGTCGTGTTCGTCCTACAACAGTGGAGCCAACTTTACGGCATAGGAACTATTTGATGAAACGCACTCTAGCGTCCATGAAGTACCTACCTACGTATTGCATTTTTCGTCTATGGTTGCCTGTCAATAAAAAATAAGGAACTTCTTGCGTGCCTATGTCAAAAGTAAAATGGATGGTTGGAAAGAGTATAGTAGATAATATCAATTCAAGATTACAGTTCGCAGTCACCCTTCTAAGCCCCATTCTACACCTAATAGTCAGTCCTCTATTTACGTGAAAATACACACCGTTCATTTAATAGGCCAGTGCAACTGGTACAGTCATAGCTTGCATGCAAGTAAACAAGATAGCATCTGCGCCAACTCCGAGAGCGCATGCGTAGAGTATTAACGTACAATCAGGTACTTACAGAAGTAAAAGGCTTTCATTACCTACGCTTCCGGAGCTTTTACAATCAGATATTCGCAAAACATGACATGGGCAACTAACATAATAAAATATTTTTACTTTGGCTCGTAACTTAAGTAGGTATTAGTACAGTACACGTTTCACAAAGACACTTTGTATTTAAAATTATATAGCTAGGTAATGAAATTACATTTTGAAAAAAATTCAATCCTCTTTAGCAAATATCTTGCAACGGGAATCATAAAACAATTCCATCCATTACAAGTTACCTACAACAATAAATATCCTTGAAGGAGTTACGCGGTTAATCCTTACGATTAAAAAATGTCCAATTCATATATAATTAGATGACAGACAATCAGATTCATTTGAACTTGTATGTATCGATATCTAGATTTTAATCACAGTTCATAGAATAAGTAGGTACACATACTAGATATCAAAAATTTAAAATAAGGGTTTGATAACTTTATTGGGAAATGTGCTGAGATAAAAATCCAAGAAGTCCTAGGACTAAACAGTATCTAGTTATTCATTAGTCTAACAACTATTACGCTGTAGTAACAAGAAGAAAAATCATCGTGAACTTCTATGTGAGACAAATACTTGGACTATTCTTTAAATTAGAAACAGATTTATTTGCGTTTTCCTTAGTTTGTTCCTGCGCGTACGCACTGCAAATGTTTGAAGCCACGCCCGCTCAATTAACATTCACATTAGGTAATAAATTACAATTCAAATAGGTAGGTAACTTTTTAAAATTTCTTGTTAAAATTATTGAGTGTTTAAACACCAACTCCTCAGTTTTATTGATTCCATACATTATCTATAACTGGCTATTTGTTGTTGAAAATGGCCTCAACATTAATTATTTAGGTCGCAAACTAGTTTGCATTACCGTAGCTTCACTTGAGCGTAGTATTATCTGTGCTTGAGCTGAAATAGCAGTAAATACGAATAATAAAAAAAAAATGTAACATTCCATTTAATTTAAATTCCGTACTTAAATGATTTATTGATGCCGACGCGTCGTGGCCACTTAAGTAGGTACCTACCATAAATTTTATGTCAGCACATAGTTAGATACCAACATTGAGGAGGAAAACTAGACATTTGTGAATTATTGTTAGTTTCTAGGTAGTTATGGTATTACATTTACACGTCAATGCATTAGTAAAGTAATCTATACGACAAACGCTTCTAGAGCCAACATGGCGAGAGCTGCGATGGCCGCAACGACAGGAACAGTCACCACCCACGCGAATATTATGTTCCTGTTCGACAAAACATGTCATTAGTCACAATTCCAAAATTGATAACACAGGAAAGGGAAGGTCCCTATTACAATCTGTGTACCTAAACATCTGAGAGCCTTCGACCTGGAAATTCCTAAATAGACTACAAACCCAAGTCGGCTGTAGCAAAAAGAACTCCACAGATGGGGATTTATGAACGACACGACACGGACCTCAAGTGCGGCGTCTCTCCACAGACAATGGCCCACCTTGCATCTTGCGCCGCATGCTCTGCCACACAGATCCTCAAGTACACACACTTGAGGATCTTATGACTGCGTCAGTGAACGCAGTGTGTGTGGTAGAATTTTGGGCTAAACATAATAATAGGTCTTTACCTATGAAATTGCCGTTTTGTATGAAAAAATTTAAACGAATTTTTTTCATGTATTTTTTATTTGTATTAATCGAAGTAATCACCCATGCAATCAATGCATCTTTGCCAACGCAGTGGCAGTTTATTGATGCCCTTCTTAAAGAAATCAGCTGGTCGGGAGGCAACAAATTCTTCAAAGGCATTTTGTACTGCCGCTCGGGTATTGAATTTTTTTCCCGCCAAGAAGTTATCCAAATTCTGGAAAAAGTAGTAGTCTGTAGGCGCAAGGTCAGGTGAGTAGGGCGGATGACGGAGAGCTTCCAACCCCAGTTCTTGCAACTTGGAGACCGTCTGCTGTGCAGTATGAGGTCGCGCGTTGTCGTGCAGGAGCAGCGGAGACGAGCGATTGACCAATGCTGGTTGGAGATGTGCCAGCTTCTCCATCATTGTGTTCAGTTCTTCACAGTACACATCTGCAGTAATGCTCACCCCGTTTGGTAAAAAGCTGTGATGAATCACACCGGCGCTAGACCACCAAACAGTGACCATCACTTTTCTAGGGGTAAGTTTTCGTTTAGGGCATTGTTTAGGTGCTGAACCAGGATCCAACCAACTTGCTGAGCGCTTGCGGTTATCAAACAGAATCCATTTTTCATCGCAGGTAACAATGCGGTTCAAAATTCCTTCATTTGTGTGTCTGTTGAGCAGTGCAAGGCACGTCTCGACGCGTACTTCGCGCTGGCGATCATTGAGTTCGTGGGGCACCCATTTGTCAAGCTTTTTTACCTTGCCAATTTGACGCAAATCGACCAATATTGTTTTGACGCTAACGTCGAAAGCTGCTGCTAATTCAGCCGTAGATTGTGTATCATCAGCTTCCACAATCGCCTTTAATTCGTAATTGTCGACCAAAGTCTTCGGACGACCGCGAGGTTCATTTTTCAGGTCGAAATTTCCAGAACGGAAGCGAGCAAACCAATAACAGGTGGTGCGTTGGTTTGTAGTGTATAGTATCTACATACTTCTACTACATACATACATACTACATACATACATACTACATACATAACCTTTACTTACACTTCATCCATTTTTATTTATCTTTTATAAAGATTTATATTCATATATTGTGAGTTGGTCTAAAACAATTCGTTTTCTATAAATTTTATTTGTTATGACACTTATGTCAGGTTGTCAAGCTGTCATTATTTTTTTCTTCTATCTAAGTATCTCTCATAGTTTCATATTGGCATAGACTATGAACGTTTCTTTTGATTTATGTAATCTAAATTCTTTTTATCAATATGTTAGGTCAAATATTGTATTTAATAGATAATTTTGATTTATTATTGAATAGCTGTATCTTAAATTACTTTTATAAAATTAATCCACACACACTTGAAATTCATCGAAGAGGTTAGAGGTTTTTCAACGTATATTACTGGCAGATTCAAGCATTGACTGTGGCGTTTGGCATTCTGATGACGGGAAAGCTTCAAATGTGGAAAGGATCTGAAATTGGAAGACGTTTTTGAAAAACGCTGAGGAACCGATGTATGGAAGACTCGGAGACTAGCAGTTCTGCTCCGGAAGCTATAAACGAAACATCTCCTAAAAGTATTCTTCGACCGGGAAAACTAACTCAGTGACTAAAACTTACCCGACTGCGGTCGATCCCTGAAGGAGGGTTATAGAAATTAACCATTAATTTATCGGAGCGATTCAATTCAAAATCTTCCTCTTCCAAACTATCCGTGCGTGTTTGCCTAACCTGGACTTACTCAAATTACTACTTCAAGCTATCCTCTACCTTCCTATATAACTGTGTGTGTTAGGTAGGATGTGTTTTATAAAAACCGGTCTGTATTTTTTATCTTTTAATATTTAATATATTGTTTCAAATCTTACTTTAGCCCCCTTTTATTTCTGTAGGCTAGTAGATTTGTTACAAGTGTTAGCTCCGTAAACGTCGTTGATGTTGCGTGCCGCTTGTGCCGCGTTGCTGCCACGACGGTACTCATATTCCATAATTACTCGAATTTTTAACGTATCCATGATGACGAAAAAGATTGAAATCTAATCAATAAACAAATGACTACTTTTGGAAAAAAAAATCCATGTTTTTAAAATAAAATTAATTTGAAATTAGAATTCTTAGCCAAACAAAAATTATTTTTATTTGAAATGGCCAGTACTGCAGAACGGCAATTTCATAGATAAAGACCTAAATTTGAATTTTCACAACCTTATTTGCCTTATCGCGTTATATTAAGAAGCTTATACTTAGGTATTATTACTCACCTTGTCTGCATAACGTAGGTAACGTTATGAAGACAAGGTGAGTAATAATCATTAGAAATGATAAATGATTTATTTTCTGTAACTAGGTTTGTACAAACACTTTTACACGTCAAACATATTTTTTTTAAAAACTAGATGAGGTCGACGTTTCCTATCTGACTACTCTGAGAAGAAACGCCGAAACAAACTCAGAGGTCACAGTCTCTTTTAAAGTCCAGACATAGGTCAGATCATGTGAAGACCATGTAGATTGCAGTCTGAAATGATCTTTGGAGGAAAGAACCACACAGATTGAGTCGACCTGTCCAGTCAGTGCACGCATTTGTCAGTAATCGTGCAGCTCAACTCAAAACTTAAGGAGCTTAAAGATTCGACGAACAATACCAAAGAAAAGACATTTGGGTAGGCCGCATAAATTACTTAAGCTGCCAGACTATGACTAAAACTGAGAAAAGGATAAAATAAAATAAATAATAAACAATGATCCACGTAGTCTTCACATTCACAATAAATAAAAATAATATAAGTAATACTTTACAAAGTAAATATTCATGTTGTTGTATAAAATATGTAAAAAGGTATTTAAATCAACATTAATTGTGTAAATTTATTGGAGCAGCTCAATCCCAGGCCTTTTTGTCCTCAATATAGTCTTTGACAGTATAAAAGGAGGAAGGTCTTGAATGTGGCTAGGTAGTTTATTATAAAAACGTATACATTGGCATCTAAACGAACCACCTATTTTCTTATGCCTGCTTGTAGGTACAACAAATTTGTGTTTGTTCCTGGTATTTACATTATGGACGTCACTGTATTTTTTAAACAGATTGATATTTTTATGAGCATACAAAAGATTTTCATAAATATACTGAGAAGGCACAGTCATTACATTAATTTCTTTAAATTTGTCTCTGAGGGAGTGTCTGGGACTTAATTTGTAAATTTAACGAATTGCCCTTTTTTGTAAAACAAAAATTGTCTGAATATCGGCGGAATTTCCCCACAACAGAATACCGTACGACATCACACTATGAAAATAACTAAAGTATACTAAACGGGCTGTCTCTAAACAAGTTAAATCACGAATTTTCCTAACGGCGTATGCTGCAGAGCTAAGGTTTTTCGACAATTTACCTATATGGGGGCCCCATTGAAGTTTGGCGTCTAAAGTTATGCCCAGGAACACTGTGGTATCTTCGGGAATCAACTCTTCACCCTTTATGAGAACACTAGTTTTTACTTGTCTAACATGAGGTATCGTAAACTTAATACACTTAGTTTTCTTCTCGTTAAGAAGTAGGTTATTAACATTAAACCATTTAACTACTTTTGCGAGGGCGCTGTTTACATTGTCAGTAACCAGCTGTTGACGTTTGAGTTTAGATAAAAGTGAAGTGTCATCTACAAACAACACTATATCATGATTATCCTTTATGAGGTAAGTCAAGTCATTAATATAAATAAGAAACAAAAACGGGCCAAGAATTGAGCCCTGGGGACCCTCATTGTTACTACAGATCCGGGTGATCTTTTTCCGTTAACCAACTCTTTGAATCCTATCACTTAAGTAAGAAGTGAGAAGATCCAGAGAGGCGTTCCGGATTCCGTAGTGATGCAGTTTCCTGATTAATGTTTCATGAAGAACACAGTCGAATGCCATGGACAAATCACAAAAGATGCCCAAAACATCGCATTTATCCTCCCATGCATTATAAACTTGTCCTAAAAGTTCATCACCGGCATCAGTAGTCGAACGACCCCTTGTAAAACCGAACTGTTTGTTATGTAATAATCTATGTTTATTAAAAATTTTTTGCAGTTGATCTAAAATAAGTTTTTCAAAAATTTTACTAAAGGTAGGTAGCACTGAGATAGTTCTATAATTAGTAGGGTCAGATGTACTACCCGATTTAAACAACGGTATTATTTTACTGTATTTCATAAGATCAGGAAACTCACCACGGTCAATACAATTATTAAAAATAACAGCTAAAGTAGGTGCTACAATGTTTATAATCGATTTAGCAACGTCCACAGAATTACCCCATAGATCTGCAGTCTTTTTGATATTTAACGTGTGAAAGGTTTTAATTATATCTCTACTGGTAACATATTGGAAATTAAACTCGGAATCACAAACTGGAACGTTGTCTTTAAGTAAAGACTCTTCAGCAGTGGGTGATGCCTTTAGAGATTTAGTAGTTGATACAGGAATCTCAGCAAAGAACTTTTCAAAGGCCGCGGCGACTTGGGAATCTGATTTAATTATGTCGTCATCCACAGCAAGGCTTTAGTCACTACTAGTTAATGATATTCCATGTCATTTTAATTACATTACTACTATTTTTAATTTTTGTACTCAAGTAACGTGACTTGGCCATACAACAAACTTTTTTAAATAATTTAGAATAATAATATAAACAGTATAAATGCAAAAATCGAACTACTACTTTTAATGCTATTCAGTAACTTGACAGTTGGGAGGGAAAACAGTTCCTGAAAAAAGAAAATGAGGTGAAAATAGTAGATTGTGTCATACATAACTCATAAGGGACCAAAATAATGTAGTTAGGGCGAGAGCGATTGTTTGAATCCAGAGCGAAGCCAAACCAACCTACAGTCCAATACTAATCAAAACAAACTCCGTATATAAATATGTATATTACAAGTATACCTATCTAAGCAATAGTAACGATTGGAGACATTCTAATATCAGTGCGGTTCAGTCTTTGGGGATTTTGGAATCACTTTTGCACGTCTAATAAAAAAAAATCGGGCCACTGGTTCCGTAGTTGGGATGTATTTATTCCATTAGTTGAAAAACGTGTTTAAACGTGTGCTGTAGGATTTTTTTTTATTAGACGTGCAAAAGTGATTCCAAAATCCCCAAAGACTGAACCGCACTGATATTAGAATGTCTCCAATCGTTACTATTGCTTAGATAGGTATAGTTGTAATATACATATTTATATAATATACGGAGTTTGTTTTGATTAGTATTGGACTGTAGGTTTTGTCATGAGAAAATATATTGAAAATCCATTTATAGATAACCCAAGACTTCTGCGAGAAGGTTTCTAAACATAACCAGTCTTATTACAAAACGAGGTTTTTCTTCTGTCATGGTTTAAATCATTGAGCCAGTTTTTGTAATAAAAACCCAGCTGTGATAGAAATACAATTCTTTATACAAAACTGACAACTTAGTCCGGTACTAAGTTGTCAGTTTTGTGAAACTGACATCTTAATGTGTCGGAATAAAGTTCGAAATTCAAAAAAGGGTCCATGGTATAAACCTGGGTTTGAAGATAAAACTTGTTTTGTAATAAGACGGATTAAGTTTAGAGCTTGACGTTTATATCGTAACTATCCTCTCAAGTCAGGAGAGTTATTACTCCTCGAAAGACCATTTCAGACACTAATGTACATCTACCTCACATGATCTGACCAAGATTATGTCTGGACTTTAAAAGAGACCTTGACCCTGGAGTTTTTTCACCATTTCTTTTCAGGGGTAGTCAGATAGGAAATGTTGACTCCATCTAGCTTAATTTTAGGGTTCCGTACCCCATAAGAAAAAAAACGGAACCCTTATAGGATCACTTCGTGGTCTGTCTGTCAGTCTGTCAAGACGCTTTTTCTCAGGAACACGTGTAGCAAAAAAATCAAAACCTATATACGAGTATATGGTACTTCCCGGTTACCTAGAATGATGAAATTTGGCAAGAAGCAAGGTCTCACAGCACTACTATAGGAAAAAGTCTGAAAATCTATAATTTGTAGTTTTATCACATATTTTTTTTTTTATACAAAATTACATTTTTGCAATTGAAGAATTTATCGTGACGTATATCGATGTATTGGAGAACACGTTTTTCAACTAATGGAATAAATACATCCCAACTACGGAACCAGTGGCCCGATTTTTTTTTATTAGACGTGCAAAAGTGATTCCAAAATCCTATTCACAGATTAAACAATTTCATTTCATTTCATTTCTTGGACATCACGTCATGATGATCAATCATTAACAATTAAAACGATAGTTGATTAATTAGTAATCCCGAATTCCGAGCAAGCGATCGAGCGAGCGAGAATCCCGAGCTTTGCGAGGGATTCTAGAGTAGAAAGAATCCTAAGCGAGGTATTCAAAGTACGTCGCTCGAGGTTAAATAATTTTGGTACCGTGTGGCACACTCTGCTTTTCATGCCCCTCTATGAGAAAAATAAATAAGATTTATGCTTTAGTAGTGACGAATATTTATATTTACATGTCTAAATTCCAAATTTATATTAATATTAGATACGTTTTCGCAATTTTGGAAGTTTATTTTAACTATTTTGTTGGGAACAGAAAATGAAACGTTATTGTAAATAACGTTTCCGAGCCCTGCTGGCCGGTAATAAAAAATCACGCCTGCCGACGTAGCATTGGTTAACCATATTTAAAAAAAAAAAATAAGTGGGAACTTCTTATTTGTTTTCTTATGTACCTACCTACTTTTTAGCAAAATAATTACGGACAATTTTAATTTGATTCACACAAATTGAATAAAAGATGAGTTCTAGCTGTGAAAGTAAAATATTAACACCAGAAAGTGTAAAATTAAACGCAGAAACTGTCTTAATCAATTTACTAACAAACAAATCGAGAGAAAAATATCTAAAATCCTATGATTTAATTAGGTACATGGAAAAATGAAAAAGAAGCAAAGTCATTTTCAGAAACTGCATTTTCAAAATTTAGCGAATACCAAACAACCTTCTACTCTAAGGAGTAGGTATATATTCGATGTTAAAAAGCACGGTTAATACCAGAGTCTGAAGTTATTACGAATACCCAAGTGATAAATAAGTCAACGACATTTTCTGTTCCCAACAAAACAGTTACAATAAACTTCCAAAATTGCGAAAACATATACATACTTAATAGTATTAATATTTTGTAATTTAGTTATGTAAACATAAATAATATTCGTCAATATTAAAAGCATCTCTTATTTATTTTTCTCATAGAGGGGGATGAAAAGCAGAGTGTGTCACACAGTACCAAAATTATTTAACCTCGAGCGACGTAGTTTGAATCCCTCGCTACGCTTAGGATTCTAATCTAGAATCCCTCGCAATGCTCGGGATTCTACTCTAGAATCCTTCGCTTCGCTCTGAATTCAAACAATCGCTCTCGTCCTCAATACATTATTTTGGTCCCTTATGATGACACAATCTACTTTTGTCTTTGTCTAAACGATAAGTAATGACGGTGATTAAAGGTATGATAACATTATTTTGCTTCGAACTGTCAAGTTCAAGTTACTGAATAGGTACGATTAAAAGTCCAAGTTTAGTAGTGAAATTCAGTCATTTTTGCTTCGAAAAACATGAGACAAACAGCTTAATACTTAAACCAGCACATACCTATACCTATATATTTTCTATTATCAAGCAAGAAACTTTAAAATCTGTATAAACATACCGAAATAAACTCCAGTCGACTGGCTTGTCGGAGAAGTAGCCGATACAGACGACAGAGCCGACTTTACAGTGTGTGGTGGAGACCGGCAGACCGGCCTTGCTAGCCACCAGGACCGTCAGTGCAGCCCCGAGCTCGATCGTGAAGCCCCTGTGTGCCAAAAACATTATTTGTAGTTTTTTATACAATTCACATAATTCAGGATTTTGAGCTCCGATGAAATAGCAAGGTAATGATTTAAGCATATATTTACAGGGTGCATGTACCTAAAAATGCAAAGGGCTCGGGAACTGAACCACTTCACCGCTAATTTTGTGTTTGCAAGACCCTAGACCATTAAATTCTTTGTCGAAAAATAGCGTGCCGTGAGTAGGCACCTATTCTTTACATTAAATTAATAGAAGTTCGACTAACGTGTCAGGTGTGATGCTGGTGAGGTCTTCCCCGACGGTGCGGATGACGCGACGGCCCCACAGCCACAGTCCCATTGCGATGCCCACGCCGCCGAACACTAGGATGGCTAGAGGAGTCTCCGCGCGGGAGTGGGCGCCCCCTTCAGAGTATAACAGCCAGAGAGCCACCAGCGGACCGATCGCGTTACTGCGGACCAAAAGAACTGTTTTGTATTTTTTGAAGTGAAAATTTATTTAGGCGCGTTGAGAGATTTTTGGTAGGGGGAATCTTACGGGTCACCGCGTCACCACGACACCAGTTTTCACTTCTGTCAGCAATCCCCATGACTGCCAATTTTTTTTGTTTGCAAATCAGTTCATAGTATTATGTATAGTTCAAAAGTAACATTATACAATGCATAGTGATTCTGACGTAACTAGTAGATAGTTCTATGATCCTCAAAAATCTGTGGTCGCAATGCACAATCCATTAAGGTGTAGGCAGGGGTATCATCAACAACATAGTAAGAACATATTAACTTGCAAGTGACTTTTTACCTGACGTCATTGCCACCGTGCGCAAACGCACCAAACGTAGCGGTGAGGACCTGCAGGAAGGAGAAGAGCCGCAGTTCGTCGGGCGGCGGGGCTGGCGCGGGCTGGGGTGGCGGGGACACGGCGCGCAGCAGCGGCGCGGCACTGGAGTTGGGCGTCATGCCGGCCGCGCGGCTCGCCACCTCCGCCGTGCAGCGCTCGATGCTCCACGCGCTACCACCGTCTGGACCCTAGAGAATAGCAACATAAGGAAATATATACCAGGCAAAAGAGCAAGCAGGGTGTAATTACGAGGTTTGTGGGGGAGGGCTATGAAAGTAGGCAACACGTGAAGCAATTACAAGATAATAAGTTCACCTTGTCAAGTCGTGGTGGTGGTGTATCAAATTCCACGCAGTGTGTGGCCCTCGCGGCCGCTAGCCTGTCGAACTCCCCGCGTGCTATCGTGTCGCAAGAGCCCAGGAAACCATTCCTGGAGTCATAACTCTCGCCCATACCAGCCATTTGCGCCGAGTCCAAACTTTTACAACAACTCAACGTCTCGTCTATGTATTTCAAGGTATTAATCTGTGGGTCCGCATCTATGAGTTGTAACCGTGACTTGTTTGGTGGGCTGAGACTCCTGGACAGTATGCTGCAGTCGTCCATGGTGGCTAGGAGTGCGCGGTTTCTGGCGTTCATCAGTCCCACGGAGGTCTTGTCTGCATCGCTCAGGGTGACCATCTCCGCACTCTCCGCAATAGCCTCGAGCACTTTGCCATCTTCAGACAGGAGGGACGTTGGACGTTGCGCGACGCTGCTTTTATTGGAATGCGTTGGAGTATTCGCTGGAGTTGTTTCTGTAATAATATATTACTCGTATATGGCTGAATGTTGAGATATTTGATAACAATAAATTACACTAATCAGAATTAGACTCTTATATTTTAGACTAGAATTAGACTCAAATATAAAATCCCCACCGTTAGATAATCCAAGCGAGAAGTTGACAGGAGGCGCGATTAGCCGTCGTTTGTAGTAGGGCACAAGGAATGCGCGTACGCACACCGCAACCAGCGCGCCAATCGCCATCGAGGACACTAGAGCCAGCCACAGCGGGATGTTGTCCATTGCCAGTACTGGAATGTACGGATGTACGAATGTAATATGTGTCTGAATAATGGACGTTATATAAAACTCTAAATATTAGGTCTTTACCTATGAAATTGCCGTTCTGCAGTACTGGCCATTTCAAATCAAAATAATTTTTGTTTGGCTAAGAATTCTAATTTCAAATTAATTTTATTTTAAAAACATCATGGATACGTTAAAAATTCGAGTAATTATGGAATATGAGTACCGTCGTGGCAGCAACGCGGCACAAGCGGCACGCAACATCAACGACGTTTACGGAGCTAACACTACAAACCAACGCACCACCTGTTATTATAAATAAATAAATATCCTTGGACATTTCACACAACGCCATCTAGTCCCAAGCTAAGCAACCTAATGCTTGTGTTATGGTAACGAGATGGCTGATAAACTACTTACTTATATAATTTTTTTTTTTTTGTAAATACATACATATTATAGATAGAAAAACACCCAGACTCGGAACAAATACTTGTAGGCCGTACAAATATTTGTTCCGTGCGGGAATCGAACCCGCGACATGCTGCGCAGCAGTCAATCGCTCAACCACTGCGCCAACCGTGTCGTCTTGTATTGGTTTGCTCGCTTCCGTTCTGGAAATTTCGACCTGAAAAATGAACCTCGCGGTCGTCCGAAGACTTTGGTCGACAATTACGAATTAAAGGCGATTGTGGAAGCTGATGATACACAATCTACGGCTGAATTAACAGCAGCTTTCGACGTTAGCGTCAAAACAATATTGGTCCATTTGCGTCAAATTGGCAAGGTAAAAAAGCTTGACAAATGGGTGCCCCACGAACTCAATGATTGCCAGCGCGAAGTTCTCGTCGAGACGTGCCTTGCACTGCTCAACAGACACACAAATGAAGGAATTTTGAACCGCATTGTTACCTGCGATAAAAAATGGATTCTGTTTGATAACCGCAAGCGCTCAGCAAGTTGGTTGGATCCTGGTTCAGCACCTAAACAATGCCCTAAACGAAAACTTACCCCTAAAAAAGTGATGGTCACTGTTTGGTGGTCTAGCGCCGGTGTGATTCATCACAGCTTCTTACCAAACGGGGTGAGCATTATTGCAGATGTTTACTGTGAAGAACTGAACACAATGATGGAGAAGCGGGCACATCTCCAACCAGCATTGGTCAATCGCTCGTCTCCGCTGCTCCTGCACGACAACGCGCGACCTCATACTGCACAGCAGACGGTCTCCAAGTTGCAAGAACTGGGGTTGGAAGCTCTCCGTCATCCGCCCTACTCACCAGACCTTGCGCCTACAGACTACTACTTTTTCCAGAATTTGGATAACTTCTTGGCGGGAAAAAAATTCAATACCCGAGAGGCAGTACAAAATGCCTTTGAAGAATTTGTTGCCTCCCGACCAGCTGATTTCTTTAAGAAGGGCATCAATAAACTGCCACTGCGTGGGCAAAGATGCATTGATTGCATGGGTGATTACTTCGATTAATACAAATAAAAAATACATGAAAAAAATTCGTTTAAATTTTTTCATACAAAACGGCAATTTCATAGGTAAAGACCTATTATCACTGATTTCATGCATTGTGCCCGCCCAACCAGAAAATGTTACAACGGCACATTCACGTCAGTAGTTGGCCAAACATTTATTAAATGGGGCTCTCCAAAGAACATTATCTAGAGAGCTACAATGCAGCGTTTTCTATCAATACTTTTTGCTTTCTAGAATTCGTAGCCCTTTCGTAGCAATTTGCTACGGCCAGTTCTATAAATAGAGAGAGATTGATTCAACCTTAATTTTTTGTTAGCTTGCTTACACTTAGGTCCATCATGCACCACGCTCAGCACGTTCACGGACACGGTAGCTCCGTAGAAGAATGGCAACGCCTTGAGGCCAGATTTAATGGGCTGCGTCGACCTCAGGATGAACCGACGCACAAGCCAATACAGGAGGGCTGATGCCGTACCGCTGAGTGCCGGGGATATGAACCACGACGCCACTGGGGACAACAGACGATACACATAAGATTGTTCTACGAAGAAGTGCTACTGCTGTGCGGACTGCGCACCAGACTTATTACGGTAATTCTTCTTATTTTTAGACTACTGCTGATAGTCTTAGCTCTTTGTCATAAGACCATTTTTAACACCTTTGTATGCATAACTTTGTATTATTCATGTTACGGGAAATAAATTGGTCCTTATCTACGCGATTTGCGACGGTTGCTACGAGACAGATGGAAAGAGGGAATAATCAAATTTAGTATAAAATAAGTTCAATACCGTTAGGTACGTAAATGTATGTATGTAAGTACTTCGTCCATATATCGTTCTTTTTAATTGAACCCGAGAATTCAAGGTCCCGCCGCTTCCTTTGACCGCGCGAGAGACTTTAAGTAAATACCTTTTATGGTTCGACAAAATTAAGTACAAGGTTAAGCAGCACAAACATTCCTACTTACAGCCATTATACTGAAACCCAAGTAGGCACCTGGGTATATACCCACATTGAACATAATGCTCATGTTAATAGCTTTCTCAGAATACGAGTACCTACAATGTCGGTAGGTAGTGTAGGTACTTACTTATCAAATTTCAGTGGGCTGGCTTAGGAATAACACTGACAACGCTATCTACAGAACATAATATATAGGTACCCTACGAGCTTTTTTTTTTTTTTTTTTTTTTTTTTTGAGGGTGGGAAATCATCAAATAACTTCTCCCGCTCTGGGTGGAGCGGAAGGGCGTGTCAGACTTTTACTGACTAAAACCCACCCGTGTTCCTTCAGTTGCCTATGCCAGGCCCGCGGTAACCCCTTCGGACAATCCGCGACCCCAGCGGCAGGTACCCTACGAGCTGACACCTAAATTCCTGAAAACTTGCCAGTGTCAAATGTATGTACGTATGTAGGTATGTATGTATGTTCCATGTTGACACTTAGAAATCGTTATCATGGTATGGGCATGTGATGCGGAGGAATGAGGAAAATGTCGTGAGGAAAATTTTGAGTATGGATGTCGATGGTTATAAGAGTAGGGGAAGACCAAAGAAATGATGGATGGACTGTGTGAAAGATGACATGGCTATAAAGGGGGTGGCTACCGAGATGACGACTAATAAGAAGTATGGAAAAAAAGGACATTATGTTGCGCCGACCCCAAATAGATTGGGATAAGGGCAGGAGAATGATGAATTATGTTGTCACTTAGAAATTGACTGTATTCCGGTCATTTGGTAGTCGGTACCTACATAAAACATCTCTCGCATTTGCAAACTTTAACCTTGAACTGAAAATATCGAACAATAGGCGTAAGTACGAATAGGTACTGAATAATCAAGCGAATGGGCCATAAATACAAAGATATCAAACCACCCCACTCCCCAGCGTATTTTCATGAGTCTCTCTCTAATTTGGTCTCAGTCATACAATAATAAGCAATTTAACTTAGGTAAAAACATATTTTTACTTTCGATATTAAACTACATATCTAACCACATCAAATAACTCTTTGTGGTACAAGGAGAAGATACTTCTTATAATTAAATACATAAATATTAGAATTAGGTTCGGAACTTCGGACCTAAGTAATTGTAATGTTATGGATTTAGTATAAA
The DNA here is from genome assembly GCA_905163495.3 of Cosmia trapezina. Classification (NCBI taxonomy): domain Eukaryota; kingdom Metazoa; phylum Arthropoda; class Insecta; order Lepidoptera; family Noctuidae; genus Cosmia; species Cosmia trapezina. Next base: position 17,839,721 of record LR991022.1, on the reverse strand, counting down.
AACAAATAATCTAACATGATAACATTAGGTACCTAGGTATGACAAATAGTACTGATCCATCCTTATCGCGAGGCTACTACAAGAGTCGGAAGGTACAGATCAGTACTTACCAATAGCTCCGAGAGTAGACCAGCGCACACCGATGGGGCCTTTTGCAGTGAGCGTGAAGCCCACAGTTGCCCCGACCATAGAGTGGGTGCCGGAGACAGGCAGCCGCAGTGCCGTGGCCACGATCAGCCAGATGGCACCCGATATCAGCGCCGACAGACAACCAGCAGCCAATAACTTCTCGCCACCGTCAGCATATAAAGACACGTCCAAGATGCCTTTACGCATTGTGTCCGATACCTTATATCCTGTGGAGATGAGCGGTAAAATAAGTTACAGAATAAAGCGTGACCTTTAGCCGTAGGTACTAAAATTACACAAATGTCGTGTCCCCCAAGGTTTGCGGGAGGTGATCTATCGCTTCGCAGTGTAGTGATTCGGTTGAAGTTCATCTCGCGACTCACAGTAGGTAATGATATTATGATAGTATGTAGTTGGTCATTTGTTACTAGAATCACTAACTTAACTAACACCTCCCTAGTAGAGAACATCCTACAGATTGTAGGGACAGCCAGAAACCGGCTAAAAGTCGTTTAAACTAACATTTCAGTCAAACAACAACAACTTATTGCAATAAGGTCAGTTAGTTTAAACGACTTTTAGCCGGTTTCTTTTGTTTTTAGGGTTCCGTACCAAAATGGTAAAAAAGGAACCCTTATGGTGCTACTCAGTCTGTCTGTCTGTCACAGTTGGCACAGCTACAAGAACTACTAATGCTATCAACTTGAAATTTTTAACTGTTTTTGATGACGTTTACCCAACGAATTAAGTTCTTAATTCGTTGCGTTTACCCAACTATTTTGCAAATAAGATGGAAATAAAAATATTTATATTTATTTTGCAACAGGTGCTGAAATTCAAAGTGGGGCTACTAGGGCATGTGGGGTATCATTTGAAAGAACGCTGTTTGCACATTCACATTTTTAGGCCGTATAGTTTTCGACTTTTGATGAAAAATGTAAAAAAATCTCAATGTCTCTAAGTAGCACACTTTTCAGAAATCGGAACGGAACCCTCGGTGCGCGAGTCCGACTCGCTGTTGACCGGTTTTTTAATGTAAAACAAAAGAATCTTTGGCTAAAAATCAATTAAAATGTTAATTTGACTCACCTATAAGCACTGCGCCGGCGATCTCGAAGATAGTCGCAAGAATGCAAGCCTGCGTGAGCGTCAGCACCTTGGAGCCGACGCTGGTGCCGAATGAGTTGGCCACATCGTTGGCACCAATGCCGAAAGCCAATACGAACGCCACCACAAACCCGCTAACCACAAGCCATAGCAAATCATCAGAAAACGGTTCCATTATTTTACCTTCCCAGTTGTCTAATTCTACTAACCAATATTGTTATAAAAGAACATTTCTGTAGCACCTAACCAAACGCAAATATTACCATCGTTAACAATAAGCTTGGCTCTATATCTATATTAATTCCTTAACACTTGTTGAAAACAATCCCTTCTTAACTTTTAACAGTCGAATTTCCATTCCTTTTATAGAAAAATAACTATAAATATGTGTAATAGCTAAAGATTTAATTATAAGTATTAATTAGTTACGACTTCAAAAGCAATCGATATAAACCAGTTATAAATTTTTAAATTTTTAGAAATAAAGTAATTCGAAACTTATGTTGTGGTTGTGCGTCACAATGTTTGATGTTTAAATAGTATTCCGTATAGATGACGATGGCTCGTTAATTTTGGCTTCATCATTTCTGAAAAACAAATTAAAATAATGAGAAGGTTGGATCGTAAAATAGATACCGCAAGGTATTTATTTCAGTAGATATTTGTAATAGAATCTACATTGATCACAAATTTTAATCCTCACAGAACTGACTATTACTTATTATAAAGAAGAGTAGGAATTCTTATACGATTCAAATAGGAACGTAACCAGTCATCACACATAATAAATGAGAGCGATCGTCCCAAAATGGTTGTCCACATGTTTTCACGATATCGATTCGACGCCATTTGATTTATTAAAATTGCACTAAACAACGATCCCTGCGACATACCAACACAAAAGAAACACCATAAAACTATGTGGTTCTTCTTTTTTCTTTTGAAAAGAGCCCGTTGTAAAAATTGGATCAAAATTACGTCACATGCGTCCTCAGTTTCCATCATCGTTGTATATTTTTAAAGTGTCAGCTCGTGTCACAGCTATCCTATAACACGTGTCGATATGTACTAAACACCATGTCACCTCAATGAAAATCTAATTAGGCGTTACACTTGCGATTCAGTTACGTAATCAAACATGTTTCAATATAGGAAAAACGTTATCACTTACTTTTGAAAAGGTAGGATTTTATAGTCCTAAAATCGTTTTTAGTGAAGAAGCACGAGGGTTCGCCTTGAGCTCCTCAGGTGTGGACTGAAGTTGACGAGGGTCGCACCGGGTCGCCGACTGAATGGAGCATGCGCGTAGGGCACTAGCCACCCCACTCCAACCCCCCGATTCAGACGCGAACACAATAAAAATGTTTGTTCCATAGCAAAAGAACCCTTAACGTTTCCAAGTGTATTCAGCTGGGGAACCGGCTTAAATAAAGCTAATGTAGCCCATTAAAATTTGCGCACCTACCTATAAGGATCGGATTCCGCCACCCTGTAGCAGTTTTAATAACTGAATTTTTCATTTAGCTAATGCTTTTGTCATAGATTTTTGACAATTTGTTTCTTGAGTTAACGTCCGTAGCGTGTCATTTCATATCTCATTGATCTTATTAGGCAGTAAGAAAAAATGCTAAGTCGCTAAAAGTGTGATGATAAATATTCTGTATGTGTGTTTGTCAGCTAACTCCTCATAAACGTCTGGACCGATTTAGGTGAAACTTTGTGTGTATATTTCAATGGGTTCCTGGATGGTTTGAAAACACAATTGGACCCGGTAGGTGGCGCTGCAGTCGGGTTCTAGGATCGTTCAGACAGGACAACGTCTGTCGGCTCCGCTTGTAGTCTTATATTAGGTGACTGGTAATTAGTGACCGATACCTAAACACATGATTGTACTCATGATAACAAACAACTTTTACTGTGGGACCAAACCTGCAATCGCGAAAAAAAAATCAGCTATTCGACCCTACATTTTGACGAGTTATGCGAACATGAATGTATGGGGCAGCTGATTTTTTTTTCGCGATTTCAGGTTTGGTCCCATAGTAAAAGTTGTTTGTTATCATGAGCACAATCATGTGTTTAGGTATCGGTCACTAATTACCAGACACCCTATATAAATTGTTCTCCATTATTGGCGTCTACTTTATGACCATGTATCTAATGGCCAATTACCGATAAACTCTGATGATCTGAATTCTGAATAATGGTCATATTAGGCAAACTGGTTGACATCAGTAGATCGTGGCGTTTAAATGGCGAGATAACGCCTACGTGCAAATCATGAGTGGGCTTTTTATTTTTCAGAGAACCCCACATGAGTTGAGCCTGTGACAAGTCTGCTTTTCAAAAATTATAGGCGATTTACTTGTGTAAAAGTACGGTTGGACCTACTGGCAGTGGACTGAAACTGAATTAGAAAGTGGTGTCGGGTGATCGGGTGGTGCGACTGTTATGACCGCTAAGAACTACACAGCAGTGCAGCGGTAGCTGCAGTATTTACAGAAATGCATTTCCACTTCCGTTCTTGTGTTTGATCTATTGTGGTACCCACGGATATCTATGGTGGTACCTATTAGTATCTCATCACAACCAACTAGTCAATAAGTGTATAGGTGACCTGCCATTCTTGGGAAAACCATCATGAAAACGAGCTGTGAACTGTATGGGACCATTTCCACAAGAGATGTGGAAAATTGGAAATAGCAAATTGCAACAGCGATAAATAATTTATATTTTAGTTACACTGCAGACCCGCCGTACCTCTGGCCGTACCCCTGGTGGTACGGTAGGTGTTTTAAAGTTAAACGATACCACCAGGTAATAGTGTTAAAACCACTTCTGACAACAACAATTTTATTCATATTTTTTTACAAAACAAATCTTAAATACAATATACCTTTAATCTAAATACTTAAAATTAACCAACTTTATAAACTTAAAACTTATATTAAATGTATTTTAATTTGTAAGTACAATTATTACATATCAAAACCAAAAGTCATTTATTTAAAGTAGACTGAAAGTCAGCACTTTTTGAACTTCAAAATTACAAGACAGACTCCCAAAACGCCCGCCCTATTAAATTATTTGAGCTAGCACACGTCAATAAATTCCAACAAATATTACATTAAAAAACCGAAAGCAGAAATAAAAAAACCGGTCAAGAGCGAGTCGGACTCGCGCACCGAGGGTTCCGTACCAGCATTTATATGCAATTTTTGATGATGATTTCTGAAAAAACTGTGCTATTTAGAGTCATCGTTTTATTTTCCTGTAATCTATATATTTATATGTATAAACTTCTATCACATAGAATAATTTCAGATTTTTCCTACGCAAACTTCGGAGATAAGGTTGGTATTTTTTTTTTACCTTTTTCATCAAAAGTCGAAAACTATGCGGCCTAAAAAAAAAATGTTTGAGAATGTGCAAACAGCGCTCTTTCATGTGATACCCCCATGCCCTAGTAGCCTCACTTCGATTTTTTAAGATCCCCTTATCAGTCCCTGTTGCAAAAAAGACATACATATTTTATTTTTTTTCTTATTTGCAAAATAGTTGGGCAAACATCATCTAAAACTGTTCCAAATTTCAAGTTGATAGTATTAGTAATTCTTCAGACATCCAGCTGTGACGGACAGACAGACTGAGCCACACCATAAGGGTTCCTTTTTACCATTTTGGTACAGAACCCTAATAAAAAACCGGCTAAGTGCGTGTCGATCCACGCACAATTAAGGGTTCTGTAGTTAGGATGAATTTACCCGAAGAACAAACTTAACATTGTAGTTGAAAAACATGTGCTCTCATACATTCCAACTGCAAATGAGTTGTTTCACCTATTGGGGCTTGGGGGGTACACTTGACTCTAACAATGCACTTAAAGTTTTTGTTAGAGTCAAGTGTACCCTCCCCCCCCCCTCCTGCTAACTGGTCAGCTTAATATTTCGCAAATGGATCCCTGAATCGAAAAATGGTTTTCACACACCCACAATAGTTTTTGATCGGCCTATCCAACGACACCACACACCATGGGATAGACGAGAAAAAACCTAACCCACCCTAAAAATTTTTTTTTCAAGATTTTATTTTACCACTGTCTGCGTGATTAATATATATGTATACCCGTGCCAAATTACAGAGTCTCTGAGCTAAGCCGCGTACAGACAGACGGACATGGCGAAACTATAAGGTGTCCTTGTTGACTACAGCTACGGATCCCTATAAACGTAAACAGAACTACCTAAATACAAGCCTCCAGGCACAAAGCGCGTGCCCGCTTCTGGATACTTGTGCAATGCTGGATTATGTTCATATTTCATATAGCCGTAGCTGTAACTGGAAGTCATCAGTTCATCACACTAAGAGTCAGTAGGTAGATATCTACTACAACTTTTAAAAAAAATCTTTGACCGTTCATTTTCTCACCTTTCATTTGTTCACTGCAACTTGGACTCTTCACTGGACTTCTGATTCTGCAGTCCTATACAAAGTAGGTAAGTACCTATTAAGTTTTGTATTTGTACTATGACTATGTTTTATTATTCACTGTTCATAGGTGACTGTTGATAAGAATATTGTTAAAAGGTTAAAGGTGGTGATTGATGATCACAAGTAGGTACCTACATTATGCATTTCAGATATGGGTAGGTCAATTGGTTGGTACCTAAGTATACGTACCTATGTATTTTCTCATGAATTTTTGTTTCATAGATGTAAAACACTTCCCATACAATTTTCCCAGTTTTCTTATTTAAGTATCATGAATTTTCTTTTTTCAAAGGTCATGTCAAATGCCCATGTAGCACCCACTCTCATGAAGATCGGAGAATATACACTCGAAGTTGTGGACGAGTATGTTTACCTAGGAAACTGTCCAGTTAGGTAGGTCCAACATCGAGAAAGAGGCCAAATCAGACGCGGCTGGGCACCGTTCGGGAAGCTTCGCAATATCTTCTCGTCTCACATACCGCACTGTCTCAAGACGAAAGTCTTTGACCAGTACGTGTTGCCAGTGATGACATGTGAACAAACGTGGTCACTCACAATGAGCCTTACCAGAAGGCTCAATGTCACTCAAAGGGCAATGGAGAGGACTATGCTTGAGTTTCCCTACGTGATCCAATCAGAAATGAAGAGATCCGCGGGAGATCCACGGTAACCGACATAACCCGAAGAATTGCCAAACTTAAGTGGCAGTGGGCAGGGAACATTGCTCGCAGAACAGACGGCCGATGGGGCCGAAAGGTTCTGGAGTGGCGACCGCGTACCGGAAGATGTAGCGTTGGCAAGCCTCCCACAAGGTGGGCCGATGACCTTGTAAAGGCCGCAGGAATCCGCTGGATGCGGGAAGCACAGAACCGGTCGAAGTGGCGGTGCTTGGGGGAGGCCTACTTAAGTCCAGCAGTGAACGTCTTTCGGCTGAAATGATGATGAATTTTAAGTCTAATGTTTTGAATGTTTTTTTGTATAATATATAAAAGGTGTAACTTATGACTCACTTCCATACATAAGCGTAGGCACCAGCACACCATTGTGAATAGCCAGTCTAGCCTTTTTTTTGGACATCAACTGGTTGGTTGGTCACAACCAACAGCATGTATTGCACCATTCACTTTATTTCCCGAATTTACTCTCCTTTCCACATCTTCATCAATCTTTCCATCCCTTGTAAACACACTCCCCAATTATAGCTACTAACTCACTTACTTGCTCCACACTCTCTTATCATTTTTAATGTGCCTAATGATAAGTGTTTGTGATAAGTAAATAAATAAATTTCACACGTAAATATCAATCTTTACTCTTTCAGGAAACTGATGGCAGTATGTTATTGTTTAGGTACCTAACTATTGTTTCCATTCCCATGTTTGTTCCCGTATTTGTGATCGAGTTGTCCCAGGGTTGAGCTGCCCCTTCCAGGTTTTTGAAGTCTACGCTTCAACCCGGGCAGCATGTTGGGAATCGAACCCAACAAAGCACTCTGCATGCGGTCTGCACGCACAGGCAGCGTGATCAGCGCGTCATCGGCAAGCTGATGCGCGGCGTGGCGGCGACAGGGCTCGGCCCGATGACCACTCGCGTCCACGGACTATACCGCGACCGACGCCACTCCTCGCAAAGATCTTCATTATTAATTGTTTGTCCGGTAAGTTATATTTGTCATATTAGACGGCAATATATCAGCCTTATTTTGATACAGTCCGTTTTTTATTGCTACCCGCGCGCGCGTTTATGATGGTGTTTCAGCGTGTCAGCTCTGCCACTACAAACTGCATTACGCGCAACTAATAGTGCACCACTCTCAAGTGGCCCAAAATCTTTGTAGGTAGGTACCTAATTATCCATTGTGTTATTGACTTATGAAGTTGAGACTGACTCAAGACCGTAGCCCAAGACTCAGCCTGATGAACAGTCTTTCATAGATTTTAAAACAGAAAAAAAACTAACCTACCTAATCAAATTATACGAGCCCACAGACCAAAAATTATGCACAACGCAGTTGGTTATTAAAAAATAAACCGGTCAAGACTAAGAGCGAGTCGGACTTACGCACCGAGGGTTCCGTTAAAAAGTGTGCTGTTTAGAGACATCGTTTCTTTTTTTCCTGTAATCTTTACATAAACTTCTATCACATAGAATAATTTCAGATTTTTCTCTTTGCAAACTTCGGAGATAATATGGGGAACGGTGTTTTTTTTTTACATTTTTCATGAAAAGTCGAAAACTAGGCGGCCTAAAAAAAGAAAAAAATGTTTGACAATGTGCAAACAGCGCTCTTTCATATGATACCCCACATGCCCTAGTCACACTCACTCACTCACTTTGAATTTTTAAAACCCCCTTTTGGTCCCCGTTGCAAAAAAAAATATAAATATTTTTATTTCTTTCTTATTTGCAAAATAGTTGGGTAAACGTCATCTAAAACTATTCCAAATTTCAAGTTGATAGCATTAGTAGTTTTTGAGTATCCAGCTGTGACAGACAGACAGACAGACAGACTGACTGAGTCGCACCATAAGGGTTCCTTTTTTACCATTTTGGTACGGAACCCTAAAAATAAACATGACACATCGGCGTAAAAATAAAATTGTATGTTGTAAAATAATAAAAACGAAAAGAACTTCTGAGCTCATTTCAAATTCAAGGTGAAAGAGTTCTTCTCTGCAGCTAATAAAATTCATATTCAATTGCTCTCCGCACAGGAACAGCGTTTGCGAGTGAATGAGATGCGACACAAGTTTGCAATAAGTACATTAAGTCCGTACGATCGTCGGCTTACAATGTAGTTTACTTAGACCATGGGCTGTGCCATGGGGGGATTATTATACTTCAGTAGTGTCTGTCTGTTGCCACTTGGCCAGGTAGTCAGCGGCGTCAGCGCCGCCTCGCAAGTCGAGACCACAGAGTACATTATACTACTCGAGCTGAATTCGAGATCAACGTACCGTGAACTCGAGAAATGGAATTACTAAGTTCACATTGAAACAGTCACGGTTCACCCAAACTCTACAAGTAAGTGCCTAATACCTACTACTACGCGAAAAGAATAATAAAGCCGACTTTTCACTACAGGATACTTATAATATACTGGGAGACCAAGCTTTGCTCGATTGAAAATAGAGAAAACGAATTTTCCCAGAAATGAGACTAATAATAATAACTAATAAGTAACTCCTTAAGTTAGATACCATTTACCTCAAACCTCATGATTTCATGAAATAGCTAGATTTGAGGTCAATTCTAACATATGGACTTGTATTGCTGATTCTAATGATTATAAATCTGTAAAGCCACATTAGCTACGGCCGCGAATCAGTGTGCGTACGCGCAGCGGAATGTTGTTGAATTTAAAGATTTTAATTATGCAGATATTTAGTGTATGACGTCGTATAATTGTGTATGGTAAAAAAAAATTTGTGCACGCAACCATTGTGGAGAAATTCACCAAAAACTGATTCCGCTGGGCGAACGTTGTCCTGGCGGAACTTTTTTTAATCCATAGACTTTAGAAGAAAAGAGATGTGTCCAAAAATTAGTGTGTATTTGTGTGTAATTGTGTATGTATGAATAAAACTAGTGCATGCATAAACTTCGGAGAAATTCAATTTTCCGCTACGCGAACGTTTGGCCATTAGCTAGTTTTCATATAAAGCGCTTACATAGAGAGCTGTAGATTTTTACATACGTTGTTTTGAATTTGTTTATATTTGTTTAAAAAACAGATTTAGAAAAAATCGTAGGGCTTAAAAGATAAAAATATAAACGTAAAATACGCTTATTAGGTCTTAGTTCTTAAAGTATGCACTTTGGGGTCTAGATTTTCACGTTTATACAAACCTTGTAAGTGTCTGCAACATGTTGCCAAGTATCAATGATGTTCCGTTAGTAACTAAAGAGTTATAGGACAAATTTACCATGAACAGATCACTGTTTACAAAGCAGTCAAATATCACGACGTTCTGAAGGAATTGCATGGTAATATGTATGTCAATAATTAGTGTATTCATTCAACTATTCTTATGCAAAATTTCATGTCATTAAATTCAGTAATTAAAGAAAAACAATTATAATACTGACGAAGCATCGAAAACCTACATAACCCGACCAAGTTCGGATGGCTACCAAAAAGCGGCCATGCCATATATCTTAGAAACGTTCTTAACCTTCCAATATAGTATTTATTAATATGGTACAGTTGCGTACACAAGCGTTAGGAAAAAATAAAACAATTGCATTTCTTGAATGAAAAATATTTTTTTAATAATAACGCCAGTATCTACGATAAAAACAAATCTTCAATTAACAAGTACTTCTCTATTTAAATATCCGCGTACAAAAATATTTTTAATTACATATAATACTTAATTATGTAATTATAATAACGTTAACAAACGCTTGCAATGACAGCAATGGACTTAAATGTGTTTTAACTAAAATAGATTATGAACTAGCTTCTGCCCGCGACTTCGTTCGCGTGGATGACGAAACTTAGGGTAAGTATAATATTTCGAGCTTCAATAAAAATTAAAATCACATCACATAACTAACCTATTCAGTTGTTTAGATTTGATCAACACTAAAAAAGTGCTTATAAACTAAAACATTGGTATAAAAACCGAACTTCGAACAAAATAATTCTGCATATTTTGGTGGGGTGCGGGGGAACACGCTCACATACATAAGAAAAAAAAATCGATTCAAGAAGTAGTTTTTTTTAAGTTATTAGATTGTTTGATCCACTAAAGTTGCAAAGGGGAACGCTCGTGCATGCCTAGTCTATTGGTTAAATAGTGTAATAAGCTACAATATGATAAATATTTACCTAAACAGTAGTACATACTTACATGTGGTAAATATTTAATTTCCCTAAGGGGTCTATAGTTAGAATCCTGATCCGTGAAATCTTCAATAGAAATTAGCTGTATGAATTTTATTTGTCTTAAATAATATATTTAGATTATATCTCAAGTCTCAAGCGCATACTTAAATAAAGTACCTATGTAAATAGTACCTACTTTCTGTCATAGTCAAATACATTTAAAAAAGTAGGTGTACAAAAATAAATGACCTATAAATTATATCGAAACAACAATTGTGTTATCACCTATACCAATTCAATACCGGTATTATACTGTAAATTTTGGGATGTTACCTAAATATATTGCACGGCCGCTTTTTTGTAGCCATCCGAACTTGGTCAAGTTATGTAGGTTTTCGATGCTTCGTCAGTATTATAATTGTTTTTCTTTAATTACTGAATTTAATGACATGAAATTTTGCATAAGAATAGTTGAATGAATACACTAATTATTGACATACATATTACCATGCAATTCCTTCAGAACGTCGTGATATTTGACTGCTTTGTAAACAGTGATCTGTTCATGGTAAATTTGTCCTATAACTCTTTAGTTACTAACGGAACATCATTGATACTTGGCAACATGTTGCAGACACTTACAAGGTTTGTATAAACGTGAAAATCTAGACCCCAAAGTGCATACTTTAAGAACTAAGACCTAATAAGCGTATTTTACGTTTATATTTTTATCTTTTAAGCCCTACGATTTTTTCTAAATCTGTTTTTTAAACAAATATAAACAAATTCAAAACAACGTATGTAAAAATCTACAGCTCTCTATGTAAGCGCTTTATATGAAAACTAGCTAATGTCCAAACGTTCGCGTAGCGGAAACTTGAATTTCTCCGAAGTTTATGCATGCACTAGTTTTATTCATACATACACAATTACACACAAATACACACTAATTTTTGGACACATCTCTTTTCTTCTCAAGTCTATGGATTAAAAAAAGTTCCGCCAGGACAACGTTCGCCCAGCGGAATCAGTTTTTGGTGAATTTCTCCACAATGGTTGCGTGCACAATTTTTTTTTTACCATACACAATTATACGACGTCATACACTAAATATCTGCATAATTAAAATCTTTAAATTCAACAACATTCCGCTGCGCGTACGCACACCGCGAATCATATTTGAAACAACATACAAGCTCACACTGACCTACAAATTGCAAAAAACGTAAGAACTTTGAATTTCGCGGCTTTAATCAAAATAATAAAGAAGTTACAGATAATAAAGCGAGTCTTTGCCACATGAAAATAAGGCTGATTTTAGATTGGTTGGTACACACGGCTACACATCAAGCTATATACACACATCAACACGGTCTAGGGATATTTTTAAAAAAGCGAATTACTATCAATGTGTTAATTATTTATGACATGTATATATTTAAAAGATACGTTATTTAATATTCTACCATTTTTTAATAATGATTAAGGTACTTAGATTAAAATTTCAGGATTTTATGGAAAAAAAATGAAGCATAGACGGGAACCGTATATGAATTAACTTTTAATTTGTGAGTAAAAACCAACGAATTAAGAATTCTTAACTCGTTGGTAAAAACTGAAAAAAATAGAAAAATCATTTAATTTGTTTATAAACTTGAAGTTAGTAGTCTGAGAAAGCGCCCATGATGTTCATAGCACATCGGCAACGATTCGGCATGCTCAGAACAAGGTTGTCAATGTCTTGCTGCGGAATATTGTCCCATGTCCTTCTGAGGTGCGCAAAAAGTTGATCTTCTGTAGCCAGATTTTCAGGAACTTCCTTCAGAGATCTTCTTTGCAGCATATCCCACGCATGCTCAATGGGATTTAGATCTGGCGATTGAGCAGGCCAGTCTAAGGCCCTACATACATTGTGTGTATGTAACCAAGCTGCTACCGTTCTCGCCGTGTGTGGGCACACACGGCGAGAACGGTAGCAGCTTGGCCATTGTCGTGCATGAGCAGGAAATCTTGCCCCATTTGTGTTCTGTGGGGAAGATTACGGGCCCCAGCACCTGTTGGACATATCGTTCTGCCGTCATATTGCCCCGCACCCAAACGAGATCCGTCCGTCCTCCAAGACGAATTCCTGCCCAAACCATAATTGTTCCTCCTTGGTATGGGTGAACTTCCAGAGGGTTCTGAAGACGGCTCCATCGTCCAGGAACTCGCCAAACACGCGTCCTTCGTGAATCTGGATGGAAGCCGAACCTGGATTCATCCGTGAACAGCACATTGGACCATTGCTCATGGCCCCAGTCCACGTGGTTCCGAACCCATTCTAATCGTCGTCCACGACTGCCCCTCCGTAAAGGTGGGACCCGGAGTGGTCTACGAGAGCGTAGATTGCTTTCATGCAGTCGCCTTCTTACAGTTTGGTCACTCACAAGAGTCACAAGCACTTGGTGTTCCACTCGCAGCCTTTGGACCAATTGAGTCGCCGTTGCATTTGGTTGAGCTCGCGCAGTAATTTGCAAAAATCGGTCTTGTGGTAGTGATGCGACTTGGCCCCCGGTACCTCTCCGCTACTTCACCTGTGGCACGATAGCGTATCCACAATCTTGAAATTACATTTTGGTGGGTCCCTATGGCCTCAGCAACATTACACTGAACAGACCCAGCTTCCAGCATTCCCACAGCTCGTAACATCTCCGCCCTCGTCAAATGTTGGCGTTGCATGGCTACAATACCTCAATTTTAACTTTATCTTTCGTTTAAAAATGGAAAAAAACTGTAACTAAACGTAATTCGTATTGTTTTCTAAATTTCGCACAAATGAAAATTCCCTCTCCTACACATCAAGACATTTTTATGCCACCGAAACAAAAGAATTTTCAAAAATTTGAATTTGTCTGAGATAAATTACAAACAAATCGGTGTATAAAAGATTCCAATGCGGCCAGTACTTTTCGAGTTATTTAATTGAGTATGAAATATCCCTAGACCGTGTTGATGTGTGTATTTCCAGTTTATACTGACCTCTCATTGTAAGGAAATCCTATACAATGCGAGATCAGCTTATACTGGAAATGTATAGCTTGATCTGTTGACACACGGCTACACATCAAGCTATACATTTCCAGTTTACACTGACCTCTAATGAGAAACCTCTCTGAAATTTGTAGGAGACGCGAAAAAAGTGAGCTTCTGACATCCATCGACTTCAGTTTCATCTTGTTTTCTACTATCGAGTTTCCTGCATTCTTTGAGTTTTTTTAGATCTTCAAACTTTTACTTTCATCGCGTCTTTTGCGATCTAGAAGTTTCCTACATTCGTCAAGTTTTCTAAGCCCATCAGGTTTTCTACGCTCATCGGATTTCCTACATTCTTCAGCTTGTCTTCGTTTTTCAAGTTTCCTATATTCTTCAGCTTATCTTCGTTCTTGTAGTTTCCTACATTCTTCATCTTGTCGTCATTCTTCAAGTTTCCTATATTCTTCAGCTTGTCTTCGTTCTTGTAGTTTCCTACATTCTTCAGCTTGTCGTCGTTCTTCAAGTTTCCTATATTCTTCAGCTTGTTTTAGTTCTTCAAGTTTCCTACATTCTTCAGCTTGTCGTCGTTCTTCAAGTTTCTTACATACTTCAGCTTATCTTCGTTCTTGTAGTTTCCTATATTGTTCAGTTTGTCTTCGTTCTTGTAGTTTCCTACATTCTTTAGCTTGTCGTCGTTCTTCAAGTTTCTTACATTCTTCAGCTTATCTTCGTTCTTGTAGTTTTCTATATGAAGAATATTGCTTATGTGCGTTCTTTAAGGTTAGTACAATCCTCAGATTATCAGCGTTTATTAGGTTTCCTGAAGCAGTCATCAGATCTTTTACGGTCTTCGCCGTATTATATATAGTTATATTATAAATAAAATCCACATATTTTGGAGGGCCGACCGGCCGGTTTCAGGTCCCAGTCCGGGCCTGATTGGCTCGTATATTACCTACTATTAGTCGGTACGCGATATATGCCCGGTTTCTGAGGTTTTTAAACGGAGTTCATTAGTGATTATTGGTTCAATATCGTTTTTCTGAACACTTCGTTAGGGAAGAAGACGACTGAATTACTATCAAGGGTTTATCTGAGGATCTCAAACAAGCGAGCATAAGTAATCTAAGAATTGTCGAATCAATAAATTGAGTTTAAACTCCTTCTAAGAATTCTTCAGAAACCGAACATTGGAAGTTATGAAAAATATTTGTATGAATGAATGAATGAATGAAATGCACCAATCCCAGCGTGGTTTAACCAGACTCGATTTCTCGAATGAACCCAAACATTCACACTAGCCCCTGTTGCCTCATGTTACATGGTGCAACAGAGACCATTGTATATCAAGGAGTAGACCGGGGGGCACGGTAATGGTAGGGAAGACATGCCCTTAGGATATGGATAAGGATTATACAGCCTATCCAGTATGCACCGTAAAATAAGCAATGGAATAGTGGAGAGACGGGTAATATAATTATGGATGGGCTTTTTTAAGACGACGCCGCCATGTTGCTTCAAGTTCAGCTTCACCGGTGAATCTTTTGGCGTTTAAATTGCGTTTTCGACTCTTTTTCTGTCGCTGCTATGCTATAATATAGGTAATCTGCCTTCTCGAGTCTTTTCTGCTTCATTCTGATGAGTTGTCAGCAGCAGAATGTCCAGGACGCGGTCGCTCCTCGTTGTTTATTTCCAGCTCCGACTTCAAATAATGTAATTTTTGTTTTTATTCAAAGTTCGACCTACTCCCCGCTGTTCATTTCAGGTTGACGCGATTGCAGATATTACAGTTGTACAGTTCAAAGTAATGCACACAATTCAGCAAATAGTTAATTAAACTCGACCCCGACAAAAAGCGACAATGCGTCGCAAGCGCAGTACTTGAGTTTACTTCTCGAAACAACACACTTCACCACTTGAGCACTCCGATTTTGGGACACAGGAACACACTTAAAGTTTTTTGCCTTGGTTTGGGTTACGAGTAGGTACCTGAAAATGTCTAAGACTGCACCGAACATAACTTTATTATAACTGTCACACACATTCACTTGTTGAAAGTTCGATACAAGCACATATAGTACACGTAGGCAGAAAATAACCTGATGACTTAAGATGAATGTAGAGGTGTGTGCTATGCAGAGAGAAGCGTATCCCTGAAAGACATGAAAAGATCTCACCCAGCTTGTTGCTCGGGAAACTGGATCCTTCGGCAGGCAATTAGTCTCTCGTACTTGCAGGAGACCGTTACAAACTCACTACCTATCATGGAAATAATCACTGACACTCAGTCACACAACACACACGAAATATACACTACACGACACGACCAGACGCTAAACCATAAAAAAACTTTGAGGAGCACTCGTAGAACGACCACTCGGGTCGGCGTCACCCGAGATTCTCCTTGGAAGTTATGAAAAATGTTTGTAGATGACTTATCATTTTTTTCTTTCTCTAGCTTGCCCTCCTTTATCTATATCTATAAAAAAACCTTTTTTAAAAAAAGCTTTTATTTGAAGGCTTTAAAAAGAAGAAAATAAAATTTTCTTTTAAAATTTTAACTATCAACTTATAACTTCACTATACACAATTTATAATTATGATCTTATAAGCTTGTCGCGCGATTTACTTGTGTAAATAAACTAGTACTTAGTTAATTGAGTAACTTAACCTGCTAAGTATTTTTTTTTTAAATTTCAGTTTAATTAAATACTTATAGGTACCTATGCAAACCTCGCGACAAGCTTTTATGATCATATAAATTGTGTATAATGAGGTTATAAGTTGATAGTTAAAATTTTAAAAGAAAATTTTATTTTTAGAGCATTCAAATCTATGTATATAAAATTCAAAGTCCTGACTGACTGACTGATTGACTGACTGATATATCAACGCACAGCCTAAACCGCTGGACCTAGAGACTTGAAATTTTGCACATAGATACCTTATACAGTGTAGGCATCCACTAAGGAAGGATTTTTGGAAATTCCATCCCTAAGGGGGACAAATAGGGGATGAAAATTTGTATGAAAAATCTTATTCTTTGAGTTAATAGACTTGAAACTTGACATGAATATTTATCTAAGTAAATTATAAAGTTTGACATTTTTAGTTTTTTTAAACTACCCCCTCAGGAGGGATTGGGGGGTGTCAAAGTTTGTATCAACGCACAGCCCAAACCGCTGTGTCTAGAGATTCCAAATTTGACACGTAGGTTCCTTGTGAGGTCTAAGGGTGTACTAAGAAAGGATTTTTCAAAATTCAACCCCTAAGTAGGTGAAACGGCGGTCCAAAGTTTGTATGAAAAATCTTATTCCTTGAGTTAATAGACTTGAAACATGGCACAAATATTTATCTAAGTAAGTTATAAAGTTTGTCATTTTTAGTTTTTCTAAACTACCCCCTCAGGACGGATTGGAGGGTGTCAAAGTTTGTATCAACGCACAGCCCAAACCGCTGGGCCTAGAGATTCCAAATTTGGCACGTAGGTTCCTTATGAGGTCTAGGGGTGCACTAAGAAAGGATTTTTCAAAATTCAACCCCTAAAGGTGTGAAACAGGGGTCCAAAGTTTGTATGAAAAATCTTAGTCCTTGATTTAATAGACTTGAAACTTGTCATGAATATTTATCTAAGTACATAAACTATAAAGTTTGTCATTTTCTAAACTATCCCCTCAGGAGGGATTGGGGGTAAACCAAAAATGACGAATAACGTGTAACAGGGTTTTTCGAATATCCACCCCCTAAAGGGTTGAAAAGGGGTAGTCAATTTTACAGGGCAGGTTTTACTGCGGGGCTTAACTCGAAAATTGGTGTAAATAATCTTTCTTTTAAGTTACGGAAATTTCACAAACGATTTTTTTAAATTGTATCCCTGTGGGGGTGAAAACAGGGAATATAGTTTATATGAAAAATCTTATTCATTTGCTTAATTAAGTTGAAACTTGGCACAAATACTTGCTTAGGCAAGTATTTGTGCAAGTAATAAAGTTTGTCATTAATAGTTTTTTCCCCAGAGGGAAGGGTAGAGGGGAAGTTGGGAATGGGAGGGAGTGGTGAGCAGGGAAAGGGCAAGGGAAGAGGGTGGTGAGGAGGGAAAGGGGGAAGGGGAGATTGTGGTGAGAGAGAGGGAGGGGAGGGGTGGTGAGGAGGAGGCTGAGGTGGAGGATGATGGGGGGGCGAGGGATAGGAGAGCATAGTGAAGGGGAGGGTGTGGAGAAGGGAAGAGGTGTGACGGGGCGGGGAGGTTAGCGGGAAAGGTATGTGGTGAGGGGGTGATAGGGAGACGGGGATGGAGAGAATGAGGGGGGTGAAAGAGTGCAGTGAGGGGGAGGGTGAGAGAGTGGGCAGGGGAGGGGTTAGAGAGAGAGGAGGGGTGAAAGGGAGATTAGGGGGAAGAGGCAGCAGTGCCTTTACACCTTAAAGTTGCTTTTTGTATAGCACTGATTCATTAAAGAAACCCAGCCCGACAGAAATTACTGAAAAATAGAAAGTCGGAAACTCGGAGCGACACAAAAAACAGCAGTAAACTCCAGTCGTGCGACGGAGCTGACACGTTTTTTTTATTTGTTTGAACGCGCTAATCTCTGGAACTACCAGTCGGACATTAATAATTATTTTTACATTTCATAGCCCAATTCTTAAGGAAGGCTATAGGCGTATTTAACATCACACTAGAACTCTTAAGTGCCGAGCAAAAAAAAGAGAGAAGGAACGCTAAGCGAAAACGAAGTAATAGCGCGGGAAGGCAATGCGATGCGACAGGGTGGGTTGGGGGAACATGAAATTTTACGCGGAAGAAGTCGCGGGCAGAAGTTATCTCAATATTTTTGTTCCTGTGGCATATTTTCCGACATTCACGCGGCCGAAGCCGTGGGCAAAAGCTAGTAATAGTATATTATGCAATTAGTGAATAAAGAACGGATTTAAAGCGAGGGCCATAGATGAATCACGAGGTAGTGAAGGATTCTAACGATTGAATCACGACCGTAGGGAGTGATTCATGATGATTGAATCACGAGCGTAGCGAGTGATTCAAGTGTTAGAATCCTGAGCGACGCGAGTGATTCATGGCCCTCGATATAAATCCGTTTTATTCAAGAGTTGCATACTGTATAGTATCTTTCTTTTTCTCGTAGTCATGGTATAAAGTATTTTATACCATGACTACGAGAAAAAGAAAGATTTAAGTGAAAATAGACATATAATGAAGAAAAAGGAAAGTTAAATTGGCTTAGATGTAAACCAGCCGTCATTTTTTGGGTAGCAAGTTTTCCACTATATCGGCCGCCCTCTCTTTCATAAACTCAGGTGTTAACACATCTTCATCACTACAATGCATTTTTAATCGATTAGAACAACACTAAACAAACACAAAATTAAAGATTAAAGTAGGTAACACTAAACTTTGTGTTCGTACAACTTACAGTATTCAAAATACCGCCAATTTACTAAGGACAGCAAAGAACATAAAACAGTTTTTATTCTAATGCTAAACTCCTTGTCGAAAATGTCGACCAATCAAATTGAATTTAGAACACATCAATATAGGTCCAATACAAAGATTACACTTACACTAGATACGGCAAGCCACGACCGAGCGTGCCCTGCATGTTCGACTGTTCGTACTAAAAAAAGTATGTTAGCTCAGTGACGCTTAGCTATTGAAACAATTCTGTTTACTTTGAGCACATCACTAAATGGCTGGGGTGAAGTTATCGTAGGTATAAAAAAGATGACACGTTCGGTTTTCATACTATCTAATAACATGCCGTATCTAGCGTAGGTACTCTAAATCTGTGGTCGAATACATTGGTGTGTTCCATTTTCAAACATCAAAACAGTGAGTAAAAGTGCTTTTTATTCCCTGTTTTCAGTGAATAAAATAAGCTTTTTAGAGGTGGAATGGTATAAAAGCTTTTTTTTAAGTTTTTTTGCTTTTAATTTATTTTTTACTTTTTAGTTATCGCTGGCTAGGTTTCTGAGTCTGTTCATCTCATTTTTATTCTCAGCGAACCCTTTCATTTGCTTCTTTGCCACTAGTTCCATTTTGAATGAATCTGAAATTAATGGAACTAATGGTAATTTTTAATCACTAGTTCCATCATGGAACTTGTGATTTTTTTTAAGGGTGTAGATTAGATTTATTTATTTGTAAAACATGGAAACGACATCCATGACGAAAAATTAGGAAATTTTCGCAGCCGCCATCTTGGATTTTCATTTTAACACCAGTATCGTTTTCAGCACCTTCTAAAACCATGGAATCGACACCCATGACGAAAAATTAAGACATTTTCGCAGCCGCCATCTTGGATTTTCATTTTGACATTAGTATCGTTTTCGGCACCTTCTAAAACCATGGAAACGACACCCATGACAAAAAATTTGGTAATTTTCGCACCCGCCATCTTGGATTTTCATTTTGACCTCAGTATCGTTTTCAGCACCCTCTAAAACCATGGAAACGACACCCATGACGAAAAATTAGGAAATTTTAGCAGCCGCCATCTTGGATTTTCATTTTGACATCAGTATCGTTTTCAGCACCTAAAATCATGGAAACGACACCCATGACGAAAAATTAGGAAATTTTCGTAGCCACCATCTTGGATTTTCATTTTGACATCAGTATCGTTTTCAGCACCCTCTAAAACCATGGAAACTACTCCCATGACGAAAAAGTAGGAAATTTTCGCAGCCGCCATCTTGGATTTTCATTTTGACATCAGTATCGTTTTCAGCACCCTCTATAACCATGGAAACGACTCCGATGACGAAAAATTAGGAAATTTTCGCAGCCGCCATCTTGGATTTCATTTTGACCTCAGTATCGTTTTCAGCACCCTCTAAAACCATGGAAACGACTCCGATGACGAAAAATTAGGAAATTTTCGCAGCCGCCATCTTGGATTTTCATTTTGACATCAGTATCGTTTTCAGCACCATCTAAAACCATGGAAACGACACCCATGACGAAAAATTAGGAAATTTTAGCAGCCGCCATCTTGGATTTTCATTTTGACCTCGTTATCGTTTTAAGTTTTTTTTTTACCTCTAGTATTTTACACCCTTAAAAAATTTCACAAGTTCCATGATGGAACTAGTGATAAAAAATTCACCATTAGTTCCATTATTTTCAGATTCATTTAAAATGGAACTAGTAGCAATTAAATTATCACTAGTTCCATCATGGAACAAATAATGGAACTAGTGGCAAAGAAGCGTTACCCATACTACTTATAGGAAAGCATAAAAAGCTTCAAAAGTGCACCATATTGGATTAAGAGTGATGTCAGAATATTTTTCTAATTACCTATTCTCGGCAAGCCCTTTCATTTGATACCCATATTGCAGAAGTGCATAAAAAATAACTATTCCGCCATCTTGGATGTTCCGCCATATTGGATTTTGAATGACGTCGCATTATTTTTCGAGTTACTCTCAACAAGCCCTTTCATTTGATACCCATATTGTAGAAGTGCATAAAAAATAACCATTCCACCATCTTGGATGTTCCGCCGCATTGGATTTAGAATGACGTCACATTATTTTTCGAGTTACTCTCAACAAGCCCTTTCATTTGATACCCATATTGTAGAAATGCATTAAAGATGGTCCGCCATATTGGATTTAGAATGACGTCACATAGCTTATCGTGTATTGTCATCCAAACTAAACGTGTATACAAAATTTCAGCTCAATCGGTTGAAAATATCTGCTTCAAAATTGAGTAGCAAGATTCCACGCGAACATACATACATTGCAGTGCCATTTTTCGTTGTAATTTTATAACTCAAGAACGGCTGGCCCGATTTAGCTGATTTTGGTTTTGAAATATTTGACGTAGTCCAGGGAAGGTTTAAACGATGAACGATTGGAAAAGTTGCCGGGAAAATTGGAAAATTCTGGAAAACTGAAAGTGGATTTTATATGGGAATATTGAAATTGGGACAGGACAACGTCTGCCGGGTCAACTAGTATGTTTATGAATTATTGAGTGTGAGAATGATTATAAAAAATACCCTCCTTTTGGGCGCCGCCGCAGTCGGGTAAAATAATCAATTTATAATTTCAAAATAAGTAAGTAATTTATTGAACAACTAAGTAAATACTTAAGGCGAAAGCGCCAGGCTCCTTAATATAAAATATTACTTAATTAATAGTTTTTAACCAAAAACTATTAATTAAGTAATATTTTATATTCATAAATCTAGAAATATCAATTAGATTTCTGTGTGAGTGACCATCAGGTACTTAGGATGTAATCCTAGTTTAGCTTATTGAATGTGCTATACCAACAAGAACATTAAAAAAATGATAAGAAATTTAAAAAAAAATTCAACTAAATTATTTAAAAGTAAATAAGTGAAAAAATACAAAATATTAAAAGTTACAAAATTATTTGCTCCCAATTATTTCATAATTCAGGTTGTTTTCAATGAGTTTTTGGACAATTTTGGTGTCTTTGAAAACAGCGCCAGGAGTTAAAACTCCACCAGCCCTAGGCAAGTTTTCTCTCTCCTTAAGGATGGTGAGTGCTGACATTAGAAGTGCAACCACTGTGGCACCGTATCCTGGGTTCGTTCCAGACACCTTAGCAATAACTGTCTTATTTGGCTTTGTGTTCTCCACATCAGCTCCACTCTCCCATCCCTTCCCAACAAGTTCAAATAAGAAGTGGGTATTATTCATCACATTGTCGGTTGGACCCTCCCTTGTCACCATGCCCAAAGAACAAACCTTTGGATACTTGAGCAAAATATTTCTTGTAAATGCGATTTTCGTCATGATGAAAAGCAAAACTGCACCAAAGATGGAGAAGATTGATTGTGCCAGACTCCCAGATTTGAAATATGCTCTGAACTGGATTGGACGCTGCTGTTCATTGCGGTATAAGTAGCGCTGGGTGCGATAGACTACCGATTCATCGGCCCCAAGAAACGGAAGATACCATTTGCTATCTTTTTTTTGTAGGTATTGTCGTTCCACCTTAGGCTTCAAGCGCGGCAAAGGCTCTGGGTACAGCTTCTTTCTCAAAGCTGGAAGCTCATTTTGGTGAGCAATGCCATAGATAAGTGACTCCCAAGTGCCATAGTTGATGAGGCCACGTTCCCGCGACTCTGCTGCAATCTCCGGTGGTATATACGTCATAAGGTAGGACTCCACTGAGTTGAGTGTGCCTGCAAAGTGTTGTTTCAAGAAAATGACACCCATATCGCACGGAATGCTATCCCAACCACAGGCGCTAACGACAAAAACTCCCGCATCGCGCGCTTGGTCATCATACCGGAGCTGCATTAACTCCATAAACTGCGGTTCACCACTAACATCCACGTAGTTAGTCTTGTTCTCCACCGCAGCTTTAACCACAGGCTCCCCATACATACGATAAGGGCCGCAGCAGTTCACTATAATTTTTGTTTGAGCGCACATATCTTTAAGAGCCTTCTCGTCATCTATGTCTGCTACTATGACCTTGACGCTGGAGAGATTTTCCCCTGTTTTTTCAGAGACTTCCGTCATTAAGGCACCAAGTTTCGTCACGGAGCGACCAGCGACTCCCCAAGATCCAAGTTCATACTTCTTAGCGAACTTTACCATGTGAATCACAGCCTGCTTGCCTGTGAAGCCAGTCGCCCCAAATATCACCAGGTCTAACCGCGACATTTTAAATGGAAACCTTTTACTCTTTTACTTTTACTTTAGCACTTAGTACCGATACCGGCTTTTATCTTGCACTGATAGGTAACACGATAAATTAATAAGTAAGTACCTATTGAATGTACATTCTTATTTATTCGCGCTATGCATCGGCGATGACAAATCAGTTATCAGAACTTTGGTTGGTGACAGGGACAGCACGTACCGAACAAAGTTTAATTTTAATTACCTTTTCATATTAAGCAGTTATGCTCCTACCTACAGACAGTGTCATCACCATCCGTCACCATAGCTATCTAATCTGTGCATCACATACGTAGTGTATTATCCCTAACTAGTCTGTGGTCATCACATACGTAGTATCCCTAAGTAGTCTGTGGTCACACATAATGTCATTGGATAATACACTATATAACTTAGATAATATACATCTAGATCGAGCCACCGCGTGGCCGGTCATGAGTAGAGATCGGATAATCGGATGCATATTAACCTAAAGTTGAGGTGTTGGCTAAGTATGGAGTGGGCTTTTGGATTAAAAAATCCCAGAATTCCGGTATCGATTAATTTTGACTTCTGATTATAGAATCGAATGTATAATTTACTTAAGTTCAGATGTTAGTTAATATGGATTGCACTTAAAAAAAAACAAAATCCCGGGATTCCAGAACGAAAATTTTAAGTTCTGATTTTGGAATCGAATGTTTTAGTTAGGTTAGGTCAAAATGAAAATCCAAGATGACGGCTGCGAAAATTTTCAATTTTTTTGTCATGGGTGTCATTTTCATGGTTTTTGAGGTCGCTGAAAACGATAATGAGGTAAAAAATAAAATCCCTGATGGCGGTTGCGAAAATTTTGAAATTTTTCGTTATGGATGTCATTTTCATGAAAATAAAAATTCACTTTTTTTAAATAAAATAAAATAATAAAATTAACACAATAGCCCTAAAAATCGTGTCCTGAGCTACTAACACGGTGAAGTAACAGCTTGGGCTCGCGCCTCCTACGTCCTCACACCCCTCACGATTGCCCTGTCTAGACGTCTTCTTATATATAGACTGTGTCGGTAAGTCGGTACGGTGTTCTCATAAAATAGATTATAATAATTACAATTAATCGCTTATCTATATTATAGCAATATTCAAGAGAAAAATACCTTATAATAACGCACATATTGGTGAACATGAACGCCATAGGATAGTTTTGTTAAAAAAACAAGGTTAAGTATACAATTACGGAAATTGCTTTAGATCTAGGAGTTTCGGTAAGTGTTGTGCTCGTTACAGACATCAAATCCAAATACAAGGTCCCATTAAAATAGATGGACAAAATTTCACAGGGTGTTCTACCCATGAATATAACATTCACTATGGGACTAACTGAAATCACGAAAAAAAAAACAGCTGTTCAGTACATTTATCTACACCAAACTAGTCAAAATGTAGGGAGCAGCTGATTTTTTTTCGTGATTTCAGGTTTGGTCCCATAGTAGAAGTTGTTGATACTCATGGGTAGAACGCCCTGTGAAAATTTGTCCATTTATTTTAATGGGACCTTGTTTAAAAGGTGTAAAATAAATAACCCACAACCTCTTAAGGGGTCATTGTACTCATCATTATGAACAACTTTTACTATGGGACCAAACCTGAAATCGCGAAAAAAAAATCAGCTGTTCAGTACATTTTGACGAATTATGCGAACATAAATGTATTGAACAGCTGATTTTTTTTTCGCGATTCCGCGAAATTTTTTTTTTTTTTGTAATGTGTTTGTTTTTCGATGTCGAGTATGTGGACGAAGTTCTTGCAGTTACCTAATTTTTTTACACCTAATATCTTAATATATAAAACAAAGTCGGGTTTGTTCGAACACTTATAACTCGAGAACGGCTGGACCGATTTTCATGGTTTTTAATTTGATGTATTGGTCTCCGTCCCGAATAGCAGAATTACTATTATAAACCAAAAAAAAAATTGAAGAAAATTAATTTTCTCATACATGAGGGCAGGGCAACGTCTTTTTGTTTTTTCTTTTGGCTTCGCATGGTTGGTGCATTTAGCATCTTTCATTCTATTTGGAATTCGTAATTCAAATTAATTTTATAATCAGTTGTTCATTTGTTTTCCCGCCGTTCGATTTATTGAAATTTTGACACGACAACGCAACGTCTGGCAGGTCGGCTATGTAGTATTCTATATAAATAAAAATCAATTGCCGAATGTATGAGTACGCTAATATTTGGCTATATTTTTTTTTTTTGTTGTAGGTATTTGTAATTGTCAGGACAAGGTCTGTATGAAAGAAACTTCTACACAGTTTATTATTACAGAGTCAATTTACTAACACTACTGTACTAAATATAATGTGGAGATTTGATACAAGTAACAACCCACTAAGTATCCCAATTTATTTGGGGTCAGCGCAACATGATCCTTTCTTCCATACTTATCTAACTAATAGTCGTCATCTCGGTAGTCACTCCCTTTCTAGCTATGTCATCTTTCACAAAGTCCATCCATCGTTTCTTTGGTCTTCCCCTACTCTTATAGCCATCGAAATACATACTTACTGTACTTACTCAAAACAATTTTTTTTTTCAAATTAATTGGCTTCAATTATTCTGTTTCATAGTTTTGACTTTTTTATTTTACTTTAAATTTATCCCGGTATTTTACTTTTCAGCAAAAAATCGTAGATCAATTCTTAAAATATAAATTAAGTTTTCCTACACAATTCAAAATGTTATCAGCTTGCGCCTTCGGGAACTTCGCACGTTTACATTAGAATATTCATAGCTAAGACAGGACAACGTCTGTCGGGTCAGCTAGTAGTGAATAAAGAAAAATTTTGATTTGATGACTGTTTTACTAATTGTATAAGATCGACTCAAACTAACATCACCAATTTGTAGGCTTACTATAAAATAACAGCATACCTATAGGTACCTAAAAATTCACATGATCACAAGAATCACAACTGTTTAGTTGTGAATTAAATCAGAATGATGATAAAAAGGTAATGGTGTATTTTGTAGTATCTTGTATTCACTTACGAGATTCAAAAACTCATGCATTATCAATTAAAAAACTCGCGCATTACATGTTTAGCGACTTACGGCAAAATCATAGTTACCGAGTTATGGTGTAATGATGTTTAGGGACTTACGGGAAAATGATAGTTACCGACTTATGCTCTAAGTCTGCGGTCACGAAACTTGCGATGACCGAGCGATGGCGACGCGACGCGACGGCGATGTATACAAAAGCATTGCACAGTATAGCGATGGGCACGAAACGGGCGTTTGATTTCGTCGCTTGCGCGGGTACCACAGTGTTGTATTGAATTATTATTTTAGTAATGGAAATTGACAATGAGGAATTTATATCTTGTATTTTATCAAAACCAGCACCCTAATTGCGTAACACATTTTAGAGGTCGGTCGTAAGTAAAAGGCAATTGCGAATAGTAATAGTAATGGATTTATTGCTCGAGATGTCGCTACGCCCCCTAGGGGGCGTGGCATGCGGCTCCGGGGCATAGCCCCCTGTCCGCGGATGCAGCACGTTGGCCCGTAAATACGGGCCCCTCATTGAGTGGGCCTGGATTTATTGCTATGAAACATCGCCTTATATACCATGTAGGGAAACATACAATGTAGTGGTGGTTACATGAAAAATTAAGAGGTGGTAAAGCCAATCGGCGATCAGGTTAGGAAATCGCCGAGTGTGACGTCAGAGAGGCGCCGAGACACTCCGAGTGTGACGTCAGCCACGCGCCGCACCGCGCGCGCGACACGTAAATGATAGCACGGCTTCAACCGTCAGTATTCGATGATCTTCGACGCTGGGATGTTGTCTCGCTCGATACGAACGCCAGAGCAGGCGCGGACGTTAGAGGTGCCGCATGCAGTCGGGGGCCACCCACGCAAACGGCGCGCGCGCCGCGCGCGCTCCCTGTCGGTCGCTCAGTGCGCTGCGCGCTGTGGCGGCGGCCGGACGTGTGATGCGCTCGTATGTTATTAATGACTGTGTAGGTCACTACAACATTATCAATCGGAGTTGGTTTCATTTTGACAGTTAACAACATTCATTGCGTTATTTACGTTGCTGCGCAGACAAATTTTTCGAACTTATGAAGCAATAGATTAGCAATTTGTTTCAAAATGATTCAAACTCCGATCGATAATGTGTTACGCAATTAGGATGCTGCTCTATGGGACAGTAAAAACGTACATCATAAAATTTTTCCCTTATGTTTAGTGCTAGATTTCCTGCGTGATTATTTCTGCGATGTCGCCTTGTTTCGTGGCCGCGCGAGATATCGCTGCCTGATCGCCCTGCTTCGCGTCGCCCCGCTGCCGCCATCGCTCGGCCATCGCAAGTTTCGTGGCCGCGCGAGATATCGCTGCCTGATCACCCTGCGTCGCGTCGCCCCGCTGCCGCCATCGCTCGGCCATCGCAAGTTTCGTGACCGCAGACTAATGATGTCAAGCGACTTACGGCAAAATGATAGTTATCGACTTATGCTCTAATTATGTTTAGTGACTTAAGTATTACATAGGTAATAATGTTTAGCGTTTTTGTAACATTGAAATGATAACCTTATTTTGTAAGTGGTAAGTGATTTATGGTCCGTTTTAGTGTTCAGGTGTTTTGTAAATTAGTATCTGTTCATGGACTTTCGTTGCTGACTGTACCACTATTGTTTCAAGATATTGGTGGTAACAGACACCAATCTAGCTATTCTAGCTTTGTTTTCAATATATTTTTTCACCAATATGTTTGTTAAATAATATTGACAAAAGTATGTGAAGGACATTGAAATAAATAAGTAGGTACCCAAGTTCTAATTTTTATTTTTAAATTTTGCCAAATGCAATAGCCTCTTCCCTATATTGCAGTGGAGAAGTTCCTCTACAGCTTCCCTCTAGGGTTTAGCCTTGTAGTAGTTCTGATCTGCTGCCTTCTCCATCCACTCTTTCTCAGCCATTTTCATTTCAATTTGTGCAGCTCCTCTTCTCTTTTTTGGTATCTGTCATAAGATTTTTGACGTATAGAGAATTCCTCTGGGATAACTCCAGACCGTATAGGTATTTCTAGGTGAACCTGTGGTGTGTCTGGCAATATTTCTGTAACAATTTGCACCTCTGTAAAATACAAAAAACAGTAATTAATAATCCGACACTGTCAAAAAGTAGAAGTTAACCATTTATATAAGATTTACCTGCAAAAGAAGGTGTGTAATCACACAATAATTGAATTTTCTTCGATAGTATTGTATTCCTCCGTTAGGCGAGCCCATGCAGCTTTTTTAACTGCAGGGCTCAACATAGTCCCTTAATTTATTTATTTTAGTTTAATTTATATTTTACAATCTACTCTTAAAGACAAATCGTTTCAGATTCACTAAAAAACTGTCTTCCAGTTCCAAACATTGCGAATAAGTACAACAAACACACAAATACACAATACACAGCACTGATTGACTGATACTATAGGATACGTCTTAGATTATGATGTCCACAGACTGTTAAAAAAGCAAGTTTAAAGCTGAGCGTCCACTGGTCCGCGCCGGCCGCACCGCACGCACGGCACGCAACGGATTGAACGGATTTGCCGATGGCATGCGTCCACTGTCCACTGATCCGCGCCGGCCCGCCGGAACGCACGCACGGCATGCAACGTATTGAACGGATTTGCCGGTGTCATGCGTCCACCATTTTTATTTAGTCTGAGTCACTGACCTCTATTGTACAAGTACGCTGGACTTCATATTAGCGATGACAAAATGAAGACATTTGATTTTCGCCATTTTGGCGCTGAAAGCAATGTGAGGGCCCATGGAACTAATATTAGAGATGGGACACAGCTGAGATAAAAAAATACTTTTATGGACTTTATCGACCGTGAGTTACGGTTTTTTTTATTTGATCTGAAATTGGTATAGAGTATAGACTATCAAATACTAATAAAACGAATTCTATAGTTACTTAATAATATATTGAAGGATTGTTCGCTTTGTAGGAACTTATTGTGTTGTGAAAAGGAAATATTGATGCCAAAATATCCCTTTTTTTGTTTCTACAGTTATTAAAAAACCGACCAAGTGCGTGTCGGACTACGCACAATGAAGGGTTCCGTAGTTATTATAGGTATTAAATTAAATATCCCAAGAACAAAATTAGATTATAGTTGAAAAACATGTTCTTCCATACATTCCAATAGTAAATGTAAGTTTGTACTAACAATATTGAGAGATTTAACATGTTATTTTAAGACCACAAACTTCTTAGAGGTTTTCCTGTAATCTACAGGTATAAAACTAGTTTCTGTATTTTTTTCAACATTTTAGGCTTAGTAGTTTTGGAGATAAGGGTTGGATGGTCAATTTTCATCTATTCTCTTAAATAACTGTAAAATGATTTATTTTTAAATTATAAAAAAATATATATTTGAGACTCTTAATAAGCCCTTTTGTTTGATATGTCACATGGTACAGTTTGCAAAACTTTCTTATTTGCCCCCTAAAAGTGACCCCATATTCAAAATTTATTTATTAACTGTAACCGTACGTGTTTGGGTCTCAGAAATACATATGTGTACCAAATTTCAACTTAATCGGTCCATTAGATTCAGAGCAAATTGGCTGTGACAGACGGACAGACAGACAGACAGACACACGAGTGATCCTTTATGGGTTCCGTTTTATCCTTTTGAGATACGGAACACTAAAAAGGAATCAAAATAAATAGAAGTCTCTAAGTATCACTGTGAGGAAACAAGACTTCGGCCAAAGCAAATTTTGATTGATAAGCAGATACAAAATATATTATCGGACTGCGTTAACGAAAAAAGTTCAGCCATGACATGCTTAGAACGCCTACGGTCGTTTATAATTATTTAATTATTAGTTAAATTACACATAAATTTTATCTTTTTAAATTAGAAACTTATTTGCTAATTTGTTTTAGCTACTGAAATTGCATATCTGACAACAGTTAATTTTTATTTGAATGACGTCAATTTAAAATGACTCAATATTGGAAGAAAAATATCAATCAACACATTATCGATAATGGAACATTCGCAGCCCTATTCATACGATTGTATTTTGTTACTAACCCGTCGCACGCAAATTACTAGACACATTAGATTTTTATTGTTATCCGCACATAATATGGTGTGCAATCAACATTTTAAAGAGATAATAAAAACTGAGCTGTAATTATAATTACACTAAGTATGTGATGAAATTTGAGTAAAAAAGTTTATCCTAAATGAAAAATCATAGACGTATAAAAAAGGAGGACTCCGCGCCACGCATATCGAAAGTCACCGTACCGATTTATGTGCGTGATTTGAGTACCTGCAAAGACGCCGTCGCTCGTGTCGCGTAATGGCGGCCGATCGGCATACAATGATGTAAATGTGTGCGTGAGGCGTGTTTGTACAAACGGTCCATACTTACTGTGCTTCACTTTCGATATGCGTGGCGCGGAGTCCTCCTTTTTTTACACGTTTATGCACGTAAGTTAGATTATTATTCTTAACCTTATTATTGTTCATTCCTCCCATTGATTCTAACATAAGTTTACGTAATTTACCAGGTTTCCAAATGATTGCGATTTAAGAACTTTTTGAGTTATGAAGTTTGGAACCTTGAATTACATACTAATCGTAATCGTAAATCGTATATCGTAATCGGTAATCGTTTGCATGATTTCTAATCTCCCGCCTGTATCACGATTAAAACCATACCCAGCCCACGGGAGCCAATCGCAGCTCAGCGAGACAGAGACAGAGGAAACTATCGAGCATCCATCTCTCTCGTTGCGTTTATCGCTTTCCACCTCCATAAGTTCACAAAGCCATCAAATGTTATGATTTCGTAAAATTATTACATTTGCATCCGCAAATGGTATTTGCTTGCATACAGTCGGTAATGCATACTAAGCCATTTTTTCGAAAATTATTTTCCAAAGTAATCAAAGTACCTATATAACGTGTAACGTTAAATGAGCAAAACCTCTTAAGGGGTCATTGTACTCATCATTATGAACAACTTTTACCATGGGACCAAAACTGAAATCGCGAAAAAAAAATCAGCTGTTCAGTACATTTCTGTTCGCATAATTCGTCAAAATGTACTGAACAGCTGATTTTTTTTTCGCGATTTCAGGTTTGATCCTATACTAAAAGTTGTTCATAATAATGAGTACAATGACCCCTTAAGAGGTTTTGCGCATTTAACGTTACACGTTGTATATTTTTTTTACACTTTGTATTTTCTATTACCCCAAATAAAACAACATAAAACAACAAAATACAATTTTTCTGCTTTCCTAGATAATTCATGCACTAAAGGGTTAACAGGGTACATGCGTCATCGATGGGTACATGTCAATTTTAGTTCCCGAGGCCCTCGAGGTAGCGCTTCAAATCGGCACAAAAATCAACTGTCATTTCCTATAGTATCTTTAGTCCAGCGTACTTGTACAATAGAGGTCAGTGGTCTGAGTGTTTTTGTTGTTGTCAGTAGACGTCGCGCGTTGTCATGGAGATTGACGAAGATATTATTAAGTATTATCGTATTATCAGTTGCTTGTTGCAGGGCCCAGGGGGGTGAAACTTCCATACATTGGCTTCAAACAAAATATTCATAGACAATGCTCATCTGAAGGAAATGGAACGGAAGCTTTGGCCATAGTTTTACATTTTAGCAGATAGATAGAGCTACTTTTACCTACCTTAATTCCTACAGCAAAAGTATAGCTACTATACAAATTAAATAATAATAAATAAGCATTATTGATTATTTTACTATTGCATTAGAAATAAATTTATTAAATATAGTAACAAAATATATAACACCTTTTTCACGAGTGAAACTAAACGTAAATGATGATATAGAAACCATAGAAACAGTCAGTACTGTTGACTTTTGAAAATATTTCTTCTGTTTCGTTGCTATGGTTTCGTTCAAATTTGATATTCCCTATAACAATATTTTAGGAATTATTATTTATTCCATTTCATTTTGATTCCAAATCGTCACTATTATTTTTGTGAATACACTTCATAAATTAATGAAGTTAATGTGTGTTCCTACAGTTTCGTTCATTGTTTCTGTGTCGTGTGTTGTGTGTTCGTGTGTTCTGGTGATCTGTTTTGTGTTCTTTTACAACTTAGGACTGTGCTTGTTTTCTAAATAAATATTATTTCATTTCTATCTACCATTTCATTCCGTTTCATTTATTGGTATGTCTCTTGATGATGGCATTTATAGTTTAGGATTTTGAAGAATGTTTATGTTACCTATTTATTTTGTGAAATAAGTAAATTCTTATGTGTATGTTTCGAATTCAAAATTTCCTCTAGAATATGAATTTGTCATCATAGTCTTATTTTATACACATAAGAATTAATTTATTCCACAAATAAAATAACATAATCATTCTTCAATACAATGTTTAGGGATTTAATACTAGAAACAAAAACTCCTAAAAGCGCCATCTAGTGAGCTAGCGAAGGAGTAGAAAAAATTGTTCAAAATGATGAGTACAATGACTAGGTTAAATGCTCTAAGACAATGACCCATTTCGGGTTTGGTATAAACAAAAACTAATGTTGTATAGACTAGTCGTTATGCATATAAGGACTAGTCTAGATAAAAAAAACATTGTAAATGTTATGCTTCGTCAATCCCTGGAATCGGTAGGATGACACTGATAGATGAGATGAGTTCAAAAATGCGTTCCGTGCCGGTGACGTCACCGGCATTCCTTATGACGTCACCGGCACGCATCGCCTTTTTTGCTCATATATGCCGGTCGGTGCGGCCGGTACCGATAGTGGACGCAGTGCTATATAAATTCATACATAGCAAGCCGAAATCCGTTGCGTGCCGTGCGTGCGGTGCGGCCGGCGCGGACCAGTGGACGTTCACCTTTATACGGAATATTTCTCCAAACAATGACGTTTTCGTGCCGTATCACCTCGACTCACACTCATTCGAGGCAACTAATCCAATACAGCGTATACCTAAGCGATATAGCGTACCTATAAGCTATCTAGATACCAAATTTCCTCCAAATCGGTCCCACCGTTTGAACGTGAATAAGTAACAAACACACACACACACTCACAAACGTTCGCCTATAGAATACCTACGAGTATAGTGTGATAGTGTAATTACTGTGATTAGTGTGACAATCTGATATCTTAGTCTGCTAGTGTCCTGAACTCCTGAGTAAAAGTTGTTCCTTAGGAACAACTTTTACTGAGTACAATAAACCCGAGGCTTATTTGAAATTAGGGTAATGAAAACTAAGGTTGTTTAAACATACTCCGGCAGGAGAACCGGGAAGGCAAAGGAGTAAAACCTCTTTATACACTTTCAGGGCCGTCCTCAGTACGTATGTAAGCACGGCTACAGATCAAGCTATAAATTCTCCTCTCAAAAAAAAGGATTTCCTTATAATGAGAGGTCAGTGTAAACTGGAAGCGTATAGCTTGATGTGTAGCCGTGAGTACATGCAATACATGACATAAATTATACAGTATCTAGTCGTGCAACAAAACAAAGTATGCAAAACGATCAAAGCGAACATCGCACTGACCTCTAATTGTACAAGTACGCTGGACTTCATATTAGCGACTACAAAATGAAGACATTTGATTTTCGCCATTTTGGCGCTGAAAGCAATGTGAGGGCCCATGGAACTAATATTAGAGATGGGACACAGCCGACGATAAAAAATACTTTTATACCATTCCCCCTCTAAAAAGCTTATTTTATTCACTGAAAACAGTGAATAAAAAGCACTTTTACTCACTGTTTTGATGTTTGAAAATGGAACACACCAATGTATTCGACCACAGATTTAGAGTACGTAGGTTAGATACGGCATGTTATTAGATAGTATGAAAACCGAACGTGTCATCTTTTTTAAACGTACGATAAC
Organism: Cosmia trapezina; assembly: GCA_905163495.3. Taxonomy (NCBI): domain Eukaryota; kingdom Metazoa; phylum Arthropoda; class Insecta; order Lepidoptera; family Noctuidae; genus Cosmia; species Cosmia trapezina. The sequence continues at coordinate 17,805,524 of LR991022.1, read as the reverse complement.
TTCGCCCCAGCCATTTAGTGATGTGCTCAACTTAAACAGAATTGTTTCAATCGCTAAGCGTCACTGAGCTAACAGACTTTTTTTAGTACGAACAGTCGAACATGCAGGGCACGCTTGGTCGTGGACTCGTGGCTTGCCGTATCTAGTGTAAGTGTAATCTGTGTATTCGACCTATATTGATGTGTTCTAAATTCAATTTGATTGGTCGACATTTTCGACAAGAAGTTTAGCATTAGAATAAAAACTGTTTTGTGTTCTTTGCTGTCCTTAGTAAATTGGCGCTATTTTGAAAAGTTGTACGAACACAAAGTTTAGTGTTACTTTAATCTTTAATTTTGTGTTTGTTTAGTGTTGTTCTAATCGATTAAAAATGCATTCATTAGTGATGAAGATGTGTTAACAACTGAGTTTATGAAAGAGAGGGCGGCCGATATAGTGGAAAACTTGCTACCCAAAAAATCACGGCTGGTTTACATCAAAGCCAATTTAACTTTCCTTTTTTTTCACCTAAATCTTTCTTTTTCTCGTAGTCATGGTATAAAGTATAGAATGCAACTCTTGAATAAAACGGATTTATATCGAGGGCCATGAATCACTCGCGTCGCTCAGGATTCTAACACTCGCTACGCTCGTGATTCAATCATCATGAATCACTCCCTATGGTCGTGATTCAATCGTTAGGATCCTTCACTAGCTCGTGATTCATCTATGGCCCTCGCTTTAAATCCGTCCTTTATTCACTAATTGCATAATATACTATTATGGACTTTATTGACCGTGAGAGTTACGGTTTTTTTATTTGATCTGAAATTGGCATAGACTATCAAATACTAATAAAACGAAATCTATAGTTACTTAATAATATATTGAAGGATTGTTCGCTTTGCAGGAACTTATTGTGTTGTGAAAAGTAAATATTGATGCCAAAATAACCATGCCTTTTTTTGTTTCTAATAAATGTTTCTATGAAGGGTTCCGTAGTTGGGATTAAATAAAATATCCCAAGAACAAAGTTAAGATTATAGTTGAAAAACATGTTCTCCCATACATTCCAACAGTAAATGTAAGTTTGTACTCACAATATTGAGAGATTTACCATGTTATTTTAAGACCACAAACTTCTTATAGGTTTTCCTGTAGGTAATCTACAGGTATACACGTGTAAGTTAAATGCGCAAAACCTCTTAAGGGGTCATTGTACTCATCATTATGAACAAATTTTACTATGGGCCCAAACCTGAAATCGCGAAAAAAAATCAGCTGTTCAGTACATTTATGTTCGCATAATTCGTCAAAACAACAGCTGATTTTTTTTTCGCGATTTCATGTTTGGTCCCATAGTAAAAGTTGTTCATAATGATGAGTACAATGACCCCTTAAGGGGTTTTGCGCATTTAACGTTACACGTTGTATAACTATTTTCTGTATTTTTTTCAAAATTTTAGACTTAGTAGTTCCCGAGTTAAGGAGGGGAATGGTCAATTTTCTTTGATATGTCACATGAGGAGCTCGTGGCTAAGTAATAACAGCCGCACGGGTCGATCCATGAGGTTAAGCTACGCTTGCCGGGGTTGGTCAGTGGATGGGTGACCATCTTTACATACCGAGACTCCTCCGTGCCTCGGAAAGCACGTTAAGCCGTTGGTCCCGGCTGTCATTCGTGGATCTTTGACAGTCGTTACGGGTCGTCAGAAGCCCGAAAGTCTGACAACCAGTCTTACCAAGGGGTATCGTATTACCCAGTTACTGGGTTGTGGAGGTCAGACAGGCAGTCGCTCCATGTAAAATACTGGTATTCAGCTGCATCCGGTTAGACTGGAAGCCGACCCCAACATAGTTGGGAAAAGGCTAGGCAGATTGATTGATGTCACATGGTACAGTTTGCAAAACTTTTTTTTTTAATTTTCTTATTTTATTTTATTTGGGAAAACAGACAATCGTACTTTGTATATTATATCTAGATACACATTATTTGCCACCTAAAAGGGCCCCCCATATTCAAAATTAATTTATTTACTGTAACCGTACGTGTTTGGGTCACAAAAATACATACGTGTACCAAATTTCAACTTAATCGGTCCATTAGATTCGGAGCAAATTGGCTGACAGACGGACAGACAGACAGACACACGAGTGATCCTATAAGGGGTCCGTTTTTTCCTTTTGAAATACAGAACTCTAAAAAGGAATCAAAATAAATAGAAGTCTCTAAGTATCACTGTGAGGAAACAAAACATCGGCCAAAGCAAATTTTGATTGATAAGCAGATACAAAATATATTATCGGACTGCGTTAACGAAAAAAATTCAGCCATGACATGCTTAGAACGCCTACGGTCGTTAAAATAATTTAATTATTAATTAAATTACACATAAATTTTATCTTTTTAAATTAGAAACTTATTTGCACATTTGTTTTAGCTAGATACTGAAATTGCATATCTGACAACAGTTAATTTTTATTTGAATGACGACAATTTAAAATGACTCAATATTGGAAGAAAAATATCAATCGACACATTATCGATAATGGAACATTCGCAACCCTACATGTATATTCATACGATTGTATTTTGTTATTAACCCGCCGCGCGCCGCACGCAAATTACTAGACAGATTAGATTTTTATTGTTATCAGCACATTTAATATGGTGTGCAATCGATATTTTAAAGAGATAATAAAAACTGAGCTGTAATTACACTATGTGATGAAATGTGAGTAAAAAAGTTTATTATAAATGTAAAATCATAGACGTATAAAAAAGGAGGACTCCGCGCCACGCATATCGAAAGTGACGCACCGTGCCGATTTATGTGTGCGTGACTTGTACCTGCAAAGACGCCGTCGCTCGTGTCACGTACTGGCGGCCGATCGGCATACTATGATGTAAATGTGTGCGTGAGGCGTGTTTGTACAAACGGTCCTGGCATACTTAGTGTGCTTCACTTTCGATATGCGTGGCGCGGAGTCCTTTTTTTACACGTTTATGCACGTAAGTTAGATTATTATTCTAGTCTTATTAATGTTCATTCTTCCCACTGATTCTAACATAAGTTTACGTAATGATTGCGATTTAAGAACAAATTGGCTAAATATACTCAACTTATTACTTCTTGAGTTATGAACTTTGGAACCTTGGGTTTGAACCTACATACTATAATCGTTTACATGATTTCTAATCTCCCGCCTGTATCACGATTAAAACTATACCAGCCCACGAGAACCAATTGTAGCTCAGCGAGACAGAGCCAGAGGAAACTATCGAGCATCCATCTCTCTCGTTGCGTATATCGCTTTCCACCTCCATGAGTTCACAAAGCCCTCAAATGTCATGATTTCGTGAAATTATGACATTTGCATACAGTCGTTATTGCATACTAAGCCATTTTTTCGAAAATTATTTTCCAAACTAATCAAAGTATATATTTTTTTGCACTTTGTATTTTCTATTACCCCAAATAAAACACCTTATAATAACAAAATATTATTTTTCTGCTTTCCTAGATAATTTATGCACTAAAGGGTTAACAGGGTACATGCGTCATCGATGGGTACATGTCAATTTTAGTTCCCGAGGCCCTGGGTGGGAAATCATCAAATAACTTCTCCCGCTCTGAGTGGAGCGGGAGGGCGTGTCAGACTTTTACTGACTAAAACCCACCCGTGTTCCTTCAGTTCTATTATTTTTTTTTTTTTTTTTTATTATATATGTTTACATATCTCGGGACCCGGGGGTCCCGGACCTTTGAAAGGCATATGAGGGGCCGAAGCCAACTCGCAGAGGCCCCTTAAACAATTTTAAATGACGAGGCGGCACCAGCCGACGATTATCCCTGTATGCACTATGCAAGTGCACGCAAGGACAACCCCCTGCTGGTGCAGGACTATTGCAGAACGTGGAAACAAAACATATCAGGCTATGGGTTTGGGTGGTTGTGGACTGCTTACCTAAAACTATGGAAACACTATGGCCCCTGCCTGACTAATGTTTTGATACCAATACACAGATAAAATGGCAGGGGGTGACTTGCACACTCAATAATGGGCCCCCGTAAACGGTCGCTAGCACATAGTGTCGTAGCGGCAAGGGGGCAACATGTCCTGAGGTGCTTGTGAGGAGTGGAGAGGTATCCCACGGTTCTCAGAACAATCCCAGAGCCCGGAAGATGGTCAAGATCCCTACAAACACTTACTGGAATACTTCCTTCCTCCGAGCACTTTTGCTCTTGCGAATCTCCACTGAAGCCAGCCAATAAAGGCAAGAATGAGGTGGGAGCTCTGTTCCCGTCAGTGTTCACTCTAGCCGGCCAATAAAGGCAAGCCAGAGATGAGGAACAAGACTACTCCCGGGAGATAGGGTCCGTGGGGTCGCTACTGCCCAACAGCTCGCCACATGCTGCCCTGCGGGTTTCTGTATCTCTCTTGGTCTGGCTCCTCACCCTAGACCTGTTTCGGCAAAGTAAACTCTACCGGCACAGACCTAGAGTTCGGAGCGCGCAAGCCCCACCACGACGTCAACGTAGAGATACGGAGGTGGGGTTATTTTTATTATTATTATTATTATTTTGTCACTGTCACTACCACAGAACACTATTACTCCTTACTGTCAGTCATTGTCATTTTTAATTAAAATAAACGTAAAATAACTTGTCATTTTGTCTGATCTTGTCAATTTGTCATTGTCATTGTCAGTCGGTTGTCAAAAAGCTATTCAATTTGAAATTTTTCCTAAATGTTTTGTAATACATTTGCATAGCATACAAAATAACTACGTTGGTTTTCTAATAATGTAACAGAATAATTTTAGCTAAAAAAAACAATATAATGTTCTTTAGAAATGTTTGGTATGCGGCCGAGATGACAAATAGTTGGTACGACAATTTATAATTATGGGTACTTACAGGTTAAATTGGTGATAAATTGATGTAAATGTGATGTGTTTTGAACATTTTAGTAGACCATTGCTCCTCCAGCAAGGCCGTGGTTGCCCCGGCAATGTGCGGTTGGTGGTCCGCAACTCTATTCACAACAGTCGGCGAGGCGGTCGGCGGACGGTCCTCGAGCCCGATCCACTATCACAAATACAAATAGAATCCGGACCACTATATGCTAGGGCGCTGTGGAAACCCTTCTTTTTTACAGTTGGGGTGAGAATTACACTTAATAAGCAAAAATTAATTACTTACCTACTTATTTTTAAATATACCTAAGTACTTAGCTGTAAAAATATTATTGATATTGATGAGAGCTTAATAAACATGACGAGATTTAATGGCGAGAATTGCCCATCAGCCAGATTAAATGCTTGTACAATGCGTGCCACGACTCCCCCTAAGACGACCCACTGACCAAAAGATAAGACTTGACTAGCGCAGTATCGCTCCTCCCGCGCTTTTTCCGCAACCCTGATGATGCCTAGTCCCTTCCCATATAAATAGACCTATAAATCAGTATCAGAGAATTATAATCTACTGCGCAAATCAAACTACGTGGTGTGTCAAGTCTCATCTGTCATAGCACGCATTGTACTGTGCATTTAAACTGACTGATAGGCAACTCTCGCCTATATTGAATACAGTAGCAAATTAGTAATAAATACTGAAACTTTATCAATAAGAATAACTAAATCATCTGATAGACATAGTTGTTATCACTTCTAGGTAACCACAATAAGTCTAACTGGCTGCGTGATTTGGGAATATGAGACTCTACGTGCACATGCCTCGACATTTCTCAACAAACCAAGCACATGGTTGAGTGCTCAGCAAAGAAAATTCAAGGCACATCTTGTATGTATCAAACTTTGAAATGGTATTAGAAATAGCAGTTTGATGCCAAACAGAAAAGCTCCATGTCTTTAACAAAATTAATTGAATAACTATGCAGTTTAGTTGCCAAACTAATTAGGTAATTAGGTATTGAATTATGTTTTAGCAAAAAGCAGAGCCAGGACCACTAACCAAATGGTGGAGGTCACTAAGAGATAGCGAGAAAGTGTTTTATCCAATATTGGCTGCTAATGTATTGGTGTTTGGTGCCTGGCGGGTGAGGGCTCTGCAGCCCTATATGATCAAATACTTCTGTTCAAACCCAGCAGGAAGTATGTCGTCATTTAAATGAGTATCATTTATGATTTTTGGTAAATAGTAAAAGTCAATAATCAGATTAATTTGATTTCATAATCAGGTTCAAGATGTCTTCCAATGTTGTTGTCTACATTCAGCCATTACTCAGTAATGCACTTGGCTGCAAATATGTATGTTCTATACAGCTTCATGCCAGGTGAGTTACCTACATTTATAAATTAATATGCATGTATCTTAAATTTTTGCTTCAAGCAGTGTAAACTTCTGAAAAAATATAGTTTTCAGAAGTTTATATATTCATATAACTATATTTCATAATAGTGGGGGGGGGGCTAAAACGGCCACTTTGGCAGAATCATAATAGCATAATAGGTATTATGAATCTTATTTGAAATCGTAAAACGGTCACATTTCACGTTGTGTGAAATGTCCATGGATATTTATTTATTTTATTTACAAACTGACAATTCATAATTTATCTGCATACAATTCATCTGTTTGACAGTTTTGTATGAAGATTCGTAAAATGGTCCACGTATTATGAGTTGCTATAATGAAGTTTAATGTTAAATAGCACAATCATAATAAATTGCTGGGAATTCAGGAAATGAATCGCTTTTAGAGGAATTGCTTAATGAGGCCCCCTGAACACTTTTCAATTAATGTTTCTGTCTGATGCATTAATTCAACATTCAACAAAATTAAATTTAGCACTGGTTCTATGACATAATTTAGGGATTGATAGAGTCATAATACTTGTTGTTGCAATAAAGATTTTGTATTTGTATTTGTTTGTATAATTCTTATGGTATTGTAATGTATGATTCACCGTAACAGAAATTGCTGCTCTGAGTTGAATTCATGGGTTCATTATAAGCTTTGCATGAGCCAATACAGTCCGGTGTAGTTATGGATCAGGATATTGACCACATTTGTGTAATATTGTATTGTATATATAAAACTAAGTTATTCATTTTTTACTGACTTTCTAAAATTATATAGGTTTTTACATCCCTTGAAGAACTTGAGAAGGTTTAAAGTCAGACCACACAAAAAAAAATTATGAACAACTTAAGAAAATGGTTTAGGTACGCGAAAATGATAATAATAGACATATGTTTTTTCTCCAAACAGCTGCAGTAGCTTCATTAGGAAAGGAACAATTCGTAGCCATGTACTTGAGTGCTGGTGTAATTAGCAGCTTTGCCAGCTTTCTGTACAAGGTTCTACTCAACCAGCCTGGTCTTAGTCTTGGTGCGGTAAGTACCTATACTTTCAATGTAAATAAGTATAGTTCAATATGTAGAAAAATCTACAATCAGCACCACAAATTATACAATTTAAGGACGAACAAGTGTGCCAAATGATCTGAACAACTTAATCTCAATTTCGTCGAATTCTTGCCAAAATAGCAATTGTTGTGTACCTACTATGTTCATTCTGAAACCCACCTTCATTTTTGAGAGTGTATGTTATTAGTGCGACATGTCATTAGTTCAACAGGTCGTTTGTTCGACAGGTCGTTAGTGCGACAGGTCTTTAGTTTCGACAAGCAATGTACGTTTAACAAATCATAGTATTTTTTTTTTCATTTCCCATAACTCTAGGGTATTAATCAGACCATCATTATGAACAACTTTTACTATGGGACCGAACCCAAAATCGCGAAAAAAAATCAGCTGCTCCCTACATTTTGACGAGTTCTGCGAACGTAGTATAAATGTAGGGGGCAGCTGATTTTTTTTTCCCGATTTTGGGTTCGGTCAAATAGTAAAAGTTGTTCATAATGATGGTCTCATTAATACCCTAGAGTTATGGGAAATCAAAAAAACACTATGTATAAGTCATATTTGTTAAACGTACATTGCTTGTCGAACTAAAGACCTGTCGCACTAACGACCTGTCGAACTAAGGACATGTCGCACTCATGTTTGTCGCACTAATGACATACACTCATTTTTGACAGTATTATGTTCGTCCCTATAATTTTTCAAAGCCAAATTAGATGTTGGTCTAATTATTATTTGCTCCGATTTACAAAGCGTCTACTAATTAGATACTTACTGGTTTCTGTAATCGCTTCGGTGGTCGCATGCAACACACAACACATGCAACGCGATGGTTATAAGTAGTGCATGTGGCACGTTATTTAATTACCATTATCGGTATCCCCAGCCAGGCAAGCCCTAGTCTTAGCCCAAAAGCTACCATCCCATCAGTCTCCCCAATGTTCTCGCTAAAATCTCCGTGAGGAATATGGTATGATTTGATATACTTAGTAGTATGATATTGCGAATATGCCGAAGCATAAAACCTCATCTCCTACGAGCAGTTTGGTTTCTGAATCGAACACTCTTGCATCCAATAACTCCACCGCATCGTAGAGCACCTAAGCGCTAGTTTCCAGCGTAACGCGATGACGGGCGTGTTATTCTTCGACATAGCGAAAGCATTCGACAAAGACTGGCACAACGGCTTATTGTATACAGAGATTTTTTGTTGGATCGCACCTTCCGCTATCGCATCGAGACTAGGTAGGTATTACATTTTCTTCCCCTCACCCCCGTGCTATTTTCCCTCATCTTCACGCTGTTCACCAGTGACACTCCCAAGAGTAAAAGGCTCAGTTGGCTTTATTCGCCGACGACAAGGCCATTTACTATAGGTACTGGTCGCTGTGACTCTATCCCTCGCACTTTTCGAAGCTCCGCAAACGTCTTAGGCGCTTGGTTCCGGAAATGGAGAATCGAGGTCAACCTAAGAGTCAGGTGGTTCTCTTTTCGGAGCCACGTCTCAATCCCCCCCTTCACAGGCCGATTACTATGTATGGCAAGTCGATACCTTGGGAGTAGTGAGCAAAATACATAGGTCCTCGACGACCACCTTTTTCTTCAGTGTGCAAATAAAGGCGACTCGTTCGGGCGCCGCGCCGCCTTTGCCCTCAGTAGACTCAGTTTCATATTGACCGCATGCAGCAAAATGTCACTACCGTGCAAATTGCGCATAATATACCGCAGTCGTCCGTCCCATCATGACATATGCTTGCGTCGTCATCGCACACGCTAAGCCACGCTATGTCCATTGGATTATGACAGACCCTCCAGAACTGATTCCTAAAAAAGGTCACGGGAGCCTCAGATTGCCCTCCGTCCAGCAGTTCATGAAACGCCTCTCAAAGCGATTCTTTGACTGCATCCCAATCTGATTGCGGCGGCCGCCCGATACACTCCCTCTCGCATTGGCAAAATTCGCCGACCTACTCTCACCATTCCCGTTGACGCTATAATTCTACTCCAGGGGAGTAGTAGAGCTACTAGCACCGTTCGCAAACACAAAAACAGACCTCCGTCCTCGGCCTCTCCGTCGAGGCCCGCCGCGACGGCCCTGTCCATCTCCGCCCCGACCCTTGCCAGCCCGTGCCGCTTACCCTGTAGTACGTAGTAATATACTTATTATCTGTGCCTGTAGCTTTAAATTCGTCCTTAATTAATCACGATCCGATCCAGCCTGTCCCTTGCTGCCCTATCTCAGCGACCCCTAAGCCAAGGTCCGCACCCCACAGGGTGCCCTGTATGTCCTGGGTGGGGGCCTTGTTAAAGGTTATATAGCACACATATCAACTCGGAAAGGGATCGTCACCGTATCGCCTTTCGCCTCGCCGTCAAACAGGCGTCAACCTAACGTAAGCACGTAACCAAAGCGGACCAGCAGCTCCGATACGTCGACTCGACTACAGCTAGGCGACGCCGCGCTTACGTCAAAAACAGATATTGAAAATTTTAAAAATTAAGTGTAAAAAGTTCAGGTTCAAATTCAGCAGGCAGGCCGGGGGAGGGGTGAGACGGGCAAGGGTCGACGAAGAGACGCAAGCGAGGTGACGGAGAGGCGTAAGCACGGAGACGACGAGCCGTAAACCCGGGGACCGCTGGTTGACCACGCTCCACACCGCGGTTCGTGAGCTTGTCGAGCTTGTCCCGAGGCGAATCGTTCACGTGTGCTTTTCAGTAGGGAGTTTCATACAAAGACTACTAAACGGCTTAAGTTGATACGGTTACGTTCCGTTTCCGAGTTGATATGTGTGCTATGACCTTAAGGCATCCACAGGGCCCACACACACACACACAGGAGGAGGAGGAGGGCACAGGGCAGGGCTGGGGTCGCGGGTAGTTTGAAGAAGATACCGCGGCCCTGGCATAGGCAACTGAAGGAACACGGGTGGGTTTTAGTCAGTAAGAGTCTGACACGCCCTTCCGCTCCACCCAGAGCGGGAGAAGTTATTTGATGATTTCCCACCCTCAAAAAAAAAAAAAAAGGCATCCACAGGACAGCTAGCCGACAATCTTCAAGGTTAATCTGTGAAAAGCGATATAAAAAAACATGAGTTGTGGATTTAGTGTATTATGGCGTAACTTTACGGAAATTCATGTCAGTAAAATGTTATGCACATATCCAAAAATATTTATTTTTAATTCCGTAAAAACGAGATCCAGGCATATTTTGCATATTTTTGCGGGCGGGACGGGCGGTGTTGCATTCTGCATCCAAGTCTGGATCTAGTTTTTGCGGAATTCAAACTTAATATTATTGCTTAACATTTTACTTTTTTCTAAATCCAACACTTACAACAAGGCTATATACTCGTACATTCAGGCAATAGTTACACTTAGGTTCATAGCCAGGAATTCACTTTTTGTTGGGTGTTAGGGATGACCACTTTTTTTAGAAGAAATAAAGAATTTCTGATTTCAGAGAAGGTAAATAAAGAGTACAGATTTATATATAATACGGCATTTTTTGTTCTTTTTTGTGGATCATATATTTTTTTAAATAATTTTCTGAAGGTCTATAGAATTTCTGATTTCAGAGAAGGTAAATAAAGAGTACAGATTTATATAAAGGGTCTTTTAACAAGGACGGGTCGATGTTGAATTTAAATAAAACAAGGTGTATGTGAGATATTAAAGAAATTATTTTTTTATTTGAAAGGCTCATTTATGCTATTATTTATGAAATATGACAGGCGGCGTCATTGGTCCGCACTTTTTCAAAAACGATGACGGCGAGGCCATTACTGTCAACGGCGAGCGCTAAAGATCAATGGATAACAATTTATTGGTGACGTGAATTGGTCACAAAGATCGTGCGATTTGACCCCGCTATACATTTTCTTGTGGGGTTTTCTCAAGTCGCAGGTCTAAGCCAATAATCCGCAATCAACCGATGCCCTGAAAGTCAACATTACGCAGGCCATCGCTCAGATTCAGCCGGATCTATGCAGTAGAGTAACTGAAAGTTGGACCTCTCGGATCCGTGCCAAAGTTCGAAGCCGCGGTGGACATTTAAACGAGTCATATTTCATAAATAATGGCATAAATGGGCCCTTAAAATAAAAAAAAATAATTTCTTTAATATCTTACATACAGCTTGTTTTATTTAATTTCAACATCGACCCGTCCTTGTTGAAAGACCCTTTATAATACTGCATTTTTTTGTTCTTTTTGTGGATCATATATTTTTTTAAAATAATTTCCTAAAGGTCTATCCTTCTAATTATTGTTTATTATGTAGCCGAATGACGTGTCTCCTCCAAGCATCGCCGCAATAAGTGGTCTTGCGCATCCCATTGACGCGACAGATGGATGACCGATAAAACTTAATTTCCGGCGTCGCGTAGCGTCGTTTGAAATCAAGAATATGATGTCTCTTGATAATATCCTATAATAAAATTAATGTTACTTTTTTCTTTCTTTCAGTCGGGTGCAATAATGTCCGTTTTGGCCTACGTTTGTGTTCAATATCCTGACACCAGGCTAAGCATAATCTTTCTGCCTATGTACACATTCGCTGCTAGCACGGTAAACACAAAACACAAACTTTACTTTGATAGTACGGGTGGGTAGCTTCATTTTCATATAAATATTTTGATGTTTATGTTGCAGGCTATAAAGGTCATAATGAGTGTTGACTTAGCTGGCGTAGTTTTCGGATGGAAATTCTTTGACCACGCAGCGCATCTTGGTGGTGCTTTATTTGGAATGTGAGTATAAAACTAACATGATAGACAATTGCAAAACTATGTATTGGATAATAACACTGAAATATTGTTTAAGACAGTGTGTGTACAAGAATATTAAAAGGACGTAAGTGAGAAGGCGTTAATACATACCGGTTGCAGAAGGTAGGTTAATTTAAAGCTAGGATTTAAAAAAAATAGCGGCAGTAGGCGGCAATGCATTTAATTTTGTTACTGATCAGGACCTTTCTCAACAAATTGATTCGATTAATTAAATCATTGCGCCTATTCAATTGAAAATTAGACTTGTGCTTATTCTATTAATACATTTTGATGAAATTGGTAATATGTATTTATTGAATCAGTCTATGTCTATTTCAAGAAAGAGTATTTACAGTGTACCATCGCGGACATTTGCGGTGAACCACTTTTCGACCTTTTAATGGTCATAATACTATGGTTCAAAAGTGGTTCACCGCAAATTTCCGGGATGGTACACTGTACTTACATCTATACAGTGCGCTGCTGTTAATATGGCCTATCGAGTTTTAAAGTGAAGTGCTACTAACATAGTCTTAAGGACGCTGACACAAGTGGGTAGTCAAATCATTAGTTTTTTACACAAAAGTATGTTTATTAAATAAAATGCTTTGCGTTCTTAAAATGTTTTTTGGCCGAATTGTTGACAGCTTCGGTACATTTATTGAGAAAATGTACCTATCTAAAATTATATTTATAGTTCAGAATCGTACCATGCACATTTCGGCCAAAAAACATTTTAAGAATGCAAAGCATTTTATTTAATACTAGCTTTTGCCCGCAGCTTCGCCCGCGTGGATGTCGGAAAATATCCCACGGGAACGTACTACCGGGATTAAAAAGTACCCTAAGTGTTAATCCAAGTAAGCCGACGTTCGCACGGACGTAAAAATATCGCGGCGGGATTTTATCGCGCACTGGATTTTCAACTCTCGGTTTTGAGCCGATCTTCGAGAATCCAACCTAACAACAACAGAGTGCATCCCAGCGTGACGAAAACACTGTTGGATTTTTAACTCTCAGCGCTAAGCCGAGCGTTGAAAATGCAGTGCGCTAAAATAAAATCGACGCGATAATTTTACGCCCGGGCGAACGTCGGCCAGCCAATATCTTCTCGCACTACTTACATAGTACTCGAGGAGCGGCGTGCATATTGATATCAGGTGGCCAATTCTCGTACCTAAAAACGTTCACAATCTCATGCCAGCGTCAATCAAATGTCAATAATGTAGGTAAACGCTATAGTACAATTTTTGACAGATTGAGACTGAGATGAGATTGCGAACGTTGTTAAAAATAAGAGAATTGCCCCTCTGATTGCTGGAGGATAATAAATCTTAAAACCTAACAATAGTAAACGGAAAATTACCAACTTGCATGCCTTTGAAAGCAACTTTAAAGCGAAAATATAAATCCTCTTTATTCCCTATCCCGTGGGAATTAAAAAAATATTAAGACTAAATGTTACTTTAAGATACGAACTACCAAATCCCTTAAATCTCTTAAAAAGAGGTAAGTACGGGGTCCGGAGCAACTGGACAGATTCTCAGCTAGACAGTAATTTCACAGCTGGCCAGATTAGCAACTGGACAGAGTATAGTCGTGAATAAATAAGTTTATAAACTATGAAACATAGATATTAAATTTAAAAAGTGTTTATTCAAGGAAAGTCAAAAACACAAAGGCACGACAGTAGAATCTCTTACAATCTGTTGCATTGAGAATTTGTTTTAAGGTAGGTAGTTATCGCAGTCCGATAATATATTCTGTACTTATCTGCATATCAATCAAAATAAACAAATACAAAAAAAAAAACAAATAATCAATCAATCAATCAAAACGTGAGTAATTTAATTATTTATAGGGTACCTATGCTAATTTAATGGGCCTAGTTGTTAAAATCGAAGCTTGAAAAGAGTCAGCCCTTGCCCTCTGGAGCAAGTCGTCCACTTTCCTATTTTGACCACTTTTTCATAACGTCCATATTCCCAACTCATACACTTTATATTTTTGTCATGGACTGTACACGTTCTGTCCAATTGCTAATCTGTCCAGCTGAGAAACTGTCCAGTTGCTCCTAAGGGATTTTTTCATAAATCAAACCAAATCAATCAAACAAAACTTAAGAAATGCTGGGATTCTCATAAAACTTTCACCCCCTGTAGGATTATTTTTTAAGACAAAAAATAGGTTATGTCCTTCCCCAGGATGCCATCTATAGTCTTGCCAATTTTTTGCAATATGTTTGTTTGTTTGTTTTGAGTGTATATCCGTGCAGTTTTGAGAATTTTAAAATCATCCCCTTCCTTACACCCTTAGGGGATGATTTTTTAAAATCGCTGGACCACGCATTTCTTTATTTTCTACCAAAAGCATAAAGTATTTTCATATTCCTAACTTAAGAAATGCTGGGTTTTCCATACCAACTTTCATCCCCTAAATCACCCCTTGTAGGATATTTTTTTAAGACAAAAAGTATGCTATGTCATTCCCCAGGATGCCATCTTAGTCTTGCCAAATTTTTTATCGATATCCGTGCAGTTTTGTGAATTTTAAAATCATCCCCTATTTTACGCCCTTAGTGGTTGATTTTTCAAAAACGCTGGACCACATATTTCTTTATTCCCTTCCAAAAGCATAAAGAACATCGGCCAAATTTCTATAGAAGCTGGACCTGAGTTTTATTTTCAGTGTACAGAAACAAATTATGGTGAGATTTGATTGTTTTTATGTAGTAACACCATCCCTTTCAAAAATAATATCTAAATAGCCAAGATATTTCAATAATGCGAAAAATACTTTTGAGGTTATCGGTGTCCGGAAATCAAAAGCACAGAATAATTGTCACAAGCGGTATGTACCTAGTTATCAGTCTGTAAAACAATGCCAAGGTCAAACAACAGAAGGAAATCCAAAACAGTACAGTGCGTATCACAATATTCACACTAACAACAACAACACAACAATGCGAGATCGCCGGGTGCAAAGACTACAGATACGTAGTATCCCTAAGTAGTCTGTGGACTACAGTATATTAGTGTCAAATTGACACCCCTGTGCGGTGTGATTGACAGTATTGACACTGTCAATCCATGGCGCGCGTCGATGACATATTATGACGTTCCGTTGTAAACAATTGAACAAAATGCTGATACTTACTATGAACCCACATAATTATTTTTATAACAAGAATCCAATACATAATAAAAACAGCACTAGTTTGTTTGATACACAAGTATATAGAATTGAATTACATCTAATAACTATTCAGATAAAAGTGAATAATTATAATATTTGAGTACTAAATCATTTCTTAGGCAAAATGAATCGTCAAAGGTGCGTTCTGAACATGTTATTCTAAATAATTTGCAAATTATGCTATTAACAAAAAAATGTGTATATCTTTTTTTTGTGGCGACTTAAATATCTATTTCTTATGTTTTTTAAGACCTTAGAAAATACTAGATTTTTTCATATATATGGCATATCTGTACACCACCGCCTCGTCGTCAGGTACGATTTGGCCGTCCTTCTTTGAATTTTCATAGCCCTAACTTAAGAAATGCTGGGTTTCCCTTACAAACTTTCATCCCCCATATCACCCCCTGTAGGTTAATTGTTTAAGATAAAAAAAGGCTGTGTCCTTCCCCAGGATGCCATCATCTGTAGCCTTGCCAAATTGTATCGATATCCGTGCAGTTTTGTGGATTTTAAAATAACCCCTATTTTACCGCCTTAGGGGATGATTTTCCAAAAACGCTGAACCACTTATTTCACTATTTCCTACCAAAAGCATAAATTTGAATTTTCATATCCCTAACTTAAGAAATGCTGGGTTTCAAGAAATTCTGGGGCCCATATAAACTTTCATCCCCTATATCACCCCCTGTAGGGTTATTTTTGAGACAAAAAGTAGCATAAGTCCTTCCCTAGGATATCACCCTAAAGCCTTGCCAAATTTTATCAAAATCTGTTCGGTGGTTTAGGCGTGAAAAGGTTACAGACAGACAGACAGAGTAACTTTCGAATATATAACATCAGTATGGCTAATTGTTGTGTGCTATAGGGCGAAGCGCGGTCTTCGACGCGCTATTTATGTACCGCCGCCCGCTATGTCCCTGCATTTTAAATCTGTAATATCTTCGAAAATATTCATTTAAATTACGTGCTGTAAAGGGCTATACTTATTGATCTATAGTAAATGCACAATTTATTTAAGGTACTTAATTGGATAAGGATTAATGCTGTATTGCTTAAAATCGCTTCGTAAATAAGCCATTATTTCTCGTAAAAAAGTAAAGGATAAAAAATGGTTATTGTGGGTTATCCTTGAGAGATAGACATATACCATCCCGGACTTTTTTGCAGACCTTTTCAAGGTGTACAATACTGTAGTACATTATTTTGATCTATCTCGTAGGGTTCAGCCAGCGTTTGCAATGTAAGCGCAAAAAAATGTGTTTATTTACGACATCACATTAGAAACCTCTAAAATTACCAGTGTTTCTCTACTATATTATGCATGTATTATACGGGATCCCTTGTTTTCGCATAATGTTCTTTGTCCTAATATACTTCGGCATAACGATTTTGGCACAATTTGTTTTGGTATAATAATACTTCGGCATAATTTTTTTAGGCATACATTTTATGTTGGCATAATCATCTTAAAGACTAATTTGTTTTGGCATAAATTTGATTCGCATAACGTTAGTAGGCCTAATGACTATTAGCATAACGTTAGTAGGCCTAATGACTCCTCATAATATTTGTTTGCACTATTATCATTTATACTAATAACGCTTGCTTAGAACAGTGACCTAATACCTCTATTGCTGGTGAATCATATGGGTTAGGTTAGGTTAGAACAGTGACCCTTATCGCGCGAAGGCGAGCGAGCGAAGCGAGCGTACCGTGGTAGTGGCCGCCGAGCGCCAGATCCCCTCTATTGTTAGTGAATCATTTGGGTTACGTTAGAACAGTGACCTAATACCTCTATTGCTGTTGAATTATATGGGTTAGGTTAGAACAGTGACCCTTAACGTGACCGTGCTAGTATGGGCAAATGTATATTATGGTGAATAAATGTTATGGAAAACGACATTATTGAAAATAGGATAGGATAGGATATTATGCTTAATCATTATTATGGTTAGGGAAAATTATGCTTAAAAAAATTATGCGTAAGCTGTTATGCGTAATTATATTATGCGAAAATATAATTATGCCAAACAAAATTATGCTAAGTTATATTAGGTCTTAAAATTTTATGAAAATGGATAGGGAACCGTATTATACATATAAACCTTCCTCTTGAATCACTAACTATTAAAAAAAAACCGCATCAAAATCCGTTGCGTGGTTTTAAAGATCTAAGCATACATAGGGACAGACAGACAGCGGAGCGACTTTGTTTTATAATATGTAGAAAAAAGTAATGATTTGACTACCCATTTGTAACAGCGTCCTTAAGCCTTATTTATTAACACAAGTTTTGTTTTTATTGAAATATGTATATTTCGGTTAAAGCCCGTCACAGACGTAGCTATAATATATAATTTCTTAGTGTAATATATATTATAGCTACGTCTGAGGTCGCTCGAAGTTTACTATGGAAAATATATCGTAATATGTCTTGCTATAATATGTATAGCTACGTCTGTGACGGGCTTAAGGCGAAAGCGCCAGGTTAGCCCGCGAAATTCAAAATTTCATACGTTTTTTGCAATTTGTAGGTCAGTGTGAGCTTGTATGTTGATTAAAATATGATTCGCAGCCGTAGCTAATATGGCTTTACATAATTATAATCATTAGAATCAGCAATACAACTCCATAAGTTAGCATTTACCTTAAACCTCATGATTTCATGAAATCGCTAGATTTGAGGTAAATGCTAACTTATGGAGTTGTATTGCTGATTCAAATGATTATAATTCTGTAAAGACATATTAGTTACGGCCGCGAATCATATTTTAATCAACATACAAGCTCACACTGACCTACAAATTGCAAAAAAAGTAAGAAATTTTGAATTTCGCGGGCTACCCTGGCGCATCATCCTTAAGGCATATGCGCTGTGGTAGCCCCCGAAATTCAAATTGTCTTGCGTTTTTTGCAATTTGCAGGTCCGTGTAAGGTTGTATCTTGATCATAAGCGACAATAAAAAATATGTATAATATTAGGTTATTATTATTATTTTACGAAACTGTCGTTTTACATAGAAAAAATCAAACGAAAAGAAACGTCGATGCCCTTCTGCCGTTTTTATAAAAGTTTATTGATAGAAATCCTGGGGACGGGAATCGATTAATTCTTGAAAGGGTTTTCCCCGGTGCTCATTTTTGAGATCATTTCCAGAACGGAAGCGATCAAACCAAAAACGCACCGTGTGTGCACTTGCGGTACCTTGTCCATACACGTCGTTAATATTGCGTGCTGTCTGTGCTGCGTTGGTGCCACGACAGAACCATAGATAATACACTATATAATGACAGAACTGGTATTCGAAAATAGCGCACTATTTCGATTTTTCCATGGTTACAGAAACATCGATATCAGAGAAAAATCGAAAGTCGGGAAAACAAATGAACAATTGATTTTTTTTTTAATATCATGAATTCATAATATACCATAAACCTATTATAAAATTAATTTGAATTTGGAATTCTAAATAGAATGAAAAATCTTCACACTAGCTGGTAGTATCAAAAATCGGTAATTTCATAGGTAAAGACTTATTATATTATATATTATTATTGTACTAGCGGACCCGACAGACGTTGTCCTGTCTGAACGATCCTCGAACCCGACTGCAGCGCCACCGACCGGGTCTAGTTGTGTTTTCCAACCATCCAGGAGCCCATTGAAATATACACACAAAATTTCATCTAAATCTGTCCAGCCGTTTAGGAGTTAGGTGACAAACACACGTACAACGAAACTATATACAAAATACAGGGTGGAAACTTTCAACGGGGCAGTAAGGGGAAGTACCTTATCCGTTGCAGCTACGCGAAAATGGTCTTAGGAGACTATCCATATTTTTTTATGGAATTTTGATCACCATTCACAGATTTTCAAAAAAACTTACAGTTAGCAAGAAAATAGCCATTTTACACAAAAAACATTTTTTGATGCCAATCGATCCTGGTAACACATTATCAATCGGAGTTGGTTTCATTTTGATAGTTCAATAACATTCATTGCGTTATTTACGTTGTCGAAAGACAAATTTTTCGAACATTTGATGCAATGGATTAGCAATTTGTTTCAAAATGAAACCAACTCCGATCGATAATGTGTTACGCAATTAGGGTGCTGGTTCTAATACTGATCAAAAACGTTTATGGGACCAGCCATCGTTGGAGTACTCAATAAGTCACAAATTGCAAAAAACTTTTCCCTTAGATTTTGTAAAGAATTTGTGTACTTAAGTATCTGAAATACAAAAAAGCAGTAAATAAAATAAAAAAAATAAATGAATTTGTGGTGTACTTGATAATTATTTTATATGTGGGTAGGCTTGCCTCATTAGTTGGTTGTCAGCCATTACACTACTCGTGTAAGTGATCTGCAGTGTTTTATTGATTTTATCCTGAAATACAGATCATTTGGCGACGAATCGTTATTCACGTGTGTTATTATATTGTCAGTGTCACTGGTAATTGTGTTCAATGAGCACGGAGCACGCAAAATCATTTAATAAATGGCGTTCGGTGGCAACCTCTCATTTGATCACCGCGTACAAGAGTGAAGCATTTTTAGAAGAATTATATTAAGATTATAATATTAAATAATAAATAATGAATTAATAAAATTTTATTATTTACGTAATATGCTTCTAGCAAGTCTAAACGTTCTAAATTTGAGGTCATTTTTCTCTTATCAATAGCTATCCAATTAGGTAATAACTAGCTGTTGCCCGCGGTTTCGCCCGCGTTTATTATACCTAAAAACCTTCCTCTTGAATCACTCTCATCTATTAAAAAAAACCGCATCAAAATCCGTTGCGTGGTTTTAAAGATCTAAGCATACATAGGGACAGACAGACAGCGGAGCGACTTTGTTTTATAATATGTAGTGATAGTGATAGTGATAACGAGTTCGAAATTTGAATTGTTTTTAAACTTATCTTTTTATTCAGTCAACAAAAAGATCTCAACCGTCACTAAAAAAGCTTTTGCGTAAAATTTTCATACAAAATGTACGGGAAAAGGAATTTTTTGCAATTTGTGACTTTTTGAGTACCTACTCCAACGATGGTTGGTCCAATAGAAATTTTTGATCAGTATTAGAAACCGGATCGATTGGTTAGTCCGGTCAATTTAGACCAAAAAATGAGAGTGAAGTTACATAAAGTCCCAACAAGCTGAATTTCAGTGAAATTGTTCAAAATATAATTATAAACAATGTCTAGAAGTTCCCCATCATTCCCCTGTAAGGAAAAAAAATTATTCAAGGTCAAAGGTCAAAAAAATGAGTTTTTCGCGATTTTCAGCAAAACGGTAAGTTTTATCATAAAAGTACCTCAGACAAAAATTGTAGATCATAAAATTATCATCATCATCATATAATACTTTTTTTCTTACGAGCCACTGTTTCTGAGATATAACGATTCATAAAGTTATAAAAGTTGTTATCGTCATAATATACATGAGTACGCCACGTATATACATCTAGAGTTGTTATATTAAAGAAAAAAAAAAAAAAAATTAGCTGAAGTTTTTAAAAAGAGTAATTCAACTCAACAAGAAGTTATTACCAACGGCATCCGCTTTCTTCTTTCTATGTACGGAGCTCCTAAAAAAACTACCTGTTTAGATAAGCATCGATATGCATGTTTCGTTAAAAATACTAAAAATAAAAAACAAGTTCAATTAGCTTGTCTTCCTCCAACCTCAGTTGCTGCTCACCGACATCTTTTTCGAGTATATTACCAAGTTCAAGTGTGGCTTGGTTATCAGCTAGACCTTACAGACTGGGGTTGGAAGTTGGTCAACAATATATTAGAGCCAGTTCAAACTTTACTTCCACCTGCGCCGGAAAACTGCTGAACACTATTTTTTGCAACTGCAAAAAGGGATGCAGTGCTAAATTTGGTTGCAAAAAAGTCGGACTGTCTTGTTCTTTGTCATGCACAAATTGTAAAGGCCGGTCGTGCTCTAATATTGAATCACAAACAATGGAGGATTCGTTTGACTCCGACGAAGTATCATGCGATACATCGCTATTGACGCAATTTACTTGCATCCAAAATGAAGATGAAGAAGAAGCAGGAGAAGAAGAACAAGAAGAAGATCAAGAAGAAGAACAAGAATTTGATACTTACGAATAAGACGAATAAATTTCAACACTTTTTTTTAATTTACATCGCTTTTATCTTTCCCAATCTTTGAAAATTTCCGTTATTATGCAATAGTTTTACATTAAACAGGATCACAACTGACCCGTGGAGTAGGCCACTGGGGAAACCACGTTAAAAAAAACGCGCTAAGTACACTACCTCATAGGTGGCGTGGAAACGTGTGCATATTATGACGATAACAACTTTTATAACTTTTTGAATCGTTATATCTCAGAAACGGTGGCTCGTAAGAAAAAAAGTATTAATACATTTTTATTGATAATTTTATGATCTACAATTTTTGTCTGAGGTACTTTTATGATAAAACTTACCGTTTTGCTGAAAATCGCGAAAAACTCATTTTTTTTACCTTTGACCTTGAATAAAATTTTTTCCTTACAGGGGAATGATGGGGAACTTCTAGACATTGTTTATAATTATGTTTTGAACAATTTCACAGAAATTCAGCTTGTTGGGACTTTATGTAACCTCGAATGTCTAAATTGACCGGACTAGGTATCAAAAAATGTTTTTGTTTAAAATGACTATTTTCTTAACTGTAATTTTTTTTTTTAAATCTGTGAATGGGGACCAAAATTCCATAAAAAATTATGGATGACTCATATTTTTTATGGAATTTTGATCCCCATTCACAGATTAAAAAAAAAAAATTACAGTTAAGAAAATAGTCATTTCAAATTAAAACATTTTTTGATGCCAATCGATCCGGTTTCTAATACTGATCCATAATTTTTTATGGAATTTTGATCCCTAAGGAAAGGAGACTTCCTAAGACCATTTTCGCGTAGCTGCAACGGATAAGACACTTCCCCTTACTGACACGCTGGAAGTTTCCAGCCTGTATAAAATATGAAATTATATACTTACACGGAATTAGAGGAGCTCGTGGCTAAGTAATAACAGCCGCACGGGTCGATCCGTCAGGTTAAGCTACGCTTGCCGGGGTTGGTCAGTGGATGGGTGCCCATCTTTACATATCGAGATTCCTCCGTGCCTCGGAAAGCACGTTAAG
Source organism: Cosmia trapezina (assembly GCA_905163495.3). Classification (NCBI taxonomy): domain Eukaryota; kingdom Metazoa; phylum Arthropoda; class Insecta; order Lepidoptera; family Noctuidae; genus Cosmia; species Cosmia trapezina. Next base: position 17,783,009 of record LR991022.1, on the reverse strand, counting down.
CCGTTGGTCCCGGCTGTTATTCGTGGATCTTTGACAGTCGTTACGGGTCGTCAGAAGCCCGAAAGTCTGACAACCAGTCTTACCAAGGGGTATCGTATTACCCAGTTACTGGGTTGTGGAGGTCAGATAGGCAGTCGCTCCATGTAAAATACTGGTATTCAGCTGCATCCGGTTAGACTGGAAGTCGACCCCAACATAGTTGGGAAAAGGCTAGGCAGATTGATTGATACTTACACGGAATTATATATATTAAGATAAGATATTCATGTCTCCAAATTAGATTTCGTCGGGATTGGTCGGATTTCGGACATATTATTTACATATTTATTTACATATTTTTATTACTGTCGCTTATCATATTTTGATCAACATACAACCTGACACGGACCTGCAAATCGCAAAAAACGCATGAAAATTTTAGGTATCTATGGGCCTGTGTCGCCTGAAATAAGTGGTTTATTTATTTAGGAAAATATCGACTTAGTACAGTTAACCGCACATCAGTGGTAACTCTTGTACTACGAAAACCTCCCTTACTGCTACGACATAAAGACATCACGGTGAAATTGTTACCACTGATGTGGGTCGACTGGACAGTGTGCGAGTGTCACTGATACCTGCAAAACAGGCTTTCTTGCTAAAGGTCTCCACCCGTTTGTACACCGTCGAACCGCGTAAGAAACACTGACACACGGTACTCGTTTTGACGTTCGCGAACGGCGGCGCGCGGTCTGCGAGCACCGTCGCGCCTCCGAACCTGCATGTCGCTTATGACACAGGCAACAGGTGACCGATCACACGCCGTCCTTTGTCTGTATCGGTCATGAAGTGCGACGGTGTAGTGGGTGCTCGTATTAATTCATACAATTATTTTTTCAATACACTTCCTCGAAAACTGGTTCATATCGCACTACGATTAGGTTCACAATGCAATGTATGTCGCACGCGTGCGATTTTTCATTTTCCCATCCGTGTGCGGGAATAAAAATTGCCACAGATAACTTATACTTAATCCAAATTGGTTCAAAGCCTCCATTCACAACTCTCTATTCGGAGGTGAATGTTTCTTTTTAATCTCGGCAAAGAGATTATGCGTCTTTACGGCGTTAATATTTTTTGAATAAGAATAATATTATCAAAAACCATGATTATTACAATAAAAGAAACTTTTATGAACAAATTAACATTTATTTGTGATCTAAACTCAAAAATATTTGAATTTTCAATTTTTCATATTAGGCTGTTTATCGGCTTTATACAGGGTGGCCCATAAGTCCTTTAAAATGTAAATTCAGAGCGATATGTAGCGATGATCGAGGAGTTTTTTACACCAGCGTTGCAGAATTTTCCAGGCTACACGCGGAGCTGGTTTCAACAGGATGGAGCGACGGCCCATACCTCTAACACCGCTATGCCCGTCGTTCGTCAACTTTTCCCCAACAAAGTGATCTCTCGAAGAGGAGACATTTCCTGGCCACCACGTAGTCCGGATCTAACCCCGATGGACTTTTTCTTATGGGGTTATCTGAAATCTAAAGTGTATGACACAAACCCGCGGTCAATTGAAGCCCTAAAATAAAATATTCAAAGAGGAATGGCTAACATCACAGAACTGACTTGCCGCGCAGTCGTCGATAGTTTTAGACGTCGCTTACAAGAGTGCCGTGACCGTAACGGTTTACATTTGGATGATGTCATTTTCAAAAAATAATTCCCATTTTATAAAGGTTAATACGAAATAAAAAGGTATTTCTTATTGTTATTAGTTTTTTTTAAATTAATTATTTACATGTCTAAGGACTTATGGGCCACCCTGTACCTTTGCTTTTCTTTCAACCTGGCGAAAGCAAAGCGCGGAAAAAAAAGAAAATTTAAATCATAGTTTCCTATTAACTCATGACAAAAATATTTTCCGTTATTTTATTTTATTTCTTCAAAGGTGTATTGAAAAACGTCGTTTGATACACGTACAGTTCTCGCCTCAAAAACAACCTCGCCTACGACTCGGGTGTTTTAATTCCGCCTCGAATGCAATAACAAACGTGCTCCACTTGTATCAAAATGTACTATTTTCGCATGTGCCGTTCCGGCAGTCCGAGATAGTGGATGGAAACCTTAAAACTCGATATGTCATACTAGCGCCCATACCTAACCTACCAAATACCAACGTTAAATACCATCGCAGTGGTAATAAGCCACCTATCCTACGTACGTATCTGTATCCTCAATGTCAATTTCATTTCCAGGGGTTGGTGTCACTGGGGTACCACCAACATATGGGGAAACAGAGACAAATTCCTGCAGTATTATCATACTCTTAGGAAAAACGACACGGGACGGTAGCAACTTAATGAACTGGCAAATAGTATAACAATTTTTGTTAAGAAAATTAAAAAAATGTAACCTGCTAAATTATATTTGAATGTTCACAATAAAATAAAATTTTGTTTTTATTGATGGAGTAGCTGTTGCCCGCGGCTTAGCCCGCGTTGGTTTCAATTACTATACTTCCCTTCCAACTCGTTGTCCTAGGTGAACTACAAACACGGTAATGCGACGCGAACGCGACACGAAAATATCAAATAGTCGTTGTATGTACTTGTGACCTACGTTGTCGTCTTAATCAGTGTAACGACGAAACGCGACTAAGTGCGAACTTGAAGACGTGCATTTGCAAGTTTTTGTAGGGCTAAGTATTTAAAATGTGAAGAATCGAGTAACAACGCTGTATACATGCCCATGATTAAAACAATAATGAACCGAGATTGCCGCGTTTGTCGCTCACGAATGACTACAAAATAGGACACACGTCGCGTGAAGCATTGGCACAGATTAATACAGATGAGACACTCCGCAAAATCATTTAAATAAAAAGCGACTCTTGCTACGACACAATAAAGTGCAATTCAGGTCGCACAACGCTTATTACCTAGTTATATTCAACTACAAGTTGCCTCTCTTTCTATAGCGTAATTCTTATACCTACTGAATTAGACCCGCGGACGGGGCCCGCCGCGTACTTGTAGCTTCATACCTAAACTGCGGAGTGGCCCATCTCTGTATTAATCTGTGGTATCGGTCGCATTACTTCGCGTCGCTACGTGTCGCGTCCCGTCGCTCACCTAGTACAGACGCCAGCACATCAAGCTACTACAATCTGTCAAATTTCTTTAATAGATTTTCATCTTTATCGCCAAAGTATTAGGTTGAATGGGAAATTTGACAGTTTCAGGTAGCTTGACCTGCTGGCGTCTGTACAACGAGTAAAATAAAAGTAGCATAAGTTTCTCCTTATAACATCAGCTCATCAGTCCCGTCAAAATCGGTCCAACCGTTCCGAAGATGAGCCGGAACACCAGACAAAAATTTAAAAATTGATTTTTTTTTTTTGAAGTATGATAAAGCTGTTATTTTGTCATTACAAACAGACACTTCAATTTAATTTATTTGTATAATCTGTATCTTAGATGGTGATTGAAATCGAATTGACATTAATATCTGTAAGCCGAAAATGTGAGTGTATAGAAAGAAATGTTTAATTTAACAACTTTACTGTAAAAATAAAAACGGATATATTATTAAAAATGCATTTCACAATATTGACTATGTCAATAATATGGTTTTCTTAATTAGGCCTTCAGTATTTTGGCGTGGAAGTCGAAGTGTTCGCCGATGTAAGTGGAGATGTGGTTGTACGAGTGGTCATAACCTTCGCGTAGATTAAGTATGACTGGCACACCGACTGACCGGCACGCTTCCACCAAGTTTTCAGGAAGTAATTGCTTCTCCAAGTAAAATTTGTCACTAGACCCCTGGAAAAAGAAACAAAAAAATAAATAAGAATCAGGCGGCGATTGTCCCAAAACAGAGGAAATACCTATTCGCTAAAAAAAAGCCTAGCTTTGGGAAACAATCAAACAACCCAAACACAACATTCAAGTTAATTTTGGTAAAAAAAAACTTGTGGACAATTAACTACTATTGTAGTGTAGTTGTAACTTAAATAAAGCACAACCTCATTGTACTCATAATTTTATCAACTTGTACTAGGGACCAAACCTGAAATCGTGAAAAAAATTGCTATTCAATACAATTAGACGAGTTAAGCAAACAAATGTAGGGAACAGCTGTTTTTTTTTTTTCGCGATTTAAAAAAAAAACAAGATTACTGTCATGATAAGGAAGTATGAAAATTTTTTTTTTATTTAATTAATTTGTTAACAAATCTTACCTGGTCAAGAAGTAAAGTGAGTGGGGGTCCATCATATTTCTTCACTAACTCTGTCGCATCCCACTCAGCCCACTTGGATTTGTCTTCTCCCAAATATCCATTGAAGGCCTTGATACCCCATGGGCATTCCATAGGGTTACAAATAGGTGCAAATGCACTTACTGATTTGTACAAACCAGGGTTTCTAAGAGTGGATACTAAAGCTCCATGACCACCCATGCTGAAAAAATAATATTTATTTATGTATTTAGGATCTCTAACAAAAGATATATTACCAAGATATGACAAATAAACTCAACAATGGGGATTATTGCGATAATTTTGTTTTTAAAATTGCTATAAAACCTAATGTCCTTTCATCTCGTCTTACGCACGGCTCGGCTACAGATCAAGCTATACATTTCCAGTATAAGCTGATCTCGCATTGTATAGGATTTCTTTACAATGAGAGGTCAGTGTAAACTGGAAATGTATAGCTTGATGTGTAGCCGTGTGTACAAGGCCTCACTCAAAACGACGAACTGAATAAGATATTGAGGGGCTTTTAGAGGTATGACGAACAGGGTGTGAAGTTCACTCATCCTCCATAGAAAAGGGAGGATCCTCCGACCAGACGGGTGTTGTGTCTGGTGGGCCACTGCCCGACGGTTGATGTCGGGACGTTGTATATATGCTAATCGCGTGGTAAACTCTCTTTGTGGTTCCAGTGAGTCGGAACCGGGTGCCGCATAGTTCACGGTGAGTCGGAACTGTCGACCTCCGGTCTCCGGAGGGGAGTGATGTGGCGGCATCTACATCGCCACAGGCTTTCATTAAAAACCGCTAGAAACAGTTTTTCTGTACGAAATTCAAAATTATTTGTCGGGTATACAGATTATTTGACGACACGGTTGGCGCAGTGGTTGAGCGATTGACTACTGCGCAGCATATCGCGGGTTCGATTCCCGCACGAAACAAATAATTGTACGACCTACAAGTATTTGTTCCTAGTCTGGGTGTTTTTCTATCTGGTAAACAAAATTTAACTTTTTTTTTGTTTTATGAAATTTCTAAACTGTTTCTTAGTAATTTGAGTTCGCTGATTTCATATCTATGATTTAGTCGGTTCACGCCAAATCATGGGACTTTTGAACTTCAAAGTAGGTCTTTTTTTAAAATAATAAACGCAATGATGTTACGCAACTACCACATACAAAATTTCGGATCCATGGCTTACTAAACACTTGTAATGGCGTCCCAAAGAACATATATTCACCACAAACAGCACAAAAACTATTTGGATCATTTAGGCAAGTTCTTCTTAAGGTAGACATATCGATTTATTTATGGAATTTAATAATTTTTTGCACTAAAAAAAAATATTAGTAAGCTGTGTAACGACATTTTAAGAAGTACCTGTATCACAAAAACTAGAGCTGCTAGAGAAAAACTGAAAACAGATTTGGAATCAGCATGGCAGAATCATACAAAATCAGGTATGAAACTTCATAAAACAAAACTACTGCTTACCAGTGTAATATGTATGTATTTACAAAAAAAAAAATGTATATAAGTAGTTTATCAGCCATCTCGTTACCATAACACACAAGCATTAGGTTGCTTAGCTTGGGATTAGATGGCGTTGTGTGAAATGTCCAAGGATATTTATTTATTAAGAATATGTACGAGGAGAGAACGGCGCGTGCGTGACGTGCGTGCGTTTTCACGACGTTTTTTCACCCGCGTGGATGTCGAAAAATATCCCACGGAACAAAAATCAAAGTTACTTTAAATATCAATGTGTTTACCAGTGTTTACATAATTATTATGCTGTAGGGGTTTGTATAGTCGACCTCTTCTCTTGGAGGAGACCCTTTGAGTTCCCTTACCAATATTATAGGAGACCACAACATGCACAATAAAGTTAATAATAGTTAATAGTCTGTAAATCCAGACACAACTTCAAATACCTATTTGAAGTTGTGCCTGGATTTACAGACATGTTATCAGGTGAGTTTATATCCAGGTCGGATTGGTAGCCCCACCACAATAGGTATCTATGCTAATAATTCACAATACCATAGCAGATTATTCAAGACTTAAACTGCAGTTTGCCTAAAAAACTTGATTGGCATAAAATCAAATTGATTATAATAATAAGTAGGTTTTGGCACAGATCAATACAGGTGGGACACTCCGCAAAATCATTTAAATAAAAAGCGACTCTTGCTACGACACAATAAAACGCAATTCAGGTCGCATAACGCTTATTACCTACAGTTACATTCACCTACAAGTTTCCTCTCTTTCTATCTCGTTAGGGTTGTCTTCTTTTACGACCCGGAGCGTGAGTGAGTATCGAACTAACGTGCGAGCCGGCCGGTGCGCGGCAGCCCACACTGAATTGACCCAGTGAGATGAGCCCGCCGCGTACTTGTAGCTTCATACCTAAACTGTGGAGTGTCCCATCTGTATTAATTTATGGTTTTGGTACATTTTTAGATTTACCTACCTGTGTCCCATAATGCCAATCCTCTCAGCATCAACCACATTGCTAAATGCTTGCAGCACTAATTCATACAGTTCCTTATTAAGGTAACTGCCCATTCTGTAATTCTTTGACCATGGTTCTTTAGTGGCATCGAGGTAAAATCCAGCAGCTACTCCAAAGTCCCAGGAATCATCATCACCAGGGATCTTCACGCCTCTAGGAGATGTGTCCGGGCCCACAACAATGATTCCGTGCTCTGCTGCATACCTACAAAATATTATGAAAATATTTATGTCAAACATTCCTGATACAGTAATTATGGTTTTGTGAACTCAATCAATCTGCCTAGCCTTTTCCCAACTATGTTGGGGTCGGCTTCCAGTCTAACCGGATAATTATGGTTTTGTGAACTCTTATGTTCAAATATTTTATACCTAGAACCACAGAATAAATAATAGTACTAACGTACAGAAGTTGCACTCCTTTGATCTTGAAGAAAGCCGCTTTTATAATAGCCTACAAAATCTTTACCTACCCATGCGCAAGCTAAATTGCTCTTAATCGCCGCGCTTGAGAGTTGTTATTACTTTGTGTCGTTACTCGTCCGTAACATACCTACGCCGCTTAGCCGAGTACTAGGGCTGTCCGCAAAGAAAAATAAAATATGGTACCATAGCACCATATACTATACCATACATACCATATGGTATATTGGTGGTGGTGGTGGGGTATATGGTACCTTTTTAAACTTTTATTGTATATTAGAGTAGTCTATATAGAGTTATTTCACTATAATGTAATGTCTTATAATTTTCAAAAGTTATTTTTTATTAATCAATTAAACAATCATTATAATCATGATCATTATTCAATTATCAATTATTTTTAATACACCATAATCTCGTATAATTTTTAGAAGTGTCCTAAAGTAAACAAGGTAGAAACACGTCTTAAATTGTGACTTTTGGGGCACTTTAGTCTCCTGAACATGGTCATAAAACCACTAAAGATGCCTCAACGCACCAGTGGCAGTGGCTAAGTTTGTGCGATCGTATGATCGCAGGTAGGTACAGTTGCTTGTAATCCTAAGTTAATCCTTAATTACTTTCAAGCGATTTTGGACCTTACTCCTGAAACAATACGACGCGCACACAAACCCACACCACTCCGACGAGAGCTCAAGTTAAATGTCGGCAACTATAGTAAGTAGGTAGGTAGGTAAAAAAAAGGTAGCAACAAGACTCGACATTTCGTAATGGATTTTCGTCATTAAAAAAGTAAGTATATCACTAATGTATATATAGCATAGTGATAATATGAATAGTATACTTAAATTTAAAATCTAAGATTTAATTTTTTCATGGGCGGCCGTACGTGTCTCGCTCGCTGAGCGCGTAATACACCCTGACTGACTTCAAAGTAAGAGTTGCCGCGAGCTGTAGGTACTTATCTCGAACGGAATGTACCAGTGCAAGAGGCCTGCTAGAACTATTATTATTGTTAAGAAAATATACACATACATATTAATATTATGAAAAAACAAGTATTATAATGGCTAATGATAAGCTTCTTAACATTTTTGATAAGGCAAGTCATGGTTGTAATTAACATTTAGTTTTATAGTCTGCACAAGTTCAAAAAGCCACATAAACATATTTTTTATATCTTTATAATGTGATGGCATAATGTTATGTAAGTATTAAAATAGTAGTAGAGCAAGATCCTCGGGCCAGACCTTAGGTACTTATTTTCTGATTAACAAAATGTATGGGATAGAGTCAAACATCCCTCAGATACAAACTACTTATCTAATTATCACGCTTGCGCTCATATAACAGCGGCCTTTTAATTGTGTCTGGGGGATGTTAGCCAGCTACGATTGGTCTGGCTGCTCAAAAAATAGTAAGTTTTGAAATAGTTCCCCGAGTATCATTACCTATAAAAAAAACTAAGACTCAAACTATAAGTAAGACGACATAATTTTTTGCGAGCTTAAAGCGTCGGTATTGATTATTATTTACCTATTAACAACATTCTGTAAACCTAGATAAAAATCAGCCATCAGACTATAAGAAAAGTGAGTAATATTTTATGTAACTTTAGTACCTAATACCTGAAAATAACCCATCGGCCTTAGCTAGCAGGTAGGTATGCATTAGTTCGAAGTACATACTAACACCAATCCTCGCGGTCCTGGGATCTTGGAATATAGAGTAATCTAAAGCTAAGCGCACAAAAAGCGCGGTGCGGCCCGCGCCCGCCTATACTCCATTTACAATAACATTTAATTAGACATTTAAACAAACCTTTTTTACAGTCCGTTCAACCAATTTTGACTTCTATTGCATTGGTGGCATGACAAATGGCAGCTGCAGTAAATAGTTGGTATTGTAACCACTTTTTTGCCTTAATGCCATCCTTAAGCCTACGGACTATAAGTCAAAATCGTTTGAAAGGACTGTAAAAAAGGTTTGTTTAAATGTCTAATCTTATTGTAAATGGAGTAGATGTGCAACCGTTCATACAAAATGTATGAGTGATGTAGAACCTTGTCCACAGTTGTGTCATTTTGGTGTGTCGGATCTCTGTTGCGTGGCATCGCCAGGCCTCTTGCACTGGTACATTCCGCTCGAGATAAGTACCTACAGCTCGCGGCAACTCTAGGCCGCGTTTCCACTGACGCGGAGCTGGGCGGAGCGGAGTGGAGACGTGCAGGAATCGTCCAATTACAGACGAGACAAGAGACGCGATGAGGATTTCAACCATTATGATTGGTCGATTCCTGCACGTCTCCGCTCCGCTCTGCCCAGCTCCGCGTCAGTGGAAACGCACCCTTAGGCTGCCTGTCCACCGAAGCGGAGCGAGGCTGCGGAGCGGAGAAACGGAGAAATATTAACCAATAGGAGCGCGAGCGGACGGCGGAGTGGAGCGGACTTAAGATTCTATTGGTAAGGCCGCGTTTCCACTGACGCGGAGCTGGGCGGAGCGGAGAGGAGACGTGCAGGAATCGTCCAATTACAGACGAGACAAGAGACGCGATGAGGATTTCAACCATTATGATTGGTCGATTCCTGCACGTCTCCGCTCCACTCCGCCCAGCTCCGCGTCAGTGGAGACGCACCCTTAATATTTCTCCGCTCCGCAGCCTCACTCCGCTCCGGTGGACAGGCAGCCTTAGTTTCAAGTCAGTCAGGGTGTATTACGCGCTCAGCGAGCGAGACACGTACGGCCGCCCATGAAAAAATTAAATCTTAGATTTTTAATTTAAGTATACTATTCATATTATCACTATACTATATATAAATTAGTGATATACTTACTTTTTTAATGACGAAAATCCATTACGAAATGTCGAGTCTTGTTGCCTTAATGCCTTAATTTTACTTACCTTTTTTTTACCTACCTACCTACTTACTATATTTGCCGACATTTAACTTGAGCTCTCGGCGGAGTGGTGGGGGTTTGTGTGCACGTCGTATTGTTTCAGGAGTAAGGTCCAAAATCGCTTAAAGTAATTAAGGATTAACAAGCAACTGTACCTACCCGCGATCGTACGACCGCACAAACTTAACCACTGGTGCGTTGAGGCATCTTTAGTGGTTTTATGACCATGTTCAGGCGACTAAAGTGCCCCAAATGTCACTTTCAATTTAAGACGTGTTTGTACCTTGTTTACTTTAGAACACTTCTAAATATTATGAGATGATGGTGTATTAAAAATAATTGATGATTGAATGATGATCATGATTATAATGATTGTTTAATTGATTAATAAAAAATAATGTTTGAAAATTATAAGACATTACATTAAAGTGAAATAACTCTAGATAGACTACCTACTCTTATATACAATAAAAGTTTAAAAAGCTACCATATACCCCACCACCACCATAACATATGGTATACATGTATGGTATGGTGTATGGTGTCATGGTACCATATTTTATTTTTCTTTGCGGACAGCCCTAGTACTCGGCTAAGCGGCGTAGGTATGTTACGGACGAGTAACGACACAAAGTAATAACAACTCTCAAGCGCGGCGATTAAGAGCAATTTAGCTTGCGCATGGGGAGGAAAAGATTTTGTAGGCTATTATAAAAGCGACTTTCTTCAAGATCAAAGGAGTGCAACATCTATACGTTAGTACTATTATTTATTCTGTGGCATCGCCTTGTATCTTTATTGCCTTCATTTTCACATTACATATTTTGCAATGCGTTCATGTTGAAAATTTTTTTGAATCCACAGCTACAGTTAATTGAAAAAAGCATACCTTTGGAATCCTGATTTAGTGATGAAGTTCTGCTCACTGCAAGTCAGTCCAGAGAGGTAGAATATGACAGGCAACTTGACATCACCACACTCCGCCTGGGGTGGCAGGTACACTGAGAAGTTCATCTTACATTTTAGTTCAGAAGACTCATGGGAGTAAACCTTCTGATGACCTCCAAATATCTTATTTGATGAAACCAATGATAGACCTTCCATTGTGGTTTTCTGAAATAATAAAAATAGCACTATCACACTTGGGCCCCAATTCTGTATAATACCTCATCAACGTCAGTGAGGGGCTCGTGGCTCAGTAATAAAAAATGCACGGGTTGATTGATACGCTTGCCACGGTTGCTACATACTGAGACCCCTCCGTGCCTCGGAAAGCAAGTTAAGCAGTTGGTCCCGGCTGTCATTCTTAGATCTTTGACAATTGTTACGGGTCATCTAAAGCCCGAAAGTCTGACAACCAGTCCTACCAAGGGATATTGTGTTACCCAGTAACTGGGTTGTGGAGGTCAGATAGGCAGTCGCTCCATGTAAAATACTGGTATTCAGCTGCATCCGGTTGATTGATTTGTGCAAACCATGTCAATATTGTGTCTTGTAGAAACCCAACCCCGTATGGATGCGGTTGGCAGAGGGGTGTTCAAAATTATTAGAAAAAAAGTAACTTTAGGTAAGTACATAAGCATCACATGACATTCTCATGAGTTGATGAAAAAAAATTTTTGATCAAAACTAAGTTCACATTGTATTTTAATTCTATTTATCCATGTCACTACATAATTAAAAATCAAAGGCCCTTGCCCACGGGCCGCGTCTGTCTGTCTGTATGTATGTTCGTGATTATCTCAAAAACTACTGAACGTATTTTCATAAGGTTTTCACCAATGGATTGAGTGATTAATGAGGAAGGTTTAATTAGCTAAGATTGTATTAACTATAAATACCAATAATTTATACCTATCTTTGGCGATAGGTAGACAATGACTAACTAAGTAACTATGTATATCTGTACTGAAACCGCGCCTAAGACGACCCACTGACCAAAGAAACCGAGACCATGACCGTCATAGAAATCAATTATTAGATAAATTAACATTCGGCACATCATGTGAAAAAATCTTACCGTGACGTAAGCCACGATTAGGAGGTACCGACCAGTCAAACTTTAAATAAAATAATTTACGATAAGTACCGGCTATTTTTGGGAAAGAAAAATTTAATAATTCGTACCTACGTTTCTCTGGGATTACCTGTCTTGTAAGTGACACGCAAAACTGAGGCACTAAATTAACCGAAAAGGTATTGCAAATGCGTGAATACCAATATTTCCTTCCAACACCACAGAACTTCATCGACTGAATGACATGACATTTAATTGTTAATTTAATTCTCAAAGTACCATCACGATCTGTAATCGTAATTGAAATCGAAATGAAGTAGAATTTAAGGTTAGATTAGAGTGACACTTGACACTGACCTGACGGTGACATAACATCAAGACTGACAGCCAAAGAGTAAAGTAAGTATAGAGAGAAAGAGTGGCAACTCTGTGGTAAAATTTGCATGTATGGAAAGTGCTGCCACCATACGTTTGGTGGGTGAACTAAGGGTCTAATGTATACTAGTGATGGCAATTAATGCGATTTAGAATAAATTTCATTAGCATGCGAATTCTTGAGTCTTAGCACGCTAAATGCTATTGCTATGCTATTTGCTAATATGACGATAATTATTAATAGTCAAGTATGTGAATTTTGTTAATATGTGAATTAAAAATCGCGTTCGCGGGCTAGCGTTTTAGCGTATATTTTTAACAATTTAAAAAATAATCCCGCGCCACTCACGAGCTACACAAAGTCACAAATTATTATTTACAATACAATCATACGCATTTATTCAATATACGATCCTAAGTACGAGCTAATCGAAGATATTATGATAATAATTGCTTGACTTCATTATTCGGACCACCTGCTAAATTGCTAATAATTTCACTTGCGAACGAGGTCGTGGTCACGTGAAACAGATAGATTTAGTAGATAGACTTTTCGTGAGTGCGACAGAGAGCGTGCACTGCACGCGCTGTCGACCTATGAAGTACGAAGGAATGAATAATAATTCATTTCACATTTCACAGAAATTCGCAACTACATTTCATTTGCTAAATGCTAAATAAGCATTCGCATGCTAACAATGAATGCGAATGCTAATTAATCCATCACTAATGTATACACATACCTACCTATGCATACTGAGTAGGTACTCATAGTATGCATACCAGCTATAGCTATAGGTAGGTACCTATCTATATAACTCTCGTACGAGTTTATAAATTATGGGCAATCGGGATATAATATAATTTTAAAAACACGTATGCAGTTCAGGAAAATGTCCGTTTATTATTACCAATCAATCAGTCTTGAATGTGGGATCAAAATGGTGATCACTGCTTTTGTTCTTTAAAATCTTCATACAATCACTTTCTCTAACCTCGCCGCCAACAGCCGCTATCCAAGCAGTGAACAAATCGGGCCTCGTAGTGGTTGTCAGGGTTTGGGAACCGGTGAAGAGGTAGGTTCACCGTATGCCACTGAAATTGGAATGAAATGAATGAATAGCAGACGGCTAAATAAAACTTTTTCTTACTTTTATTAAAGGTACGGTACGGTAGTAAACACTTACATAAAGCATCACAGCCAAAAATACAATATCTTCTTGGGGGTTCACTCATTCTTGGGAGTTCGTTCAAAACAACTAATATGACTAATGAACATTGCTAACGAAAAACAAAGTATAACAATAATAGGATATAATAAAAACAAAACTCAACAAAACAAATAACAGAATTAACTGAGATAAACTCGAAATGCGCATCAACAACGTCGGGAACGAGTTGACAATGGCCGAAAATCCCACAGATTAGATAGCTAGAAAATCCGAAATGTTTTTATGACAAGCAAGACAAGATGGCTGCCAAGTTTTGTTATCACACCAAACTCCAGATGTCGCTGTCATCTATGGAAATTGATGACAGTGTTATGTGTGCCCCCCCTGCTGACAGCCGACAGACCGTTGGCGTTGAGAAAAACATGCGTTATTCTTTTTTACCCGACTGCGGCGAAACCCAAAAAGAGGGTTATGTGTTTGACCTGTATGTATGTCCGTTTCTTTGTTCCCTCGTAACTCCTAAACGAATGAACGGATTTAGATAAATTATACGTCTTTAGACTTTAGATTTGTCATTCAATAATATTATACGACAGGGAACAAGAAATATTGCCTACATTTATTTTATGCTAATTTTTTTTTATTCTGCATGTTTTATTATGATTTGTCTTGTCACTTCGAATTACTTTTACTTATTAGTATGAATAATTATTATTTTAATTATTCATCATCTGCCTAGCCTTTTCCCAACTATGTTGGGGTCGGCTTCCAGTCTAACCGGATGCAGCTGAATACCAGTATTTTACATGGAGCGACTGCCTATCTGACCTCCACAACCCAGTTACTGGGTAATACGATACCCCTTGGTACAGTAGTACTCAACTAATAAGGCGCGTCGTGAATCTTCGTTCGCGCAGAAAAGAAAGTATGGGCCCGAAGATTGACGAGATTGCTTAAAACTTACAATCAACCTTAGATCACTACTATAAGGTTCATAATACACTGCAGATGTTAGTTCGATCTCACTCGCAAGTATGGCGGCTGTCAAGCGGCGCGCGCTAAAATGGCGGCAGCTGCGACCAATAGCGGTACAGGAAAAAGCGTGGAGCGTGCTGATTGGTCAATAGCATTTCCCGCGCTTTGAAAATTCATCTTCTGCGCAGGTACATCGATAAGCCATATTAGTTGAGTACTACTGTAAGACTGGTTGTCAGACTTTCGGGCTTCTGACGACCCGTAACGACTGTCAAAGATCCTCGAATAACAGCCGGGACCAACGGCTTAACGTGCTTTCCGAGGCACGGAGGAATCTCGGTATGTAAAGATGGTCACCCATCCACTGACCAACCCCGGCAAGCGTAGCTTAACCTGACAGATCGACCCGTGCGGCTGTTATTACGTAGCCACGAGCTCCTCTCCGCTATTATTTTAATTATTAACTTCTATAAAATACATTTGCTACAAATAATAGGAGTGAAAAATACGATACAGAATGTGAATATACAGGCCGTTTCTTTTATGGTGTCAAGCTAATGCGAGCTGATAGCAGAGTACCATAGTTACCTATCGATTACCCCCATGTATGTTCTACGATTATTTGTAGTTTTGGAGTTATTTTGGATCCCTCATTCCATATTGATGGTGGTGGTATCTTTTTAGTATCATCAACTGAGCTCAACTTTGAACAACTTTCAACTGCGCTCCGCCGCGCTTCCAGCGGTGTGCGCCGGGCCTTAGTCAGCGGCCGCCATTCTAGCGAGTGAGACGGAACTAACAGCTGCAGTATATTATGAACTTTATAGTAGTGATCTAAGGTTGATTGTGTAAGTTTTTCTTCGGAGCCATACTTTCTTTTCTGTGCGAACGAAGATTCACGACGCGCCTTAACAGTTGGGTACTACTTGTATTGAAAAATATTGAAAAAAAAACAAAAACCGACTTCCAAAAAAAACACTACAAAGTGAAAAATAACTTTAATTTCGGAAGTCGGTGTCTTTGGATCTGTATTTTAGTTTTTTGCCACCGACTTCCGAAATTAAAGTTATTTTTCACTTTGTAGTGTTTTTTTTGGAAGTCGGTTTTTGTTTTTGTAAAAAAGTTTTTATTTTTCACTTTTTAGTGGTTCAGTTTGTAATTTATCTAAGTTACAATAACCGAATGTCAACTGCTCATCACGTTTTACAAAATGTTGCTTTTCCCGATGCAGGGACGTTAATTGTTGAGGAGTTCTCCTAGTAAGAACCAGGAGAAATGGAGCTCATATTAAAGTAATCGAATCGCAACCTGTTATATACTTAGATATAATTGAGTATTTCCGATGGCCCTCTGTGGTCTTCATCATCAGTTCCAGTTCACCGAATGGTACTTTCCGAGAGCAAATGCACAAGTTACTTAAAAAATACCGAAATCGATATAGGTGTGACCATAAAATTTGAGGGTTTCCCTCGATTTCCATGGGATCCCATCATCAGATCCTGACTTGATGATCATGGGACCACTTGGGACGTATACCCTTTCGAACAAAAAAAGAAAAATCCAAGTCGGTCTAGCCATGTTCGAGTAATCGGGGAACATACATAAAAAAAAAAAAAAAAAAAAAGGTTCCGACGAATTGAGAACCTCCTCCTTTTGGAAGTCGGTTAAAAATAAATTTTCTTTTCCTTCCGAAAGGAGAAGTTGCACGGTCCATAGAAAATTACCCCACGTCCGACAGCTGAGAAAAATATCTCAAAATATAGATAAAAATGAGTATTAATAAATTGCATACCTCCGATTGCCATCCTTACTGGCTATCATACTTAGAAATTGCTCCAAATATTCTTTCAGGCGCAGTATTTCTTAATATTCTATTAATATTTTACTTTCAATCATGCAATACCTACTACTCTAACGACCATAAAAAAACGGGTCAAGAGCGAGTCGGACTCGCGCACCGCGAGGGTTCCGTTCCGATTTCTGAAAAAGTGTGCTACTTAGAGACATCGTTTTATTTTTCCTGTAATCTTTACATAAATAAACCTCCCTGGACTGTCTATAGCCTGGTGTCAAGGACCACCAACTCTCCGCTTGTGTATGGGTGAACTCCTGTAGGGCTGTAGCCACCTGCGTAACTAGTTGAAGGGAATAGGTACGATTGGCTCAGATCTACAGACAGACGTGCTGGATAATGCTCTCCTAGCTAGTTCGTCAGCTGCGTCGTTACTCATCTTTGTCCTTTGGTCCATTGCAGTGTCACTGTGTTGCGATTAGATACCGTCACTCGTTCGATTGCATTGTGACATTCTAGTATTAATCTCGAGGTAATGTACTTTTTCTGTAAGGATTGGAGCACTGAGGCACTGTCTGAAAGAAGTTGTATACGTATATGGGTATCCGTAACTCTCCTGGCTTCTAGGTATGGCGTAAACCGCTTGTATCACTCTGCCTGGTAGACAGTGTTAAATACTCCCAGCGAGCTGGACATATTTATGTTGAGATAGTGTGAGAAGACTCCGACTTCGGTTTTGAAAGCAGTGTTATTTCGGAGCTCTGTCGCATGGTGATGCCATCATTGGCTGTCGTTTGATCGCAACTCCTTTATGCGTATGTGCTTGAGTCTGGGGTTCCTGTGAGATTGAACTTAAAGGCGGCTAGGGCCGCCTCTTCACGCACGATAAAGTGTAGAGGCGGCAGTCCAAGCATTGCCTGTAGAGCAGCAGTGGGTGTAGTTCTTATGCAGCTAGTTATTGCTACACGAGCGAACCGCTGCAGTTTCTCGAGATCTCTTCGGGCTATGCTACTATAAAATCGTTCAAGGAAGAGCTTTTGCTACTACACTCTAGAGGTCACTTTTTCGATTTTTGTCACAGAGAACCAGCAAAAACATCCTAAAAGTATCCATATACAGTATCAAAATGGCATCTGCACCTGTATGCGCTGGATGTAATCATAAGCTACCCATAAGAGAAAATCTTATGTGTGTGCTCTGTAAATGCAGATACGATCTAGAGTGCGGCGGTGTTTCTAAAGACTACTATACTAAAAAGATGACCCTGGAAAATAAAAATACGTGGAAATGCCAAACGTGCATCTGTAAAATACCCAAGACTGGAAACACAAACACCCCTTTACGTACCCCCAGAGGCACCGACAACAATCAGCTACTATCTACACCACCTGAGGAAGCTAATGTCACCTTGAGAAAAAAAAAAATAAATTCAAATAACGACACAACTTGTTCTGACGACCTGAGTTTTTTGGGCGACACCATACCTATGGAAAATAACGATATTATCCACACTGAAGAAAATGTAAGGACCATGATTGATACACATACTCAATTAACAATGCAGGGTTTGAGTGAACTAATAATCACACATCTTAAAGAAAACAACAAATCTATTATACAAGAATTAAAAAACACAATACATACAGAAATATATAGTGCTATCACAGAATTAAGACAAGATTTAGATTATAAAACAAAAGCTTTAACAACACAGAATGATCAAAGAAAGCAAGACATTGAAAACATAAATAAAAAATTAGAAAAACTACAAACCGAAAATGAAAAGTTAAAGGAAGACATAAGAAAGCTAGCTACAGAAGCATCAAAAGTTCTAAATGTACAAGAAAATAATCATAGAAAAATTGTACTCTTCGGCTTGGCCGATTACTACAAAGAGCCTGAAAGTGCACTTCATAACAGATTAATAGAATTATTCCGTGATATAGTCAACATAGACGTCTCTGGATACATCGAAGACCTGTACAGACTTGGAAGACCCGGTGGTCCTAAAAACCGACCGCTTGTTATTGAATTTATTAGTAAGAGAATGGCTAAATATATTATTAACAATAGCACTTATTTTCAAGGAACCGGACTATTCATATCTGAATTCTTAGATGCAAATGCACGGAAGTATAGAGCACAAATGCGAGAACAATTATTTGAAGCCAGGAAAAATGGATCTCATGCAATTATAAGAAATAACCACCTATATATAGACGGAAAACTGATTAGCATAGAAAACAAAAAACATCAATACGAATACGAATACAACACCCAAGAAAATGATATAATATTGAACAACACCATCCAACCTTGCTCTACAAATATGTCCAACGAAACTGAGAACCAGACATTTCGTAAACAAAAACAAAGACCGACCATTTAAAATAATGTTCCAAAATTTTCAAAGCCTTAATAATAAACAAGATATACTCGAAGCATTCCTTGATGAGAATTCATTGTATGAAGCAATATGCGTTACAGAAACTTGGCTAACTCAAGAAAAACTTGATCTCACTCATTTTAGTGGATATACATTTGCATCGTCCTTCTGTCGCAGCACTAGAGCGGGTGGCGGTGTTTGTATACTTCTACAAGAACATATCGACAGCATAAATAGAAATGATATTTCAGACATGTCCATAGAATATATAATAGAATTATGCGCCACAGAATTACCAAAAGAAAATTTATTGATAGTAACTATGTACTGGAATAGAAGAGAGGAGGAAGTTTTTTATCAACAATTAAAACAAATTCTAAAATATATAAACAATAAATACTTCAAACTAAATATAATAATAGGCGGCGATTTTAATGTTAATATAATATCGGATAATTTAAAAACAAATCAATTTTTAAATCTTATGCAGGAACATAATTTTACTCAACATGTAAAAAGCCCTACACGTGTTACAACAAACACTGCAACGTGCATAGATCTAATATTCACAAACTTTGAGTACAAAGACATGTACACAACCACAGAAGAGCTGGGTTTTTCCGACCACCATAGTACAATTTTACATTTAAAAATACCTAAACAATCAGAAAAATATAGCTGGTACACAATGAAAAGACTATTTAATAACACAAATATATCAAAATTCAAAGAGAAAATACAAAAACTTAATTGGAATGATATTCTTAAAACCAATAATAACATTAACATAAATTATAAAAATTTTAATGACACACTGTTTTCGATTTTAAATCAGTGTATACCGTTGCGTAAAATAAAACTAAAAACGGAATATAAAAAATATTGGCTCACTGTAGGCATAAAAAAATCGTGTTTAAATAAAAGACTATTAAAGACATTTACAACAAAAACAAAAAATACTATCCTAACAAAACATTATAAAAAATATGAAAAAACTTTGAAGAAAACCGTCACAGTTGCAAAAAAATTGCACTATAAAAATAAAATGATGCAATCAAACAATAAAGTTAAAACAATGTGGGGAATAATCAAAGAACGCACAAACAAGAAACTAAAAAGAGAAAAACACAATATAACCCTACAAATAAATAATAGCATAACTTCAAAACCCCAAGAGGTAGCCAACAAGTTTAATAGTTTTTTTGCTTCTATCGGTGGGGACAGCACAATACCTACCGGCAGCAAACCAAAAGGACCCCCGGCGATTTCAGGTACACTAAATACATTATATCTTAGCCCAGTAGATCCTTACGAAGTAAATTCAATAATTAAAAACCTTAAAAACAAAAAAAGCCATGGAATAGACGAACTTCCACCCATTCTATTAAGACAATGTGCTGACGAATTAACCTTGCCATTTTACATTCTACTTAATCAATCTTTTGAAGAAGGCGTTTTTCCCGATTTATTAAAAAAAGCTCTTATAAAACCGATCCACAAGAAAGATACAAAAACCGACCCAAACAACTATCGTCCTATTGCTCTCTTGCCAACAGCCTCAAAAATATTTGAGAAAGCCATGTGCGACCGTGTTTATGCATTTTGTGAAAAATATAATATATTCAATGATAGTCAGAATGGTTTTCGAAAAAACCGATCTACCGTTTTGGCTGTTTATAAATATATACAAGAAGCCCTCAATATAATTAACAATAAAAAATACGCTGTAGGATTGTTATTAGACATGACAAAAGCTTATGATAAGGTACAATTTGATATATTATTGAATAAACTATATAACATTGGTATCCGCGGGAAAAGTTATGAATGGTTCACATCTTATTTAAAAAACAGAGAACAAGTTGTAGAAATTGAACATTACAATCATAAATCAAAAGAAATAGCATTAATTCGATCCCAGAACATGGCCGTAAACGCTTCTATACCACAAGGAACTGTGATAGGATGCCTGTTGTTCCTTGTTTACGTAAACGATCTCCCTAACCACATCAATGAGTCATGCGTATTGTTCGCAGATGATATCTCTATCATAACATCATGTGCTAATAATATAAATTTAAACCAAAAATTGAGTTCAATACTTGACACTGTAACGCACTGGATGAACGAACACAACCTTGAAATTAACTACAATAAGACAAAAATAATAACTTTCCATCCCCGACAAAAAAAACCTATAAATATAAATTTCAAATACAACGGATCAGAATTAGAAGAAGTAAATAAGTTCACCCTTTTAGGCCTAGACATAGATTCGCACATAGATTGGAAATCACATATTCAAAAAGTAAGAACGAAATTGTCCAAGTTTACTTACGCTCTCCGAGAAATTAAGAAAACAACAGACCTCAAAACAGCACTAGTGACATACTACGCGTACGCATGTGCGTGGCTCAAATATGGAGTTATCCTATGGGGAAATAGTACAGACGCGCCTACATTATTCACTATCCAGAAAAAAATGATTAGAATTTTAATAAATATCAAAGATACAGATTCCTGTAAACCCCACTTTAAAGATCTAAAAATATTAACCCTACCCTGCCTCTACATACTTGAAATTTGTAAATTTGTACGAAAATATCCGCAATTCTACACCAAAAGAGGGGATATCCAAACAAGAATAGCACTTAGACACGAAAACAGACTAAACATACCCACTTCACGATTGAAAATGCACTCTTCTAGTACATTTGTTATGTCCATTAAAATATACAATAAGTTACCGGAATACATAAAAAATATAGATAAAAATAATATCTTCATCAATAAATTAAAACAATTTCTGATAATCAAAAGCTATTACACTATTGACGAATATTTTAGCGATAAATTTCAACAAAATAAGAACAATTTTTGACATAATAGATACCTACATTTCGTTTGCAATTTCATTTCGTTTATATATTTATTTTAAAACAATAAAATACTGCTAATTTAAAAGTGAATGTACTAAACAGTGCACAATTGATAATAACGACATTCTATAGGACTCAATAAAATTGTAAATAGTTGGTTTATTATAATTTATAGTGATAATAATGAAAATCGTGCAATATAAAATATATAACTATAACTTATAACCAAAAATTAATACTTACCTATTTAAATATAAATACCTCAAAAGCAAATGAAACTATTCTAATGATACTATTTTAATATAATATTTATTTAACAAAAAGCGCCTTCATCCTCTCTCCTATTTAAAATTAACCTTGCTGTGCCCGACAGGGTCCATAATTGATTCGATGTTTAACATACCAACTATGTACACATTATGGAATGCAATAAAATATTGAGTATTGAGTATGCTCAGGTCTGTCCTGGGCCACTAGACTAGTGAGCCGTATGTGATTACTGTGGTGTATAGCCGGTCAGCCAGCTGCCAGCTGTGTTGCTGTGGAGTGTGTGGTGTGGTGTTTAGCCTTGGAGCTAATCCCCAATTCCTGCCGAGCAGTTGCTTGCACTGCCACAGGGATATGTTGGCTTTTGTGGTAATGTAGTAGTTGGTATGTTTCGCCCAACTCAGCTGTTTGTCCAGGTATTTGGTTTCAGTTGATAGGCTTAGGGTGCGTTTCCACTGACGCGGAGCTGGGCGGAGCGGAGCGGAGACGTGCAGGAATCGACCAATCATAATGGTTGAAATCCTCATCGCGTCTCTTGTCTCGTCTGTAATTGGACGATTCCTGCACGTCTCCGCTCCGCTCCGCGTCAGTGGAAACGCGGCCTTAGGGTAGTTCCAAAGAAACGCGGTACCTACCTAGTTGTAATGTTATCAACTTCCTCTTTTTTGTAAAGAGAATCAGCTCGTTTTTTGTAGGGTTCACTGATAGTTGGTGTTTGTTGCACCAGTCATCTACTATTTTCAAAGCTTGGCGCATGAGGTCGCACGAGGTATTTTCATGGATGTCATTTATTATTATGGTTATGTCGTCGGCGTAGCCTACGGTGAAGTATGCTTTGTCATTGAGGGTTTTGATGAGGCTGTCTATGATCAGGTTCCATAGCAGCGGACAGAGCCCCCTTGCGGGCAGCTCTTTTTGTCACGATGGCCCTTGTGGTGTCGTTAACTGTCACTTGCAAAGCTCGCAGTTTGAGCATGTTGGTGATCCAGCCTCTCAGTGTCGAGTCTATACTAATGTCTATGCTATGTGACTATAATACTATGTGAATGCTATTGAACATGGTTTTGTCCAAAGAGTAAAGTAAGTATAGAGAGAAAGAGTGGCAACTCTGTGGTAAAATTTGCATGTATGGAAAGTGCTGCCACCATACGTTTGGTGGGTGAACTAAGGGTCTAATGTATACACATACCTACCTATGCATACTGAGTAGGTACTCATAGTATGCATACCAGCTATAGCTATAGGTAGGTACCTATCTATATAACTCTCGTACGAGTTTATAAATTATGGGCAATCGGGATATAATATAATTTTAAAAACACGTATGCAGTTCAGGAAAATGTCCGTTTATTATTACCAATCAATCAGTCTTGAATGTGGGATCAAAATGGTGATCACTGCTTTTGTTCTTTAAAATCTTCATACAATCACTTTCTCTAACCTCGCCGCCAACAGCCGCTATCCAAGCAGTGAACAAATCGGGCCTCGTAGTGGTTGTCAGGGTTTGGGAACCGGTGAAGAGGTAGGTACACCGTATGCCACTGAAATTGGAATGAAATTAATGAATAGCAGACGGCTAAATAAAACTTTTTCTTACTTTTATTAAAGGTACGGTACGGTAGTAAACACTTACATAAAGCATCACAGCCAAAAATACAATATCTTCTTGGGGGTTCACTCATTCTTGGGAGTTCGTTCAAAACAACTAATATGACTAATGAACATTGCTAACGAAAAACAAAGTATAACAATAATAGGAAATAATAAAAACAAAACTCAACAAAACAAATAACAGAATTAACTGAGATAAACTCGAAATGCGCATCAACAACGTCGGGAACGAGTTGACAATGGCCGAAAATCCCACAGATTAGATAGCTAGAAAATCCGAAATGTTTTTATGACAAGCAAGACAAGATGGCTACCAAGTTTTGTTATCACACCAAACTCCAGATGTCGCTGTCATCTATGGAAATTGATGACAGTGTTATGTGTGCCCCCCCTGGTTTTGTCAAAGGAGCCCCCCCTATATCAATGAAGGCGACCAGTGATGAGCACTTGTGGTCCACTGCGCATTTAATTTTGGAAACTACACTGTGCAGTGCAGATTCCGTTGATCTACCAGTGGATGCATGAAACTGCATGCATCCACTTCATATACTGGAACAACAGTATATGAAGTGGTTTTACCCGAAGAGGTCTGTCACGTATATGTCTATTACAGAGTCTCTCAACGGTTTTCAGTAGAAATTATGTGAGGCTTGTATGCCTATAAGCCTTTGGTTGTGTATAGTCGCGTTTTCTAGGTTTGGGTATAAAAATGACTCACTTTACGCCATGCGAGTGGTATGTATCTGAGTGCTATGCAGGCTCGATAGATCTCCACCAGTCATGGTGTCAAAAGATCCACCCTCTACTGCAGTAGGGCTGGGAAGATGCCATACAGTCCTGCTCCTGCGGACTTATAGTGCTGGAAGGAGCCCACTTTAACCGGTCTTCTGTTACTATACCTATTGTGTGCTCTAGACCAGGCTTGCTTGATCCATTGGGGTCCATCCTGGTTCAGCCTCTCACGTCCTGTCCTCTAGGGTTTTACAATGTACGGTTTTTACCTACCATAGCCGTCCGTGTGTAATAGGTACCCGTAATTATTTTACAAAATAAATAGATTATTCAGTCAGTATAAGCGTTACTTTAAATATTACATTTAAATACGATATTATTAACCTAGTATAATAACTATTATCAAACAATCGCAAATGAGTTAATACAGTGTTTAATTGCTTTTTAATCCTATTCTAAAACTAAATCAGAAGTTAGTATATTACAGGTATTCTGCCCCTGAATTGATATTCAGAGCAATTTTTTAATGTGTTCGCCAGTAAGGATGATCACCGGAAGTATATAATTTTTTTATACTAATTTTTAGTGATTTTTGAGATAGGTACTTATCTTTGCAGTCGGAAGTGGAGCATTTTTGCTAGGTACCTACTTCTTCTTTGTCAATTAAGTACCTATCGGTAAATAAAACACACT
Source organism: Cosmia trapezina (assembly GCA_905163495.3). Classification (NCBI taxonomy): domain Eukaryota; kingdom Metazoa; phylum Arthropoda; class Insecta; order Lepidoptera; family Noctuidae; genus Cosmia; species Cosmia trapezina. Next base: position 17,758,025 of record LR991022.1, on the reverse strand, counting down.
ATATTACTATCATATTATTTTTTAATAGACAAAGACGTAAATAAGCTTATAAAACATTATTTGAGATTGCTTTTATCTGCTGTATTTAAAGAAAAAAAGTCTAACTAATATACTTACATAATACAATTTTATTATGATCTACAAAAATTAACTTTAAAAATTACATGTTTATGGGCCTGTTTCACCACTTATTAAGCTACTATTTTTTTATAGGTATTAACTACTTGGCAGATAATTTCATACAAATTTTGTTCCATTTTTGAATTTATTTGGTAAGTAGTAGCTATTCGGACATCTTGAAATAGGCCCTAAAAGTAATTGAAACATGGTTTTAATTTTAATGCCAACTATTGTTCAATCATTCGTTGCTTGTTTGTTTTCCAGGACAAATAAGTATTCCAAACCAGAGCAACCACCTGAACTACTAAAACTTGATATTGGAGGGGAACATAGGTAAAATTTACAATCTGTACCCATGGCCAAAGTAAATAGTTTGACTTTAAAACATCTAAGTAATTGGCTTTTAAATCACTGATAATATTATCAGAGTCCTTACCTTGCATAAATGCCACTGCACTAAGAATAGCAAGTAAAAATAGTGGTGCGAATACAACCTGATCAATAAACACTTTCTTCAAGGCTACAGTTGTGCCACTGGAACCTACATACTTGTGCAATGCTCCATACCAAACACGCAAAGCAGGACCCTAAAGCAAAATGTATAATGTGTTAAACTGTTAGAAACATTAGCATTATTCACAGATGACCCACTGGATGGGCCTTGACCAGTGTTCATAAGGTTTAAGAGATAAACTATGTGTTACAAGCAATGCAATTGCTTGAAGACCGATACTTCATAATTTTATTATAAGCCATAGCAGTCTGTACAGTGTTATTCATGAGATTTACTATTTTTTTAATCACTAGCCCGCAACTTCATTCGCGTGGAAGTCGTAAGATACACAATATAACTACCTACTAAAATAACAGCCAAATTTTTAATCAATGAAAAAAAAGGAGGAGGCATATTACTTTTTTTATTTACGCATAACTTTTCACAGAGTAGTCTGATTTGAATGATTCTATTGGGAATGTATTAACGAAGACAGAAGTGCATGGAGAATTCCAAACCAAAATCGTTTGTACAGGGTTTCAGAATTTTATTAGGTTGAGATGGCTTAGGGCTAGTTTCTTATTGTTTAGTAATTTATTATCAAAATTTAAAATCTTATAATGCTGGTATATTAACAGCTTTAAGAAATCGAATTGGAGATGTTCTTATTTTGATAGTCTCTTGAAAAGTAATGAAACATAATGCAAAACCTCAGTCAAAAGTCGACTTTAGGCTCTCCATGCACTTTTGTCTTCAATAGTACTTGAAGTTGGTCCCATGTATAATTAAAAAATACGCATTTTTCCCATATAAACTCCATTTGAAATAAGTTTAGACATTTGAATAAACTGTTTTTATAGTCCGTTCAACTGATTTTTACTTCTATTGCGATAGTGGCATAACAAATGGCAGCTGCAGCTACAGTAAACTTTTTTGCTTTTAATGCCATCCTTAACAGAAGTCAAAATCGGTTGGACGGACAAAGGTTTATTTAAATGTCTAATCTTATTTCAAATGGAGAATAGACTAGATACGTATTCGAATTTATGTGGGGTAGGTACACACGGCTACACATCAAGCTATACAAATCCAGTTTACACTGACCTCTCATTGTAAGGAAATAGTGTACAATGCGAGATCAGCTTATACTGGAAATGTATAGCTTGATCTGTAGCCATGCGTACCACAGCTAAAAAATGAAAAAAAAAATAAAAACTTTACAAAAAAAAAAACGGTCTTCAAAGTTAAAAATAACTTTAATTTAGGAAGTTGGTGATAAAAAAAAGAAAGTTTATTTTTCACTTTGTAGTGTTTTATTGGAATTGGGTGTTTTTTTTGTTTTGTATATACCTATTATTTAAATAGATTATTCTATGGCTTAAAATGAATTCTCATTAATTACATTGTACAGAGTCAATAAGACAGTGGCATAACAGTCAGGATTCAACCCACATGTTTAAGGGACTATTAGGGACAAGATGTTGGACACAGCTGCAATGCTGCTCTAATCAACAAATAATATATTATCTTGTTTGCATGAACCAATATTTAATTTAAAACAGCACCGTATTTCAATGCCACACGAGGGGGACTAAACATGAAGTTTTATAAACTGTCCTTGAATAGGATACTTACCCCTACAAAAAAGCCTATAGATGAAAACTTTAACGTCCTCATAACATCTACATTTGTGATGTGTTTGCGCTCGATTAAGGTCTGACTAATTAAATCACCCGAGCCCATCAGAGCTCCAGTCTGTACTGCTTGTACTAAGTATGGTCTTTTGCGTAAAACGTCTTGGTACAATTTAAATAAACCACGCAAATTCATAATTGCTTGAATCCTCAAACATTCATAACCAAAAAATAACTAGACACATGGGCTCAAAATATTCTGCTCGAGAGTGGGCATGATTCTATTGGATTGCCCTGACCAGTTGACCAATTGATTTTAGCCAGTGACCTTGTAAGTAAACTTTTCTTCAATGACTTGGCAGATAATTGAAATCACGAAAATAGTGGAAAACTGGAAATCAGAAATCACTACCCAGTCCCACCCAAAGCCCCCACTGGTCGAACTCGAACAGTTCGAATTCTTTCATGACAATGACATTGACATTGACAAATTGTTGACGCCGTTGACGGTAAAACTGGAGTTGCAAACTTGCAACATTTCAAGCGTAGACAGGGATTTTTCATAGGTGATTGCGCTGTGTAGCCCGCGAAATTCAACTTTTTTTGGGTTTTTTCAATTTGCAGCTATAAATACGTATGTTTTACTGCCGCATATCATACTTTGATCAACATACAACCTGACACGGACCTGCAAATTGTAAAAAACCCAAAAAAAAATAATTTCGCGGGCTACCACTGCACATCATTCTTAACCTATAAGGCGGTAAAAACGAAATGTCAACCATACGTCAAGCCTCAGGCGGAACCCCCGCGGCGCGACATATTTATGACCCTGCTCATAAAAAATGGTTCACTCATATTTCTATTGGCAGTAGGCACTTAATGTAACACATTATCACTCGGAGTTTGAATCATAGGGTTCTTAAATAAACTGACCATTGTTTAAAATGTAAACACGACTCACTACGACAGTTGTATTTTTATAAACAAATTATGTTATCAGTGAATCGGTTAAAAGTGTGTTTGTTCCCGTGATATGACGATTTCTGATAAAACTACTGTATCAATTTATACGAAATTATGCAGGCAGGTTACATTATGAATAGACAAGTAATCTAACAAATCCGTTTTTTTGAGAGTCCTAACTAACGTTTTCATAATAATGAAACTCAAACTTAAATAAAAAGGTCAAAGTTTTAGAAGATAACGGTTTTTACGTAGCAGTTTTTGCTCAAAAAAAGTATAATTGTGATGTTATTTCGTGTTAAATATTATCTAAAACTATGTAATAAGTACTTACAATAATGTATGAATATTCATATAAAAATAGTCAAAAATCATCATAAACATTGTGGAAACGAGCAACCAATAATACGTAACATTTTCTTTGAACAAAAAAGTATTATTATGATGTTATTTCGTGCAAATATTATCTACAAGGATGTATTATGTACTTAGAAATGAAAAATGGGCAAAGCGGTAGCGGTAAGGGGATCCACACAACCCCGCTTTGTCGGCTGCTGTATGGATCCACCTTAAAGCAATGTCGAGACGTGTGTAACGTAATGTGTCGTGTAATGTAATGCGAATAGTGTGGGCATAACAATATAATTTATAGTGTAATGTAATGCCAATTCATTTCTGTTTACTCGGATATTTGACCGTTGTTATTTTGCGATGTTTTGGGCATTTTTTGTGATTTGTCCAAGGCATTCGACTGCGTTCTTCATGAAACATTAATCAGGAAACTGCATCACTACGGAATCCGGAACGCCTCTCTGGATCTTCTCACTTCTTACTTAAGTGATAGGATTCAAAGAGTTGATGTTAACGGGAAAAGATCACCCGGATCCGTAGTAACAATGGGGGTCCCCCAAGGCTCAATTCTTGGCCCGTTTTTGTTTCTTATTTATATTAATGACTTGCCTTACCTCATAAAGGATAATCATGATATAGTGTTGTTTGCAGATGACACTTCACTTTTATTTAAACTCAAACGTCAGCAGCTGGTTACTGACAATGTAAATAGCGCCCTCGCAAAAGTAGTTAACTGGTTTAATGTTAATAACCTACTTCTTAACGAGAAAAAAACTAAGTGCATTAAGTTCACTATACCTCATGTTAGACAAGTAAAAACTAGTGTTCTCATAAAGGGTGAAGAGTTGATTCCCGAAGATACCACAGTGTTCTTGGGCATAACTTTGGATGCCAAACTTCAATGGGGCCCCCATATAGATAAATTGTCGAAAAAGCTTAGCGCTGCAGCATACGCCGTTAGGAAAATTCGTGATTTAACTTGTTTAGAGACAGCCCGTTTAGTTTACTTTAGTTATTTTCATAGTGTGATGTCGTACGGTATTCTGTTGTGGGGAAATGCCGCCGATATTCAGACAATTTTTGTTTTACAAAAAAGGGCTATTCGTTCAATTTACAAATTAAGTCCCAGACACTCCCTCAGAGATAAATTTAAAGAAATTAATATAATGACTGTGCCTTCTCAGTATATCTATGAAAATCTTTTGTATGCTCATAAAAATATCAATTTGTTTAAAAAATACAGTGACGTCCATAATGTGAATACTAGAAACAAACACAAATTTGTTGTTCCTACAACCAGGCTTAAGAAAATAAGTGGTTCGTTTAGTTGCCAATGTATACGTTTTTAACTACCTAGCCACATTCAAGAACTAAGCCTTAATAAATTCAAAAATTGTATAAAGCGGAAACTTTGTCAGAAAGCCTTTTATACTGTCAAAGACTATATTGAGGACAAAAAGGCTTGGGATTGAGCTGCTCCAATAAATTTACACTATTAATGTTGATTTAAATACCTTTTTACATATTCTATACAATGACATGAATATTTACTTTGTAAAGTATTACTTATACTATTTTTAATTATTGTGAATGTGAAGACTACGTGGATCATTGTTTTTTATTTATTTTATCCTTTTCTCAGTTTTAGTTATAGTCTGACAGTTTGAGTAATTTATGCGGCCTACCCAAATGTCTTTTCTTTGGTATTGTTCGTCGAATCGTTAAGCTCCTTAAGTTTTGAGTTGAGCTGCACGATTACTGACAAATGCGTGCACTGACTGGACAGGTCCACTCAATCTGTGTGGTTCTTTCATCAAAAGACCATTTCAGACTGCAATCTACATGGTCTTCACATGATCTGACCAAGATTATGTCTGGACTTTAAAAGAGACTGTGACCTCTGAATTTGTTTCGGCGTTTCTTCTCAGAGTAGTCAGATAGGAAACGTCGAACTCATCTAGTTTTAAAAAAAATATGCTTGACCTGTAAAAGTGTTTGTACAAACCTACTTACAGAAAATAAATCATTTATCATTTATCATTATTTATCAGAACACCTTAGTTGTTTTCAATTCCATTAAAGTGCGAGTATAATTACCGGCACGTAAGTTGGCAAAAGAATAATAATAAATAAATAAATAATAAGTTTATTGCAAAGAGAAACACATAGAACACATACACTAAACATGATAGTACAAGTGGCAGTCAGACAGGTTGAACAGCTGGCTCCTGAACTAAGTAAAAAGATACTTGTATCTCAGGAGCCAAAGTTCCTCATAAACATTCAAAAGTACAACTAAATACAATCAAGCTCAGTAGTTACTATAATGCTTTACATTTGTGAACATCGAACACATTTTATGCAAATATTATATAGATTTAAATAGAGAGAAACTGAAAAAAAAATACATTTAAATTACAGAAGACATTCCAACGATCACCCCATGAATACCTTACTCAGATAATCATGAGGCGACCGCCAGAATATCCTCTGTATCGTCGTAAGACAAATTCTGCAACCAATTAGTCAGCTTTGCTTTCAGCGCAAACTTGATCAACGTGTAAATATCAATTAACCGATGTACCTTATTAAAAAGACGAGCACTTAGAACCTGGGTAATGGCGGCTAGCAAATGCAGAACGACATTGGACGGAGTCACAGACTGGACGACCTCGACGTCTTAGAAGGATGTTTGAGTCTAAAGGTAGGATGGAGTGACGGCGTAAGACTACACTAGCCGATATATTACTTTACTCTATGGACTACACGCAAAATGAAGAGTTGTCGCACAGTGAGGACTTGTAGTGGGGGAAGTCCGCGCACGCACAATTTCATACATTTTTACATGCGCGAACTTCCCCACTTCAATATCTTTTGCCAACTTACGTACCGGTAACTAACTATAACAGGAATAATAAAATTATAAAACAGTTATGTGGTAACATAGGTATGTGGGTAACTATACCCACATACCTATGTTACCACATAACTGTTTTATAATTATTCCTGTTTTATAACTACCAACTATGGTAGTTTGAAGCCAGCACATCAAGCTACTACAACTTTAATAGATTTTCATCTTTATCGCTAAAGCATTAAGTCTATGGCCGTACCATACCATCTGGGTGTTTTTCTATCTATAATATGTATGTATTTACAAAAAAAAAATGTATATAAGTAGTTTATCAGCCATCTCGTTACCATAACACAAGCATTAGGTTGCTTAGCTCGGGACTAGATGGCGTTGTGCGAAATGTCCAAGGATATTTATTTATTTATTTATTTATACGTTTGTGTCAAGTAGGTATTGAAGTTTTCTATGGGACAGTTGAAATTTTTTTCGCAAATACGATGTTGGTCCCATGGAGAGTTATTCGGTTTGATGTTCTGTACCACACCCTGTTTGACGAGGATGCAAAACGACACGGTTCATAGTAAATGTGTGACTGTGTGAACTCACTCCTCTCAGTATGGATACCTACTTTTTGCGTGACTAAGTACGGTGACGGCAAATCTAGCGATTTAAATCTTTGGGGGGCTAGGTTTGACTTATCATGATTTCAACGATTTCAATAATAATGGTGAAAGTGACAGATTTTCATGACGGCCGCTCGTGGCCGCTATATCATGTGTGCGTCCATACTGCCGGCCTAGCGCGGGCGCGACGACGGGCGCGAAATATCAAACAATTGAAACCGCCGCTTGTGTCCATAGTGCAGTGACTAAAGCGGGGCCTAGCGCGACGGGCTCGAGCGAGATAGCGCGCGTAGTTTTCAAACGTTTTTATCCGCGCGTTATGGCCCTACTACGGGCCTAGTCAGTGTTGCCAGATGCATTGAACCTTTTATCTGTAGTGGAAACTGCTAAAATCTGTATTAAATCTGTATGCCTTTTTATCATGAAATCTTTATAAAATCTGTGAAAATCAAGGGAAAAGATTAGGTAGCATTAAATAAAAATTGACACATATTAATAATATTGTCATATATGTACTAAAAAGATAATTAAAACCAAAAACAAATTATCAAATCAAAAATTAAACTTACAACGACCGAACAAATAATTACTTTATACCTAATTTCCATTAATCAGTCACACATATTTTTGTTAAGGTGATTGCGCTGTGTACCCCGCGAAATTCAATTTTTTTTGGGTTTTTTTTTTCAATTTGCAGGGCTGTGTCAGGTTGTATCTTGATCAAAGTATGATACGCGGCAATAAAACATATGTATTTATATAAATTTAAGCATAAAAATCATCAATACATTTCTCTAAGTTAGATTTCGTGCAGATTCGTTAGATTTCGTTCGTTTGAGGAATCTGCATGTCATGTCAATCTGCTACATTGATCAAGATACAACCTGAAACGGACCTGCAAATTGCAAAACACTAAAAAAAAAATTGAATTTCACGGGCTACCACTGCGCATCCCCCTTAACAAAAACGCAGATTACGGCAATTTGTGTAGAATGTGAAAATTCTGTATAAAAATCTGTATCCAGTGCTAATCTGAATCGCCAATCGAAAATCTGTATAAATACGGAGAAATCTGTATATATGGCAACACTGCCTAGTGAGCAAGCGAGCTAATGCGCGGCTGGGCAGTGTTGCCAACTTAGTGCTTTCGGTAGTAATAGATCTGGTGCATTTTCTGTTAAATCAGTGCTTAAAAATAGATACTATAGTATTCGTATAGTATAGATATTATAGTCGCGTAACCGTAATCGGAAACGTCGAAATACGTCACCTTTGAAATGAAATGAAATGAAATGAAATGAAATGAAATTGTTTATTCTGTAAATAGGATATCGAAATCACTTTTACACGTCATATTTTTTTTAATAAGCTAGATGAAGTCGACATTTCCTATCTGACTACCCTGAGAAGAAATGGCGAAACAAACTCAGGGGTCAAAGTCTCTTTTAAAGTCCAGACATAATCTTGGTCAGATCATGTGAGGACCATGTAGATCAATGTCTGAAATGGTCTTTTGAGGAAAGAACCATAAAAATTTGAGTGGACCTGTCCAGTCAGTGCAAGCATTTGTCAACAATCGTGTAGCTCAACTCAAGGATTTAAGGAGCTCAATAACTCGACGAACAATACCAAAGAAAGGACATTTGGGGAGGTCGCATAAAGTACTTACTCAAAAAATGTCAGACCATCAATAAAACTAAAAAAGAAAAAAAAAAAAAGATCCACATAGTGCTCACATTTACAATAATTAAAGAAAAAAATATATTTTAATTTTAAACAAAGGTTTGTCATTTTGCATAATATAATGATTTTGGTATTACATATAGGTAATACAAGGTTGAGCGAATAGCTCAAACCCAAGCTTTTTTGTCTTCTAAATAATCGGAAATTTTATAGTAGCCCTTTTTACAAAGTTTGGTTTTAATACAGCTTTTAAATCGTTTAATGGGCAAGTTTCGAATTTCAACGGGAAGTTTGTTGTAAAAGCATATACATTGCCCCATGAACGAGTTGCCTACTCTGTGGAGACGAGTGCGATGGACAGCAAGATTGTGTTTATTCCTAGTATTTAAACTATGAATATCGGACATCTTCTTAAAATTGGATATATTTTTGTGTACATACAATAGATTATCAAATATATATTGAGAGGCTACAGTCAGAATATTTATTTCCTTGAACTTCTCTCGAAGAGAATCCCTTGGACCTAGATTGTAAATGGCTCGAACAGCCCTTTTCTGTAAAACAAAGATAGTATTAATGCCCGCACAGGTTCCCCAGAGAAGAATCCCATAAGACATAAGGCTATGAAAATAACTAAAATAAACAATTCTGGCTGTATCCACATCAGTTATCTGTCGAATTTTTTTGACAGCGTAGGCGGCCGAACTAAGCCTTCCTGACAATTTTTCTATGTGTGGGCCCCATTGCAATTTACCGTCCATGGTTATTCCAAGGAAAACTGTCGACTCAACAGGGTCCAACTCCATTCCATTAAGTTGAACATTGGCAGTTAGCTGCCTGACATTTGGCGTTGAGAATTTAATGAGTTTAGTCTTTTTTTCATTCAGGAGAAGATTATTTACATTAAACCAATGGACAACTCTAGAGAGTGCATCGTTAACTTGTTCAAAGTTGACTAACTGACGTTTGATTTTAAAAATGAGGGATGTGTCATCTGCGAATAATACAATCTTGTGATTGTCCCTTATGTGATAAGGTAAGTCATTTATATAAATAAGAAACAAGAAAGGACCCAGAATTGAACCCTGTGGAACGCCCATAGTGACCGCAGATCCTGCAGATCTCTTGCCATTAACATCTACCCTTTGAATTCTGTTGTTCAGATAAGAAGTCAGAAGGTCGAGAGCCCTGTCCCTTATACCATAGTGGTACAGCTTCCTGATGAGTGTATCATGATTTACGCAATCGAACGCCTTAGACAAGTCACAGAAAATGCCAAGAGCATCCTGCGACTCCTCCCAGGCCTCGAATATGCTCTTCAGTAATTCCACGCCCGCGTCTGTAGTTGAACGACCCTTTGTAAAACCAAACTGTTTCAGATGAAGTAAATTATGTGTATTGAAATGGCCTAACATTTGTTTTAAAATTAGTTTTTCAAAGATTTTGCTCAATGTTGGTAATATCGAAATAGGTCGAAAATTAGTGGGATCAGTCGTGCTGCCAGATTTGAACAGTGGAATCACTTTGCTAAGTTTCATTAAATCAGGAAATACACCAGATGCAATACAAGAGTTAAAAACAATTGATAAAAAGGGTGCAATAATATCAATTATTGAAGACATGGTATGTACTGATAATCCCCAAAGGTCAGCAGTTTTTTTTACCTCGAGATCTTTAAAACAATCTATAACGTCTTTAGCGGTAACAATTGCGAATTTAAAGTGTTTATCACATTCTGGTACACATTCTTTTAGTATTGAGTAAGCAGAAGTGGAGGACGACGATGACAGAGTTTTGGTTGTTAAAATGGGAATATTAGTGAAGAAATTTTCAAACTCAGTAGCCACCTCCACGTCTGCCTTAATATCTACATCATTGACTTTTAGATGGAAGTCACGATTCCGAACTGTCGTCCTTCCCGTTTCTGAATTAATAATATTCCAAGTTGTTTTAATTTTATTTCCAGAATATTTTATTTTATTTTTAATGTGTATGGCTTTTGCTGACGAACAGGCTCTTTTAAAAGTTTTAGAGTAATTTTTAACAAATTCTTTAAAAGTTTCATCATAGTTATACGTTTTTTCATGGTACAGTTCATATAACCTCTGCCTACTTTTGTAAATACCTGGTGTTGCCCAATCACTAAATATAACGCGGTCACAAACAGGTAATGTTTTTGATGTGAATACCTTCCTAAACTCACAATTTATGAGGTTAAATAGTACAGTATAAGCTTGATCCGGGTTACTGTGATAAGGCAAACCTGGTAGTTTTTCTATTAAATTCTTTTTAAATTGTTCTAAGCGACTTTTGTTTACCGGAACAAAACTAACAAGTTTTCTTTGAGCTCTGACTATTTTCTGAGGGAAAGTGACTAACTGGCCACAGTGATCAGAGTCCAACTCATTTATAATTAAGTGGGTAGAAGGTCTTGAGTTTGAAAAAATATTGTCAATACAGGTAGCACTAGTGGCAGTTATTCTAGTCGGCTCAAAGAAAGTATTGTACAAATTATATGACTTTAATAAAGTTATAAACTTATTTACAGTAGGTGATGTTTCCAGTATATTAATATTGAAATCTCCACAGATAACAACTGTTTTATTACTGTTACAAGTTTCGGCCAAAAGTCCTCTTTGAAGCAGGTTTGCAAATGTTGTATTGGAACTCGCACCACGAATGACTTATATAGCCCGTGCGCGTTAACGTTAAGTGAGTGCAAACAATTTTTGAGTTTTATTTTAGTTTTTTGAATATCAACATTTAATTTGCGCTGAGTAGTTTCTCATAACATATTACTTTACGATGCTTTAAACGTGACAAAACATAGTGTTTAGACAGAATTTTGTTTTCGAGCCAGCATAGCTATTCACAACGTTACGATTCGATACCGTATCGAAATTGACACATGTACGATAACCTGATTTCTGAACCGTAGGACTGTCAAAACGCTATTCACAGATCCGTGCGGAAGGGTTTTTTTTTGAACCGATTGTAGGTGTGTTTAAGGGGAACGCTACGAAATGGTAGTAAATAGATAATGGTGGTAGAAAATGTAAAGTAGTACATAGACGTTATTTATTGGGTAGGTATTTCATTAAGTGCAACTGTAAAATTACATCAAGTGATTATTAACAAGAACAAAAAACAGTAAACAATGATTTTATTAATTAATTAATTTACCAGATTTCTATTAAACTTGCTTTGTAAACTTCAACTTTCTGTACCAAACCGGGAAAATATTTTGTTCTCTATTTCAAGCATTTCAAGTGATTTCAAGTTAGTTCTCTATTTCATGCTACATGAATATAAGCTCATTATAACTTTATAATGTATCCACATTTTTAGACGATATTAGTGTTGCTGCTATTGTTAATAATTATGATTGAAGGTTAACGTAGTAGGTACCAAAGGTTAGAGTAATAGGGTTAGAATAGAGTTATGCAGTAACCGCCTAAAATCTCAGACTAAATAAAAAACCCAGACATAGCGCTGCGAACAATAGAGTGAAGCATGCTGCGCAAAACTACACCTCGTTCTGTACCTACATACACGCTCACACGCACACATTTACACCAAACTACATTAAACTACACCTCATTACGCGCACACATGTTTTCGAAACCTGAAACGTGCGGCTTCACTTTACTGTTGATAGTGCTATGTCTTGATTTTTTATTTAGTCTGTTCCTAAAATTATATAAATATACTTGGATCTAAGCAGCGGTCAAAACAATAATAAAACTTTACATAACTACATTATGTAGTTAAATACTTCATAAAATGCTTATATAACTATGTTTATAAACAATATTTATTATTCGATATCACTTCCGACAGCAAATACCTGTCGGAAGAATTGATGTCTTCATATCATATACGAACTGTCAAAATTGTACGGTTACGGATTTGTGAATAGCGTTTAGCGGACTTCGTCGATATCAATGGCGTTCGATACGGTACGAAACCGTATCGTATCGTTCTGAATAGGTATGCAGGTGCCATGTTTACGCGCACGGGTTTATAGTTGACGTCGTGGCGGGACTCCAATCTTCCGACCCTCAGAGTCCAGTTGGTCTTCACTTTCACATATTGCACGGCTTCCTCAAAAATATTCAATTCAATTCAATTCATTTATTCAATAACGATTTTTACATCATGTCTGAATTTATGCATGCAAAAGGTACTACATATTTAAATCATTACAATAATCCAAATTACATTAATAAATCAAAATAATAATAAGAATAACAAGAACAATACAAAAAAAAATATATATATAGGGTGACTGGTAATTAGTGACCGATACCTAAACCCATGATTGTGCTCATGATAACTGTTGTATATAAACTAGTGTCCGACCGAAGGTGCAATTCTGGCCGAAGCCGAAGCCGAAGCCGATTAATCGGTATTCACCAAAACCTTCGGCCGAAGCCGAAGCCGAAGCCGAAGGTGTCATTGACCTTGAGAAATACGATAGTTACTTTGATCTCAGAATATACTAGATACATATTGTGAGAGCTTTAGAGATTTAGCCCAATAACGAGCCGAGTGACCAACATATACAAGTAGGTAATAAAATATTGTCTAAAATAAAAGTTTCAAATATACAATGTTAATTAAATATTTATTTACTTAAAGTAATTTTAACAAAAATAAACCTTCGGCTTCGGCTAAACCTTCGGCAAATTTTTGGCCGAAGCCGAAGATTTGGCCGAAGGTGCTTTTTTGGCCGAAGGTGGCCGAAGCCGAAGCCGAAGCCGAAGCTTCGGTCGGACACTAATATAAACAAACATGTATGTTCGTAGCGATGCGCGGGCTTTGTACTGCGTGCGCAGACGACGCCGCGCAGCGCCGTTGTTTCACTTGTTCCCGTATCTAACAATAACAAACAACTTTTACTATGGGACCAAATCTGAAATCGCGAAAAAAAAATCAGCTGCTCCCTACATTTTGACGAGTTATGCGAACATGAATGTATGGGGCAGGTGATTTTTTTTTCGCGATTTCAGGTTTGGTCCCATAGTAAAAGTTGTTTGTTATCATGAGCACAATCATGTGTTTAGGTATCGGTCACTAATTACCAGTCACCCTATATATATAAAAATTAATGTCATACATTGTTTACGAGCACCTAGCGCCACCAAGCGGACACCACGGGCAACAGCGTCGAGCAACGGCGACGTGGACGCCAGCGCGGGGGTCGGGGCGCGGGCTACGACCGCACTTGCTTCCAGCGTTCATGACACATACAAAAATCTACGGCGATTGAGTACACACACAAAATTATTTAAAAGCTGTGAAAATTGAATATACCGATCTTCCTCTACGAGCGTTTCTTTCAATAAGAATTAACATTCTCAGCGACGATTGACCACCTTCCTGCACATATTCTGGTCCTACGAGCCGGAGCTACGACTTCTAGAAGAACCACCACCAAAAAGCCAAGATCGCCATCTGCAGGTAACGGTCAGGTCATTCAAATTTTCCTTCCCAATTCCGTGCTGAGTTTGTGCTAACATTGTCCTTAGTTCTTGAAATTCCGGTGATAGTACTTAACGAGTGTGTATCTACTTACATCAGTGCATAATATCGGTACATTCTAGACGTAAGTGCAGCTTGATTTTTGACTCTCGCAGCCGCCACAATGACGAAAAAGAGGCAGTCGCTCGTAGACACACAAAGCAATGAAGATATTATTCGAGATTTAGTGAAAAAACGCGCTTCCTTGAAAGGCAAATTTACTTTGTTTTCAAAATTTGTTCAGTTACTAGACGATTCGAATCCAACAGAAATTCAGAAAACAGAATTACAGGAACGCATGCAAAAGGTAGAAAAGTTGTTTGATCAGTTTTGTAGCATTCAAGATGACATAGATTTGTACGTTGAGGGTAATCAGATAGATAAAGAATTGCAAGAAAGGGAATGTTTTGAAAATCAATATTATGCTATTGTGGCCAAATCCAAGTGTATTTTAAAAGAAAATTCGACAATTCAACTTCAAAGCGATAATAATAATAATTGTAAATCACACGCACACGGTATCAAATTACCTACAATTACTTTGCCAAACTTCGATGGTTCTTATGATCAATGGCTTGAGTTCCGAGATACATTTTTATCAATCGTTCACAATAGTAATACTCTTGACAATATTCAGAAATTTCACTATTTGCGTTCAGTTCTATCAGGTAATGCACTACAGGTTATTAAAGCTTTGGAATTTTCCGCGCAAAATTACATCGGTGCTTGGGATTTACTGGAGAATAGATACAACAATAGCCGTTTGCTAGTCCATAATCACGTTAAAGCGTTATTTACTGTTCAGGCAATAAATAAAGAGTCAGCTTCTCAAATCCGCAAACTCATGGATGCTATTTCGCGTAATCTCCGTGCATTAAAAACATTAGACGAACCCACCGACACATGGGATACGTTAATTATTTATATCATCGTCACAAAGTTAGATTCGTCGACCGAGCGCGAATGGGAACTTTTCAAAGGTACCCTCACAAACACGTCACCCAATAAAAAAACATCGTTATCTGACTTAATGACCTTTCTTAAGGACCGCGCAGATTTTCTAGAAACGGTTAAACCTTCTCATAGCAAACAAACAGAAAGTACTCAGAATAATAACACGAAAAACTCGTCGTCAACAAAAACACATAGTCATGTTTCAACTCAGAAAGATGGAAAGAAATCGGCTAATCACACAAAAACGCCACGGTACAAGTGCATTAAATGCAGCTCGAATCATCCTATTTATGCGTGCGACGAGTTCCTTACTTTATCACCTAAAGAAAAATTAAAATTAATCGAAGAAAAGAATCTTTGTCGCAACTGTTTACGTGCCGGTCACGCATTAACTGAGTGTTGGTTCGGGCCGTGCAAGCACTGTAACAAAAAGCACAATACACTAATACACAGCGAATTCGTTGACGCTAACGAATCGTCTACTGTTTCACACACAGCACAAATAGCGGCTCAGCCAGAGTCCGCTACGGAAATCACACACACAAATGTAATGTCTCATACCGCATCTCACACGTCTCACACGCCTTATAAAGTCGATAATATTGATACGCGCTATTTTTATGATCAAGTATTATTATCGACTGCATTAGTGGAGATTGCGGATGACGAAAATAATTATCACACTACCCGCGCTCTTCTCGATAACGGGAGCCAGCATTGTTTTATATCCGAAAAACTTTGCAAAACCCTCAACATTCCAACGATACAGTCCACTATACAAGTCATTGGGGTAGGCAACTCCGTGACGCAATCCACACAATTATGCAAAATAAAAATGAGATCCAAAGCAAGCTCATACAGTACACACATTAATTGCTTAGTTTTGTCTCAAATCACAGCACAATTACCATCACTGGGCATCGATCATAACATCGAAATTCCTAATAACATACAACTTGCTGATCCTGACTTTCATTCAAGTAATGAAATTAATTTATTAATAGGTGCCGACAAGTTCTGGGATTTGCTAAATGAGGGTCTAATACGTTTGCCTAAAGGTCCTTATTTGCAAAACACAAAGCTTGGTTGGATTATCTCGGGTTCAGTTCAAAAACAAATAAAACGTTTAAATAATACTCGAACACAATGTAATTTCACACAAGCATTGGATGCGGAACTTAAACGTTTTTGGGAACTCGAAGAAATTACTTGTAATAAAACAAATTACACAAAAGAAGAACTCGCATGCGAAAATTTATTTAAAACCACCACTTTGCGTGACGATAAAGGTCGTTTTTCTGTGCGTATTCCGTTGAGTGAATCAGCTGACGAGCTGCGCGATACATTCTCAATGGCGGAGAGCCGATTTTTAGCACTTGAACGCAAATTAATCCGAAGCGCGCCTAGTTATAGACAGATGTATTGCAATTTTATGAAAGAATATTTAAGCTTAGGACACATGAGCCGTATCACTGAATATTCGGCGCCTTACTATTTTTTACCGCATCACGGTGTCTATAGAGAACACAGTTCAACCACAAAACTTAGAGTAGTGTTCGATGCGAGTGCTAAGTCTACGTCGGGCAAGTCTTTAAATGATATACAACTTATTGGTCCGACTTTACAGAATGACATATTCGCCATTTTACTACGGTTTCGGCAATTCAAATATGTCGCATGTGCCGACATTGAAAAAATGTATCGCCAGATATTAATTCAGCCAGATCAAAGACAATTACAATTAATTCTTTGGAGGGAGAAGCCGTCTGAACCCCTTGGCATATATCAACTTAACACCGTCACCTACGGGACGGCATCCGCACCTTATTTAAGTATCCGATGCATAAAACAACTCGCGTTGGAATGCAGCGATGACGTCATTGCAAAAATCATTAGTGATGATTTTTACGTAGATGATTTGATAACGGGAGATCAGGACTATCACAAGTTATTACAGATATGTAGTGATATTTCTAAGGTTCTAGAATCGGCTTGTTTTCCGTTGAGAAAGTGGACCTTTAATTCAAAACCTTCCCAAACCCAACTTAAGTCTACCTTTAAAGAGTTATCGTTAGGAGACTCATGTCACACCAAAACATTGGGATTGGGATGGTGCAACTCTTCGGATGAACTGTATTTTAGTACTAACTGTGACCATGATGTGAATCGCGCTAGTAAGCGTAACATTCTTTCCATTATAGCGCAAATATACGACCCTTTAGGTCTGCTCACCCCGATGATAGTTATTGCAAAGATCATACTTCAAAAACTGTGGTTAGCTAAGATAGGTTGGGATGACGCAGTCCCTAAGCCGATTTTATTAGATTGGCAAAATTTCGTTAATAACTTGCAATACTTACAACATTTACGCATACCTCGTTACGTAATAGGAGATAACGCGCACACAGTGGAGCTACACATTTTCTGTGACGCATCACAAGACGCGTACGGGGCGTGCGCGTATCTACGTAGCTATACAGATACAATTATCACAGCGCGTTTGTTATGTGCGAAGAGCAAAGTGGCACCGGTGAAACCAGTTTCCATTCCGCGCTTAGAATTGTGCGGCGCGGTAGTAGGCGCGAGACTATACAAAAAGATAATTAGTTCGTTACGATTAACTTTTAATAATGTATATTTCTGGTCAGATTCTACCGTAGTGTTAGGATGGCTTAAGATGTCACCGAGTCAACTAAAACCATTTGTGCAAAACCGTGTCGTGGAAGTGAACGAACTAACGGGTGACAAGGCGTGGCTCCACGTAAATGGTAAACAAAACCCAGCTGACTTACTGTCGCGCGGAATGCAATTGGATGTGTTAAACTCGTCTGATCTGTGGTGGTGCGGACCGCCATTCTTACACGTTCATGGAATGGATGGTACACATACTAACAATTATAATATTAACTACGATGAATTACCAGAATTAAAGTCGACAAAAATCGCATTGGTCAATCAAACAATGCCAAATTATTTTCCCTTCGAAAGGTTTTCTAATTTCAACCGTATGCTACGCGTAGTAGCTTACATTATACGTTTTGCCAATAATTGTCGACATAAAATAAAATCACAGCGGCTTATAGATAGTTTGTCAGTTGATGAATTAAATATTTCAACAAGAATTTTAACGCGTATTGCACAACAAGAATCTTTTCCATCAATTTATGATAACTTACTATGTAAACAACCTTTGAAGTGTCCTCGTAGTATTTCTAATTTGAACATATTTTTAGACGAGCACAATATAATCAGAGTAGGAGGTAGACTAGAAAATTCCGAGTCATTCTCGTTTAACAAAAAGCATCCTATGTTGTTATGCAGTAGACATAGATTCACGCGTCTTTTATTCGAATGTAAACACAGGGTATTATTGCATGCGGGGCCCCAATTGTTACTTGCTACGATAAGAGAAGCTTGGTGGCCTCTCAGAGGGCGGAACTTAGCAAAAAAAGTAGTGCACACCTGTGTGAAATGTGTTCGTATGAAAGCCAAACCTTTAAATATTCAGATGGGTAATTTACCACCCGAAAGATTGGAACCCGGGTACCCATTTATGTACTGTGGTGTCGACTATGCGGGACCATTGTTTATGTTGAACCGTTCAGGAAGGGGGGCAAAGTTAATAAAATGCCACATATGTCTGTTTGTTTGTTTTACAACGCGTGCTGTACACTTGGAGTTGGTCACAAATCTCACAACTGAAGCATACTTACTGGCATTAAAACGCTTTATTTCCAGACGAGGTAAACCTTTGCAAATCTGTTCCGATAACGGTACAACATTCGTAGGTGCGCTAAAGGAATTCGCTAAATTTCTAGTAGACAAAGAGAGTGACATCCGGGATTATACTGCTAATAACTTAATTAAATTCACATTCATTCCACCGTACTCGCCTCATTTTGGTGGTTTGTGGGAGGCAGGCATCAAGTCCTGCAAATTCCATCTAACTCGTGTGGTAGGAAACGCAAACTTAACGTACGAGGAGCTAAGTACTGTGTTGGCACAAATCGAGGCTGTCCTCAACTCCAGACCCATGTTTCCTCTGTCGTCCGACTCCTGTGACTTTCTCCCTTTAACTCCTGCCCATTTCCTGATTGGCCGACCGTTCACTGCACCCGCCAGTCAAGACATGACCACAATGGCTACGCAACGTCTTCGGCGTTACGATCGTGTGGAGCAGATGCGTCAGAACTTCTGGAGTCGGTGGTCCAAGGAATATGTTTCTGAACTCCAGAAAAGAACAAAATGGCAGACTAACCAGGACACCATCGTCCCTAACACACTGGTGCTCGTGAAGGAAGACAACCTACCTCCCCTCAAGTGGCGCCTAGGCCGGGTTCAACAGACATTCCCGGGCAAGGATGGCATAGCTCGCGTTGCGAACATAAAAACAGCGACGGGTATAATCAAGCGCTCATTCTCGAAGATATGCCCACTCCCGCTTCCTGATGAAGACAACATCGCGACATCTGCTCCATTGGAACCAGGTGCTTCCAAGGCCGGGGGCATGTTTACGAGCACCTAGCGCCACCAAGCGGACACCACGGGCAACAGCGTCGAGCAACGGCGACGTGGACGCCAGCGCGGGGGTCGGGGCGCGGGCTACGACCGCACTTGCTTCCAGCGTTCATGACACATACAAAAATCTACGGCGATTGAGTACACACACAAAATTATTTAAAAGCTGTGAAAATTGAATATACCGATCTTCCTCTACGAGCGTTTCTTTCAATAAGAATTAACATTCTCAGCGACGATTGACCACCTTCCTGCACATACATGTCATTTAATAAAACTCAATAAAATTTTCATTTCAATCAATAAAATTATGTTTATTCCGACTATTAAATTAATTTATTATTCATCAATAGAATAGAGACACTTATTTAACAAGAACCGTTTAAGCTTATTCTGAAACTCATTTGTATATACTAGACTTTTTATTTCTGTCGGCAGTTTATTAAACATTTTTAAAGACTTGTGGTAGGCGCTATGCTTTGCAACGTTCAGGTGTGGCAAGTGCCACACCTGAACGCATACGCACGAACGAACGCACGTTGCAAAGCATAGCGCATAGTTGAATCAAGTGCTTCAACTGTAGATCTTTCCTTCTTGTGCTCTCCCTTTTTTGCCTTTCATCTTCAGTCTCATATTCAAACAAGTCATTGATCCAAACATATATTTTGATAAGTGACTAAGTAGGACCAAAATGTACAAGCTTGGGACTGTCAATATATCTAAGTCGTTAAAATTAGGCTTGCATGATTCTTGCTGTTGAATTCTAGCTATGGTTCTGACTGCTCTTTTCTGAATTACAAAAGCTTTTTGAGTATTATAATCATAACTTGCTCCCCAGAAAAGTATGCTGTATCTCAGTTTTGACTCAACTAAGGCGTAATAGACCATTTTTAAATGTTTTGTGGTTACCTCGTTTCTTAGACTTCTTAGTACGTAACAGGCAGATCTGATAGCTTTCTCTAGGTGTGTTAGCTCCTGTTTCCACTTTAACTGGCTATCAATATGAACTCCCAGCTGGACCACGTTCACTGTTTCTCCATTTATAACGCAGTTTAAGCTATCTTTATTATTGGAAGTGGTACGAAAAAGCATTACATTGGTTTTACTGGCATTAACTTTAAGACTATTAACAGCAAACCAACTGTAGAAGATATCTAAAGTTTGATTAACTATAGAATTAAGAGCTTGTATATTGTCAGCAGAAACAACTGCATTGGTATCGTCGGCAAACAACACAAGCTGGATAGATCCAGCAGCTATTACCCTCATGTATTGTATAAGGTCATTAACAAACGTGATAAAAAATATCGGACCCAGTATGGAGCCTTGTGGTACGCCAGTGTGCACAGGAGACAATTGGGACCTGAAAGTTTCTTCACTTGGACAATTTTTGCCTGTGGAATTTGTCTGTGACACCACTGCTTTGATCTCCACGAACATCTTCCTGTTTTTTAGATATGGCATGAGAAGTGCCAACGCTTTACCCCTGACACCGTAGTGCTCAAGTTTTTGTAACAGTAGTTTATGATCCACCGTGTCAAATGCTGAACTTAAATCTAAGAAAAGGCCAGCTACTTTCTGTTTGTCGTCCAATCTACTAACTACGTCCTTAATTAGTGTCGCTATTGCGTCCTGTGTCCCAACGTTTGTGATACCCAAATTGTCTTCTACTTAACACTCCATTTAGGTTGAAATGGCTGAGTAATCTAGTTTTAATTAGCTTTTCCAAAATTTTTGAGAGAATAGGTAGTAATAAATAAATAAATAAATAAATAAATAAATATCCTTGCATACATCGCGGCAATGAACTTTCGCAGTAACGTACATCGCGTTAATGAACTTCGCAACTATGATATACACCCCTATAGTCCAGTAGAGATATAATATTTTTTCCATTTACCCTTCGATAATTCTAAAGTTTTTTATTTTCGCTGAGTGGATAACTATAGTGAATTCATTGCTATGTACAAAAATGCTAACAGTTTAGAGTTATGCTATAGGTATTAAGTAGGTATTTCCTATTATTTCGTGTTATAACAATGATATAAAATTTAAATTAAAATACTACACTGTTTCTTAATTAGTACTGTCTAAAGTATATATTACTGAAAATGCTAACAGATAGGTACTGTGGAACAATGGAAATCTGAAAATGTCCTTTAACTCATTCAATAAAAAATTTAAGTTTTTCAAATCATTTCCTATACACTTAAAGGGATTAGTTATACCTTACAACAAAAGTTCTAACAGCTAAGTAATATGCTTCACAAGTAATTGTATTTTTACTTTGCAATTAGCGAAATATTGAATTTAAGTTTATAAATTTGCGCCCACATATTCGTGATAATAAGCTCTGCTACCATACAAAAGTTTCAACTTGTACGTGCTATGCCTTTTTGTTTAATAAAGAAAATACAATTTGGATATTGTGGCGCGCAGTGTAGGTACGACAATTCGTGCAGCGCGACGCGGTGACAATCAGACCCACACTCACTGCAAACGTGCACGCGGCTACACATCAAGCTATGCATGTCCAGTTTACACTGACCTCTCATTGTAAGGTAATCTTATACAATGCGAGATCAGCTTATACTGGATATGTATAGCTTGATCTGTAGCCGTGCGTACCTACCTCTATTGAATGAGGCGCAAAATCATTTCATTACAGTCACATCTCACAAATGACTAATACGAGTACAGTCAGCGTCAAAAATATCGGAACGAACAGACTGTTCAAAATGATCTCAAAAACTAAGAAAATTAAACTACTCAATTGGGTAAAGCTCTTGTCAGAATTACAGTGTAATATTATCGTATACTGTCTTCATTCTGAAAACAGTCTGTTCGTCCCGATATTATTGACGCTGATCCAATCCAGTCAGTTAATTTTTCTGTTCCATTCCGTGACCGTGACTTCGCCCGCGCGTAATTATCAACAATTGTCAAAAATAGTCAAAATCCCGGATTCCGGGATTCACAAATTTAGAGTTCTGATTATAGGATCGAATGTATATTTATGTATTGATCGTCAAAATGTCGTGATTCCGGAATTGATAAATTAAGTATTTTTTTTACCATTACTGGGTAACTTGTTTATCACTAAATTTTCACAGGGGATCATCTACTATGAACAACTTTCACTATGGCATCAACACGTAAATCACGAAAAATAAATCAGCTGGTCAGGAGCTTTTGTATCAAACATCGTAATTTTTTTCGTGATTTCAGAGTTGGTCCCATAATGAAAGCTGCTGAAACTGTAAATCCAAGATGGCGGCTGCGAATATTTTCAAATGTTTCGTTATGGGTGTCGTTTTCATTGGTTTCGAGGGTGTTAAGGCCGATAGTGACACTAAAATGTAAATCCAAGATGGCGGCTGCGAATATTTTCTAATTTTTCGTCATGGGTGTCGTTTTTTTGGTTTTCGATAGTGTTAAAGCCGATAGTGATACTAAAATGTAAATCCAAGATGGTGGATGCGAATATTTTCTAATTTTTCGTTATGGGTGTCGTTTTCATTGTTTTCGGTGGTGTTAAAGCTGATAGTAACATTAAAATGTAAATCCAAGATGGCCGGTGCGAACATTTTCAAATTTTTCGTCATAGGTGTCGTTTTCATGCTTTTCGAGAGTGTTAAAGCCGATAGTGACACTAAAATGTAAAGCCAAGATGGTGGATGCGAATATATTCTAACTTTTCGTCAAAGGTGTCGTTTTCATGGTTTTAGGGGCTGTTAAAGCCGATAGTGATGTTAAAATGTAAATACATGATGGCGGCTGCGAACATTTTTAAAATTTTCGTCACGGGTGTCGTTTTCATGATTTTCGAGGGTGTTAAAGCCGATAGTGACACTAAAATGTAAATGCAAGATAGCGCCTGCTTTAAAAATGTTGATGGTTTTTTAATTACTATCACACGTGTTTTCAGGTTGTAACGCGATACGCTGCACTGCCGCAGGGTTAGTTAAGTAGGCATCAGCCAAGCGTCACGCATTTTGACTCCTCTATCGGCTTTAGCACACTCTAAAACCATGACGGAAAATTTTCGCAGCCGCCATCTTGGATTTACATTTTAACGTCATTATCGGCTTTAACACCCTCGAAAACCATTAAAATGACACCCATGATAAAAAGCTTGAAAATTTTTGCAGCCGCCATCTTGGATTTACATTTTAACGTCACTATCGGCTATAACACCCTCAAAAACCATGAAAACGACACCCATGACGAAAAGTTTGAAAATTTTGCAGCCACCGTCTTGGATTTACATTTTAACGTGGCGTTAAAATGTAAATCGCCTTTGAAACCCTCGAAAAGCATGAAAACGACACCCATAACGAAAAATTTAATAATGTTCGCAGCCGCCATCTTGGATTTACATTTTAATGTTACTATCAGCTTTAACACCACCGAAAACCATGAAAACGACACTCATTGAGAAAAATTAGAAAATATTCGCATCCACCATCTTGGATTTACATTTTAGCGTCACTAGCGGCTTTAACAGTCTCGAAAACCAAGAAAACGACACCCATGACGAAAAATTAGAAAAGATAGAAAATATTCGCAGCCGCCATCTTGGATTTACATTTTATTGTCACTATCGGCCTTAACACCCTCGAAAGCCATAAAAACGACACCCATGATAAAACATTTGAAAATATTCGCAGCCGCCATCTTGGATTTACAGTTTCAGCAGCTTTCACTATGGGACCAACTCTGAAATCACGAAAAAAATTACGATGTTTGATACAAAAGTTCAATACCTACTCGACCACCTGATTTATTTTTCGTGATTTACGTGTTGATGCCATAGTGAAAGTTGTTCATGAGTAGAAGATTCCCTGTGAAAATTTACTGATAAAAAGTTATCCTCTAATACTCGTAGTAAAAAAATACTTAATTTATCAATTCCGGCATCCCGACATTTTGACGATCAATACAAAAGTAGGTACATTCCATATTAGCCAAAGCCTAAACGTAAGTAAATATACATTCGATTCTATAATCAGAACTTAAAAATTGTCGCTCCGGAATCCCGGGATTTTTTCGATACATAAGTGCAATCCATATTAACTAACATCTGCACTTAAGTAAATTATACATTCGATTCTATGATCAGAAGTCAAAATTTGTGAATCCCGGTTTTTTTTTTATACAGAAGTGCAATCCATATTAGCCAACACCTGAACGCAAGTACCTAACTAAACATTCGATTCCAAAATAAGAACTTAAAAAGTGTCGTTCCGGAATCCCGGCATTTTCTCGATGTATAAGTGCAATCCATACTAACTAACATCTGAACTTAAGTACTTAAAACATTCGATTCTATAATTAGAAGTCAAAATTTGCCGATACCAGAATTCTGGGATCTTTCAATCCAAAAGCCCACTCCATACTTAGCCAACACCTCAACTTTAGGTTAATACGCATCCGATTATCCGATCTCTAGTAATAATGTAATGTCCCAAAACCCAGGAGATTAATTATAAAAAAATAAAAAATAAAAATAAAAAAGCCTTTTATTTCCAGTAAATTTACATTCCTTAAAATCTATGTATGTGTTAGTTTTGTTTAGTTCATTATATGTTATTTATTTGTCTCTTACTTAGTATAATTTTATGTGTATCCTATGTATTATATCATAGTATTTATAGTTAGGTACTTCATTTTTTTATTTAATCTACAGGAACCCCAGAATGGGTGAAGGCCTCCTCCAGTGATGCCCATTTGACTTTGTCTTCAGCTACTTTTCTCCAGTTTGGACCAGCTATTGCTTTTATATCATCTTCCCATCTTGTAATAGGTCTACCTCTTGTTCTTTTGCCTAGTAGGCCATTCCAGAATGTTACTCTTTTGGGAGATTAATTATCCCGGAAAAAATGTTGTCCTAAAGATGTCTCCACTGTTTGTCTCCGTTCCTCGAAGTTCTATTCCGTTCTTTATTTATTACCAGAGATCGTATGTTCGGACGCATATTTACCTAAAGTTGAGGTGTTGGCTCTATAGTTCTTCCGTGACTACTTATCTGATCGGTTCCAGAGGGTTAAAATAGGTGATTACGTTAGTGACGACCTACCTGTCACTTTTGGTGTACCACAGGGAAGTGTGATCGGGCCCTCCCTCTTCCTTTCCTACATAAATGATCTCTGTAACCTACAGCTACCACATGGTAAAATCATATCTTTTGCCGATGATACGGCACTACTTTTTACAGCAGACTCATGGGCTGGCGTCTACCATTACGCACAAAAAGGTTTTGATACGGTATTAGCCTGGTTAAAAAATAATGTCCTTACCCTTAACGTTGATAAAACCAAGTATATAGCTTTCTCCCTCACTAACAAACGGAATGAGTCGTTTTCCCATTTCCAGATTACAGCACACTCTTGCATTGACTCAAATACTAGCACTTGCTCCTGTTCCGTTCTCCAAAAGACTAACTCTATTAAGTACCTTGGAATTATAATAGATAATAATTTAAGCTTCCAGCCACACATAGACTGTCTTACATCAAGAATTCGCAAGCTAATATTTCTGTTCAAAAGTCTTCGTCACGTAGCGGACACGGAGGTAATAAGATCTGTATATTATGCGATGTGTCAGTGTCTACTGACATACTGCATAACATCATGGGGGGGTGCTCCCAAATCGAATATTTTGAAGCTGGAAAGAGCCCAGCGGGTGGTTCTGAAAGTGGCCTGTTTTCTGCCATACATGTATCCTACTGTTGATCTATACAAACATTTCAAAGTCTTGTCAGTAAGGCAACTATTTGTTCTTTACACTGTTCTCAAGAAGCACTCCTCCTTAATATTTGATCCCAGCTCGATTTTGGGTAAACGCAGAAAATACTCTGTTTGCAATACAGCTAAGGGTCTAAAAACGAGCTTCTCTCATAGATTCTATGCATTCCTAGGTTCCCACCTATATAATAAAATTAATCGCGTTACCACGATTTATCACCTTACTAAAAGGGCATGTAAGAGTACCTTAGTTGAGTTGCTCCTTAACTTAGATTATGTAGCAACTGAGGAATTACTTACTCATCCAAAATAGTCCGTCCCGTTCCCGTCTAATTTCCCATCTAATTTCCCCACACAGTAATTCACACATTTTTTCGCTTCCTTATTGTTTGTGTATTTTATTTCTGATTTGTTTTTTATCTTAATATGATTTAAATATTATTATGCTCAACTCGTTCACATTTACGATATAAAATTATGTTAACATTCCGTGTGGTGGGACCCTGGTGATCTGCTATACAGGTATTCCTAGTGCAGACACCAGTCTCTCACAAACTTTGTCCTGTAATTTTTAAGCTTGTTTTAATTAATTTGTCATTTCATCGTTTGTGAAGAGAAAATAAATTATCTTGAATTTGAATTTGAAATTATCTTGAATTTGAGAGGAAAAATAGAATGGATTAGATGGGGTATAGGATATTGATAGTAGGAATTATAAATACAACTAGAACTTACTTGTTGGCTCCAATCGTCGTTATGTATTCCGGCAGCCCATAATATGGTCTCTTGTGTCTCTGATCGTCTAACTACAGAAACCTTTATTCGTTTGTCAGAGGAATATTTTTGTTGCGACTGGAACGTATGTCCTACTGGTGCGGTCATTTGTTTCTACGAGTATCTCAGATTGACTTACGCGGCTTGTTATGGAAAATAGTTATTCGCAATTTAAACAAAAGCCATAGCACGTATATGTTGAAACTTTTGTATGGTAGCAGAGCTTATTGTCTCGAATGTTCAGGCGAAAATTTACAAACTTAAATTCAATATTTCGCTAATCGCAAAGTAAAAATACAATTACTTGGGAAGCCTGAACATTCTTGTGAAGCCTTGTGTTGTACTTAGCTGTTAGAACTTTTGTTGTAAGGTATAACTAATGCCTTTAAGTATATAGGAAATGATTTGAAAAACTTAAATTTTTTATTGAATGAGTTAAGGGACATTTTCAGATTTCCATTGTTCCACAGTATCTATCTGTTAGCATTTTCAGTAATATATACTTTAGATAGTATTAATTAAGAAACAGTGTAGTATTTTAATTTAAATTTTATATTATTGTTATAACACGAAATAATAGGAAATACCTACTTAATACCTATAGCATAACTCTAAACTGTTAGCATTTTTGTACATAGCAATGAATTCACGAAAGTAATCCACTCCGCGAAAATAAAAAACTTTGGAATTATCGAATGTTTTATCATGGGTGTCGTTTTTATGGCTTTCGAGGGTGTTAAGGCCGATAGTGACAATAAAATGTAAATCCAAGATGGCGGCTGCGAATATTTTCTATCTTTTCTAATTTTTCGTCATGGGTGTCGTTTTCTTGGTTTTCGAGACTGTTAAAGCCGATAGTGACGCTAAAATGTAAAGCCAAGATGGTGGATGCGAATATTTTCTAATTTTTCTCAATGAGTGTCGTTTTCATGGTTTTCGGTGGTGTTAAAGCTGATAGTAACATTAAAATGTAAATCCAAGATGGCGGCTGCGAACATTATTAAATTTTTCGTTATGGGTGTCGTTTTCATGCTTTTCGAGGGTTTCAAAGGCGATTTACATTTTAACGCCACGTTAAAATGTAAATCCAAGACGGTGGCTGCAAAATTTTCAAACTTTTCGTCATGGGTGTCGTTTTCATGGTTTTTGAGGGTGTTATAGCCGATAGTGACGTTAAAATGTAAATCCAAGATGGCGGCTGCAAAAATTTTCAAGCTTTTTATCATGGGTGTCATTTTAATGGTTTTCGAGGGTGTTAAAGCCGATAATGACGTTAAAATGTAAATCCAAGATGGCGGCTGCGAAAATTTTCCGTCATGGTTTTAGAGTGTGCTAAAGCCGATAGAGGAGTCAAAATGCGTGACGCTTGGCTGATGCCTACTTAACTAACCCTGCGGCAGTGCAGCGTATCGCGTTACAACCTGAAAACACGTGTGATAGTAATTAAAAAACCATCAACATTTTTAAAGCAGGCGCTATCTTGCATTTACATTTTAGTGTCACTATCGGCTTTAACACCCTCGAAAATCATGAAAACGACACCCGTGACGAAAATTTTAAAAATGTTCGCAGCCGCCATCATGTATTTACATTTTAACATCACTATCGGCTTTAACAGCCCCTAAAACCATGAAAACGACACCTTTGACGAAAAGTTAGAATATATTCGCATCCACCATCTTGGCTTTACATTTTAGTGTCACTATCGGCTTTAACACTCTCGAAAAGCATGAAAACGACACCTATGACGAAAAATTTGAAAATGTTCGCACCGGCCATCTTGGATTTACATTTTAATGTTACTATCAGCTTTAACACCACCGAAAACAATGAAAACGACACCCATAACGAAAAATTAGAAAATATTCGCATCCACCATCTTGGATTTACATTTTAGTATCACTATCGGCTTTAACACTATCGAAAACCAAAAAAACGACACCCATGACGAAAAATTAGAAAATATTCGCAGCCGCCATCTTGGATTTACATTTTAGTGTCACTATCGGCCTTAACACCCTCGAAACCAATGAAAACGACACCCATAACGAAACATTTGAAAATATTCGCAGCCGCCATCTTGGATTTACAGTTTCAGCAGCTTTCATTATGGGACCAACTCTGAAATCACGAAAAAAATTACGATGTTTGATACAAAAGCTCCTGACCAGCTGATTTATTTTTCGTGATTTACGTGTTGATGCCATAGTGAAAGTTGTTCATAGTAGATGATCCCCTGTGAAAATTTAGTGATAAACAAGTTACCCAGTAATGGTAAAAAAAATACTTAATTTATCAATTCCGGAATCACGACATTTTGACGATCAATACATAAATATACATTCGATCCTATAATCAGAACTCTAAATCTGTGAATCCAATCCCATATTTTTGACAATTGTTGATAATTACGCGCGGGCGAAGTCACGGTCACGGAATGGAACAGAAAAAATAACCGACTGTATTGGATCAGCGTCAATAATATCGGGACGAACAGACTGTTTTCAGAATGAAGACAGTATACGATAATATTACACTGTAATTCTGACAAGAGCTTTACCCAATTGAGTAGTTTAATTTTCTTAGTTTTTGAGATCATTTTGAACAGTCTGTTCGTTCCGATATTTTTGACGCTGACTGTACTCGTATTAGTCATTTGTGAGATGTGACTGTAATGAAATGATTTTGCGCCTCATTCAATAGAGGTAGGTACGCACGGCTTCAGATCAAGCTATACATATCCAGTATAAGCTGATCTCGCATTGTATAAGATTACCTTACAATGAGAGGTCAGTGTAAACTGGACATGCATAGCTTGATGTGTAGCCGCGTGCATGTTTGCAGTGACTGTGGGTCTGATTGTCACCGCGTCGCGCTGCACGAATTGTCGTACTTACACCGCGCGCCACAATATCCAAATTGTATTTTATTTATTAAACAAAAAGGCATAGCACGTACAAGTTGAAACTTTTGTATGGTAGCAGAGCTTATTATCACGAATATGTGGGCGCAAATTTATAAACTTAAATTCAATATTTCGCTAATTGCAAAGTAAAAATACAATTACTTGTGAAGCATATTACTTAGCTGTTAGAACTTTTGTTGTAAGGTATAACTAATCCCTTTAAGTGTATAGGAAATGATTTGAAAAACTTAAATTTTTTATTGAATGAGTTAAAGGACATTTTCAGATTTCCATTGTTCCACAGTACCTATCTGTTAGCATTTTCAGTAATATATACTTTAGATAGTACTAATTAAGAAACAGTGTAGTATTTTAATTTAAATTTTATATTATTGTTATAACACGAAATAATAGGAAATACCTACTTAATACCTATAGCATAACTCTAAACTGTTAGCATTTTTGTACATAGCAATGAATTCACGAAAGTAATCTACTCCGCGAAAATAAAAAACTTTGGAATTATCGAAGGGCATATTCTTTTGTCTACTGGACTACTAGGACAAGGTCATTGGCAGTGTTGGGCAAAATGTAATTAACTACAAATTACGAATTACAATTACAAATTGTAATTGGCGACTTCAATTACAAATTACTTGAAATTATTGAAAAGTAATTCAATTAACAATTACAATTAGTAATTGTAATTGTTATTTGCAATTACTCAATTACTTATGTTTATAATTTATTTTATCCTTTTTTTTTTTTTTTTTTTTTTTGAGGGTGGGAAATCATCAAATAACTTCTCCCGCTCTGGGTGGAGCGGAAGGGCGTGTCAGACTTTTACTGACTAAAACCCACCCGTGTTCCTTCAGTTGCCTATGCCAGGGCCGCGGTAACCCCTTCAGACAACCCGCGACCCCAGCGGCGTCGGCCCTATTGGACCCCGTCACTTGCTGACATCTCTTTGAGGCGCGCGTGGAACACAACGCGCCGTCGACTCGGGCCTGGTCCTTACCGGACGGCGAGCTACCCGCTGCTCACCGTCCGCAGGCCCGCGCCTACGGTGGCCGGAAATCGCCCCGCGATTCCCGCCGCCCAGGGCGTCTCCTGCGGCGACTGAGGGCGTGAGGCTGCCTCTCCCTCACGCGTTCCGCCTCCTCCTTCGCGAGCATCACTGCTTCGCAGAAGGAGGTGACGGCCTCCCATGCACTCTCGCTCCGCACCATGGCCTGGACCAGGCTCGGACGCGAGAGATCGCCGCCGCCGATCGCCTCCGTGAGAACACGGCGGTGCTCTGCCCAAGCCGGGCAGACCTCCACTGTATGCTCCACCGTGTCCTCCGGGCGATCCACACAATGGTAACACCCGGGCGTTTCCTCCCGCCTTATGCGAAACAGGAACCTCCCGAAACAACCGTGTCCGGTGAGGACCTGCGTCAGGCGGAAGGTGAGGACGCCGTGGCGCCTCTCTAACCACTCCTCAAAGAGGGGACTTATCGCCGCAATTGTGGCGTGCCCAGCGCTGGGTTGCGACAGTCGCGCTCTCCATGCCGCCATGAGATCCCGCCGGAGCTCTGTCCGCTGTACCGTGATTTCTCGCGGCAGCGGAGTTACGCCCCGGCGCTTCGCCTCCTCGCGCCACTCCCACACGTGCGCGAGGACCTTTGCCTCCAGATCCCACGGCGGCAATCCGGCAAGGAGGCTCGCCGCCTCCCGGGAGACCGTGCGGTATCCCCGGACTAGCCGGATGGCCATGACCCTCTGGGACGCGTTCAACCTGCCGGCTGGCCCCAGCCTTAGGGAACGCGCCCACACCGGTGCTCCGTAAAGGGCCATGGACCGCACGACCCCCGCGTAGAACCTCCGGCAGGAGGCGTTTGGACCCCCCAGATTGGGCAGGAGCCGCCTCAAAGCAGCCCCAGCCCGCTCCAGTCTGGGAGCCAAACGTCGGAAATGCTCCACGAAGTTCCACCGGCTGTCGAGGACGAGTCCCAGGTACTTCATCGTCGACCCGACTCCGATGTGAACCCCTCCTACCGTTATTTGGGAACCCGACGGTGGCGCATTCCGAGGACCATGAAAACACATGGCCTCGGACTTGTGCAGGGCCACCTCGAGTCCCAACTGCCGGATCCTCTCCACGACTATCGCAACCCCGCGTGTCGCTAAATCACCCGCCGCCTGGTGCGACCTCCCCTGCGCCAGGACCAGCGTGTCGTCAGCGTAACATACCACGCTGACGCCGCTAGGGAGGTCGGCGCGCAGCACCCAGTCGTACCCGATGTCCCACAAATGCGGCCCCAGGACCGATCCCTGTGGGACACCGCACGACATCTCTCGCCGGTTCCACTCTCCTTGATGACCGGGGTAGATGACGGCCCTGTCCGTCAGATAGGCCTCGACCACTCGACAGAGGTAGGTCGGCATCCGGTGATACCGGAGTGCCTCCCTGATGCAACTCCAGGGCAGGGTATTGAAGGCGTTGGCGATGTCTAGGGACACCGCCAAGACGACCCCACCCCGGGCCACCGCATCCCCCGTCGTGAGGGCTCGCACGCGCATGATGGCGTCCACCGTTGAGCGCCCCTTGCGGAAACCAAACTGGCTCTCCGCCAAATCCGGCCCCTCCTGCACCAGCCACCCGACGAGGCGGTCTGCAATAACTCTTTCAAAGAGCTTGCCCACCTCGTCGAGCAGCACGATGGGTCGGTAAGCGGACGGAGAGTCCGCAGGGCGCCCCGGCTTCTTAATGAGGACCAGTTTCCCCGTCTTCCAACGAAGTGGGAACTGGCCCCTCTCCAAGCATGCGCTTAGGAGCCCCCCTAGTCGAGGCCCGAGAGCCCCAAAGGCCAGAACCCAGGCTCTTCCAGGTAAGCCGTCGGGTCCTGGGGCGGTATTTTTGGCACTCAGCCTACGTACCGCCGCTCTCAACTCTACCTCGGTCACTTCCGGAGCATCGTCGCCGTCGTCGGTGTTGAGGTCCGCAACGGGCACCGCATGAAGCGGAGCCATAGGCGGGGGAGTATGTTCCCCTCGCGAAGGGAACAGAGCGCTCACCACGTCCTCCACGAGCTGGGGCCGGAGACTCTGCGTCAGCGGGGGCGCCCATGGGCGGAGTTTCTCCCGCACCATCTTATAGGGGCGCCCCCATGGATCTCTGTTCAGAGTCTCCAGCGACTCCTCGCGACCCAGATCCCTGGCCCGCAAGATCTCTGCTCGGAGGGCGGTCTTCGCCACTCTGTACCCCTCGTACAGCTCCGCCTGAATGGCTTCCGTATCCGGAGGGCGGATACGGAGCCTGCGGTGCCTGGTGTACCGGTGGCGCGCAGCAACGCACGCCTCGCGCAGAGCCGTCAGCTCCGGCGACCACCAGTACACCTGGCGCCAGGCGCGACCGGGCTGGACCCGGGGCATTGCCACGTCACATATTTCGGACATGGCCTCCCGAAACCACTCCGCCTCGTCATTGATATCGGCAGGCCTGTCCGGTGGTGACACCCAGGCCTGCACGATTGAGGCTTCCAGGAGAAGCTCCCGGTCCAGCTTCCTCAGCGCCCACCGCGGACCACTCGGGGTCTGTCGGACCGGCGCACTTGAGGTGTGGGCGGAGACATCAAACCGGATGTACCGGTGATCGGAATAGGTCTCCACCCCCTCCATAACGCGCCAGTCAACAACATGCGGCAACAGAGCGGGGCTGGCGAACGAAATGTCCACCACTGATTCGCCCCGCATCCGCACACATGTGGGGACAGAACCCCGGTTTAGGACGACCAGGCCTGTCTCCAGAGCCCAGTCCTCCACCATCCTGCCCCGTGTGTCCGTATACCGGGAACCCCAAGCCACATTCTTGGCGTTGAAGTCCCCGAGAACAAGCACGGGAAGGGAACGATACCCGACGACGACAGTTTTCAACTCCGCAAGGGAGTTGTGGAACTCGGCGAGAGTTCGGTTCGGGGAGAAGTATGTCCCCACCACGACAATCCCCCCGAACCGTGCTGCAACGCAACCCTGTCCCCTCCTGACGGCTTCAAGGGACAGGGTACCGGCGGCGGCCGACGAAATGAGGGTCACTGAGCCGCTCAAGTCCTCCACCCAGTAATCACTGGGCGGGACAAAGTACGGCTCAGCGACCACGGCGATGTTAATCGACCACTGCGCCATGCTCTGGAGCAACAGATCCTGAGCGGCGGCGCAGTGGTTGATGTTGGCCTGGAGGAGGCGTAATGGGGCCACTACTGGCATTTATTTTATCCTTGAGGTAGTAAGTTAAATAAAACGATTAATGATTCATCAAATGTGTTTATTTATTTAAAAAAAGTGATTTACTTTAAATTAGATTTTAACACTACTCTTTGTTCAAACATTTGATAAGAAATTTTGTGAGATTTTGGTAAATTAATCATAGTAGCATATGAGAATAATCTCTCAACAGGGCCTGATGATGGCATTAATGTATTGTACATACTTAAGAAACACCTGCTTAATCTTAGGATGTCTGTTTAGCATTGACATGTCTTTATCCGGATCAGCTAGGTACTTGGACATATGAATTTCAGGTCTTGTCGAATGGAGTGATTCAGTCAATTCACCTTCAGAAGAATCTGTTTCAAAAGTAAAATATGAATCATCATCATTCTTTGAGGTTGTGCTCGCAGACTGTCTTGCAGTTTCCTCTAGAATTTCGGTTTTTAGGGCTATTTGTTGTTTAAACATATTTTTTATTCTGCGATGGTACTGCTGCTCAATATCAGTAAGCCACTTATCCTTGAATCGAGGATAAGAAATAGTTGCAATTACTGCCTTATTGCGCTTTGTGCTGCATGCGCGCAGCAAGTGAACAACTGCACAGTTTAGGTTTTTTTATATGTTACCCGTAAAAAGTAATTGAGTAATTTGAATTACAAACTAATGTAATTAGAATTACTTGTGAATTATGTAATTGAATAGCAGTAATTTCAATTACATGTAATTTGAATTAATGTAATTCAATTACTTTTCATTAATTTAGTAATTAAATTACAAA
Organism: Cosmia trapezina; assembly: GCA_905163495.3. Lineage (NCBI taxonomy): Eukaryota > Metazoa > Arthropoda > Insecta > Lepidoptera > Noctuidae > Cosmia > Cosmia trapezina. Next base: position 17,722,853 of record LR991022.1, on the reverse strand, counting down.
AGTTAATTAATTACGCCCAACACTGGTCATTGGTTACTCTTTTTGCACTTTTACGTAGAATGTCCATGGCAGCCCCTGTGTATGTAGAAGTTGATGAATTAAGTTCGAACTGCTGAGCTAAGGTATTCACAATATCGGATGGTTCTGACATAATCTTATTATTTGATTTTAAAATTATTTTGGTATCATTTTTGACACTCCTATTTCTATGTTTGTTAATAACTTTCCAGACATCCTTTGAAATGTTCGTCGATTTTGCTAATTTTGATTGTACTGTTAGCTTTTTGGCCATATTTATTACTTTCCTGTACAGAGCGATGTATTTATGCCTATAATCCATCATAGTATTATGTTGACCATTCCCTTTGCCAGCATAAAGAAATCGTTTCATTTTACTAGAAACCTTTATACCCCTCCTTAGTGATCCAGCGTAGTTGCGTATTATGCGTTAAGTGCACCCGCAGTTTCCTTTTCCTGAAACAGCGTGTGAACATTTCTTCGAATTGCCTTAAAAATGAGTTTATTCCGAAATCACTCCAGTCCTGATTTAATAGCAACTCTCTAAAATTTCGTCTTGTATTTGCATTAAAAATTCGTTTGGTTACTTGAACAGCACTGGATTTTATATTCCTACATAGTTCGTCACTTTTGAAAACTGTACTACAAAGTAATCCTGCATGACCATCTGCCAAACCATTGTGGTCAACATCGCAACTTATCACGCAATCTTCTGACAAATTGGTGAAAACATTGTCTATACAAGATCGTGAGTCATTTCGAATAAATGTAGTCGAACTAACTAGGGGTCTAAAGTTGTAACATGTCAATAAATTTAATAAGTCATTTCTTTTTTTATTGTCAGTTGATAAGTCAATATTAAAATCACCGCAAATAATACAGTTCTTGTTAAAGAAATGTTCTAATAGTTTTTCGAACCTCATCATAAAAGTGTCTAAGTTTTTATCATAAGGCGTACGATAACAGCAACACACAGATAGGCCCGTTGAAACATCTTTGACACAGCATATTTCAAAACTGTCCATTTTATGTAACTTTTTGGCAAAGGGCAGATCCTCGTATTCCCTATCCGTTTCTGCTAGGATAATAGTCCCTCCTCTCAGCTTATTTACTCTGGTATTATTATGATGCAACATTGTACTTTGAAAGATTTAACAAAGAAACTAGTTCTTCGTTGAGAAAATGCTCGCTAATACACAAGTAGTTTGAAGGGCTACTCAAGCTATCAAGATATATTTCTAGCACATCTTTCTTATTATTTAGGCCACACATATTTTGATGAAAGATGTTTAAACGATTACACAATGAACTGTCTACAGACTTGTCTAGATGTGTTGTAGTTGACACACTTGACTCATGTTTATCTACGAAAAAATGTATCTCCATCCAACATTACCTTTTTTTTAAAGTAGTAAGGAATAGTACCAGGTTGTAACTGGTCGATTTCACTGCTTTCATGCTTATTAACGATACCTAAACTGTCACAATTATTTTCATATTCAGAGTTTAGTACTAGCTGTATGTAGCTATTCAAGTTCTGAAAGATATTTACAATATTGTTGACTTTGCCTGTAAATTTAGAAAACATTTTATAATTGTATTCCAGATGTTTGTTGGTATCAAACATATATGCATATTTAAAAGTCCGATTATTAAGGTACATAAGTCGATTGAAAGTTTCTATTCTATTACCTATTAAATAAGTTAACATTCCATTTAAATTTAAAATTAGGAGAACATAGAATAACATTAGTATACATTACATTTTAGATTTTACATTTTATGTGATCAACCAATTTTTCATAATTATTGGACTCTAAAAAGTCTTTTCACACCACCTGCTCGAAAATGTCAAATTATATGTCAAGCAACCTTAACCTAAAGTGAGTCATTAGTGGCCGGGGGTACAGCCGGTCAATAATGTTGTACTGGATTTCATTATGACCCGCTGGTCAATAATGTGATTTGAATTTGGAATCTCACATGCTCAGCTAAATTGGCAGTATAGTACTAACAAACACCTTTTGGTGCCAGAAAGAGGAAAGCTATTCTCGAAACCCTTACTACGCGTGGATGATATTCTCGATTTCCTACAAAATCATAACGACTGCTTCTTCATATCGTTGCCATGTTTTCGAAGACATAATATTGTAAGAATAATTAGATAAATACGAACCATTTTTCATTTTTTTTTAATTTATTTTTTTAAATTTTGGAACGAAGTTCCTTATCGCGCGTTGTGAAAGGGGGCTAGACGGAAAAAAGTCTCACGAAAAGTTGTCACGACACTTTTTGCTATAGGTAGCTATTGTAAGCCGTGCGGCGTGCGCATGTTTCTCTGTCTGTCTCTCTCTCTCTCTCTCTCTTATAGAAAGCAAGCCAGATATTTTCATTTCTATTTCGCATTGAACAGTGTGGTGTCGCGATGATGATGATGATGATGATGATGATGGTGATGATGATGATGATGGTGATGATGATGATGGTGATGATGATGATAATGATGATGATGATGATGGTGATGATGATGATGGTGATGATGATGGTGATGATGATGGTGATGATGATGGTGGTGATGATGATGATGATGATGATGATGATGATGATGATGATGATGATGATGATGATGATGATGATGATAAGTATAAAAATAAAATTTTGTTACAATTCCTTCACTAATTAATCGAAAGGAACTTCGTTCCATCCGGGTGTCCCTTGACACCTCTCAAGTTTTTTTTTTTTAAATTACACATCAACATCTATAAACGTACCAAATAAAAACTTAACTTTATCTTTGCACAACTGGACTAATGTCTCAAATGTTACCATTAACTTCAATTAATATGTAAGTGCATATAACTAACTAGTTCTAAATATGTTATTCTTACTGTTTGTTTATTTAATAAATACTTTGTTTTTCGTACTATGGCTATTATTTTCTCACAGTAGGTGTAAAAAGTAGAGTATCCTCCTCTGGGCTAAAGGTGTCTTTGCCTTGGGCTAGCTTGAATCCCTCGCTGCATTCAGGATTCTTGTATTAACTCCCTCGCTTCGCTCGTGAGTTAAACTCTTAACTACCTCGCTGCGCTCGGGAGTTAAATCCCGAATCCTTCATTGCGCTCGAGATTCAATATGACGCCCGTGACATAAGACACAACTTTAGCCCCTCGGTGCATAATCTACTATTTTCGCCTAGGAGGTTTATACAATAGTCATTTAAAGTATAATCTACTAATTTCTTGTCCAATGATGCAAGGAGCTCCGCTGTACCGGCATTGGGCATGCAGTAGTGACAGATTTTGGCGTTCGGAAAAGTGTGTTCAGCAATTCTTAGTATATGATTTACATTGTTATCACTAATTATACATACTTTATTGAAACATGTCGCTCATTTGCGACAAGGTCGACATTTCTCAAAATTGATGATTTTTTAGTTAATCAATACAGTTGAGTTGAAAAAATTGCACTCGGTTTACTGTAAAAACGTCATTTCTCTAAGCTCTATAGTAAGAGGGAGAGAGCAGATATTCACAGTTGAACCTATAACATTTAAACTTAACTTGAAACTATAAAAATTGCTCTCCTGTAAAATGATGTTTTTTGAGAAATGTCTACCTTGTCGCAAATGAGCGATGTGTTCTCCAGAATTAATTTAGGTTGAGTCGTCGATCCCCTTGCATGCTCTGTAAACGAGGTGCCCTCTGTAGTTACGTGTAATGGCAACACATTGTGGTCAACATTAGGTACCTTAACAGGTAAGTTTGAAACTTCAGACGGCGGTTTATTTATTCCAATTTGTCGAACAAAACTCTGTTTTGTGTTTGTTGGTATATGTAGCTGTATATCAGTTTGTGTTTGTTTTGTTTTACAGTTTGCTAGCGGTTTTTTACCATTACTGTGGATAACGCCATCTGTGATCGATTTATCCAACTGTTGATGATTTTGAACACTGGTTGGCGATGTGAATTTCTTAGCTTTAGTGGTAAATCCTTCACATTCACTAGACTTTTCTGTGTTTTTTCTCACACACTGTTTGATTTTTGCATTTTTGCAGATTTTTTCCTAATTTTTGGTGTTTGTACCTTTAACTTAGCCGGGGAGCATGTCACTGTTATAAACAATGCATTCTGCTTCTGTAGCTCCTGGTTAAGGTGGTTGAGCTTCGTGTTTTCTAGACTTAAGTTTTCTATTTCATTGTGAGCACTATTGAGTTCCAGAGTTAATTGTTCTAATTATTATTGATGTTTTAATTTGGTAATTCGGTCATCTTCGTCATCAGAAATGTCTGGTAAGCTGGTTGTAGTGCCATCTATCGGTGAGTTAGTTAACAAAGTGTCCTCATCCGTAGCAGTAGTATTTGTTTCAGACTTTGAACGGTTACGTCTAAACGTGATGTTATCTAAAAAAAATCATTTTACAGTGTTGTTAGAGTGCGAAACAGAAGGACCCAAAGAGATAGACCATCAATCGATCAATGTTCACCACTGTCACTTTTGTTACGCTACTCGCCACTAGATGGCGTTGTTTACAGTTTCATGCGGATATGTTTATTTTTCCACATTTGCAACCCCAGAATTAATGTCATTTAATTGATACTTTCACCACTAGATGGCGTGTCTTACAGTTTTAGTTAGATTCTGTTTATTTTTCACATCTGCAACCCCAAAATTAATGTCACTACATTTATTTTAATTGATCTTTTCGCCACTGGAGGCGTTAGTAAGGGTACAGAGGTCACTTTTCAAATAGGTAGCAAATTTTCTAGCAACGGCTTATACAATCATTTATCATCGATTAATTTCACTGTTTGGTCCAATTTTGTCACACTAAGTTATTGATTTTAGTTTTAAATATAGTTTCTATATACTTCATTGGTCAGATACTGGAACGTCAATCAAACAAGGAGTTGGATAGCTGACTGTTTTATTCATTTTAACGCATACCCACATTACTAAATAACAAAAGTAGACAGAATACCTTACACTTTTCCCCCTTAACATTAAACGTTAACTAATCAGAACTAATAACTAGCAGAAAATACCACAATAAGGTATAATAAAAACAAACAGTAATTACAAATCATAAATACGGCTTTCGCTATTTAGACACATTGTCTTTATTAACGGCACGCGCGTGCGCACGTATTGCTCGGGCCGAAGCCCCCGGCGCCGGCGGCGGCGGCAGCGGGGAGCGCGGCGCCGGCTGTGCGGGCGGGCTGGCCGGGCCCGCGCTACCCGCTTCCGTCTCCGGCTCACTGGGTGCCTCTGATGCATCCTCGAAAGCATCATTGTCCTGATCACTACTCTCCCCCTTGTGAGTACCAATGCTCGCTCGCGACAGTGTTAACCGCGACTTGTTCCCAACTGGAATTATTTGGTCGTGATGTCTGCGCCACTCGACACCGTTTCCCATGTCAATGCGATACGACACGGGTCCCGTACTTTTAGACACTGTTCCCGTGGACCATTTATTTGAGTTCGAGGTGTAATCGCGTGCGAGTACTGGTTCTCCTACACTGATAGGGGGCCGGGGCGTGCCTCCTGCATGCGCTACCTGGCGTTGCTGCGCCGCGCGCGCCACCTGCGCGACGTCTGGCCGTAACGCGTCCAGTCGCGTGCGCATCCGACGCCCGGTCAGCAATACTGCCGGTGGCACGCCCGTAGTTGCATGCTCACAATTTCGGTAATTGAATAAGAATGTATTTAAAGCTTGTAACACATTTTCACCACTAATAACTGCTCGTTTTATAGCTTTTTTAACAGTCTTCACCGCGTTTTCAGCGGCGCCATTACCCTGTGGCCTATAAGGCGCCGTTGTCACATGTGCAATACAATTGTGGTTGCAATAATTTTTAAATTCCATTGATTGAAATGGTGGTCCGTTATCCGTAACGAGTTGCGAAGGTAAACCAAACCTACTAAAAACTGTACCTAAAGCTGCGATTGTTGACTGGGCATCCGTACGACCCATAGGAAGTGCCTCAATCCACTTCGAATGCGCGTCGACAATAATGAGGTATTTTCTTCCTGAATACTCCGCAAAATCAGCATGTAAGCGTTGCCATGGAAACAAAGGAAATTCCCACGGATGCAGGTCAGCACGCGGCGCTGCATCCCGCACCATGCGACACGGCTCACACGAACGACACATTACTTCAAGGTCACTGTCTAAGGTTGGCCAATATATATAATTGCGTGATAAGCTTTTCATTTTACTAACTCCTAAATGACCTTGATGTATTTCTTCTAAAATTTTAGTGTGTAGTGTTTTTGGTATTATAATTCGATATTTATAAATTAAACAACCAAAATCCATTGTAATTTCGCTTTTTCGTGCAAAATATGGTTTTTCTTCTTCGCAACTAGGTACCGATGGCCATCCAAATTTAACAAATCCCAATATTCGCGATAATATAGCATCTTTATTAGTAGCCTTCCTTACGTCATGGAAATTAACTGGCATACATTGCTGTACTAAGTTAACATAACTCATTGATTCCGTGGGTCGGCGCTCGTGTGCTAACGGTAAACGGGACAACGCGTCCGCTGGGCCATTTTGCTTTGACGTTATGAATTTTATAGTAAAATCATATGCGGCTAACCGTGCAGCCCAGCGTTGTAAGCGACTGGCGGCAGTTTGGGGTATACCCACTTTTGCTCCGAAAATGTAGCTTAAAGGCTGATGATCTGTACGTAACTCAAATTTTCTACCATACAAATATTGATGGTGTCGAGTGACGCCATAAAATATTGCCAGTGCTTCCTTATCAATCTGACTGTAATTGCGCTCCGCGTCATTGAGTGTGCGCGACACACAGCTGACCGGTCGCTCACTGCCGTCTGGGTACCGATGCGCCAACACTGCGCCCAGCCCGTACGCGCTGCTGTCCACCGATAGCACTAAGGGCCGCCCCTCCTCATAATGTGCGAGCACCCTCTCATCTGATAGGACTCGCTTCGCTTCCTTAAAAGCCTCATCACATTCATTACTCCAATTCCAACTGACTCCCTTTTTTAAAAGTTCATGCAACGGATGTAATAAAATACTTAATTTGGGAATAAATTTGCCATAGTAATTAAGTAAACCTAAAAAGCTTCTTAACTGTGTGATATCGATAGGTGTAGGTGCCTTCACAATAGCCTCCACCTTCTGGGGATCCGGGCGCAGACCACTTTGGTCAATAATAAACCCGAGATATTTAACGCTCGCTTGTAGAAAACAACATTTGCTTAGTTTAACGGTCAAACCCATATCTCTTAATCTAACTAGTACTTGTCTTAAGTTAACCAAATGTTCTGCTCTCGAAGCCCCCGTCACACAAATATCGTCAAGAAACACCACCGTGCCACGCACGCCGCGCAATGTCTCCTCCATCAATTTTTGGAATTTTTCCGGAATGCAAGATAATCCGAATGGCGTACGACGATATACAAACGTACCGATGTGTGTAGTAATAGCTGTGCATAGTTGTGATTCATCCGTCAACATCGTCTGTTGGTATGCATGGGTTAAATCAATTTTGGTAAATTCCCTTCCCCCACTTAGAGTGGCAAATAACTCTTCGATGCGTGGGAGTGGGTAAAATTCACGTTTAAGTTTCGGATTGATTGTAACTTTATAGTCGCCACATATTCGTATATCGCCGTTCGTCTTAATAACCAGCACGATGGGGGTGCCGTAGTCCGAGTGCTCGACCCGGTAGATGGTGCCCTCGGCCTCCAGCCGCTCAAGCTCGCGCTCCACACGCGCGCGGAGTGCCAGCGGCACGGGGCGCGCCCGCACGTACACGGGCTCTTTATTCGTCAGTTGTAATTGGAGCAATTTTTTACATTTTCCTAATTTTTCAGTAAAAACCTCGGGAAATTCTGTGGCTAACTTAATAATACATGGATCATCAATAATATCATTTAAATTTATTTGTTTGATATTGAGGGACTTTAACCAATCCCTGCCCAACAATGGACGTCCACCATTTTTTATAACATAACAAGACAAATTGTTTGCCGTAACATTACCAAGTTTAACATTGACCAATATATAACCTAATGACTCAATAGGCGCACCTGAATAACACCGTAACATTAGATTATCCGATTGAATTGTTTTATTTGGAAACATCTGCTTATAAAAGTCTTCACTAATCGCCGAAATGCGACTTCCAGTGTCGACTTCACATTTAATTTTGTAACTGTCAATGTTCACGTTAAGTAAATAAGGTTTGTTACCTTTAGACGCCAGTTCGATGCTAAACAAATCCTCGTCCCCTGAGTTATCTTCACTTACGTAGTTTTGCCTACCACCGACCACTACTACGCGCCTCTTTGCACATCACTTTCAAATGTCCACGCTGGTTACACTCATCACAGTTGTAATTGATGTAACGACATCTTTCCGGCCGATGCGGCTTTCCGCATCGCCAGCACTGTTGAGTCGCCGCGGCCTGCGCCGGCGCCTCAGGGGTGCCCCCTCTCGCCGCCGCGCCGTCAGCCCTAGCGCCTGGGTTGCGCCCCGGCCGACGCGCGCCTCCGCCACGTGCGCGGCCCGCGTCGGTCCTGTGCAGGCCTTCGCCCGCGTCGCCGCCTGCACCTGAGGTCGTGGCTGCGACGTCGGTCGCCGCGCTCACCTCCGCGTGCCTCTCTGCGGCCTCTAACGCCAGAGCCAGCTCCACCGCCTCCTTATATTTGATACTTTTCTCAGCAAAAATACGCGATCGCATCGCGCTGTTGGATAGTCCCGAAACAAATTGGTCACGAAGATTTTCTTCGAGCATTGTACCAAAGTTACACGTGGTCGCGAGATGTTTCAAATCTTGGAGATAGTCCGTCATGGATTCCCCAACACGCTGTCTACGTAAGCGAAACATGTGACGCTCGGCAATCTCCGATCTCTGTGGTTCTAGATGATCGGTCACCAAACGTACCAATTCGTCAAATGTCTTCGTCTCTGGAGTCGCCGGAGCACATAGATCGCACATCAACGAGTATGTAGTCTCACCCACAACCGTAATTAACAACGGAACACACAAGTTATCCTTTATCTCATTTAATAATATGTACTGTTTGACACGGCGAATATACGACGGCCACTGCTTCGAATGAATGTCAAATGGTTCTAGTCGACCGATCGGCATTGTAAATAACAATATAACACGCAATTGGAATTCGATTTCCTCGTCGCCAAATGGAACGTCAATCAAACAAGGAGTTGGATAGCTGACTGTTTTATTCATTTTAACGCATACCCACATTACTAAATAACAAAAGTAGACAGAATACCTTACAGATACAACATCTATTGTTCAAATTCACCATTTCGAAGAGAAAGGCATTTTTTTTACTTAACACTAATTCATATGCGATATTACTTAGTTTTAAAAGGCACTAACACTGTCACTTATGTAGTTCTAGATTTGCAATTTAATTTAGCATAGTATTCACTGTTCAAACTTTTGTTTCTTTATTTATTTATTTTAATTACGCGGGCGATGTTTACTGCGCTAGTGTTGCCACTATAGTATAGTAATAATAATATAATAGATAGTACAGTATAGATAGTATAGTCGTGTAACCGTAATCGGAAACGTCGAAATACGCGATGAATTGAGTGGCCACACTTGAACGGTCAACGTCAATGCTTATTGAATTGAATTCACACCCCTCGTCCATCGGCAATGTGAATGCCGTTGTCAAGTTATCGCGTAGTGGTGGCTACACCTACGGTTATCGCCTTATCGCCCTTCAACGCGATGATCAACGGATCGATGTCTACGCACATCGTTGATACGGGATATTTAGTAAAAGAAGTGCCAAATCCTTGTCCATGGTTTGCCTTTGCAAGTTTGCAACACCTGAAATATGTCATGCCGGATTTACACATTCGTGCGAATCGCGAGGCGAATGGCGAGGTGAATGACAAATACGCATATGTAAACAGTGCGCGCCCTATTCGCCTCGTGCCTCGCCTCGCGATTCGCGCGCTCGCGTTGCATCAGTTTTTCGGACGCGAATCAAAGGGCACGAATGGCGAACACGAATTTACTGTTTACACATTCGCCTGCTTTCAGTTGACAGCACAGATTAAGTAGAAATGCTACGCATGTTGACAGCTAGCGCCCGACCCAACACGACGTGTAGACAAAGTGGAGTGAAGTACGAATTTTAGAATTCCTAGAACTTTATCAAAACGGAGAGCTCATTTGGAACCCAAAACATCGCAATCATAAAAATAGACAAAAGATAAACGATTCATGGAACGGTATATCAACTAGTATGGGATTTTGCCAGTCAGCAACTTAAAATTAAAGAAGAATTTTATTAATTAATGGCCTGTTTTCGTACTCATCTTCGATTCATCATCTTAATTATTGTTTAAACTCAATAGATGTAGCGCCGCATCCCACCATTATTTTCATGTCCTCCATATTCGTGTGCGAATGTCAAAATAATTCACACCGCGAATGTGTGAACAGTAGTTCGCGATGGCACTCGTATACGAATGTTTCGTCGAATGTTCGTCGAGTTCGAGTGACGAGGCGAATGGCGAACACGATTGTGTAAATGCGGTATCATAAACGCTACAACAGCTCGCTCGTCACTGTGGCCACCGGACGCCACCGCCATTGGCCGCCATCGCGCCCGCCTTAGCCCCTAGTCACCGCGCGTTCACTGTGGACGCACACATGAGTCAAAGATACATGGGTTAAGGGGGATGCGCTGTGGTAGCCTGCGAAATTCAAATTTTATAGCGTTTTATGCAATTTGCAGATCCGTGTCAGGTTGTATCTAGATCAAAATATGATACGCGACAATAAAACATACTTAATTTATGTTTTATTGTCGCGTATCATATTTATTATTATTTAAATACATATTATTTATTTATTTATTTCAATCATCTTTGGATCATATGTATGTACAATTAAAACACAATTAAAAAAAAAAACAACAACAATAAATTTAAATAAAATTACAATTATGATAAAATTCAAATTACTATACAATTAAATTCAATTAAATTCAGCACTACAAATAAAATGTAATTAAAATTATTAAAACCCAATTAAAACAATATCTTAACATTAGTCAGTACGTGAACCATGCAGCAGTGGTTCACATAGTGACAGTCGAAACGTTCAGCAAAAGCCTTCAGGATACTGTTGCGGCTGGCCCGCACCCTGCGCACCAGGGATGCGCAATTGCGCATGACTGTGTAGAAACAATCCACACGCGCCTCGGCAAACATCCCCGATGCGCTACAGAAGCGAGGCAGCCCCAAGAGTACCCTGAACGCGTTATTGTATTGGACGCGTAGAGCGCTGTACTGTTTCTGCGTATAATCCATCCACAGACTGCCTGTGTAGAAGCACGTACAAAATGCCCTAAATAGGGCTATTTTGACGCTCCTCGAACACCGAGCATATCTGCGGGCTATCATATTCGCACGAACAGACAGCGCCCTACGTTCCCTTTCAATGTCTGCATTGTCTTTCAGGTCAGAGGTTAATAAATGTCCAAGATATTTATAAGTATTTGCTCTATTAAGTGAGCATAATTGAGCTGAGCTTAATTGTGGGCAAGTAATCTGGACACTTCCTCTTGGCCCGAAAGTCAATGTACTCGCTCTTATTCGCATTATACAACAAACCATGTTCCTCAGCATACTTTTCACAGATGCGAATTAGTCTCGAGACACCACAGACAGAGGCACTCAGCAGCACCATATCGTCTGCGTAACTGATATTGTTTAGGCACACACCTCCAATATGGCAACCGACATGCGTGCTGCTGAGCCTCTCTATCAGTGCATTAACATACCTACACGTTGAAGTTGAATTTACCAGCTAGGAGCTAGAGTTTCTCTGAGAGAATTTTTTAAGGATATTGGTATTCTCACGGTGGCATCACAGTTCATCTTCGCCAACATCTTATACATTAGGCAAAATATACATTTGTACAGTAAAAACAGTGATATTCACAATATTAACACCAGAAATAAGGACAAATTACGTGCTCCATTTCATCGGCTTCATAAGGTTCATAACTCATTTGTTGGTCTTGGTATAGCTTTTTATAACAAGCTACCTTCTTCTTTGCTAGATTTGCCTTTTAATGCGTTTAAAATTAAAGTTAAATCCAATCTTTGTTCAAAGGCATACTATTCTATCAACGATTACTTAAACGATAAGAATAGTTGGTCGCTGTGATTAACTCAAGACAATGTTTATGTTATGTTCTTTCTCCAGGATCAGCTTACATAATGACAGGTTACATGAGTTAAGTACTAAAATTGTTTATTTTATTTGACAAAAATATAATTTAATGTATTGTGTTGCGTAAATTATTTTGCATAGGTACTATTGTATAGAATCTAGTTCTTCTAACTGAACAGACAGCTGTGCTGCTGGGGAGTTTGTTCCGCTACTTCTTCTTCCCAGCTAAAGCACTAGGAAGTGGTGAAGGGCGGGCGTTTTGTGGGGACTGTCTTACTGTAATTTTGACGTTCAAAAAGTGCTGATTCTCAGCCTAATTTGAATAAAGGACTTTTGATTTTGAAGAGCTTTGGTGAATATTATGTATTTACATAATTATAACCTTATGAATCATCAACACATCTCTCTAAGTTAGATTTGCCGTGGTTTGGTCTGATTTCCGAAATCAGACCAAACCACGGCAAATCTAACTATATAAGATGTATTGATGATTTTTCATATTTCCTATTGTCGCGTATCATATTTTGATCAAGATACAACCTGACACGGACCTGCAAATTGCAAAAAACCCAAAAACAAAAATGAATTTCGTGGGCTACCACTGCGGTGCAGTCGGTTGAGTCATTTGTAATTTGTGAGCTACCGTAGATATATGATAATAGATCTTCTTCTTCTAGTTCTATGATCCTAGATATGATAGTGTAACTGTAAGTCGAAGTTCGCACGGACGTCAAAATATCGCGCCGATTTTATTTCGCGCACTGGATTTTTAACGCTCAACTTAGAGCCGAGAGTTGAAAATTCAACAGGTTGCTTTTACGACGTACTAGAATGCACTCTGTTGTCGTTAAGTTGGATTCTCATGCTCGGCTCAACAGCGAGAGTTGAAATTCCAGTGCGCGATAAAATCCCGCCGCGATATTTTTCCGCGCACTGCATTTTCAACGCTCTGCTTAGCGCCGGCCGGGAGTTCAGAATCCAACAGTGTTTTTCGTCGCGTGTTGCTGTTAGGTTGGATTCTCGAAGCTCGTTTCAAAGCCGAGAGTTGAAAATCCAGTGCGCGATAAAATCCCGCCGCGATTTTTTACGTCCGTGCGTACGTCGGCTAACTGTAATAATAATATCCCGACGAGTGAATCGATTTCGTTGTGCGGCGTGAAGCCGACGTTCGCACGGGCGTAAAATAATCGCGGCGATTTTTTTTCGCGCACTGCATTTTCAACGCTCTGCTTAGCGCCGGGAGTTAAAAATCCAACAGTGTGTTTTTCGTCGCGGTGGGATGCACTCTGTTTTTGTTAGGTTGGATTCTCGAAGCTCGGCTCAACACCGAGAGTTGAAAATCCAGCGCGCGATATAATCCCGCCGCGATTTCTTTACGTCCGTGCTGTGGTCCGTGCGTACGTCGACTTTGTGTGGATTGGATTTTAGATTGGAACTCGCATGGTATTTTGTAACATTTTTGACCAAAGACATAGGTATATTACGTAACAACGATTATCTAAAATAGTAAAATTGTCTTTACACACTAAAAATATATTATAATACGTGAATTCACAGATACGAGGCCGCGAGGTCCTCGATTCCACGCTTTCTATCTACTAGACACCATTTAAAATCACAACTCAATTGGCAACACTGACGTGAGAGTGAGATGTTCGTGTTATCGTAATTCGTAAATTCTTCAGGGATTGTCTTAGTTTTGCATTATAATTTCTATTCACGTTGTATAAAACCGTTTACTAAATTGGACTATTAAAATGGATAAAAGGAAACTATCGACTGCGGGGGACAGCCTGTATCTAATACTACAAGTCCCAAAAACTGCTACACAAGACGACGTCAAGAAAAGCTATCGGAAATTAGCGTTAAAATATCATCCCGATAAAAATCCTAACAATCCTGAAGCTGCCGATAAATTTAAAGAAGTGAACCGTGCACATACGATTCTAAGTGATGCTACGAAACGGAATATATATGATAATTATGGATCTCTCGGGCTGTATATCGCTGAGCAATTCGGAGAAGAAAACGTCAACGCCTATTTCGTTGTGACAAGCACTTGGTGCAAGGCCCTGTTTATCGTATGCGGCATTTTGACCGGATGCTATTTCTGCTGTTGCCTATGCTGTTGTTGCAACTGCTGCTGCGGCAAGTGCAAGCCGCGTCCTCCAGAGGAGTCCGGAGATTACCACACGCTGGAGAGGGATGACTCAGACGGCGTGCAGGCCGTGACTGCGCAGCCGGGTGGAGAAGGCCGTCCCAAAGGAGAGCAGGCGCCTCCCATCGCCATGCCTGCACCTGCTCCGACTGGAGCCTCAGAAAACACCGGTTTGAACACAGGTGGGGTCAATTATGGAATTTCAAATTAAACTACTTAGCAAAAACAGTACTACATCAAAATGTCAACCCCTTATTTAAGTACCTATAAGCATCTTCAAAATAACTTTCAGTTATATTGCAGGTTACTAACAAAATAGGTAGACATTCAGTGACTTATTATTCTGTATTACTTTCATATCAATTGTTTAAAAAAACAGAATGGTTGTCGGGAAATAGATATACTCTCTATGCAACAGCCTTGCAAATATTTAATCAACTAATATGAGTAAGATATTTATTTGATCACTACATTGTTATTTAATAAGAATAAAAAGGAATATTCATAAATTACTTCATGTCATATAGTTATACATAATACCATTTTTATTATATATCAAAAAAAGTTTTATGTCCAACTAGTTAGCTATAAAACTTGATATAATAACTAATTACCAATAAACATATTGATATACTTGTTTCTCTATTTATAAGCAGGTTAGTGTTTTATTGGTTCTTCTAAAGGATTACGTTTGCATCAAGCAACATTATATGAAATTTAAGTTATTTTAAATATACATCAATAATAATTGGACGTTGATATTAAAATGCCAACATAGTAGATGCACATAAGAATGAAAAAATAAGAAAGTATTTGAAAAATATCCTTTGTCCAGTGGCAGTTATTTAGTACAAGGCAAGTAGTATAGTTTTATCAAGTGCATAATATGTATTTCACAATGTGCTTACCAAACTAGATTCAGTTTGCTCAGGCCCATAGTAATGAGGGATTATGAATTTTGTATGATTTAAAGCTATAAAATACTTTGAAATTTTAAGAAATCTGTGATGTTGCCACCATAATGTTAGTGGAACACAGTATTGTATAGAATATTTCCTTAAATATTGTTTCCATTTGACATAATTATTAAAGTGAGTAAAATAAGTATCTTGTATGTTTTCTCTTAACACATCTGACACTGGCAGAATTGTCGACATTGGCACCATTGCCATAGAGAAAAATAGAATAGAATGTATCTTGCATGATGGACACACATGGTGTTGGTACTGGTCTTTTTCCACTAAATCTACTTGCATTATCAAACTAATAACATTTTAGCAATCATGCATAATGATTATAATTATTATAAAAAATACTTCAATTTGGCCTTAAAACTAATATGTAAGAGTAAAGCTAGTTAATGGACTAATATTTGTTGTAGTTTTTAATGAACTTGACAGTTTGTTAGTGAAATCATAAGACATTGATGAGACGTTAACATTAACTCGGAGAGTTCAATAGTGGCAAAAAATCAGTATCAAATATTGCCCAATATTAACCCTGTTCCTTTATGTTTACCTCACATGTTTGTTATTTGGTATGTACTAAGTGCAATTATTTTCGGCTTGTGGTAGAATAATTAAAGATTAGGTGTGGCTGACACTGGCTTGGCCACCATCAGGGATTTTACTTTTGATAACACAAAGATTTAGTTGTTAATTAGTCGAAATTTGTCGCCAAATATCAGAATTTGTCGGTCACTGGTTCAAAAGTTATAAGGGGTCATTGGTAGCCGATCTGGAGAGAGTCTCCCCAGCTTGGCCACCTTTATATCTCAAAAACTAGGGCACCTAGCGAAGATCTGTTTTCTCCCAGATTTAGTCGCTAATTAGTCGAAATTAGTCGCCAAGTCACAGATTTAGTCGGGTCTTAGTTTAGAAGATATAATGAGTTCAATTTTTAAGTATAGTTCAAGAGCTAGATTGAAGAGTTTACGATAAAATCTTTGATCTGGGTCGGGTCTTAGTTTAGAAGATATAATGAGTTCAATTTTTAAGTATAGTTCAAGAGCTAGATTGAAGAGTTTACGATAAAATCTTTGATCTAGCTCTTGGTCTATACTTAAAAATTGAACTCATTATATCTTCTAAACTAAGACCCGACTAAATCTGTGACTTGGCGACTAATTTCGACTAATTAGCGACTAAATCTGGGAGAAAACAGATCTTCGCTAGGTGCCCTAGTTTTTGAGATATAAAGGTGGCCAAGCTGGGGAGACTCTCCAGATCGGCCACCAATGACCCCTTATAACTTTTGAACCAGTGACCGACAAATTCTGATATTTGCCGACAAATTTCGATTAATTAACGACTAAATCTTTGTGTTATCAAAAGTAAAATCCCTGATGGTGGCCAAGCCAGTGTCAGCCACACAAAGATTAGGACTTTGATTGATGGTACATATTTTCTTTATTAAAGAAATTGTTAGTTACAGTATTTATGAAATCAAGTTAGGCATTTTTAAGATAGATTAATAAGAGGTGAAAGTAAAGCTACTACAACTCTGTTTTTTTATTTTATTTTTTTATTTAACATTTATACATAAGAATACAGGATTATTCAGGTTTGATGATGGCATTACTAACCTGGTGCACAGTTTATGAGGTTCTATCAAGTTTTAATTGGCCATCTATTAGATATTATTTAAAGCTGACAAAATGTGGGTAACTACAGGTACACAAACCCTTCAGGGAAACAAGGTGTGATGTTATGTGTATTATGTAACCTTAAATTTACTCCAACTTAATAAATTAAACTTACATAAATAAGCTTGAGACAGATAGTGACAGTTGGACAATTTCTACCTCTTTTTATGAAATCAATAAACAAGATGTTTAGAAGCTGGGTCCAAAGCCATAAAGACGCTATTACAAATTGGTAGTCAAATCATTACTTTTTTAAACAAATGTATGTTTAATATTTTAATGTTTTTTGGCCAAATTGTTGATAGATGTGCATGGTATGGTATGGTATGGTATCAACAATTTGGCCAAAAAACATTTTAAGAATGCAAAGCATTTTATTTAATAAACATACTTTTGTTTAAAAAAGTAATGATTTTGATTACCCACTTCTTGTAATAGCGCAGTGTCCTTATGGGGGTGATAGTTGACACCATTTTGAGCCATAGACGTCTTATGTTTTTTTTAAATTTTTAACTGCAAATTTTTTTTTCTAGGTTTTTTTTAAAATAACACATGTTTGGAACTTGGTTTATTACATTACGTAGGTACACATCAGACAAATCACACAAAAGTAAAAATATAACATACCAACTATAACTGGGTCACTGTTGGTACGCAACTGTAAGCTTTTATTTACTATACAACGTGTAACGTTAAATGCGCAAAACCTCTTAAGGGGTCATTGTACTCATCATTATGAACAACTTTTACTATGGGACCAAACCTGAAATCGCGAAAAAAAAAAAATCAGCTGTTCAGTACATAATTCGTCAAAATGTACTGAACAGCAGATTTTTTTTTCGCGATTGCATGTTTGGTCCCATAGTAAAAGTTGTTCATAATGATGAGTATAATGACTTTTGCGCATTTAATGTTACACGTTGTATAAGTACTAAAAAAAATACTAAAAATGTTTTAACGGAAAGTAAATACTTATTTTGTATTGTCGGGTAGTTTATACTCAATACCTGTTAGAATTACTTTGGGTCATCGATAAAGTAATTATAAAATATAAATAATGCTCAATATCATATAATATCAGGTCCAAGGGGATTGCTCAGACAAAAAATAGAAAATCTAGTTTTTCTTTTAGGTATGTTCATAGCCAGACAAGCCAGTAAGATATTAACGTGCTTTATTACTTTAATAAATAACATTAAAAATATATTATAAAAATACAGTGTATCAATATGTGAAATAAAAATGGGATTTAGTAAATGTATACAGTAGCTTAATTTCGTGCATATAATTTGCGTAGGAGGTAAGCTAGCAAGTTAATGAAAAATACATCTACAAAGGTCTAACGATCCGAAATAGAAATGATTCTAAAATGTAATTATTTTATAGAATCTTGCAACATTTTTAAACTAACATTCCAACATAATGTTGTAAAAAATATTTCATTGATCTATGATGCCGGGCTAAACAAACATTTGACCTATTGTTTGGATGGACGATCTCTTAAATTGAGTCAAAAATTACAGACACGGCCTGCAGTTGGAACCTATAGTGATCTCATTCATTAAAACAATTTTGTCGACCGGTAATTAGGACTTTGATATAGGAAGCACTGTAATATTAATACGGTAGTTGATTTTAGTCGCGAGCTCGCTATGTCCACTAAGATATTAAACATAATAATATTGTTGATTTGGTAACTCGTAGATTGTACCAAACGTAAACATGTATAAAAGCCATGTTATAACATTTATAATAGGACTATACTTATATTATTTTTATCATCATCCTCATCCGGTACCTAACTACCTATCAAAAGGATCACTCCCACTGTGGCACAAACACGATTCATTTGGTATTGTGAGACGTGCTAGTTGCTACACACTTGTTCGGGTCGGCACATTCGATTCGGCACTATTTGTTGAACAACAAAGCCGACCCGTAGCAATTACCTACTATACTCTGATTTTTATTTGGCTCGTACCGATCGGCAAACTCCGTTCGGCATCTACCTTCACTGAATTTGCATGTTACAGTTGTTTTTTTTTACCACCCGTTTAGGTACAAGCGGCTAAGCCCAGCGGCCTTTGCAGAACAAAATATATTCGATTTTACCGCCCGGCTGTTGCGATTAATGCCGACCCGAAAAGGTGTGTAGCACTTCTCTGACATAATAATTATAACCTGCAGATATCAGACAATTCACTTTTTGTTTCATTCCAGTTCACACGACACCAAAAAATTGTAAAAAACGTCTGGTATCATCTATAATTACAATGATTCTATTGTTTACCATTGAATTTTCTGTTCCATTTATTATTCTGCTATGCACATAAGAAAGGCTTAGTTTAGGTACAGTTTATAATTTAGATGCACCACAAAAATCCACCGTCTGACTTTACCCAATAGAACTTTTATATAATGTGGCCATTCTGCAATAGCAGTGTTTCCTAAATTCCCAGCAGTTTCTGTCCATGACATTTAAACACGTTGAAACTGAAAAATTATCCCTCCATACATAGACGTATAAAAAAAGAAGGACTCCGCGCCACGCATATCGAAAGTGAAGCACCGTACCGATCTATGTGTGCGTGATTTGAGTTCCTGCAAAGACGCCGTCGCTCGTGTCACGTAATGGCGGCCGGTCGGCATACTATGATATTTACAATGCCCGTGAGGCGTGTTTGTACAAACCGGTCATACTTACTGTGCTTCACTTTCGATATGCGTGGCGCGGAGTCCTCCTTTTTTTATAAGTCTATGCCTCCATATTAAATTAGGGCTGAACAAATACTGTGCTGGTACCATTAGTTAGATGAACCAGATTTTCTTGGCTTTTAGCATGGTTAAATTTGGGACAGTCTACAGTACTATCACTATTATGGTGTAATTTGGTGTAAGTACTACTCCTGTTTTAACTACAATATACAAGGTCCCATTAAAATAAATGGACAAATTTTCACAGGGTGTTCTACCCATGAATATGAACAACTTTTACTATGGGACCAAACCTGAAATCGCGAAAAAAAAATCAGCTGCTCCCTACATATTGACGAGTTTGGTGTACTTAGATAAATGTACCTACTGAACAGCTGATTTTTTTTCGCGATTTCAGAGTTAGTCCCATAGTGAAAGTTGTTCATATTCATGGGTAGAACACCCTGTGCAAATCTGTCCATCTATTTTAATGGGACCTTCTATAATTATGTACCTATTCATAATGGTCATTACTTTTCGTGATTTTTATTTTAGTTGTAGGTATGTACTAATATTGTACCTACTTGGCTACTTGGATTGATTAATTTAAAGTACATTTTACCTATGTACCGTAAATGTATTTTTATTACTTTAATTAGCCTTCCACAGTCTTTTGTTGGTGGTTTTAATGATTTTTCAAAAGCTATTTTTAGCATTTTATATCTAGTTGTCGACCAAAATGAAACTTATGAGGTAATTTGTAAGGTACCTAGTAGAAATTACGACAATTCTATTGGAGTCTTAAGACTAGGTGTATTGGACACGTTTCTTCAATCTTCCTTCGAAAATTTTAAAATAAAACTGTTGCTTGGTAGCGTTAATTTCTGATCGAACTCTGAAAAGATTTTTGTGAGCTTTAACTAAACGTTTACTTGTGAACTTGAATAAGATAATCCATTTAAGTTTCCATCGTACCAAAATTTATTATGTGAAATCCAGTTATTATTAGGTACTGTGCTAATGCGAACATAAATGTATCTGTCTGTAGACATTCGATTGTGCTAATTGTATACAGCACCCTTTTTGCCACCCATATTCATGTACCTATTACCTACTTATTTATACCATAACATTACTTAATCTTTTCTTGCTTGTTATACAATTTATGCTATTATAAGTAAGAATAATAATGAATTAAATCGATCGTTTGTTATATGATAATGATAGACAATGAAGAAGTTACTTAAGATCCACTTTGTAAGCCACGGCCAGTTATGGCAGCTTGATGATTTACAAAATTTTAATGAATACGCTACACATTTTAATATTACACTGTTAACTTTTTGACTAAATATGACCTATATTGCATTAGTTTCAAATGTGTGTGATACTGTAAATTATTGTAGTTGTTGTTGTAACCGTTTGAAAATGATTAGATTTCATTATGTTCCACTGGCTCACGCAGCAGCACAGCTGCGACCAGGAAAATGGACTACTTGTTATGTGTAATGTGTATTATTATAAAGTTATGGTACTAGTCAACGAGTATTTATAACGACAATGTCAAGAAATAAGAATGTTAAAATGTAACTACACTTATAAACTTTCAATTAAATAAAAATCTACATAAGAAACGTTAAATCTATTATTGACATAACCGATACCTCTCATCTTAGTTGTAGGTAAGCTTACTTTATCCCTCACAAAACTATACTACCTATAGGTACTTATTCTTTGAAAACTCGTAAAAATTTTAATTTGTATTTTTTTTCTTGTTTCCAGGAAGCAGTATTCCAAAATACACATGAAGTATTTACAACTAGTCTAACATTATTTGTAAGAGAAAAGAGGAACGTACTTGTATAATCACCAGCAATGAACATAGGTACAGATAAGTAAGCCTAATTAAAGTTATTGTTCATCATATTAAATATTTTTATACGTTTATTTCTACGATTTATAATTTTCGCTTTAAAATATACAATACAACGTAACATTTTTTATTGATCAATGATGATTATAATTTTATAAATTATCGGTAATGTCATTCAACTCTTGCCGTAATATTTTTTAAATTTGGTGATGGTTAGGTACTATTTTTAATTTAGAGAATAATTTAAATTTTTAAAGGCCATATAAAGTAATCATTATGTACCTTTGTGTATTCAAGTAGATATTCATGTGTGACTATATCCAATTCTTGCTTCACACATGAATTAATCAATAGTTACCTATCAAATATACATCGTTCAGTACGAAATTAAGATTAGTTAAATGAATTATGTAAGTATTGTAGAAAACGATTGTAGATTATTATGTATACCTAATGTAAACTGCATAAATCGAAAAATACTCTTTAAACTTTCGTCCAGGGCTTCCTGCTTAGATGGCATTTGCTTGTAGATTGTTATTGGATGTAAGCGCATCGATGATACTGTATACCGTACCCATTTTTGTCTTAATAATTTAATATTTATATTCCGTACTGATTATGTAATTATAATACAATATTACACATCAATATGACCTTGTTACTAATTACAATCAATAGATTTTCACCACAGTCAGTAGAGACATCGAGATTGATGGATAACAGAAATAGCGAACTACCTACATAAAACGTTGCTAGTGATTTTGTAACATGGTTTTACACGATGAGCTCACACACCACACCACCAGCCAAATACCACAGAGAAAAGCGTTGTCTTATGCATAACTACTATAGCAGTAATAACAATAAAACCTCTTCGGCCTTATTACAAAACGAGGTTTTTCTTCTGCCATGGTTTAAACCGTCGAGCCAGTTTTTGTAATAAGAACCTAGCTATGATAGAAATACAGTTCTTTATACAAAACTGACAACTTAGTTAAAACTTACTTCAGTTATGTAAAACTGACATCTTAGTGTGTCGGAATAAAGTTCGATATTCAAAAAAGCGTCCATGGTTTAAACCTGGGTTTGAAGATGAATATCAATCTGCCTAGCCTTCAGATCCTTTTCCCGGATCTGACGCAGAATGTCCCATTCGCAAAAAGTCCCACTGTCGCAGAATGTCCCATTCGCACAATGTCCCATTCGCACAAAGTCCCATTCGCACAAAGTCCCATTCGCACAATGTCCCATTCGCACAATGTCCCATTCGGGAGCACCAGTCAAAAAACAAACAATGTGTTTATTACCTACTCGACCTGATGTTTTTTCGCGTTATGTATGACTGGTAATTTTATTTACTGTAATTTTTTTTAGTATTGACTAGTGCTATCCATCTGTTAACTGAAAAAATATAACCCTGTAGGTATATCCGATATATAATATTCATGGCCTCGTCAGTAGATGAAAGACGTACCTATAGGAGGGAAAAAATGTTTGCAAAATTAATTTCATGGCGCATTATTTTATAAATCGGTTTGTATGGAGAGAGGATCGTAGTAATGAATTGAAAGAGTTTAGAATGACCACTGTAATTTTTAGTGATGTATGCAGCCTGTGGTCTGCTCTTTATATTAAAAATCGCAACGCACGAGAACTACAGACGTTGTACCCTGCAGCCGTTGAGATGCCGTAGTGAGGTCCAAAAGACATAAAGCAATTGCCCCTTTTGCTTGAAACAAAAAACAAAAAGTTTAAATGTTTTTTTTTTCGTTTGAGGTGTCAAACAAAAAAAAAACTTTAAACTTTTACTTTTACTTTTTCAACTTTAACTCAAACTTTCGCAACAACGTAACGTCGCGATAGTAAACTTTCGCAGTAACGTACATCGCGATAATGAACTTCGCAACTATGATTTACACCCAATTATGTAAAAAAAAAAGAGTTACAAAAAAAAATACCCAAATCGCTATAGGTGTGCCTATAAAATTTGAGGTTTTATTATTAAAATTTCCCTCGATTTTCATGGGATCCCCTCATCAGATTCTGACTTGGTGACAATGGGACCACCTCGAGAGTATACTCTTTCAAACGAAAAAAGAATTTTGCAAATTCGTCTATATTTGACGAAGTATTAAGTCCCACACATAAAAAAAAAAAAATTAAAAAAAATAACCTCCGCCTGTATTCATCAGAAATCGGTTTAAAACCAATTTCAATTGGTCGATGGAGCACCAACGCCTTGGACATACACACATCGCCATTTAGTTTCTCTTTTAGCAACAAGCTAGGCTCGTATTATTGATATTAAATGATTGACGAATTTGACGCACAATATACAAGTTTATGCGAATAGGACCTTTTGAGAATGGGACTAGAAAAGGACCTTTTGAGAATGGGACCTCGTGAGAATGGGACCTTTTGAGAATGGGACATTTTGCGAATAGGACGTTTCGCGAATAGGACATTAGTTTTCACGGTGACATTTTGCGAATGGGACATTCTGCGTCAGATCCCTTTTCCCAACTATGTTGGGGTCGGCTTCCAGTCTAACCGGATGCAGCTGAATACCAGTATTTTACATGGAGCGACTGCCTATCTGACCTCCACAACCCAGTAACTGGGTAATGCGATACCCCTTGGTGAGACTGGTTGTCAGACTTTCGGGCTTCTGACGACCCGTAACGACTGTCAAAGATCCACGAATGACAGCCGGGACCAACGGCTTAACGTGCTTTCCGAGGCACGGAGAAGTCTCGGTATGTAAAGATAGGTCACCCATCCACGGACCAACCCCGGCAAGCGTAGCTTAACCTGATGGATCGACCCGTGCGGCTGTTATTACTTAGCCACGAAATGAAGATGAATGAATGATATTTATTTGCAAGAATATAGGTAGGTACATAAGTTCTTGAACCTTGTTTTGTAATAAGACGGCTTGTGTCTTGTTTACTGTCCCGCAGTGTGAACGATAAAATATTTTTATTCATTTGTTTGGTAATCTTTAATCAAATTTCAACGGTGTGTGGTAAAGAAAATTTCAATATTTATTTAATTTAATAAGATATTCTTAAAACAAGCCTATCTCGTCGAGATTCATACCACATTTTTACTTCTCGTAAAGCAGACTCCGCGAGTAAACGAGTTATATTTGAATAATGAATATTAAATGTATAATTATTTTAACAATCTTGTTTGTGGCAAGTGGTGATAATCTAGTGCAAACACGTAATATATCGATGTATGCATTTGCCCTTTATATAACAAAAAAAAAACCGACTTCCAAAAAAAACACTACAAAGTGAAAAATAACTTTAATTTCGGAAGTCGGTGTCTTTGGATCTGTATTTTAGTTTTTTGCCACCGACTTCCGAAATTAAAGTTATTTTTCAATATGTAGGTAGTGTTTTTTTTGGAAGTCGGTTTTTTTTTTGTAAAAAAGTTTTTATTTTTCACATTTTAGTGGTTCAGTTTGTAATTTATCTAAGTTACAATAACCCAATGTCAACTGGTCATCACGTTTTACAAAATATTGCTTTTCCCGATGCAGGGACGTTAATTGTTGAGGAGTTCTCCTAGTAAAAACCAGGAGAACTGGAGCTCATGGTGAAGTCACCATTACCATTATGCATTTTGACGAGCATAAACCATATTAAAGTAATCGAATCACAACCTGTGATATACTCGTACTTAGATATAATTGAGTATTTCCGATGGCCCTCTGTGGTCTTCATCATCAGTTCCAGTTCACCGAATGGTACTTTCCGAGAGCAAATGCATGAGTTACTATAAAAAATACCGAAAGCGATATAGGTGTGCCCATAAAATTTGAGGGTTTCCCTCGATTTCCATGGGATCCCATCATCAGATCCTGACTTGATGATCATGGGACCACTTGGGAAGTATACCGTTTCGAACAAAAAAAGAAAAATCCAAATCGGTCCGGCCATTTTCGAGTAATCGGGGAACATACATAAAAAAAAAAAATAAAAAAAAAAAAAAGGTTCCGACGAATTGAGAACCTCCTCCTTTTGGAAGTCGGTTAAAAAGGGGCATCATTTAAACGTTCAAGACGTGGTTGGCAGCTGGATGACCGTCTACACGCAACCGAAGGGTCTAGACTGTTTTAAATTTAATGTTAGAGCTACTATGGAATTGGTAGTTACTTCTAAATAATGAGTACTATACCTACTGCTAGTCCAAACTAAATAACACTTCTAGATTTTGGTATTGCACATAATTAATGTATCTAACCCTAACAAGAGGTAAAATATGCTGGTACTTGATGGTATTTTTTCTTTTTTGTAAAACATACCTCCTTAACCTAATTTTTATGATGTTACCCTACACATTTGAGGATGTGTATTAAAAATAGACTCGCCTATTACTTTATTATTCATTTAATCGTAGTAGGTCGTCGTACGGTCAGCAACATAAGTCGATTACCACTGTTACTCTTACACAACATGTAAATTGATACAAAATGATTTTATTATCTTCTTTTTCCTAAATACCTATATAAGAGTAGTAGATCTTTAAATTTTAAATTAATTTGACTTTTTTGCCGACTGTACCTACTTGTTATTTGAATATTATCTAGCTAGATGATCTGCGTTCACAGGTGAATCAGGCGATGTGCCCTCGTTTTGTACTAAATAAAATCTATTGTGTATTTAGGAACGAGAACAATACATCACAAAGTATGGTGATTTTGGTGGACGCGTGGAATGGAATCTATGCCTATTGCAAGTGGAGACGCCACTGGGTAAACACTTTTTAATGGGCAACGGTACAGAATCAGGATTCAGGACTCATGGAAAATATTATTATCAAGGAGAAAGACCACGGTAAAGCAACCATGTACCTATACATGGTCAAGTTAAATTAGCTAGCGAAACTTCAAAGACGTGATGGGTATCGATGTCTAAAGATGATAAAACAAAAGAGAAATTCATTTGGTGTTTTTTTACTACAAAGCTATAATTTGGCATGAATATACCTACATATTTTCATCACGCCAACAAAGTGGTACATATAATAAAATCATAATTTTTGTTTTTGCGTTTTTCTTTTGGTTTTTTTTTACCTTCTGTACACGTAAAGTGGGATGGTTTTTTTTTTCTTTTCTGTCTTTTTGTTTCATGTTGTTAGATAGGTTTTCCAAAAATACTAAATGCGCAAAACCTCTTAAGGCGTCATTGTACTCATCATTATGAACAACTTTTACTATGGGACCAAACCTGAAATCGCTAAAAAAAATCAGCTGTTCAGTACATTTTGACGAATTATGCGAACATAAATATACTGAACAGCTGATTTTTTTTCGCGATTTCAGGTTTGGTCCCATAGTAAAAGTTGTTCATAATGATGAGTACAATGACCCCTTAAGAGGTTTTGTGCATTTAACATTACACGTTGTATAACGAAGTTAAAAGGAAAACTATCACACATAAGTAGGCTTTTCAAGTTCCCTACTCGTAAGTAGGGAAATAATAGTCGCCCTCTTCTTAGTCCGCATTATTGTGCAACTACGGAACCCAATTACTACGCGTGGCCCAACAAGCACTTGGTCGGTTTTTATTTTAAAACAGATTGTACCAACTCACTCTTCAAGTAGGTACTTAACAGCACTACCAGGCAGCGGTCATAGACCCCAAAAAAATCATCAAATCTTTTTACTCTGTCGTGTTTAGAATAAATTCGATACCCATTACTTCTGTGGCGTTTTCTAGCTAATTTTATTTGACCCTGTTTATGTACCTCCTACCTAGACCGACATACTTACGTACAACTATATCGAAGACTATAAGCAGGATATAGGTAATGTGCAAGATAGTAGGCGAGTCTTATCGTATAAAAAAATCCTGTCAGACTGATACCAGCTTGACTCATCAGTAGTAAGCGGAATTTTGTCATGTAAGTAAGTACCTAAGGTTTATTGGGGTAATTACGATAGTGGAGTAATTCCGATTGATGATAATTTCTACCAAACGCAGCGGCATTTATACAGCCACAGTAAAAGACGGCGGCCGATACAATGGCGTCTAATCATTATGCTGCCAATGTACTCGTTAACTGCGCTGCGTTTGGTAGAAACTATCATCAATCGGAATTACCCCACTATCGTAATTACCCCAATATACTCTACTTCTATGTTGATTGTACATAACATTTTATTTTAAGTAAATCATCTAATTTTGCTAGATCAACAGCTATAGAATGCCTAAGATTTATTACGTACCTAATTACGCATTTAAACTACCTACCTATATCTATTATTTAATAATTAAATCTGTAAGCAGGTAAATACTCGTTACTAGACCAGAGTGCAGATCAATGGGCGGTATTCGGTCGTCGTGGGAGTGAAGTGTTTGTAATCCGTGACTGCTACGGCGACACCGCCGCGGCGTTCGCGCGCGCCCCCTACTGGCCGAGCACGCCGGAACTGAGCGCCATATTCCACCGCAGCGGGATCGCGGTGCAAGCGCACGGACGACTGCTCTGCGAGCCACTGGGCAACCCCACTGAACAGCATAAAATCAGAGACCCCTATCAAATTCGTTCATTCCCCACGACACCACTGAAAACGACACCACTGGTGGTGTCGTCGGGAATGACAGAAACTAGTATTCCCCACGACACCACTGAGTGTATTGTGAGTGATGTCCAGCTAATTTTTAAACGTAACAATGATGTGTTATTTTTAACCGACTTTAAAAAAGGAGGAGGTTATCAATTCGGTTGTATTTTTTTTTTTTATGTCAGTACTCCGTCATTTATAAACCGATTTGGAAAATTCTTTTTTTATTTTTTTAACTAAAATCTTAGAAAGAAAGAAAGAAAGAAAAAAAAAAACGGTGGGGCATAAATTCTTATGCTCTGGTTTTTTTTTGAGAGGATGTGATTACGGTCAAAATGAAAATCCAAGATGGCGGCTGCGAAAATTTCCTAATATTTCGTCATGGGTGTCATTTTCGTGATATTTGAGGTCACTGAAAACGATAGTGGGGTCAAAATGAAAATCCAAGATGGCGGCTGCAAAAATTTCCTAGATTTTCGTCATGGGTGTCAATTTAGTGATATTTGAGGTCGCTGAAAACGATAGTGGGGTCAAAATGAAAATCCAAGATGGCGGCTGCGAAAATTTCCTAATCTTTCGTCATGGGTGTCGATTCCATGGTTTTAGAGGGTGCTGAAAACGATAGTGGGGTCAAAATGAAAATCCAAGATGGCGGCTGCGAAAATTTCCTAATTTTTCGTCATGGGTGTCATTTTCGTGATATTTGAGGTCGTTGAAAACGATAGTGGGGTCAAAATGAAAATCCAAGATGGCGGCTGCGAAAATTTCCTAATCTTTCGTCATGGGTGTCGATTCCATGGTTTTAGAGGGTGCTGAAAACGATAGTGGGGTCAAAATGAAAATCCAAGATGGCGGCTGCGAAAATTTTCAAATTTTTCGACATGGGTGTCGTTTCCGTGGTTTTAAAGGGTGCTGAAAACGATAGTGGGGTCAAAATGAAAATCCAAGATGGCGGCTGCGAAAATTTCCTAATATTTCGTCATGGGTGTCATTTTCGTGATATTTGAGGTCACTGAAAACGATAGTGGGGTCAAAATGAAAATCCAAGATGGCGGCTGCAAAAATTTCCTAGATTTTCGTCATGGGTGTCAATTTCGTGATATTTGAGGTCACTGAAAACGATAGTGGGGTCAAAATGAAAATCCAAGATGGCGGCTGCGAAAATTTCCTAGATTTTCGTCATGGGTGTCAATTTCGTGATATTTGAGGTCACTGAAAACGATAGTGGGGTCAAAATGAAAATCCAAGATGGCGGCTGCGAAAGTTTCCTAATTTTTCGTCATGGGTGTCATTTTCGTGATATTTAAGGTCGCTGAAAACGATAGTGGGGTCAAAATGAAAATCCAAGATGGCGGCTGCGAAAATTATGTTTTTGTTTCAAATAATACGTGAGAAAGAACTTCGTTGCTGATGGGGGTCCCCGACCGCGACGTTTTTTTTTTCGTTCTTGTTCCGCTCAAGCAAACGTAGCGGTGTATATGCGGGCTCAAACTAGCTTAAATAGGTTTTACGTACCTCCGTTCCGTTCGGCTTCATCTCGCTCGTTATTAAGGGTGAACAATTTGCAGTGGCTTAAAATTTGTCCTGGGGGACTAAAACGGCCACTTTGGCAGAATCATAATAGGATAATATTATGAATAATATTTGAAATCGTAAAACGGTCACAAACTGACAATATTTTTTATAAATTGTCAGTTTGTGACCGTTTTACGATTTCAAATATTATTCATAGTATTATCCTATTATGATTCTGCCAAAGTGGCCGTTTTAGCCCCCCAGGACAAATTTTTACATCATATGGAAGGACTTTCGGTAGTAGCTGTTTTTAGTTTAGCAACTGCAGAAGTAACTTTGATTGTAGAAGTAATAAGGAGTGCAAACTTATTTTTGCCGTTAATAATATAAATAAAGTGCATGCGTAAATATTTATCCCAACTACAGATCCCTTCACTGTGCGTAACCACGCACTGTGAAGAGATCTAACATGCCCTGGGCCGGTTTCCATTTTTTACTAAGGTGACTTAACTAGCCCGCGTAAATCAAATTCTTAAAATTTATGCAGTTAGAATTTTTGTGTGTGCGTGTGTGTGTCTCTTAAGCGCTTATTTATTTATGATTACTTATTGGTTAAATTTTTAATCATAGTTAATTAGGACATTAGGACCTTTTGTTAAGGCTTTTTGATACGCAGGGAATTGAATGATTTTACGGCCTTTTGCCTTAGCGTAGCTTCTATGGGTACCTTACCTACCCATAGCTTTAGAAGTCACGCTAAGGCAAACGTTGTGTTGTAAATACCTACCTGAAACAGTAAAAGTTTAACACAGATGCAAAAAATAACAACTGATCAGTATTATAAAAATGTAATAGAAAATAAAATAAATTATACAGCTTTAATTAACAACAAATCAACAAAACAAAACGAATAAAAACAAACAAAACAAATCTTTCTCTTAAATTAATTTCATTACTATTTAAAAAATGTAATAGCTAACATAAAAGAATTATACAACATTAGTTTTTGCATAAACTAAACCCGAAAAGGGGTCATTGTGTTGAAAAAAAATTAGCTGTTCAGTACATTTATTTAAGATCAAACTCGTCAAAATGTACTGGACAGCTGCTTTTTTTTTTCGCGATTTCAAGGTTGGTCCCATAGAAAAAAATGTTCAAAATGATGAGTACAATGACCCCTCTTCGGGTTTAGTTTATAAAAAACTAATGTTGTATACGAGGATGCAACGTGTCATGTGGATCCTCGTCAAATTTAAGGGTGTGGTATAGACCATCAAACAGAACAACTTTTTCCATGGCACTAACATCGTAAGCATCGATATCAGCCGTCCCGTATGGGACGGCTGTTATTTGCGTCGAGTAGGGATTGAAGTTTTCTATGGGACAGTTGCAGATTTTTTCGCGAATACGATGTTGGTCCCATGGAGGAAGTTTTCTATGGGACAGTTGAAAATTTTTTCGCGAATACGATGTTGGTCCTATGGAGAAAGTTGTTCGGTTTGATGTTCTGTATCACACCCTGAAATTTGACGAGGATGCAAAACAACACGTTTAAGCTTTAAATAAATAAAAACAAATAAACGAAACAAAACAAATCTTTCTCCTATATAATTTTTTGAGCATTTTAAAAATGTAAGTACTTAATAGAAAATATAATAAACTAGCAGACCCGACAGACATTATCCTGTCTTAGCTATGAATATTCTAATGTAAACGCGCGAAGTTCCCGAATGCGCAAGCTGAGAACATTTTGAATTGTGTAGGAAAACTTAATTTATATTTTAAAATTGAACAATGACTTTTTGCTGAAAAGTAAAATACTGGATATTATCTGTCATTCCCGAAGACACCACCAGTGGTGTCCTTTTCAGTGGTGTCGCGTGGGGAATGAACGGAATAAATTTAAAGTAAAAAGGTCAAAATTATGAAAAAGACTAAATTTAAATTTCTGAACGCACGCATAAATATTTGGGGAGAGTTTACCGTATCGACGGGATGAACATGAAATGTTTGACAGTTACGAAACCGAAAGGAAAAAAAAAATCCAATATGAAAATTTCATTTTTGTATTGGTTTTTTTTTAAATTATTTTTTCGTCAATTTTCCAATGTTTTCAATAGTTACTCTGCTATTCGGGACGGAGACAAATACAACAAATCAAAAACCATGAAAATCGGTCCAGCCGTTCTTGAGTTAAAGTACCCGTCACGAGAAGCTATAAATTATGTAAACAAACATCTTTTACTAAGTAAACATTTTATACTGCGAGATAATAATAAATTGACCATATTCAATCGACATGAAATATAGACGGGTTAAATGAAAGTAACAACCTATTTAATTTAGTCGGATCATATTTTAACGACGCAAAGCGCTATCGTTTGTGTTTCTTGGTACCGGAACGCGTCCGTCGCAGGGATTGTAAACTATCGGGACGCCATTTTGAAATAAACGCGTCATTCGAGTTTCGAATGCGTACGAGTTTGTTTACGAGGATTCTGACACAAAAATGGAAACATCTGAATCTGACGAATAATTATTCTTAAATAATATATGTTAATTAATATTTGTTACTTAATAATTTATTAAATCTTAAACAAATTCATTTTTTTTGTTGGTCCAAATGTAGTGAACTCCTGAACACTTGTTTACATAATTTATAGCTTCTCGTGACGGGTACTTTACTTATAACTTATAATATAAGTGTTCGAACAAACCCGACTTTGTTTTATATTATACAACGTGTAACGTTAAATGCGCAAAGCCTCTTAAGGGGTCATTGTACTCATTATTATAAACAACTTTTAATAAGTGACCAAAACTGAAACACAGTACATTTCATTTCATTTCATTTTCATTTTCAGTACATTTTGACGAATTATGCGAACATAAATGTACTGAACAGCTGATTTTTTTTCGCGATATCAGTTTTGGTCACATAGTAAAAGTTGTTCAAATCGCGAAAAAAAATCAGATGTTCATTTCCAAACTCCTCAAAATGTAGGGATCAGCTGATTTTTTTTTAGCGATTTCAGGTTCGGTCCCATAGTAAAAGTTGTTCTAATCAAAGGTAGAACAGCCTGTGAAAATTTGCGCACTGCTTAAAAAAATAACAAATAAATAACAACAAAACATATCTAACAAAACAAATAAAAACAAACAAAACAAATCTTTCCCTTAAATTAATTTCATCAGTATTTTAAAAATATTGTAGAAAATTAAATAAATCATATAAGTACAGCTTTATAAAATAACAAATCAATCAAACAAATCTAACAAAACAAAACAAATCTTTCTCATAAATCAATTTCATCAGTATTTAAAAAATAGAAATAAACACCTTGAAGTTCCGACGACAGTTTTTCATACTGAACAAGTGACTGTGCCGCTACTATTTCGTGAGGCATTATTTTAGCGGATTACCTTTAGGAAGGCAATCGCAATATTGGTTTCTGGTCCTCGTGAAATAATTCCTAACATAACGGAGTATTTTGACGATCAGTTATTATTAAATATTATACAATCACAATTGCTCAAGCTGAAACCTCAAAAAACTATTGTGACTTTTGAGTACGATGCCATAATTAAGTGCCATTCAGGACGAATTCTTAGGGGTAACAATAAAGGGCTGTTGTGTTGAACTTTGCAGGTACCATTGCGGACATTGGCGGTGAACCACTTTTAGACCTTATTACTACGGTAATAAGGTTCAAAAGTGGCACCGCAAATGTCCGCGATGGTACCTACCTACAACAGTAGTTCAACACGAATGCAGTGAATAACATAACTGATCAGTTTTAAAAAAATGTAAAAATTTTAAAAAAAAACAAACAAATTTTACAAAACAAACCAATCAAAACAATATTCTTTCTAATAAATAAATTCATAATACATAGATGGCTAATAGAGCCAAATATTATTAGCGTATTTGCTGAAAGGTATTGCACTAATAATGTTTCTGAGGGGTTTCATTCCAAGTTAATTAAAAGAATAAACAAGACTACTGTCACCTTGAACAGAACGCTACTACCTATATAATGGATAATTACATGGTAATGAAACCATTAAATTATACACTCCACACATACTCCACACACTCACACACTCCTCACACACCCTCACACAAACCCTTGTCACACCCTCACATACGCACACATGCACACCACACACACTACATGCACTCCTGGA
The DNA here is from genome assembly GCA_905163495.3 of Cosmia trapezina. Lineage (NCBI taxonomy): Eukaryota > Metazoa > Arthropoda > Insecta > Lepidoptera > Noctuidae > Cosmia > Cosmia trapezina. Next base: position 17,688,978 of record LR991022.1, on the reverse strand, counting down.
ATGATTACCGGAGTGCATCTAATGCTTGGGTGACAGTGATATCTCCACTTACTAAAATAATTGCATTTGCACATCTAGTATAAAATCATCGTTTACTATGTCTTCTTTTTTTCGTGTTTCATTTAATGGTTTAATTCCCATGAAGTTATCCATTATATTTAGCGTTCGGTTCAAAGTGACAGTCGTTTTGTTTATTCTTTTAATTAACTTAGAATGGAACCCCTCAGAAACGTTATTAGTGCGATGTCTTTCGCCAAATACGCTAATAAGATTTGGGGAGTGGATTTTAAACCAAAAATTATGTATATATCTCGTAAATTTGGTCATATCTATATTAGGTGACCTGCACATTTCCCGTTTCACACACTCCCATCCTTCCAAAATGAAGTGTGGGGGTAAAAGTGGCAGGGCCGCTGTCATTGCGACAATTCTCCTTTCTGGTTTTGTTTTTGTGTTTTTGAGCAATTTTGCTTTTTTCCAAATGCTTTTGGTCCAATGGTAAAAGCAGCCCTTTATTGTTACCTCAGGGAATTCTTCCTGAATGGCACTTATAGCAGCGTACTCAAAGTCACAATGAATTTTTTGAGGTTTGAATTGGGGCAATTGTGATTGTATCATATTTAATAATAACTGATAGCTACACTTGGTGCGGTTTGACATGAAAGCATATAAAATTGGAACTACTTTCGTTTTTTCGGTAGTGCTCCCTATGTCACCTAGTATATTATAGACTTGTCCGAAAGGAGTCGGACAGACTGAAAAAGTTCCATCGGCAAAATACTCCGTAATGTTAGGAATTATTTCACGTGAACGTAAGGGACAAAAAACTAATATGCGATTACCTTCATAGAAGTAGTCTGCTAGAATGGACTCACGAAATGGTAACGGCACTGTCACTTGTTCAGTAGAACGAAAAACTGTCGTTGGAACATCAAGATGTTTATTTCTGGCGTCATACAGGGAATGACGAATTGTATTTAATTTAGGGATTGCTTCCACTACATCAAACCCTGATTGTTTGGCTGCAAATACTTTTTGGTTGTATAGAGATGGTATAGGTGTATCCGTAGCTGTCACCTCCATCCGCAACTCGTCAGTAATTTTTAAGCGCTCATTTTTATACTCGTCTGGTGCGCAAGTGTGCTTTGTGGACGTTTTAATATTATCATCCTGGAAACAATAAAACATAAATAAGCCAACACCGACACCGGCGTGAGTATAATAATGACCTGTTTAATGTCTATTTCGTAAAAATGTCACCGTGAAAACTTAGGTGAAGGTAGACGTCATTCCACCTGATGCTATGGATTGACACTATAAATAGCTCACCTCAAATTCGCTTCAGCTAAGTTTTCCCGGTGGCGTATATAGAAATGCTACTTCAGTACGTCCCCTCAGGCGGAGACGATAGAGTCATTTCCAGGCGTTAAACACACGTAAATGCTAGTAAATGCTAATTCCGCGTAAATGCTACTGAATACTAGCATTTACGTGTGTTTAACGCCTGGAAATGCGCTAACTCTAGGTATTCGTCTCCGCCTGAGGGGACGTACTGAATTATCATTTCTATACAACGTGTAACGTTAAATGCGCAAAACCTCTTAAGGGGTCATTGTACTCATCATTATGAACAACTTTTACTATGGGACCAAACATGAAATCGGGAAAAAAAAATCAGCTGTTCAGTACATTTTGACAAATTATGCGAACATAAATGTACTGAACAGCTGATTTTTTTTTCGCGATTTCAGGTTTGGTCCTATAGTAAAAGTTATTCATAATGATGAGTAAAATGACCCCTTAAGAGGTTTTGCTCATTTAACGTAACACGTTGTATACGCGTCCGAGACAATCTTTTCCGTCCAGAACGGCCGAAAAATAACTGTGTGACCTCTAGGCCTCGGCGCAGGTCACACGTATGCGACAAATCCTTAAAAAAAACTGGCCAAGTGCGTGTCGGACTACGCACAATGAAGGGTTCCGTAGTTGGGATGAAATTATCCCAAGAACAAACTTAACATTATAGTTGAAAAACATGTTCTCCCATACATTCCAACATTACCTAAATGTAAGTTTGTACTCACAATATTGAGAGATTTACCATGTTATTTTAAGACCACAAACTTCTTATAGGTTTTCCTGTAATCTACAGATGTAGAACTATTTTCTGTATTTTTTTCAAAATTTTAGGGTCAGTAGTTTCGGAGATAAAGGGGGGAATGGTCAATTTTCGTCTATTTTCTTAAATAACTATAAAACGATTTATTTTAAAATTATAAAAAAAATATATTTGAGACCCTCATAGTAAGCCCTTTCATTTGATATGTCACACGGTACAGTATACTAAACTTTTTTTTTATACTTCTTATTTGCCCCCTAAAAGTGACCCCCATATTCAAAATTCATTTATTTACTTTAGCCGTACGTGTTTGGGTCACAGAAATGTATACTCACATCAACAAAGTCTAGGGATACGTTATTTCGAAATCAAACATGGCTTTATTGTTTAAAACCTATTTAGTTTCCTTATAAACTTTAAATACAGATTTAAACCTTGTCTATTATTTATTCGAAATTTAAAAATTAAAATGAGAAACAAATGATTCGAGACGAACACGCGTTTGGAGAACTCCAGGCAGAGTCAGCCGTCTCCAACATCCAGAAAAAATTTAATGAAATTTCATTGAATTTTCTTGGAAATAAGAATTACCGATTTATTTTGTAGGGTTTTTGTTGTTCTTTGATTTTCTTAACAAACCTACCAAACAAAGCAGTCCAATATGATTTGAATTCAAATAAGACAACAGAAAATAGTTTCAACTAACCAATGAGTGACCCCAAACAAATAATATTAGATAGGTAGGTCATGCTACATGTAGGACCGTCGTAGTAAAAAAACGTTCTATTTATATTTCTTTTATTATAAAAACGTATACATTGGCATCTAAACGAACCACTTATTTTCGTAAGCCTGTTTGTAGGAACAACAAATTTGTGTTTGTTTCTAGTATTTACATTATGGACGTCACTGTATTTTTTAAACAGATTAATATTTTTATGAGCACATTTATCTATTTTATTGATGATTGTTTTTATGTATTTCCGTGACATCACCGCGCGCCACTTACACTTACTTGCGGGACATTTATTTGAAATGTCGCAGCATCATGCTGAGAAGAGTCTTTTGATCTCGTACATAACTTTCTGGTTTTTATTTTCTTTATATATAATTTTGTTTTTTTACACTTTATCATTGAGTTTTTAATTTGATCTTCTTGTGCAAGTCACAATAAACACGCTTTATTTCTTTAATTAAAAATAAAAATATTAATAACGAGGAAAAATGTCATAGTTGAAATTATTTTTAAAACTCAGCGTCTGCCCTTATTCTATGACTGCTTATGGGGAGTTTCTTAAAATTGGCAACACTGCTTTCACTAAAACGTGCCTTATGCATTGAGATCGAATAAATAACTAATTAAATACTAAATATTAACCCCATATAATGATTTATATCAAGTGAACCAAGAAAAGTTAAAAAATATTTTATAATTTATAAACAAACTAGCTTTTGCCCGCGGCTTCGCTCGCGTGGATGTCGGAAAATATCCCATGGGAACGTTCATGTGGAAAACATAGGGCCGTCCGATATAACTGTGCAAACTGAAATCGCTACGATATATCGTTACCGTGTGTCTAATAGGCATAAAGCTACCAGTCGGCATGATTTTTTCCGATATCTTCAACAGTCGTCGTCATATTTCAGCCAATTTACACAAAACCATAATGAATTACACTGAATCACTCCGTTCATTTGAGAAAACTGTATGAAATTCCGTTCGGTACTTTTACATTATCGCATTCAAACAGACAGACTTAAGCGGCGGAGGGACTTTGTTAATTACTTAAAATTGATTATGCCAGTCACGCTCTAATAACAAATAACTTTTGTCCGAGTGTCCACTCGTTCAAATAATTTCCTAGTAAAACGTCGAATGAAATAAAGACTAAATGTTACCTCAAGATTCGAACTATGACTACATTTTTCCAATCCCTTAAATCTCTTAAAAAGAGGTAGGTCTCTTAAAAAAACGCTGTACCATATATTTCTTTATTTCCTACCAAAAGCATAAATTTGAATTTTCATATCCCTAACTTAAGAAATGCTGTGTTTCCCATACAAACTTTCATCCCTTATATCACCCCTTGTAGGATTATGTTTTAAGACAAAAAGTAGCCCATGTCCTTTCCCAGGATGCTATCTATAGCCTTGCCAAATTTTATCGAAATCCGTGCAGTTTTGTAAATTTTAAAATAAACCCCTATTTTACCCACTTAGGGGATGATTTTTAAAAAACGCTGAACCGCATATTTCTTAATTTCCTACCAATAGCATAAATTTGTTATCCCTAACTTAATAAATACTGGGTTTGCCTTACGAACTTTCATCCCCTATATCACCGCCTAGTATTATTTTTGAAAAAATAGTATCCTATGTCCTTCCCCAGGATGCTATATGAAGCTTTGCCAAATTTTGTAGAAATCGTCCAGTTTTGTAAATTTTAAAATCAACCCCTATTTTACCCCCTTAGGGGATGATTTTTCAAAAATGCTGAACCGCATATTTCTTTATTTCCTATCAAAAGCATACATTTTAATTTTCACATCCCTAACTTAAGAAATACTGAGTTTCCCATACAAACTTTCATGCCCTATATCACCCCCTGTAGGATTATTTTTGAAAAAAAGAGTAGCCTATGTCCGTCCCCAGGATACCATCTATAGCCTTGCCAAATTTTATCGAAATCCGTTCAGTGGTTTAGGCGTGAAAAGGTAACAGACAGACAGACAGAGTTACTTTCGAATTTATAATATTAGTATGGATTTTCATGGCTATAATCTTTTTATTTAGAGCGGTTCTCAGTTTGGTCAATTTTCTTTCAACTTAATCGATCCATTAGATTCGGAGCACATTGGCTGTGACAGACGGACAGACGGACCGAAAGACAGACAGACACACGAGTGATCCTATAAGGGTTCCGTACCAAAATGGTAAAAAAGGAACCCTTATGGTGTGACTCAGTCTGTCTGTCTGTCACAGCTGGATATCTCAAGAACTACTAATGCTATCAAAATCTTGAAATTTGGAACAGTTTTAGATGACGTTTACCCAACTATTTTGAAAATAAGAGAGAAATAAAAAATATATGTATTTTTTTTGCAACAGGGACTGAAAGGGGGTCTTAAAAAATCAAAGTTGGGGTACTAAGGCATGTGGGGTATCATATGAAAAAGCGCTGTTTGCACATTCTCAAACATTTTTTTATTTGGCCGCTTAGTTTTCGACTTTTGATGAAAAATGTAAAAAAAAATACCGTTCCTGAAGAAAAATCTGAAATTATTCTAATGTGATAGAAGGTTATGTAAAGATTACAGGAAAAATAAAACGATGTCTCTAAATAGCACACCTTTTCAGAAATCGGAACGGAACCCTCGGTGCGTGAGTCCGACTCGCACTTGCCCGGTTTTTTATAGTCTGAGGGTAAGTATAAGTAATTTATGTACGCATAATTAAAATATCATAGTGTGCGCAACAACACTGAATCGTGGAAATTTCGAATATTTATTTATGAAAAAAGCTTACTTACCACCATTAAAGTTATGGTACCAGGACATTTTGTTTTTTTGTAATTGGAGCACCTCCATAAAACGTGAGTATTTTTGTAAGTCCTATGTTTGTGAAACTTATACGTTTTCCATAGCAAAGCTGTTCCACCATTAATTTTTACATAAGTTATTTCCTTATTATCCATTTTGATTTAATAATTCAAGCAAATTAAATTAAAAGGAGTAAGTATTTGCAAGAATGCAATGACAAGTTAACATGAATATTTAAAATTTTTATTTAATGGCATCCTAGAATGCCATCACTAAATTACCCAAAATTACTAACCTAATAAAACTCCTTATTTAAATCTATTTGGATTCAACAACTATACCTACGCATTAGCTCGTTGCACTCATGGCCGTTAAATATCCAGCAGCACTTATGATGATGACGACTTTAGAGAAGGAAGGGTGCGATTTCTTAAGATAATACCCATGTTTTAACATTCGTACCCTTCGTTCTCTAACCAGAAGAAAAGAAATTGTTTTTATGGTTCCGTGTCTCAAAAGGAAAAAACCGTCTGTCTGTCAGTCTGTCAAGACCCTTTTTCTCAGGAATGCATGGAGATATCAAGTTGAAATTATTATCATATTCGTAGGTATTACGGTCCCTTGGAGCTCTAAACAATCAAGTGCAATAAAAAAAAACCGGTCAAGAGCGAGTCGGACTCGCGCACCGAGGGTTCCGTTCCGATTTCTGAAAAATTATGCTGTTTAGAGACATCGTTTTTTGTTTTTCCTGTAATCTTTACATAAACTTCTATCACATAGAATAATTTCAGATTTTTCTCTTAGCAAACTTCGGAGATAAGCGGGGGGGAACTGTTTTTTTTTTTAATTTTTCATCAGAAGTCGAAAACTGTAGGGCCTAAAAAAAAGAAAAAAAATGTTTGAGAATGTGCAAATAGCGCTCTTTCATATGATACTCCACATGCCCCAGTAGCTCTACTTTGAATTTTTAAGACCCCCTTTCAGTCCCTATTGCAAAAAAATATAAATATTTTTATTTCTTTCTTATTTGCTAATAGTTGGGTAAACGTCACCTAAAACTGTTTCAAATTTCAAGTTGATAGCATTAGTAGTTCTCGAGATATCCAGCTGTGACAGACAGACAGACAGACAGACTTAGTCACACCAGAAGGGTTCCTTTTTTACCATTTTGGTACGGAACCCTAATACGGCCATTTATGCGACATATTTTGATACTCGCGAGTAAATCAAAACGTACAGGGTACCTAAGTATTTCCTGTTGACTTAGAATCATGAAATTTGGCAAGAAGCAAGATTTCACAGTACAAGCAAAGGAAAAATTCCGTTAATTGTTAATACTAATTAACATTTTACGGAATTTTTCCTTTACTAGTTTTATCACATAAAAATAGTTTTTTGCGATTACAAACTTAAATTTGCGGTTGGAGAATTGACCGTGACGTATATCAATGTATGGGAGAACATGTTTTTCTACTACAATGTTTTGTAAATGGGATAAATTATTTTCAACTACGGAACCCTTCATTGTGCATGATCCGACACGCACTTGGCCGGTTTTTTCTTTTAATTGCGACACGACTCATTTGATAAAAAGAGTTTAGCTAGGCTCAGAAAGAAATTACCGTTTTACATAGAAAAAATCAAACAATTTTATTTAAAAGAAACATTTTCGGTGCACTTTTCCCATTTTAATGAAAGTTCGTTGATGCCTCTGCAATGGAAATCCTGGAGACGGGAATCGATGAGTTTTTTAAAAAGGCGTTTTTCACCTTCTCGTTGCATTTGAAATTTTTCTCCGGGGCTTATTGTTGAGATCAAAATTTCCAGAACGGAAGCGATCAAACCAAAAACGCCCCGTGCATTCACTTGCGGTAGGTACCTTGTCCACGTCGTTAGTACTGCGCACTGTCTATGCTGCGTTGGTACATTATGGAACTCTTATTCGAAAATAGCGCGCTTTTGAGTTTTCCGTGGTTACAGAAACATCGTTATCAGAAAAATCGAAAGGCGGAAAAACAAATGAACAACTGTTTTTTTTTAAATATTGTGCTATATTATAAAATTAATTTGCATTTAAAGTTCTAAATAGAATGAAAGATCGGCTAGTGTGAAGAAGACAGTAGCCGGTATCAAAAATCGGCAATTTCATAGGTTCATATGACAGATAACTTCTAACGAGTTGTTTGATTTGATTTCATTGCGATACAGCATGGAAACGACACCCATGACGAAAAATTTGGAAATTTTCGCAGCCGCCATCTTGGATTTTCATTTTGACCCCACTATTGTTTTCAGCACCCTAAAAAACCATGGAAACGACACCCATGACGAAAAATTAGAAAACTTTCGCAGCCGCCATCTTGGATTTTCATTTTGACGCCACTATCGTTTTCAGCACCCTCTAAAACCACGGAAACGACACCCATGACGAAAAATTAGAAAACTTTCGCAGCCGCCATCTTGGATTTTCATTTTGACCCCACTATCGTTTTCAGCACCCTCTAAAACCATGGAATCGACACCCATGACGAAAAATTTGAAAATTTTCGCAGCCGCCATCTTGGATTTTCATTTTGACGCCACTATCGTTTTCAGCACCCTTTAAAACCACGGAAACGACACCCATGACGAAATATTAGGAAATTTTCGCAGCCGCCATCTTGGATTTTCATTTTGACCCCACTATCGTATTCAGCACCCTTTAAAACCACGGAAACGACACCCATGTCGAAAAATTTGAAAATTTTCGCAGCCGCCATCTTGGATTTTCATTTTGACCCCACTATCGTTTTCAGCACCCTCTAAAACCATGGAATCGACACCCATGACGAAAAATTTGAAAATTTTCGCAGCCGCCATCTTGGATTTTCATTTTGACCCCACTATCGTTTTCAGTGACCTCAAATATCACGAAATTGACACCCATGGCGAAAATCTAGGAAATTTTTGCAGCCGCCATCTTGGATTTTCATTTTGACCCCACTATCGTTTTCAGTGACCTCAAATATCACGAAATTGACACCCATGACGAAAATCTAGGAAATTTTTGCAGCCGCCATCTTGGATTTTCATTTTGACCCCACTATCGTTTTCAGTGACCTCAAATATCACGAAATTGACACCCATGACGAAAATCTAGGAAATTTTTGCAGCCGCCATCTTGGATTTTCATTTTGACCCCACTATCGTTTTCAGTGACCTCAAATATCACGAAATTGACACCTATGACGAAAATCTAGGAAATTTTTGCAGCCGCCATTTTGGATTTTCATTTTGACCCCACTATCGTTTTCAGTGACCTCAAATATCACGAAATTGACACCCATGACGAAAGATTAGGAAATTTTCGCAGCCGCCATCTTGGATTTTCATTTTGACCCCACTATCGTTTTCAGTGACCTCAAATATCACGAAATTGACACCCATGACGAAAATCTAGGAAATTTTTGCAGCCGCCATCTTGGATTTTCATTTTGACCCCACTATCGTTTTCAGCGACCTCAAATATCACGAAAATGACACCCATGACGAAATATTAGGAAATTTTCGCAGCCGCCATCTTGGATTTTCATTTTGACCCCACTATCGTTTTCAGTGACCTCAAATATCACGAAATTGACACCCATGACGAAAATCTAGGAAATTTTTGCAGCCGCCATCTTGGATTTTCATTTTGACCCCACTATCGTTTTCAGTGACCTCAAATATCACGAAATTGACACCCATGACGAAAATCTAGGAAATTTTTGCAGCCGCCATCTTGGATTTTCATTTTGACCCCACTATCGTTTTCAGTGACCTCAAATATCACGAAATTGACACCCATGACGAAAAATTAGGAATCTTTCGCAGCCGCCATCTTGGATTTTCATTTTGACCCCACTATCGTTTTCAGCGACCTCAAATATCACGAAAATGACACCCATGACGAAAAATTAGGAAATTTTTGCAGCCGCCATCTTGGATTTTCATTTTGACCCCACTATCGTTTTCAGTGACCTCAAATATCACGAAATTGACACCCATGACGAAAATCTAGGAAATTTTCGCAGCCGCCATCTTGGATTTTCATTTTGACCCCACTATCGTTTTCAGCACCCTCTAAAACCATGGAATCGACACCCATGACGAAAAATTTGAAAATTTTCGCAGCCGCCATCTTGGATTTTCATTTTGACCCCACTATCGTTTTCAGTGACCTCAAATATCACGAAATTGACACCCATGACGAAAATCTAGGAAATTTTTGCAGCCGCCATCTTGGATTTTCATTTTGACCCCACTATCGTTTTCAGTGACCTCAAATATCACGAAATTGACACCCATGACGAAAATCTAGGAAATTTTTGCAGCCGCCATCTTGGATTTTCATTTTGACCCCACTATCGTTTTCAGTGACCTCAAATATCACGAAATTGACACCCATGACGAAAAATTAGGAATCTTTCGCAGCCGCCATCTTGGATTTTCATTTTGAGCGTAATCACATCCTCTCAAAAAAAAACCAGAGCATAAGAAGTTATGCCCCTCCGTATTTTTTTTTTTTTGCGTTGGCATAACGTTTTTTTGTTACGTGACGATTTCTACCAGTTTATTCCTACTTCAAGCCGCGTTGAAGATTTATTTTTAAAAAATAACACATTATTGTTATGTATATAAATTAACTGGACATCACTAACAGCACAATACAGTCAGTGGTGTCGTGGGGAATAGTAGTTTCTGTCATTCCCGACGACACCACCAGTGGTGTCGTTTTCAGTGGTGTCGTGGGGAATGAACGAAATGATCCACCGGCCCTTACTGCAGTAGGGCTCGGAAGATGCCATCCAGTCCTGCGGACTTATATGGCTGGAAGGAGTCTATAGCCCATTTTATCCGGTCTTCTGTTACTATATTGTGTGCTCTAGATCAGTCTTGATCCGTTGGGGTCCATCCTGGTTCAGCCTCCCACCTACTGTCCTCTAGGAGTTTACAATGTACGACTTTAACCACCTGAATGAGGCCGGGCCATTATTAAATAGCCGTCCGTGTGTCATCATAACTGTAACTATTTTACAAAAAAAAAAACAACCGACTCCCAAAAAAAACAGTACAAAGTGAAAAATAACTTTAATTTCGGAAGTCGGTGTCTTTGGTTTTTTATTTAGTTTCGTTTTTTCTTTGCCACCGACTTCCGAAATTAAAGTTATTTTTCACTTTGTACTGTTTTTTCGGGAGTTGGTTGTTTTTTTTTGTAAAAAGTTTTTATTTTTCACTAAAAATACGTAAGTATTAAATTATTGAAGCTAAGTATTAAATTATTGAAGAACTTGAAGATATTTATATGCGACCATTTCAATTAAAAACTTTGCAAAAAAACAAATACGTCGCGCTAAGTCGTGTCAGAAGTTTGGTAGGCGTAGTTTTATGTTGACGGAGATAACGAGGCTTCGACATCTGCCTTCTGACAATCAAGGCCACACATAACATACAACTTAAGTAGCGCAATTTGAAGCGGCATATAGTTACCATTAAATCATTTATAGCCAGAGTGCACCTCATGACAATTCCAATAAGCCCAAACACGGCTAGGATACTTATATTGTTTTATTACTGAGTTCCGATGGTACCATTTTCATCAGAACCATTTATTTAAAGCTTCGTCATAGTCGCTTTACTTATCTCCACCCGTGAAATACGTATTATCGTTGAAGAGTTCCCGTGGCCATCTGTGGTCTTCTTCATCAGTTCCACTTCACCAGAAGATACTTTCTGAATGCAAACGCTTGATTTGTTGATGAAAATACCAAAATCGCTATATGTATGCCTATAATATTTGAGGAGTTCTCTCGATTCCTCATGGATCCCATCATCAGAACTGGATTTTGATAAAAATCACCAATCAGGAAGTATATCCTTTCAAATAAAAAAATAATTTTCCGAATCGGTTTATAAATGAGTAGGTACTGAGGTAGTGAAGTATTAGTACTAAAAATTAAAAAAAAAATACAACCGAATTGAACCTCCTCCTTTTTTTGAAGTCAGTTAAAAATAAATAGTCAGTAAGCCTTACTTTAAATAACACTTTTTAAATATGTAATTATTAAACTAGTAAGTATATAACTATTATGAAACAATCGCAAATGAGTTAATACAGTGTTTAATTGCTTATTAGGTAATCCTATTCTAAAACTAAAATCAGAAGTTAGTTTATTACAGGTATTCTGCCCCTGAATTTATATTCAGAGCAATTTTTTAATGTGCTAGCCAGTAAGGATGATCACCGGAAGTATACCTACCATTTTTTTATTAACAACAGGTACATAAGTAGGTACCTACCTCAAAACACGGCGGGCAAACAAAACTATTTTTTACTTACATTATGTTAGAAAACTGCAGTTATCGTGCCTGCAGGAACTATTTCAATAATGTTGGATCAATATTCAGTCTTCTAGACAATCTGATCTATGATGAATACCAGGTATGACACTACGACATAATTTATCAATAGGCGATTACTATTTGCGTACCTACTTATCTATGTATACCTAACCCCCCCCCCCACCTCCTACCTACCTATATACTACCTACCTATGTACTACCCAATATACCTAAGTAACTACTACCACAGCTACTACAATGTTGCTGGCGTAACACTAGTAGTATTCCATCAACTCAAACAATTAATGATTATAATTCTTGTTATTGTTGATAACACTGGAACAAACAGATTATAATAGCGTAAACCTCATCCATCAATTTATGATCAATATCTGCAATGTATAATCGGCATTGATTTGTAATAAAGACTTTGATACACAAGTAGCTATTTGGTAATCTCTATAATTATCTTCCTAACTGGCTTGGGTCTATTAAAATATTCAGAATATTAACGAAATCACAGTCGATAAGTCGTCCTCGGAGCATCATGGATAAAAAATATACAGCCCTGGTGCTAGCATTCTTGGTAGCTGCAGCTGATGCCAACTCTATCAACTTGAAAAGTCAGCCAACATCGCAGCTGTTGGAAGCGAGGTAAGTTATGTTTTAGCAAAGATTTTAAGATGGCTAGGCAGGGCATGTGGGTTTAATCTAGTCAGACCGTGGACAATATTAACAACAGGACACGAAACGCTATAGATATCTTTCGATTCTCTCGCCGCCGTCACCCATTTTGTCAAAAACTGAGCCTATTACTTATTTATTAATTTAATCACAGTTCATGATAGGGATTCGAGGGCCTAACGATGAAGAACAAAGAAAAACGTAGGTCAAGAGCGTACGGATCACGCTGTGGGTTCCGTAATCACTATGGCGACGATAACCGACCTATACGACTAAGTACATAATGATAATGTATTATTGATTTGGTTAAAATAAAGCATTTTCTGAATAACTTACCTACGTAATAGTTAGCTAAGTGAGTATTTTAGATTAGGTTTTTATTACATAGTGTACATAATTAATTTGTTTGAGTCAAACGCGAATAAAAAACTAAGAATCACGCAAAAACTACCAAGCTTATTTTTATGAAACCGTGGCTCTATAGATAATTGAATTATTTCTCTTTTAGTACCTACTTATACTTGTTTTAATGTAATACCTTTTGTTAGCTTCTGCCCGCGACTTCGTCCGCGTGAAATTTCTTGTGCTTCCCGACCCACCCCGTCGCATTGCGTCGCATCGCCTGGCCGCGCTATTACTTCGTTAGCGCTTAGCGTCCTTTCTGACTATTGTTAGGGTACCGTAGTCAACAAGGAACCCTTATAGTTTCGCTATGTCCGTCCATCTGTCTCTGTCTGTCCGTCCGCAGCTTAGCTCAGAGACTCTTATAGGCAGACCGTTTAACTCGCGTATCGCCTGCGCGGTAAGAAGGGAGCGAGGGGAGATGTTAGCGGTTGGGTGAAAGGGGTGCGCGGAGCAGAGAGCTGCTCCGCGCAGGCGATACGCGAGTTAAACGGTCGGCCATTTTCAACGCTCTGCTTAGCGCCGGGAGTTGAAAATCCAACAATGTGTTTTTGTTAGGTTAGATTCTCGAAGCTCGGCTCAACACCGAGAGTTGAAAATCCAGTACGCGATAAAATCCCGCTGCGAATTTTTTACGTCCTTGCGAACGTCGGCTTACGCTCGAATAACGACGGGCGGCGGCGTGCACTACGGAACCTTATTGCTGCGCGTGGTCCGACACGCCTGTTTTTATTTATTTTTGCTCGGCTCTTAAGGGCCCTAGCGTGATGTTAAATAGCCATCATCGGCATCATCGCCTGCCCGCGCTATTACTTCGTTTGCGTTTAGCGTTCCTTCTTACTGCGTGGCGTGGCGCATAACCCGGGAGTGCTGCGACACCTGGAACTTTGCGTGCCTGACCGGTACGAGTGGAGGCGGCGGCGCCCGCCCCTGCTTGCTGTGCCGGCAGTCAGAACCAACTTACTGGCGAGGACTCCTCTCACGAGAGCCATGCGTGTGGTGAACGAGGTTCACGAGAGGGTTGATGTATTGTGTTGCAACTTGAGTGAATTCGCAAAAGCTGCATTATATGTACATAATATATTTAGATGTAGGTTAAGATTTATTATGTAATTTAATAGGATGTAGATTAAGGATTTAGCATGTAAGGCCACTCTGAATACTAGCATTTACGTGTGTTTAACGCCTGGAAATGCGCTAACTCTAGGTATTCGTCTCCGCCTGAGGGGACGTACTGAATTAGCATTTCTATATAAGCTATGTGGGGTATCATTATGAAAGAGCGCTGTTTGCACATTCTCAAACATCTTTTTTTATTTTTTTTTAGGCCGCAGAGATTTCGACTTTTAATGAAAAATGTAAAAAATACACCCCCCCACCCCCCTAATTCCCGAGGTTTGCATAGAGAAAAATCTGAAATTATTGTATGTGATAGAAGGTTATATAAAGATTACTTACAGAAAAAATAAAACGATGTCTTTAAATAGCACACTTTTTCAGAAATCGGAACGGAACCCTCGGTGCGCGAGTCCGACTCTCTCTTGACCGGGTTTTTTAACTTAATAATATTCTTACAGCCGTGATTGGGGTGATCTCGGACAATCTGCTACGGTGAACGACTATGTGGACAACACCATTGACATGCTCGTGCCCTTCATCCAGAAGCATGGCCTGGACCCCATGGAGCTGCCGGAAGTTATCGAGGGTTTTGAAGTGGTAAGTTGTTTTTTTTTTCTGAAGACAGAACTGGTTGTTGTTGTTGTTGTAAGTAGGTACAGATTACTAAGTTGTGGCCCGAATTAAAAAAGGTCTACGGTAAGGAGTGGACTGCGACAAAGGCTGCGTGATAGGCTTAGTAGCAAGGATCGATCTACTTAGCTATTTTTAGCTTCCGTACTTTAAAAGGAAAAACGTAACCCATAATACTATAGGATTACTTCGTTGTCAGTCTGTCAAGGCCCTTTTTCTCAGGAACGCGTGGAGGTATCAAATTGAAATTATCATCAAATACGTAAGTGGGTCTATGGTGCCTTGGAGTTCTAAAAAAGTTTCTAAGTTAACGCAATAAAAAAATACGGCCATTTATGTGACATGCCTACTTTGATACTCGCCAATAAATCAAAACAAATTTCATGATCCTAGGTCAACGGGGTACTTCCTGTCCTGTTGACATAGAATCATGATATTTGGCAAGAAGCAAGGTATCACAGCACAAGTAAATGAAAAAGTTCGAAAATTAGTTTTATAGGTACTTACAATTTTTTTATTTTGGGGTTACAAGCTTTTTGCAGTTGGAGAATTGAAGGTGACGTACCTATATATGGGAGAACATGTTTTGCAACTACAATGTTAAGTTTGTTTTTGGGATAAATCCTTTTCCAATATGGAACCCTTCATTGTGCGTGGTCTGTCATGCAATTGGCCGGTCTTTTTTGCCTATTCAAGTCCAGCCCAATTAACCAATGGCTTCCAACTAGTATCTACCTATTCGTCCATATCTTATGACTTCATGAGTCATGTCATGGCCCTCTCCTTCCATATTAACATAATAGCTACATTATTTGAGCTTATCTTTAGTATTAAGATTATAAATATTGATTGATAATGATATAATTAACGTGACCAATGTTTTTCTTCTGGTGTTGTTTTAGAGGCCCTTGCTGATTACGTACAGCGCGTGGTTGAAGATCCATGATGGTTACATGACTGGTCTAGTGAACGTGTCCCGCTCTGGCGACCAGCAGGTTAACTATTTCGCCAAAATGTTGCGCGTGCGAGTGCAGCTGCAGTTTACTAATCTTCAGGTTAGTTCTGACTGTTCTGAGTTTTATTCTGCCCATGGGCCTCTGATTTGGCTTCACTTGCCGTCGAGAATTAATATGATATCTCTCAGGCACGGGTTTCCTCACGATGTTCCTCACCGTTTTTTTTTTTTGTAGCAAAACTTATCTTTAGTCATTCGTATTTTACTCGTTGCAGTTCATATACAAGTACTTGGTGAAAGTGATGAACCTAGGACCCACGGGTGGCATCATTGCCACTCTCAGCCGCTTCGTTGTCATTGTCGACATTCTTCTTGACTTCAACAATGACGAAATTCAGCTTCAACAGTTCCGGCTCACCGACATCGGGTTTGTTATTTTTTAAATATTGTATCGTAATAATAAAGTACGTACCTACCTATACAGTGTGCCCAACCCGCATGGTGAATTACAGCCCGGTTCCTGTTATAGAGAGGTGGTCTTGTTCATGTAGTGGGAAAATTACCTAGCTTATGCTTCTTTATATCTGGGTAGACGGCCGAGCTGGTGGTCGTGGCATCCGAACCGCTGAAAGTGCACATTGTACTTTTACTACACTAGTCAACTTTATTCTATAACCTAGGTATTGTTTTTTCTCAGCCGTCTTCGCGTGCGTTTCACCGGCAACATTCTCACTGACTGGCTGGTGAACCCCGTACTCAACGTGTTCCTCAGAATCTTCGACACCATCATCATAAAGGTTGTGGAAATCAACATCCGAAGAGCTGTTCAAGATGAAATCGATTCTATTAACTCCGGTGTTAAAGATGTTATCAAAGCCATTGAAGCATTTAATTAGTTAAAAATTAGTAACAAATTCCTTTTACTGATTTTAAACTGTTATTACTTACTGCTAAGTAGGTACATAAGATAACAATGCTGATATTATTAATTAAAATTAAACAATGATAAATGAGAGTCTGTTTATTTATTTAATAAACCATTTACATACCTACCTACATATAGGGTGACTGGTAATTAGTGACCGATACCTAAACGCATGATTGTGCTCATAATAACAAACAACTTTTACTATGGGAGCAAACCCTGAAACCGCGAAAAAAAAATCAGCTGCCCCATACAATTCATGTTCGCATAAGTCGTCAAAATGTAGGGAGCAGCTGATTTTTTTTTCGCGATTTCAAGTTTGCTCCCATAGTAAAAGTTGTTTGTAATCATGAGCACAATCATGCGTTTAGGTATCGGTCACGAATTACCAGTCACCATATATACTTATACCTAATCTATAGGTACAGTAGCAGCCAGAAGTCGACTAGCAATCTCACAAAACCATGGCATAGCAATGTTAGTTTACTTATGACCTTCTTCGGCGCCGCAGCCCGTATAGGTATTAGCGCCGCAGCCCGTATAGCGCAG
The DNA here is from genome assembly GCA_905163495.3 of Cosmia trapezina. Lineage (NCBI taxonomy): Eukaryota > Metazoa > Arthropoda > Insecta > Lepidoptera > Noctuidae > Cosmia > Cosmia trapezina. Next base: position 17,671,696 of record LR991022.1, on the reverse strand, counting down.
GCGATAATGGTCATTGCGGTGTAAGTGGACTTCTGGCCGTTGACTGTACATATTAATATCATAAAGAGGTAAAATTTGTAAGTTTGTATGTAGGGGGTAATGTCCGGAACTAATGATCCAAGTGTTGGGCAAGAAATTTTACGCTGACGAAGTCACGGGCAGAAGCTAGTTAAATAATAAAATGTTTGATGAAGGACCTCTTAGGGATCAAAGTCATTGAAGCATTTAATTAGATAGTAACGAATTTCTTTTCCTGATTTGGTAACTGTTAAGTATTAATTATCGTCTACTTAAGATAACGATGCTGATATTATTACTTAATTAAAACTAAACAATAATAGGGGAATATATGGATAGGAAGGAATCCAGGAAATGACTTGTTTGGATTATGGGTAGGTAGGTTTATGGAAAAAGGTTCATAGGTTACGGGAGGTCAGCTCAAAGCGGCCACCTTAACTTTGAGTAAAAAAAAACCTAGTAAACGATAGACTTCTGAAGAGAATTTTATACTAACAGCCAGAGAATTTATTAAATTCTCATAATGTGAAATTAATATTCGCGCAAAAAAAATAACCATGTGATTTGTAAATTACGAAAACTTGTCAAAAAACCGCTTTGCCCGAGTGGCCGCCCAAAGCGGCCATGGGGGTGGGGGCAACGTGGCCACCCCAAAAGTAAACAAGAAATGGATTTGTTTTTTGTTGAAAAATAGTGTGCTTGACAAAATAAAAATACCAAAAATATTTTAAAATGTTATTTTTTATTATTTAACATTTTTAATAAATAATCAGCATTTTATACTTTACTTTAATTACAATCTGTCTTGAAGGTAATTTAACTTAATTGTTATAATAGGTCTTTACCTATGAAATTGCCGTTTTGTATGAAAAAATTTAAACGAATTTTTTTCATGTATTTATTTGTATTAATCGAAGTAATCACCCATGCAATCAATGCATCTTTGCCAACGCAGGGGCAGTTTATTGATGCCCTTCTTAAAGAAATCAGCTGGTCGGGAGGCAACAAATTCTTCAAAGGCATTTTGTACTGCCTCTCGGGTATTGAATTTTTTTCCCGCCAAGAAGTTATCCAAATTCTGGAAAAAGTAGTAGTCTGTAGGCGCAAGGTCTGGTGAGTAGGGCGGATGACGGAGAGCTTCCAACCCCTGTTCTTGCAACTTGGAGACCGTCTGCTGTGCAGTATGAGGTCGCGCGTTGTCGTGCAGGAGCAGCGGAGACGAGCGATTGACCAATGCTGGTTGGAGATGTGCCAGCTTCTCCATCATTGTGTTCAGTTCTTCACAGTACACATCTGCAGTAATGCTCACCCCGTTTGGTAAGAAGCTGTGATGAATCACACCGGCGCTAGACCACCAAACAGTGACCATCACTTTTCTAGGGGTAAGTTTTCGTTTAGGGGATTGTTTAGGTGCTGAACCAGGATCCAACCAACTTGCTGAGTGCTTGCGGTTATCAAACAGAATCCATTTTTCATCGCAGGTAACAATGCGGTTCAAAATTTCTTCATTTGTGTGTCTGTTGAGCAGTGCAAGGCACGTCTCGACGCGTACTTCGCGCTGGCGATCATTGAGTTCGTGGGGCACCCATTTGTCAAGCTTTTTTTTCCTTGCCAATTTGACGCAAATGGACCAATATTGTTTTGACGCTAACGTCGAAAGCTGCTGCTAATTCAGCCGTAGATTGTGTATCATCACCTTCCACAATCGCCTTTAATTCGTAATTGTCGACCAAAGTCTTCGGACGACCGCGAGGTTCATTTTTCAGGTCGAAATTTCCAGAACGGAAGCGAGCAAACCAATAACAGGTGGTGCGTTGGTTTGTAGTGTTAGCTCCGTAAACGTCGTTGATGTTGCGTGCCGCTTGTGCCGCGTTGCTGCCACGACGGTACTCATATTCCATAATTACTCGAATTTTTAACGTACCCATGATGACGAAAAACATTGAAATGCGATGAAAATGTAACACTAATCAATAAACAAATGACTACTTTTGGAAAAAAAAATCCGTTTTTAAAATAAAATTAATTTGAAATTAGAATTCTTAGCCAAACAAAAATTATTTTGATTTAAAATGGCCAGTACTGCAGAACGGCAATTTCATAGGTAAAGACCTAATATTTAGTTTAAAAACTTCTATTATACTATTAGAAACATTAAATCAGGTTTAGTTTTTGAGAATATTTAACATAATCAACAGTAAGTCTTAGGTACTTAATTATTTCAACAGTCTTAATATATGCTATGAAAATGAATGCTCTGTGGCGGGATCGACGTTGGTAGTCGGTCCCGCAACCGGAGTTGGGCTATCCGCAACCTGCCCACCCGCTCGGCTTGCAAGAGAGAGTGCCTGGCAGACTGGGTCGTCCCACTGCTGATGTACGTATACTACGCGTTGGGCCGATCCGGCCTCCCCCCAGTTATTTTTATTATAAGTTCACAAATGATAAAACATAAATGATTTATTTTAAAACTAGTTGAGGTCGGCGTTTCCTATCTGACTACTCTGAGAAGAAACACCGAAACAAACTCAGAGGTCCCAGTCTCTTTTAAAGTCCAGATATAATCTTGGTCAGATCATGTGAAGACCATCTAGATTCCTGTCTGAAATGGTCTTTTGAGGAAAGAACCACACATATTGAGAGGACCTGTCCAGTCAGTGCACGCATTTGTTAGGTAATCGTGCAGCTGAACTCAAAACATAAGGAGACAATTCAAAGACATTTGGGTAGGCAACATAAATTACTCAAACTGCCAGACTATGACTAAAACTGAGAAAAGGATAAAATAAAATAAATTGAAAACAATGATCCACGTAGTCTTCACAATAATGAAAAATAGTATAAGTAATACTTTCAAAAGTAAATATTCATGTCGTTGTATATAATATGTACAAAGGTAAGTAAGTATTTAAATCAACATATTGTGTAAAATTGGAGCAGCTCAATCCCAAGCCTTTTTGTCCTCAATATAGTCTTTGACAGTATAAAAGGCCCCATTGAAGTTTGGCATCCAAAGTTATGCCCAAGAACCACCAAGAATACTGTGGTATCTTCGGGAACAATGACATTATACATCTAGACGTTGCCATGATTACAGTGTGAAGTGTGGAAGTGAGACACATATATACGAAATAATTAGGAAAATTGAGACAAAGCATCGTATCTTCTGTCCCTTACGGCGGCGTGCCGTATTTTTGCATGGCACAATTTAAAAATGTTGCCAAACAAAGTAATTTCACTGTTACAAAATTTATCTTACTTCTTAATTTAACATTTTTGGACAGTTTTTGCATTGTGCGAATGTATTGACATGGGTTTCAGTCCAAAATATGGAAGATTTCTTACGTAAAACCTCATTTCTCATACCATATAACCTAGAAAAAGTATAATATTGCTGTCTCATGACCGGCCACACGGTGGCTCGATCTAGATGTATATTATCGAAGTTCGGGAATAAACTCTTCACCCTTTATGAGAACACTAGTTTTCACTTGTCTAACATGAAGTAGGTACCTATCGTAAACTTAATACACCAGTTTTTTTCTCGTTAAGAAGTAGGTTATTAACATTAAACCTACGACATTAAACCAGTTAACTACTTTTGCGGGGGCGCTATTGTCAGTAACCAGCTGCTGACGTTTGAGTTTAAATAAAAGTGAAGTGTCATCTGCAAACAACATTTTAACATGAATAAGAATAAGAATAATTTATTTGCTGAAAATATAGGTTTTACCAGATGTAAAAATTGGTGGTTTAAGTACATTCCATATTTTGCCTGTTTAGGGCATGCAAATTAGTTCTTAATAATAGGTGCAACAAAGAATAATACCACCACAGCTCTGTACCATGCCTGCAGCGTTTTACCCTCGAGTATGACGGAATCAAACAGCTTCTGGAGGGCCTTAACAACGGGTTTTTTTATACTTTTGTCTGACAAGCACTCTACATAATAAAATTCATAAGGTATTTTCTTACTGTCAATTAGCCCATTGGCTAAACAGCACAGGTTGAGGTGAAGTAAGCTGTTAATTTGGCTACGAGAAAACATACAAACAGAAACACATACTACGAGAACAAGAAAAAAATTGAAGCACATACTCGTACACGCAGAAATACTTATACAAATAACGGGTGATTCATTTAGAGGTACTTTTTTCATAATTAAAAGAAAAGTGAAAACACAAATTTTATCTGATTATCTTTACTAACTATCATACAAAAGAACCATTCATGACATGTATTTTTTTAAAGATTATTTCTTTAAAATGTTGGCGATAACTGCGGCTAACATGGTCCGTTCTGAAGTTCCAATTTTCTAGACGCGTCCGAGCATTTCGAGTGGTATTTGGCGAATATCGCGAGTAATGTTGGCTTCCTATTCCTCAATCGTATCCGAGTTATCCATGTAGACTTTGGACTTTACATAGCCCCAAAGGAAAAGTCTAGAGGTGAGATATCACACGATCTAGGCTGCCAATTCAACGGTCCGAAGCGAAAAATTAACTGTGCACAGAATTGTTCTCGCAATTGGAACTTCAGAACGGACCATGTTAGCCGCAGTTATCGCCAACATTTTAAATAAATAATCTTTAAAAAATACATGTCATGAATGGTTCTTTTGTATGATAATAAATATAATCAGATAAAATTTGTGTTTTCACTTTTCTTTTAATTATGAAAAAAGTACCTCTAAATGAATCACCCGTTACATAACACCTTTATTTTGAGATTCGCGACAATCGAGTAAATGAAGATATTAACATCTGAAGTCATTATTTAATGGAGATAAAAAACTTTCATGGTGCGCTAGATGACTTTCGTGGACAAATAACCACGAAAGTTGTGCCACGATAGTTAGGAAAATTTCACATTTTTGAGAATTACTATTAAAGTTACAGGTAAATTAACGAACAAAGTACTTGGGAATAATCTCGAAGATCTATCTTATTCCTTCATTCAAAATGAGTTGGAAAATTGTAAACATTATCCTTCAAAATTTGCGCATGAAAGTTTCTTGACCAAGGCTACTTGAAAATATTCAAAGGTTAACTTATCTCATATTTTTTTTGTTTATAAGCAATGAATGTATTTGTCTCCCCCACTGATGCCGGGACAGTACTGAGCGTCCGCGCAACTAAAAAGTGTAGCGACAAGTTGCCCCTCTTGGAAGATAGGTGCAGTTTTGTTGCGCCCTCGCGAAAGTAGGAAAATCGTGTGACAGAGACATAATGCCTATTAACTATTGTACATTAAGAGATACAATTAATATTCTTTGATCATTATGATGCCTAATTAAATACGATCAATTTGATGTATTACATTATATGCTTATGAATAGAATACAAAAGTTATCAAAGTTTGCCGTGAGCGCGAACAGAGTGTGACGCGCGGAGAACACCGATTTTGCTCCCGTTTTGGACACTAGATATTTTTTTAAATAAATATTATAAATAATTTTAGATGTGTATTGTTGAAATTGTACACATAAATAAACAAAGAGTAATCTGTATTTGGTCCTAAGACTGAATATTTAATAGTTTAGGAATTAAGACCGTGTGACCGCGTTTTGAGGGACCTCGAAGAACTACCCTACATATTGCGTACAGGCTCGACTTCAAACGATGGGCAGCGAGAAGTAATGAGGACAAAGAAATGTTGCCGAACAGAAAACAATCTATTCAAAATAAATTCAAAGATCAGCTCAATCTGTTGATTGATATTGTAAAACAAGGCTCGGGAACTACCAATGACGGGAATACCGCAAGAAAGTTTTTCGAGTTTCCCAATAAAACTGCAGCTATTACCGGGTTGGACGAAGATCTTATTAAAAGATTTGCTGTGATTTTGCAAGCGATAACATCTGGCGAGAAGATCGACGTAATAAAATTTAAAGATTTTGCCCGCAAAACAGCAGAAAAGTACGTGGAATTGTACGACTGGTACTACATGTCGTCAACCGTACATAAATTACTAATACACGGGGCTGACATAATCGAGAAAAATGATATTGTGCCGATTGGGACTCTCTCGGAAGAAGCCTCAGAGTCTCGAAACAAAGATTTTAGGAGGTTCCGGGAACATCATTCGCGGAAAAGAAGCAGGCAAGATTGTAATCAAGATATCTTAAATATGCTTATTGTTTCTTCGGATCCTTTCCTAAGTGCACAAAGGCCTAAGTTAGATGCCAAAAGAAAGCAGAGCTTTTTTGCTGAAACTCTCGAATTAATTCAGTTTCAGGAAAGTGAGTTCGAGTTTTTAGATATATCCAATCTGGATTCTGACTCAGAATTGGAGTCCGACAACGACAGTGATAAGGAAAATGTTTAATATTTGATTTCATTTTTTCTATTTTTTTAAATATTTTTCTTGTTTTATATAGTCTTAATATTTGGGTTAATAAAATTATTTATAATTAACAATGTTCTTAATTAAGTCACTAAAAGGAACCGTTTCATACGTAAAAATAAGTAAAAATATTTTGACGATTTTTAAAAAAAAAATTAGCAGCGAAAACCGTTATATGACATATGTCAAAAAATCATAAATAATTAGTACTATAACCACCTGTAAGGATATTACGGTTTTCCTTGCTGTTTGCGAGATAATTAACTTTTTTATACTAGCTTCATACAAATTTTTCGTAAAAAAATTATAATTCCTTCGTTTTTGTCCAGAATTAACTCCGGTGTCATTTTTGAATATAGTAACAACTAATAGAAGCAATATCCAGGAAAAAATCCGGCACTTGCAGATAGAAATCCCTAAGTCTATGAAAGCCGATTTACAGCCCACTGTGTGACGGCGTCTTTGCAGGTACTCAAATCACGCACACATAGATCGGTAGGGTGCTTCACTTTCGATATGCGTGGTGCGGAGTCCATCTTTTTTTATAAGTCTATGATTCTATGGGCATAAATCGACTTAGCGAAGATTACGTGTGACTCCGGACTACGGGATTTTTAATTTGTCTGTCTTTTTCTGATTTCAAATGAGAATATATTCTTGTTTTAGAATATAAGGATATCCTATCCTTATCTAAGGATTTTTCAATATTCGGGCCGGGCCATTCGGGCTCAGTTTTTAATTTTTTAAACTTCAGATGTGTGATGTGTGTGTCACTGTCATAGAGTAAAGTAATATATCGGCTAGTCACTGTCAATATCATCTCAGATTGTCAATGTCAAAGTGCACATGTTTTTATGTTTCAATATAATTATTTAGTTGAATTCTTTTGATTTTGCTACTTTTTCAAGCAAATTGAATATTTATATATTCAAACAAAAAATCCTCTGAATATATTGTGTGGTTATAATTGTGTTATAATGGGAAAGGCTAAAAAGTTTAAACCCTCTCAAGTTGGGAAGAATTTAGCTTTAGCAGATCAAATCGAATCAGTAAACTCGGTGAAAAATAAAAACAGAACCAAAGGAAGGAACAGGCAAGATGATGATGAAGAAGTAAGTCTATAACTTGATAAACAGAATATCTATGATACTCGAACCTTTTAACGTCGATCACGAATAATTCACGATTCGAAAGTATTCATACTCACTACATGAATCCTTTGCTTGACTAAAGTTTGTTTTAGTAATACATACCTTTAATGGTGTTTTTTTATTCTTCAGTTCGTAAATGCAGACTTGTCCAAAAAAATCTTAAAAGCCGCAAGAAGGCAACAAGCTGAATTAGGCGATGCTGAAGAAGGCCCATCCCCTGCAAAACATGGGACACTTCCTGCAGTATTTAAAGGTGAGCTAGGTACGGTCAGCAACAGAAGTCGGATAACACTGCTACTTTTTAACATCATCTAAATCTAAATTAACACAAAATGATATGATAACCTGCTTTTTAGCATTTCATTTATTAGATATGAATTCATTTTCTTTAAAATTTACATCTCTTGGCTGTGACAGACAGACACAAGGTGATCTTAATAAGGGTTCCAGTTTCTACTTTTGAGATAGCGAACCCTAAAAACGTAAGAAAATTTGAATTTCGTGGCTACCCTGGCGCTTTCACCTTAAGTGCGGGTTTAGGTCACACAGTGCTATAAAATTAAATAACCAATTTCTCCCACAGATGCAGACTCCGATGATGATACTGGATCAGATAGAGATGACTTGGAGCCAGACACTTATTATGATAATGTAGAAATAAATGAAGAAGATGAACAAGCACTTAGAATGTTCATGTCAACTAAACCAGAGAGAACTCGCACCCTAGCAGATATTATAAAAGAAAAGATCACTGATAAGCATACTGAGCTACAGACTCAGTTTTCTGATGTAGAAACATTAAAGTTACAAAACATTGATCCAAGGTAAGTTTTTTGTAAGTCATAAATTCATAATAAAAGGTAGTATTTATTCCTTAAGAAAATGTAGATTGTAATAGAAACTATCAACTTACCATTTCATAATTAGATAAGGTGTTTTTTTTTATTAAGGGAAGGCTGTTCTTTAATAAATGATTGGCATTACACTTTCCAGAATAAAAACTATGTATGAAGGTGTCAGAGATGTATTGCAAAAGTACAGATCAGGAAAACTGCCGAAGGCATTCAAAATGGTTCCACACTTACAGAACTGGGAACAAATATTGTACATCACAGAGCCAACCAGCTGGTCAGCTGCAGCTATGTACCAAGTAAGTTTTTGAAGTGGTTATTATTTTACAAGAAATGTGTTGTGGTGAAAATATTTTTCTGAGATATTTTGATAACCAAAGATTGTTTATAGCAGTGTATTTCTATCAGCAGTGAACCCTGTTACTTGTTCAAGATGAATTTGTAATGTCTTTCTATGGCCAAACCACACTCACATATATTTTTTAAATGTTTTTTTTCTAGGCTACCAGAATTTTCGCATCCAACTTGAAAGAAAAGATGGCGCAACGATTTTATAATTTAGTACTGCTTCCTCGTGTGCGAGATGACCTTGCTGAGTATAAAAGATTAAACTTTCATTTGTACCAAGCATTACGTAAAGCACTCTTCAAGCCTGGCGCTTTCATGAAGGGTATACTATTGCCCTTACTGGAGGTAATTTTAAATTTGTATCATGTTCTTTAATAATAAATAACTTGGTAAACTAATTATCTGCGGTATTTTCTAGGCAGGAGATTGCACACTACGTGAAGCCATCATAGTGGGTTCAGTGTTGGCACGTAACTCAGTACCGGTGTTGCATTCCAGTGCAGCAATGTTAAAGATAGCAGAAATGGATTACACTGGAGCAAGTTCCATATTTTTAAGAATACTCTTTGACAAAAAGTATGCATTGCCATACAGAGTTGTAGATTCAGTTGTTTTCCACTTTATAAGGTGAGGATATGTAATTGTTTTATTTAATCCTGAAAATGAACAGTTTCAAGGGGACTTGTATTTAATATTACTTCTTTGAAACAATATTAGGACCTATTTCCAAATCACATTGCAGTTTTACTGTAAACTGCAATGTGATTTGGGTTGGACCACACTGCAGTTTCAATTTTCCAATGGTGACAAACCGCATGGTTTTCAATAATATGCCATATGTATGTGTAAATAATTCCAGTAAATTTTTGGTATTTTTAGATTTCAAAGTGAACATCGCAATTTACCAGTTCTGTGGCATCAGTCACTGTTAACATTTGTTCAACGTTATAAAGCTGACATATCTACAGAACAGAGAGATGCCCTTTTGGAATTACTCAGGAAACAGTCCCATCCTACTGTCACCCCAGAGGTATCATAAAATGAATTATATAATATAACAATGTAATAAATTACAGATTTCCAAGTGTACTTTAGTGTTGCAAATGTTAAATTTTCTGAGAGTATGTTTGTGTTCTATATGATGTTTATTGTCTATTTACAGATCCGAAGGGAATTACAGGCTGCTAAATGCCGCGATATTGAAGTCAATGAATCTGTAACAAGTGCAATGGTGGTTGAATAAATGTTAATTTTAACAAAATAAAATACAAATTAAAATCAATCTGTTTTATTTTCTTTAAGTACAAAATATCTAACTAAAAGTTAGAAAGATAGTATAAAGTGTTTCAGAACAATATTATTATATCCTTAAATTGGTAATATTTTCAATTTTTATTGGCCTATCAATTTGACTGGTCACCAAATGTATAGGTGGTATAACTGATGATCCACATTCACATTTTCGCCCTGATATATAGTCAAATGAGCCAATTCTATTGTTACATTTCTGACAGTGCAGTTTACCCTTAGTCCACTCCTCATTTTCGACTTTTTCTCTAATCCATTCAGGCACTTTGTCCTCACTGACGTAAATGAACCTCTTTATATCATAACTTGCACATTTTTTTGGATCACATGTAAGAGAACTGTCCAGCAGGATGAATGTATCATCAAATAATATGTGGCGGCATTTGTGGCACTTTATTGCTTGTGAACTCATATTTCATCGCTTCATAAATTGTTTCTTGTAAGGTTGTACAAAGGCGTATATAAATAAATGAATAAATACAGTTAAAGGGTAATTAATGAAAATTAATTCAATAAGAAACTGATTTGATTTGAATCACATGGCTTTCAGAGTTTCGAGTGACGGCTCGGACAATAATTGACAAAATGACAACTGACATTAAAATAGTGATTGACAACTCATGACCTCCATGAGTCACCCATGGATTTAGTATGTACAGTACGGTCGATTTATCTTGGCAGTTACGAACTTCGCGCAGAAGGCGCAGTAATATTTTTTAGGAACCAAATCATAGCGCGCACTCCCGTGCGTTTAACGTTTTTCTAACGCATAATCTGTGAAGTATGAATGAAGTGCGCGCACTGCGTTGAGAAAAACGCATGAGTTGTGTTACCGTAGGCCCCGCCCAGTGCGGCAGAACTAACGCAACGCATTCCACCGCAAGGCAGTGCGCGCGGGCACTTATTATACAGATGGGACACTCCGCAGATTAGGTATGAAGCTACAAGTACCCGACGCGGCGGTCGCATATTATCACTAGAACAGTAGGACTGCCGCGCGCCGCACAGTGGTCCAGGTAGTACGGGCATGCGGAAAATATTATTTTTAAATGAAAAGACGTTGCGTTTCTTCATAATACTTTATTAATTAATAATACTTTATTATTAATAAATCATAAAAAATAAATAAATTTTATAATTATTCAAAATCAATCTGCCTAGGCTTTTCCCAAGTATGTTGGGGTCGGCTTCCAGTCTAACCGGATGCAGCTGAATACCAGTACCTATTTTACATGGAGCGACTGCCTATCTGACCTCCACAACCCAGTTACTGGGTAATTGTACCCCTTGGTAAGACTTGGTAAGACTGGTTGTCAGACTTTCGGGCTTCTGACGACCCGTAACGACTGTCAAAGATCCACGAATAACATCCGGAACCAATGGCTTAACGTGCTTTCCGAGGCACGGAGGAGTCTCGATATGTAAAGATGGTCACCCATCCACTGACCAACCCCGGCAAGCGCAGCTTAACCTGACGGATCGACCCGTGCGGCTGTTATTATTTAGCCACGAGCTCCTCCTAATTTTATAATTATTAATACTTTATTATTATATAATTCGTGTGTTTTTATATAATAGTGAAGTTAAAACTACCGTTCAATGCTATTAGGTCTTTACCTATGAAATTGCCGTTCTGCAGTACTGGCCATTTCAAATCAAAATATTTTTTTTTGGCTAAGAATTCTAATTTCAAATTAATTTTATTTTAAAAACATGGATTTTTTTTCCAAAAGTAGTCATTTGTTTATTGATTAGTGTTACATTTTCATCGCATTTCAATCTTTTTCGTCATCATGGATACGTTAAAAATTCGAGTAATTATGGAATATGAGTACCGTCGTGGCATCAACGACGTTTACGGAGCTAACACTACAAACCAACGCACCACCTGTTATTGGTTTGCTCGCTTCCGTTCTGGAAATTTCGACCTGAAAAATTAACCTCGCGGTCGTCCGAAGACTTTGGTCGACAATTACGAATTAAAGGCGATTGTGGAAGCTGATGATACACAATCTACGGCTGAATTAGCAGCAGCTTTCGACGTTAGCGTCAAAACAATATTGGTCCATTTGCGTCAAATTGGCAAGGTAAAAAAGCTTGACAAATGGGTGCCCCACGAACTCAATGATCGCCAGCGCGAGACGTACCGTGCCTTGCACTGCTCAACAGACACACAAATGAAGGAATTTTGAACCGCATTGTTACCTGCGATGAAAAATGGATTCTGTTTGATAACCGCAAGCGCTCAGCAAGTTGGTTGGATCCTGGTTCAGCACCTAAACAATGCCCTAAACGAAAACTTACCCCTAGAAAAGTGATGGTCACTGTTTGGTGGTCTAGCGCCGGTGTGATTCATCACAGCTTCTTACCAAACGGGGTGAGCATTACTGCAGATGTGTACTGTGAAGAACTGAACACAATGATGGAGAAGCTGGCACATCTCCAACCAGCATTGGTCAATCGCTCGTCTCCGCTGCTCCTGCATGACAACGCGCGACCTCATACTGCACAGCAGACGGTCTCCAAGTTGCAAGAACTGGGGTTGGAAGTTCTCCGTCATCCGCCCTACTCACCAGACCTTGCGCCTACAGACTACTACTTTTTCCAGAATTTGGATAATTTCTTGGCGGGAAAAAAATTCAATACCCGAGAGGCAGTACAAAATGCCTTTGAAGAATTTGTTGCCTCCCGACCAGCTGATTTCTTTAAGAAGGGCATCAATAAACTGCCACTGCGTTGGCAAAGATGCATTGATTGCATGGGTGATTACTTCGATTAATACAAATAAAAAATACATGAAAAAAATTCGTTTAAATTTTTTCATACAAAACGGCGATTTCATAGGTAAAGACCTATTATTTATGCTTACACGACATGATAAAGTGTTACCTAATTGTAATTACCCTCATTAGAAACACTTATTAATATTATAATGCACTATTTCTTAACTACAGATTGACTACAGAGCGTCATTAGTATTTTGCCTTACCTGGTATTTCCAAGATCGGAGGTTATCGCAGCCAAAACTGATGTATTCTTAATCTATAGGGTCTATTTAATCTCCGAAAGTATATAATTACGCATCGGTCGATAACGGAGATTAGTTATGATCTCATTATTGAAAACAAAAGGTTTCAAATTACCTTCTTCACTAAAACACTCAAAAATTACGTGCGTGTGTTTGTTCTATTGCAAGCGCGCCACGAGATTTTATCCCGCCGCGATTTTTTACGTCCGTGCGAACGTGTACCTATTAAGAGAACTACGGTATATTATAAAGTGTTTGTTTACACCAGTTTACACTGCCAACTGACATCATGACCACAGAGCAATATGTCGTCCACTACGTCCAGCGTTTTCGCGCGAAAGGAGAAGTTGCAGCTTCCATAGAAAATTACCCCACGTCCGACAGCTGAGAAAAATATCTCAAAAATAGATAAAAATGAGTATTAATAGATTGCATACCTCCGATTGCCATCCTTACTGGCTACCATACTTAGAAATTGCTGCAAATATTGTTTCAGGCGCAGTATTACTTATATTAAAATATTTTACTTTCAATCATGCAATACCTACTACTCTAACGACCATAGAAAAACCGGTCAAGAGCAAGTCGGACTCTCGCACCGAGGGTTCCGTTCCGATTTCTTTCAAGTGTGCTATTTAGAGACATTGTTTTATTTTTCCTGTAATCTTTACATATACAGGGTGTAAGGGACAGCCCTCCGCAAACTGATAGGGTGAATTCAGTATGTCATACTAAGATGACCGGTACATTAAATTTTTTCAGGAACGTTATGGGAATCCAATAAACCTGATTTGTTTGTGTTTTTGTGCACAAATCGGAGCGTCTATTACTGGTTGGGAGGGGTAGGTAATAGGTATGCGGTGAGTTCGATGAACTCTGTAGCTAGACAGAAAGTGACCAGCTGATTTCACGCGTCGTTCGTTAGAGTATTTCTACATCCATTGCTGGTTTTTTGTTTTCAGTTTTGTTTTTTTGCTGATTTTTTTACATAAATGGAGTGCTGCTAACACACAATGTAATTTTACATGGAAATGAAGAAAATGTAACTGAAAAAATAATTTACAAAATGAAAATTTTCCTGAGAAAATTTCCGGTGGAATATGATTCAAAATGAGGAGCTGAATGCACCCTGTTAGTTTGCGGAGGGCTTTCCCTTACACCCTGTATGTCTACAGCCTGGTGTCAAGGACCACCAACTCTCCGCTTGTGTAGCCACCCTCCTCCCTCCTCCCTCCTCTCCTGTAGCCACCTGCGTAACTGATTGAAGGGAATGGGTACGATTGGGTCAGATCGACGTGCTGGATGCTCTCCTAGCTAGTTCGTCAGCTGCGTCGTTAACCAGTGATCGGCTGTGTCCTTTCATCCATTGCAGTGTCACTGGGTTGCGGTTAGATACCGCCACTCGTTCGAGTGCATTGTAACATTCTAGTATTAATCTCGAGGTAATGTATTTTTTCTGTACGGATTGGAGCACTGAGGCACTGTCTGAGAGTATACGTAGGGTATCCGTAATGCTCTTGGCTTTTATGACGTAAGCCCCTTATATGATGCCCACACACTCTGCCTGGTAGACAGTGTTAAATACTCCCAGCGAGCTGGATATGTTTATGTTGAGATCATGTAAGAAGACTCCGGAGTCGGTCTTTGATCCATCGGTGTATACTCTCAATTCTTGCGGACCTGAGTAGTCACACCGTTCTATCGTGAGTATTATGTTGTAATGCTTTTGAAAGTAGTGTTATTTAGGGGCTCTGTCGCATGGTGATGCCATCATTGGCTGTCGTTTGATCGCATCCTCCTTTATGCGTATGTGCTTGACTCCAGAGTCTTCGCTCAGGGTTCCTGATAGATTGAGCCTAAAGGCGGTTAGGGTCACCTCTTCACGGACGGTGAGGTGTTGAGGCAGCAGTCCAAGCATTGCCTGTAGAGCAGCAGTGGGTGTAGTTCTTATGCAGCTAGTTATTGCTCAAGCGAACCGCTGCAGTTTCTCGAGATCTCTTCAGGCTATGCTCAGGTCTGTCCTGGGCCACCAGACTAGTGAGCCGTATGTAATTACTGTGGTGTATAGCCAATCAGCCAGCTGCAGTGCTGTGTTACTATGGAGTGTGTGGTGTGGTGCTAATGCCCCAATTCCTGCCGAGCAGTCGCTTGCACTGCCACAGAGATAATGCTGGCTTTTGTGGTAATGTAGTTAGAAACATGCAATTCAGCTGTTTGTCCATAGGGTAGTTCCAAAGAAATGCGCTAGTTGTAGTGTTGTCAGCTTCCTCTTTTTTGTAAAGAGAATCGACTCGGTTTGTCTAGGGTTCACTGATAGTTGGCGTTTATTGCACCAGTCCTCTACTATTTTCAAAGCTTTGCGCATGAGGTCGCTAAGGGTATTTTCAAGGATGCCATTCATTATTATGGTTATGTGGTCGGCGTAGCCTACGTTGACGTATCCTTTGTCATTGAGGGTTTTGATGAGGCTGTCTACGACCAGGTTCCGTAGCAGTGGAGAGAGGACGCCCCTCGCTTGCGGGCAGCCCTTTTTGTCACGATGGCCCTTGTGGTGTCGTTCACTGTCACCTGCACAGCTCTAAGTTTGAGCATGTTGGTGACCCAACGTCTCAGTGTCGAGTCTATACTATGTCTGTCGAGAGCCATGTTGATGCTATTGAACATGGTTTTGTCAAAGGCGCCCTCTATATCAGTGAAGGCGGCCAGTGATGAGCAATTGTGGTCCACGTACTGCGCATTCAATTTTGGAAACTACACTGTGCAGTGCAGATTCCGTTGATCTGGCATACTCCGTATGCATGTTTACGAAATGGTTTTACCCGAAGAGGTCCGTCACGGATGTGTCTATCACAGAGTCTCTCCAGGGTTTTCAGTAGAAATGATGTGAGGCAGTGGGGCTGGGAAGATGCCATCTAGTCCTGCGGACTTAGATTATGAAATGTGCGGACTTATATGGCTGATGGCACATGCGTTTCATCTCTCCTCATCACATGCCCATACCAACCCAAACGATTTCCTTTTAACTTTTCTGTCACTGGCGCCACTTTCAAACTTCCTCTTATATTCTCATTTCTTACTTTATCCATTTTCGTCACTCCACACATCCATCTCAACATTCTCATCTCCGCTGCATGCAATCTTTTTTCATCCGTCTTCTTCACTGCCCAGCATTCCGATCCATAAAGTACGACAGGCCTTATCACGGACTTGTAAATTTTTCCCTTTAACTTGAGGGGCATCCGTGGGTCGCAAGTTGTTCCTGTAACCTGTCGCCATTTCATCCATTCTAAGTTGATCCAGTGCGTTACGTCTCGGTCTACTTCGCCATCCCCTTGGACAAGCGACCCGAGGTACCGAAAATCGGAGCAGATCGGTAAGGTCGTTCCGGCAAGAGACATGGGAACAGGACCCGAGAGGCCGTCAAAATCACAAAACAGATACTCCGTTTTGGTCCGACTTACTCTCAGGCCAACTGTTTCCAGTCTTTTCCACCACACCTCCAATCTACTCTGGACCTCTAGGCCGCTCTCGGCAACCAACACAATGTCATCGGCGAACAGCTCCACCAGGGAGCCTCTTCCTGGATGTCCGAAGAAAGAGCATCCATTATGAGCACGAAGAGGTAAGGGCTGAGTGCAGACACCTGGTGTAAGTCGAACATCGAAGCTGCCAGTAGTGTCCACTGTAGACCGGACTTGGGTACTGCATCGACTGTACATCGCACGAATCAGCTGCACATACTTCCCTGGCACACATTTCTCCTTAAGTCCCACCACAAAACTTCACGAGGCCGGTATCCAGAGCAATTTTTTATATTTTTAAATGTTTTTTTAATAAAATAATTAAAAATGTAGGTACCTACTTATTTAATTATTATTAAAATAAATAAACGAAATTAAATATTAAAAATCTTTAGGTATTGCAGACCACATGATCCATAAAAACACAATTTTAAAAATACCTGTAACTAAGTTAATAAAAAAAACAATAAAATGGCATAGGTATATACTCGTACATACCTACCTACACACAAACATAAACGGACTTTTCGTAACCATTTATTTCACTATTGCAGCATGTATGGATTGAATTTTTGGATAGGTATAGATATGGAGGTATGTTTATTGACTATTTGATTAATACTCTGCCTGAAGAATTTAATTCCGAAAAGACCTCTACTTTTTTATGTTTTTAACTTCTTTGCAAAATTACATTCAATAGGTAAGTGCGTATTAGGTATTGAAAACTCGGGCTGAAAATATTTTTGATAGACTGATAGCTTTTTGTTTTTAAACAATTTTTATTTAATAATAATAATAATAATTTATTTATTTATTCAGACAACCATAGGTCCATTACATTTACATATATATTGTTAGGATGAACTTAAAAACTATGTTAGTACCTAATAACTAAGAGAGACTTAGTCCTCTGGGTGAGGCTCCACACCAGTGGGCTGTCCAGCTTATTGCCTATCACCTTCAGGATGCTGTTACTGCTCCCACGCAATCTGCTTAACAGTGAGGCTGTCTTTTTGCGCCAGATGGCATCAAAGCCGTCTGTGCGCGACTCAGCGAACATTGTTGACGCACTGCAGAAGCGCGGCAGACGCAACAGCGCCCTGTAGGCATTGTTAAACTGGATGCGCAGAGAATTGTAAGCCCTTTGGGTATATCTGAACCACAGGCTCGCTGAGTACAGAGATGTGCAATACGCTTTGAATAAAAGTACTTTCACCGCGTCTGCACATCGAGCGAACCTGCGGGCCAGCATGTTCGCCCGGACTGACAATGCCCTGCGCTCCCTCTCCATGTCTACATCATCTCCAAGGTTTTCGGTAACCACATGCCCAAGATACTTGAATTGGTATACTCGCTTAAGAGGGATACCATTGAGCAACACTGGTGGAACCACAGTTGGGCACTTCGTACCCGCCTTGAAGACCATGCACTCAGATTTTTTAACATTATAACTCAGACCGTGTGAGGCCGCATACTTTTCACATACGACAAGCAACTTCCGCAATGCACAAATCGAGGGAGCCAGCAGCACCATATCATCGGCATAGCTAAGGTTGTTTACACTGACACCATCCACGTAGCACCCTACAGGCATTTGACTGAGTTCCTCGATCAGCACTCGGTCAGCGACTCTTTTTTTAGCATGGGGAAGTAATGACTTTCTTATTCCCGCTCTTTTTACATATCACCTTAAAATACAAACACTATATTGAAAGTTCAAAGTCATTATAAATACTGTTTTTTACACTTACCAACTTTGGACATGAATGATCCAATTCTGCTTCTCTGATGGCATCGAACGCGTTCAGTTCAGCCTCGCCTCCGCAAACATTCCAGAGGCACTATTTACCTACAGTAGCGCTTCAACCCCTTTAGGTGTTTATGTTTAAACCTACTGCATTTTGACTTTCATTCTTCAATCTTTCATTGGTGCAAAGAAGGGGTAGGTAGACCTGCCTCCCCAAAAACTACTTACTTACAGTTCGAAAAGGTTTTTTTCTGTCCGGAGAATAGGTAGGTGGATACTTACGTTCACTTGAGGGAATCTCTCAGCTGATGAAATAAAACAATAAGTCGCATGTGCGTGATATTTTATTCCACTGAACTTATTCCACGAAAATTTTGCGCTGTTCAATGAATGCAAACTTTTGATTAACTATGTGACTAATGTGCTCTGTTTATAATGCTCTAAGTACGTACATGTATGTATTTAACATGTACTGATTACGCATATTATTATAACAATAATGAACAAACGTTCAATAATTTGTATAAAAAGTATACCTAAAGCAAAAATTTGTGGCTTATAAATTAACTGTCATAATATCGTTCCAGTCAGTGCTTAGAATAACGTAGATGTAAATAAAATATTGATCGTTGTCACTATCATTATTGGGTGCACAAAATTAATAATTGCTATAGGAGTGAAGATCCTTAAAACAATGCGTTTAATGCTGGTTATATCTACTTATATACACTTGAACATTGAGTAGTTATTAGTATAAAATTTAGTCTGTACTAGCAGGGCAAGCTAAGTCCTTGTTATGTGTGGTTCAATAGAAAGGGCGCATGTACGAATAACTTTTGTAAGCATAAATGTAGGTTAGTATGTGTGTAGGTATTATGTGTAGTAGGTACAACCTTTTTTTAGTTTGATTGCAGCAATAGACGTGCTTCCAGGCTTTGAATAAAAACATTCGGATTCAAAAGCATCTTAATTATAACGTGATAACAATAACTCAATCAGAAAAATATACCTAACTACTTTTTATTGCCTATCCTCATGTCACATAATTAATTTCAGCTTAACTTAAGAATTCTTTAGTTTTATTATTATTGAAAATTAGTAGGTACCTATATACCTACACTCCGACTGTTGGTTTGCAGTTATGTCGTATATTTTTATGTTAGGTAATAAACTTATCGACAGGATACAAAAACTCTAGAGTTGTAAATAATATAGTAATCTCACTTCCAGTTGTTCGCAACTATTTCCTTAACACTCCACTGCTCTATTTCTAGAACCATCAAGAAAAATAAATTAATGCTTAATAAATAATTCTAAAGGTCTTTAGTATCTACCTATGTGGTAGGTACCTATTACATAGAACGAGTCTTCTATACTTATCCTGCACACAATAATTTATTATTAACGGCAGACTTACATATATAGGTAATAACTTTTGGTATCTTACCCAACAGTTCACACATTTTTCAATACAGCAAATAATTCAACAAGGAAGTAGGTATTGTAAGTACATTAGCTTAATATTACAGTTGTCACGGTTCGGTAGACACGCAACATGCTTTAGAATAATGTTTTGTTAATAACAGAAATTGTTCATAACATAAATAAATGTACACTTTTCATATAATTAGTGAGATATTTAGTAACAATAAGATATCTGAATGGTTAGGAGATAACATACCTACACGTGTTCCTATTTGTATTCTCCCATACATTCTGTAATGCTTTTTGATAAAGGGACTTAGGTATAAATATAATTTTATTATGAAATTTTACGAGTATGAAGGCAAGGAGACTTTATTGTCGATTTTTTCGAGTAGATACCTTTTTAATAAGGAACCTATTTAATCATTATATTTTTCATAATTTGAGGTTTGTCTTTATTCGACTCCTATAATTTAATGCTAAAGACGCATGATGAGCATTATAAATATGAGTAGGTAGGTACTGTTTAATATGGTCATAAACTCATAACCTTATTCCTATATTTAGTTATAGATGTAATTAAATAATTAATAAAAAGAACATCCTATAGAACAAATTTCACTTAAAAAAAGTGTGTAGATCACCTGCAATATGATAATAAAATAATCAACTAGTTAGGTAGGTAGTTAAGTGCCTATAAGAGCTTGGTAGGACTAGGTAGGAGGTACTTGAAATGGAAAACGGATGAGTAGTTAAAGCACACAGAATGTATGACGCAATACGTTCAGCATTTCAAAATAATTATACGTGCGCTTCATTTTCAGCTTATCAATATAAAATTTCGATCACAGACAAAATTACATAATACAATGCACGCGTTAACTTTGCGCTTATATGTTCTTGAAATATAAAATACTTAACTTATCGTTACAATATTCTAATATAATTGTGAGATTATTCAAAGCTGAAACAACCAGTTTTCTGTGACTAAAATATTTCAAGGCAACAATTTTTAAATGATTAAGCGAACATCTTTTCGCAAGGTGATGACTTAAACTACGCTTATACCTATTGAATTCAGAAGGGCATTTTCAGCTAAAACCGCGGCACCTACATTCTATTTTTATACAACAATTCATTATTATTACGTATAGTCACAGAATAAACAATAGGTACTACTAGTATAACACGGCTCCAAATTGCTTTACTTACTAAATAAAAGTTTATTTGCGACAAGTTAATGTCTTTCTCAGTAGACAAAGTACCGATCGATGTTACTTTTATAGTTAATGATGTCTGGTTTTGAAGGCGTGAGTGCTACCGACGTGATTATAAGTAGTAAATTAGTGGCTGAAAGATATTTAAGTGTCGCGAAAGTCAGTTCTGTGTACTTAGGTTCACAAAGTTAAATAATGAAGCCCCTGCGGCGACTAACGTACAACTCCATCATCGTAGCAGTAGTAGGCCTTCAAGGTGGTTTTGAGTAGTGATCATAGCAAATGATACATACCATAAGTTCTAACCTACGCACATGTCAAGTTGAGTTAGCAACAATTCATCGTAAATGTGATAGAATTACATATGTCGGAGAAAATGACCAGTGTGCAATACGAATAGACTATAAAAAAGGTAACACAAGTGCCCCGTTCAAAGAGTCTGTGCAATTGTGTTACCTACATAAATGCAAACATACTAAGCGTTCGAAATTCTACGTTAATCAACATTATTATAGACAGTATAGATATCTACGTTAACATTATCGATGGTAAGTAATAATATTATTTTAGTTGTCATTATGACTTATGAACAAAATTACACCCTGTGCTTAAGCGCTAAGTATTAGTCAAACTTCTAAATCATTCTAGCGTGTTTGAAATATACACTTGTGACGGATCTAACGAGGTTTAGAAAATATAAAATATTGAAGGGTTCTGTAGCCCTAGCTTATAACCAAAACAATGAGAATAGCAAATGATAGAGGTACGCGAAGATTTGTAGAGTGTACACGTTTGAACTCTGCCGAGTACTATTTTTGAAATAAGTGCTTAGGTTAAGAGCAATGGGAGCATATAAATAAAATTCGTTGTGAATAGTATTTTATAACGAACCTACTCTTAGTGAGCAAGTTAAACAGGTTTGTGTATTTGCGTAGCAGACTTGTAAGTACCTAACGATTCCACATGTTTACTCAAAATTATAGCGATTTGCTTATTTTGGAACGACTTTAATTGCTCTTATTTAAAGGGACTTGTAGTCATAATAATATTAATCTAATTTCACTCGGATTAATTATATAAAGTGCTTATAATAATAAAGTCGGTATTGTATTGTTATAGTTCTTCTTAACGAACGTAATTTTTTTAACTTGGTCTATATTATTTTCATTAATTAATTTATTTATATGATAACTCCAAAGCGTAAACATAAAATAGTGTATATTTTGCATGATCTCAGGAACTATTTAATTAATGGAAAAACGAGACCTGCCACATGGTTACTCATGTAAGTACAACAGTACAACTCATGTACCTATATTGAATCAAATATCAGCGGGTTATTTTGATGACTTAAAGGATCTTTGACTTTCACTAATGATCTAATTTTAACGTTTGTTAAATATACATAGTGGTTTATATTTATTGATAACTATTTAATGAAATGACATTCAGGCAAATTGTAATTCTATAACTACTAAAGCAAACAATGCTTAAATGTAGATCTAGAATACTCGGCATATAATGATAGTAATATAAAGCAAAGCTATTAAGTTTGATAAACTAGATAGATTGAAGAATAAGTATAACATCTGGGAATTGACCAATTTACAAACCTAAGTCTACCATATCTAAATATTTACATTAAATACAACCTACTACGCGCAGAAAATCAACGGTAGAACTAATGTGCGATGTTACATGCTCTTGTCAAAACCTAATGGTTTAATATTATCATTTATTTTAAAGTCAACCACTGCACTTTCTATGGCTAAATATTACGTTTACTTCTCTTTATTAAGGTAAAATTAAAACAATATGTTGGTTGGTAATTTACGAATGCGTGCATTTTTCACGGTGACGCTTTTTTTGCTGGAATGTTATTGTCTACAGTTCAACAATAAAAACATAATAGCATTCGTTTATGAACATAGATAACCCTGAAGTTTATGTAATTTGACTAAAATAACTACTTTTTTGAAAATGTAATCATCAATTTGGCAGTTTTCATTTCACAACTATGTACCTATGTATCTACCGCTTTTCGTCACAAACTCGCTATACAAGTTAGTATTGCCATGCGAATTACCATCATCTGTTCGCATGGCAATACTAACTGTATTGCCATGCGAACAGATGATGGTAATTTCCTAAAGCCGTTTACGCACGAACGAATAAAATCGTGGCGAACACGAACATCGAACACTTTAAATGTTCAACAGGGCCCTGAGTTTCTTCAGATGATCCATGTTCGATGGTCGTGTTCACCATGTTTTGTTCGCTCGTGCGTGTTCTCTCATTCTTTAAATGATCGAAGACAGGAGACAAATAGCACTGTGTACAAGTAGTATGTATCCAACGTTATAACTTAGCTAGAACATTGATGATGATTGATGAGTTATAAATGTTATAATTCACGGAACAATGCTCGTCTTACATAAATAAACCTGAAGAAGCTTGCTCGTTTAAGTACCTATACGCTGAAGAATAGAAATTCAATTTTTTATAAACTCGCGTTATTGTATGCAAAGTTAAAAGAGATGTAGGTACAGACGGCAGCACATCAAGCTACTACAATCTGTCAAATTTCTTTAATAGATCTTTATTGCTAAAATATTAGGTTCAAGGTTGATTGGTAAAATTTGACAGTTTGGGGTGGCTTGACCTGCTGGCGTATGTACCTATCGCAGATTCAAACGGAACGATAATGCCGTGCATAATAATTCTATAGATTATAATCTGTTCCAAAACTTTTTTGATGAAATAGTAAACAAACGTGTTCAGGTTAAATTCTTACGCAATCACACACTAAAGGGAAGTAGTAACACATTCATCTGTATTTATTAATAGAAGGTTTCAACTTTATATCTCACCACTTTTTTTCAATAATTGTTGTTTGAATAACAGAATTGAAAAATCGTCGCCGAAAATGGAGGTTATAAAATAACCCTAATTAAATGAAAAACATCTTTAAGGCGATTTGTAATTAGAATAACTTGTTGAATTCAATTATAGAATTATAGTCCTTCAATTTGAAAGTGGCTTTACTAATTGGCACTCACAGGTCCGATTTCTGACCTAATTGTTTATATTTTCATCAAATTGTTTTGGAATAGATTAACTATATAATTTAAGGCAGGTATTTTTAGGTATTTTATAGAGTAACCGCCTACAAAAACAGAAAGCATATCAGGAGGGAATATGTTGAGAATGTGCCTGATATAAAATATGGTGCAAGTAAAATAACAAATTATTATTTTAATTGACTGGTATTTAAAAAGCAAACACCTTAGTTAATTGCAGAATATAATGTAAGCATATCAATTCAGAACGGTTGCACCTATTTGGCTAATTATTTTTTTGTTCTGTTTGTAATTGTGAGGACAAGGTTTGTATGAACGAAAATATTTGAAAAGTTGCCGGGAAAAATAGAAAATTCGGGAATTTTCTATGGTAATTTTGTATGAATTACTAAAATTTTGACAGGACAACGTTTGTCGGGTCAGCTAGTTAATTATAAATAAGGCAGCAGGAATAATTGGAATGTTAAGTTGAAACTCTCATTGGAATAAAAACATAACGTTTGATTTAAATAAATTGTAATATGAAATGGTTAAAGAATGACGCAGTACGATATGATGATTACGGAAACGATATTGGTATACTGGAGGGTCCTAAGTACGGCGACAAACAAACTGTAGCTCTATCTGATTACTGTACATTGGGTGTTATGTATGAGCCACTTACGTAATAATCACGATGTACATCCTAAACATAAGGTGGGCTTTATTATTGCTTATAATGATATATTGGCGAAATTTCTTACTCCGTAACTAGGATACACATTACAACATAAAGTTAGTAATTTGAGCCACAATTATAGTAATTAAATTAAAGTAAAGTCAGAAGGGAGACGAGGATTTTAATATTAAGTATGAGTATTGGAATGGTTTTGAATGGCCGTAACCACTCGTCGTCAGATTGCGAAGTAGGTACTTGACGCCTGTGAGCCATAAATACTTTAGTAAACAAATACAAGAAATAGAAAATAGTTTAGTAAAATATTGATGTAGTTATGCATATCATTGAAGACAACGTGGCAACTAGTGTGTGTATACGTGTGTCGAGTGAAACCTCAGAAGCGCACTTCCACAAGGAGCAGTTCATAATGTCGTTCATAGTAGTGTTACACATACCTAGCTACTATGTAAAGGCAAGGAGCAAGGACGGGTAGAAAGCGTTTATCGTTTAGGTACTCGCTTCTGGAAATACAGTTCACGGTATTTACGTAGTCTCTCAGTCTTATAAGCCTCATTCTGAATTAGCTGAAGTCTAGAATAGAATAATTACGTAGATACATTAATATAAGTCAATTTGGATAATATATCTGGATTCATTAACACATTAGGTAACCGGAAGGGTTGATGATAAATACGGTCAGGTAGTGCTATTGTACACATACCCATACGTAGTACATCATGTAAACATTTACTTCCCTTAAAAGCCTGTAAATTACATACATAAAATTAAAGCACCCAATATATCCACCACTTATTGCATTTCTAACCACTCGTGTAGTCGTACACTACTATTATAATGTGAAACGGCTTCGTGTCTTTTCGTCGAATCAACCGGATCCGGCCCGCTGGACAATCTTAAAGTTTTACTAAAGCGAACATTATTGAAATAATTACAAATGGACTCGGCACGGGCGGGGAGGCCGCCCGCTCGCGAGATCGCGAGGACGTGTTTATTTAGGCGTTAACGGAAGTACAAAATTGGTCCATGCGTCGGGTGAGGGCCGCGTCAGAGAAAGCCCCGGACGTCGGCGGGCCGGCAGCGCGCGATGCGCCGGCAGAAGTGGAAGCGCGCGCGCGGCGGCGACGGGCGTGTGCCACCGGGCGGGGCCTCCCCGGCCGGCGAGCCCGCCAGCGAGCCGCACGACGCCGACTCGGCGAGCGAGCGCGACGAAGGCCGGGAGCGGGGGGCGCTCGACTCGCGCGCCTCACACTACCTGTAGAACGAGTGCGAGTGCGGCGGCGGAGGCAGCGCGGGCGGCAGCGGCGCGTGCGGCTCCGACGCCGAGCGCTGCACGCCCGGCGTGCGCTCGCCGCGCGCGCACCGCCCGCCGCGTTCGCGCTCCCCGTTCCAGTTCCACTCCCACTAGAGACAGAAACAACGCATTATTGATCAGTCATTATATTACTCAGCAATTGGTTGCAGGTGGTGAACGTTACCTCATTCGTTTGAGGCACCGACAGAGAGGCTTTGGGTAGCACTGTGGAAGGGGTGTGCGCTGGCTGCGCGTTGTGGTGCGTCGCGCCGTCACGCGCCTGCAGCAGCTGCAGGATACGTCTCACGTCTGCGGTGAGCCCGGACTCCAGCACGGCTACACGACGACTTAACTCTTCTAGTCTTGTAAGTACGGTCGCTACCGATGCTGCCGTCGCAGCGGCTCCTACGTTTTGGTATTGTGGCGACATGCTATCCTGTAACACGAATAGTCTTAGTAAGTACGAGAGCCGTTCTATGGTTTAAAAAGTTCAGTGTGTTAAAAGTTCAATGTTACCTGTGCGGTTGCAGCATTTTGTGCTTTGTCATGAGACAGAACGAGGGCGGCGGGGCGGCCGTTACAGGCGGCCTGGTGCAGGTTGACGGCGGAGTGCGGCGCGGAGCGGCAGGAGGGGGTGCGCGCGGGCGCGGGCGCGGCGGGGGCGAGGATGTCGTCGCACGACACATGCTGATGCGCGGGCGCCGGCGGCGACGGCGACGCGTTGGTGTAGTACGAGCTGGGGTTGGTGCTGAGGCTGGACACGGGCAGCGTGGCGCTGTGCGCGGGCGTGCTCACGGCCGGCTCGCCCGCCGCCGCGCACGTCAGCGGGGACGTGTCGTTGAGCGGGCCCGCCGACGACTGGCGCCGCACGCCCGCGCGACTTCTATACGTTTGAGGCGTGGATTGCGCTGGAAATTATGCACGTGTATAGTAATTTATAGTGACTAGTAGTACCATCTCGGGATACATACACAATTAATCGAATTATTATTAAATTAGTTAAGTAGTGGTATGAGAATGAATAATTTAGCACCTAGTAGAATTATTGATTTGTCTCAATTGAATTATGGTTTGATGGTAAAATACCGTAGGTATTCTGATTCATATTGTTTGCTATACTTGGTGTTGCTGTGTAATAAAAATTGTTCCAAATATTTAATATAATAACCAATTCAGATAATTTTGGGTGAAAGTTCCGGTTGACAGTTGCGTGCCCATATTGTACAGATGAGTATTTTACATGGAAACCATTCAAACGGTACCTTGATGTGACTAATTTGATTTTTATAAACCATTTTGTTAATCATGTTGATTCATGCACTACAAAGTAGTATAATATATATGCATACTTACAGTACTTGTTGTGCAGTGGCTGATGTGTTTTATGATGGTAGAGGTCTGGGAAGCTCCGTTTAAGTTGCGCTAGCATGCCTGCACACAAGGGCCGCGCTCAGAGCGGGGCGGGCGGTACCGGGGGTGCGGGGTGTGCGGGGGCCCGCCAGGGTCGAGAGCTACGCGTCATCACGAAGCTCTCTCCTATCAGAGCCACTGACGGCCACTGACGGCCACTGACGGCCAGTGGCGGCCACTGGAGGCCACCGTGACCTCGTCAACAGTGCCGATACTAAGTGATAGCCACACCGCATCCCCTCCCACGTCACCAGTAAATAGGAATATAAATAAATAAGGAAACAAGCGTAATACATGCTGCCCTAAATGAAATAAACTTTAATTAGTCGCAATAATTTTAAACGTCATATACGTATTTTTTAAAATATTCATGTCCAAATTGATTGATTACAATGATATTTGTACATTTGTAGAAATTTTGCAAAAAGTTAAAAAACCGAATAACACACACTGTGCCCGTATACTTGATACCGATACTATACAACTTATGAAAACTTTTTGCAAAATATAAAAAAAATTAATGATAGAAATTATTAAAATATCCCAAGACAAAAATTAACTCCCTTAACGAATCAAACAGAAAAATAAATTGAAATTGTAACAGATCACAAGGTATTACAGTAAAGAAGATACTTAAACATGGCGAAGGGAAATGCACATTGGTCATCCATTTACTATAATGTGTAGGTCATCTACTCTATGAAGAGAGAGGAAGGTACCACAACATGCCACCCGGGGTTTCTGACACTTTGTATTGACGGGCGTATGTGGTAGGTCGTAATATTAAAGAAACAAAGGGTTCATTCCTTGAGTGAGTGCGTGTGCTTACCGGTGATGGAGTTGAGCGTGGTGGAGCGCTGCTTGCTGAAGGTGAAGTTGAGCGGCGTGACGTCCTGCCCCGCCTTGTCCGCGGAGAACTCGAGGATGCCGCGGCTGGCGGGCGACTCCGTGTCGTCGTCGCTGCACTGAGAGTCCTGCAACAGCGGTGGAGTAATCAAATGTATCTGATGCGTAAACTCATGCATGCATTCCGTTGAGAACATGTACGGTCAGCAACAGAAGTCGGTTAACACTGCTACTTTTTGACATCATCTAAATTAACACAAAATTATACGATAACCTGCTTTTTAGCATTTCATTTATTAGATAAGAGTTAATTTGCTTCAAAATTTACATCTGTTCCGATTTTAATTAAGTGTTTTTCTCAATAATTAAGATTTAGAAAACACAAGTGTTAATCAACTTTTGTTGCTGACTGTACCATGTTTCCACAAATCATAAACATTTTAGTGAGCAGCTATCTCGAACATCACTAAGCCCGCCTGCACCCCAAAACACTAAATGCGTTTACCACTAAATGTATTTAAAACATCGCTCTGTTTCTATCAATCGTTTGAAGATGACAGAGACAGAAGATGTTTTAGATATGTTTAGCGCTACACGCATTTAGTGATTTGTGGTGCAAGCGGGCCTAAATGCACTTTGTTAGAAGATGAACTTTGTTAAAAATGTTGATAAAAATGATCGTTTGTAAAAAGTCAAGAACGCAATCATTATTTAATAAACAGTAATAATCTAGATTCGATACCGCCTGCAAAGTCTTTACTCACCACTTTCTCCGCAAAGGTTTCAGTGTGCGGCCGACGAGTGGTGCGCGCGTATGCTTCCCGCAGCAGTCGCGCATCGCACGGGTTCTCATAGCGCATGCGACGCTTTGGCTCAATACCACCTAATTCCTCCTGCAATAAACGACAAAAAAAAAAAAAATCACGTTTCTGTCTTTTATCAAGAGCTTTCTATGTCTACACCGTCGTAGCCGTGCTACGCTCGTAGCCTCGTAGCGCACAATAGAAAAATATTTTATTTCTACTATGATAGATATTATATTATTATATTCTACATGTTATATATTATTATTATATTTTTTTATAAAAGACAGAAACGTCTATGTATACTAAATAGACGTTTTTGTCTTTTATAATGAGCTTTCTCCGTGCTACGTAGTGTCTACGCCGTCGTAGACGTGCTACGGTTGTTGTAGCCTCGTAGCCATTTTCGTAGCGAATAATTTTGTTACAATTTGCTACGAAACTGACTTGAGATGGCCAATTCTCGTACCTAAAAACGTTCACAATCTCATGCCAGCGTCAATCAAATGTCAAAAATGTAGGTAAACGCTATACAATTTTTGACAGATTGAGACTGAGATGAGATTGCGAACGTTGTTAAAAATACGAGAATTACCCCTGAGATTGCTTTAATTGTTATCTTGGGAAGTCATTGTCATCTTAACGCAAATTGTTTAAGAGGTTTTCATTATTTTCAAATATGTTCGACTTTGTATGGCCTTATTTTATGATCTCAATTTACTACGTGATACTGACATCTCTCATGGTGTAGGTGATCTCGAGGTTGTTGACGAAGGAGGAGCGGAACTCGGGATAGAAGTCGAGCACGTCCAGCAGGTCGTCTCGATGTACTCGGTGCAGGTCGCAGTAAGTCAGCGCTCGAACGCGGCAGTTGCTGCGGCCCACGGTGCCGTAGATGCACGGGTTCTCGCCGAATATGTCGTCTTTACCTGCAAAATACAAGACGTACATTAATATTGGGTGAGAGATATTATATATTCATAAAATAAACCAATATACGTATACGTATTTTGATATGTCCATTAAATAAATATTTCAATCAACTTAAAAACCGGCCAAGTGCGTGTCGGACCAGGCACAATGAAGGGTTCCGTAGTTGAAAAGAATTGATCCCAAAAAAAAAATTAACACATTGGATCCCAAAAAAAAATTATGTCATAAAATTACAAATTCACAATTTTCGGACTTTTTCCTTTTTTTAAACTCTAAGGGACCATAGACTTACGTATTTGATATTAATTTCAACTTGATATCTCCACGCGTCCCTGAGAAAAAGGGTCTTGACAGTCTGACTCACTTGATTTTTTTTTTATGTGACAGAATTACAAATTAACAGTTTTCGGACTTTTCCCTTTATTTGTGCTCTGAGACCTTCCTTCTTGCCAAATTTCATTATTCTAGGTCAACGGCAAGTACCCTATAGGTTTTGATTTACTTGCGACAGTTGCGAGTATCCAAATGTGTCGCAAAATGGCCGGATTTTTTTATTGCGTTGACTTAGAAGCTTGATTTTCTTAGAACTTACGAGACCATAAATTTACGTGTTTGGTATTAATTTCAAATTGATACCTTTACGCGTCCTTGAGAATAATGGTCTTGACAGACTGACAGACTTAAACATTTTTTTATGTGATATAATTACAAATTAACAATTTTCGGACTTTTTCCTTTATTAATGTTGTAAGACCTTGCTTTTTGCCAAATTTCATGATTCTAGAACAACGGGAAGTACCCCATAGGTTTTGATTTACTTGCGAGTATCAAAATATATGCCGCCGTATGTTTTTATTGCATTGACTTAGAAGCTTGAATTTTTTAAGACTTCAAGAGACCATAAACCTACGTATTTAATATTAATTTAAACTTGATACCTCCACGCGTTCCTGAGAAAAAGGGTCTTGACAGACTGACAGACAGACAGGCAGACGGACAACGAAGTGATCCTATAAGGGTTCCATTTTTTCCTTTTGAGGTACGGAACCCTAAAAATTAATCAAATTTGTTGCATCAACCATACTAAACGGTTAAAAAGCTTTGTGAGTCTGTGTAAAGTCCTTAATATCAACAAAACAATTTTTTCAATAAGACAATACGTATTAATGGAAGGCGGGCTGGACAGACAATTTGATTGTTTTCTTCAGAAGATTAATAAAGATATAACTTAGTAAACTCACCTAATATTGCCATAACAATGTCGTCCTTCAGAATTTCTATAGAACCTCTTGATATAAAGTAAAGGGAGGTGAGGACATCGCCGCGATGCACCAGGGTCTCGCCGGGGGGCGCGTGCGTCGTCTTGAACCTCAGCGAGAGGGCTCTATAAACAAAACAAAAGAAGTCGGTTAAAAAAAATTACATAGAAGTAAGAAAACGCGTTGGAAGCTATTGCGTGGTTGGAAGTTGGTGGAATGGTTAGTTGTTTTTAGGCTCATTCAGAACTCAACGTTTTTTGAAGTTAAATTTTCTATATTGACAATAAATTTGTAATGGCGTGTTTCGGAAAATGTAGTTCGCAAAGTTTTCCCAAATACGTGAACTATGTTCAAAGTAATGAAATCCAGTGAAAAAAATATTTACGACGATTTTTATGATTTATCTAGTTACTTACTAGATAAAGAATGGCTGGTAAAAAAAAAATTGAAGACTACTTTTTCATCATAATTTCACTAGTTCAAAAACTGCAGTTACCTTAAGCATCCTGGACTAGCACCATCAAAAGCTGAGCAGTTCGCGAGCAAATTTCTGTTGAGATGGAGACAGATGTCTGCTTGGAGGCACTCCGGAAATCCCTTGAGTAAGCTGGACGTGTCGATACCGTTCGTGTAGCTCCAGGCGTGTTGGAAATACTCCTCCAGTCTTTGTCTTAAAGGGTTCGTTATCTACAAGTACAGACAACAAAATGTAAATGCTTATCTTATGATGACACAACGGCCCATCAGAGCGAGATAGTGCTATTCATCTGATTTCCGCTCAAAAGAGAGCAAGTATTACGGAGCTACCTATCATTAGTGTCATAACTAAAAAATGGACTTTATGTATATTACAATCATGTAAGTTGGAAATAGTGTTGAAATAGTAGTCAGTCTCGTACCTGATGAAAGCGAATAAATTCCCGAACTCTTAATATCTGTGTATGGTAACGAGCTGTTCCTGAATATAGTCTTTGTATAATAGCTGATACATTACCGAAGATACTGGCATACATGAGAGCTGCAAGAAGAAAGTTTTTATGTGATTTTGTCATGTCCTTTCGTCAAGTGCAGTAATAACAACTTTTCTGACCCGGTGGACTCAAAAATTTTCCTATTAGATTAAATTAAGGATTAAAAATTCTATAAATATAGAGAAGGAACGAGCATTGACTATCATGTAATGTGATTGTCAAGTTTTTTTAATATTTTTAGGGTTCCGAAGGTATCAAAAGGTAAAAAAATGGAACCCTTATAGGATCACTTCGTTGTCCGTCTATCTGTCTGTCTGTCTGTCAGTCTGTAAAGACCAGAGGAGGTATCAAGTTGAAATTAATATCAAATACGAAGTCTATGGTCCCTTAGAGCTCTAAAAAATCCAGCTCCTAAGTAATCGCAATAAAAAAATAGTCCCATTTATGTGACATATTTTGATACTGAACGGAAAATACCCTCTAGGTTTTGATTTACTTGCAAATCAAAACCTAGGGGGTATTTTCCGCTGACCTAGAATTATGAAATTTGGCAAGAAAAAGTAAGGTCTCCCAGCACAAGTAAAGGAAAAAGTCCGAAAATTGTTAATTTGTAATTTTATCACATAAAAAATGTTTTTTTGGGATTACAAGCTTAAATTTGCAGTTGGAGAATTGACCGTGACGTTTATCAATGTATGGGAGAACATGTTTTTCAACTACACTGTTAAGTTTGTTTTTGGGATAAATTCTTTTCAACTACGGAACCCTTCATTGTGCGCAGTCCGATACGCACTTGGCCGGTTTTTTTGTCTAGGTATATTTAGGGAAACTCCGTTGGTTCCCTTCGCCGAATTTTATCAACCTACCTTCACTTATCTAAACTGAAAAGGGCGTACTTTCTAGGTTTCATGTCCTCAAGACTCCGCGCTACCATGAGTCTGCTAAGTGGTACCGTGAACACCGGATCAGAGAAGTTGGTGGTAAGTTCCTAAGTCACAAGTACTTACAGCCCACCAGCATAACAAATATCGTGAACCCTTTCTCCATGTCAGTGTTCGGCGCTACGTTCCCAAACCCAACGCTTGTTAGCGAAGTGCACGTAAAGTATAAAGCGGTTATATATCTAGACCTGAAAAGCAACAGTTCATATTAGTCTGACATTTTAATTGTTTATTATTACGTAACTTTTTCTACATTACCTCATGGATGGACCAGTGGAGTTGTCATAAGAAGCTTGGACATCATTCGCGAGAGCGTCCAGCCATCCTATTGGCGCGTGGAGTTGAGGACGTTCCCAACTGCCTATAGCGTACCTGAGTGAAGAGACGAGCAGTGAGCACAGATGAACAGGTGCAAGAAAACTAAACAACGATTGAAATGAAATTTATTGAACATGGGCTTGTCTTACTTGGCCTGTGTATCTAAGTATGGGATTATGTTTTTATTTTATTATCTACCTACCTAATTTTATAAATGGGGCTATTCAATTACAACGAGGCTAATGTGAATAAGATTTTCATTACATTAAAAGATATGACTGGTTGTCTAGTGCACAAAGATTACGTTATATCAATAATATATATATTCAGAAAAAATGGAATATATTACAGTCTCTTTGTTTTGAATTGTCCTAGTGGTAAAAGTATTCCTAAATACTCACCATAAGCAGGCCAACCAATGAGCAATAAGGACAAAAGTGGCCATAAGTAGAAGCAGTACGGCGGTGCCATATTCGGAGTATCTGTCAATTTTGCGTGCGACGCGCACCAGCCGCAGCAGTCGCGCCGTCTTCAGCAGACCGATGAGAGTCGTGGTCTGCAAGCAGCACAACCACACCTCAGAACGATCCGTGAGCCGCTGAGCAACGCAACTTAGCCGCAAACCCAACTCAAGCGTTATATGAAACGTTCGCTTAAAACTAAATAGCATCAACGAGGCCTCGCAGCGAAAACCACGCTAACTAAGCAAAAACTGGCCTATGAATGCTGCTGAGCTCAAACTTAGATATATGTATGTAGTTTGCAGAATTAAAAGCGATTATTTTAAAACTATAAAATTAGCTGGCTTCGTACATAATGCGGTGCATAATACTGTTTGATTACTGATTCTTCACTGCCAATTACAAGTCCCTCTACGTTTATCTGACCACGGTGCCTACACCATGGTGTTGGATTGTGAATGTTTAATGGTCATGTGAGTTTAAGTTTTAAGCGAATACAATAATTAGAAATATATACAAAGATTAGTAATTTTCATACAACTCGGTGCGTTTAAAAAAAAACTTGGCAGAAATATTTTGCAAATATCCGAATTTAGAGATATTGTGGACTTACCTAAAGTTATCAACTTTTTCGACGGGCGTATATTATAAACCACAATAAAGACAGGTATTTTTTCAAGTATTACCTAGAGGATTTCGAATTAATTAAATTAATTTAAGTTTTAGAAGAGATCTTCAGGTTGTTTATAAGAAACAAATTACTTAATTAATAGAAACATTTTAAAATGAGCAAAATAATATGTTTATTTAGAAAAAAGTAATATTTATTCAAAAGCTTGGTGGCTATAATAAAGTACACACAAACAGATTTGAGTTAACTTTATATGTAAGTCTAAGTACTGTAAATAGTTGTATCATTCAAACGTGTGGTCGTTTTGTGCTGTATTTATCATGGGAAGCTTTGCTTGTGAAGCTGATACTGTTTGTCGATTCGATATGTGAGTGACTCAAAGTACAGGTTTTAAAACGTACCCCCCTTCTCTCATGGGTTCTCAGTTTGAACCGTGCACTGCGGGTAGTTTTAGATTTGATTTAGTTTTATTAAGTTTGGATTTGGAAAAAAAGGAAACAAAAATAAATAAAATCGTTTCAAAACAATTTATTTAAATTTAAAATAAAAATAGGTAGTACTTATGTATGTTAGAAAGTAAATAACAATGTAGATGATCATTTAAACCAATTAGAAAATTTTAACAAACACAAATTACGATGAGTAAATAAATGTAAGTGGGTATACAGATCAGTGGCGGATACAGTATTGTACATCAATATATTGATATATTGCTTGATGTAAGTAAGGTGGGTGCTTCAAGTAATTATGTAAGTTCGGGACGGACACTATAACTTGGTGCTTCTTGTCGTGAATAAAGGCGATCTATTGATCGGTACATAAAGTCTGGGAAGTGTGAGCGTAATTGCTACCAAGCTCTGTGCATATCGTGACTCGTACTTTTACTAAGAAAAGCCAATGAATGTTCCACCGATGTAGTTTCGCTATAAAATCATATCCGCATGACAATTATGTATTTAATATTTCTTTTTCAACATCTAACTAAATTACCTACTTGATGACTTCTAAAATAATTTTTGTTCTTGATACTATTTTAGTGAATCTAGTAAGTGGTACTAATCAGTACGTACATAGTATTATGAGGTTCTCAACTATATCAGTAAGTATTTATGCAAGTAGTATATCATTACAAATCTAAGTATATAATGTTACTGGTATGTGCTAATAAAGCTAAAATATTATGCTCAAATATAAAAAAAAGATGATACATTTTCTGATTACCAAGACGCATCTATCGCCACCACTATAAGGTGGTATCATGTAACACTATTCAATCTCGGCTCTTTAAAGTTGGGAGGAGTGACCATTGAGACTCACGTAAATTATAAGTAAATAACTTATAATTTATATAATTTATGAAATAAACGCTACGCAGAGCGACGTTCTGCTCGGATCTAGCCATGTGGTACATGTTGGTAGACGCTACCCTGCGGCAAGCTCGTGATACAACTATAGTGAGCTCGGAACATGTCGGGAACGGTGTACGACTTGGAATGATTGACATTTTGTTCATGGGAAGCGTCCATATCTTCCATTAACGCATTCACTTAGTGGATTCAAAATGGCTAGTGGAAATTAATGAATAAAATATGTCAACTAAAAATATAATAAAATTGAGTGGCAGCAACATAAAAATAGTTCACAAAGATGGTATACCTCATCACTTTCCAGCCCCTGCTGTAACAAGAAATGGTATTACAAATTCAATACGCACCCACCTTCGGGCATTCTCCACAACGTGACTATTTAACAAATGATAAAATAAATCACGACTGGTTACTAATAGTCAACAAAATCAACAGGTAATAAGTAGTCGTCTTAAATCAAAATAAAATCACAAATCAACTTTGCTTACGAACAAAACATACTGGATGATATGATTTTAGTCGGGTTTACACAGTTTGATTGTTTTAAAAATAATTTACCATGAATAGCTAATTGAATCAAATATAAAGTGGGATCTTTAAATGGTCAGCTGTGGTAACCTAATCGATAGTGATAGTTGCATTGACTGCATTCCCAACTACGTGACTCGCTATAATAACCAGAACTTCATTTGTCCGAAAGAACCGTTCATCCCGAAAGAAACAATCTTTAGCAGTTCAAACACTGTACAAGTACTTATTGTTTCGTCTTGAAATGTTTATCGTACAACCCTAACTTGACCTAGTTCGCTTTCATATTCTTATGACCTATTTTACCCTTCACAATGCGGAATGTATCGTGCTTCGCCACCCTAATCTTGTTGTACTGTATGGCCTCCACTTGTGACCACTGTGTTATTTTTATATACTAGTCTAACTGCATTGATATTTTGTGAACTCTCAGTGTATTAAGTTCGGGATTCCGAGAGCTGTAAACCGTTTCGGACAACTGATCGTCTGGATATCCACCGTGAAATGCAAACTTACTTAGTTCACGCTCCAAAAACGATTTGAATCGATGCTCGCTGTTTGGCGAGGGAGCCGTTAGTACGACTATCGATACGAGTTTGCGAATCACGGTAAGGCCGTTGGTGTTTTTGTCTTCTATTCAGCCATTCATTTTTGTTGTCTAATTCTAAAATTAAGTTTGTGTAGGTATCGTTTGTGAGATGAAACCAAGTGTGGTGTATGTAGGTGGTAAAGCAGCTCACTTCGTCGGTGTCGGTGCCGAAGAGCAGCAGATCAAACGGGATGGCAGCGACGAGGTCGATGAGGAACCAGCCGCGCAAGTAGTGCATGGCGATCTTGGCGGGGTCCGACTCCACTTCATCGGCCACGTTGACGTACGTGGTGCGGAAATTTATTAGGATGTCTATTATGAATGTGACGTCCACTGGAAATAAAACATGCTGCGTTGAATTTTACTGTTCTAGTTTACACTGAACATGCATGCAGTGTAGGTACAAATTACTGTTGAAACATAAAATGAAATGAACCAGTGTGAATATTTTACATATGAATCAGAAAAAGTTTTTTAGTTGGTTTATGGAATTGTAAGGAATTTGAAGCAGAGCCCAAGGTTTTGACCTTTCTTTGGCTACTGTCCATATATCCAAGAGGTCTAGTAAAAGACCCAAAGTATATTGCTGTGTCACTGTTTAATTTCTTTGATTAAAACCTTGTGCTTTAGAGATGAATATTACCGATCATGTCGATGACTACTATGGGGTCTTCGCCGAAGCTACGGGAACGTTTATCAAAGTCAGGCTCGTTCAGTTGAAAGGCGGCCACATAAGGAGTAAATATCGCCGTGTAGATCACCAATATAAGAATCAACCAATCCCAAGCGGCCTGTAACATAGGTTTGTGCAAATTTAATAGACTACAGTCTACGATTTAAATATTTCACAATAAAACTATTTGGAATTGTAGCGTGTTGCGTGTCGACTGTGTCGAGTAGAGCGAGGTCAATGCGACGAATATAATTTATACTTTTCTTATGTGCAAACTACAATATGAACAATTCAAACGCTACGTTGTAGTTGTTAAATAATTACAGGGTAGATTAGATTTGTGTAAGAAAATTGAATAATCGTTGTTTTAACAAACGGAATATCATTCGTACACATGAATTTGCTGACGTAGGTAGATACAATTCTTACCTTGTAAGGAGAATGGTGGAGGATAGTGCAGGGGTGAGAAGGCTGCGTGGTTCCCTTGTGGCCGCCCGTCGCGCCCAGAGACAGTACCTGCGAACAATGACGTCACCACTGTTTATGTGAGCCTACGAGTGAGGTAGCTGTATACTGGCGTACGTGGGTGTGTAACGCTAACACGCGCATTCGCAAACCAACATTTATGAGTATATCCGTGTATTGTCCATACATGGAAATGCTCAAATTTAGGTTTAGTTAGAAAACTTCACGTGATAATTATTTTCTGTTGAATTATACATTGGATTACTGTCAAAAACAGTTGGCCCCACGGAATATTTGCTCTATTAAAGGTGAGTATAGACTAGGGCATTTTCTCCTCGAGCATATCTGTGTAATGTAACGTTCTTACGAATGGTACAATACAGGTAAAAAATGTAATGTAACGTTCCTGCGAATGCTCGGCGTAATGTTCACAGCGAGTGTGCATTTATCCGTAACATTTCGTTGTACCTTGCGTTCATTCTTCCTTGAAATGTCGGACCTACAAGTTGCGTGTGCTGCGTTTATCTTGATGAATTATATTAAAAGTCCGTTAAAAGTGCGACGCATGCGTCGTTCCTCCCTCTCCCTCCGCGCCACCCCGCACCCGCGCATCGCCCGCCGTCGTGCAAAGGCTCGACGAAATGTTACACCAATTCGCTCGTTGGTTTGTACAATTATTGTTGTAACAAAACGGCGAGCGTGTTCGACGTCTGGTTCGTGAAGGGTGATATACTAGAACATATCATAGAGAGGCTCGTTGTTCTGTTACAAGTAAATGCTATAGTCTATACTCACCTTAATACTAAAGTTTAGATAATGGGACCATAGTGGACTTTGTCGAAACTAATTATACATTGTTGAAACAAAGACTAATATGTTTTAATAGGTACATAAAAAGATAACATATTACGACCCGGTAGGTTACTATGCGATACAATTTGCTTATTGATTTATAAAACAATATAAAACTTTGTATGTAAAGTCTTTATTTAGGCTAAAAATATTTTCCCCTTCTCATTATTTACACGAAATTACCTATATAATCATTACATAGTTTAAAACTACTAGAACAGGTACTAGGTCAT
The DNA here is from genome assembly GCA_905163495.3 of Cosmia trapezina. Classification (NCBI taxonomy): domain Eukaryota; kingdom Metazoa; phylum Arthropoda; class Insecta; order Lepidoptera; family Noctuidae; genus Cosmia; species Cosmia trapezina. The sequence goes on along the minus strand of LR991022.1, from coordinate 17,632,407 downwards.
ACGTGCTATAAGTATGTTTAAGATAAGTAGGATGCATTATTAAGTACTTCAGCAAAGGCATTCCCGATGAAATGAGGAAACAAAATCCATTCTCAAAAGCTAAGGTTTATAACTATGAAAAATCAATGGATGAAGTATTCGTGTATGTACGAGTATGTATACAGAGTTGCAGACTAGTAACTATTTGTGGTTTCATGTCGATTTAATTCTGTGTTAGTAATGTTTAACAAAAGCCTATTTAATTATTGAACACAGCTATGAAAAAAATTATGTTGAAACTGTTAATTTCTCGGAAGTTTAACGTTCCTATTTCAAAATGTTGTAGAACTAAACTTTGATATTTTAAAATGAATGAACATTTTCGCGTATAGGGATGGTCCTGATTCCACCACGGGTTGCAGAGGTCGTAGAGGTATGAAACATGTGAATAGGTCATTCGGTACTTCACATTGTATGCGCTATTACTTAGTATTAATTACGCTTCGCCTGTTGCTGCCAGGCTGTCACAGAAAATGCCATTTACGTAGTAAGTATCAAATTATTTTGACAAGCAGAGACCAGAGTAAATTAACCTTCTGATTTACAACATCGAATTTCCAAGCTCAGTATCCTAAATAGTAAAAACGGTAAATCGAAAAATGGCCAGTGGCCATTTTAGATCGCTTAAACTTAATAAACACTCATCGCAACACATTATCTGACAGAGATAAATGGATTACCTCCTTGCCGATGGCGGGCAACCCGTTGAGGCCATTACAGGGCGGTTCGAGGCGAACGACACTCTTGCGTGAGCCGCGGAAACCGGTGTCACGCACGCGCACCGACGAGCGCCACGTGGAGGGCGGCAGGTCATCGCGGGAGCCGCGCGCGGAAGCGGCGCGGCGCGATGTGGTGAGCGCGGCGCCGGCGCACGGCGGCGACACGATCAGCGGCACGTCCGGTGCGCGCTCCTCCATGCCGCTGCCGCGCCAACGTCCTCACCGGAACCCGCCGTGCTCCGACGCCTCCAGGTGCTCACATTCCAACACGGCTCGCTCGAACGCCGACGCCGACTCCAGCAGTGCGATTGCCGTGTTTTGCATAGATGATCGATCTATCCCCACGTACACTTCTCAACCCTCGTTCTCTTCTAATCCAGTAATCGTATGTATGTATTAGTAAACAATCTCAGTTACTGCATGGTAGTGTTGACGATATTTTTACGATGGTATGGTTTTGTATATTTTGTAGAACAGCGAAATGGTATAAAAATGGACAAAAGTAAACGCAACTATATCGTATAAGTATTTGGAAGCACCAGCTTAGGTTTCCACAAATGTCGGCTAAGACAGTAGTTCAAGTGTATAGAGCACGTCTAATAGGCATACAACTACGAGCGCCTGAAAGCGGAGAACGAGGCCGGGCTCATTCAAGACACTGTGTCAATGGGAGGCGGTTCTTTTCATCTTTTTGTGCACATGTTCAATGTGCGCAAGATGTTCTCTCCGTTGTTGGAGCTCGAGAATAATGACGGACACGAGGAAACTGACATTGAACGACAATACAATACGAATATCGAATGAAAGTCTTGTTAAACCAACCCGTGCTGCCATTGTGATCGCAGCATTATATAGAAACTGATACGTTTTAGCTAATTTGTGTATAGATCTGTGTGTTGATCTGTATTTTTTACTTAAAATAAGGCGTAAGTCTGTGTGTGGATAGTGTGGAATTATGATGACTGCTTATAAGTAACGAATAATTTTGAAATAAGCTGCGTAGCTAGCATTAGCAAAGCTGAGATGTATTTATAAATGCTTTAGGATGTAACAAATAATGGCAGTACAATTCGGCATTTCAATGATTGGTGCGGAAAACGTTCCCTAGTAGTAATTAATTTTGAATTGACATTTGAATGACAAAAACATGGATCACCACGACTGAAACAAATACAGAAAGTTCCTCTCAAAATATTAAAACTAAGTATATTATGGCTTATAAAATATGAATCATTGTCATTTTTATTGACTGTTTTAGAGTATCAATTGAATTTCGTTCTGCAAAGATCTAACATTTAACACCAGAATAAGCTTTGAAATTTATGAAAATATCCTAATACAAGCAAAGTCCAAACTTAACAATGTAATTTACATAAGTTGATGAAATAAACATTTTTATTTTTTTTATCCCAGACTATGTTGATGGAACTTAGTAGCTTGCCAACACTCAGTGTTAGAGATGTGTAGCTTTGAGTGCCATATTACGTAAACTATCTTTACGAGGCCCAAGAGACGAGCGGCGAACTTGAATACATAATATGTACACGTTCTCAGAGGAACACGATTATATACACATACATAATACATAATTCATAATTTATGAAGGCGCTTTGTTTATTACAAAACACCTCATACCCTTCGAGAAAACTCTCACAAGCTCTTTGTCTGAAATTCCCGTTGATAATGCCAACTCAGGAATTTTTACGAGAATACATTCCTAGTGGTGGGTACTTATTTGCAAGAGTAAAGGTAAGTCTTAACACGTTCACTGCGGTATCGGGTTGAAAATATCCGATGCACATCTAGCCTACGGTGCGGGAATAAAAATGTTCACCTTCCAGCTCGTGCTGGAACTATTTGAGTAGGTTTCACAATGAGTAGGAGAGAGACAGTTATATCATTCAAATTGTCTCGTTGAATATATTACGTAAGTTATACTAAGCACTAAAAAGAGCCACCGGGTCTTTTCAACCCGATACCGACTATAAATAAAAAAAATCATCTAGTGCGTTCATCGGGTCTAAGAGATCCAATACCCGATAGCCCGATAAACGCACTAGATTACTGACTAGTTGACCTAGTGCAGTGCCCAGTTACGGTGCTCTCATACAATCAATCAATCTGCCCAGCCTTTTCCCAACTATGTTGGGGTCGGCTTCCAGTCTAACCGGATGCAGCTGAATACCAGTATTTTACATGGAGCGACTGCCTGTCTGACCTCCACAACCCAGTAACTGGGTAATACGATACCCCTTGGTAAGACTGCAGGTTGTCAGACTTTCGGGCTTCTGACGACCCGTAACGACTGTCAAAGATTCACGAATGACAGCCGGTACCAACGGCTTAACGTGCTTTCCGAGGCACGGAGGAGTCTCGGTATGTAAATATGGTCACCCATCCACTGACCAACCCCGGCAAGCGTAGCTAAACCTCATGGATCGACCCGTGCGGCTGTTATTACTTAGCCACGAGCTCCTTCCAGAACTTCTGTTTATTGATATTTTGTCATACTATAAAATGAAGCGATCAAGACGATCATAAAAAAGAAAAAAGAATTTACGGAGTTTAAAATGGAAAATCTCACGGGAAAACCTCTGCAGGATAAAACAACCGCTTTATCAAATAATTCCAACTCAGCCTCAAATACTGGCCATAGTTTCAAAATAGGTAACAAAAAAAGAAATTGTTCTGGCTGCTACGATAAACTGCGTGTAACTTTAAACAGTAAAGAAGCCAGTAATAAAGTTTAAAAAGTTAAAACTGTGTGTGACTGTTGTAAGAAAACATTATGTCGTGAATGTTATAACGAAAAACATTTTTCAAATACTGCATAATTAGCCCGAATAAAAACTATGACTGTTTCTTCGATATCGATGTTTTGTTTGTAGCCAGATAAATCCCTACTTATTATCGCATATTACCGATCAGTGCGTTTACCGGGTCGAAAAGATCCGACGTTGAAAACTATTAATTACACAAGATTTAATAATTACATCTACTTACGAACTCAACTGTATGCTCATTACTTCGTTGAAAATAGACTTAAAAATAAAATTTAAGTAGCTTTCATTTGTTTACATACTAGTGATATTTTTACAACAGTAAGTCGAACGGATCTTTTCGGCCTGATAACGCACTTCAATAAAGTCAAGCAAAGGATCTTAAGAACCCGATGCAGCTGTAATTGAAAGACAGGTAAAAATGTAAACGCAGTGAACTTGTTAAGCATATAATTTCTTTGCGTTCTTTGTTATTAACACCGTTTTATTATAACAGTGTTGAAGAAAATAAAAGTTAATTTAACATTTTGGGTAATGTACTTATGTTGTGTTACCATGTTCTGCAGTTATTTAATTTTAATTTTATGCCTTCATGCCTATGTCAAATTATGAATTAATTATTTTAAGTTGCCGGTGTTATGAAATTAATGAAGAGAAACAAACGACCTCTGCAGCTGCACTGACACTTGTGATTCAAAACGATAATGTAGCAATAACTGGTGAAATACGTCACGTACAACAAAGGACTTTAAGTATATAGCGTTATGTAATAGTGTCCAGTAGCAAAACGAACTGATGTGGCTACAGATGAATTAAAGCTGTGCATTACGCCAATAATGCGAGTTTTGATGAATTTTGTATGTAGCGCAACTCAAGCCTGAACTGAGCCCCTGGGAATCCTTCCAGAATGTGGAGTCGTGGGAGGGGCAGCATGCTCTGCATAGTTTTTACAATAGAATCGCCGCCATACTATGAATAGATAGGTACAATGTAGCGTCTGTAACTCTCGTTACAATGAAGCTTCCAAAGCGAGAAGCACGGCTTTATTATAGAAATACAATGTAAACGACTAAATAAAATACAAAATAACTAGATAATGGCTAGATATAAACTACTCAGTCAGAACCAACAAACCCTACAAGAAATTATGAAAGAAGAGTGGTTCGATGATCTTTCATAAAATGTTGTAACATTCGTTTAATCTAAAAGCATCAATATGTGATAATGTACGTGAGCTAACTTCCTTACTAAGAAGAGAAAAAGTAGATAAATAACTTAGACAAAGGAAACCATACCATGGTAGTCATAACTCCAAGCATGGATCGCGTTTTTCCCCACAAGTATAACAAAACAAAGCAAGAACCAACCGAAAGAATATATAATGCCAAGCCCGCAACGAAACGAACGAAGAAAAACACCTCGACAATTTTGACGCACTGATGTTCACTGAGCAAACTAAGCACCGGACGGCACCACACACGATATTATGGACTATTCAATAAGCCTAAGCAATATTTGACCACTTTTAGCTATATGTGTAAAATTTAACTAAAACACCTATGGCAGCGCAACAAAATCCGCAAGGGTCGACTGCAAAAGGATAATAATAATTTTTACTTTTTAATGCAGTCGATCGATTAAACGCTCGACTCGTTTACAGCACGAACGGCCCGTTTTGTGAGATATGTGTTAGTTTCGGTGTGTCGTGTTGCAATTATATGTTTTAGCTATGATTCGCGGCGGTCGTTCGCTAAAGGCGAGTCGCCTAGGAACGATATTAAGATAACAATTCGATGGCAGTGTGAGAAGCGGCAGAGTCCGCAGCGTGGTTGCTGGACGTAAACTCGATGGGGTACTGTAGCGGCGCACGCAAGAGGTCGCTGTGCGCGCGTCGTCCCGGCGCGGCCCGAGCGGCGGCGGACGCGGCCGGAGACGACCGAGCACAGGCGTGACCGAGCACAACCTCCCCTTCTACCATCGAATATTTCAGCTGAACGCACGGTGTCGCTGTGCCGCGCGTCGTGTCGCTGATGAACAGGCTGCGGCCCGCGATAACGTGACACGTCGATATTAGGCCCCCAGAGCTGACACACTACTAACAAATAATTTAATTTTCTTTATGATCCTTTAGGCGTACGTTTTGTAACGTATTTATTGATCCCTAGCAATGTTTTCATTTATGATTATAATGTGTTTGATGGGGACAAGTAATTGATTTGCTTTCTATCTACTCCATATGGAATTTGTCCCTATCGTATTATTATGATTGAATTTTAAAGTGTTTATTCGTGTAGTGATTAACGATTTAGACCCGCATATAAATTGTTCCAAAGGGAAAAGCGTCTTCTCAAACAGAGAAGTAGCGAGCATTGATAACATCACCTGCAAGTTTCGTCACGATGTTTTCCTTTGCCGTAAATCATCATCTTCTTGTCTATAATCTAATTTATTGAAGGTCGGCGCAGCATACCTATCTTTTTCTTTCATACATTTCTATTACCCGTCATATCAGTAGTAGCGCCGTTTCTAGCCATATCATCTCCTCACATAATCCATGCTTCGTTTCTATAGCCCCAAAATAGCCCTTTTATGAGTACCCAAAGGGAACTTTGGGTTACTCATAAAAGGGAGGACTCACTCATTAAATAAATTTTTCTCAAGACATATTGCTCATTAGTCCGAATCACATACTACGGTAACCATCTAGCCATATCATCTCCTCACATAATCCATCCTTCGTTTCTATAGCCTTCCCTTTGGGTTACTCATAAAAGGGAGCACTCACTCATTAAGTAAACTTTTCTCAAGACATATTGCTCATTAGTCCGAATCACATACTACGGCATACTATGGCAACCAATTTTCAACATACAATGGTGACCAAAACAATCATCTACGAATTAATTGAAAAATTATACAACTTCAACTGTCTCTTGTGTCGTGTGGTTAAGTGACTGCTAAGCGTTGTGTTACCGGTTCAATTCCCGGAAAAGTTTTTAATTTCTTCAGAATTTCTATGTGAATTGAGATTAGTTTATTATTTAACCGACTTCAAAAAGAGGAAGAGGTTCTCAGTTCATCGGAATCTTTTTTTTTATGTATGTTCCCCGATTACTCGAAGATGGCTGGACCGATTTAGAAAATCCTTTTTTAGGGTTCCGTACCTCAAAAGGAAAAAACGGAACCCTTATAGCATCACTTTGTTGTCCGTCTGTCTGTATGTCAGTCTGTCAAAACCCTTTTTCTCAGGAACGCGTGGAGGTATCAATTTGAAATGAATATCAAATACGTAACGGACGGACGGACGTACGTACGTATATCTGTAGTCCCATGTAGTCCTAAAAAACTCAAGCTTCTAAGTCAACGCAATAAAAAGATACAGCCAATTATGCGATATATTTTGATACTCGCAAGTAAATCAAAACCTATAGGGTACTTCCCGTTGTCCTAGAATCATGAAATTTGGCAAGAAGCAAGGTCTCACGGCAAAAATAAAGGAAAAAGTCCGAAAATGGTTAATTTGTCATTCAATCACATAAAAAATACTTTTAAATCTGTCAGTCTGTCAAGACCCTTTTTCTCAAGAACGCGTAAAGGTATTAAGTTGAAATTAATATCAAACACGTAAGTCTATGGTCTCTTAATACACATACTTATAATTACAATGAAATAATACCTATTATAATGACCTAACCATTAACCATTATTATTATTATAATTTACGTATATATTTTTTTCTTTTTATTGTAATATTTGACATTTAATTTTAGTCTAGCCAAATTGATTGATTTTATTCGCACCTACACCACTATAATTATAATATTATTCATTTACACTATAAACCTACTCAAACTCAAACTCAAACTCAAAGCATTTATTTCAATTAAACCAATTACAGGCACTTTTGAATTGTCAAAGAGTCGGTCAGTAGGTAAGTCAGAAAGTTGAAGCTAGTTGCCCATTCCAAAACGTAGATCTATGGAGAAGAACGGGCAAGAAACTTCACGGACACTCTTTTAAATCAAAATATGGGTACAAAATATTGGTTACATCATTCATGTTGAAATTATACATGTGAGAACGATGAACGTTAAAAGCGTCCGTATTAAAAAAATAAAAAAAAAAACAATTCAAAATTAAAATTAAAATAAGCCGTGGCAGCTAAGGTATGAACCAGCCTCCACCAACAGCGCCCGTTGACGAACCTGACGTATGGATTCGTTAAATGATCCAACACACGCGCCACCATCAGCGAGGCATTAGAGTGAGCATGACACACTCTCAGCCGCCAGGGCACATCCAAGTCAAATAAAGACGTACCCAGTAAATGGTAGCTTTAGAGTAGGTACATAGTACTCACACATGTGCTAAGCAATTATACAATACAATGGTGATTGAGTCTACACAATGCAAAGCTATTCTTACAATCTTCAGCAGTTCCAACAGTATGTTCAAATGTTAATTAATTAGTTGAGGTAGTGGAGCAGGACCAGCATGGAGCCAAGCATTTTTATCATTTATGTAATCCCCCAACGTATAATATGCCTGCCTGTAACGTATAATACACCTACATAAAACTTTTTAAATAAGATAATTATTTATATTAAACACAATCAACACACTTTTAACACCTAAAACTTTACTGCAGTACTAAATGTCAGGTATACTTACACAATTTTACTCCGCGCATAACACTGTTACAGCACCGATTTATCTCGACTGCTCGACGTCCGTACGTCACTGCAGGGATCCAGCAGAATATCAGCGTCAGGTATATTTGCCTGACACATGCTGAGCTGGACTCCCATTTGGTGCAACCTTCAGACGCATACCGCACTGTGTATATTATTAATTTTATTTTGTATGTCATAGTGTCATTTTTATTTGCTGTATGTTTTGCTTCTTTTCTTTTTTATTTTTTTGGCACCTTGTTTTTATATTCATTTAATTGTGTTTTTGTGTGTTGTGCTATGTCTTTTGTGTGCATCAAATAAATGTTTTATATATCTATCTATCTATCTATCTATCTTGGAGACCTAAAAAAATCAAGCTTCTATGTCAATGCAATACAAAAATACGGCCATTTAAGCGACATAATTTGATACTCGCAAGTAAATCAAAACCTATGGGGTACTTCCCGTTGACCTACAAAAATGAAATTTGGCAAGAAGCGAGGTCTTACAGCATGAGTAAAGGAAAAAGTCCGAAAATTGGTAATTTGTAATTTGATCACATAAAAAAAATATTTTTGGGATTTAATGTTAAGTTTGTTTTTGGGATAAATTCTTTTCAACTACGGAACCCTTCGTTGTGCGTGATTCGACACGCACTTGTTTTTTAAAGGGTATATTTTTGGTGTTCTCATTGTAGTTAAGTCAGGATCGGATGATGGATCCTGGAGAAATCGAGGGAACTCTCCCAATATTATCGGCACACCTGAAGCCATTTGGGTATTTTTTTATAGTAACTCATACAGCACCGTATGAACTGATAATGAAGGCCACAGATGGCCACCGGAAGTACTCAATAATAATTGTTTCACGGGTTGCGATTCGATTACCTACTTTGACATGATTGTTAAGAAATTTATATTCGTCACAATGCATACGGTGAAGTGGAGCTTATAGTGCTCCAGTTGTCCTGGACAACTCCTTGACAAGTAACATCTCTATATCGGGAAAAGCAATATTTTGTAAAAGATAATAAGCAGTTAACATTAAGGCTATTGTAACCAAATTGTAACTTATATAAATTACCAATCGATCCGCTAAAAAGTGAAAAATAGAAAACTCTTTTTCAAAAAAAAAAAAACAACCGACTTCCAAAAAAACACTACAAAGTGAAAAATAACTTTAATTTCGGAAGTCGGTGGCAAAAACTAAAATACTGATACAAAGACACCGACTTCCGAAATTAAAGTACACTTTGTAGAAGCCGGTTGTTTTTTTTGTAAAAAAGTTTTTATTAATTTCAAGTTGGTTCTACGGATGAAGGATTTCTATTAAAAAGAATGGAGCTTTTTAGCCACACAAATAAAGATTGATTGATTGGTTTGGAAATAAAAACATAGTGGCTGTAGGTATTCATTCACTTAAGTATTTTCAAAATAAGGTTCAGAGGAATACTAAGTTAGTTATGTATGTATGTGTGTTATAATAGTCGAACACGCGTAGCACCCGCGTAGCACCAGCGTAGCACCCGCGTAGCATCTCGTAGACGTATCATTGAGTCCATGTAGAAGCTAAGCTACGTCACGCGTCGCTTCAATATTATACAAAGAGTTTTCAACGAGGGAACATTTACTATTGTTAAAAGAGATTCATATGAAATCAGGCTCCTGGAATTTCCTTGAGATGGCGCTAAAAGCCATTTTTGTAAGCTTGATTTAAAATGAATAAAAATTTTTTTCTTGATATTATGTATGATATAGAATGTGATAACTTTTGATAGATTCATATCACAGCAACAGGAAATACATAAATCAGTTGTACAATAAAATATTACAGCACTAACGAATGGAATAGTTATTTATTTAAGACTACATACAACAGTATGACTTATTTATACCACTAATTAAATACCATTTTATGTTTAACAATCGCAAAGATAACTTTGTATTTCATAATGATACTGTGAATTACAAGGTTATTTTTTGCAGTTGCCTTATGAATCGCCGTTTTTAGTATTTGTTGATTAAATACAGTATAAGGTACATTATATAATAGAGCTCGTACAAAAATGGTATAAAATTGTCAACTTTTACGGCCCCCTATTTCTTCATTTTAGAAGATAAAAAAAATAAAAATATCTTTCTACTCTACTCGATGAGTTCTAGACAATAACACCCCCCCACACACACGTTAATTATTATTTTTTCAAAATGAAAAGTTTTTTGTATGGGGACCGCCCCCTTTAAATTTAACTTTACTCTATTTTTATTTGTTGTTATAGTCGTAATAGAATAATAAATAATAAGAAATACACAATCTGTGAATATTTCAACTATCTACCTATTAAGGTTCATGAGATACAGCCCTGTGACACACGGACGGACGGACGGACGGACAGCGGAGGCTTAGTAAGTTTGTACGCACAATATTGAGATACTAGCTAGACTGCCCGCGGCTTAGCTCGCGTGGATGTCTGATTTCATGGGTTTTAATTTTCTTCTTATTGTTTATTTTACATCAAAAATATAAATACTGAGTTTCAAGTTAATCGGACTGCGCTTTAAAATTATTCCATACGAACTTTAACATCCCTAAACCCCCTTTGAGGGGTAGTTTTGAAAAAGTAATAATGACAAACTTTATTACTTACATAAGCAAGTATTTGTGCTAAGTTTCAAGTTCATTAACCAAATTAATAAGATTTTTCATATAAACTGTATCCCAGTTTTCAAAAATCGTCTGGGATGTTTCCATAACTTGGCTCAAACATTATTTACACCAATTTTCGAGTTAATCAATCCCCAATAAAATCCTCCGCTGTAAAATTGACCCCTTAGGGGCAGATTTTTGGAAAACCTTGATACACGTTAGTTAGTCTTCATTTTTGGTCTTAAGTACAAAAACTGAGTTTTGAGTAAATAGGACCGCGTGTTAAAATTCCTCCATACAAACTTTGACACCCACCAATCCTGTCTTCTGGGGTCGCAGGTTATTCGAAAAAGATACTGTGGAACTGAAGGAACACGGAAGGGTTTTAGTTAGTAAAAGTATGACACGCCCCTGTGCTCCACCCAGAGCGGAAGAAGTCATTTGATGATTTCCCATCCACAAAAAGGGGGTAGTTTAAGAAAACTAAAAATGATTAATTTTATAATTAACTTAGATGAATATTCGTGCTAAGTTTCAAGTCTAATAACTCAAGAGATAAGATTTTTCATACAAACTTTCATCCCCTATTTTATTCCCTTAGGGATGGAATTTCCGAAAATTTTTCCTTAATGGATGTTTACACTATATAAGGTATCTATGTGCAAAATTTCATGTCTCTAGGTCCAGTGGTTTGGACTGTGCGTTGATTGTTATCAGTCAATGAGTCAGTCAGGACTTTTCTAAATTTTAGGCTCAGTAGTTTCGGAGATAAGGGGGGGGGGGGGGGAATGGTAAATTTTCGTCTACTTTCTTAAATAACTTCAAAACAATTTATTTTAAAATTATAAAAAAAATACATTTGAGACCCTCACAGTAAGACATTTTATTTGATATGTCACACGCTACAGTTTGCAAAACTTTTTTTTTATTTGTACTTATTTTCCCCCCAAAACGGACCCCCATATTCAAAATTCATTTATTTACGTTTCATGTCCGTGTTTGGGTTACCAAAATACAAATGTGTACCAAGTTTCAACTTAATCGGTTCATTAGATTCGGAGCAAATTGGCTGTGACAGACGGACAGACGGACAGACAGACAGACACACGAGTGATCCTATAAGGGTTTCGTTTTTTCCTTTTGAGGTACGGAACCCTAAAAAAAACCCCAACCATTACAAAATGGCATAGAAACATTCTTCTTTGGATGATACACGCCTATACCAATCAAATCAAACCATGAGATTTGACAGCAGATTAAATGAACTTTCATCGACCGGGGGTCAAAGTCACTTTCTTCGTTAGTTAGTGAAAGTGTTGCAATAATCTATGTAAGTAGACGATGTAACTGCGTGACGGGGAAGATGGGCGTCAGATTGGCGAGGGCTGCGAGCCGGCCTCCACGCCGATTAGCACGCGATAGTTCAAGGACTCGATACACAAAAGATAGCCACAGCACGTATAGATAACTCCTTCGCGTTACGCAACTAACCTTTCAGATTCACTGGCGTGGGAACACGCTAATGTGGCTTCGAGGCTGTTACTGTTGGCTTTTGAAAACACAAAGCTTATTTTGTTCGATGCTGGATTGCATGTGAGTGTTTATTTGACAAATAAACTGTAGTAAAAATAAGTACACAATAGTAAATGATAAAAGTTTGTAAAAATAAACAATGATGAGAATCAATGGCTGTGTATTATTTTACAAACGTTTGTTTTTTGCCAGCTGTTTTATTTATTTCAGCTGTCATCATTATTTCGCTGTCTTAATTAACCGTTATCGTGAATGGTTTAACATAATGAATGGTTTGCCAGATTTCCCAGATTTTCTTCTGCAAGTAAGAAGTCTCTAAGACATATTAAAGAAGTTTAATCTAAAACAGAATGCGTCACAAACCCTGAAACGGAGAAATCTCTAAAGTTGAATTTGAGAAGTACAGTCGTTGATTGTCTCCGAAACTCTATTAGGAGTTTAGAGAACTACTATTGTTAACTATCATGATAGAAATAGTTTCGTAACCTCGTCACTGAGTTTGGTCTGGTCGCCATTATTAATGGTGCTGGTAAACTTACAGCAGTAAGTATGTCTCTGACTTAACCTATAAGCGAGACAAATAGTTGCAAAGCTTTTGAATGAAGGTATTTTAATCAGAAACTAGATATTTTAGGAATTTAAGCGATCTAACGAATTCATTATCATGCTTCTAAGTGGCTGAATGTCATCAAGTTCTAATGAAATATGTACAATTAAGTACAGCGTACGTCGTCTTGACGCAGCATGAATACGACTCGGTGGAATTGAATTTATGCATGAATTCCTGCGTGCACACACGCCTCTATTTTCATTATGAGGCTGGCAATACCCAGGTGTTGCTATCCACGGATAATATTTAATTAAAGAGGGATTATATCATCACTGCTCCCATAGTGGTAAAGGAAAACATAGTGACGAAATCCTTTGGCATGTCCTAGGACCAATAATTTGAAGACATGTGACAACAACCAACCATCACACCATCTCACTGCTGGGATAGTCAGCCTGTAAAGTGCCCTCTCCTGGGACACAGGGTTCTTTGTGAAGGGGTCATAGAGAGTCTGGTTGGTATAGAATCAATTTTGTAAAACATCTATTTTAAAATGCAGATTCAGTTTTTAATCGATGAAAAAGTTTGGCGTTGCCTCAAAATTAGCAACTTACATTAATTTAGAAGCTAAGGTAGACTAAACGTTTTATTTTTTGGTTTTCAGTTTTATTTTTTAATTCATTGTGTTGGAAATCTAGGTTCTAACACTTCAATAAAACGACATATGGGCTTTTAAAATGTATAGATTATTATTAGCCAATTAAAAGTCACTAGGAAGGTTATACGTCTTGTTTGAGCTTTGATAAAGACGGACGTATTACGTCCGTCTTTATCAAAGCTCAAACAAGAAGTATGGTAATAATAATGGTGGGTAGTATTTATATAATAAGTACCTACGATATCGATTATTGCAGAATCGACTAAAGATTGATTTTTGTAAATAAGTAAATCAATTATATTAACACATTGTTTTTGCAGACTGTATGAAATCACACACGTTAGTGTTCCCAAAAATAATATTAAAAACACAATAAGAAACTTTTAAACTTTGTCTCGGAATGATAGGCGCAATATGACACGGCGACACGTACAGTCACACACACATCCTCAGTGGACGTGATCCACAAGTTGCAGTTGTAATAAATTCAGATTACGGCTTTACATTATTAGGACGGCAAAAATATATTTGACGTCTTCATTTCGATAATGGGTCCTAAGATTCATATTACTAAATCAATGAATCTGCCTAGCCTTTTCCCAACCATGTTGGGGTCGGCTTCCAGTATAACCGGATGCAGCTGAATACCAGTATTTTATAATACGGAGCGACTGCCTATCTGACCTCCACAACCCAGTTACCCGGTTACGATACCCCTTGGTAAGACTGGTTGTCAGACTTTCGGGCTCTGACTATAAGGACTGTTAAAGATCCACGAATGACAGCCGGCACCAACGACTTTCAGAGGCACGGAGGAGTCTCAGCATGTAAAGATGGTCACCCATCCATGGACCAACCGCGGGAAGGGTAGCTTAACCTGATGGATCGATCCGTGCGGCTATTATTACTTAGCCACGAGCTCCATACTAAATATAAATATAATATATCTCACTTGAATTCTCTTTAAGCGCATTAAAGTGAGATTGATTATCGCGTAAGAATTTTTTTGCTTACTTGGATGCTGACAAATGAATCTTAATATTTTGTGTAAGTTACGCGGAAGAATTTAACCTACATACGGGCCTGAAATGCAAAAATGCAATAACTCATGCACAGCTGAAAGTTGATTCATTGGTTATGGTAATCGGAGTTCTAGATCTGAAATAACATTTCGTATTCGCAAGGCAAGCAAATTGTTGAGGAAAGAAGAATAATCAATATCTTACATCTATGTTTTTCAAGGTGGACCGACGGTAAAGGTTGAGGAGAAATCTGCTGACTGCGCGAAGTAAGTAAGAAATAAATAAAAATTTAAGTAAGAAATAAATAAAAAGTAGAGGAACAGTCGTTTTGATGATGCTTGTGGAGCAGCAGCAGTCTTTTGGCTGTGATGACGAAGTTTGTCAAAAAAGGTGATACCTAAATATAATACCTAGGTGGTGTTAAACTGGACGCAGTGAGTGATGAAAAACTTCTTATGCAGTAAACTTGGAGTTCCATTTTGTCAGGCTGATTGGTACGGCCAGGAATTTCAGCAGGCAGGCATAAGCATAATCAGCTTATAATGTTCCCACTGCTGGGGCACAGGCCTCCTCTTCTCGAGGGGGAGTGGGCTGTAATCTACCACGCGGGCCAAGTGCGGATTGGTAGTGTCATAATAATATGTCTTTGATTTTTTTGGTTCTAGGACATGCCGCGGTTTCCTCACGATGTTTTCCTTCACCGTTTTGAGAGCAGTGGTGATGAAATTATACAGGGTGTTTCTTGTATGGTGTGAAGCCAGTGCGAGCTGATCGCAGAGTTCCATACCTACCGATTTAACACCCATGTAAGTTCTACGATTTTTTGTTGTTTTCGAGTATTTACTTAATAATTTTTTTAGATATTTTTCCTGATTCAACGAGGTGATGGCTCGTGGAGCTCGTGGCTAAGTAATAACAGCCGCACGGGTCGATCCATCAGGTTAAGCTACGCTTTCCGGGGTTGGTCAGTGGATGGGTGACCATCTTTACATACCGAGACTCCTCCGTGCCTCGGAAAGCACGTTAAGCCGTTGGTCCCGGCTGTCATTCGTGGATCTTTGACAGTCGTTACGGGTCGTCAGAAGCCCGAAAGTCTGACAACCAGTCTTACCAAGAGGTATCGTATTACCCAGTTACTGGGTTGTGGAGGTCAGATAGGCAGTCGCTCCATGTAAAATACTGGTATTCAGCTGCATCCAGTTAGACTGGAAGCCGACCCCAACATAGTTGGGAAAAGGCTAGGCAGATTGATTCAACGAGATGATGGCTTTAAAAAAATGTATCTTTTTTTGGGTCAACTTTGAATGAAAATGTATTAAATAGGGCACCATTTGCTGAAAACGGTCGATAAAAGTGGTGGTGTATCTGAAATCTTGTGATTTTCATATTTTATAATTTATTATTATATTTGCATGTTTTTGTCAACCCTTATATTTACTATTCCTCTACGTTTAAGCAGAGCTCAGTTCATAATAAAAACATAAATTTTGTACCTACTACTATGACTCCTTAACCACTACCATTGATATCAGGAGTCAGGGCTTTAATTTACTTGTGCACCTTTTTTTTATGGCAATAAAGAATTTTTTTATTTTTTATTTTTATTTATTTTTTTTATATGAAATGAGGGATCCAAAATAACTCGAAAACTACAAAAAATCGTAGAACATACATGGGGGTTAAATCGATAGGTATGGTACTCTGCTATCAGCTCGCACTGGCTTCACACCTTAAAAGAAACACCCTGCATACACAAAGTAAAGTGCCTGCATTTTGTGGGAATTTAGAAGAAGCCCACACAGAGTCGCAGAAGTATTAAGGTAGGTTTAATGAGATAAAAACAGGTAAACCCAGATGCACAGACATGTATTAACCACAATTGACAAGACAGTAAGTAAAACAATAGGGAATAGAAAAGTCAAAATAATATTTAAAATATCTTTCTAAACAGGCCAGTGTTATGATTATTACAAAGTAGGTTTCAACACCTCCCCGTAATCAAAACACCCTGTATGTACTACATTCCCAATTTAAACAATCTGTATAAAAATAACACGTAAAGAAAAAGAAACATTCAAAGTACCTAAACTACTCAAACACAAACACCCTGTACATATCAACAAAATAACCACCCTGTACATATCAACAAATTAACATAACTGTACACAGAAACAAACTCAACAACAAACCAAGCCCTAAGTTAGCCCTAAAGATGTAAGGCACTTGTAGTGTCTCAATTTAGGCAATGGTTTTGTGAGTATGTCTGCCGTTTGGTGAGTTGATGAGATGAACTTGACATCGACTTGATTTGTGGAGATGCACTCGCGGACAAAGTGATGGCGAATGTCGATATGTTTGGTGCGAGAATGATGCGTGTTATTTTTGGTGAGTGAGATGGCACTTTGATTATCGCACATGATGGTTAATGGTGATGAGGATTGAAAAATGTCACTGATGAGAGATCGGATGTATATGGCCTCCTTACAGGCTTCGCCGAGGGCCATATATTCAGCCTCGGTTGTGGATTGGGCGACCGTTCTCTGTTTTCGTGACTGCCACGACACTGATGAACCACACATCTGGAACACATACCCCGTATAGGAGCGTCGGTCTACCAGATTACTTGCGTAATCGGCATCAGCGTATCCAATTCCATCACCAGTGTTGCTGTATGTTAGCTTTCTATCCTTCGTGGCCTTCAGATAGCGGAGAACACGCTTGGCAGCTCTCCAGTGTACCTCCCCGTAATGTGCATTGAATTGACTCAGAGCTGATACAGAGTGAGCAATATCTGGTCTAGTACCAATGGCAATGTACATTAACGATCCAATGAGCTGCTGGTACGGTAATTCTGGCTTTTCATCCTTGGGATCTGGTAAGACATATTTTGTTCCAGTCTCGATAGGAGTGGATACAGAGATAGCATCTGTCATTCCGAACTTAGCTATCACTTGCTCAATATATTTTGTTTGATCCAGTGATAGAGTGCCGTCTTTCCTCGTAACTCTCATTCCCAAGCAGTCTTTAAGAGGACCTAAATCTTTGATTACGAAGACCTTCTTAAGTTGATCCTTGAAATCTTCTTTAAACTTCTTGTCGTTACTGAAGATGAAAAAATCATCAACGAATATTGCTATAATTAGCAACTTTGCATCTTCATGTTTATAGTAGATACAGTGTTCTTTTTCAGAACGTTTGAAAGAAAGTTTGTCCATAGCTTCACAAACTTTTTTATTCCATTGACGTGGAGCTTGTTTGAGTCCGTAAAGAGACTTTTTGAGTAGACAAACTTTAGATTTGTCATTGGAATGCTGTCTCAACGTCTAGATGGTCGATTTCCAAATCAAGTTTAGCAGCAAAAGCTAATAGCAGGCGAATTGACGATAGTCTCGCTACTGGAGCAAATGTTTCACCGTAGTCAACACCATGCACTTGTGTGAATCCTTTGGCAACAAGTCTTGCCTTATATTTTACAATGTTCCCATTGGTATCCCTCTTGACTTTGTACACCCACTTACATTTAATGATTTTTCTACTTTCAGGTTTATTTACAAGTGTCCATGTTCCGTGCTTCTGCAAGGAATCGTGTTCAGACTGCATAGCATCCAGCCACTCTTGACAATTACTGTCTTCCAGAGCTTGCTTATAGGTCTGCGGCTCGCAGTCAACGCTGATTAGATTTACATAATCTGAATCTGAGTACCGATCCGGAGCACGATGTTCTCGAAGAGGGTATCTTCTGGCAGTGTTGTATTCGGAACTGTCATCTACTGATGGCACAGGAAGATCTTGAGCGTCGACGAAGACTTCGGGTTCCGATTGGGAGACAGAAGGTTCTCCAACAGGGGCCTCAGTAGGAGCCTCAATAGGAGGTTCAGTATTATGCTCAGCAGTTGGTACTTGTGTAGGTTGCAGATGGGGCGTAGGTGGGGAATTTTGGGTAACAGGGGTAAGAACTTCCAGATTATCAGGTTGAGGATCTGAAATCTGCGTTGTTTCGACACCAGGTTCGATGGATGGTGGTTTATCTTCCACAAAGTGGACGTCTCTCGCAATGATGATACTTCTCGGATTCTGGGGATCAATAAGACGATATCCTTTTGTATCTGTTGAGTAGCCAACAAAGATACAGGTTTGAGTCTTGCAGTCAAGTTTCTTACGCTTTTCCTTAGGGATCAGGGCGTGCGCTTCACAGCCAAAAACTCTTAGGTGATTTAGATTCACCTTCTTCCCAGTCCACATCTCTTCGGGAATTCTGTTGTTAAGTGCTTGCGTAGGCGAGAGGTTCTTGAGGTAGATAGCCGTGGAAACAGCTTCACCCCAGTATGCTCGTGGTAAGCCAGAATCTTGGAGCATAGATCTAGCTTTTTCGACAACGGTTCTGTTGACTCGCTCCGATACTCCGTTCTGTTGCGGGGTATACGGAACTGTGGTTTGATGTACAATACCATTTTCCTTGAGGAGCTGAGTCATTTCACGATTTACAAACTCTGTACCATTGTCGGAGCGAAAATTTTTGATTTTGAGACCGGTTTGGTTCTCAACAAGGCTCTTAAATTCAACGAATTTACTAAAGACTTCGCATTTCGATCTTATCAGGTAGCCAAAAGTCTTACGCGTGAAGTCATCTGTAAATGTAAGTAGATAAAGTGCTCCACCCCATGACTGCGTACTCATAGGTCCGCAAAGGTCTGAGTGAATTAATTCCAATTTAAAATTAGACCTACTTTGTGAATCTTTGAATGGCCTCTTGGACATTTTGCCTTGTAGGCACGGCACGCAGGTTTTATTCAACTCACTGAATGATAGACTAGTAAAGTCTATACCCACGGCTCGATTATTTAAAATATTTAGGGCTTTAGGATGCAAGTGACCAAGACGTCTATGCCATAGTAAAGCAGACTCTTTCACTTGTGTGCAAGTGGCTTTATGTTTTGTCGTATCTAATCTGTACATACCACTATGGTTTGACGCAGTTGCAATGATAGCGCCTGTCACCTTGCAATCATCTTTCAAAAGGATTGAGGCACCTTTCGGTGAAAATACAACTACTAACCCTTTCTGAACTAGGCTACGAACTGAAAGTAAATTAGTAGCTAAGTCAGGAACATATAAAACGTCAGAAATTTGCTTAATCCTATCAGAAATATTTACAGAAACGGTACCTTTGCCTTCACTTTGAATTTGCTGACCATTGGCGACAGTTATTGGTTTAAACTCCTGCTTGAGGTCCAGGAACCAGTCACTCTTATTACTCATATGAGCTGTAGCACCAGAGTCAACATACCATTCAGTAGAGGTACAAAGTGAGGAGGTAGTGAAGCCTGTAGGAAGACAATGATTAAAACAAGATGAAAGTGTAACGTCTGATATATTGTTGCATATATGAGAGGAAGATGACGATGAATTATTCTTGTTTCGGTTTATATGTTTCCTACATTGAGACACTACATGGCCTAACTTTTTGCAATATGTACACGACAGCTTATTAGAATCACATGCATGGACACTATTTGCATTGGATAACAAAAAACTTGATGCAGTAGGTGTATCTCGGCGTTCCTCCTTGAGTAGGATCGATGCAATCGAGTCTGTGCTTATCCGTGTGCCGGAGTGCTCTATTGCCATCACCATGGGGCTGTAGCTGTCGCTAAGACCTGCTAGCATAATGACGCCAACAAGTTCATCGTCCAGGCCCGCTTGGATGGCAATCAGCTGCTGTTGCAAATGGCGTATATCATTTACGTAGGCTTCCACGTTTGAGTAATTTTCAAGCTTGGTAGTTAGTAGTTTCTTCATAAGTTTTAGGCGTCGCCCCAGGCTGCTATCCGCGTAAGCATCTCGCAAAAGTTTCCATGTTTCTTTTGAGGTTGTGGCTGTCATAACTACGGGATAAATATTTTCACTGATGCTGAGGCAAATTTTGGCTCTGGCCTTCGCATCTTTCTGAGAAAAATTCCCAATATTTTCTGAAGTCGCATTCACGCAATCCCATAGTTCGTTGTCAATAAGATACATTTTCATCGCGAAGCTCCAAGTCGCATAATTACAGCTACCTTCTAGTTTAGCAAAAGTTGGCGTGCTGTGGGTGACCACTACTCCTGAAGAGGATGCCGAGGAAGGCTGTAGTGGAGGCACCGACGACTGGTCTCCAATCATGAAAGTCTGTGGTGTATGCACTGATGACTGGTGTCCCACCATGACGAATACGGTTGTCTTTACTTTCTTAAAAACTTACGATCTGGGCCCATAACCTGTGGGAATTTAGAAGAAGCCCACACAGAGTCGCAGAAGTATTAAGGTAGGTTTAATGAGATAAAAACAGGTAAACCCAGATGCACAGACATGTATTAACCACAATTGACAAGACAGTAAGTAAAACAATAGGGAATAGAAAAGTCAAAATAATATTTAAAATATCTTTCTAAACAGGCCAGTGTTATGATTATTACAAAGTAGGTTTCAACACATTTGAACCCTAGAAATCGTAAGTCAGAGCATAGGTAACGCCACTGGAATAAGGTAACGCCACTGGGCCACCACTGGTCTCGGCAGGCATTAAATGTACCTAATTATAACGGAGATTTACAAACTTATAAACAGCCCTTCAAAGGTCATTCTTTAAATTATGTTTCATAATACAAGAGATAAAACTGATGACCAAACTGAGCGCCAAGACTATAGATGCCAATACAAGATTTTCTATCAATGTTGTAAGCTTCTTAAAGCTACTTCGCGAAGAAAAAACCACTCTCTTGCAGAAAACCGTGAAGTACTTAGCAAACTACTAATCAGGAAGCTTTCTTTATACTTTCCTTAGTTCTAAGTAGAGTCGCTTTTATCAAGTTAAATCAGTCAGTTGTCGATTTCGCAATCTATGACGAGTATTTACCAAGAAAATCTTTGCAAACGTAATTATTTTATTTCATAATAAATGAAGTCACTAGAAGCCTGTTTGCGTATATCTGTTTTTATTGGGAAATATATTTGAAAGGGTTATTTGAAGTCAGAATTCTGAACTTGAAATAACCTTTACAATATTTTTTTTTGAGATATAAGACGGAGAGTAAGAAAGGATTTTTTTCCAAGACAAAATGTTTATTTAATAAGCTTTCAGATAGACTTCAAAAGCTTCACAGTTAAGAATTCCTCGGGGTAGGATTTTAAAAACTCCTATTTATTTTTTCAAATGACATTGTTTTATAAGATACCTTGAAATAAGTAGGATATAACTATCTATACTTATAATAAATCTGTAGAGAGGTCAATTCTGTACATGATATATATTTTCAAAATAACTATCAGGGGGTAATTAGTGATCGATACTGATGCCAAAAAAGCAATCAGTAAAATTTTTGTCTGTCTGTCTGTCTGTCTGTCTGTCCGTCTGTCTGTCTGTCTGTATGTTCCTTATAGAAACAAAAACTACTCGACGGATTTTAACGAAACTTGGTACAATTATTCTTCATACTCCTGGGGAGGTTATAGTATACTTTTCATCACGCTACAATCAATAGGAGCAGAGCAGTGAAGTGAAATGTTGGGAGAACGGGAGAAGTTGCTCCATTTTTTAAGCTTCCGTCGCGTGTGCAGCCTTAATGGTTAAAGCTACATAGAAATCATTTATGACGGAAATGTTCTACATAAAATTATCTATAAAATATCCCACAACAGCATATGTCTATCTTTTATGGTTGACTCACAATAACACGTGTAACTCCCGATAGCTTAGCAGTCCAATACATTAACTTAATAACATACAAGGAGTTACACGCTGACGGAGTCGCGGGCACAGCTATTAATAATAATATTCTGCGGTTCCTTATTGCGATATTTTTCAACAGTATTGTGGATTGACATATTATATTTCCCTACTAAAATACGAAAGTTAATATGTCTGTTACATAAAAACCACTGCACCGTGAGGAAGGATATAATTGGTACTTTTTTACGAAAAACGACGGAAACGCGGACGAAGTCGCGGGCAAAAGCTAGTATTAAATATTTTCATTCAAAATTTAAATCAACCTAAATATTATGTTAGACTAAAATGCCGCGAAAATGTTACCAAATTAAAACAAAATAATGTTTTGAACAAACAAATGTTCAAAACATTATTTTGCATGCGCCGTTTATATTGTCTCCTATCATGACTAATCACGAACGGCAGTAAAAGGGCTCAAATATCAAATATTCACTGAAACATGACAAATGTGTAGGTAATGTGTAGGTTCAGATTGCCCAGTATATCCTGACAGGTGATGAAATATCGATCTAAATTAAAAATGTTTTCAATTTGAAATGGTGGGTTCATCCTGCCCTGTGCGCTTCGCCGACCGACATGGTGTTCCAATACATGTTGGGCACACTGTACAGCCAACTGTTTGTTTATTATTGATAAACTATTCTGACGGGCGCATGATATCTTAGCAACGTGACTCGAAGGCGCAATCAGGTCGTAAATAGACGGATCGATACATTCCTTATTACTTATTTTGCTTTGCTTTGGTATCTCCTGTTTTTTATGAATTGCAGTTTTGTTAGAACGCACAATTACAACGGGATTTACTTAGATGTTTATTCAAGTTATGTCACTGATATGTTATGCCTGAACTGAAGAGATAGAAAATACAACAATTTAATCTGTGTGTACAAACTTAACTGAAAAGTTGGAAAGTTGGATTTCCTGAGGGAGAAAGGAGTAGCTTACACAATCTATCGGAATTGACATGCAGTTGGGGCTCAAATTATCATTCATAACGACTCCTTTGAGGGATAAAAGTTGCTTTTGCTAACCAAAAAAGGTAGATTGCGATCAATTGCCGTTGGACCTATTTTATTGAAATTTTATTTATAATTAAAACAAAAGAACGATTGATCACATCTAATAATGTAGTTTTATATAAGCTATTAAAGTTATGTATGCCTACGTTATGTCCAAAAAAGTCACAAGAAGTCGATCCGAGAATGTCTTCATAGATCAAAATAATGTATTATTTATAGATAGTTAAGGTTGACTGCAAATCCGTCTCTCAGATCTTCAGAGAACAGATATAGACCCATAGATTGTATAGTTCGCATAACTTATAGCGAAAGTTCGCCGGCAAACATAAGTTTGAAGTCACATTCTATTTGTCTGTCTCGAAACTACTGAATTTCTCGAATGGGTGGTTGATGACTCTATGTACCGACTTTATGTGCGATTGAAATTGTGTACTTATAAGTCTGCACACGGAACATGCAAAAAATAGGTTAAGTTTACCTCTCTAGCGAAACGAGCTACTCGACTCTGCTGTCTTGAATAATATTTAATAGAATTACCTTACAATGGTCTGCCGCGGCACGACGTGCAACTATTCATAAACACTCACTAATAGTTTCTAGCTGTATGTGTGTTGGTTAAGACGAAAGTCACTGCTTGAAGACTTTCGTCTTAAGACGGCACACCAACACGACGAGTGGTTAAGTTTAGGTATAGATTAACAGCTTTTAGGCCACTTGATTAGAAGTTCTTATCACAATGACCCAGCTGCGTTCTGGTTATGAACGCTCATAGCTGATGAATGAACCTAAGTTTTTAAGGAGTGGAAACATCCTAAGACCGGTAACCCGTACAAGAAGCAATATTTAAAAAAATAAACTCATATGTACAGATACGAGTATTATGCGCTTTGGTTCTCTAACTGATGAAAAGATAGAGAAAAGGGACAGAGTTTATTACAGAACTACCAGTACTACTACGTTTACTTATCTGTACAGATTCTCAGACTAGGAAAATTAGGATTCTAGTCCATACAAATATTTGTTCCTTGTGCCATTTTCTCAACAACTGTCCTAGTGGAGGAGGTTGAAATTGTAATTTTGTTAGCATATTTTACTTTAAACTAATGAACGTGGCAACGCTATAATCATCTTTTTAAATTGGCGGTTACTATGGGAAAAATTGTACCGTACGCTAAGCGCTAAGCAAAGCCTTCACTAGTGAGATTACGTGGTTTATTTAATTTGTTAACAAATTCTGATCTTGTGTAAGTTTAAATTGATTGATTGAAGGACTGATTGAAGTGGCGGTAGATACGTGTAATACCTACTTAGGAGGGTATGAAAAGGGGTGAAACCATTAACCACACGGCCGCAGAAGGGAGTGAAAGCTAGTGATTAATACAATCCACGTTGATGAATGACTAAGAAATTGTGTAGTGAGTATCAAATCATTGATTGAGTCGCGAAAGATAACACGGTATTTGGTACTGACTACGATATAATAGGATAGTCTAAACCCCATCAGATAGTGACAGGGTACCCTGTCTTCTTGTGTGTTGGTACAAGATTAAGAGCTAAAGAAAGATACAGTACCTTTCATCTTACTTAAGCTGGTTAGTATGTATAACCAATATATTGCTTTAACCGAAACTTATGACAACTCAGGTTATCATACCAATACTCAGATCGTCCATTGAAGGACATGTAAGAGCACTAGGTATTACTTACAATATTACTTTTTACAGAGCCCAGAGCCGTCAGACCTTACTTATTTTCTGACTAACAAAATGTATGGGATAGAGTAGTGTTAGTATGTACTGAACGTCGCGTACGTACCTGCTATCTTGGGCCGATGGCCAATTTTCAGGTATTAGGTACTAAAGTTAAGTAGTTACTAAAGTTAGTAAAAATATTACTCACTTTCCTTAAAGTCTGCTGCTGATTTTTATGCATGTTTTACAGAATATTGTTAATAATAATTAATAATCAATACTGTCAGACACATCCCATCGGCGGTTTTTTCCGCCAAATGCTTAAAAGCTCGCAAAAAATGACGTCATCTTACTTATAGAATCATAATTTTTAGATAATGATACTCGGGGAACTATTTCAATGCTATCTGTAAGCAGCTAGATCAACGTAGCGGTCAAAAATCCCCCAGACACAGCTGCGCCATGCGGTTTCAACCGCGTAGACCGGGATAAAAAGTAGCCTATGTGTTAATCCAGGGTATAAGCATACTACATTTCATACAAAATGGTCGAGCCGTTTGAGCGTGAAGAAGTAACAAACATACAAACACACACACACACGCACACACTCACAAACTTCGCCTTTATAATATTAGTGTGATATTCTGTAAAACATACATAAAAATCAGCAGTCAGGCTTAAGGCGCGGTATTAGCTCAATATTCACAAAAAATGGTTTCTTAGATTGTCGAATATGACGTAACGCAATGAAACTATACGACGCAAAAAATACAATAGACAGAGAAGGGTTTAAAGAAAAAAATAACCGAATAGAATAGTAAAAATAGTTTGATATCCCCAATAAAATAAATTGCAAGCTGCACAAAAATAAGCTTTGGCGTCGAACATCTCTGTATTTTCAGGGATAACGACATTCTTTTTTTTAAGAATTTAATAGAATTAGTATTTTTTTCAAACCTTAACCGGACAAATTTTATTTAATTTATTGTGTATATTCCGAATAATCTAAAGAAAACCCGGAAAATAAATGCACATTCGCAGCTAAGTCACATCTCGGCAACACAAATATTATTTTCAATGTTCAACCTTATTTCAAGCCAGCTAATGGTGACAATAGATTACGAGGTTGTGTGAAGTTTAAAATCGTAGTCACTCCGCGCCTTAAGAAAAGTGAGTAATATTTTTACGTAACTTTGGTATCTGAATCCTGAAAATTGGCCGTCGGCCCAAGCTACCAGGTATGTGTACGTTCAAAGTACAAACTAACACTACTCTATCCCATACATTTAGTTAATCAGAAAATAAGTAAGGTCTGTCGGCCCTGGGATCTTGCTCTTTACAGTATTTATGATCATCCAATTATCCAGATAATCTGCACTTTAACGGTTTGCAACGCATTATACTTTTATATCGGAAACGGTGCACAAACACATAACATTTATGTTACAAGCTGTCGTTGTTGGAGTCTTAAACTTGATGGTCGTAACTCCTCAGGGACTGGCAGGGCCGGATTTAGGGGTCCAGAGGCCTCGGGGCAACAAAGGAGTGGAGGCCCCCTTGCCCTAAATTATTTTCCAAATAAAATGAACAATTTTTTTCAGTCGAGTTTTTCAATAATAATTTCATTTCACTGATTGCCTGATTGGAGTGAACAAATATAGATCAATGATTTCTGTTAATATTTAAGATTAATATAATCAAATAATCATGTATGTATAAAGTACTTTAGGCTGTAGGTAAAGGTAAAAGCGAAAAAAAAATATCAAAGGAAAAGATGTTTACTAGGTTTACTAGTTGAAATTTGAAAGAATTTTTTTTTTCCGAAGTCTCTATTGTGGAGGCCCCCTGCTTGTGGAGGCCCCGGGGCTTTCGCCC
This sequence comes from Cosmia trapezina, assembly GCA_905163495.3. Taxonomy (NCBI): domain Eukaryota; kingdom Metazoa; phylum Arthropoda; class Insecta; order Lepidoptera; family Noctuidae; genus Cosmia; species Cosmia trapezina. The sequence goes on along the minus strand of LR991022.1, from coordinate 17,605,437 downwards.
CGGTTGCCCTCCCCTAAATCCGGCCCTGGGGACTGGCGGCAAAATGTCATAATCCAAAGCAGTACCTTTAGACTTATAGACGTTACAGGTATATTAAATTCTTCCCTCACTTTCATTATAAGTAGTTTGTGGCTTGTTGCTCTACAGAGGAATGACCTATGATGATTGAGAAATTTTCTCAAAAAAGATTTACAAAACTTCTGAAAGTTTTTTAAATTAAAATAACAGGCAAAGTGCTCCATAATGAAGGGTTTTCATTGGATTCTTACTTTGTTTAGGTCAGAAAGGTATTGCATCTTTAGGTCAGAAAGGTATTGCAATTATATTGCATCCCTTATTTCCAGTGATGTCATCTTATCTGTACGTCTATTATAAAATAAAGTCACTTTTCGTGCCTGTGGAGAGCAGTGGTGGTCTAGTAGTAACGGCCGCGACTTACGAGTTGAAGGTCGTAGGTTTGATGCCAGACAGGCGCTTTACTTTCTTTAAATTATTTCATCACCACTGCTTTCAAACCGGTGAAGGAAAACATCGTGAGGAACATGAGAAAAATGTCGTAGAACCAAAAATTTGAAGATATGTGCCATATACCAACCCGCACTGGGCCCGCGTGGTGGATTACGGCTCACTCCCTCTTACCGAGGGGAGGCCTGTGTTCCAGCAGTGGGAACGTGGCCGATATGGTTTCGTGTCTGTCTGCGTGACTGCGTTGTTGTACGCAACGGATTTTGATGCAGTTTTCACGATCATTTAGATAATTTATTGCGAAGGTATGTGTATACATCATTAGTATTAAACTAATATAATTGTAATAAAGAATCTCGATGTTTGTCGAGTCGTAAAAAATGTGTGAAGCAGGGGCGGGTCACTAGGTTATCATAATCAAAAGAGTTTAAAATTATAGACCTTTCTCGATCAAGTCCAGTCGAAACAAATACGGATACAATGCGCCCCTTTCCTATATCCTCAGAAGATGCAATGACTTGTTCCATAGTTGTTGTTTCGGTGGTAAATAATGTATATTTAAGAAAAGTATGTTTGATAAAATGTAAATTGTCAAGTTAGTTAATATTAATAAAAAAACCCAAATTTTCATAGTATTCAAATTATTTTTTAATTGTTTTAATTTGTTTTAGTGTTTAATTTTTTTATTTTCTGTTTAGTGTTATAGTACGGTATTTAATAATGCCGTGCTTTCATAGAATTTAGGTACATGCGAGATCTTTAGAATGACAAAGACGCTATGTTAATGCTGTGTATGTCTTTAGTTGGTAAGCCTTTATAAATAAATAAATAAATAAAACTATCCAGCTAATCTCACGATGATATTACCGGCGGGCAGCAGGGTCTACTCACGGATATTGTGCAGGTAGATCTTACTTTTATCACCGCACCAGTAATGTCCAACATATTAAAGAGAAGGAGAGCAATAAAATAAGAAGCTCACGTACTAAGTAAATGGAATACCGGGTAGAAACTGCATCAGCGGCGTTTAAAGTCCCGCGCGACAGCTGTAATGTGATTTGGTTTTAAAGTACACAGTTGAATGTGAGGGTATTTTTGTACTCGGAATAGAACATATTTCAGGTCATAATCCTCTAAAATTAGTGTAGGGGGGTGGGGGGGTTAGTGTTGGTCGTTTGTTTATAATAATATTTAACACAAAACATTCATTCACGCTTGTATTCCCCGAAGGGTTGGGCAGAGGTGTACTTAAAGTACCTATTACACCCACATTTGACCAGTTATGTTTGATTCCCATGTAATAGTGCGAGCCTACTGCAATCAACTAGACAACTCCAGACTCCTGTTTGCTAGTAAGAAATTCCAGATAGAAAACCCAACAATATTTTGCTCGACACGGGAATCGAACCCAGCACCTCATGTTCAGTAGTAACGCTTGGGACTACTAGACCAAGAAAGCAGTTAAGTAATAACTAATATTTTATCAGACAAAAAGAATAAACCCGTTACAGAATATGCCTTAGCTATATAAAATTAAATCAGTTCTTTACAATTTTATTGTGTCTAACCAACATCTGCTGCCGAACCAGGTTTATAGCCTGTGGTTCAGCATGCAGCGCCTCAAGCTCTCGGAAACAGTATGCAATTAAGTATGAGCTTACAAAGAAAAGGAAACCTTTTTATCATTAAAATAAGAACTTAATTAGTTTAAAAACTTTTAACAAAAAAAAAAACCGACTTCCAAAAAGCACTACAAAGTGAAAAATAACTTTGATTTCGGAAGTCGGTGTCTTTCGTTTTTTAATTACTTTCTTTTTTTTTTACACCGACTTCCGAAATCAAAGTTATTTTTCACTTTGTAGTGCTTTTTGGAAGTCGGTTTTTTTTTTTTGTTAAAAAGTTTTTATTTCTCGCTTTTTAGTGGGTCTGTTTATAATTTGTATAAGTTACAATAGTCTAATGTCAATTGCTCATTAGATGTTACAAAATATTGCTTTTCCCGATGCTGGGACGTTAATTGTTTAGGTGTTCTGCTGGTAAGAACCAGGAGAACTCCTCAACAACCACTCACCACACGCATTGTGTGACAAGCGGAAATTGCTTAGCAACCATATTAAAGTAATCGAATCGCAACCCGTGAAATATTTATCATTGAGTAGTTCCGGTAGCCATCTGTGGTCTTCATCATCGGTTCCACTTCACTAAGTGGTGCTTTCCGAGAGCAAATGCACGAGCTACTATAAAAAATACCCAAATCGCTATAGGTGTGCCTATAATATTTGAAGAGTTCCTTCGATTTCTCCAGGATCCCATCATCAGAACTGGATTTTGACAAAAATGGGACCATTTGGGAAGTATACCCTTTCCAACAAAAAAATATTTTTTCAAATCGGTGGGCAAGCGACGGAGTTATGCACGAACAAACATAAAAAAAAAAAAAAACAAACATCCGAATTGAGAACCTCCTCCTTTTTTAGAAGTCGTTTAAAAATAATGAAAAGGTTGCTGTACTCAGGGTGTGAAAGATGAAGGAGGTAAGTGTAGGTATGTGTGTGAGAGGGTGTGTAGAAAATGAAATATATTTAGCTAGTAGATTCTTATAATCTGTTACTATCCATAGGTTTACAAAGCCGACAGTGAAAGATGAAGGAGGTAAGTGTAGGTATGTGTGTGAGAGGGTGTGTAGAAAATGAAATATATTTAGCTAGTAGATTCTTATAATCTATTACTGTCCATAGGTTTACAAAGCCGACAGTGAAAGATGAAGGAGGTAAGTGTAGGTATGTGTGTGAGAGGGTGTGTAGAAAATGAAATATATTTAGCTAGTAGATTCTTATATTCTATTACTGTCCATAGGTTTACAAAGCCGACAATTATTTGTATCACTATTTTAAGATGGTAACTGTACTTTCAGTTTGATTTTATGTAAACTTCCAAAGTCATTGATCCAGCCACAAAGAGTGTATTTCAGAAATCTTATAATTTTGTCCTACAAATAGGGGCTCAAAAAGAGGTAAAATCTATGAATAAAAGCCGTTTTTAAGTGTAATAACCTTTTACATACAGAGGTAATCCTTTCCACCTTGTTAACGTTTAGATTATTCGTTCGAAAACTTGTAAGAACGATCAAAGTCTTCGGACTCTGATCGTTTTGTTAGATGATCTGATCACTAATAACTTTTTTAATATACCTACTTCCTCGAAAACTGCTTCATATCGCACTACGATTAGATTCACAATGCAATATATTTCACACGCGTGCGATTTTTCATTTTGCAACACATGTGCGGGAATAAAAATTGCCACAGATAACTAATACTTAAACTAAGTCCAAATTGGTTCAATGGTAGCGATTCTCTTGTCACATATGCCTCTAAACTAGACTAAAAATCACTAAAATTTAATTAATCCTGTCAAACGACGATTTCCCATTCTGAAATTGATTAAAGTGACACAACTTAACTAAATTTTAGTTTAACAGCACTAAGATTTTACTGAGATAATAATTTAGTGAAAATGGCAATTTTGCCATTCTGAATTTGACGTTTTTTCACCAAAAATTTTGATTGCCAAACTAAATCAGACTATTTTTAATCGCGATTAAAAAGGTGTGGAATAAGAATAGTTGTCATGAGCTAAAATTCACACCAACACCTTGACTTCAAGTGCAAAAACAGTACTGTATTTTTTTTTCTTTTCCATATATCTCGAAACTGGTGTGTCCTGTCGCAAAAATAATGAAAATTTGGCCCCCCTTTATAAAACCCCTAAACCTCAACACGTACACGTCAAGCTGCCCCCTACCTGCCCCCCTCCAGCTCTAAAAATTTGGGTTGGTTTGTACTCCCAAGATAGTATGCTGTTATGAAACGATACTTAAGACAAACAGTTGGCGTACAGTCTGCACCTCATAGTGTTCATAAAGAAGTGTGGTTGAGTAACGGAAAGGTTTAAAAGTACAGAGTTTCAGTGTGGTTCTTTGTGAAACCTCAAGTTGCTTTAGCTTTCGGTGCACCAGCTCAAGACGATATGCAATATGTAATCAGTGACTGACAAAGCGCATAATAGGTTAAAATTTGCTTGTTGGGTCTATATAGTGACTACATGTCTCAAAGTTATGAAAATGTAGGTAAGCTTCAAAAAATCCTTTTACTCAGCAGTTGAATGATGCTTTGAAGCTAAAATTTTCATCAATTACAAAGCCCAAATATTGAATTGTCTTTGTAAGTTCCAAAGGATTGTACGTCATTTAAAATAACCCGAAGCGTCAAGGGTATTATGTGCGGTGAGATTTAGACTCGCATGTGAAGACGTACGGATTTAATAGGTCAGGTACTTTGTTTTTTCAACGTTTAAGGTAAGTACATTATCATAAAGCCACCCCTTTACCAAAACCAAAACCCTTTTGGGCTAGCTGGTCATCTGCGTATGAGATTATTTTTCCAAGAAATGAGTTTAGACAGAGGAGATCATATAAGTAAACGAGAAAAAAGGTCGACCCAAGAATGCTACATTGCGGAACGCCATAGGTCACTGGACGATCCGTACTATAGTGTAGGGATCTTATCGCATTCAGTTCTGTCGGTTAGATAATCGGTCAAAAGGCTAAGCTGTTTCTCCCTAATGCCAATTTTTGAACAGAAACCGTATCGAAAGCTTTTGCTAAATCTAATTGAATTACATTATTTTATTACCTTTATCTATAAAATCCGTTGAATTGCTAACTGCGTGATCTGGTTTACACGTATAATTATTAAACTGATTTTTAATCATTCTTAAAAAATATGTATTTCTATAAGAAGTAAAACAATTGTACTAAAATATGAAAAAATAAAGAATGCTGAAAATAAATGCTACGCATGTTTTTGCCAAGCACTGCATGCAGAGTTGCAGATTTCGCAAAAAACATCAACGCGGCTACGAGCGTAGGCGCACGGCTACGTGCGTAGCGGTGTCTACGCGGGTTCATGGTAAAACAGCATTTATTTGTGCGTAGTCTAAAAAATAGACTTGTTCATTAATTGCTATCGATATCGAATGCCAATATTATTTGTTCCATGAATTTAATTTTGAATATTCTCTAGTAAATTAATACTGATTGTCCAGAAGCACAGCCAATTATAAACACGCACTTATTTTTGAAAGCATGGTGTTAACAAAGTAAATATAAACAATTACGTTAAGTAAACGTTTTAATAATTGTTGAGATTAATATAAGAGTTACTGACACCATGGTTTATCACTCAAAGTACTTGAATCGATGGACACAACTTTCAATACTATAATATTAACTATTATAAAAGAAAAGGAAAATAATGAGGAATAGATATTTTAGGTTACAGAGAATATACACAAATTAATTTATATTCTAATAAACTCACTTTTAAACGGTAACAAATATTTGTCTATTTGATATTTATGCATTTTGATATTAATACATGGCGCGATTTGATAATAACAATACACAATAAGTGTTGATTGTTTTACAGTGAGAAGTAAAGATTAAATTCAACCACAACAGTTTAATATGTGAGTAGATTGTTAAAAATCTTCTTTAAAATCACATCATATTATTTGAAATCCCTTAACAACCTGTCGCCGTCCAGACGTCCATATTTAGGCTATGTTATTGTATGTACATCTAAGTTTGAAAGTTGAAAAGCGCGGCTGTAGACCACAAGAGGGTCTCAAAGTGAAGCTAACGATAACGATGTACTCACCACCTTCTCCTCGATGATCTCATTGTTGTTGTTGTTGCTCCCATATTTTAAGGCACCGTTTTCCATGACCACAACTGATCGTCGTGTGTTTAACAATATCTTTAACACTATTTTGTCCTCATTTACTTATACATTTTTACAATATTTACATATGTTCAGTGATATTGAATTACACATCGTCCGTATGTTTCTAACACTTCATATGTTTAATAGATAAGTTTATTATGTTACTGATATATCGTTTTGTTTGTCAGTAATTATTATTATACATTTCATTGGACCTGAAATTCAAATTTGCGTAAATTGAAATGATCTTTGGATTTCTTATGTTTAAAATTATTTGTAATTAGTTTTTCTATCAACATTTTAATATCTATCAAGAATGTGTGTAGTATTAATGTGTAAATATTGTTAGTTTAAACTTAATTACATAAAATTATTATTAATCATACACACGTTGCATTTACAAGAAGTGTTTTAATATTATTAGTAAGAATGACTATTTATTTAACTTAATAAATGTTTACTACACAAATCTGTCATAAAATAAAGTAGTCAAACAATAGGATCATTACTTTTTGTAGTAGTTGTTCGTAACCTACATTTAGTTCGTTTGCCGGTTACACATGAAATATTTATATTGTTTTTGATTTAGACTTCTACGCCAATTCTTCTTTTAACAATACGCCATGCTGAATTAATTAAAGACGTTACATAATTTTACTGATATTAATATGACATCCGTTGCTACGTTACTTTTCTTTGTAAACACATTTCTTTGTTCGCCAAATCACTTCGACAAAAATATCAGACACCAAGTTATAATGTGTCTTATGACATTTTGCAATATTTCAGTTCAAGTTTTATAATTTGATTAGTCTTTCTAACTCCACTGATGAACATTCACTTTTACGAAAAGTTTTCGCATCGATAGGTTCATAAAATAATTACCTAACGATTTTATTTTTTAAATTGAAAGGCACGATTGTTTTAGGACACATGATATATGTTTAGTAGTGGATGCAGTTTGTTAACATCGTGTTGGGTGTCGGGTGCAGGTGACGCGCGGTGTCGCTCGGGGCGCGGGCGGGCGACTCGCGGGCCGCGTCATACTGCGGCGCGCGGCGAGCGGCCGGCCCCTCAGCGCCCCAGCGCCCCAGCGCCGCATACCCGCACTCTGCGCTCGCCCGCTCACCATCGCCGACCACCATACCACCGAAACGCACCATCCTTTATTATTGACAGACGACCTTGCCCCACATTATATTTTCTCCAATAAAAGGATTTATTAGGTCAATGATGGACGGATGTTGAACATTTGTGTTAAATGGAAAACAATGACTGGCTTGATTGACCCCGCGAGAAATAGCACACCGAGTATTTTTTTCTTCTACTTCTTTATTGATATTTTCTTTTCATTGAGAATTTTTGTTGACGACTACTTTCTTATACCGCAATAAAAAAGTTAGCACATACCTAACTTGTAACTTGCAGGGGTGTTATGTAATTTTATGAGTAGAGAATTTGTAGACGTTTAACCTATTTGTACGTATGCATTCAGTGTAACATAAAAGTAAACCAGATACAGAAAACATGGAAAGACAAACTAAAGAACATGCTATATGTGGTCAAGCGGTTAGATAAATAAAAAAATGCGTATCTATCAGTCAAGAATACGCAAACATTACCGTCCCAAGTAATTTGAGAGTGAAATCATTTGACAAGTAAATATGTAACTAAAAATATTTCTTTATCGACATCGATACCCAGTCGAAGCCGTGAAACATATTTCAAGCTATTAGTGACGACAATAATTTTAAGCACTACGGGAAAAACACTGTCGCGAAGCTTTCGGCATTTCATCTTTGAAGTTAACGATGCTTTTGTAGTAATAATCACAATAAAGTATCTACTTTATTTTGACTTACTATGGGTAAGTCAAAATACTTACTACTGGTACTTTATTGTGATTTTTCCTTCCTGAACGAACTCCTTTGTGAATGTTTATATAGCTCAATTTGTTTTAGATTTGTTAAAAATTGCAATAAATAAACAAACAACGCATTTAAAAAAAAAAGTGCTGAAATTGTGATGATTTTTAATGTCACGTAATGCTGTCTTCACCAATCTAAGTTTATGTAACCAACCATAGCTCGTTTTCAAACATAAGATTCTTAAATGGAATCTTGCTTTTCAAGACGTTATGTTATAACAATAAAGCGAGTTTTCAAGGGTAACTGAGTTCAATTATATAAACATTACACTCACATTCACTGTCATGCTGTTTTCTCTGTAAACGTTGTTAAATAAACTTCAGAAAATATATGTAGCCTATTTTACATCTGTTAGACAAATATAGAAGATGTATTTTTTAAGCCGAGACGAACGTTAATATTATTTTCGTATTAGAAAATAATTTTAAAAAGCCAGTAAGATTCTTTAAAATAAGGATTTCTCAAGAATTTCATTAATGTTTTTGTTACTAATCAAAGCCGACGTAGGTACGTGTGTTTTCTTGAGAATCTCTCGAGAAGCGATTCTATCTTTCAAATTAACATAGAACCATTTTGAATCTCTACCTAATAATAAGATATCATAGCTTTACTTTCATGATGAAATAATGAAAACAACAGACTGTTTAATCTGATTAAAACTGTGATTTTTACAATATTCGCCGGTGAGCGCCTATGTTACGGAAAAGTCATAGGAATCCAATATTTAGCAGGCCACGACAGCGGTAGATATTATGATCTTTATAATTATTTTAATCTTGTACAAATATCTACACATTAATGAATTTCTTTTTATCATTCGATTAATGCATTGGCAATTAATAAAAAGGAAATTGCAATCTGAACTTTGCCAATCACAATTTTATTTTCCGTAGTTTCAGGTAAACAAGCCAGTAACTCATACTTGTGCAATTATCTCTCGTCACCTACTTCCTAAAGTAAATAGTTCTGGCGTGAATTGCACTGTCTGATAGCAAATTAATCTCATATATAGATACTAAAGGTAAACACATATTGGATTAGTCTGCAGTGTTTGTTTTCAGCGTGGTTTCAGCTACAGATTTGGTGATATTTAATGTTTTATTCCTGACGTACAGTTAATACTGTAAATTATATCTACACGAAATTCATTACCTAGTTAAATTGTTAAAAGTCAGATCTAATAATTTTATTTTATAAAACAAAATGCAATGTTAAATGCAAGGGTCAATAGTGTAAAAATAACAAAACTAAATCTGTTTCTGACAATTTCATATCCTCATATACTCGGCTGACGCCTGTTGCAAACTGTGCCAGGATACTCTCCCCCTCCTACTTACTATCTACCACCAAAGGAGCATCTCCTTGTAGGGTGTAACCTTTTGGGGTCCACTTGGAAGTCCCTGAACCGTCTCCGAACACAAGTGGGAAGATGTAACTCTAACCTAGTAAAGTGGTGCTACCTCGACGGAACGGTAGCAGGGTGTGGATGTGATGTGGAGCGTCACAAACTATGCCCCACCTCCTATCCTGCCGTCTGTGTCCCAAAACCTGCAGCCAAAGTGATCTCTGCGCTGCCACCGACGACGCCGTGGAAGTGGCGAAGTTTTGGCCCAACAAGATCTATAACACAGTCGTGCCAGTGACACGAAGAAGAAGAAATGAAATGAAATGAAATGAAATTGTTTATTCTGTAAATAGGATATCGAAATCACTTTTACACGTCATAATTTTTTTTTTTTTTTTTAAATAAGCTAGATGAAGTCGACATTTCCTATCTGACTACCCTGAGAAGAAATGGCGAAACAAACTCAGGGGTCAAAGTCTCTTTTAAAGTCCAGACATAATCTTGGTCAGATCATGTGAGGACCATGTAGATCCAGTCTGAAATGGTCTTTTGAGGAAAGAACTATAAAAATTTGAGTGGACCTGTCCAGTCAGTGCAAGCATTTGTCAACAATCGTGTAGCTCAACTCAGGATTTCAGGAGCTCAATAACTCGACGAACAATACCAAAGAAAGGACGTTTGGGTAGGTCGCATAAAGTACTCAAAAATATCAGACCATCAATAAAACTAAAAAAGAAAAAAAAATGATCCACATAGTGCTCACATTTACAATAATTTTAATTTTTTAACAATTTACATTAATTTTTTAACAAAGGTTTGTCATTTTATTTATTATAATGAGTTTTGGTATTATATATATTACAAAGTTGATTGAATAGCTCAAACCCAAGCTTTTTTGTCTTCTAAATAATCAGAAATTTTATAGTAGCCCTTTTTACAAAGTTTGGTTTTAATGCAGGTTTTAAATCGTTTAATGGGCAAGTTTCGAATGTCAATGGGAAGTTTGTTGTAAAAGCATATACATTGACCCATGAACGAGTTGCCTACTCTGTGGAGACGAGTGCGATGTATAGCAAGATTGTGTTTATTCCTAGTATTTAAACTATGAATATCGGACATCTTCTTAAAATTGGATATATTTTTGTGTACATACAATAGATTTTCAAATATATATTGAGAGGCTACAGTCAGAATATTTATTTCCTTGAACTTCTCTCGAAGGGAATCCCTTGGACCTAGATTGTAAATGGCTCGAACAGCCCTTTTCTGTAAAACAAAGATAGTATTAATGCCCGCACAGGTTCCCCAGAGAAGAATCCCATAAGACATAAGGCTATGAAAATAACTAAAATAAACAATTCTGGCTGTATCCACATCAGTTATCTGTCGAATTTTTTTAACAGCATAGGCGTCCGAACTAAGCCTTCCTGACAATTTTTCTATGTGTGGGCCCCATTGCAATTTACCGTCAATGGTTATTCCAAGAAAAACCGTCGACTCAACAGGGTCCAACTCTATTCCATTAAGTTGTACATTGGTAGTTAGCTGCCTGACATTTGGCGTTGAAAATTTGATTAGTTTAGTCTTTTTTTCATTCAGGAGAAGATTATTTACATTAAACCAATGGACAACCCTAGAGAGTGCATCGTTAACTTGTTCAAAGTTGACTAACTGACGTTTGATTTTAAAAATGAGGGAAGTGTCATCTGCGAATAATACAATCTTGTGATTGTCCCTTATGTGATAGGGTAAGTCATTTATATAAATAAGAAACAAGAAAGGACCCAGAATTGAACCCTGTGGAACGCTCATAGTGACCGCAGATCCTGCAGATCTCTTGCCATTAACATCTACCCTTTGAATTCTGTTGTTCAGATAAGAAGTCAGAAGGTCGAGAGCCCTGTCCCTTATACCATAGTGGTACAGCTTCCTGATGAGTGTATCATGATTTACGCAATCGAAGGCCTTGGACAAGTCACAGAAAATGCCAAGAGCATCCTGCGACTCCTCCCAGGCCTCGAATATGCTCTTCAGTAATTCCACGCCCGCGTCTGTAGTTGAACGACCCTTTGTAAAACCAAACTGTTTCAGATGAAGTAAATTATGTGTATTGAAATGTCCTAACATTTGTTTTAAAATTATTTTTTCAAAGATTTTGCTCAATGTAGGTAATATCGAAATAGGCCGAAAATTAGTCGGGCTGCCAGATTTGAACAGTGGAATCACTTTGCTAAGTTTCATCAGATCAGGAAATACACCAGATGCAATACAAGAGTTAAAAACAATTGATAAAAAGGGTGCAATAATATCAATTATTGAAGACATGGTATGTACTGATAACCCCCAAAGGTCAGCACTTTTTTTTACCTCGAGATCTTTAAAAGAATCTATAACGTCTTTAGCAGTAACAATTGCGAATTTAAAGTGTTTATCACATTCTGGTACACATTCTTTTAGTATTGAGTAAGCAGAAGTGGAGGACGACGATGACAGAGCTTTAGTTGTTAAAATGGGAATATTAGTGAAGAAATTTTCAAACTCAGTAGCCACCTCCACGTCTGCCTTAATATCTACATCATTGACTTTTAGATGGAAGTCACGATTCCGAACTGTCGTTCTTCCCGTTTCTGAATTAATAATATTCCAAGTTGTTTTAATTTTATTTCCAGAACATTTTATTTTATTTTTAATGTGTATGGCTTTTGCTGACGAACAGGCTTTTTTAAAAGTTTTAGAGTAATTTTTAACAAATTATTTAAATGTTTCATCATAGTTGTACGTTTTTTCATGGTACAATTCATATAATTTCTGCCTACTTTTATAAATACCTGGTGTTGCCCAATCACTAAATATAACGCGGTCACAAACAGGTAATGTTTTTGATGTGAATACCTTCCTAAACTCACAATTGATGAGGTTAAATAGTATAGTATAAGCTTGATCGGGGTTGGTGTGATAAGGCAAATCTGGTAGTTTTTCTATTAAATTCTTTTTAAATTGTTCTAAGCGACTTTTGTTTACCGGAACAAAACTAACAAGTTTTCTTTGAGCTCTGACTATTTTCTGAGGGAAAGTGACTAACTGGCCACAGTGATCAGAGTCCAACTCATTTATAATTAAATGGGTAGAAGGTCTTGAGTTTGAAAAAATATTGTCAATACAGGTAGCACTAGTGGCAGTTATTCTAGTCGGCTCAAAGAATGTATTGTACAAATTATAGGACTTTAATAAGGTTATAAACTTATTTACAGTAGGTGATGTTTCCAGTATATTAATATTGAAATCTCCACAGACAACAACTGTTTTATTACTGTTACAAGTCTTTAATAATACTTCTTCCATATATTTCTCAAAAACATCATATGAAGCACATGGGGGCCTGTACACGCTCATTACAATGAACTGCTCAAGCTCAATGCAAGCTATTTCAATAACTCGCTCAACAGAGAGGCTCACTATATCCTTACGTTCTTTAAATTTCATATTGTTACGAACAATTATTAGAGATCCACCACGTATCATATTAACCCTGCTGAATGAGCTGGCAACCTGGTGGTTGTTAAAGCTGAACATGAACTGGTGGTCTTTTAACCAATGTTCAGTTACACAAAGGATATCAATATAACTACAGTTCATGAACAGCTCCAATTCTAATTCCTTACCTATCACACCCTGTATATTTTGATGAACTATTTTTAGAGTATTATTATCACATTTATTTAAGGTACTATAATTTGATGGGTGTGCTATTAAAGAAGGACTTTTTGTAACATTTACATGATTTAAATCAGTATTTAAATTTTCTTCACTTATTAAGCAAGAGGTTTCCTCTATTGTCCTAATTTCTAATTTAAATGATAATCAATGTCATTAGTTGCTGCCAAATTATTGGCAGAATTATTTAAAATGTCATTGCATTGCTCAAAAGAAGCAAGTTGTTTAGCCAAATTTTTGGCTGAAATAGAAAAAAAATATGATAGCGACACAGCTATCTGTCTTTTGAAGTAGTTAGGAAGATAGTACATAACAATATTATATCTATCTCTTGTCAAATACAAATTATTACTAACATAATTGTTAGTATCAACTAAATGGAATAGATTATTATTGAATGTCAAATTATGTAGTGTCATGTTTATTTCAAATCTTAACTCATTTTCTTCCTGTGGCAAACTGTTACTATAGGGGAATGTAAACAATACAATTTTTCTTAAACTAAGATTACACAATGTTCTATAATATTTTAGCAATTCTCCTTTGTTCACATTTCTCCTATTACCCATAAAAATTAATAAAGTAGTATCCTGGTTAAAGTTACATTTAATAATTTGTTTCATAATATCAAACAAAGAACAACCAGGCATACAGTAGTTTATTATGGAGTGTCCTGGATATTCATCTGACAACAAGTGGCCTAAGTCCTTTCCAATCTCATCACAAAATAATATAATATCATTATTTATAATTTGTTTACAATGTTTCTTATTGCAACTATCAATAGCAGGAAATGTCAAATTAACACAGGGCTGCGGTAAGGTGGTATTGCAGGTTGTCAATGAATGGTCCGGTGTAGGGACATTGGACGGTGTCTGACAATGCTCACAGTTGTTTGTATGTGAGTTAACCAGCTCATTCATTGCCAACACAGATTCCCTCAACAGATCTTCGGAGGTATTATATTTATCAGTCAATAAACTAAGTTTCTCTTGTAGATGGTCAAGTTGAGATTGCAAGTCCTGTGTGTCAATGTTGTATTTCCTAGTGCTTTGCTCCAAATTAAAAGAAAAAATATCTAATTGTTTAATTAAATTTAACCTATCTCTATGAAGTTTAACATTTTTGGTAAAGAATCTTTGTCTTTTTACCATTTTTTTTGTTTTAACAATGTATTTATTAATTTTAATGTATTTTTTTAGTTTGTTTCTACTGGTGACTAACCTCACTGAATTACTTGAATCTGATTGATCATCACCTGTCAAATCAATATTGCATGTGGAGTTTATGGCAGAAACCATTGACGGGGCAATAGACACCAATTCGCTGAACAGACTTTGATTCAGCGAGGCAGTGATGTTTAGATTTGTGGTCTCAAGTTCCGTAATCTGACTTTGAGCCTCATGCAGCTGCTGTTGAAGTAAATGTTTGTGACTAAGAGCTTGTTCATACTCTATGCTACACTGGCTGAACCCGTCCACAACAATTTGGAGTCTATCCCGGGCTTCTATGGCATCGTTGTATTGAATATATATCTTTGCCATTTCGGTTTTCAACTTCCTATTCATTTCATGGGCATCAAAGAGCACTCTTTCATTGTCATTTATTTCCTTATTTAGTTGGTCACAGTACTCCTTTAACGCCTTTAATTCGCTCAAAGCCTGGCTGAGTTTGGACTCTTCAAGGCGAGCATGGGCGCTGCGAGTCATCATGATTTATAAGGCAAAGAAAAAACAAATTAGAAGAGAATAGGTAGTTGTGGCAGCAGTTTATGATGATTAGTTTAGTTTAGAAGATACCCTCAGGGCAAATGTCTGACTATGCGAGCCGACAGCGACAGTCTAGTAATTAGTTGCAAGTAGTATGCAATGCCGTCTGATACTAACGACCTCTAGCGTCGTCCTAGCCGTTGAGCCTCAACATGCCCAGTCCAACTATGCGGTTTCTCTTATATCAACCTTGGATTGTTTTGCTGACTCAGCCTTTGAACCAGCAAAAAATAAAGCAATCGGAATTAAGGACAAATAAGGCAATCTAATAATTATGATACATATGAAACATCATCCTTAATTATGTTTTTGCTGATGCTCGCTTTAAAAGGACTGTTGTAACTCGAATTAATTTTATAAAATGATACATACTCGTAATTATTATTATGTTTAACCCCTAGAGTGTTTTCTGCACCCCATGTGTGCATAAGGAAAAACCCTTTATATAATAGGTATATAAGCTTATATCGTATATATATAAACGTAACAAAACATCATCCGATGGTAAAAAAATCATCGTCAGTAGTTGTGAACCTATGGGGTTCGCAACTCACCCCCCGCTGGGGTTTTTGGTTTATAAATTAGTACATAAAAAACACATAATGAGTTACAACAAAAACTTATATGTAGCTTTTAATTTGTTTAAAATTTGAGACTGGTTTGAACCTACCCGTTTAAAATTCTGTGCCAACAATTGCGTTACGTAATATATGACTCAAAATCTGTGAGTCTAAATGCCTCCCTCCTTTCCACAAACGTTTCCCACCCCCATTAGCTTCCGAATTCTGTAAACAGTATTTACTTATGTTATTTACTTTTCCGTACCCTTATGTGTTCAGCAAAATGAAGGTCGATGAAACGTTTAATTAAAATGCACAAACCATTTGGTTTTATCTTTACACTTATTGTGTCGCTCTGCGCGTTATTGTGCGCGCTTCCCGAATGCGTATCGTTTTCCTGTAAGGGTGTTATTTATTTCGCGAGTTTCGTTAAAAGTACGTTGACAGTCACTTGACTGACGCACGCTGTAAACGCAATAACAAACAACGCAAAAAATAATTAAATGAAATTTTTACGGCCCACGGGACGAAAAACATTTTTAAATTGTTGAAGTTTTGACAGCATTGGCAGTAGGCTTACGAGGTGGACAGACAATTCGTTTTAGAAATTGAGGTCAATGATGATTTATACAGGGTGGCCGGAACATTGACGTCCAAAAATAAAATTTCGGTCCCTCGTATCGTGGGGTATTCGAATCACCCCCATGTATGTTCCGCGACTTTTCATAGTTTTCGAGTTATGAATTTTTTTCTGAATGTTTGAAAATTTTCGACCTGACCAACCTAAAAAAATTCTAAAAAAAAAAGTAGAGGGTTTTATCGAGTTTCTTTTTTTGCAACTGAATTTTCATAAGTAGTACTTTTATGCATAAAATAATCAGCTTCGTAACTGTGATGAAAGTTATGAAAATGTTGATCTAAAGTGAAAAATTTACGTTCGGTAAATTATGACTCAAATTTTCAACTTTAAATTAAAAATCTTAACAGGTGACTTCATAATTCCTAAGTAGGCTTCAAGAATGCGCCAGACTCTCAGCTTTCATAATCATAAAAAAAATGAAGTACTTAATAGGGCTACTTTGTTTAAAATCGGCCTTCAAAGACAGCGAGGTGGAAAAATTCTTAAAATTACCCATCTGAGTAATTATTATTTTTTGGCTATTTTCTCGTTCCTAAGGTTAATTAATGATAAGAATACTGAAAACTAACCAACAAATAGTTTCAGAGTTGGGTAAGAAAAGTTTTACGTAAAAAGTGGTTTTGAATAAAACACAGACATGTGAAAAAAGTACTTAATTTATTTTTAACATTTACAAAAGGTTTTCAAAGTGGCCACCACCAGCAGCAATACACATTCTACACCTACGTAAGAAATTGTCTGGCAATCGTCTAAAAGCGTCTCTGTTCTCTCTCACAACACGTTCAGCTTCTGCAATCAACTGCCTCAGCTCTTGTTCACTTGAACAGTCTCGGGCGTATGCTATTTCCTTGTAATAGCCCCAAATAAAGAAATCGATGGGGTTGAGATCAGGTGAGCGTGGAGGCCACCTAATTGGTCCGCTGCGTCCGATCCATCTGTTGGGGTATGTTTCATCTAAGTAATTTCGGACCTGGGTTGCATAGTGACACGGGCGCCGTCATTTTGCAACACCATGGTTCGTCTGAGTTCGAGATTCACATCTGCCAGCAACAATGGAAGTTCATTTTCCAAAAAGTTTTTGTATGTTTCTCCATCAAGTCTGGACGGCAGTTCAAACGGACCAATTAGTTCGCCATTGAGGATACCAGACCACAAGTTAATGCTGAAGCGATGTTGAAATGTCGAAGCTCTCACTTCGAGTGGATTTTCATTCGCCCACGTGTGGTAATTATGAATATTGAATATAATGTGGTTAGTTTTCAGTATTCTTATCATTAATTAACCTTAGGAACGAGAAAATAGCCAAAAAAAAATAATTACTCAGATGGGTAATTTTAAGAATTTTTCCACCTCGCTGTCTTTGAAGGCCGATTTTAAACAAAGTAGCCCTATTAAGTACTTCATTTTTTTTATGATTATGAAAGCTGAGAGTCTGGCGCATTCTTGAAGCCTACTTAGGAATTATGAAGTCACCTGTTAAGATTTTTAATTTAAAGTTGAAAATTTGAGTCATAATTTACCGAACGTAAATTTTTCACTTTAGATCAACATTTTCATAACTTTCATCACAGTTACGAAGCTGATTATTTTATGCATAAAAGTACTACTTATGAAAATTCAGTTGCAAAAAAAGAAACTCGATAAAACCCTCTACTTTTTTTTTTAGAATTTTTTTAGGTTGGTCAGGTCGAAAATTTTCAAACATTCAGAAAAAAATTCATAACTCGAAAACTATGAAAAGTCGCGGAACATACATGGGGGTGATTCGAATACCCCACGATACGAGGGACCGAAATTTTATTTTTGGACGTCAATGTTCCGGCCACCCTGTATGAAGTATGACGTGTGATTATGTATCGTCGCGCTCCCTTCATCCGCTAAGTGAGCAGAAGCCCTAGTGATACGAGCAAGAGTCGCGTTAATACCGTTTCTTGTCACGTTCAGCCAACGTAATACTTATACGTAGTTACGTGTAAAGCTATACAAGGTTTAACATAAATTACGCACAACCTCTTAAGGGGTCATAGTACTCACCATTATGAACAACTTTTACTATGGGACCAAATCTGAAATCGCGAAAAAAAATCAGCTGCTCAGAGTTTGATTTAGATAAATGTACTGGGCAGCTGACTTTTTTTCGCGATTTCAGGTTTGGTCCCATAGTAAAAGCAGTTCATAATGATGAGTACAATGTACTCATCATTATGAACTGCTTTTACAATGACCCCTTAAGAGGTTGTGCGTAATTTATGTTACGTTAACTAACTGTGATAAACTAATTCTGCTTCACTCTTTTAGAATATCGTAAACGATTTTAAACTGTCTCTAGCAATCATTGCACTGATAAAGAACTGTGTAGGTTTAAAGGAGAGTTACCAAGTGAATAAGCAACCTAGTACCGGTATGAAACATGGTGGTGACTCAAAGATTTAGGTATATGGTTTAATTTAAAGGATGGTTTTAGGGTTTTCAAATGTAAATTACCATTTTATCATACACATGCATTACACGGTAATCATGTCTCAAAATCCAAGTCTATAATATGTATATACGATACACACAGTTAATACGATACATACATTTTTATGGTAGTTCGTTACGGAAGAATTTAACTTAAAAGTCCAGTATTACTATCAAGGGTTTATATACGTCACAAAAATAAAATATGCGTAATACCACATAAAAAAGCAATTTTCTCTAATAATCTTTTAGGTATGGCACCCAAAATTTACAATAAACTACCTAAACACATCATGGAAACTAAAGATATAGATCTATGTATAACCAGAACACACGAGTTTTTAGTTGAGAAATGTTATTATCATATCAACAACGAATTAAGAAATTCTTAATTCGTTGCATATCAATGAGTATTTAAATGAAAGATGATAAGCCTGCTAAATCTGATTTATTATGTTGGGAAAAATCTATTATTTTTTTTTTTGGACTTAATATTAATATTGATTATTATGAATTTAGTTGTTAAGTATGTGTTATTATTTGTCATTTAATTTAACTATTATTGATTTATTTTTTATTGTTTTTTTTTTAATTGTAATCTATTTGAATTTGGTTTTTGCAAATAATTAAATGATGTATGATTTATGTAATGTCTCCAAAGCAATAAATTACAAAAATGCATAAGAAGTGTACAAAATGTTGGCCATTTTAAAAGTAACTATTCCTTAATTCTAGTTAGAAAAGACCTTATTTAATAATACTCCTTAAAACTTTTAATAATAATTTATGACATTGACATTTTATTAATAATTTTTTTGACATCATCGACATTGTTAAGTATGTTATTATCTGACTTAGACTCTTGAAATTATTTGTTTGATTTTATAAAATTCTTTTGATTGTTATTATTGCATGTTTCCAAATAAAAAAAACATAAGTATTTATTAAAATTATATACTTAACGAATTATTTGTATACACATTGCATTGGTAGAATATAGAGATCACGCTAAAATGTATATTTTAAGACCTTTTATCTACTTATGTTCACAAATAAACTTTGATTTGATTTGATTTGAGGACCTCAAAAACCGAACATAAGGAAGGAATTCTCGTAAAATAGATTATTTTGTCGAATCAATGCTATTGAGAGTTTAAACTCCGTTTAAAAATTCTTCAGAAACCGGGCATTACTGACTTTCTACCTAATGCTGATAAATTCAAAATACGAATTAAGTAGGTGCAGTCAACAGCAAAAGTCGATTAACACTTGTGTTTTCTAAGTCTTAATTATTGAGAAAAATACTTCATTAAAATCGTAAATTTTAAAGAAAATTCACTCTTATCTAATAAATGAAATGCTAAAAAGTAGGTTATAGCATCATATTGTGTTAATTTAGATGATGTCAACAAGTAGCAGTGTTCTGTTGCCCCGACTTCCGTTGCAGACAGTACCCAGTGAAAATGATGTTTGAGCATTTATAAAACTTGTTACTTCCGAGTCCGACAGATAAAGATTGATGAGGCTACAAACTCGAGAATTCACATGTTGTGTGTGATCATTACAGATCATTGTAAATTTTGCTGGACGGAAAATCCATATTGAACAACTTACTAATGTAATGCAATTGTAATGTTATTTAATAGTACTTAACATTTGTGCAACAAGAGAGCAAAGTCGTTTTTTGTTGCGAGTGCTGATTTTGAATCCTGAGCAAGCGAAGGATTCAACGATTGAATCACGAGCGCACTGTATTACGGAACATTCGCTGCCCCGTGAGTGGAACCAGTAAAAATAGAGTTAATAGTTTGGTATTATTATGGAATTAAAGTACAATAACACAACACAATACAAAATGCAATAAGAATAAAAGACTAATTAACTATATTTTCCTTTCGTATTAACAAGTGTTTACAAACTGATCCGTAGATAAGTATTTGTTAATACTTGTTAATACGAAAGGAAAATAGAGTTAAAAGTCTTCTATTCTTATTGTATTTTGTATTGTGTTGTGTTATTGTACTTTAATTCTATAATAATACCAAACTATTAACTCTATTTTAACAAATCAATCTCCACGCCATTCTGTGTATATCTAAGCTATCAAAATAAATAAAATAAAGTGACCAACTTATGACACCGAAGGGCGTGGAGATTGATTTGTTAAAATAGATTTAATAGTTTGGTATTACTATGGAATTAAAGTACAATAACACAACACAATACAAAAACTTGGCTTCACATGCCGTCGAGAATTAATATGATATCTCTCAGGCACGCGTTTCCTCACGCACGATGTTTTCCTTCACCGTTTTTATTTTTTTATTTTTAAGCAAGTGATAATATAATAATATTATAAAATACTACGCACATGAATCCGAAAAGTCAGAGGGCCATGGCCATGTTCGAACTCGAGACCATCAGACTTGGCAGTCCGACGGTCACACCACTAGGCTATCACTGCCGTTAATAATATCATACAATTTAAATTTTAATGTAATACCAATAACGTTCCAATTGATAATGTTAGGCTTAAGTTATCTTTCTGCGCCCCAACGGGGTCATGCACTCTTCAGTTATAAGCATAGCCTGTAACTGTGTGTACATTGTGCATTAAATGAATAAATAAATAATAATAACCCCATCGCCGTATCTTTACGTTAACGCCGTGGTGGGGCTTGCGCGCTTCTGAACTATTCTATAAACAGGTCTAGGGTGAGAAGTCAGACCAAGAGAGATGTAGAAACCCGCAGGGCAGCATGTGGATGTGCGATTGTGCGGGTCTTCCGCCCGACGAAGAGCTAAGAAGAGTCGCTATATTCTGCTGTATGATTTATAGTCTACAAAACAGATAGTATCTAGCCAAGAAATTAACATCTTTGCGGTACTTAGACTTAATTCATACTAATTAAGGACTTACCAACTTTTACGTACATTCTGCAGAATGTAAGTAAAAAATGTCGAAAAATTATTTGTATGTATTGTATGTCATGTTGCTATGCCCGCAACTTCGCTCGCGTACTGTAAGTGTCTAAACACACTATGCCGAAGTTACGAGACCGAAGTTCGGCATGATTACGCCTGCAATGCTATTTGAATTACTGACGACACACTATGCCGAAATTACGTTGCGTTCTAGCGTACAGCCGAACTTCGGTCGGGCGTAAGTTCAGCGGCAATTCGGCGGCAACGTATTCTGTAGAGCACACATTATACGCGACCGAAGTTCGGCTCGATTACCGAAGAAGATCCGTGTCGGGGACGAGGGACGGGGGTTCAAGACATTGAAGTTCCGCAACTGAATTTCCGCCGCGTAAGTTCGGCACTTATGGTGTGTCATATCAGCCGAACACGTTGGAACGTAACATCAGCCGCGGAACTTCGGTCGCGTAACTACGGCATAGTGTGTACTAGACACTAAGATGTAAGTACCTACAGAAACCTGTCCCAATGTTCCACTGTTTTTGCCGTCACTAGGTAGGATTAGATATTACAGTATTAGGTTATAATCTATTCTACGAGTACCCTGACATTATCAAATCTTTGGTTTTACGGGATAAGACGAAAAGGGCAAATGGGGGGCTCGGGCTTAGTGAGTGCTGTTCACTATGTTATGTCGCTGAAACCACATTACAGTAATGGTTTCACATCAATCCATTCTGCCATTCGGATATTTTTCCTATCATTTGCTTTTTTAGGATAATAAAAAGTAGTGCCATTTGTATTTCATTGTAGTAGGTACTGAAGATAGACATGTAGGTACATGCCAGTGTTTTTTATCAAATCGCTATGTCATAATGACATAGATTAGTTTAATCTAAATAGAAATTGTTACTAACTCTTAAGAGGCCTATCACGAAATTGCGCTCTGACATAGGTATGTTGAAGCATGGCGACGCATCGCATTATGTAGCAATTTGGCAGCTGTTGATATTTGGCATTATGTTTATAATGGGTCTTATAATTTTTTTGTTTGTTTATACTATGAAATTTTAATTTCTTATGAAATAAAGTATAGTTTGAGGTAGGTACCAAACTATAAATTTTACGTAATAATATAAGAATATTTTAACGTACGTAGTAAGGAGTTTACAGTTGAGCTGAGCGTCCTTAGTAGATTTACGGAATTTTTTTATAGATATTCCATAGGTACATGTTACAAAATTCCGAGGCCGCTATGAACTAAGCCACTATTTAAAAGATATTAATATGTATTTTTCACTTCATTTGCTTATGTACAGTAGTTCAATCCACGTGCACGATATAATACACTCACGCATTTTATGAAGAACTTGCTTCGGAATTTTAGCTTTATATACAAAAATAGATAAAAAAAAATACGAAAAGCGAGGCCGCTGTAAACTATACAAATAACTATTCTCCAATAAGTCAAAGTCTTCGAAGTCGTTCAGTTTCTCAGAACAATAACGCCAAAGTTGGCCATTTAATGCAAAAAGCACGGTCGAAATGAAATTTAGTATAGGCCTCTTAATAGTGTTGATATATTGCTAAACCAGTAAAACACTCGAGTCATTTCATTAACATTGATCGGCAAACGTATCTACAATAAAAATCCTGTATCATCATCGTGCATGTATGTGCATGTCATTTTCTGAAGGAATAAAATCATTACTAGAAACAAAAAACCGGCTAAGTACGAGTTGGAGTCTCGTACAAAAAGTTTCGTACCAGCAGAACCCTCGAAAACAATTGTTGAAAAAATGTTTTATTTTCGAAGTTTCTTGTATGAATCTTTGTCATGACATCTCAAACCTTATCACACGGGTAGTGCTGCAGACTCAGCTAGTATTATGTAAAGTGTGAAAAACTGTCTCTCTAACACTTGATGGGGATTAATTTATTGATATCAACCACTTTAAAAATAAACGAAAAAAGATTAGATATAACATGTAAATTCCACTAGACTTCAAAATCTATCGTGTACTTATATTACATTATGTATTATGCTATGGACTGTAATATAATTTGCGGGGTCCCACTTATAGGATGTATTAGGACAGAAGGGCCAGGATCGCCACACAGTGGGTGCCTGAAGACGGGACTCGGCAGGCTTAAGAAACGCGGGCGTGAAGATTTCCTGACGGACTCGTTCCTGACCGGAGCAGGCAAAATATGAAGAAAATTGTGAAAGTTTTAGCCTATGTGGTACCTCTGCAGGCCAAAGGGAGACCCTTAAACACAAAAACAAAAAAAAAAAAAAAGATCTGTGGAGAGTCAACGTTCAACGAACTTGAAAATGTATTCGGAGGAAACCTGTAGGTTTTAAATGTTGGTCGTATAATTATACAAGTCCGACATAGCTCATCGAATTTATTGGCCATAACAAACAAGATTTTCTTTTTCCTACCAATTTGATAAGACAATTTGTCCCAGACTAGGTTTGATCGTATAACATAATTGACCGAGCGAGCGAGCGAAGCGTCTTCTGCTTCAAGTCTGGCAAACTTTTCTTTCATCTGTCAGTTTGTTGGTACTCCTCTACAGGTCGTATTTTGGTCGTTTACAACTGATCTGGACGAAACTTGGTGTAGGTACAGGTGTCTACTCCCTAACCACGAAGTCCGTAGTTTCGGCCTTTACGGACGTTTCCTACTCCGTATCACCAACGGACAGATGATTGGTTCGGGGCCCGAACGAAGTATGAATGACAAAACGATACGACAGTTTTCCCTACTCCCGACATAGACTTATAAAAAAAGATGGACTCCGCGCCGCGCATATCGAAAGTGAAGCACCGTACCGATCTATGTGTGCATGATTTGAGTACCTGCAAAGACGCCGTCGCTCGTGTCACTTAATGGGGCCGGTCGGCATACTATGATGTAAATGTGTGCGCGAGGCGTGTTTGTACAAACGTACAAACGTACGTTTGTACTGTGCTTCACTTTCGATATGCGTGGCGCGGAGTCCATCTTTTTTTATAAGTCTATGACTCCCGATATGTTTTTGACCGTCCGAAAAAAATAACTTTTATACTTTTTTTGATGGATCGTTATGTCACGTACGGACGAACGGACGCACGGATGGACGGACAGAATTAGGGAGTAGGCCCCCAGGTTTTAAGACTTTATAGGTTTTTTTTATCGTCGGGTATTTTTAACCGACTTCTAAAAAAGGAGGAGGTTCTCAATTCGGATGTTTGTTTTTTTTTTTTTTTTTTTTTTTTTTTTTATGTTTGTTCGCGCATAACTCCGTCGCTTGCCAACCGATTTGAAAAATTATTTTTTTGTTGGAAAGGGTATACTTCCCAAATGGTCCCATTTTTGTCAAAATCCAGTTCTGATGATGGGATCCTGGAGAAATCGAAGGAACTCTTCAAATATTTTAGGCACACGTATAGCGATTTCGGTATTTTTTTATAGTAGCTCGTGCATTTGCTCTCGGAAAACACCACTTGGTGAAGTGGAACTGATGATGAAGACCACAGATGGCTACCGGAACTACTCAATTATAAATATTTCACGGGTTGCGATTCGATTACTTGACATTAGACTATTGTAACTTATACAAATTATAAACAGACTCACTAAAAAGCGAGAAATAAAAACTTTTTAACAAAAAAAAAAAACCGACTTCCAAAAATCACTACAAAATGAAAAATAACTTTGATTTCGGAAGTCGGTGGCAAAAAAAAAGAAAGTTAATAAAAAACGAAAGACACCGACTTCCGAAATCAAAGTTATTTTTCATTTTGTAGTGATTTTTGGAAGTCGGTTTTTTTTTTTGTTAAAAAGTTTTTTTGATTGGATTACTTCCTCCAAAAAGGAGCAAAAAGGGGGCTACTGGATAACTCCGCCTTATGACATCGGATTTCGATGGTTTTTTTTAGGGTTCCGTACCAAAATGGTAAAAAAGGAACCCTTATGGTGTCACTCAGTCTGTCTGTCTGTCTGTCACAGCTAGATATCTCAAGAACTACTAATGCTATCAACTTGAAATTTAGAATAGTTTTAGATGACGTTTACCCAACTATTTTGCAAATAAGAAAGAAAATAAAATATTGACTGAAAGGGGTCTTAAAAAATCAAAGTGGGGCTACTAGGGCATGTGGGGTATTATATGAAAGAGCGCTATTTGCGCATTCTCAAACATTTTTTTCTGTTTTCGACTTCTGATGAAAAATGTAAAAAAATACCGTTCCCCCCCTTATCTCGGAAGTTTGCAAAGACAAAAATCTGAAATTATTCTATGTGATAGAAGTTTATGTAAAGATTACAGGAAAAATAAAAAGATGTCTCTAAATAGCACACATTTTCAGAAATCGGAACGGAACCCTCGGTGCGCGAGTTCGACTCGCCCTTGACTGGTTTTTTTATTTGAAAGGTAATATCTCAAATGAAAAAAAAAACATCGCAAATATCCCTTTTTAAATAACTTTATTCTTTCTTACTCCTTCCCTTCCTTCTCTTCCTTCTTCTTTTTTCTTCCTTTTTTCTTTTTTTTTTACTTATTTTTATACTCCTGTTTTCTTCTTTCTTTTGACTTTTTTTTATTAATTGTAGCAAAAAAGTTTGTGTTCGTGAGGTTTACTGTTCGCAGAAATACTAGTAATTACTCAATAATTTTTTTAACAAAGTAAAACTCACGAAGAACGTGTATGTTCAGCGTGTGAAATATTTCCTAGGAGTGGAACTGACAGCTCGTGTTGCTTTTGTAGAATATTTCGGAATACTTGATATATCCATCGTAGCTACATGGAGGCAGGAGTCAAACCACACAGTCGAACCGACGTGACGTCATGTAGTTTCGAACGTGCCGGGTCTATTCTGTAAAAATCTCACTGTGAAATGAGCTGTTTTTCCACCTGATGCTAGGGATTGACACTATTGTCAGCTCACTTTAAGATCACTTCACCTACGTTTTCACGGTGAGATATTTACAGAATAGCACTACTGTCTTTTAATTTTGGGCAAGGCAATATTATTGCCCGATGACCATACCATTTTTATTCAAGTTTTATATTATTTTAATTTTAGTGCCTACATACATATAATCAAAAGAACTTAAGAATAGTTATTTATGCAACTGACGTATAATAAGGGGTATTAAAACACGAATAATAGTATCACATGAGTGTTTTAATACCAAATTATGTACAGTTGCATACAAGACTTTATCTACATCCATGTTATGAATCCTCTATAAAAGGTTCTGAAACAGTTTTTTGCAATACTAATACTCGTATCGAACATTGCGGCCGGCGTCATAGTATAGGACGTGAATTCGAATAAGTTCTTTTTAGGGTTCCGTACCTCAAAAGGAAAAAACGGAACCCTTATAGGATCACTTCGTTGTCCGTCTGTCTGTCTGTCAAGACCCTTTTTCTCAGGAACGAGTGGAGGTATCAAGTTGAAATTAATTTCAAATACGTAAACCTATGGTCTCTTAGAACTGTAAAAAAATCAAGCTTCTAAGTCAACGCAATAAAAAATACGGCCATTTATACGACATATTTGGATACTCGCAAGTAAATCAAAACCTATAGGGTACTTCCCGTTACCTTAGAATCATGAAATTTGGCAAGAAGCAAGTTCTTACAGCACAAATAATGGGAAAAGTTCGAAAATGGTTAATTTATAATTTTATAACATAAAACAATATTTTCAAGTATGTCATCTGTCAAGGCCTTTTTTCTCAGGAACGCGAAGAGGTATCAAGTTGAAATTAATATCAAATACGTAAATGTATAGTCTCTTAGAGCTGTAAAAAAATCAAGCTTCTAAGTCAACTTAATACAAAAATACGCCCAAGTATGTGACATATTTTCATACTCGCAAGTAAATCGAAACCTATAGGGTACTTCCTGTTGACCTAGAATCGTGAAATTTGGTAAGAAGCAAGGCCTCACAGCACAAGTAAAGGAAAAAGTCCGAAAATTGATAATTTGTAGTTGTCACATAAAAAAACACTTTTTAGTTTTTTTTTTCTGGCAAAATGTGGGTGTACCTCTGTACTGCCCAACCCTTCGGGGAAACAAGGCGTGATGTTATGTTTAACAATAGTTTTTTGGTAATAAAAACTTAAATATGCAGTTGGAGAATTGTCCGTGATGTATATCAATGTATGGGAGAACATGTTTTTCAACTCAATGTTAAGTTTGTCTTTGGGGTAAATTCTGTTCAACTACGGAACCCTCATTGTGCGTGGTCCGGCACGCACTTGGCCGGTTTTTTTTAAAATTACGGCGCTGTTGTAGTGAAACGCGCGTGCATTACAATGTTCTTTTTTTGAAAACGAGTTGCATTATTAACCGACTTCCAAAAGGAGGAGGT
This sequence comes from Cosmia trapezina, assembly GCA_905163495.3. NCBI lineage: Eukaryota > Metazoa > Arthropoda > Insecta > Lepidoptera > Noctuidae > Cosmia > Cosmia trapezina. The sequence continues at coordinate 17,577,477 of LR991022.1, read as the reverse complement.
TCTCAATTCGTCGGAATATTTTTTTTTATTTTTTTTTTTTATGTATGTTCCCCGATTACTCGAAAATGGCTAGACCGATTTGGATTTTTCTTTTTTTGTTCGAAAGGGTATACTTCCCAAGTGGTCCCATGATCATCAAATCAGGATCTGATGATGGGATCCCATGGAAATCGAGGGAAACCCTCAAATTTTATGGGCACACCTATATCGATTTCGGTATTTTTTATAGTAACTCGTGCATTTACTCTCGGAAAGTACCATTCGGTGAACTGGAACTGATGATGAAGACCACAGAGGGCCATCGGAAATACTCAATTATATCTAAGTATATAACAGGTTGCGATTCGATTACTTTAATATGGTTTATGCTCGTCAAAATAATGGTAATGGTGACTTCACCATGAGCTCCATTTCTCCTGGTTCTTACTAGGAGAACTCCTCAACAATTAACGTCCCTGCATCGGGAAAAGCAACATTTTGTAAAACGTGATGAGCAGTTGACATTGGGTTATTGTAAATTAGATAAATTACAAACTGAACCACTAAAAAGTGAAAAATAAAAACTTTTTTACAAAAACAAAAACCGACTTCCAAAAAAAAACACTACAAAGTGAAAAATAACTTTAATTTCGGAAGTCGGTGGCAAAAAACTAAAATACAGATCCAAAGACACCGACTTCCGAAATTAAAGTTATTTTTCACTTTGTAGTGTTTTTTTTTGGAAGTCGGTTTTTGTTTTTGTAAAAAAGTTTTTGAAATTCAGTACAACATTATAACACCCGTTTGGATGTTATTATGGTTACTATGACACTGGCTGTTTTAATGTTGGCAATAAGCTAACTGTTTTAGAAACTTTTATAGATGAAGATATCTGGATTTAATTTGCCGTTTTATAAGAAAAAAAGTAATTAACTTCTTGTTACACATTATTGTTAATCTCATTTTACAATTTTCAGGCGTTATAAAAATAAATAGCTCTGTAAATGATAACCTATCATCTCACATAATATTTTGTTTTTTAAAAATAAGAAGCCTACATAAGATTTCCTTTGCTGGATTGTGCTGTGTTTCACCACACCTCTACGACCCCCGCGATCATCTGTGAAAATTATCAATTATTATAATAAATTGCTAAGTCACGATGCATTGTAGTTTAAAAATATCTGTCATCGCCGTGCCTGTGGGCTTTAGATTAGGCGGCTAATAAAGATAATAGTCGTATTCACCATAAATAATAATTATCAATAAAGTAGAGCGTAAAGGCCGCGGTTCAGTCGCGCGATACCGTCAGTCTGGACGAAGCGCGCATGCAGTGCGCAGGAGCACGCTCCACGCATCTCTCATCACTATATAGTATGCTCAATTAGTTGGTACTATTAAATAAAATAAGTTTGCGTTATAGTAAATTACATTAATTTAGTGATCGTTAAGATGGGTACAGAAAAAGAAGCGAAAGACACGAATAATGCGGTACCTCCGAAGAATGTGCCGCCTAAACAAAAGAGTGTGCCAAACACGTTTATGAGGACGTTGTTCTGCTGGATGTTGCCTATATTCTATTTTGGCAATAAAAGAGACTTGGAAGAGGATGACCTGCCGCCTCCTAAAAATATTTATCAATCGAAAGTGGTCGGAGATGCACTGGAAAGGTGAGTTCAAAACAAACAATATATTAATATTTTACAAATGGGCAGTTTGTTGTGGCTGAAGTGTTCACATACTCAATATTTTTTTATTATATGTTGTGTAGTTACTTTCAGTTCTTGTCAATAAATACCTCGTACAAGAATAAGCTCATATCATTGTATGTTATACTTTAAAATGCACTGCTGAAAGAAATATGATTTTCTCATGATCTAAGTACCTAGGCCAAACAATATTAGATCAAAATAATCTAGGCATGTAATAATATTGTTTTACAAATATAAACTCAGGCCTTCTTCCTTCATGGGGTTAGGCAGAAACTACAACACGCCACCTGCCACCTGATACTCCTTTTACCTAGTTTACGTTCATACATTTTTAGCTCTAGGAGCTAGCTATAGGAGCTCGTGGCTAAGTAATAACAGCCGCACGGGTCGATCCGTCAGGTTAAGCTACGCTTGCCGGGGTTGGTCAGTGGATGGGTGACCATCTTTACATACCGAGATTCCTCCGTGCCTCGGAAAGCACGTTAAGCCGTTGGTACCGGCTCGTGGATCTTTGACAGTCGTTACGGGTCGTCAGAAGCCCGAAAGTCTGACAACCAGTCTTACCAAGTGGTATCGTATTACCCAGTAACTGGGTTGTGGAGGTCAGATAGGCAGTCGCTCCATGTAAAATACTGGTATTCAGCTGAATCCGGTTAGACTGGAAGCCGACCCCAACATAGTTGGGAAAAGGTTGGCAGATTGACGTTCATACATTTTTAGAAAATCGAAATTATTTTTCAAATGTTGTCAATATAAATTGCGTTCTGTTGTCAGCACCTAGCTGAAGCAAGCACATGTTTACCCAAGCTCAGATCTTTGTATTAAAGTTTCAGCAAATGATATTGAACAGACTATGCACGTATCCGATTTGCTTGCACTTTGCGTGTGTAATATGAAATTGTAATACAAAGTTGTAAAGAACAGTTTCGTTTGAAAGTGAAGAACGCTGCGCTTCGCCGCGTGCATGTCCGCTCGACGACCGACTCATGTTATGTACAATAATGCCTATAACATGTGTGCGAGATTCGACTTCTTTATTTTAAAGTTTTGTACCCCAGAAAACTAAAGGGCTAACAATAGAACAGAGGACCATTCCCGTATTTTTAAGAGCGTTCGCATTCTATTTCAATCTCAATCTGTCAAAAATACCTCTAATTTTGTAGATCTGAGATGAATTTGCGACTACATTTTAACTACGGGATTTGGACAGCTGGTTCCTTCTCGTACTCTAAAGTAACTGATTAACAGCATAAATCTACCCATCCCGTTAGAAGTGTCCGGGATTATGGCAATATTATATCATGACATGCGTGTGACGTACCTACTTATCTACCTAATATTAAATCGTTTGCAAATTGGTCGGGCCTTTTTGTGGGCCGCTGTGTTAGGTCGGCAAGAACGCTTACAGTTCTATAAATATCCTAACCTCATCCACGTTTTCGGTTTACCTTGTTTGTTGTTTATGAGCTTACGAACTTTCTATATTTTATGTTTATTTACCTATCGATTATCATTATTGACTTAGGTATAGATAAATAAACAAGGCCACAAGGGTCTCATTTGCCACTTGCTGGAAACAGCCTCACAAAACACTGCCACCCTTTTGCCACTAAACCGTGACGAACAGCCTGATCTGTTTTCAGTAAGCCAACCTCAATTTCACCGTAGCGGACCGCGGTCAAACAAAATTCTCCTTTAATACATGTTCCCATAACCTTAGATTATTATTATAGTAGTAAATGTGAAAATATTGATTTTCTCCAGTTATTAAACATACGCATACTTACATCTCTAGCGTTGTACATAATTTCGTGGTATGCCAATTTATTTTTAATTAGGATTCCATTACAATACCGAGGGCTAACATATTCGTCGTGCTGGTAATGTTTTGCTTATTCATTGCTTTTGATGTAACTATATGTGGGCAAACGTAAAATACGTCATCGGGGAGATTTTTGAAGTGAAAACTTCTTTAGGCGACCTAGAATCATGTAATTTGGCAAAAAGCAAGGTCTTACAGCACAAATAATGGAAAAAGTCCGAAAAATCTTAATTTTTTAATACACTTCCTCGAAAACTGGTTCATATCGCACTACGATTAGGTTCACAATGCAATGTATTTCACACGCGTGCGATTTTTCATTTTCCCGCACGTGTGCGGGAATAAAAATTGCCACAGATAACTTATACCTATACATATACCTATATATATTAGTCCAAATTGGTTCAATGCCTCTATTCACAACTCTCTATTCGGAGGTGAAAGTTTTTTTTTAATCTCGGCAAAGAGGTATGCGTCTTTACGGCGTTAATATTTTTTGAGTATTTAAATAATATTTCTTTATAGAATATCATCAAAAACTATGATTATTACAATGAAAAAACGTTTATGAACAAATTTTATAACATTTATTTATGTTCTAAACTCGAAAATATTTGAATTTTCTATTTTTCATATTAGGCTGTTTAACGGCTTTATACCTTTGCTTCTCAAAAAAAGAAAATTTAAATCATAGTTTCCTAATAATTCGTGACAAAAATATTTTCCGTTATTTTATTTTATTTCTTCAAAAGTGTATTGAAAAACGTCGTTTGATATTGCAGTTCTCGGCTCAAAAACAACCTCGCCTACGGCTCGGGTGTTAATTCCGCCTCGAACAAACGTTCTCCACTTGTATCAAAATGTACTATTATAATTAATATTTTCAAGTAAGTAGTCTAAGTACAATAAATCGTAGAATGCATGGGGGTTAAATCGATACGTATGGTACTGTGCTATCAGCTCGCACTGGCTTGACGCCTTAAAAGAAACATCCAATATAAAGTACTTCCCGTTGACCTAGAACTATGAAATTTGGCAAGAATCAAGTCTCACAAGTAAAGGAAAAAGTCCAAAAATTGTTAATTTGTAATTTTATTACATACAAAGGAGAATGGGCGCTTTTGTATGGGCTCCGTCCCCAGACTGTTTCAAGACTGTATCAAATTGAGCGATACGTCATTTTAAAGCTTATTATAATGGCTTTATTTTATTCTATGACACCAATCATCGCACTCTTGCAGGGGGAGACCTACGAATGATTACATTTAAAAAAAAAAAATGTGATTTTCGCTTATTTTACCATCGTTCACCTGTTTTGTCTTGCAGATATCCTGGAGTATGCCTAGACTATTCTATCTATTCAAAGTGCGATGGAGCGAGATATGATCGAAGTCTTAACATATTTATGTGTCCTCGAGGTTATGACAGTTAGCTTATGCCATCAACAACGAAACTCGTGCAAAGATACTATGAATCTTTTTTTTTTTTTTTAATGATATTATGTTTAGCATAAACAGTTTTTCGTATATACCTATTATTTTATGTAGCGTTCTTTGCGGTGCAGCTACTAGTCTTGTATTGCGCCTTTATCGCCACACCTGCACACTTGACTTTTCAACTTTTCCCAACCTACGTATCTCTACGTTGACGTCATGGTGAAGCTTGCGCGCTCGGAACTCCAAGTCTGTGCCGGTAGAATTTACTTTGCCGAAACAGGTCTAGGGTGAGGATCCAGACCAAGAGAGATACAGAAAACCGCAGGGCAGCGTGTGGCAAGCTATTGGGAAGTAGCGACCCCACGGACCCTATCTCCCGGGAGAAGTCTTGTTCCTCATCTATGGCTTGCCTTTATTGACCGGCTGGAGTGAACACTGACGGGAACAGAGCTCCCACCTCATTTTTGCCTTTATTGACCGGCTTGAGTGGAGATTCGCAAGAGCAAACGTGCTCGGAGGAAGGAAGTATTGCAGTAAGTACTTGTAGGAATCTTGACCAGCTTCCGGGCTCTGGGATTGTTCTGAGAGCCGTGTAATACCTCTCCACTCCACAAGCACATCAGGATATGTTGCCCCCTTGTCGCTACGTGAATATTTGCTAGCGACCGTTTCCGGGGGCCCATTATTGAGTGTGCCCCCTGCTCCGCTTACTGACCCATCGTGCTGCTCGACGAGGTGGGCAAGCTCTTTGAAAGAGTCATTGCAAACGGCCTCGTCGGGTGGCTAGTGCAGGAGGGGCCGGATTTGGCGGAGAGGCAGTTTGGTTTCCGCAGGGGGCGCTTTGCGGTGGACGCCATCATGCGCGTGCGAGCCTTCACGACGAGGATGCTGTGGCCCGGGGTGGGGTCACCTTGGCGGTGTCTCTAGACATTGCTAACGCCTTCAATACCCTGCCCTGGAGTTGCATCAGGGAGGTACTCCGGTGGATCGCCCGGAGGACACGGTGGAGCATACAGTGGAGGTCTGCCCGGCTTGGGTGGAGCACCGCCCTGTTTTCATGGAGGCGATCGGCGTCGGCGATCTCTCACGTCCAAACCTGGTCCAGGCCATAGTGCGGAGCGAGAGTGCATGGGAGGCCGTCACCTCCTTCCGCGAAGCAGTAATTCTCGCGAGGGAGGAGGCGGAACGCGTGAGGGAGAGACAACCTCACGCCCTCAGTCGCCGCAGGAGACGCCCTGGGCGGCGGGAGTCGACAGCTGATTCCCGGCCACCGTAGGCGTGGGCTTGCGGTCGGCGAGTAGTGGGAGCTCGCCGTCCTGTAAGAACCAGGCCCGGGTCGACGGCGCGTTGTGTTCCACGCGCGCCTCAAAGAGATGTCAGCAATGTTGGGGTCCAATAGGGCCGATGCCGCCGGGGTCGCTGGATGTTCTAAAGAGATACCGTGGCCCTGGCATAGGCAACTGAAGGGACACGGGTGGGTTTTAGTCAGTAAAAGTCTGACACGCCCTTCCGCCCCACACAGAGCAGGTGAAGTCATTAGTCATTAGTCATTGATTTCCCATCCAGAAAAAAAAGTCACCCCGTGCCATTTCATCTGTGTATTGTATAAAAAACATTGGTCAGGCAGGGGCCATAGTCTTTCCATAATTCTAGGTAACCATTCCACAGCCACCCAAACCCAAAGCCCAAAGCGGTTAAGTGAAAACAAACGAGTACAATATAATAGGCAGCTGTAAAAAAAATTGTTCATTGTCTTTATCCCTCTCGCCTCCGTAATTGTTATCTCGTTCGGGTTCATCCGCCCTCTGACGTTCTTCACCCTGATGCGATGACGCCTCTAGCATTTTGTGCACATGGTTATACTTGCTACGTTACTGTAGACATTAGAAATAATATTATTAAAAAATAAAATTAAAATTATTCATGGTTCCTTCCCTGCACGAGTTTTGTTGTTGGTGTCATACAAGAAAATAAAGCTATTTTTATGATCTTTAAAATGACGTATATCACATCTTGATACACCACTGGGGACGGACCCGCCCATTCTCCTTTTTTTTGGGATTACAATATTAAGTTTGTTTTTTTGATAAATTCTTTTCAACTACGGAACCCTTCATTGTGCGTGGTCCGACACGGACTTGACCGGTTTTTTATGAGTGGACCGCCTATCGGCGGACTACCGGCGGACTAAAAATGTGTGGAGCCTTTTAACAGATTTTTACCCTGCAACCTACAAAATCATGTTTGCGCAATTAAGTTTAAGTTAGGTAAGTCATTATATCTATTTTGTGAAAAAGTCAAGTAACTCGTATCGTTTACCAAAAACATAAAACCATCATATCTACCCATTTAATATCAGTAAGTAGTAGGTATGCGGGGTGTGAAGCATGTTTGTGTAGTTATAGAAGCCAGTTCCATGTTATACGACTCAGTGCAGCCCAAAGGCTTCTTCTTTGAATAAGGAGAAAGTCTATTACGTCGTACATTCGGTACGGTTTTAAGAATGGCATTTACCTATGAACTGATGAAAATAGGGTTTTTAACCTGTCGCACGCCAATTAGCAGACACAATAGATTTTCTATTGTTATCAGAGGGGCAATTCTCGTATTTTTAACAACGTTCGCAATCTCATCTCAGTCTCAATCTGTCAAAAATTGTATAGCGTTTACTTACATTTTTGACATTTCATTGACGCTGACATGAGATTGTGAACATTTTTAGGTACGAGAATTGGCCATCTGAACACCTAGTTAAGTTGCATTAAAAAAAAATTCTTATAGCCAAATGCTACGATAGCTTAACAGGGGGCTAAAACGGCCACTTTGGCAGAATCTTAATAGGATAATATTATGAATAATATTTGAAATCGTAAAACGGTCACAAACTGACAATATATTAGTTTGTGGAACTTGTCAGTTTGTGACCGTTTTACGATTTCAAATATTATTCATAATATTATCCTATTATGATTCTGCCAAAGTGGCCGTTTTAGCCCCACAGAGTTTCTGAATGAGCAAAATTAAGTACTTAAAGACACATTATTGCGACATTTCTCCTAGTTACTAATTGTTAATTTGTTTCTTTATTATGTTTTTTGTGTTTTCTATTTTTAGTTTCTTTTCTTAAACTGTTGTAAGGTAAATAATTTAGCTTAGTTAGTTAGATCAATGTACCTAACAATAAATTATTGATTTTTTGTACGCTTTAACTGGCAAAACATGTAGCTCCTTTTTATTATTTTTTAATTCCATCCACAATGCACATGTATTGTACTTACTCATGTTTTTACAAAATAAAAATATCTTTATCTTTATCTTTATTTGGGTGTGCAATCGACGTTTAAAGAGTTACATACCTAGCAGTCTATTGAAAAGTTGTAGGACAATATTATTGCAAGAAATCATACAGTTTTCATACAAAAAAAAAAAAATTAACAATGTAAATTTCATCCGTCGTGCTCTTGTCACCGCCGGGGTGCCAGCTGTTTTAGAACCCATTGGCTTGGCACGCGACGATGGGAAGAGACCAGACGGAATGACTATAATGCCTTGGAAGGTAGGTAGGCCTTTGGTGTGGGATGCAACGTGTGTCGACACCCTTGCGCCATCCCATCTTCCTAGCACGGTAGGCTGTGCTGGGGCGGCTGCTGCAGGTGCGGAAAACCTCAAACGGCGCAAATACTCCAATCTTATTGGGACTTATATGTTCGAGCCGTTTGGGGTTGAAACACTAGGGCCATGGGGTCCGAGTGCCCTTTTAGTTTTTCGGGACATCGCCAAGCGGTTGGTCGACTCTACACGTGACCAAAGAGCTGGCCTATTTTTTGGCCAAAGAATTAGCATTGCCATACAACGTGGCAATGCTGCCAGCCTTTTGGGCACCTTCCCTTTCGACAGCGATGCGGATGAATTTTTCGATGCCCTATAATTATTTCCTTTCCTTTTTGTATAATACTTGTAAATATTAATTTTTATTTGGGTACTGAAAATAAATAATTTAATTCTAAAAAAAAAAAACAATGTAAGGCCAAATATTTTTTTTATTTTTTTTTATTAGGCTACATTGTGTCCCAGTGCTGGCCAAAGGCCTTCCCTTTTCCCTTCCAAACCGCCTTGTCTTATAAATATTTATGCGATATTAATATTTGGTAATCTCGGATAGATTATTATTACCAAATATTATGAAATAATCAAGGTTTAAACACTGATAACAATACAATAGATGTGAAATATTAGCTAGGAAAATAACATTGAACCTTGATAAGCCTGCAAACATGTAGAACTATTTTCTTAATGTCCCTCGACAAACTTCGTGTTTCCTCAGTCGTCGGATTTCTACTTTGCACTTGGTGCAGACCGGACGCTCTCAATCGACTTGGAAGTATATAGAGTTATTGTTAATACTCTTTTAACTTAATATAATTTATTTTAAAAATGGGAGGAAAGCTGCTATATACTGACGAAACACGAAGTTTGCCGAGGGATATTAAGAAAATAGTTGTACTGTAACTATTTATTGCATCCTCCACAAACATAGTTAGGTAGGTACTGAATTTAACGAGAAAGACACGTCAGCAATGAATCGTTTTGAAAATAAAAATGCGGTCTTGCAAAAACAAATGAATTCGTGCCTGGGCACGATTCGATGCTGGGAAAAATTGGTGAAAGACTCGGTTTTAAAATTCTTTTGATAAATTATCAAATAAATGCGTGCGAGAGTTTTGAAGAAATAACAGTTGTAGACACCATGATGATTCTGTACTCAATTATTCTATGTTTGCTTTTGACTCTTCTTACGAATAGGTAGGTATAAGTTTTACATCGGCAAAAGCTTATTTCGTGATTGTTGTTATTTTCACACGTCTACCTCGGAAGTTTCGAAAATGCTAAAAGATTAGATATCTAAAATCACATTTCATGATGGATTTGGTTGCATCATCTGAGATTGTGTGCGCTAAAGCCACCGACACGATTCGGTACCACATGAAGGCACCATTACCGTTCATTTTTAGGGTTCCGTAGTCAATAAGGAACCTTTATAGTTTCGCCATGTTCATCTGTCTGTCTGTCTGTCTGTCCGTGGCTTAGCTCGGAGATTCTTAGTACTAAAAGCTATAATTTGGCATGGGTATACATATTAATCACGCCGACAAAGTGCGGGTTGCGGGTCTGTGAAGACCATTTTTCGATTTAGGGATCCGTTTGCGTCATATTAAGCTTTTAAGTGAAACATTTTGTTAGAGTCAAGTCCCCCTGCCAGCTAAATGGTTGTTTTTGGATATGTGAAAAAATTCACGGCAATAGTAGGTATAATTTTTTTTGCGAAGATAAAAGTAAGTAACACTATCATAGTTATGTAGGCTTTATAAGTTACCGAGTAATAGTCTACGAACTTACATTTGCAGTTGGAATGAATGGGAGAACATGTTTTTCAACCACAATGTTAAGTTTGTTCTCGGGATAAAATCATCCCAACTACGGAACCCTTCATGGTGCGTGGTTCGCCACGTACTCAGGGGGTTTTTTTAGATTTAAAACTACATGACTTGTGACCATATAGGAAAATGTTGTCCCATTACTTTGGTTTCCTGCCTCATGGCAAATTATTGTTTACCCAGCTTCCCCCATTATTTTGATGGCTTGTACAGTAACAGCCAGAAGTCGACTAGCAATCTCACAAAACCACGGCATAGCAATATTAGTTTACTTATGACCTTCTTCGGCGCCGCAGCCCGTGTAGGTATAAGCGCCGCCGCCCGTATAGCTCAAGCGATAATGGTCATTGCGGTGTAAGTGGACTTCTGGCCGTTGACTGTACATAACGTACATCCATTATATCATTTTATCCATGTTGACTCAGGTAAAATACAAAAGCTTAATAAAACTATGACGTCAACAACATTTTCAGACAGATTAACTTTTCCGATAAACTGCGCAAGTAAAAGCTCTGTTTCTGTAACTGGATTAATAGTAAAGACCACTTGTGTGCATGTTAAGTGTATCAGAATCGTTCAGAAGCCGTATACATCATTATGTTACAATAGGACGTGATCGGATTATCTACTGTAGTTTACAAAAGATTGTTTGTAAAAGTTTTATAGTAGGTACTTTGTGTTTCCCGGTACCTGCCAATACCCAGCTCAGGCTAGGTGTTGTCTAGGTATTACTAGGTACTCTTATTGCTTGCTTCAAGTCTGTTAAAATTTTCTTTCGTCTGTCTATTTTATGCTACTACTTTACAGGTCGTATTTTACAACCGATCTAGACGGAACTTGTTATACAGGTTTTATGAATTTATAATTTTTTTTTGTAGTCGGGGAATTGATTGGAGGGGTACTTCCTCCACTACTGGATATCTCCGCTTTATGAGATTCGATTTCGATGATTATTTTTTTATTTGAAAGGTAGTAACTTTAAGTTGGTCTCATAAAAAATTTGGTGAAGATCTGATGCGGGTCTTCGGCGTGACGAGCAGCAATAGCTTCTCGAAATGCAGTAAATTGCTCACTTTTAGATTTCTACAAGTGGAATCAGCCCTTTAACTACTAGGTAGAGCACCTGGGACCACCTTCTCATCACAAAACTAGAGAATTATGAAAATAATTATCAGAATTCTCTAAAACGAGGTTTTAAAACCAAAAGGAAAAAGACTAGCCGTCGCGTAGGCCTTGACATGTGACGGTATGCCATCCTTGTTCTTTCCGTTACACTTTGTGGAAGATAAAGCAGTATAAATACACTTTATGAATACAAAAACGGTCAATGTATAACAAATGCGACGTTTTTGACCGTCGTCATCTCGAGGAGATGACCAACTGCTGAGCGGTAACATGGTTATTTTCACTAAAGTTACTAAGTTATATAAAACGGGATATTTACCATGTTTTAAGAAAAACAGACATGGTAAATATCCTGTTTTAAATAACGTTGGTGGTGTATTAATTGTTGCAAAAAAGTTTATGCTCGCGAGGTCTACTGTCCGCAGAACTACTAGTAATATTATGTTAATCCGTAATCCGATAAAGTTAAACATGGAAACCCAAAAAAAAAGCAATATAAGCATGTTCCACAGTGGACATTTACGAGGTGACATTGATAAAATGTGCAATGTGAATTTACGGCTACATTGGCCTGAAATTTTTTCGGGAGTAACTATCAAACCATTCGTGGCAACTATAAATCTACCCTACCTAGCTACCTAGCTTACCTAGCTATAATTTAATGATGTTTTTGAATATATATAAGCTGTTGTCATTTCTAATTTTCAAATCATGCTGATATACAATTATTATTCACCTTGTCGCATTATGGTGATAGGTTAATCTGACATACCGATTATAGTGCGCAAACAGGTAATTCCAGAAAGATGCGAATGAGTCCATTGATCTCCTTATTTGTAACCAAATAAGAATTGAAATGGTCCGTCAGACGGTTGTTTTATTTTTTTATGACATCATATTGTTATCATCTTATCAGGCGCCGATAAATAAAACGTTTCAATGATCGATCGTAACTGAACATGTCTTAATCACTAAGCTTGAAATCTGATTGGTGATCGCAGTTGGTATTGTCATTGTGTATGATGATGATTACTTGTTGATGAAAATCGTAAGGAATAGATAAATTGAAATACTGAGATGAAGAGAGATTACGAGGATACGTTCAGTGATAGACCGGACACCGATACTTCTTTAGCAGAAATGCTTCTGCAGTCTGCACTTCTTGCGACATGTCCGCTGAAGACTTTTCACTAGACGTTAGTGAAAGTCTTCATACAATTAGTTCATTGAGTAACTCCATGATTAGTGGTGGACGTTAACTGGTATTCCGTTATGATGCAGACACACAGTAGTTATTTTTTCATTTCCATGTGCATTGTATAGGTATAGTCACCGTATACAATTTCACAATTTTACGAGAGTGATAAAATCGGACAGATTGTGAACCCTGGCGGTAAGTGCAGGATTCATTTACAATTTGACGGTTTGACATGGATAGATTATAATCTATCGAAAATTAATACGTTATATTATAAGCAATAGAGTACATTCAAAACTTATCGACAGTTTACAATCTCACGAGTTAGATTATAAAATAACGAAGTTCATAATCATACGGTGACAATAAATAACCGCAGTCTTGGAAATAAAATTGAAACGTCTGGATGATTAAGAAGGTTCAAGGAAAAATTTATATTTTTGACTTTTGATTGGTGAACACTAAGGGTGAACAACATTGGCGTAATGTTGTTGCCAAATAGATGATATTTTATGACTCATGCGTGTAATCCTTATGAGACTTGTTCCGAATATTCTTCGTCTGTAATGTGATGTCCCAATTCACTTGACTTACTGTCACTATGTCTGAGTTATGATTTAATTGAAAATTATGGGGTACGTATAAGTGCTGATATTATACAGTACTTATGATTTTATTTGGGAAGTACTCCTGTGTTCCCCGGAGGGCACAGATTTATAAATACACTCACATTTTTGCAGTTATGTCAATTCAGGTAGCGACATCGTTTACACATTCACGATCACTTTAATATCCAACATCAATCTTTCAATCAATCAAAAAAACCTTTCTCTATACTAGCAACAAACACACACTAATACGAAAGTGTAGTTAAAGCTAAACAGTCTCCGATCACCGCAACCTGCAATGCTTTTACTTGGACCATCTTCTATGCATGTGTGCGCTTGACCTTCGGTTTGTTTCTATTGTGTGGTGTTCATGCCTAGCTGTAGATAGACCTTCCGTTTGTTTCTATTGTGTGGTGTTCATGCCCAGACCCAAATTGATTTGAGAGCCCCATAGATTTACTTTATCACACTATAAAACACAATAAACAGTATAATTGCATGTCATTCGATTAAATATAACAAAGAAATAGGTATCGATAAGATAAGAAAAATATATAACAAAAATGCGATACTTATTAAATACCTATGTGTACTCATTACTTACGATTAAATTAGAACACTGGTATACGTTGCAATAATGCTAAACCTTGTTTGCGAAGTAGTGAGAGCACTTGTAATCATTATTATTATTATGAGCATTTTATTAAATTAACATAATCATGACTATGACGCTGTATCTAGAAAGTAATCGAGAGATGTAACAAAAATGTATTAGTAGTTACTAAAGGAATACTTACTATATTGAATCCCGGATGCAACGAAGGATTCAGTGAACCTGAGTTAACTCCTGAGCGCAGCGAGAGAGTTAATACTAGAATCCTGAGTGCTGCGATGGATTCAAAGCTCGTCCAAGACGAAGACACCTTTTTTCCCGACGAGAAACAACAGTCACAATAGTTCAACAGTTTACAATTTACAATTCGATTGTCAAATTAGTAACTTATGATCTTTTTAATAACCGAGAAAAACCTAGTTATGTGTAGTTTCATACACTATTTTATCTAAACTCATGCAATTTCATCTTTATCGTAAACATCCCAAATCCAACATTCTAACGCGGGGGGTACGCGCCGTTGCAAATCTGCTGTAGCGATGACATGCCTTGGACTTGAAAATTTACAGAAAACAATTGTTTTTTATTGTTGTACTTAGGTATTTATTTTTGTTTTACCTATTTATTGAATATACATTATTGTTACTTATTATTGCACTATAATACTTTATCCACCACTGCTTTCAAAACGGTGAAGGAAAACATCACAAGGAAACCCGGCGTGTCCTAGAACCAAAAATTCAAAGACATTATGTGACACCTACCAACCCGCACTGGGCCCGCATGACCCACTCCCTCTCGAAGAGAGGAGGCCAGCAGTGGGAACATTAAAGACTGATTATGATGATGCTGATCTTTATTAAATCATACAAATTTTTTAGTAGAGTTTCCAAATTAAAACCACATTATTGACCAGCGGGTTGTAATAAAATCAGTTGCCCGGCTAGAGCCTAGGGCTTTCATGACTTGCTATAAGGACATACATAAATGAGCAATTTGACAGTACCGAGCACGTGGTGTGAAAAATGGTTTTCTGATCTCTTAAAATTTTCTGGATAGTAGGTAAGAAGACGATAACATTTAGAATGGTAACAAAAACGCATACACAGTTGTGACTAAATAAGGATAACGACAAAATTAATCCTTTTTAATTAACAAAAATTGAGTAGCAAGATTTCACGAGAACATACATACATACATACATTGTAAGTTAAATAATAGCTTTTAAAAAGGTTTAATTTCGCACATGTAGAAGACCGTCGTAAAACCGGCAGGAGTAAAAAAAAGAATATTTTTAAGGCATCAGCCTTAAAAATATAAAATGATGCATATAGCTTTGTTTTAACAGCAATTTGCGAAAAGTGGCGAGTATAAGGTCAAACGTAAGCGTCGTTGAACGCATTTCTGCGGTCAAGCGTAAGCGTTCGTTGAACGCATGTTTCTGCAGCACGCATATTTATTACAGTCGTGAGATGTTTGGGATTATTGTAATATTCTTTATCTGAAATCCTCACAAAATATGTAATTTTTTTTTCCACCTTTTTTTGCAGGAATTGGCTGAGAGAAGAACGAGAAGCAAAAATGGCTGGACGAGAACCGAAGTTCGTGAAAGCTCTTTTCAGAACATTCTTCTGGTCTTACATGCCAGGAGGTATTATGCAATTAATTTCAACAGCTCTCAGGTAACTAAACAATGAAACATGATTATGATTCGCTTTTAATTTATATAGTCACAAGTTATTATTTTCTATGAAGTTTTTACAACTTTTTTACAAAAATTATTCCAAAAAAAACACTACAAAGTGAAAAATTCGTTTTGTATTTTCGTTTTTTGCCACCGACTTATCACTTATCACTTTGTAGTGATTTTTTTGGAAGTAATTTTCATTGTTTTTTTTTTGTATAAATGTTTTTATTTTTCACTTTTTAGTTGTGGTACCTACCCCACACACAAATTCGAATACTACTACCGGCTATGTAAATTATAGTGACAGGTAGTTATTATGACATCACTCACATGAACTAAGTGGAAAAATACGTATTATTGAAGCTAACTCAAAAACTACCGACACAAAGTTAATAAATTTTACTTGGGGCCAACTTCGAGGTACCTTACTCAATAAAACAAGAATCGTTCATATATGACTATATATTAAGTAAAAGTTATGTGTGGTCATAAACAAAAAAAATGCATCGACTTGAGAACCTCCTAAGGTGGAGGTTCTCAAGTCTATGCATTTTTTTCATCGGTTAAAAAGCAAAAGAGCATCAGATGTATTATTAACGCCATTTTCCTCCTAGAACGGCGTCACCATTGCTGTTCAGTCGCTTGCTTCTGTACTGGTCAGCCGACTCGGGCATGTCCCAAGAGACGGCCATGTACTACGCTATCAGTATGATACTGATGAACTGGGTGTCAGCTTTCATGAACCATCACGGAGCTCTGTTCTGCCAGCAGTTCGGTATGAAGATGAGGTGCGCTGTCGGCTCTTTGATGTTTAGAAAGGTATATGATTGTTTAATAAATTAGCATTCTAATAGTAAGAAGTAAAATGGCTAAAGGGCTAAATTAAAACAAAGTTCAGATCAGAATAAAAGCTATTTAAATTTTGGTCAGTCTACAAGAGCATCTTTATTTCATTTTTAGATAATGCGCATGAGCAACGGCTCACTAGGCGAGACTACTGCCGGTAAGGTTGTGAACCTGCTATCAAACGACCTGCAGCGGTTCGACCTGGCCTTGATGTTCCTCCACTACGTGTGGATCATCCCGCTGCAGGTCGCCGCCGTCATTTACCTCGGCTACATGCAGGCGGGGACAGCCGCCTTTATCGGATTCGCTGCCTTGATCATCATTGCACTTCCCTTCCAGGGTAACGTTTGTGATTTATTTATTCTTGATTAAATGTAGTAGGTACATGTGGCCTGCATCAATTGGGTACCCCAGTTGTATTAAAATTAACTTTGCTACAACTTTGCAATTCAATCAATACATCCCTAAGAAGTGTTTCTTATGCCCGGACGAGATTCGAACCATCGAATCATTGGACGAGATTCGAACCGCGAGCTCTTACCAACTAAGCCTACTCAATGAATTTATCAATGCGTTATAACTCTGTGTCTGTCTATGAAATCGCAGTGAATGAATAGTTTGTTAATAGAGGGTAGTTATGCACACATTTTGTTAATCTATAATGAAGTTACCGTCTGATGAGTCTAGTTTTGCTTCACCTTTCGCATTTGTCTAGGAACCCGTTTGTCTCAGTTGACAAAATATCTCTAAATCCGCCTGAGCGCCCTTGGTAAGAAAGTTCCCAAACAATATAGGGTAACTGTAAATTATCAAATCAAATTATTGTAAAATATAAATCTTTGTAGTTTTGTTACTAATATCAATAAAAAATAATATTAAATGATTATTAAAATATTTTATTTTTCTTGATTTTTAAATTCTTTCAAATATTACTAAAATAAAATAAAAATACATAAAAAAAAACAAAATAAAAAAATACAATAAAAAATACAAAAAAAATACCACCACCAACCATCATCACCACCAACCACCACCACCACCAACCAACCACCAACCATTACCAACCACCACCACCAACCACGAACCACCACCAACCACCAACTAAACCTAACCACCAACCCACCAACCAGGCTAACCATTAGATATTACTATTATGCCAATAAAATTAAGAAGATATTTTTTTTTACATTTACTTAATCTTTTTCAAAAACGTAACTTCTATTAAATCAGATTATCTTTTTTGTATAGAGCAAGATCCCAGGGCCGTCAGACCTTATTTCTGATTAACAAAATGGTATGAGTATGCACTTTGAACGTAAGCATTCCTGCTACCCTGCTAGCTAGGGCCGACGGCCAATTTTCAGGTATCAGGTACTAAAGTTACGTAAAAATATTACTCACTTTTCTTAAAGTCTGACTGCTGATTTTTAGGGTTCCGTACCTCAAAAGGAAAAAACGGAACCCTTATAGGATCACTCGTGTGTCTGTCTGTCTGTCTGTCTGTCTGTCCGTCTGTCCGTCTGTCACAGCCAATTTGCTCCGAATCTAATGGACCGATTAAGTTAAAATTTGGTACACATATGGATTTCTTTGACCCAAACACGTACAGCTAAAGTAAATATATGAATTTTGAATATGAGAGTCACTTTTAAGGGGAAAATAAGAAAATTTAAAAAAAAGTTTTGTAAACTGTACCGTGTGACATATCAAATGAAAGGGCTTACTATGAGGGTCTCAAATATTTTTTTTTTATAATTTTAAAGTATATTGTTTTAAAGTTATTTAAGAAAATTGACGAAAACTGACCATTCCCCCCCCCTTATCTCCGAAACTACTGAGTCTAAAATTTTGAAAAAAATATAGAAAATAGTTCTATGCCTGTAGATTACAGGAAAACCTATAAGAAGTCTGTGGTCTTAAAATAACATGGTAAATCTATATATATAAAAAAATCAAAGTCCTGACTGAGTCACTGACTAATATATCAACGCACAGCCCAAACCAATGGACCTAGAGACTTGAAATTTTGCACATAGATACCTTATATAGTGTAAACATCCACTAAGGAAGGATTTTTGGAAATTCCATCCCTAAGGGGGTAAAATAGGGGATGAAAGTTTGTATGAAAAATCCTATCCCTTGAGTTAATAGACTTGAAACTTAGCACGAATATTCATCTAAGTAAATTATAAAGTTTATCATTTTTAGTTTTCCTAAACTACCCCCTAAGGAGGGATTGGGGGTGTCAAAGTTTGTATTGAAGAACTTTAACACGCGGTCCGATTAACTCAAAACTCAGTTTTTATACTTGAGACCAAAAATTAAGACTAACGTGTATGAGGGTTTTCCAAAAATCTACCCCTAAGGGGTGAAAAGTTAATTTTATGGCGGAGGATTTTATTGGGGGCTTGATTAACTCTAAAATTGGTGTAAATAACGTTTGAGTCAAGTTATGGAAACATACCAGACGATTTTTGAAATTCTTTAATTGTGTTCGTGAAAACAGAGATACAGTTTATATGAAAAATCTTATTAATTTGGTTAATGAACTTGAAACTTAGCACAAATACTTGCATAAGTAATTAATAATGTTTGTCATTATTAGTTTTTCAAAACTACGCCTCAAATGAGGTTAGGGATGTTAAAGTTTGTATAGAAGAATTTTAAAGCGCAGTCCGATTAAAAAAATGGTACTTTGAGTCAAGTTAAGAAACTTGCCAACCGAATTTTCACCGATTTTGACGACATATACCTAGCTGATATTTTAAGGAGTAACTTAGGCTATTTTTATTTTAGAAAAATAATTAGGGTTCCGCGCAAGAAAATTACAATCCATGAAATCAGACAAGCACGTACAGTCCAGTACAAACTTACTAAGCCTCCGCTGTCTATTACGGCTATAACAACAAATAATAAAAATAAAGCAAAGTTAAAAATGTAAGGGGTCGATCCTCATACAATAAACTTTTCATTTTAAAAAAATATAAAAATTTTAATCTAGCATGTGTGTCATCGTCTAGAAATCATTGAGTAGAGTACATACATATTTTTTTTAATCTTTTAAAATTAAGAAATAGGGGGCCGCAAAAGTTGTAAATTTTAGACCATTTTTGTACGAGCTCTAGCGCAACAATTCAACAAATTAGGAATTCTAAAAAACTTCTTTATACCATTTAGGTACCATGAATACTGTATTTAATCAACAATACTGAAAACGGCGATTCATAAGGTATTTTTAAACATGGGTGATTTTCTGCAACTGCAAAACATAACCTTGTAATTCACAGTATCATTATAAAATAAGTAAAAAGTTATCTTTGCGATTGTTAAACATATAATATGGTACGGAACCCTTCGTGCGCGAGTCCGACTCGCACTTGACCGGTTTTTTTATGTATGTTTTACGTCATAATTTTTCAGTATTTTTGCTTCTCAATTTGAGAACCCGCATGAGACATTGCACTTTGCCTCAAGGGTTCTAACAACGTGTTTCGGCAAATTTCTAGAGGTTTTAAAGTCGAAAAACCACAAAGTAAACAATACAATGAAGCTAAATTACGAAAATAAAAGTTTTAAAGCACAGTTATATTTCAGGTGGTTTGGGTCAGTACCTAGGTAAAATTCGACTTCGCACGGCTGAAAAAACAGATAACAGAATTAAAATAATGAGCGAAGTTATTAATGGAATTCAGGTGAGTAACTTTAGACATTGTTAATTTACCTATATTTTGTGATAATTAATATCCCTACCTAAATAATTTATAAATTATTATTTTAATCTGAAAAAACCTTGAATAAAGAATAGAATTTCCTGACGTTTAAGTATGTATCTGCCGCAAGTTTGTATTTACCCACATTGAATAAAATTAATTACGTTTACAGCTTATTCTTGATTTTTTCACGAGACATACGAGTAAGTAGGTATGTGGTGACTAGTTGACTCGGACTGACGGGCCACAAACTCAAATGTAAACGAAGCTACGAACCACAAACTACACTACTCGCGAAGTTGATCAAAGTGGGAAGGTGCCTGCGATTCTCCATACAAATATATTCCCCGTTATTCTTACTGAATAATGCCTCTAGAGCAATCATTTTTTTTTATCGCAAAATCTAAGTCTGCCGTAGACACGTCCCCTTCATTTCCTTTTCTTTCAGGAACTAATTAGTAAAGAAACTATGACCCTTCAAAAATTACAAAAAATGCCCCATTTTTATCCGGCTGTGGCGAAGCCCAAAAGGAGGGTTATGTGTTTGACCTGTATGTAAGTATGTATGTATGTATGTATGTATGTGTGTATGTCCGTTTCTTTGTTCCCTCGTAACTCCTAAACGAATAAACGGATTTGGATAAATTATACGTCTTTAGATTTGTCTTGGTAGCGCGAGTGTCACTGGCTACATTAAAATAAAAAACAAAGCGAAATGGCGGCTTTGGGGTGCCATATTGTGGAGTTCCAAATTTTTTTTTTGTCTTCAAATACCATCGAGTGGGATATCAAAATAAAGGGTTTTAAAAGGTGATTACAAAAATATATACAACTAATATGGTTAAAAGTACCTCGAACTGACAAATCGTAAAAAACACGTACAATAAAAACGGCTGCGAAATCTTTCACATTTGTAAACGAAAAAGCTGGAAATAAAAAAAAAAGTAATTATAAAAACTAAAAAACCCGAATGCGGTGTTAAAAAAAAAAGACGGAAACCTAGACACACTCTTTGTTAAAATTTTAATAAAAAAAAAAAATTATCGGCTAAGTTTTCGAGGAGAAAAAGGGGAATACGAACCGTCGATCTCGTCAAAAATTTTGTGATATAATCGGTCTGAGCTGCAGCTGTCCCTATCGCACTCTCTTGTCACTGTTCGGGCGAAGCGCGACGGGAGTAGTTTCTTCAAAAACATATTTTTCAATTATTCCTCGCAGGCCACGTCCCCTCGAGAATACGAGAGTGTAGAAGGGCACTTCGGCTGTTCGCTTCGTGCAACCGTTTTTAACCGCTTTCAACTTCGACTTCGTCGAAGCAACTTCACGAGTAGTGTGGTGCAGGCTTTATAGTTTTTGGTTGTTCTATATCAGTGGTGCAGCTTCATAAATTAGAGAAATTCCAATAAAATATTTATTATGTTTTAGGTAATAAAAATGTACGCATGGGAGATTCCGTTCCAAACCGTAGTGGGTCAGAAGCGTGCGGAAGAGCTGAAGGAAGTAAAGACGGCTACGCTCCTGAGGACAGTTTTCATCGGGTTTATGGTGTTCACGGAGAGAGCTGCACTGTTCTTCACTGTTCTGACATACGTCTTGTTAGGAAACGTTATGTCTGCTAATGTGGTAAGTTTGTCTTATCTACTTAAATATACAGGGTGTTTCTTTTAAGGTGTCAAGCCAGTGCGAGCTGATAGCAGAGTACCATACATATCGATTTAACCCCCACTACGATTTTTTGTAGTTTTAGAGTTATTTTGGATTCCTCATTTGATATCAATGGTAGTGGTTAAGGATAGTAGTAGGTATAAAATTTAAGTTTTTATTATCAACTGAACTCTGCTTAAATATCAGGATTGACAAAAATATGCAAAGATAATAATACATTATAAAAAAAGTACCTAGGTACTACAGGTACACCTCTGCCTTACACTTCGGGGATTACAGGCGTAATGTTATGTTATATTATTTATTTCAAATGGCTGACTGACTCTACGACTTGCAGCATTGCGACTCGTCTTTCGGCCTTCCGTATTTAATAATTTCAAAATTCACACTTCAACCTGAGACTTCCACCAGCTCTATCTTGCATAGCTCTTCTCCTATTCACGAGCTTCATTAGACTAGCGAGTAATACATTATTGCTTGTTGAAGTGATGCCAACATCGGCTTTGTCCGTGCTCTTTGTGCGCAGCAGCCATAACATTAACCTCATGCAGAGATTGCAGAGCCATTACAATAAAATCACAAATCCCGTGGAACATAAAACGTTATCTGTGGTACGTTCGCAACTCAAGATTGCGATCTGCATTTTATAGTTCCCGTGTTGAAGCGGCTTGCCGATTTTTGGCACCGAGGTTTTTTTGATTATGAACATGCATTTTACCGAAAAAGGATAATTTCAGATCTGAAATATTTTCTTATCACTTAATTTCATTGTTCCTCTGAGTAGCTAGCTACTATGAAAATTCCTAAGTTATTATTTAAGGGAAATTATAAGTGCAGCATCAAAAGTTTTCTTTAGCACCTGCAACCTAGCGCCTTTTTTGGTATGTAGGCAACGAGTTAACAGAACAGCTTCTATTATATTAATTCATCATCTGTACTATTCCAACAGAATATCAAAAGACCAGCGTCAATTTACGAACGTCAATTAATATGACTCAGCGCTACCTATAATATATTTACTTCTGAATTAATAACTCAGCGACTAATGTTGTAAGTGGGCTATTTTAAATATTTTAGAGATTCAACATCTGTTCTGCTAATAAAATCAAATTCCAGCCTCAAAAATAAGCCATGAAACTTTTATATTCAACAACTAAATTAATTAATGATATTCATAACTCATGAAAAGTAGCAACACAAGCGCGGAAGTGAACCTAACTCTCGCTGGGAATGAGCTCGTGAGCTCGTGGCTAAGTAATAACAGCCACACGGGTCGATCGATCAAATTAAGCTACGCTTGCCGGGGTCGGTCCGTGGATGAGTGACCATCTCTACATATCGAGACTCCTCCGTGCCTCGGAGAGCGCGTTAAGCCGTTGATCCCGGCTGTCATTCGTGGATATTTGACAGTCGTTACGAGTCGTCAGAAGCCCCAAAGTCTGACACCCAGTGTTACCAAGGTTATCGTATTACCCAGTTACTGGGTTGTGGAGGTCAGATAGGCAGTCGCTCCATGTAAAATAAAGATATTCAGCTGCATCCGGTTAGACTGGAAGCCGACCCCAACATAGTTGGGAAAAGGCTGGGCAGATTGATTGTGTGTCCAAATACAAAAACAGAGTTGCAGATGTTTGTTTTTGATGACAATAATTTTTGTATGTTCAATTCAATCCGGTAGGTATAATATTCGAGTCATCAATTACTTATGTTAAAAATTATAAATAGATAGGTGTCTACATGAAATTAGAGCTTTCATTGGCCATTATTTAATGACAGTAATAAGGTAATTTTATGTTGAATTAGAGTAGATTCACTCATCAATTATATATGCTAACGTATAAAAATATAGGTGACATTATGAAATTATAGTACGTTGAAATTATTTTATAGATGCAGTTGATATTCTTATTAGAAGCTGTCAATGCGTAGACATATCACAAATTTAGTTGCTTAATAATTATCTCCATGCTGAGTCATATTAACAGAAGCTTGTTTTATAATATATGGTCGCTTGAAAAGCATTTTTTACTTCCTGCCCTTATCCCATGTTACGTGGGGTCGGCGCAATACGTTTTCTTCTTCCATTCTCCCCGGTCAACCGTCACGCTATCATTCACTCCCTTCTCTTTCATATCATTTCGCACACAATCCATCCATCTTTTCTTTGGCCTTCCTCTGCCTCTCCATCCATCAACATGTATATTCATCACTCTTTTAGTCACATGCGTTTCGGCTCTCCTCATCACATGCCCATACCAACCCAAACGTTTTCCTTTCAGCTTTTCTGTCACTGGCGCCACTTTCAAACTTCCTCTTATATACTCATTTCTTACTTTATCCATTCTCGTCACTCCACACATCCATCTCAACATTCTCATCTCCGCTGCATGCAATCTTTTTTCATCTGTCTTCTTCACTGCCCAGCATTCCGATCCATAAAGTACGACAGGCCTTATCACGGACTTGTAAATTTTTCCCTTTAACTTGAGGGGCATCCGTGGGTCGCAAGTTGTTCCTGTAACCTGTCGCCATTTCATCCATTCTGAGTTGATCCGATGCGTTACGTCTCGGTCTACTTCACCATCCCCTTGGACAAGCGACCCGAGGTACCGAAAATCGGAGCAGATCGGTAACGGCGTTCCGGCAAGAGACATGGGCACAGGACCCGAGAGGCCGCCAAAATCACAAAACAGATACTCCGTTTTGGTCCGACTTACTCTCAGGCCAACGGTCTCCAGTCTTTTCCACCACACCTCTAATCTACTCTGGACCTCTAGGCCGCTCCCGGCAACCAGCACAATGTCATCGGCGACATTTATTAGACGCAAAAGATTAGTCGCTGACCTATTAATTCATTAGACAACTAAATGTATTTGAAGATGAGAATGACATTTTAAAGAAGCTGCGTTAATTAGCACCCATTATTTAATAGTAAACGGGAAACCGTGGAGAGTGTGAAGTTCGGCTCCAGACTTCCTAGCATTCTAACTAATATTATAAATGCAAAAGTGAGTTTGTTTGTTTAAAACGGCTGAACGGATTTGGATGAAATTTGGCACAATGTTTGGATTAGGATAAGATAATTTTTATACCGGTAGTACGTTCCCGAGGGTTATTTCCGACATACACATGGGCGAAGCCGCGGACAAAAGCTAGTAGCTAATCCCGCTAATGTGAGCGCGGGAACTTTTATTACCAGAAAAAAAAAGTAGTACCGTGCGCATGGTTACCAGAGTTCCCAAGCTAAAATTTGCGCGGGAGGTTGGATATTTGACTCTGTGGCTTCGGTATTATGCCGAATACACACAGGGCATGTTATTCGACTATTTGGGTATGAAATTCCCCACATTTCGATATATGACAACCCCAAAAGCATTTATCGTCTATGATTAAAAAAAATATTTTTTCACTGTCAGTTGTTTACGTTAGTGCGGCGGTGTGCGTGCGTGAGTCATTCAAGTCATTTCAAGTGTTTTTATTGTATTTTAGTGATTTCTTCTTGAAAACCGGATAAAAAACTGTTTGTGAGTGTTAACAATATTATAGGCATAAAGGATTACTGCAGGATTGCAGTGGGTAAGTGCTCCAAGTACTTTATTTTTGATTGTTACTTCCGTAGGTACGTCTCGGTAATGGTTTGTTATTGTTTCGCGTGATGACTCATTCTAATAAGAATCTAATTAGATTCTTGTTTTAATCAGTTAAATGTTATTATTTATATGAATAGTGTGTTAATTGGTAAAAAAATTAAGATATACTTCAAAATTTCTACGTATACGATAAAATTAGGAAAAAATAGTTAGTCCGGGGTCCAAACGGCGCGCGCGTCAACAATGTTGTCTCACCAACTTCGTATGGTTGTAAATACTAAATATTGTACTATGCAATGTGGTTTTGTATTTTTTTTTATGTTAAGAATATTCACACCATGCATTTTAAACCATAAAACATATAGGTCATCGCTTGTTTTTTTTAACTACAACCATTTATTTGAAATCGTAGTATAATATTCCATAAGTTCATGTTTATCATTTAAATGCATTTATTTACACTAGTTCCATTTAAATACAGTACAGTTAAGTATTTAGCGGCAAAGAACAGCTCTCCAGTGATAATAAACACTTGCCGACCCTTCGAACAAACAAAGCCATAAATCTCGATTGTTTACGACGCGGCCGGCGACCACCCACCGCGCGGCGATGACGTAATCGGCCCAAGCAGTCCAAGTGGGTTTTTCCTAAGTGACGCGCTAGTTAGCGGTTTGAATAGTAACATTAGTGATAATAAATTTACTTTATTTTACTTTACTCTGTGGTCGGAAATAAAGATTTAAATAGCCATGTTGGAAGTTGGAACATTAAGCTGGCGAGTTATCAGAGCGTGAGACCGGTGTGCAACTGTGCACTGCATGAACTGCATCCAATTCTAATCAAACTGTCACCATAGGTTTCTTTCTCGGCTTACAGTACTTTAGCTTACTGTACGGTCAGCAATAGAAGTTGGTTAACACTGCTACTTTTTGACATCATCTAAACTAACACAAAATTATTCCATAAACTGCTTTTTTTCGTTTAACTGTTAAGAGTTAATGTTTTTAAATTTTTAAGTACTTCTGTTCCGATTTCAATTAAATATTTCGCTTAGTAATTTACATTAAAAAACTGCAAGTATTAATCGTGTTTTGTTGCTGACTGTACAACCGCTGTAAGATCTAGTTTCGCAGTAAACACTGTATTCGCATATCGTCCTTTACCCTGCAGTGGATTATGTTAGCAACATTGCATTGCATTGCATTACACCTATAATTGATGGTAAATGGAATTTCCACGTTTCTGCTTGAGAAAAAACCTGGAGTTTATATCATACCTACTATCGACTCATCCCTGCTTCGCAAGGGTGTAATGGTGACAAGTCAAAATATTGAGAATTCTGCGCTATTTATGAATGTATTACACACATAAACCTTTCGGAATAAATGCTCAGAAGTAAGGCCGGCCACATACAGTCGGAATCCCGTTTCCAAATAAGCAAATCTATACAAAATCACGCACATACTAGGTACCATGCGGAATTTCGAACCGTAGAAAATTTCGAACGGAGAACTGAATGGATTTGCTGCTTTCGAAACGGAATTCCGACTATGCTCGTCCTAAATGATGGTGAAAATCGCTTCAAAATCCATTGTGTAGTTTAAGAAGAAAATCTAACTGGATCACACAGACAGACACGAAAAGTGATTTTGTTTTATAATACTCTCTTTACACTATAATACTCTCTCTACTCTCTCTCTGTAGTATCAGATATAGATGTTTACATGTACTCGACGCCTACACTACATGGTTTTGTTCCAGTTCTACCCGCTGCAACAGTTCATGAGTGCGGCTCAAGTGAACATAACATTAATCCTGCCGCTGGTGCTATCTTTCACTGCAGAACTGGTGGTGTCTCTGGGAAGAGTTCAAGAGTTTCTGTCGCTACGTACGTATACAGATTATTAACCGACTTCTAAAAAAGGAGGAGGTTCTCAATTCGGATGTTTGTATTTTTTTTTTATGTTTGTTCGCGCATAACTCCGTCGCTTGCCAACCGATTTGAAAAATTATTTTTTTGTTGGAAAGGGTATACTTCCCAAATGGTCCCATTTTTGTCAAAATCCAGTTCTGATGATGGGATCCTGGAGAAATCGAAGGAACTCTTCAAATATTATAGGCACACCTATAGCGATTTGGGTATTTTTTATAGTAGCTCTTGCATTTGCTCTCGAAAAGCACCACTTGGTGAAGTGGAACTGATGATGAAGACCACAGATGGCTACCGGAACTACTCAATGATAAATATTTCACGTGTTGCGATTCGATTACTTTAATATCGCTAAGCAATTTCCGCTCGTCACACAATGCGTGTGGTGAGTGGTTGTTGAGGAGTTCTCCTGGTTCTTACCAGCAGAACTCCTCAACAATTAACGTCCCAGCATCGGGAAAAGCAATATTTTGTAACATGTGATGAGCAATTGACATTAGTATTGTAACTTATACACATTATAAACAGACCCACTAAAAAGCGAGAAATAAAAACTTTTTAACAAAAAAAAAACCGACTTCCAAAAATCACTACAAAGTGAAAAATAACTTTGATTTCGGAAGTCGGTGGCAAAAAAAAAGAAAGTAAATAAAAAACGAAAGACACCGACTTCCGAAATCAAAGTTATTTTTCACTTTGTAGTGATTTTTGGAAGTCAGTTTTTTTTGTTAAAAAGTTTTTTTTAAGTACTCTTTTTATTTTTACTAGGTAGACAGAAAGTACTTTTGAAAATTTATCAGGGTTCCGTGCCTCAAAAGGAAAAAAATTAACCCCTATTGGATCACTTCGTTGTCCATGTCTGTCTGTCAGTCAGTCAAGACCCTTTTTCTCAGGAATGCGTGAAGGTATCAAGTTGAAATTAATAACAACTACGTAGGTCTCTGGTCCCTTGAAGTTCTAACAAAATCAAGGGTCTAAGTCAACGCAGTAAAAAATACGGCCATTTATGCGACACATATTTTGATAAATCAAAACCTATAGGATACTTTCCCGTTGACCTAGAATCATGAAATTAATGAAGCAAGGTCTTCCAGCACAAGCAATAACGGAAAAGTCCGAAAATCGTTAACTTGTAATTTTATCGCATAAAAAAAAATACATATTTTGGGATTTATACTTTTTCAACTACAATGGCAAGTTTGTTTTTGGGATAAATTATTTTCAACTTCGGAACACTTCATTAGGCGTGATCCGACACGCACTTGGCATATTATTAAGTTAGATGTACACCTATGTTATGTTCCTAGTTCTAGGACAGCGACCATAATATCTACCGGTTTATGAACATTTAACACTACGTTTATCAAAATCTACATTAAATTATTTACGTGAAAATAAATAGAAACGGTCGAAAATTCTTTCCTCTGCAGTCCGGTAGAAAGCATTATCGGCCCTTGGGCATCATAACGCGACTTGAGCTACTACTCAGCATAAGTTAATGCATTACCCACAGGCAACGAAGAAATAAAAATGATTAACATTTAATACACGCAACATCTACCAACCCGCATTGTGCCCGCGTGGTAGAATACGGTCCACTTCCCCTCATAGCCTGTGTCCCAGAAGGGGGAACATTATAGGCTGATTATGCTAGACACGCACCATTATTTATATATTTTAATAGCATAGTATATTTTGTAACAATTAGTTTAATATCTTAATGGCCCAGTCATTATCTTGTTGCCCAATGTTTAAATTTTATCAGAAATCATTATCTCTTTAGGTTACATGGTCTAAGTAATAATGCGACACTATTAACGTATATAGAACAAGAGTGACATTTAATTCCAAAAGAATGGAGAAGCTAGAATATTCATAAAAATGTTAAGTCGTTACGAGAGTTTACACTTAACCATTCTGATGTTTTTTGTATGAGATTTGACCCATATTATGAATTTCAGACGTTATGCGTCACTATAAGCCCTGCATTCCACTGTGGCGGTATTCGACGCATGTTGGGAAAATGTGAATGAGTAACCTTGTAGCTTGAAATATTTGTTATAAATCTTAAACATTTTGCTGGTGACGTACGTCATGGTTTGTTATTAATTCATTGAAATAATCTGAATCTTGGACGATTGACCATTTCACATTTTTAGTTTCATCATTAAGTTCTTGTTATTTTCCGTTAATCATCGTCTAATCTTATTTGTGACGGCCACATAAATGTAAAGGTATACAGGCACAAACTACACAACAAACAAAATTCAAGTCAAGATAAAGGAATATTCAAAGCCAGCGAATTTTACGTTACGCTACAGTGGCCATCATCCTAACTTTCATGTAGAGTTGCCAAAACTATATGTTTTAATTTACAGAGGACAGGCCAGACTTGGCGGGGCAGTCGGAGGAAGTGTCGTCCAACTTGTTCCGCAACTTGTCGTTCAAGAGCGACTTGGGAACGAGCCCTTCCATCCGACCGCTCTCCTATCATCGGAAATCGGATGGATTGCCTCCCGGTAAGATATATTGAATTAAAATACGGTAAAGTTAAATTGACAAAGGAATTGGACTTATGAATTAACTTAACTCGCTTTGTCATTGGGTTCTTAAATTCTATTACATACCAGCCACTGATAATGTTCCTACATTCATCAATAGCACCAAATCGTATGCGGTTAGAGATATCAAATTATACAACGGTTTAGTTAGATTGGTTGGCGATTTTTTTTTTGATTAGATATCGATACGTCTGTGACTTTCGACAAATAGATTGGTAGGACTTAGCAATCAACTGATCAGTTTCTCGTAGCATTCACGTGCAACGGTCATATATTTATCCACAGATGTTATCGATATCCAGACAATGTCGTAGCACGTCTTCACCTGTTGGGTCGTGAAAACTTTTCAAAGGTCAATGAAATAGTCCGTAGTTCAAGTCATATGTTTGTAGGTAATAGTTTCGACGGGTTGATAGTCTTGTGAAATATCTATCAAAGTTCGATTACCTCATGCTCATACGTAGAGGGAACCGCGACGAGATCTAACCTGTTAAGTCTTCGCATGTCGTATGAACCCCACAAATGTTCGCATTTTGGTACCTAACTTGCCCGGATTCTAATCCGGGCAAGTTAGGTACCAAAATGCGACTTTTGCGCCCACTATCTCGTGCATGAGAGCCGATGCCTTAACCGCTGGGCCCTCATGACATTTAGACAATGGTTATTTTATTGTTTCTGTAATTACGGAATACGAAAGGAGTTGATTAGTTATTTAAAAGTAACCAAGCTGCAGTTAACTTTTAATTATTTAGTTCGATTAAATAACAGGAAAACCAATAAGAGATTTTTTATGCCCGTGTAGATGCTCATGCATAAATCATACGTCTTGATATTGCAACACGGAATAAATTTAACTTCAGGTCATCATATTTTGAATTTGGTTCTAGACCCGGCTTTAAATGCACAACTCAAAACGTCGGCGAACCCCAAGTTCTTGCGAAGCATGTCACATCAGGATGAGTCAGCCTTGGTGTTACGTGACGTGTCGGCCAGTTGGACAGGGGACCCCAACGCTATGGCGCTCAAGAACATCTCCATGCGGCTGCGTAAAGGGAAACTATGCGCTATCATTGGAGCAGTCGGATCTGGGAAGGTAGATTTAATTGATTTTGTTTAGTATTATATAATTATAGTTGGCATATACCTAATTATTTCTCTCACGATACAAAATGTCAGCTGATTCTGTAGTATAAAGATTAAGTTTTTTTTTTTTGTTATTATGACAAAAAGTGTCGATTATTATTAGTGACTATAAATCTTTAAGGTCATCAGAATGATAAAAAAGGTAGGTAGGTCAAGATATCAATTAATTGTTACTTTCCGATATTTAGTGTATATTACGATTACGTTACGAAGTACATTTTTACTTCTAATTTTTCTAACTATAATATTAGGAAACCACTTGTTCATAATATTTGTTTTTCATTCTCAGTCCTCGATTTTGCAACTACTGCTAAAAGAATTGCCTTCGGCGGCTGGCACTGTTTCAATATACGGCAAGATATCGTACGCCTGCCAAGAGGCGTGGCTGTTCCCCAGCACCGTTCGAGAGAATATACTTTTCGGTTTGCCTTATGAACCCGGAAAATATAAGAAGGTACGTAAATAAATCTCGATTTGCATATAATACGTATTTTTCTCTTATTTGATCACTTTATTTGGGCCATCGATGGGTATCAAGATAGGTAAATTGTGTCATTGATACGCTCATAGTTTCACCGATACTAATTAATCATAGCAATAAAGTTTACAGATTAATAATATATTTTTATGTCTGTGTTCATGGCAGCATTCCAAGATAAAACAATATGAGGTGCCATATTGCCGCTTATCGCCCCGAAAAGCAATAGGGTGTGGAGTTTTAAAATTGTAGTACCCTTCGTCTTAATTGGTGGTTATTTCAGAATGGAAATTTTATCAAAATATAGGATTAAATGCAATTAATTCTATTTAACATTTACCTTGCAATGGCACGAAATAAAATGTGGTTTTCATATGTTTTAAAACTAGTAGGTACTTAAGCCTTTCAATGTTAAGGAGCACTGAGCCGTCTCCTCGCATATTTATTCACATTTCGCTCGTGTGCTCACATACTTGTATGTTGTGTAGGTGTGCAGGGTGTGTGCACTCGAGAAGGACTTCAAGCAGTTCCCGTACGGCGACCAGACGCTGGTGGGGGAGAGGGGGGTGTCCCTCTCAGGAGGCCAGCGAGCCAGAATCAATTTGGCGCGCGCTGTTTACAGAGAAGTAAATTGATTTCTATTTTGTTGCTAAAATATTGAACTCATCACAGCTGGGAAATGAACAATTTTTTTTATGGAGTCATTAACTTGAGTGAAAAGTTTATTTTCAATATTATCTAAATTTATTCTAGGAATACTCCTTCCAATATTTTCAAGTTGTTATCTAAATAAATCGTAGTAGAAAAATATCGGTCCGGTATAATTTAGCTAAGTTAAAATGTAGGTATGTCAAGAAAGATTCGCTTACAATACACGATGGATAGATAGAATACTCTTTATTATGCACAATTGCACACCATAAAAAATTACAGGTATAATATAAATGTTGAAATTTTACAATGACGCAGTTCCGACTATAGCTTAAAGACCTTGAATATCCGCAAAATAATGGAAACACGGATAATATCCATTCAAACTGTAGCACACTTTCCATGCAATTCCTCATTAAAATATTCAGCTTGAATAAACAACCTTACATACTTAGTCCATATTTTGATAAGAGCAGCTCTGCTCATTTTGATCTGTTCTATTTTTGGACTTCAGCGTGTAGTGTTAGATTTTATACATTAAATTTTAAATTCCTACGTAGAGAATTCAAAGAGACTTTTTTTCTTTTTGTTCTCTCACAGTCTGCAGAGCATTTGTCTGTCGGCAGTCGGCACTGAGGGTGTGAGTGCCAAAACTTAACTACGGAATAAATGTAACGAACTTTACAAAATAAAGGAGGAAGGAAATTAATTTGTTTCCCAAAAGATTCATATATATCATTCCACATTTAAAGCTTTGCTCTGGTTTCCAGATATTTAATTTTTCTTCTTTCTGGTTTTATGATGTTTAATTCGAGGGTTCCCAAACAACTTTTAACACAGATCATTTTAATAATGTATGGTGCATAGCTACCTCTGCGCGGAATTCGTTTCCTCAATCGCTTTTAATGATTCGCACAGGAAAATGAGAAGAAAACACCGTGTTTTTTCTTGTTTACTTCGGTTTAAGGTCGGAGCTAAATGTGGGGCAGCTTTACTATTGCATGTACGCCATGGCATATTCATAGACTTGAAACAGCGTACTTCTCCGTTATGGGAGGGGATTTTTCAAGTAACAGGATACAGTTCCCACGTAGAGAAAATTAACTTTCCTTGAACTGCGAACAACCTTGTAGTCAAAACAAAATTACTAGGAGACACTAGCTAGGAGAAACATCTTGACAATGAAACAGATCGTTATCCCACGATATAGATAAAGACATCTTTTATATTTTTTTTTATGTTACTAGTTTGTATTTCTGCTTTGTCCCGTTTTTCTTGCTACAATTTAACTATGTCTAATAACGTTTTCTTCTCAGGCCGACATCTACCTTCTGGACGACCCGCTATCCGCCGTAGACGCTAACGTGGGTCGCCAGCTGTTCGAGGGTTGCATCAACGGCTACCTGCGCGGACGCACTCGAATCCTTGTCACTCATCAGATTCACTTCCTCAAAGCAGCCGATTACATTGTTGTTTTAAATGAGGTTCGCACATTTTTATTTTATTGATTTATTGGGAATTGGTATTTTCAATGTTTTGTTTCCAATTAGCCTACCAGTGTTATTTTCCTTGTGATAATTTCATTCCTTGTTTTTACTTTGGGTTAATGGGCTGAGAACTTTATTGCACAATAACTCTTTTGTATTTTGTTCAATAGAGTGAGTATTTATGGCAAATTTCATATTCATATTATGGACGGATGGAAGTATAACTTTGTAACATATTTCGGTCAGAGAAAACATTTAATGTCTTCTCTGACCAAAATATGTTACAAGTTATACTAGCAAATTAATTATTTTGTTATAGGGTCGCATTGAAAACATGGGGACTTTCGACGAGTTGGTTTCATCGGGCAAAGATTTCTCCATGATGCTGTCTCAGCTACAGGAAGGCAAAGAAAAGGACTCTGACAGTCTGGGGTCACGAGTAAGTTATCCGAAGTAAAACTTAACGACGTTTGACCTAAATAGCGCACACTTGAAGAGACCTATGTCCAGCTGTGGACTCCTTCCTATAGGCTGATGATGATACTTGAAATGGCAGCGATATACCTGGCTCGGGCGAAATTTATTAAGTTTAACTGAATTAAAAGTACGAGCTTTACGGTAGGCACGTTGTGCCTTTGTTCGTGCTCTTATAAACAATGAAATTGAAGCATTTGCAAAACTATTTGAATTATGCATTCCAATCAGTACGGTTGATACAGGTTTATCGATCGCCGTACCTACTGGGCGGCCGTGATATCGACTCGCACTCAGCTGCTAATTCTACGTTCCATTGTCGGGCCCAGAATATGCTAATTTATGTCATTGTAGACTCTTTTGTTTTGGATATTTAATTTCTCATTTAGCATTTCTCATAATGCTTCAATTTAAATTTAATTTCTTCCCAGCACGCAGGATTGTTACAATATTTAATTGGCATTTAATTTATCTTTTACACCAATTAAGGTAACGGACCATAATAATCACGAGCTACCCCGAGATCATAACTTCGAATTAGTGTCATAGAAATAAATCTTTCTATCCATAAACGTCGTACTCCGAAGTGTTTACGAAGCAAACGTTCCTAAATAGTACCCAAGAACTTTTTGGTACCACATATACTGTTTATGCCTTCATATTTTATGAGCATCTCAGCCCGCACTTCGTAAAAATACAATTTATCCCCAAAAGGCCTGAAGGAATCCCTTCATAGTGGCAACTAGCTTCTTCAAATATGTAAAGGGTATCACATACCTATATAAAAATGAGCTTCATTCGTTTACTGGCGAACTTTGTCTTTAATATTTTTTGAATTTATGTGAATTTTATGTCAACACTTTGCATCCTTAGCGGCGATAAACTCTGAAAAGATTAATTTATGAAAATAGCACTACAAATTTTCATATTTTCATGGCGGTTCAGAGAGCTTTCCCAGCTTTTATTATGGTCCTTAGCTTGTTTTTTTTTCCGTGTGGAAGTCCTCATGGATTACTTTCCGTCTGGGAAGAATGGAGGGTTAAGTCGGACTCCTACCTACTACAACTCTACTGTTCCTTCTAGTACCATGAGTTGGAGGCCTGGGAGATACTTGTACATTTGCCGCACTCCCGACTGATATCAGCCCGCCATCGCCATTGCCTAGCGGACCCCATCACCAAGTGCGGCCGATTATTAAGGGGATACTTATATTGTTATATTTTGTGTTTTTAAAATTCCTATAAAACCAAGTGTATATGGTTAAACCATTTGGATTTTCCATTTTTCCATGTGTTATTTGACTGTATTGTCTAAAACTGAAACATGATTACTTACTTGAAATTATTTCCATAGAAAAAAATCCAGCACCGTCTATTTTCTGTTTTTTTACGAAATACGTAAACAGTTCCTTATTGTGCAGTAAAAGCTTTATATCGAAGTTGGTTCAATGTTGGTTCAATCCCAGCTAACAGTTTCCAACCTCGTCAAGTCGTCAGTTTATTTTTTCTTCTTTATTGTTGTCAGCTTCATGAGATGAGGTTGGGAGATCGCCCGGGGCTTAAGACTCGAAAAAGAAACAACACAAAATGATGAGCGAACGTAAAATTCATAAAAACCGTTCATCCTTGCAAAAGCAGATATTGCTTGTACCTACTTTACTTGTTTTGAAGTTTCAAAATGGTAGCATAAGCATATAGCATAATCAGCCTACAACGTTCCCCACTGCTGGGACACAGACCTACTCTCGGTGAGAGGGAGTAGGCCGTAATCCAACACGCGGGCCCATCAGTGCGGGTTGGTAGATGTCACTATGTCTTCGAATTGTTGGTTCTAGGAAATGCCGGTTTCCTCACGATGTTTTCCTTCACCTTTTTGAGAGCAGTGGTGATGAAACAATATACACAAAGTAAAGCGCCTCTCTGGGTTCGAACCTACGAACTTGTAAATCGCAGCCGTTACCATTAGGCCACTACAGCCGGTCGATTCTGTAAAAATCTCACCGTGGAAACTAGATGAAGTGAGCGTGAAGTGAGCTGTCATTCCACCTGATGATAGGGATTGTCGCTAGTGACAGCTCACATGTTTTCAAGGTGATATATTTACAGAATAGAACGACTGCTCGCAAAATGGTAGAACGTACTGGTATTCAAATCTTTTACAAGAAAAATATGAAGATGTGTTTCTAGTTTCTACTTAGGTATCAAGAAAGAAAAAAAATCATAACACTTTTTTTCCGAGGCTTGACAATTTGTACGAATATGTAGTATGGTAATAGTAGTATACACACGGCTACATATCAAGCCTATATGTATAGGATATCCGCACAATGAGAGGTCAGCTTATACTGGAAATGATAGCTTGATATGTAGCCGTGTGTACCAAGATATCAAGTTAATATTAAAGGTATTTAAAATTACCTTTATGTTATTTTCTACCAGAGCATTGAAGAAAAAGACAGGCCTGCCTTAAAAACTATGATGAGCGTGACCGAAGGCGAAGATTTACAAGAATTCGAAGCTCAAAAGATGGAGGAGGAAGAGAGACAGTCAGGCAACCTGCGCTGGGAGGTCATCTCGGCTTACTTCAAATCGGGAGGAAACGTCTGCTTCATTATCTTTGCCCTCTCGATGGTTGTTCTGTCCACCACGAGTGCGGCTTCTGTAGACTACTGGGTCAGTTATTGGTGAGTCCATTTTACTTACATAACCTCACACCTTCTTTTGACGATAGTCGGTTTTATATGTTAATAATCGACCATTTAAGTAGTTTTATTTTTTTTCCAAAATTTTGCTCTGGAAAGAGGTATCAAGAACGAAAATGAGTTAATCTTTTTTTATGAAAAAATCCTTTTGGAGTTTATTTAGTATATTTAGTTAGTCATTTACTTTAGTACTAGTATAGTGTTTATTTTGGAGTATTAAAATGTTTAAGATTCTTGTACCACAATGGTACAAAAATCTTTTGGGACGTGGCCAAAATCGGAACTAACGCCGCCATATTGTTTTATTTTAATACAATTTTCACAAAACTTTACAAATTCGGTGTGGAAATCCTCGTGGATGATGCAGAGGTCTGTCAGACTCTTACTGAATAAAACCACCCCGGTACACCTCGTACACCTGCGTCGTGGGCTGCGGGTGCGAATGCGACTTCCGCTGCCCTGGACTGGTGATGGCCCGCGACACGCGGACCACGTCCCATAAGGGGAGTGACCAATAGCGCCCCTCGTTCAATATCATTCTAGCACCATAAGATCCATGCAGCACTGTACGCCTATGTACGATATTTGACCGATTAGAATTCTTGCAGTCTTTTTAATTTTTCAGCATCTTAATGCCACCAGTACCTAGTACCTAGTATTCGCTATTTTGGACAAAAGGTAATGGCTCTAGCTACCTAGAGCCATTACTGTACCTACACAGTAACAGCCAGAAGTCGACTAGTAATCTCACAAAACCATGGCATAGCAATATTAGTTTACTATGACCTTCTTCGGCGCCGCAGCCCGTATAGGTATAATAAGCGCCGCAGCCCGTATAGCGCCCGTATAGGCGATAATGGTCATTGCGGTGTAAGTGGTCTTCTGGCCGTTGACTGTACATTCTAAACTGAAAAATCATTAAACTTTTAACTGTTTTGTTAAAGGACAAATCAAATGGCAGTGTACGAGGAGTCCCTGGGCGGCGATGACATTGGTATGTACTAATTGATATTCCAATCCCAACGTATTGATTAGTTTGATTAGATAATCGTAGCAATGAGAATGAAGTTAAATCACAATAAAACAATTCGAATATTTGTGTTGATAGTTCGTATGTTATGTATGATGCACGAAATTAGAATAACACTTAGGAATAACATCAAAAAAGTTTAACGGTTTAAGAATTCATGCATTCAGTACCTATGAAGGATTTATAGGCGTCAATGAGCAGTTATGCCGATGTATAATTTTAATTCAATAGAACTCTATTATCTATTAAAGTAAGTAAATGATGCAATATTTATTAAAAGTTGCTCATTTCCTCCTACAATGGCAGCCTTGCATTATAAATGTACCTAAGCTCAAGTTTTCCGTCCTAGCTTAATAATAAAAATGCGAATGTGAGTTTGTTTGTTTTGCGTCAGGTGGCAGACCTTGTGTTGTCATCTGACAATATGCTGAGCTGAGGCCCTTTTGGCATTGCAATAATTGTTTTACGTTTTTATAGTTTTAAGGTGTACCTATTTATATTTTGCTGTAATGCCAAATAAACGCATTTTTCTTTCTTTCTTTCTTTCACGCTAAAACGGCTGAATGAATTTGGATTAAATTTGGCACAGGGGTAGACCATGACTTGAATTAGGACATAGGATACTTTTTTATCTTGGTAATAGGTACGTACCCGTGGAATAATTTCCGACATGCACTGCGGTCGAAGCCGCTAGCAAAAGCTGGTAATCACATAAATACAATATAACGTAGGTACGTACTACACTAGTCCCAAGTGGTGGGTCCTAATTATAGTAGCTAACTAACAGGGACCACAAATTAATAACAAGCATCGTTAGGCAACTTGATTCGCGCCATAAATCCTTTAGCTGAAGACCGTTGGATCGAATGTTAAACTGTTACAATAGATAGATAGGTAATTCATATTAGGTAGTTAGTGTATGATACTTTTTAAAATAGCTAGGGAAATCCCTTTTTAAAAGCTTTTATAATTCTTTTATTCCAAAGAACCAATAGATGGTTTTTTTTAAACAAATGATTTGACTTATTTCTTTTTGGTAATATTAACCTCCTTTAGCCGATAAATGTAGTGAATGATAGCGTGACGGTTGACTGGGGAGAATGGAAGAAGAAAACGTGTTGCGTCGACCCCACGTAACATGGGACAAGGGTAGAAAATGACGATGAAATGTAGGTAGGTATATTACAACCTAAGGATCACTTCCGTTTCAAATAATGCTAAAGCCCGATAGGTTAAAAGGCATATTACATTTGGGCCGTAATTTTTGCGTTAAATGGCCAACTTTGGCGTTCTTATTCTGAGAAACTGAAATACTTCGACAACTTTGACTTATTGAGTGAAATTAAAAATAATGTCTCTTAAATTAATTTAAATAAAAAATTAATTACAACTGATTACTACTTTTTCCGCTATTTATCATATTCTACCACAATCTCTTTACATCTATTATAATAAAAATGAAATCCTGTTAGTTGGTGCATTACTTCAGAACTGCTGGACCGATTTGGCAAATACGTGGGTACTTACGAAAAAAAAAATTGAAAAGTTGCCGGGAAAATTGGAAAATTCGGGAAAACTGAAAGTGAATGTTCTATGGGAATTTTGTGTGAATTATTGAAAGGACAGGAAGTCTGTCGGGTCAGCTAGTAAATAAAATAAATAATAATACTCTGAAGGTAGAAGTTACGTAGAATATACGCAGTATCATGTAATTACATCATAAGCTACTTAGCCAGTAAGCCGCGTGGTAAAGCTTGAAATCCAAATAGCCTTTAGGAATGCAATGCCAAATCTCTACTGAAACCACGTACAGGCTATAAAGAGACTCACATATGTAGCTGGCACTGGAATGCTACGCAAAACTATCTTGTGCAATATGCTGAACCAAACTAATGGTTTTTATTTTCATATAAATATTATTGTAGCAATGTACTATTGATTATTAGTCTTGTGGCAAGCACTTGAGCGGGTACTGGGATCAATCCCCGTATTTGGCAAAGCGTTACTGAGATTTACAATTAGGAACTTCTTAGTAGTCCTACTTTACATGAGACTCAATCAATCTGTCTAGGCTTTTACCAACTATGTTGGGGTCAGCTTCCAGTCTAACCGGATGCAGCTGAATACCAGTATTTTACATGGAGCGACTACCATCTGACCTCCACAACCCAGTTACTGGGTAATACGATACCTATTGATAAGACTGGTTGTCAGACTTTCGGGCTTCTGACGACCCGTAACGACTGTCAAAGATCCACGAATGACAGCCGGGACTTAACGGGCTTAAGTGCTTTCCGAGGCACAGAGGAGTCTCGATATGTAAAGATGATGACCCATCCACTGACCAACCCCGACAAGCGCAGCTTAACCTGATGGATCGACCCGTGCGGCTGTTATTACTTAGCCACGAGCTCCTCTTTCTCTTTCTCTTTACATGAGACTCATAACATCACAACAACTGGCTTACCTAATACGGGTAACAATTTCTCTCCAAGGACTACAGGCGTCGTGTTATGTACACGAATTTCAGTTTAATAGTATATTATGCAATTAGTGAATAAAGGACGGATTTAAAGCGAGGGCCATAGATGAATCACGAGCTAGTGAAGGATTCTAACGATTGAATCACGACCGTAGGGAGTGATTCATGACGATTGAATCACGAGCGTAGCGAGTGATTCAAGTGTTAGAATCCTGAGCGACGCGAGTGATTCATGGCCCTCGATATAAATCCGTTTTATTCAAGAGTTGCATACTATACTTTATACCATGACTACGAGAAAAAGAAAGATTTAAGTGAAAATAGACATATAATGAAGAAAAAGGAAAGTTAAATTGGCTTTGATGTAAACCAGCCGTGATTTTTTGGGTAGCAAGTTTTCCACTATATCGGCCGCCCTCTCTTTCATAAACTCAGGTGTTAACACATCTTCATCACTAGAATGCATTTTTAATCGATTAGAACAACACTAAACAAACACAAAATTAAAGATTAAAGTAACACTAAACTTTGTGTTCGTACAACTTACAGTATTCAAAATAGCGCCAATTTACTAAGGACAGCAAACAACACAAAACAGTTTTTATTCTAATGCTAAACTCCTTGTCGAAAATGTCGACCAATCAAATTGAATTTAGAACACATCAATATAGGTCGAATACAAAGATTACACTTACACTAGATACGGCAAGCCACGACCAAGCGTGCCCTGCATGTTCGACTGTTCGTACTAAAAAAATTCTGTTAGCTCAGTGACGCTAAGCGATTGAAACAATTCTGTTTACTCTGAGCACATCACTAAATGGCTGGGGTGAAGTTATCGTAGGTATAAAAAAGATGACACGTTCGGTTTTCATACTATCTAATAACATGCCATATCTAGCCTAAGTACTCTAATTCTGTGGTCGAATACATTGGTGTGTTCTATTTTCAAACATCAAAACAGTGAGTAAAAGTGCTTTTTATTCACTGTTTTCAGTGAATAAAATAAGCTTTTTAGAGGGGGAATGGTATAAACGATATTAATCAGCTTTGTCTCTTAAAATTAGATTGTTTAATCCAAAAACCGTGCACCCAAGAAAAGTTTACGTACACTTATTACCTACATATCATATACCATACACAAAATACGCGCATTGACGTGGAGTTGCAGACACCAGCCCGTATTACCTACCTCATATCTGCTGGCTGAAGCGGATTACGAAAGTAGGAAGCAAATATTTCTGTAATCTAATTAAAAGTTTCAGCATAGAAAGTGGATTGTAATCAATAAAGTAACAAAAAGGTGAAAACGGGTAGTCAGCTGTTTTTGGGTCTCGTTTTCAACAGAAAACATCTAGTTTTACGTTGTAACGTTTTTAATTTAGTTTTATAATGACCACGGTTAAGCAACACTGTTCAATAGTGTTTCATTCATAGCTCACGGGGTTAAAGTAATAACTCTTAGCTAAATGCTATAAAGCAATGGATTACATTATTTTGTATCAATTTAGATGATATAAGGTTATTTAAAAAATCTACTGTTATTGACTATACACATAGTTTTAGTTCGCCAAAAGAAGACCAGCTTTTAACGCTATATTCCTGTCCATTCAGAACCCGGATTGGACGTGCAAGTGGGTCTATTCACGGTGGGCCAGTACCTGATGATCCACGGAGGGCTGGTGGTGATCTGCGTTCTGATAGTGAACCTGCGAGTGTTCCCCTTCGCCTACCTCTGTGTCGCGGCCTCCAGCAAACTGCACAACACCATGTTCTCCACGATGCTGCGGGGAGTCATGCGCTTCTTTGACACCAGTTCTTCAGGTATGTTTACGTATATTTTGAAAGTAAAGAAAATGAGGGTCTCATAACAGCCAGGGCTTAATATTTTATTCAGTGTTCAAAAGTCTTCTAAAGTTTTGAAGGTCAGCAAGATTTATCTATTCTAATACGGAAGAACTTTAAGCTCTCAAAATGTTTTTAAAGTAAATTGAGTTTGCTTTAAATCTATTGAGAAAATGAGTCTACAATTTTACTTCCGTTACCATTCCGAACAAATTATAAACTTCGTAACAAATGTGTCAAAAACTTTTAGTTTTCACCTGATCAAAAATTTTCCCACAGGCCGCATATTGAACAGATTCACTAAAGACATGGGTTCTCTCGACGAGATCCTGCCGCGAACTCTACTGGACGTGCTACAGATCTACGGAACCTTAGCTGCTATTCTAGTCCTCAATGCTATTGCTCTGTACTGGACGCTGATACCTTCAGCCGTGCTGCTTATACTGTTCTTCTTTTTGGTCAGGATATACATGAAGGCGGCTCAGGGAATCAAGCGATTGGAAGGCACAAGTACGTATTGATCAAAAATTGTTAGATTGTTAAACTTGCCTTAACACCTATTAAAATATCATAAAATAAGTAATTATATAATATTTTGCCGGTGCGAAGCTTTTTCCTTTGTTTTTTTCTGAAATCTTTTCAGTATCTAATAATGCTACCCCTAATAGGCCTTTTATCTACATGAATAGCAAATATTTTTCATGTATTTCATGTGCCTAATGTATGATTGACGATTTAGGAACTTTAATAAGAAATCCATATTACGAGCATGCTGATATCGTCTTGAAGTTCATAGCTCCTTTTCCAAGTATTCTAACAATTTCATTTCTTTCAGACAAGAGCCCCATGTTCGGTACAGTGACGTCATCGCTCAATGGCATATCTACCATTCGGTCAGCCAATGCCCAGAAGAGACTCATTGAACAGTTTGATTCTAACCAGGTAATCTACATTGAGGTTTAATGTAAATCTCCAGATTCACTCGCTTATTTAATTAACATGAGGATGAACACTGAACAGCCCTGATATTGTACCAGCTTGAATAGTGTCTTACATTTCAAATACATATACAGGGTGTCCGGTAAAGAATGGATAACCTTGGAATAGCATATTACAGACATGATGGCCGTTCTTAAAAAAATACAAAAAAAAAAATATCCCCACTAGTAGGTACTCACGGCTACACATCAAGCTATACATTTCTAGTTTAGACTGACCTCTCATTGTAAGGAAATCCTATACAATGCGAGATCAGCTTATATTGAAAATTTGATCTGTTGTCGTGCGTACATTATGATTTTTTGGAGTCTCCAAAAATATTTTTTTTTAAATATTTTTTTTTTGTATTTTTTTAAGAACGGCCATCATGTCTGTAATATGCTATTCCAAGGTTATCCATTCTTTACCGGACACCCTGTATAAAGAACCTCGGTTCAGATTCACATGACTGTTTAATGTTATTGGCAGCTATCCAAGACAAAACCAACACATAGGTACACAACTCATCCATCTTCTAAAAGCCCGCTAAACGCCAAATTCGCTGGGAACCAATCGCGGTTCCCAGAAGTCACAAAAGTAAATAAAGTCACAAGGTGAAAATTTTATTAGAGATTATTTTAGAAACCTGGTTTTCTGAGAGCCTATTCCAGGCAGGTTAACCCCGTAGGTTAACTTGCATGGAAGTTATAATAATATTACATAATCAATATATACAGGGTGACTTGTAATTTGACGTATTCCTTCCAGGACGTGATGGACGTGATGAAAAATGGTGTGACCCATTTGCAACAAGTTTTAAAATAATTATCACGTAAAAATTTAAGTCAGATTAAAATTGCTTATTAGTCTTCAAGGCTAGATTGTAATTAATTATTAAGAACTTGGTTCATTTAAAAAAAAAGCATTAAAAAAATGCAACAACTATGCACCCTATAAAGCCTAGGCGAAAATTCATGGGATTCGAGAAAACTCAATCAATGTTTATGTATTTTTGTCCCAGAATTCGTCACTGAATATCACTTTTCTCTAAAGTCTCAAATTTAATGACCTTCGTTGCTATTCCAT
Source organism: Cosmia trapezina (assembly GCA_905163495.3). NCBI lineage: Eukaryota > Metazoa > Arthropoda > Insecta > Lepidoptera > Noctuidae > Cosmia > Cosmia trapezina. The sequence continues at coordinate 17,533,205 of LR991022.1, read as the reverse complement.
TGGGTACTTAATGCAAACTTATCGATGTAACCAGATTTTCTAAAACATCAAACAGTTAAAATTTTAAATTAAAGGAATTAATTAACCCGTTTCAAAAATTACATGAATTTTGACACTAGTTATCTCAAAATGTTACTATGACAATAAGCGTACAAATTACAGGGTAGACATCAGTGTGCCATGTCAATAGGCTTAATTTGTTTGTTTAATGACATAGTCTTTGAGATTACTGGTGTCAAAGTTCATGAATGTGGATGATTTTTGATGATAATTAACTTTTAACTGTTTGATATTTTTGAAAATATGGTTACATCGAAAGGTTTGTTAAAGTATTATAATTATTAGGTACCCAATGGAATAGCAACGAAGACCACTGAATTGGAGAGTTTAGAGAAAAGTGGCATTTAGTGACGAATTCTGGGAAATTCTCAAAAATACATAAAAATTGGGTTTTCTCCGTTTTCTCGAATCCCATGAATTTTCGCGTAGGCTCTATGGGGTAGGAATAGGTCAAAAGTTCCAAATACAAGTCATCCTTTTTTGTTATTTTGATACGGAAATCGTTAATCTTAGATTGGTAAATTATTATTTTTTTTATTCTAGGACTTGCACACAACTGCATGGAACAGTTACTTGAATGGCGGCACTACGTTTGGCTTCTACTTGGATACCATGTGTTTGGTGTACCTCACTACTGTGATATTCGTCTTCATCTTTCTTGACTTCGGTATGTATTCACAATCTTATATATTTTATTTTAATAAAAATGCGTAGTGCGCATTCCCTTCAACCAGTTACGCAGGTGGCTACAGGAGTAAACAAACACTTCCACACAATAGGAATAACGGACAGTCCTCTATGCAGGGCCTGCATGGAGGCTGAGGAGACCGTTGTACATGTCCTCTTTGAATGCACAGGAGTTACCCAGATTAGAACTGAAACTCTTGGAACACCCCGATCTTTCACAGATGTTCTTAACAGACCCAGAGATTTGATTAACTTCTGGAGGGAGGTGGGCTGGTCGGAATAACCACTGAAGGCCGCCATGGCTCACGCACAATGGTCCACATGAAGGACTAAGTGCGGAAACCAAACACTTAACATAGAACATAGAATGCGTAATGCGTATGCGTATATGTGCGTAGCGTGTATGTGTGTGTGTGTGTAACTGAAATATAGTACAGGTAGTAGAAAACAGAGACCCCGAGTGAGTTTACAATAACGTTAGAAAAGATATCCTACTTAGCACATTAGTGGATGGCAAATTACTACAAATTACGTGTATGTACACTAAAGTTGTGTTAAAAAAGTAATTCGCACTTCTTTACGTTTACTTAACCCTGTTAGGGCCAGTGATACGTTATACGTAAAGGGATTTTGGGGTTGCTAATGTAACTGTCGATATTGGGAACGGCTGATTCTCTGTTCTCAGCAGTAGGTTCATAAAAAAGTTTGGTGAATGATTGACTGACAGAAAACGTACAGGGTAACCGCTAATGAAATAAACATGAAACAGGGATGATACCTAATTACTTCTTCTTGGTATCTAATACTCAGAAAGGATTGTTCGAAACTCCACCTCCGGAGTGGTTCATCCGAAGCTGGAGTTTGCCTACCAAGTTGCAGGCAACTTTTCAATAATAGGAACTGAAGTAGTAGTAACCTCTTAGTATAGGGGCTCATCCGGGGAAGTAATAACACCTTACTAACTCATTTTAGGATTCCGTACCTCTAAAGAAAAAAACCGGAACCCTTATAGGATCACTTCGTTGACCGACTGTCTGTATGTCAGTCTGTGAAGACTCTTTTTCTCAGGAGCGCATGGAAGTATCAAGTTGAAATTAATATCAAATACGGTACCTATGGTACCTTGTAGATCTATAAAAGTCAAGCTTCAGGTCAACGCAATAAAAAAATACGACATATTTTGATACTCTCAAGTAAATCAAACCTTTTAGGTACTTCCCGTTGACCTAGAATCATGAAATTTGGCAGCAAGCAAGGTCTCACAGCACAAGTAAAGGAAAAAATCCGAAAATTGTTCATTTGTAATTTTATCACATTCTTTTTTTTTTGGAACTACAACGATAAGTTTTTTGGGATAAAATTTTTCAACTACGGAACCCTTTATTGTGCACACGCACTTGGCCAGTTTTGACCGTCTATCAGCGTTGCTATGTCTTTTTGGGTATAAATGGTGTCGGTACAATAACAGCAGAGTCGTGTCCGCTTTCCTAGCCTCTGTGATTGCACATTGCAGATGTCTATAGACGGCGGTGATCAGTTACGACAAGTAGACTTCCTGCTTGCTACCCAATAACATAAACAAAATTGTTAATGTATGTGTTGTTGCTAGGCGATGCGATCCCCGTGGGCAGCGTGGGGCTGGCGGTGACGCAGAGCAACACGCTGACCGTCATGCTGCAGCACGGCGCGCGCATGCTGGTGGAGTTCCTGGCGCAGCTCACCAGCGTCGAGCGCATTCTGCAGTACACGCGCATCGACACCGAGCCCGACTTGTTCGAAGGAAGTGAGTGCACCTACGCCCCCCCCCCCTATCTTCTACTGCCGGCCCAGTTTTGCCTAAGGCCGCTTGTAGACGTCCGTTGGACACCGGTCCGTCGTCAGATGTGTGTACCTACGTAGACTTGCATTTTATTTTAATACCCACCGCAAGTCCAGTGAAAAACAGATGTGCACAAGCGGGCTTAGGCATATGCAACAGCTTACTAATCTTTGTTTTTTTTTTCAGAGATCGCCATGCCGCCTTCTTGGCCTTCACAAGGCAGAATTGTGTTCCAAAACGTTTCCCTACGATATGCTCCGAACGAAGAGCCAGTACTTAAGAACTTGAACATTATAGTTGAAAGTGGACATAAGGTATGTAAACCCACTATAAATATTCCTACTAAGTCGTCAAATATGTAAAACCTAAGTATAATATCCGATATTTGTTCTTTCGTTCAGATCGGGATCGTGGGGCGGACGGGCGCCGGCAAATCTTCCTTGATATCAGCTTTATTCAGATTCGCCTACCTCGACGGCACAATATCGATTGACGGACTCGATACTTCCATGATTTCGAGACAGGTACGCTTTTCACGGTTACGGTATTACTATGCGAGTCCGTGTAAGCGGCCATTGTTTTCTAACTTATGATTATTTACAGGGTCTGCGATCGAAAATTTCAATTATTCCGCAAGAGCCGATCCTTTTCTCTGCAACAATTAGATACAATTTGGATCCGTTTAACATATACAGCGATGAGGACCTCTGGAGGGCCCTCGAGCAGGTTCGACTCATGTACAATAAAAACGTGACTGTGTCGTTATTTAATTTATTACTGTTTTTATTACATTTGAATATTCCAGGTTGACTTGAAGTCGGCGATCACTTCATTGGACTTCCATGTAACAGAGGGCGGCGCTAACTTCTCAGTGGGCCAGCGACAGTTGATGTGCTTGGCGCGCGCCGTACTGAGATCCAATCAGATATTAATAATGGACGAAGCTACCGCGAACGTAGATCCTCAGTGAGTGTTTGGAGAATTACATGCATACTTAACAACAGTAGGGCAGTGCTTGACGTTCGGGGTTGTGTTGCAGGACGGACAACTTCATCCAGGAGACGATACGGCGTCAGTTCGTGTCGTGCACCGTGCTGACGATAGCTCACAGGCTCAACACTATCATGGACTCGGACAGGGTGCTGGTGATGAGCAGCGGCGAGGTGATGGAGTACGAGCACCCCTACGTGCTGCTGTCCGACCCCGCCAGCCACTTCTCCGCCATGGTGCGCGAGACCGGCGATAAGAACAGCGCCAACCTCTTCCGGATAGCCAAGGACGCTTACTTTCAAAGCAATCTGAAAGAAAACGCGAGATAAACCACTATGTAAAGCAGTAGTAACTATTAGAATAAATTGTATATATTTGTTAATAGGTAGGTACGTTAAAAGCGAGCATTACAGGAAGTAGTGGTATTGTTACAATATTTAAGATTAAGTCAGTGAAATAAATGATGAAATGTTGTTATTTTATGATTTTGAATTGTACCTCGTTATTCTTTTACACTAACCAGTACGTATTGCGTCCGCGGCTGGGATTTCGGCACCGATACAGTTTATACGCTAACATGAATGCGATGAATAATAGACCTAGAAGAAATCCATGAACTTTGTGGTCATCGTAGAACACTTCCCAACCGGTATCAATACAGCCGTAGCAACAACCTTCTCCCATTTTACATTGTTGGTATTATGCATCATAACTCTTTCCTATTTTGCCTGCTTGTTATTTTATTGTATTTCTTTCATAATATTTTACATTTTACGGTAGGTACTGCATATTTTTCAGGTGACATTTGCCAAATAAGACCATAAATAATATATACGTAACTTTCTGAGCGTAACTTAGATAATGATGTATAATGTCATTGATACGTAACGACGACGTAGCGAAATCTAAAGACTAGGAATCCACAGACCAAAGAGCTTTTATCTAATACATAAACAGGTGCATAATTTTTTTTCACGTTTCTGGACACTAAACGCATATACAGGGTGGAATTTTGTAATACCACCTGAAGGGAAAGTATTCTTAATACTGTAGATAGAAAATTTTACTCAAAGAAAACATTCCTTTATTTTTGAATAGAAAGAAAACTGCATTCAAAGATTTTCAAAATTCGCTTGCAATTTAAGATTAAGAAATTATAAAAAAAATAAAATTTAATATTTCTTGGTTTTACCTACTAATTAAGAGATTTTTTATTTTTTACTTTTTTTTATTTCATTTGCTTATGCACAGTAGTTAGGTTTAAAGCATTTTTATTCTCATAAGAACTTAAATGACAGTTCATTTAAAATGAGATACAAAGTGCTTTCATCTAAGTAAAATAAATTATCATATTTGCCTCTGGGGTGTTGGTGACGTTATAGTGGTTCAATCCATGAGCTCGAAAAATGTCATCGCGCATTTTATGAAAAAGGAGAAGGAAAATTACTCCAGCTCCGGCGCAAAAGGTGGTTCCTTTTGCGCCGGAGCTGGGGTAATTTTGCGCATTCTTCTTTGCTTCGGAATTTTGGCTTTATATAAATAGTTAAGAAAAAATTACGAAAAATGAGGCTATAAACTATACTAATCTATTCTCTACCAGTCTTTCAGTTTCTCAGAATAAGAACGCCAAAGTTGGCAATTTAACGCAAAATTAATGTAATTGGCCTCTTAACCCATCATAGATTTTTATAGTTATCTGTACCTACACTTGGTGTACAATCGACATTTAAAGAGTTAAAAGCAAATAGATAATTATTTTAATAACCTGTCTAACCACGAGTATAACATACCTGCATACAACAATTTTAACGTAAACACTACTTCTATCAAACATGTATGCATTCATTGGTGCACTGTGAACAATACCGTACTGAACGAACCACACAGCAAGCAAGATGGATTGAGTTGAGATGAGTATCGTAGCCAGCAGAATGTATATAACTACACAGAAGATAGATGTATACCAGTATATACCTAAGTACCTAAGATCTTAACATAGAAAAGTTGTCTGTTAGTCTGTCAAGACCCTTTTCTTGGGATGCTTCGTCAACGTCAAGTAATAAAACTTAATGTAGATTACATAAAATAATAAAAAAACACGTTTTTATGTGCCTTAAAAATAAGAAAATAACCCTGCGGTGGTCTTGATGGCCCAAGAGGACATACCTACACACAAAAAGCACCTCAAACCTCATGATTTCATGAAATCGCTAGATTTGAGGTAAATGCTAACTTATGGAGTTGTATTGCTGATTCTAATGATTATAATTCTGTAAAGCCATATTAGCTACGGCCGCGAATCATATTTTAATCAACATACAAGCTCACACTGACCTACAAATTGCAAAAAACGTAAGAAATTTTGAATTTCGCGGGCTACCCTGGCGCATCAACCTTAATGTTATCTACTGAAACGTTTTAAGTGGTGAGTGTGTGGGGGTGTGTGTGTGTGAACAGAATGTGTTGAGATTTCGGGACCGATTTGTTGACCGTTGAAGAGTTCCCTGGTCTGGTCTGAAGCCAATCCTGGGTGCAGCAGACAGGTCATGGTGGACTTTAGAACGTATTTTCATTGAGTTGTGAGCTACGCTGAAAGTTTCAGCCGGATAGCTAATCAGGAAGTGCTCGAATTTTGAGTTGCGAGAACCCGAAACGAGAGACAGATAAACAAGAAATAGAACAAAAAAAAACGTGACTACGGAACCCTTAATTTTGCGTGGTCTGACACGCACGGGGCCGGTTTTTTTTAAATAATATCTGGTGTTTTGTTATACAGGGTGTTTCTTTTAAGGTGTCAAGATAGTGCGAGCTGATAGCAGAAAACTACAAAAAATCGTAGAACATACATGGGGGTTAAATCGATAGGTATGGTACTCTGCTATCAGCTCGCACTGGCTTGACACCTTAAAAGAAACACTTATGCCGAAAACACTTTTCTTAAGTAAAGCAATATTGTAAACACTATTTTGAAACATAATAACAGACGTAGTCTAGTACCTAGTCCATTGCTTTATCAGATTAACTCTAGTGTGTGTATCAGGGCTATATAGAGTGTATGTATGAGCGCTTTTTCTACACATAAAAACTCTCCGCAATATTCAACGCAATGCAACGCGCAACCACGTGGCTAGAAAAAAGGAGAAGGGGGTGGTAGGTATGTTCACATCGCCAGAGAAAATAAATATAAATGTTACTATAGATCTATATTAGAGATCTACAAAATTAAAGAATCACGACTAGAGTTCTGGATTTTAGAGATTCTAGATTTAAGAGATTCTAGATTTTAGAGATTCTAGATTTTAGAGATTCTAGATTTTAGAGATCTAGATTTTAGAGTTCTAGATTCTAATTACAATATTAGACAAATTAGGCACTTTTTAGGGGGTTTTCAAAACAATAGTGCTTATACCTAATGTTTTTACGAAACAATCTCAATGAGCTGAAACTCTACATAATATAGAAATATTTTAAAAGATATTCGTGTCTGGTTCACATTTATGTCTGCCTGGCTTCTGAAGAATTCTTAAATGGAGTTTAAACTCTTAATAGCTATTGGGCGTTTTTCCACTGGCCGGACGTCGCCGGCATCGCACCGATATCGGCGCTGGCGTCGCTTTGAGACATCGACGTGCCGATGCCGGCGCCGGCAAGTGGAAAAACGTGCCATATAATTTCATACAGTTTTGCTTCCTCGGCTGCCGGGCCGATATCGGTGCCGGCGCCATGCCGGCGACGGCCAGTGGAAAAGTGCACATAGACTCGATAAAATTATCTATTTCTTTTAGCGACTTCCTTCCTTAAGCTCGGTTTTTGAGGTCCTCAAATAAACCCTTTCACTCAACTTTTAAGCTACAGTCTTCCTTAACGAAGTGTTCAGAAACACCACATCGAACCAAATCACTATCGAAGGGATTAAAATCCGTTTAAAAACCTCAGAAACCGGGCATAAATGGAGTAGGTATAGGTCTTTTATTAACCCCTCAAGTGTCGAATGCACCCCATGTGTGCATAAGAAAAACCCTTTTTTTATTAGGTATTAAGCTTATATCACATATAAATAAATGTAAAAAGACATCATCCGATGGAAAACCCATCATCATCATTAGTTGTGAACCTATGGAGTTCGCAGCTAACCCCCCCCCTTCCCCCCCGCGTGTCAAATGCACCCCAAGTGTGCAAAAGGACAAAACTTTACATAACAGGTATATAAGCTTAGATCACATATTTATAAACGTAAAAAAAACATCCTCCGATGGAAAACATATCATCATCAGTAGTTGTGAACCTATGGGGTTCGTAACTAACCCCCAACCCTCCCCACTCGCTGGGGTTTTGGGTCTAAAATTAGCCAAACTCAGACACTTGAGGGGTTAAGAAAAATTCACTTACGCTTCAATAGTATTAACAATGGCCTCTGGGATAAGACCGTGACTGGCCCGGGCCTTCGCATCGGTACAGGGCCACCGATAGGTACATGATGACCATGAGCAGCGCAATAGTCGCGATCAGCACACGGGGGTTACGGAACATAGAGTTAGTACAACAAGGATCCGGCCCTTCGCAACATCCCATTTTTGTGTTTCAACATTAGTATAAGTTAGTCTAAGTATGTGCCATTTTATTTCATGTTTTATGTTTCATGAAGCTAATTTATGTACAAACTTTATTTTAAAATATTTAGGCTGGTTTTCGTTGTGTCATTTTGATTGATTTTGATATAAGTTTATGACATTTTGTAAAAGTTGTACAGAATATAAATTAACCAATAAACCATAATTTAATTCGTTCATTCATTCCTAGAGTATTCTAGAATACTACCGAATTTACCTCAGGTTTGGTAGGGTGTTCAAACTATTCCAAAGGCCGATGTTTAAGGGCATTCCTCAAAGCACAACCAACTAAGCGCAACTAAATTATTCCTCTAAGCGCAACCATCAGTTGGGTTGGACTGTACGTAAGCCTTCAGGGGATGTGGGAGTAATAGGGTGGGGAAGCACCTTGGGACACCTCAAGGCCCAACTTGACCTCAGGGTCATTGAACTTAAGGTCAAGGTCAAAATTCCGAAAGTCAAGATCCGTTATTGTCCTAAGGTCACTGACCTTGACCTCAGGCTCATTGACCTTGAGGTAAAGGTCAAAATTTAAACCAAACCTAACCTGGGGGTGCTCTTCGCTCGACATGGCGAGGATGCAAGAGCGAGCGAAGGGCACCCCGAGGTTAAGTTTGGTTAGGTTACTTTGGGTTACCTACTTTAAACCCTTTACACATATAGCAGCCCTTCGTGGGGCTCCGTCGACATTGGATACAAGAGAAACATTGTCAATTTTGGATCAGCCGCGAATTAGACTTTCGGAATTTTTTCGGTCAATGACCCTGAGGTCAAGGTCAGTGAGTGACCTTAGGAGAATCGCGGATCTTGACTTTCGGAATTTTGACCTTGACGTCAAGGTCAATGACCCTGAGGTCAAGGTCAGTGACCTTAGGAGAATCACGGATCTTGACTTTCGGAATTTTGACCTTAACCTTATCAATTACTTACATCCCATGTTTAACAATCCACTTTAACATGCCACAGCTTCAATATGACGGCGTCACCTTGATAGAACTAGTAGAATTAAAGCCCTGTTTGTGGGAAAAACTCAAGAAGACTAAAAATAAGGTTATGCGAGACTGGGTACATCGTGTCACATACCGATATCGTCGGACAACATCGTTGTCGTCCGAGCTGACGATACGGTATAGATACACTGCGACGATAACGACACCGACACCGTCAGCTCGGACGACAACGATATCGAGACGATATAGGTATATGACACGATGTAACGGCCATTGACTGTTTTCACACTGCTACGATAACGACACTGACACGTCTACCTATATCGTATCATCAGCTCGGATGACAACGATATCGACCAACGATATCGAGCCGATATCGGTAGGCATGTGACACGATGTAACCAACCGCTTATCATGCGGTATATCTTACCACAAATTGAACCATTTTTTCCAGTCTCAGAAAAAAAAAAATATTATTTGGAACTTAGATTAAGAATTGTGGAACTTCTACTTTGCTGTTTTACTAATTTGGCTGTATTTTCTATAAATTACATTATTTTTTGTTTATAACTGTGAAATGCTTGTACACACGGCTACACATCAAGCTATACTATTCCAGTTTACACTGACCTCTCATTGTAAGGAAATCTTATACAATGCGAAATCAGCTTATACTGGAAATGTATAGCTTGATGTGTAGGTGTAGCCGTGTGTACTTAAAACATGCAATTAATATAAAAAAATGTACTAAAGCAAGTTGTCAATTTATAAAAAAAAAAAAATTATTGTTAGACCTAGGAAAAGAAATGGTTCAAATTGTGGTATGCTATCTGAAAATACGGTATGTCGACCACTTAACGTTGGACCACTACTTACGCCCCACCTGTATATGTATAAAAATCAATTGCTGTTCGTACGCTTAAACTCAAAAACGGCTTCAACTCAGCCTTCGCAGACCACTGCTGGACATAGGCCTCTCCCAGGCTGCGCCACAACACCCGGTCCTCCGCGTTCCGCATCCAGTCTGTCCCAGCCACTTTCTTCAAAACGTCGGTCCATCTAGCTGGGGGGCGTCCCACACTACGCTTATCGATACGCGGTCTCCACTCCAGGACTCGTCTGCTCCACCGGCCATCGGTCCTTCGACAAACATGGCCAGCCCACTGCCACTTCAGTTTGCTTATTCTGCAAGCTATGTCGGTTACTCTGGATCTCTTCCGGATAACTTCATTCCTGATTTTATGCTTCAAAGAAACTCCGAGCATAGCCCGCTCCATAGCGCGCAAAAACGGCTTGCCTGATTTGAATATTTTTTTTTGTTTTATTTTCCTCTTTACCTTGGTGGTAATAGAAAAAAAAAATTGGGAAAAAATAAATTTTCACAGGACAACGTCTGGTGGGTCAGCTATGAGTTCTTCTTATAGATACGGTAAGAAAATGAGAAATTGTTAGACGTAGAGGTAGGAGAGGTTTGCAAGAGTTTTGGTCATTGTGTCACAGTTCATATAAGTACGTAATGCAAGGTATATTATGTTCAATAAGTATATCGGTGTTTTGTAATAATGAACAATACATTATACCTATTTAACGGGTACGAAGTTTTCGCTACTGCGTAACTGAAGCAGGGAAAGTTAGATTGTATTTACAAAACAGTTTCAGGCGAGAACGGCTTGCGATTGAGGTTAAATACTTCTTTACCTGCAAATGTAATACGAACTGCCATTTATTTATTTACAGAAATGTGTAAATCCAGCAGGCCTCGTATGTACCTATACCTTCTCACTTGATAGTTATTTTCGTGAAAATTATTCGTGTTCTCCTAATTTATTTCCGGTTATATTATATACTCTTTCTTTGTCCGATACGCAGTTAGGCTCCGTACACATGGCGATGATGTACGATATCTATGTAATCTTCTTAATTATATATAATTATTCTGTACGTGTGTTTTTTACCTAACTCCTCCTAAACGGCTGGACCGATTTAGATGAAATTTCGTGTGTATATTTGAATGGGTACCTGGATGGTTTGAAAACACATTCGGACCCGGTAGGTGGCGCTGCAGTGGGGTTCTAGGATCGTTCAGACAGACAGCGTCTGTCGGGTCCGCTAGTAATATACAGCGTGTTTTTTTTGATATCCCATAACTCTAGGGTATTAATTAGACCATCATTATGAACAACTTTTACTATGGGACCGAAACCAAAATCAGCTACATTTATGTTCGCATAAGTCGTCAAAATGTAGGGAGCAGCTGATTTTTTTTCGCGATTTTGGGTTCGGTCCCATAGTAAAAGTTGTTCATAATGATGGTCTCATTAATACCCTAGAGTTATGGGATACACGATTGCTATTTTAAGTTAGTAGGTACTAAATTAAGTTGATCTTGCAATATATTTTTTTTCCCAGGGTTCCTTTATCGATACTGAACCTACCCCTAAGATATGGCACGCAATAACTTTAGCACCCTGTATATAACTAAGTATCTTATATATTAAAATCAATTGCTGTTCGTTAGTCTCGCTAAATCTCAAAAACGGCTTGACCGATTTGATTTTTAGGGTTCCGTACCTCAAAAGGAAAAAATGGAACCCTTATAGGATCACTTTGTTGTCCGTCTGTCTGTCTGTCTGTCAGTCTGTCAAGACCCTTTTTCTCCGAAACGCGTGAAGATATCAAGTTGAAATTAATATCAAATACGTAAGTTTATGATCACTTGGAGTTCTAAAAATTTCATGCTTCTAAGTCAACGTAATAAAAAGATACGGCAATTTATGCGACATATTTTGATACTCGCAAGTAAATCAAAACCTATAGGGTACTTCCCGTTGACCTAGAATCATGAAATTTGGCAAGAAGCAAGGTCTCACAGCATAAGTAATGGAAAAAGTCCGAAAACTGATAATTTGTAATTTTATCATAAAAAAAAATATATTCAATTATGTCAGTCTGTTAAGACCCTTTTTCTCAGGATCGCGTGGAGGTATCAAGTTGAAATTAATATCAAATACGTAAAGCTATAGACCCTTACGGTTCTAAAAAAATCAAGCTTCTAAGTTAACGTAACAAAAAATACGGCAATTTATGCGACATATTTTGATACTCGCAAGTAAATCAAAACCTATAGGGTAGGTACTTCCCGTTCACCTAGAATCATGAAATTTGGCAAAAACCAAGGTCTCACAACACAAGTAATGGAAAAAGTCCGAAAATGGATAATTTGTAATTTTATCATATAAAAAAATATGTTCAAGTATGTCAGTCTGTCAAGACCCTTTTTCTCAGGATCGCGTGGAGGTATCAAGTTGAAATTAATATCAAATACGTAAAGCTATAGATTCTTACTATTCTAAAAAAATCAAGCTTCTAAGTCAACGCAATAAAAAATACGGCCATTTATGCGACATATTTTGATACTCGCAAGTAAATCAAAACCTATAGGGTACTTCCCGTTGACCTAGAATCATGAAATTTGGCAAGAAGCAAGGTCTCACAGCACAAGTAAAGGAAAAAGTTCAAAAATAAATTGTTAATTTGTAATCTTTTTGTAATTTTATCACGTAAGAAAATATTTTTTTGGGATTACAATGTTAACTTTGTTTTTGGGATAAAATCTTTTCCGCTACGGAACCCTTCATTGTGCGTATTCCGACACGCACTTGGCCGGTTTTTTTTTATTTTGTTTGCTCTAAGTACAGGGGTGGTTTAAAATAAAAAAATAGTAGCGGTCTGTTAGACTAGTTTTAGTTTTATTTTTACTTTTAGATTAGTTTATCGTAATTGTTCTTCTTTTATAATAATAAATAAAAAATTTGCGTGTGGTGTGAGGGCCACTTTATTAAAACTCTTTGAAAATATGCTTAGGATTTAGTGAACATTCCCAAACAATTGTGAAAGTTGGAATCAGATTTTGTGAAAGTCAACTTTGCGAGATATGGACTGTAAAGTGGGGCCCTCAGTTCACACATAGAGGATTGAGGGCCCACCTGTACCTGATAAACTATGGACACTACAGATAAAGTCTTTACGCCAAAATCTAAGCTTATACCAAACAAAATTTGTGAAAACAAGATATTATCGCAAAACACTCTCCTACTTGGTATATCTTCGTTCAAAATGGGCCCTCAATCCTCACACACGTAAAAGTTTATCACGCAAATAAAATGAAACCATTAACTTATAGCTACTGTTTGTAATCCTATAAGATACTAAATAAATTGTGAAAATTTGTGAAAGCAAGAGCAGGTCACCATTTCTTGTTGTTTGAAAGTTATGACCTTGACAAAATTCGGGCCCTCAATCCTCCATTTATTTTGTTTTCCGTTTAAATACGCCTATCGTATGAAAGATTAGACAAATACAAAATAGTCTCTTTTTGTGAAAAAAATTGTGCAACAAATTGGTATTATTTGTTACTAATAAGAATAACGATTTAACTAAAAATCTTAATAGATACCGTAATCGACTATTTTTGAATTGTGTAGTAGGGTAGGGTGACAATAATTTTTGACATAAGGTGCTCAGAGAACAATGTAAAGCATATATTATAATACACATAGTTGTATGGGCTTATCTTGGAGTAGTGAATGTTGATATTTAATTTTATGTAACAAATAATTGTTAAATAAAATTAAATATCAACATTCACTAATAAATACTGTTCCAAATATTTTCACATAAAATCGAGGAGGAGTTTTGGAGTTCAACCTCATTAGTTTGTCTATGCGACTACTACAAAGAAAAAGTATAGTGATGTTCTTTGTATTACAATAATATGTCATGTCAATTGATTGAGAAAACTACGAAAATAGTTACTGAAATATTATTATAGTATAGTCATACAAATAAGTACATGTAAGTTTGTTTTGATACATACTCATCTACCTATATGTTACTGTAAAAGCCCGAACTGCGGTAAATATTAGGATTTACCCGTAAATTCTAATATTTACCAAATCTCACCGGTAAAACCCCGAATTATTCTAAAACTGTCTTTAATTTCGGACTTTTACCGGCATTCAGTCGGTAAACCCTAGATTTTACTGCAGACACCGGTAAGGCCCTGCGCGCACTGCCGTGCCGTGTGCGAGTGGCGCGAGGAGGCGAAACGGCGGCGTAACTCCGCTGCCGCGAGAAATCACGGCACAGCTGACAGAGCTCCGGCGGGATCATGGCGACATGGAGAGTGCGACTGTCGCAACCCAGCGCTGGGCACGCCACAATTGCGACGATAAGTCCCCTCTTTGAGGAGTGGTTAGAGAGGCGGCGTCCTCACATTCCGCCTGACGCAGGTCCTCAGGCGCGGGCGGGCGTGTATACTCCCGTTGCCGCGCTTAAGGCCACGTTCTCACACATTATAAAAGGCCGTGTTACATAGGTAATTAATGATTTTATTGTTAAAATTACGTAAATACATAATAATTAATGTCGCGAATCATATTTTGATTAAGATACAACCTTACACTGACCTGTAAATTGTAAAAAACGCAAGAAAATATGAATTTCGCGGGCTACCACAGCGCAATTACCTTAACGTGTTACTACGAGTGCCCAAAAAAAGAAAGTTATTTTTTTATTAGGGTTTTAGGATTTTAATTTTTTTTATCTGGTAATTTATAAATAGTGATTAAAAAGTTTCATTTTCACATTTGTTGTTTTAATCCTTGTAACATCTCCATTCTAGCCTGTTACTTCTTGTAATACACATGTGGTGGCATCTACATCGCCACATACAAACTACGCATCACAAGGACAGGACGTCCCACAACCTGCATTGCGCAATTAGAGTTTACCGCGCAACTAGCATATAGGTATACAACAACCCGACATTAACCGTGGGGCAGTTGCCCACCAGACACAACACCCATCTGGTCGGAGGGTCCTCCCTTTTCAATAGAGGATGAGTGAACTTTACACTCTGTTCCTCATGACTCTATACACACAATACGTATGGACGGTAAAGATTTTGATTTTTAAGTGAAAGCTATACCTGCTGTAAGAGATACGCTGATCAATTAATATTTGACACTTTTTTAATTTACACAGCCGAATGACGTCATAAAATGGCGGCTACTATTTCATGGTTTGAGAAAACATTAAAAAAACCTGAAAACTTTGAATTTAATTTTAAAATTTATATTGTTATTGAACTAAAACTAATATTTTCCGACTGCTTTTGGCCTAATCTATCTAAATAATATATTTTTAGATTTTTTTCTCATATAGAATAAAATACCGTATTGTGGTCACCCTATTTCCTAATTCAGGGAACAAAAATAAAACTCGATTTTTATTTACAATAAAGGGTCTTTTAATTTCTTTCTAGTATCGAATTTGTTGCACAATTTTTTTCACAAAAAGAGACTATTTTGTATTTGTCTAATCTTTCATACGATAGGCGTATTATAACAGAAAACAAAATAAATGGAGGATTGAAGGCCCGAATTTTGTCAAGGTCATAACTTTCAATCAACAAGAAATGGTGACCTGCTCTTGCTTTCACAAATTTTCACAATTTATTTAGTATCTTATAGGATTACAAACAGTGGCTTTAAGTTAATGGTTTCATTTTATTTGCGTGATAAACTTTTACGTGTGTGAGGATTGAGGGCCCATTTTGAACGAAGATATACCAAGTAGGAGAGTGTTTTGCGATAATATCTTGTTTTCACAAATTTTGTTTGGTATAAGCTTAGATTTTGGCATAAAGACTTTATCTGTAGTGTCCATAGTTTATCAGGTACAGGTGGGCCCTCAATCCTCTATGTGAGAACTGAGGGCCCCACTTTACAGTCCATATCTCGCAAAGTGGACTTTCACAAAATCTGATTCCAACTTTCACAATTCTTTGGGAATGTTCACTAAATCCTAAGCATATTTTCAAAGAGTTTAAAAAAAGTGGCCCTCACACCACACGCATATAATAAAAAATTGGAAAAAGAAATTAATTGAAAAACAGCTAGGACAACGTCTGGCGGGTCAGCCAGTTACTGTATAATTTTGGGTATGGTGGTTACATACTGCACTTGTTTCTAACCGTATGAACCAAGTATGGACAGTGGGATGTTGTCGTGTGATTACAACTTTTATCTACACCCATGCTATAAATCCTCTATAAAAGTTTCTGAAACAGTTAGCTTATTGCCAACATTAAAACAGCCAGTGTCATAGTAACCATAATATCATCCAAACGGGTGTTATAATGTTGTACTGAATTTCATAATGCAACTCGTTTTCAAAAAAAGAACATTGTAATGCACACGCGTTTCACTACAACAGCGCCGTAATTTAAAAAAAGAACTTATTCGAAATGTCGTACCTATACTATGACGCCGCCGCGCCGGCCGCCATGTTCGATACGAGTATTAGTATTGCAAAAAACTGTTTTTAGAACGTTTTATAGAGGATTCATAACATGGATGTAGATGAAGTCTTGTATGCAACTGTACATAATTAGGTATTAAAACACTCATGT
Organism: Cosmia trapezina; assembly: GCA_905163495.3. Lineage (NCBI taxonomy): Eukaryota > Metazoa > Arthropoda > Insecta > Lepidoptera > Noctuidae > Cosmia > Cosmia trapezina. Next base: position 17,516,615 of record LR991022.1, on the reverse strand, counting down.
GATACTATTATCACCCACATTCGTGTTTTAATACCCCTTTAAGACCCCTTATTATACGTCAGTTGCATAAATAACTATTTATCGATCATGACGTTCGTCACCGCGGCCGTTATGTGGCGGCCACCGCTCTTCTAGGAAACCGTAGCATTATGAACTCGAATGCTGTCTCGAGCTCAAAGTGTTGCGCGAGGAATATTTTGCAATTACAACGCCATTAAAAATATAAATAATATATACCTACACTTAACTAATAATTTATTAAGCTTTCTTATTATCACTATCATATTTCGTTTTAGCGACTTCAAACAAAATCTTGGACATGTTATCCCCTGTTTCTTTGACCATGGAGGTGAACTTGCTGTTGGGGTTGCTCAGCAAGGTGTGCGGGTGGTCGAACTCGGCGGCCACTCCCTGGTCCATGACCAGCACTCGGTCCGAGTCCATGATGGTGTTCAAACGATGTGCGATGGTGAGCACCGTGCATGACGCGAACTGACGACGGATCGTCTTCTGGATCAAAGCGTCCGTTCTGTAATGGAGAAATGCATTATTAATTCGCGTTGTGATTATATCCACCGGTTGTTACGAGTTAGGAGCCAGGATTAAGTAGCTAGGTATGAATAAAATTTAACTAGCGACCTCCCTTGGTTGGCATGGTTTTTAGGATTTGAAAAAACGTTTTCGATTTCTTTATTATATGTAAGTTTAATATTAATGTATTAGACAGAAACCTTCCGGAATAAATTCTCTATAAGATGTTGGCAACCGCATCAAATTCCGTTGCGTGGTTTAGAAGAACAACGCGGTCACTCACAAACAGACACGAAAAGCAACTTTGATTTAAATTTTCTTAAGGTTGTGTAAACTATAGCTAGTTACTTAAGACGCGGACTGACTACGATTTTAAACGGCACACAACCGCGTAATCTATTTTCACCATTGCTGGCTTGAAATAAGGTTGAAAATTGAAAACAATATTTGTGTTGCCTAGATGTGACTAAGCTGCGAATGTGCATTTATTTTCCGGGTTTTATTTACATTATTCAGAATATACACAATAAATTAAATATTTATCCTGTTAAAGTTTTAAAAGAATGCTAATTCTATTAAATTCTTAAAAAAATGAATGTCGTTATCCCTGAAAATACAGAGATGTTCAATGCCAAAGTTTATTTTTGTGGAGCAACTTCAAAATTTTTTATTGGGAATATCAAACTATGTTTTACTATTCTGCCGTCCGCTTACTAAAAGGCCGTTAAGTGATTAAACCTGATTTTGAGTTACGGCCTAAAAGGTGGGAAATACTTTCCCTTGAATTTGATTAGACATACAGCTATGTTTAATAGACCAAAATACTTGATAGCTGTTAAGCTTTCATTGTATGTGTTTTAATGCGTGCTAAGTGACATAATATTGTTTTAAATTAAGGTTTCGTGTTTTTGTCATGTTTATCTATTCCATTATGGGACCTCTTACAATACTAAAAAACGGCTGGCTGTTATACAGCCGTCTTATAGAGTTGTAATGGAATTGTAACCGCCATACATTTACTTTGTACAAAGCTAAATAACAGTTAAATCACTTAACCTTCTTTTTAAATTGTAAATCAATTGAAACTCAATGAACTGCTCTTGTGAAAAAACGTTATTAGACTTTAACTGTCTATTTTATAGTTTAGATATACCAATAATATCCAGATATATGATCTAAAATACAGTTTCTGAATAATATGTGCACAAAAACTGTCTTTTAGTGTAGGAATTACTGGCTAAGACATAATGCTCTAAAGTCAAATGGACAACTATGTGTAAGATTTTGGCCTAGTTTTTTGTGCCTTTAAATTTGTGTTTTTGAATTTGTGTGCATGTAAAGTGTGACTGATAAGGTAGGTAATTAAAATAAAATATAAAAAACCTTCTCGCGGATTTCGGCAAGGGAAAATCCTTTCTTTGCAGGGGGTACTGAAGCATAATTAGTCGATTACTAAAGGCGACTATTATCTATGGTACCTGTATCAAATTATCTCATTCATCATAATTCTCCTGCCCTTATCCCAATCTATTTGGGGTTGGCGCAACATGTCCTTTTTTTCCATACTTCTCTAAGTCGTCATCTCGGTATTCACCCCCTTTTAGCCATGTCATCTTTCACACAACAGTCCATCCATCGTTTATTTGGTCTTCCCCTACTCTTATAGCCATCGACATTCATACTCAAAACTTTCTTCCGCATCACATGCCCATACCATGACAACCGATTTCCGCACAACTTTTCAGTTACAGCTGCCACTTTCAAACTTCCTCATACTCGAATGTACTCATTTCTAATTCTAACCATTCGTGTAACATCACACATCCCTCTTAGAATTCTCATCTCAGCTGTATGCAATTGCTTTTCATTCATACCCTTTGTGGCCCAGCATTCTGATCCATACAAGACAGCAGGTCTAACCATCGTTTTATATATCTTCCCTTTAAGTTTAAGGGGAATGCGGGAGTCGCAGATTGCTCCCGTGACCTGCCACCATTTCATCCATCCAGTGTTAATCCTGTACTTAACTGTCCGATCTACTTCGCCATCGCTTTGCGCGAGTGAACCGAGATACCGAAAGTTGAAGCAGACTGGGAGAAGCACGCCATCAAGCGCTATGGCTCCAGCACTGGAGATACCGCTGAAATCGTAGAACATATATTCGGTTTTGGTTCTGCTGATTTTCAAGCCAACATTCTCCAGCTTCTGTTGCCATTTCTCCAATCTGCTTCGACACCTTCACCGACAATAACAATGTTATCGGCAAACAGCATGCACCAGGGTGAGGCCGCCTGGAGCATGCTGTAAATTCCTGTAGATTTGACGTCAGAGCATCCATAATCAACAGGAAGAGGTAAGGACTTGAAGCCGACCCTTGGTGCAAGCCAACAGCCACATTAAACTTGTCGATATTGCCAACAGCCGACCGGACGTAGGTACGAGATTGACTGTACATAGCACGAATTAACTCTACATACTTCCCGGGCAAACCTTTCTCTTTCAAGGCCCACCACAACACATCCCGAAGTACCCTATCATACGCTTTCTCCAGATCAATGAACACCATGTGCAAGTTCTTGTGTGCCCGTCTGTATCAAATTATCTATGACATGTAATCTGTCACTTCACTACGGCGTCCCAAATGGCTATATAAGCCACGGTTGAATCATGGCCTGCCCTTTTCTCGGCAGCGCCAACCTAAGTATGTTGAACCCCTCTGTTTAGGGGTTCTACGACACGTCGTCCTGACCCCGAACCTTGGGCATGACTGCCTAAACACTCGCGCCGCCGCTTTGACGGAGCCTGAGCTGGAATCGCGGGAACAACGGCGTTCCTGACCCCGAACTACAGCCCTGAGCCACGTGGCCGCTACCTATCCTCTACCGGCCGCTTAGCTACCTGGCGCGCCGCACTGCTTGATTTGACGGAGCCTGGCCAAGCGTTGCGGTGCACAGGACGCAGCGTCTACTCTGTGGCCCTGTGCCACCTGGCCACTGCCATCTGCTGCCGTAGCCTGACGGCTGTGCCGCTACCTGTCGTCTTCCTGTGCCTGGTCTGTTACGGAGCCTGCGTAACTTGATGAAACATAAAAGTTGCACTACTGCAACGGTGTTTATACGAAGCAAGCCATAGTTACTTCAATGTTATTGTATGCCACTGGCAAGAAACTTGCGTCGTGTAAATGGGGCTTTACAGACAGCATTGCAGATTGCTAAGGGGAAACTCCAGGTAGCCCGCGAAATTCAAATTTTCTTACGTTTTTTGCAGTTTGCAAGTATGTTTATTAAAGTATGTTTTTCGACCATAAAATATAATTATGTATTTACAAAATTTTAATCATTAAAATCAAAAAGTAAGTTTAATATAATACTAAATATCAAGATTTCATGATTCATTAGGATTCTATGAACTTAGAAAATTGTATTGATGATTTTAATGATTATAATTAAAAAATACAGATTTGTTACGGCCGCGAATCATAATCAGATCAACACAGTCCTCCCGGTCGTGTCCATTTTTGGCGGGAGTTCACACAATCGCTCACAGACACGTCACTCCTCTGCGGAGTTACGGATAACCTGGAGTGTGCGAGGTGCGGGGCGGGAACACCGAGAATGTACATAGACGTCTTTTAGCGTTGGAATGTCACTTAACCGTTTTTTGTATTGTATTCGTTTACATATTATTTGAAAAAATCACAACTAAATAACGGTCACTGTCTTTTAGAATTGTATATGCTCCAAAGTCACATTGGCTTACCAACGACTAGCCAGCTAAGTGTGAGTAACGGTTTTGTAGAGTGGTAATTTAAGAAAACTGTCTTTTAGATGTCGTAAATGCCAATGGGCCTTGTATTACTATAAATCATTAAAATGCTTCTAAAGTGATGTAACGGTCTAATACTATTGTAGTTTCATGTAATCGTTTTCTACGATTGTTTAATGGATTAATATCAATTTTCAATAGACGGTTACGAGCGGTTAGCCGTATTATAGTGTTATAAAGTGACATAACCGCATTTAAGTGTTGCACGATCTCAAAAATGATGTAGTTAGCCGTGTGAGTACTCTCCATATCTTTAGCGTAAATAAAGATAGAAAAATATGACCCAGACTGATTGATAGAGAAAAAGTTGCTCTTTTACGTAGTATATATAACTCAAATTTGACAAAATGTCACTTAACGGCCTTTTAGTAATCGGACGGCAGTATTATATTCAGTTAACATTTTTCTTTAAACCTTTCTCTGTCCACTTTATTTTTTGCGTCGTATTGTTTCATTGCGTTACGTCATACTCGACATTCCAAGAAACCAATTTTTGTGATTATTGAGCAACACCGCGCCATAAAATAAATGATTGAATTAACAATCACTTTCTTATCTCAATCTCGTATCTTTAAAACAGTTTAGATTAATATTACATAATATTAAAACAGGATTTTCTTCATAAACTCACTGAGGATCGACGTTGGCGGTGGCTTCGTCCATGATGAGAATTTTATTTGATCGCAGGACGGCGCGCGCCAGGCATACCAGCTGACGTTGTCCCATCGAAAAGTTACTGCCGCCTTCCGACACTTTATAATCTAGTGCCGGAATCCCATCTTTAAGCTCCACCTTAAATTATAAATTCATTCAGTAATTAGTTTACTTCGCAGGTGCCGAGTTTCTGTTCAAGATATAATTAAATAATGAATCTTACCTGCTCCAACGCCCTCCAAATATCATCGTCACTGTAGTCGTTGAACGGATCCAAATTATACCTTAGTGAAGCAGAGAACAGGACTGGCTCTTGTGGAATTATTGATATTTTCGATCTCAAAAGCTGGCAACATAAAAAGTTATCGCTGCATTAATGTTTCAAATTAAAAAATAACTTGCCCTCCTGAACTTGATAAGGGCCCCAGAACAAAATTGCTCATTTCGAATATTTTAAAATTCCATTAATAGAATTAATATTATACTTTGTACGTGATGACTATTTGTAAATTAATGGAGCGCCTCTCAATATTGTTTAAATAAGCCATGACATTTTAGCATAATTCTTTACCTTTTTGGCTATTCCTTGCGTATCAAGGCCGTCAATTTTGATGCTGCCCGTTATATCGCTAAGGCGGAACAGAGCCGCTATTAGTGATGATTTACCAGCTCCAGTTCTGCCTACCACTCCAACCTACAAAATTAGTTAGGTTAATTACACCGCAGCAACGGTACACTTTAATTAAATTAAATGGCACAGGATATAGTGTTACCTTCCATCCGCTTTTAATTTCAAAGTTCAAATCTTTCAGCACTGGTGGGTCTTCGGCTGCATACTTGAGGTATACGTTTGAGAACACCAAATTACCAGCAGTTGGCCATTCTTTTGATGGTTGTGTTGCTGGAAAAAGTATGTTTCAAATGAAGCAGAGTTGGTGGAATCAGTAGAATTGTTTCTATTCAGTTAACGAATTTTTAAATTATAAGTTTTGACATTACAGTTTTATCAGTACTATGTGTGTGTATATTGACTTTTATTTATTTATTTCTTGTTTTTAAGCATTTGACATTAGGTATAATATAATTAGTAGGTAAATTTTGATATTTCATTCATAAATACTTAAAATAAAAATGTTACTCATAAAATTTGACATTGTATAAAAATGACCTACGTATTTTCATTTAAAACTAATTTATAAATATAATAATGGGGATATTGAATTGAATAGAATACAATTATTGTACTTTAATTTTAATATTTCTACACCGGTGACGGTAGTATATGTCAAACTATTTATTAATATTAAGAACTTAATGTACCATGTACTGAGAAATAAATAAATGAAATGTTAGTGAGCCCATGGAATTGCATGCAAGTTGTATCAAAATAATGACTAGAACGATGTTCTTACATCCGTGCTCCATATATTCCTCTGTAGGTAGCTTGGTGTACTCCAAGACTCTCTCAACTGCCGTCATTTGTCCGAGGAAGTCGGCGGTGAACCTCGCCGCCATCTGCAACATCATCGTCAGGACCATGGACTGACTGACGGCCAGGCCCACGCTGCCAACCGGGATCACATCACCTGGAGAAAGAGGTCATTACATAAAGCTTAAGCTTGCACGAATTGTGACGAGGTTTCTCTCTCTCTTACAGCCCTAACCACCGTTACTTGCATCCCGTTCTTGATGCTGGTGGACTGCTTCTTTTATGATTTGAAATAGCATTTATTAAATTTTAATGCCATCATACATTTTGCTACACTTAGCAAATTGCATAGGTACCTACCTAATCTTAGCGATATTATTGTTTGATGTTAACGCCCTCTTTCTCTTATAAACTTACAAATCTTGAGTCAGAGCGAAGTTACAAAAAAAAAATAAAACCTAAACAAACAATTTAAACCATAAAAAACACTTTTTTTTAAATAATTACAAAATATCTTTTGTTTTCGGTTAGCCTATACGGAGACATGTTAACTGAAATAAAACAAAAAACATGGTCAGTCATGGGGACTGCGGACAGAAGTGAAAACTTGACAGCGCAACATGAGACATTGGCATGTCGCGTGACGTGACGCGAACTCATACGATTTTCCCCTACCAAAAATCACTCAACGCGCCTAAAGAAGTTTTCACTTCATTAGAACGTTAAAAAGTACATACCAAAGTCACCCAAAACAAAGATTGCCATCACAACTCCGAGGTAAGCCAAGCAGAGAGCGTCCAAGTACAATCCGAATGCAGTAGAACCTCCGAGGAACGTGTAGAAAGCACTGGTGTGGAGATTCTGTAACATTTCAAGAAGCAAAAGTGAGTAGGAGCACATGTAAGAAAAGTTTTTAAAGAGGTCAAATCTAAACTCGAATATTGCTTACCTGTGCCTCATCAAATGTTTTGAGCAGTCTGTCCTGGGAGTCCGAACTTCTAATGGTGGAAAGTCCGGAAATAGTGGAGTTGATCATTCCAAATACTGGACTTTTTGCTGCGGGACAGATTTCAGATTATAAAAGCTGTTGCCGAAGTAGGTTTTAACAGTTGAAGTTACCATAGTCGGTCAATTATATACTTACTTGTTCCTTCCAATCGTTTTACAGCCTGAGCAGCGTTCAGGTACCATCTCAGTAGAAGAATGAAGACTACCATCAGTACGGAAGTGGGTATCAACGTCCATGGTAAAGCTATGGCGTTCAACACTAGCACACTGGTCAGCGACAGGTACATTTGAACAGTTTCCAACATACTTCGCGGTAGAAGCTCATCCATTGCTCCCATATCCTTTGAGAATCGGTTAAGGACACGACCTGCAGATGAAAGACTAAAGTTTAATCGTTGCGCAAGCCAAAACAATGTTAAACGAAGTAGGTACTTAAATTAGGTAGGTACTTAAACGAAGTAGGTACATAAATAGGTACTCATTCAATGAAGTAGGTCCTTCGTCGTTCTCAAGCAAGTTACCCATATTAGGGCTGATTGTACCACTTTACCGAACGAAAACGTAGCCAGAAAGGTAATTGAAGATGACAGTAGGTACTATCTGGCTACTTTGGCTATTGCCATTGCAATCGCTTTGGCATAAAAGTTAAGGCCATAATGACCGTAACCTTGGCATATGGCCAGTTGTAATTACTGCTAATTACAAACAATCAGGGAATCGTTTTATAGTTACTAAGTAGGCCTTATTACCAATCGCTGTATAGAAGCAGTTTTTGAGGAGTGGCATGTTCAACTACGATTAGTGGCAAACAGATCGAACTGATGTAAGGCATAGCATAAGCATCATATAATGATGCATGATGTAGTCTCAATCTTTCGTCAATGTAACTTCTTGTTATATGCAGATGATAAAAAATCTATAAAATAATAAAAACTAGTATTGATTGTCAAGAACTTCAACATGATCTTGATAAGTTGTGTCGTTATTGTGAAGAAAATATGCTCCACTTAAATATAAATAAATGCAATGTAATAACATTTAGTAGAAAAACAAAATATATAGAATATCAATATAAAATAAAGAACGAAGCTGTCACTAGAGTGTCCGAAGTGCGAGACTTGGGGGTTCTGTTGGACAGTAAATTAATTTTTGATAGCCATTTAACCTCTATTACTAATAAAGCTTCTCGTATGCTAGGGTTTATTTTGCGTGTAACTAGAGATTTTAAATATATATCTACTGTCCTACTTCTCTATAAAGCCATTGTCCGACCAATTCTGGAGTATGCATCTACAGTGTGGAATCCACAGTATCACGTCTATATTGACCAAATACAAAGGATACAAAATAAATTAATGAAACACATAACTTGGAGAAGCTCTAAGGTAAATAAAAATAACTCTCAAGTTGTAATTAAACTACCATCATTGGAAACCCGACGAACCGAGCGTGATTTAGTGTTTCTCTATAAAATTATATGTAATCAGGCGGACTCTTCGTATCTTCTTAGTAAGATATGTTTTAGATGTCCGCGTATTAGTGCTCGTAGGAAATCTCTCTTCTGCATTCCCTTTACTAGGACTAACTATGGTGCTAACACATTTATAAAAAGATCTTGTCGTTCATATGACACATTAATGGCCACTAGTGAATGTGATTGCATGGATATGTTTCACCTTTCCCTCCCAAAATTCAAGAAGTCTGTTCAAGACGTTCTTGCAGCAAAATTATGATTTGTCTTTTTAATTATTGTTGTTCTTTTTCATTGTCATTGTTGATTCATTTTGATATATATTTTTCCTTTTGATAGCGGCTGTCGTAACTTCCTAAATTGTCAAAATTTGTATAATAATGTGTGGAAACTGTTTTGGATTATGTATTGCTATTTTGTACCGTTTTCTCATTATATTGTATCTGTTTGTTTCCCAAATAAAATAAAAATAAAAATAAAAAATAAAATAATGTTCCCACTGTTGGGACACAGGCCTCCTCTCAGTGAGAGGGAGTGGGCCGTAATCCACCACGCGGGCCCAGTGCGGGTTAGTAGATGTCACATGTCTTCCAATTTTTGTTTCTAGGACCTAAGACATGCCGGTTTCCTCACGATGTTTTCCTTCACCGTTTTAAGAGCAGTGGTGATGAAATAATTTCGACAAAGTAAAACGCCTGTCTGGATTCGAACCTACAACCTTCAACTCCTAAGTCACGGCCGTTACCATTGGGCCACCACTGCTCGATGTAAGGCGCTTCATAATAATTAAGACCAAGACCCCTACGGCAAGCGAGATTCACATGTAGGTAGACACTATTGATTTTTACTTACCCGAAGGGTTGGTATCGAAAAATCTCATTACGGCCACTATCAATTTCTCGTAAATGATATTATGAAGATTTTCCGAAGCTCGCATAGTCATCACTACGAAGGCAAAAATTCTAACGTGTGTTAAAATAATGATTGTCAATATCACTCCGCCGTAGACATAGAGGTATTGGGCAGTTGTTAGTAAACCAATTTGAGCGTTCATATCCGTATCTGGAACATTAGAAAAGAAATCAATGAACAAATGAAAAAAAATATTAATGAAATGAATGAAGGTTCCTTATTATAAAAGTATGGCTATTTTATCCACCGCTCCCGTTACAAGTATGTAAGAGTAAAGCAAGTGGAGGGTCGTGAAGGTCGTCATTTTTAGGGTTTCGTACCCAAAGGGTGCCAAACGGAACCCTATTACTAAGCCTTCGCAGTTCATACCGTAATAGGTAGACATTTTCACAGATTGTGCATTTCTATTGCCGCTATAACAACAAATATTAAATCAAAATAAAGGTTAAAATTAAAGGGAATCCCCTTTAATATTTAACTTTATTTTATTTTGTACAAGAAACGTGATTTTTTAAACTGAAGTACTACTATTTAAAAAAAATATGACTGTATTTTCCAAGTTCAACTAAGATAGACGAAAAAGTGTTTTTTTTGCAAGCAGGAATTGTCACATCAGCAACATTGTGATATTTCATTAACGTACCTACAAGTTGCCCATCAGGTAATCCTTGTTCATGAGCGTCCACTTGGTTGGTCCTGAAATCAAAGTGTTCAATAAGTAATTACTTAATATTTCATTGAAAGTGCCGCTGATATTCTAAATCAGTTGTAAGTAGAGCCTGGTGGCATAAGCTGCTTAATTTTTAGGATTCCGTATGCCCGAATGACAAAACGGAAACCTTATAGGATCACTCATGTCTGTCTGTCACAGCCAATTTGCTCCGATCGAACTTGCCGACCGACGACATAGAAGTCTTGCTGTAATGAAGAAATAGAAGATGACATTAATACTAGTCTTGTTACGATTGTTGACTGGCTGAACACTATAATAACCTTGAACTTTTGAATTTTAAAATTAGACAAAAAACAGTGTAAAATTTTCAGGTAAACTACAAAGGTGACCAAATACTTGAAACTAATGTTACAAAATTTCTTGTACTGAATGTTGATTCGATATATCATGGAGGACTCAAATCGATAATTGTATGTGGTAGGCTCAGTAAGTTAAATTCCTATGCTCTTTAAATGCTCATAGGCAAAATAAGTTGATTTTTGGTACACATATCAATTTCTGTGACCCAAACACGGACGTGTAACACGTCCCTGTTATCCTACTAATATTATTAGATGTGAAAGTTTGTGAAGATGTTTGTTTGGATGTTTGTTACTCAAACACGCAAAAACGGCGGAACGGATTTGGATACAGATAGATAACCTGGATTAACATATAGGATACTTTTTACATCGGTATTAGGTTCCCGTGGCATAATTTCCGACATCTACGCGGGCGAAGCCGCGGGCAACAGCTAGTACATAATATAAGCTGCTACAAAATTTTGAATATGGAGGTCACTTTTGGGAGACAAACAAGAAAAATAAAAAAATGTTTTGCACACTGTATACCGTGTGACATATCAAATGAAAGGGCTTTCTCAAGTATATTTTTTTAATAAATAGTTTTAAATTTAAGAAATTAATGTGAAAATTTGATATTCCAAAATTTATAAAAAAAAAAAAACAGGAAAAATAGTTCTTTAAGTACATAGAGATTACAGGAAAGCCTATATGAAGTCTGTGGTCTTAAAATACCATGGTAAACCTCCCAATATTGTGCATACAAACTTACATTTTCAGTTGGAATGTACGGGAGAACATTTTTTCAACTATAATGTTTTTTTTTTTTTTTTTTTGATATGAGTTGTAATGTAAAAAAGGAGGGGAAAGGATCATAGGGCATCAAAAATTCGTCCGCATCGCTGTCAATAGGAAAAGTGCCCAAAAGGCTGGCAGCATTGCCACGTTGTATGGCAATGCTGATTCTTTGGCCAAAAAATAGGGCAGCCCTCTGGTCACGTGAAGAGTCGACCAAACGCTTAGCGATGTCTTGGAAAACTAAGTGGGCACTCGGACCCCATGGCCCTAGTGTTTCAACCCCAAACGGCTCGAAAATATAACTCCCAAAAATATTTGAATATTTTCGCCGTTTGAGGTTTTCCGCACCTGCAGCAGCCGCACCAGCACAGCCCACTGTGCTAGGAAGGTGGGATGGCGCAAGGGTATCGACACACGTTGCGTCCCATACCAAAGGCCGACCTAACTTCCAAGGCATTATGGTCATTCCGTCAGGTCTCTTTCCATCGTCGCGTGCCAAACCGTTGGGTTCTAAAACAGCTGGCACCCCGGCGGTGACAAGAGCACGACGGATGATGTCATTAATGCTAGCGTGCAGTGCTATCCGGCCTGCGCTCTTACTGCAAGATAGGCCATGGTGTCCGAGGCAGTCGACAGCTTCACCGCACTGGCAGCGATGCGGAGCTCCACAAGGAGCGCCCAGACGTAGACAAATAGCGAGCCGGAAGGTGGTGTCACCCATCATAGTGCCTATGTTGGGTGACGGTAACTATAATGTTAAGTTTATTCTTGGGATAAATTCATCCCAGCTAAGGAACCCTTCATTGTGCGTGGCCCGACACGCACATGGGCGGTTTTTATTAAATAGTGTTTAGGTGTTTACGTCTCTTACCAGAAACTCAACCAGAAATCAGTGGTAGTGGCAGCAGCCTGTGTGATGAGCAGCACCATGAAGGCCATGAACACGATACACCAGGAGTCGACTGAGCTCAGGTACTTCTGCAGCACCTCCCACTTCAAGCTGCCTGACGCTCTCTCTTCTGCCTCCAACACTTGAGCCTTCTCCTCGCCGTCATTGTCATCACTTTTCACAGAGATCTTTGATATTCCTCGCATCACTGATGGTCTTTCCTTTTAATTAACACAACAAATATTATTTAAGGGATCACTAGTACTTCAACATTACGTATTCATTATTCATTATCATTCATTATCTGTGGTTTGAAAAAGAAGTTTCAGTATCTAAGAATTGTATTGTGACGGTATAAAAGTCCTCGTACATGTCTACGTTCACATTTTTATTTGGTTGTGTTCTAGAAGCATGTTCAACGATGTAGACAAGATAATGTTGAAAGCTGTTTTCTGGCAAACGTTCAAGTTGCCAAATGAAAAGGAAAATACTAGATTTTCAGTGTGTACTTACTTTTTTTTCGCTATCTTCGCCATCGCTAGCTTGGTCGGATAGAAGGAGTGAGAACTCGGTTCCAGACTTGACCAGCTCATCATACGTGCCCATATTTTCGATGGAGCCCTGTTAAAATATCATAATCTATATAAATCAAAATAAATTGCCGCATGTATGAAAGATCATCACTTTAAAACGGCTCGACCGATTTGGTTGATTTTTTTTTTTAAGTTTGTTGTACATGATTATCAGGACAAGGTCTATATAAAAGTAAACTTTTGGAAAATTCATCGAAAATGTCGGAAGTTTGGATGAAAATAGAGACATGAAATTAACCCATGCGACGCGCGATGCCAGACACAAACAGCTAGTTTAACATAAGCCTGCAATCGTTCACAGCTTATCAAGGGCTTGTAATGACAACTGGAATGAACGAACTCCTTAGATTATTGCCATCATCATCATTCTTGCTGCACGTATTAGTGATCGCGGTTTGATGATATACAAAAGAGAAAATTTGATACGCATTTTCATTACTTTTTCAATCAAAATATTGTTGTATCTACATAGTGTAAGAAATACTGGACATACAGGCAGAACCTTGTGTGGAGCTACGCTATGACGTCATCTGCTACGTCATGACGTCAGTGCTACGCCGTAGTCATACCTGCACTACGCGAGAGGAATACGTGGGGAAGGTCGGCAGTCCTAATTGAGCTACTTATCATTGCGGATCCACGTGTATCGATTGTTGATCAAGCTAGTACGTAGAAGAGATTAGAAGCAACCCTGTGAGTTGTCTCATTTCTGGACTCTAACAATAGATATCGTCTCAGTAATAGAATGCAAAAAATTGCTTGTACAAATCAAGATTAACAAGTTAGGCCAAAGGGCCTAAGGGCCCTAGACTTTACTGATTTTTTTTCTGACAAGCGTCACAATAAAATATTCTGTGAAATCTGAAAACCGACGAAAATTATTATTTACAAGGTTCAATTTCATGTAATGCCATTAATCAATATCGGCGTTGAAAACCTGCTGTGCTAGAGTGACTCGTTCATTGATTTATTGAAAAGATAAGTTAATATTACATACTTTGCTTATCTTTCCTAATATTAATGTTTTGCTAGGTTATTCATTCATATAGGAACTCTTTGTAAGGGGCTCGTCCGGGGTTCTACCACCACCACTACTTCTATCAATACGCAGCATTCCTACGTTCTGGTTTGAAGGGTATGGGTGGGGATGGGTGTAAGTATAGGCATATGAGGCATTACAAAGTTGGAAAATGCAGTTTTGATGCCTCTGGTACTGCAGCGAGATATCAATAGGCAGGTGAAACGCCTTTATATTTGCCATACAACAACATAAATAAATAGCAAACTAAGTATTAAAATAAAACAAAAAACCCGACTGCAAAAACACATAACTAAAAAGAGAAAAACAAGCATTTTGTATTATAATCTATAGAATTTTGGTACTGTAAGTGGGCACAAATCAATAACCTGAAATATGGTGTCATTTCAAGCTTTTTTTAGTTTTAATAATATAGGTGCATCATGTATTGAAATTGGCTCATTACTAGCTTTTATTTGATACCAATATTGTTGTTGGTAATTTATTTAAAAAAAAATCCCCTACTTTTTTTGTATTTCCCGATGCAATATATTAACATTATATTATTCTAGCCACACTCCCACAATTAAGGCGAATCTAACGAGGGGTGTCATTATATATTATAATCCATCAAGCCTTTGGCTACAGAGAAAGAAAGAAAGAGAAGAAAGAAAGAAAGCTAAAGAAATATACACATACATACATACCCTCGAAAAACATTACCCTCCTTCTGGGGCAGTCAATTTCAATCAATTTTATTTCCACTTACCTCATTCAGAACTACAATAAAATCAGCAGCTTTGAGGTAGTGTATCTGATGGGTGACCAGCACGCATGTTCGTCCACCGAGATAGCCTTTTATGCAGCCGTCAAACAGCTGTCTGCCAACGTTTGCGTCCACTGCCGACAGCGGATCATCCAGCAAGTAGATGTCAGCCTGGAAAAGTATCAACGATTTCATTTTTCATAGTACATAATGATTCAATTTGTAAAAGCTGTAACGTTATTTTTTTTAGTGTTTTTATTACTACATAATAGAATATATTTATTTGTATTAAAACATGGTACAATAATGGTCTTAATGAATAGTGTTATGGTCTATATGTCTAGCCATTGACTGGCATACAAAGAGAACAAGTTTTAGTTTATGCACCTAGCATCAAGAACCACCCAAATGTTAAATATTTGCAGTAATTGTACAGCTACACCAATGCTACTGCAAACACCATTGTAACATCTTTGTATCTTATTATGCTTCGACTGTTAAATCACGAATTTCAATTGAACAGGTAAGACAAAACCTCGTAATGTAATTATTGCTAGCTACTGGTACTAGTACAACATTTCCTAATTGGTATAATCAATTTAATTAGGTACATGAGTCATAACTTCATAAGATATAACAATTATATTTTTATCTATATTCAATGTCTTTGATAAATTAATTCATATGTTGAAACAATATGATGTAATTCGTCCTCTTTCTTAAAAATTTTGTACACACGGCTACACATCAAGCTATTCATTTCCAGTTTACACTGACCTCTCATTGTAAGGAAATCCTATAATGGAGCTCCTCCAATCCTATACTGGAATGCATAGCTTGATCTGTAGTAGCCGTGCGTACATTCCACAATTACGATTAGGAATGGTCACAGTTATAGGTACTCTTCGATCAATAGCATCGAAGTAGGTACTGTTCGTTTGATATCTTAGAATACATTCAATTCTTCATAATAGTATGTAACATATAGATACGTTTAGGTTGTTAGATACGTCTTACTATTGTCGTCTTATTACACGTGACTGTACAGCAATCCAGTTATTAATATATCTATAGATTTACCTTATCAGTTAATACCCCAGCGATTAAACTTATGAGTGAGATATCAATGAAATACTCCTACCAAAAATAAAAAATAATCTATATAAATAAAAAGTCCTGACTGACTGATTGACTGACTCATCAACGCCCAGCCCAAACCCTTGGACCTAGAAAGCTGAAATTTTGCACAGAGGTTCCCTTTATAATCTAGACAAGGAATACGGAAGGAATTCCCGGTAGTAGGTTCCCTTGGGATATTTTCCGACATACACGCGGGCGAAGCCGCTATTATGAAATATTTCAAGCAGATTTAAAAAAAAACACATTTCTCCATACACCTGTGATAAAAATCGTTAGGTGTTAAATTACCTCACGATAAATGGCTCTGGCCAAATTAATCCTGGCTCTTTGACCTCCTGACAGAGAAACTCCTCGCTCTCCAACCAAAGACAAGTCACCATACGGGAACTGTTTGAAATCTGGCAGTAACGAAGACACTTTGCAAACCTGCAAGCAAATAATAAAAATAAAACAAATGAAAAAATGTAACAAGCCATGCCAGCTCGGATTGATGTGAATTAAATATCAGCGGGAAAATTAACTCGTTGTCATAAAATTTTAACGTCCCTCGCACAATCTCTGTTTCTGGTTTTACATGATATTTTTTTCATATTTTTATTTCCAATAATATTTTAACAATCCGCATCGATAAAAAAAAAACTTTCCAATACATTATTAAGCACATGTTGACAAAGTGTTTGTTTGATTGGTAGGTACTTTTATTGTAAAGGATTTTTTTTCCTTTACAATAAAGTACCCAATCAACAGTCAACATGTGGTTAGTGGTCAAAATATTTAAGTAGAGGAGCAAGTAAGTTAGTTTGTATATTTGGAGAGTCTGTTTACAAGGGATGGAAAGATTGATGAATATGTGGAAAGGAGAGTAAATTCGGGTAATAAAGTGAATGGTGCAATACATGCTCATGGCTAAGTAATTACAGCCGTACGGGTCGATACATCAGGTTAAGCTACGCTTGCCGGGGTTGGTCAGTGGATGGGTGACCATCTTTACATACCGAGACTCCTCCGTGCCTCGGAAAGCACGTTAAGCCGTTGGTCCCGGCTGTCATTCGTGGATCTTTGACAGTCGTTACGGGTCGTCAGAAGCCCGACAGTCTGACAACCAGTCTTACCAAGGGGTATCGTATTACCCAGTTACTGGGTTGTGGAGGTCAGACAGGCAGTCGCTCCATGTAAAATACTGGTATTCAGCTGCATCCGGTTAGACTGGAAGCCGACCCCAACATAGTTGGGAAAAGGCTAGGCAGATTGATTGGTGCAATACATGCTGTTGTGACTAACCAGTTGATGTTGTACAAAAAGGCTCGACTGTTCACAATGGCGTGCTGGTACCTACGCTTATGTATAGAAGTGAATGCTGGGTGGGCAAAAGAAACATGAAAGTTGAAAATATGCTGTGGATATGCGTTCCTTGCGAAGCACGTGTGGCGAGACTATGAATGGTAGGCTGAGGAATGATGTGATAAGGCAACGGTGCGGTTTAAAAGAAGATGTAGTGACAAAAATTTAAAAGAGTAGAGCTTAGGTATATGGTTTGGTCATGTTGAGAAGATGAATGAAAGGCGACTAACAAGGCAGATGTGAGTGGAAACACCCTTGGAAGACATTAAATGTCTTCCAAGGGCGTCCCCACCCGGAATTTCACTATAAATTTTATAGTGACCTTATTGGTGATGTTCTTCAGATTGGTGATGTTCTTCAGATTGGTGATGTTCTTCAGAAAGGTCAGGTGCGTAGTACGTATTGGCTACCCGCGTGCGTGTATGACCAGATTTATCAACGTAAACGAGGCAAAAGGAGTAAGTAAGGATCGCAGCAGGTGGCGTTCTATAGTTTCTGCCTACCCCCATGGGAAGAAGCCTATGTGTATATGTGTATTATATATCTAAGTATTGTAAATTGATTTTAAGTTACTTTGTCGCATTAGATTTATTGATATCTATAATGGCAAAGGAAACGTGTGTGATAAATAAATAAATATTTAAGTAAGTAGGTACGTACCTCTTTGTATTTCGTAACATCATAGGGCAGTCCAAATGTAATGTTTTCCCGCACAGTCCCCGGGAATAGCCATGACTCTTGACAAGCGTAAGATAACTTTCCAGATATGTTTAGATTACCACTGGTCACCGGTAATTCTCTTAAGAGCAGTTGTAGTAGAGACGTCTATAACGATAGTATACACTTAATTAAACGCCCTGCAAAGGAACGCAGACAGTAAAAAAAAAGTTGATTAAAGTTCGATCATTACCTTTCCAGAACCTACAGGACCAATGATAGCGCACAATTTGCCCTTGCGAACACGTAAAGATATATTTTTAAGCGTCATTTCTTTAGTATTCTCTTTAGCAGTCCACGATGCGCTAACTTTATTAAGTTGTACAGGATAGTCAGCCACGTTAGGTTCATCAGTGGTTTCTTTCGGAACCACAACGTCAGTAGGAGAGTACTTCTGAGGTAGCACGATGCGTGATTCATCCAATCCTCCTTTCTTGGAGTTGAACAAATTTGTATCAACACCATTTTTATTCATTCTCGGCGTAACTTGCTTGTCTGTTCGTTCATCTGTTTACAAAAGATAAATAGTTATAAAAAACAATTGCAACTGTATATAAATGAAGCAGAAATGTAGTAGTATATTTTATTCAACATGACGCGTCGCGAATGTCAGTGACCTTATTGAAGAGTCTACTATAACACAATATTTACCCATCACGAGGAATCCCTGTATACGCTCGAGAGATACCAACATCTCGGAAAAACTTGCTATTGCCATTGGTAAGATCAGTGTAACGTTCATTTGAATAATACTGAAGTACTGCTGAATAGGGTAAATCTGGAAATAAGAACGTTATATGAAAGAGATAGTAGAAAAAAAATAGATTTTCCAAAAGTACAACAGTAATATTTTAGTAATTATTTTACCGTTGTGGCAGAAATCATGTTGCCGGTGAGTGCTATGGTCAATACTGTGAAGAACATGATAGTGCGGTCAGTGAACATCATAAACCCGAGGAACATGCTCCGAATGAAGATAGACTTCCTAAGGGAACTCATTTCGAAGGCGCGCGCCGCCTTCACGACCAGCTGGAAAGGTTTCTCCCATGCGTACATTTTGATTACCTGAAATGTAAATAATTTGGTGTAAACTCGGCCCCTGTGTTATGTACTTCCGTGTGAGTATGATTCAGTGTTTTGTGCTGAATACGAAGGTACAAATATTTTTCAATAAGAACATTGTTTGTATTGATCTTTCTTAAGTACCTGTATACCGTTAATAATTTCACTCATCAACTTAATTCTTTTATCTGTCCTCTTAGCTGTAGAGCGTCTAACAACAGCAGTGAGCTTTGTCAAGCCGGCTGAAAAACAAAAGAATATCGGTTAATACATATATTGCTGACAGACTTCAGCTCCGTTTACACTGTGCAAGTTTGTGGAACGTTCAAGAACAATAATCGCATGCCATAAAGCGCGTTCAATTATTGCCATTCAAGAATTGCATGCAAGTGTTTACATGCGTGCGATTTCATACAAAATAATTTAATGCAAGTTTTGCCATTCAATAAAATCGCATGCGAATTAATTGTACGTGTTGTTTAAACGGTGCCAGTTAATTGCCCTTTAATTTTATGGTATGGCACAGGCAATAAACTTGTACCGTGTAAATGCAGCTTTAAGCAGAATTTAAAAAAAACATTCGATAAGGTACTGTACCTTGGAGAGGTAGAATTAATATGACGACTCCAAAGAGGCCGACAAAAGGCGCCCATCCAGCGGCTTCGTACAAGAAGTAAAGGACGACAGCGGCTTGAATAGGGACCACCCACAAGTAGTGCAGGAACATGAACGCGTAGTCGAACCTCGTGATGTCGTTCGACAGCAAGTTCACCAGCTTACCTCCTGCCACATCACCCACTGACACTTGACTCGTGCGGAGTAACTAAAAGAAAAAGAAATGCCATTCATTTGGGCTACATAATGTAACACAACGAACATACACTTAGGTAACACTTTAACCATAGTCTGGGCAACGTTAACCTAAAACCCACTAAATATGCATTTCAGTACCTACCTACGTGTACTACATGTCTTCGAGATAGAATTCTGATTGTTACTATGCTTGCTGTTAGCAAACCGGAGTTGGTTTAATTTTGACAGTTCAACAACATTCATTGAGTTATTTACGTTGTCGAGCAGACAAATCTTTCGAACATTATGAAGCAATGGATTAGCAATTTGTTTCAACCAGAAAAATATGTAACTTAAGGCGCGGACTGACTACGATTTTAAACGGCACACAACCGCGTAATCTATTGTCACCATTAGCAGGTTTGAAATAAGGTTGAAAATTGAAAATAATATTAGTGTTGCCGAGATGTGACTAAGCTGCGAATGTGCATTTATTTTCCGTGTTTTCTTTAGATTATTCAGAATATACACAATAAATTAAATAATTGTCCAGTTAATGTTTAAAAAAAATGCTAATTCTATTTAATTTTTTTTTTTAATGTCGTTATCGCTGAAAATACAGAGATGTTCGACGACAAAGTTTATTTTTGTGGAGCAACTTCCAAATTTTTTATTGGGAATATCAAACTGTTTTTTCTATTCTATTCGGTTAAAATTTTCTATAAACCCTTTTCTGTCCACTGTATTTTTTGCGTCGGATAGTTTCATTGCGTTATGTCATGGCACTCCAAACATGGTACTTGGCAATTCAAAAAACCATTTTTTGTGAATATTGAGCTAATACCGGGCCTTAATCTGATTCTTACCTTTCTATACAAAAGTGAGGAGCAGGCGATCTTGACTTTCATACTGAATCGCATCACATACAATGTGCTGTGATGCTGGGCCATCATGCTCACGAAGTTGAGCCCCAGCATAGCGAAAGCATAGAACCCGGCTTCCTGTTGAGTCATCGAACTTTCTACTGACCAGTAGGAGAGGAGCTGGGAAAACAGCAAGGGTTGAGCTGTCCTGTGAACATATCGTTGACTTTTTATTTTTAACTTGTCATGTCTTGGTGTGTTTTTGAATGTGTTAGGTTATGTCAGTAAAATAATAACAAGACAAAGACAATAGTAATTGAAAGCACTTTTACGTAATCCATTTGTTGTTTTGCTACAGGCTACAATCAAGCATAATTATCTACGCATCAGTAAATGATAAGTACTTTGATGTCTTTAATAATACAAAGACGCAGACTTAAGACAAGAACAAAAGCTTGTATTTAGCAAGGTACATACTTATCCGCTTTTATAAGCTCTCTATATTTTGTTTTTGAATATTTTTCATAATACGTTCTGCGAACCAATGTAACTTTGATAAGAATGTGTTTAAAACGCACGACCTTTTAAATAAGTAGGTACATAATTTATAAACTATCTGTGTGTCACTTTTTCACGCTTTACCGGCTGAACTAATAAAATAACTAAAACCACGACGGCTTACGACATAGTAGGATACTTTTTATCCCGATAGTACATTCCCGTGGAATAATTTCCGACCTCCTTGCAGGCGAAACCGTGGGCAAAAGCTAGTTTGATGTTAAAAATGTGCGTTCAACGCATTGGTCAAAATTCACAATTCAACCACTGTTTTATGTCATTAAGCGGCAAACAACGTCAGTATGTCTCCGCTTTAAAACTCCCGGTGCGACCAGACTGGTGGAACAATTTTCTATGAAAACTTCATGGAAATTATTCCACCAGAGTGGGGTCGCGCCTGTATGCGGGAGCCTTAATGACATAAAACAGCCTATCCTGGCTTCCTTGCCATTAAATCTCACGTGAACCTTGGCAACTACCTACATATATCACCATTTTATAAAGCCTACAAACCAAGGGGTAGTTTTTTCTTTGATACGCTTTATTCCATGTTTATTTCTTGTTAAATATTTTTTAAAGGATGCATTCGTTTATCAGCTATTACTCTATTAGACAAGAATTAACACTTAGCGGGAAAATAAACGCCCCCAGACGTAATTACAATAAAACTCCTATTGTGCCTCGTTCAGTGTCCTTCAACCGACCCGTCCAGCGATCGCCCACTACAAGCCGTTTCCTTGTAAGCGCTCAACTGTTTTCACGATTACATCTTTGTCGTTTCCTGTGCATTTTTCTTATGGAGAGTCACTGGTTCATATTACATTGAGTTGCTCGCTGGAGAAACACAATATACAGGCTGGATTTTTTAGATGGCAGGTACCTTAACCGTTGTATCTACAGGATAACGCTACAGCTACAGGAAACGGTCATACGAGATGGCCTTTAACTTTTTGAGATATTTTGTCTGCATGAAAATGGCCAATTTTCACAAAAACTTGTTTTCATATGTTTGATGCCGATCGATTAGGTATATGTTTTAAAAGTATGAAAAGCTATGGGACCAGCGGAGGTCAAGTCTAAACATTAAAAATTATTTGAGGTACTTATATTTTTTTTTCAGAATGTCAGAAATCACACGGAACAAACTATCTAAATTCTGAAGGCCAATTCTCGTAATTAAAAAACGTTGAAATTCAATCAATCTGATGTCGGCGCCAATCAATGACAAGAACTTTAAAATTTAGGGAAATTAGATGATTTTTTGACAGACTGAGACCGAGATAAGAATGGGAACGTTCTTAAAAATACGGGAATTTGGTATGTAAAAAACCATTTCGAGATTTTATCGTGGTTAATAATCACTTTCCTCGTGAAAAAACCTTCAAAAAACCACAAAAAACTGAATTTTACATATAATTACGCTCCGCGTGTACTCGGCCTCACTACGAAAAAAATGGTGGTTTGACAAAAATAACTGTCATTCACATAGTTCTTGACATATCAGCGCCATCTATTTTTTTTATTGAGAATTTTAGTAGAAGAACAATATCACGCCTGTCGTTGTTCAGAACGGTGATCCCAGAGGGAGTTATTTATGTTAGTTGCAATAACCGGATAGTTGCAATTACAAGACTCCACCTTATAGTATTTAGGGCCGGCAATTAAGTATAAATAAATAAAATAAATAAATTCTTTATTGGCATAAAATAATGTCAGACAAATTTCAGAGGCAGATGTGAACCCTTTTCATAGCGTTTTTCATGACATTTTCACACATTTCCTGCGTTATCTCAGTGACTGTGTCTCGGATATTTTGTTTTAATTGTTGAAGGTCCATTGGCCTGTTAGCATAGACACGTCCCTTTAGATAGCCCAGCAGAAAAAAGTCCGGAGCTGTTAATCCGGGGATCTTGGGGGCCAATCAAGTCAATCATCATTAGTCTCTCTAAAAGTCGAAAACGGCGTGACTGATTTTTTTTTTGTGATATTCTCCGCTTTGGGGGTGGTTTAAAAAAAATAGGAAAAAAAAAGAAATTTAAATTTTGACAGGACAACGTCTGGCAGGTCAGCTACGAATTTGACTTTGACCCATGATCCCTGTACCGTTGCATGAATCCATAAGCACAATGTTTTGCTTACATTAAGTATATTGCGCTACCGTCTATGTACAGCTAATTTCCACACTAAAAATAAAATTAGTTTCAAAGCGATTATTTTTGCAACTTAGTTTGACGTACAGAATGCGTGGATGACGGCTTCGTGAAGGCTCTTTGTAGACCCATGATTTTTGATTAAACAAGTTTACTCTGGCTTACTGCTCCGTCTCAAAAATCAACTAGGTATGTATTTTGTAACAGTTAACCGTTTGGTAAAATGGCGAAAAATTAAAAAAAAAAGTCTATGTCCAAAATGCTATGGGGAAACGTTTCCAAGCAATGAACAAATCGATTGGACTTTAAAAGAGACTGTGACGTCTGAGTTTGTATCGGTCTTTCTTCTCAGAGTAGTCAGATAGGAAACGTCGAACTCATTTATTTTTACGTAACACATTATTATATTTTGACGTGTAATAGTAGTTTATGAAATTGTTGCATAATTATGTACAGTTTCATAGGTACACTATTTACTCTCTCTCTCTCATACATTGGGATTGAACCTAAATAAAAATTTTCCCACTAAATTCATGGTACAGTCAACAACAAAAGTCGATTAGCACTTGCAGTTTTTAGGGTTCCGTACCAAAATGGTAAAAAAGGAACCCTTATGGTGTGACTCAGTCTGTCTGTCTGTCTGTCTGTCTGTGTCTGTCTGTCTGTCTGTCTGTCTGTCTGTCTGTCACAGCTGGATATCTCAAGAACTGCTAATGCTATCAACTTGAAATTTAGAACAGTTTTAGATGACGTTTACCCAACTATTTTGCAAATAAGAAAGAAGTAAAAATATTTATATTTTTTTTTTGTAACAGGGACTGAAAGGGCGTCTTAAAAATTCAAAGTGAGGCTATTAGGGCATGTGGGGTATCATATGAAATAGCGCTGCTTGCACATTCTTAAACTATTTTTTATTTTTTTTAAGCCGCATGGTTTTCGACTTTTGATGAAAAATGTAAAAAAAAATACCGTTCCCCCTCCCTTATCTCCGAAGTTTGCAAAGATAAAAATCTGAAAGTATTCTATGTGATAGAGGTTTATGTAAAGATTACAGGAAAATAAAACGATGTCTCTAAATAGCACACTTTCTCAGGAATCGGAACGGAACCCTCGGTGCGCGAGTCCGACTCGCTCTTGACCGGTTTTTTAATCTTAATTACTAAGCGAAATATTTAATTGAAATCGGAACGGAAGTACTTAAAATTTAAAGAACATTAACTCTTAACAGTTAAACGGAAAAAAGCAGTTTATCGAATCATTTTGTGTTAATTTAGATTATGTCAAAAAGTAGCAGTGTTGCTGATCATACAACGAAACGTATGAATGGCGCCAAAACCTAGGACATCACCGCACATGCGTAAAATTTGGAATCCAAACTTGTAATGCTATAAAAATGGCGCACCCCGCTTATTCATTCAAAAAATAAAAATGATAGAAACTCCTTGAATATATTAACTTCTTGGATTTGCCGTGTATCGTAATGGTAAAACAATTGTTTTATAACATTATTTTGTTAGAGATAAATGTGATTCTATATTCGGTATTGTGTTTGTAAATTATGTCGTTAAATAAACTCGTTTTGAAGTTTATAATTCGAATTTTACGTTATGAGAGTAGATAAAAGTGTTTTGGAACCATTTTTTTGCATAATAAAAACAATAAATTATAATAAAGGATAATTGCATACCTGGCTGCCGATATAATTAGTATAAATATTGCTGCAGGCATATAGGAAAGCCAATAGGCCCTCCGTAGTGCCTTCCATAGCGACGGCTCCTGGTTATTTCGTGTTGCTTCTTCTAACTCCTCAAGCCAGAATCTAGAAAGTTTAACAAGAAAAATAATACATCGAATCATACTCCTACTAAATCACTATTATCCCTGTTATATGAACCGTAAGTCCGTACAAATCTTCCTGATAAATCTTGTACAACGAAAGCGATATAATTTTGTATAAAATTATAAATTTTCTTGAAAATTGTGTTAGCTTTACACGAACAGATTAAATTTTTTGAACGTGCTACAAATACTTATCTGCCATATCTCGTAAGGCTATATATAAGGTACGAAGCTTTTAACCAATTTACGAAGTGTCTCAAAGGTGAAAATATTCGCGCTCTTGTATTCACATGAGAAAATCTGATTACTTACTTTGCTTTGAGACAAAGTAGGACAGGAAAGGCATGGAAACATGATGACAGTCCAGTTTTGTTAGGAGTAGAATGACTACTTACGTCATGAAATTATGTCATTTTCGGCCAATATCCTTCGCGATAACGTCATTCGTTATAGCAGTTTTCGATTTAATGAGTTTTCGAACTGGCGTACCACTCGCAATTTTTTTCGAAATGGTGACCTTCGCAAAAGCTTCGTTCGAACCTACATATCACTCCCATTCTAACTTAGAGAATTGTATTGACAATATTGACGATTCTTATGATTATAATTCTGTGAATAGAATACTTGTTATGGTCGCGAAACATATTTTGATCGACATCCTGACATGTAAATTACAAAAATCTTAAGAAAATTTGAATTTCGCAAGCTAACCATGGAATGATTAACTAAAAGACCA
Source organism: Cosmia trapezina (assembly GCA_905163495.3). Taxonomy (NCBI): domain Eukaryota; kingdom Metazoa; phylum Arthropoda; class Insecta; order Lepidoptera; family Noctuidae; genus Cosmia; species Cosmia trapezina. Next base: position 17,490,509 of record LR991022.1, on the reverse strand, counting down.
AGGAGGCCTTCTTGACAGACAAAGCATGCGACTTAATGACGCTTGTTTAATTATTCGGCCTAAAGTCGACAATTTAATCGCAAATTCAAAGTCCATAGTTTAGTCCATTATACGTCACAATCATTCTATTACAAATCATGTTTCGCTTGATTATTACTTTTTATCGATAAAACAATGGAATCACAAATACCACGGGAGATAACTCAAATATTATCACTTCATAACAAAGAAAAATATACCTAGCATTATTGTTAGTTTTTACTTTAGTTGAAGTTAAAAATATATTTACAATATTTAATTCAGTTTTGAAATTAAGTAGGTACGCAAATATGTGCTTTATTGACTAAATGTTCATATACTAAATGACGACCAAAATATTATGTAGGTATTGTTTACTCTTTAAGTAATTTTGAATACCAGCACAGAAGCATAGAAACTTACCGCGTCTATGCGTATTTCTTTTAATACTGATATCCTGTTTCAGTCGAACTTTGAAGTCATCATAAATAAGTCTGGTGTTAAAATATGAATGCGTTTTGTATAATGGACCTATCTATTGCAGGAAGTGCGTAAAGATAAACAAAAAGCATCGTAGTTAAGCACACACATATTACGCGGGGTGCAGGCTCGCTATACAAATATTTGTGCGGATGATGCTAAAGCATGTATCAATAAAATTGAAAGACGGAAAACACGACATGTGCACAGAACGGTATCGATCCGTACGGAGAGGTTCCCTATTGTTTGCTAACATTTTCGATAGCCCACGTCCGTATATTGTATTAACGTTACCTTAAATTGCAGCTGTTCGTAGATATTTTTTCAGTCTAGTAGGTACCTACCGATTCCTTTTGAATATGTTACACACACAAGTTATTGTTTAAATTCTTACCTTTCAAAATATTCTCCTTGTTTTTCTGAATTGTATCGTTTACCGGGAATTATTAGATCTTCTTCCTCCACGTTTCTTCTGTTTCCATTAATAAGCACAGGGCATATCCACCAAAGAAAAATACGTGATAGAATGTTCGGTTTTTTTCTTTTTTTACTGTTTCCTCCGTCCGCAGTATTTTGTTCATTATTTTTATATTCTATGGTCATTTTTGATTTTTAATAAATATTAGTTCACACACTTATATATACACATATACACATTTGTATTATTTACGTTATTACAATATTCTGAACATGACGTTGGCTTAATGTGAGCAATTATTGCAAACTAAATATTAAATACACCCGTCTTTCGACTAGGTTTCTAATCGTGAGCTATATAAGTGATAACAATCATAAAGATACATGTACCCAACAGCAGTTATCTCTTTTAATACCTAAATTCTGAATGATTATAGCTTTGCTATCGATTATTTATCGCAGTGATTAGCCTAAATAAGCATATATTGTAACTGCGCAAGCTGGCTATGTGGAAATGATTGAAATTCTCTATTTAACATACAATATGAGCGTCCTGTCTTAATAGCCTCGTTGTCCTTTGTTTTTTTGTGATTGATGCAGGACTGCGGGCAGGTCAGATGAGATGAGCTCCAGTGACATCATCAGACACCGGCAAACATAATCAAGGTAAAGGAAATATGTGTAAATATTGTCGCAATTGTAACAGATGTGTTATCTGTAACATTGTATTATTTCAATAATGTAGTGTTTTTCAATCCTTACCGATTTCGTCTTTTTTAGGACACGGATTGCAAGTAGGTATGTACGGAACCAAGCATTTAATACAAACTATAATAGTAGGTATTCATCGTTTATTTAGACATGCAGAATAAATAAACTTCATACAAATATATAAGTAAGTAATGTAACGCTAAAATTGTTTTCAAGGATGCTACTTTTTTTTAGCTTTAAATTCCAATATCTACTATCAACAGAAACTCAATTTGAGACTGACAAGATTTATCTAGGATTAGGTCATTGTTTAAACCTGCTAAATAAAAAAAACAGGCCTTTTTGATCTTAATTTTGCCCGCGGCTTCGCACCCGTGGATGTCGGAAATTATCCCACGGGAACATACCACCGGGTTAAAAATGTCCTAATGCAGGTCATGGTCTACTCATGTGCCAAATTTCATTCAAATCCGTTCAGCAGTTTTAGTGTGAAAGCGTAACAAATAAACAAACAAACTCACTTTCGCATCTACAATATTAGTTAGGTTAGGTTAGTTACCGCGTGTTAATTTAGGATTACCAAGTAATCGATCAGTTCTTAAATTTTTTACAAGCTTTTATTGACTTTCACCTGTCCCGGTGTCTGTCTATAATCTAATCTTGCAAGTTAAATTTGACCCACTTCCCGATTTCCAATTGAGCTGAAACTTTACATGCATATGTAAATCGGATGACAATGCAATATTATTATGACATGGAGCTGATCTGATGATGGAGCCGGAAGGTGGCCATGCGAACTCAGTAATAAAACGACGCAACCCTATCGAGTTTGGGCTCGTTTGATTCGTCTTGACAAGGACTCTGGTCCTAGATGATATCCAGACTAATAGAAGCTTGTTTTTTTTTTAAAAAAAAATACACTTGTTTATGAGTGCAGTGTAGTGCAGTGAACCTATCTTCAATAACAATCGCGATAAGACAAAGTAAATATTGCATTATGACTATATCTCTCCTGTGGTCGTAGACGGCGGGTCCACGACCACAGGTTCTCACCTGACTGATAACGTAGTTCCAGTTCCATCCACAAGGGCAAGTTACGGCGCTTCCAGTGTTTTGGTGTACCTAAATGTAGTGACATTTATGGCTCTTTAGGAGTAAGGGTGTCATTGCAGTTGCTTTCAATGGCGGTGATTGCAAAAATGAGAAAATCAAAATCCAAGATGACCGCTGGGAAGTTACGTAAATTATGCGTCATATTCTCGAGGAGCTCGTGTCTAAGTAATAACAGCTGCACGGGTCCATCGATCAGATTAAGCTACGCTTGCCGGGGTTGGTCCGTGGATAGGAGACCATCTTTACATACCGAGACTCCTCCGTGCCTCGGAAAGCACGTTAAGGCGTTGGTCCCGGCTGTCATTCGTGGATCTTTCATAGTCGTTACGGGTTGTCAGAAGCAACAAACAAACAAACAACAACAACAACAAGCAACAAACAGTCTTACCAAGCGGTATCGTATTACCCATTAACTGGGTTGTGGAGGTCAGGCAGTCGCTCCATGTAAAATACTGGTATTCAGCTGCATCCTGTTAGGCAGAAGATGACCCCAACATAGTTGGGAAAAGGCTAGGCAGATGGAGTTTATGCGTCGTAACCTGTTTCTATGTAAATCAATCTTAGAATTATAACAGAATCCTGTGGTATTAGCATCACGACTCATAGAAAGTAAACTATGTTGCTTCGTTCTGTGGCTGACAAGTAAAAGGATACCAAGCACAGCTACCTATAGGGTTTATGTCGTGTAACAAAACCAGGACTAATATCTTGTCTTAAAGTAAAATCAGGTAGAACCAGTAGCTGCTTGCGATACACTGAGCTGAAGTATATAATACCTTACCTTATAAATCAACTACCTAAGTCATTGAGGGACGAAATAACTTGTAAAAACATAAAGTACAAACTAAAGCAACATTTCTTACAAACTATTAATATCTAATACAATAAGTGAATGAAAATAAATGTTATATTTAAACATACATAGTTAATAAAAAAAAATCTTAATACTTAACAATAAATCTTAACAGAAAAAAAATATGGCAAAATTTATTATTACTAAAAACATTTAAAGTACTTTTAGGAACAACCTGTATCTTTCGTAGTCACATTCCTCCATCACTTTTTGTTTAAAGACGGTCAGATCGGTCACCGATGTTCGCTCGTTTGTTAGAATAGATAATTATTCTACATAGTACCCTCATTTTTGTTTTTGTTTTATTATTGTTTCATTCAACTATGAATGGTTGTTCTTTGATATAAGTAAGTATCTAAATTATGTAGTCGATGATTTTGGTGCACGGTAAAACTCTAATGAGTTTATGTTTGCACCAACTTAAATATCTTGATAATGTAAGTTTACTACTGATTAAATAAATAAATAAATAAATCATTAATCCAAGCTACGACATTATTCCAAAGTCCATATTAATCATCATAACACGCAAAGCAGCAAAAACGATTGGTTTTCATGTCAGTTACCTCGGTAGGTAAGGACCTACCTGGGTAACTGACAAGAAAACCAATCGTTTTTCTATAATAAAAGTGAAATTATTAAGGGCCTCAGCACACCTAAGCAACGCTGCGAAACCGCGAAACTGCATGATGTTCCGCTACACGAGTAGCGGAACTTCATGCGAGTCAGATGAATTGAACTACTGCGGTTTCGCTGCTATGGTTTCGCGGCAGAGGTGTGCTAAGGCCCTAAGTCAATTAATCTGCCTAGTTTCTTCCCAACTATGTTGAGGTCGGCTTTCGGTCTATCCCAATGCAGCTGGATACCAGTATTTTACATCGCACGACTGCCCTCCACGTGATGGTCATGGATGGACTGACTGACCTACACAATCCAGTTACTGGGTAACACGATACCTCTTGATTATAAGTCTGGTTGTCAGATATTTGGGGTTCTGGCTACTAACGACTGTCAAAGACCTACGAATGACAGCCGGGACCAACGGCTTAACGTGATTTTCGGGGCATGGAGAAGTGACGACATGTAATGGATGGTCACCCATCCACGAACCGACTGTGGCAAGCGTAGCTTAACCTTCGATCGACCCGTGCGGCTGTTATCATTTAGTCACGTGGAGCTAGTGGCTGATTATTAAGTAACTATTAAAAATAATATGGAAAATTAATAAGAAAATAAGGCTTTGCTGATAACACTAGTGAGTTAAGAATTAGTCCTACATGTCAACGACATTAGGTATTAAGCAAGACAGTTCATGAACAGCTGATTAGTTACCCAACACAATGAACAAGAATAGGTATATACCTACCTATGTTTATTTCTTGTGTACAGTAGTTATCCATTTGTCATGAAAATAGTTCCTCTCAAGTGCTCGAGTACCTAGACGTTGTAAGCCTGCTCGCTTATGCTTATTGCAGTTTTTCCCCTGAGAGAATCCACCGAGGGGGAAAACTGAACCCTAATGTAAAACAAATCCAGAAATCCCCCTTTTCATTTTGGATTATATCCACCCTATTTTTAATTAATTCAAATTTTAAAATGTTTAGTGATTAGATTCAAATTCTATGAAATGTGACGAACCACAAACTGGTTACTGCAAAGTTTTTACTGCCGAACATGTTAATAAACATGTAGGTATTTTAATCATTTTTAATTTACCAAAACTACAATAAACAACTGCCGCTTTGTAACAGTGCCATAAAAAATAACAACAACATGTTTAGCCGATCTTTTTAATTAATCTATAACATCTTATACGTACCTACATCCTTAGCAAATAAAATTCTCATTCTCATTCTCATTCTCATCTATTTATACTCAAATATGTCATGTACCATATTTGGTGAATATCAGGTTCGCGGGTGTATTTCTCAGAAATGGTTGAAATATATCTCAAAAATTAGTACCTAATTACTACCAAATAATTGTACCACTTGTTAAATAATTAATACCTCGTGGGCTCGAAAGTTATTGCAATAGTTTCATACACCCGCCATTCTGACGTCAGCTTAGCGGGTGTATTTTTATGTAGCCGAGATTACTGAGAAGCTAGATATAAAACATACATGGATATTTAGTACTTAATTGGTACCTCATTGGTATCTAGCTTCTCAGTAATCTCAGCTACACAAAAATGCACCCGCCAAGCTGACGTCAGAATAGCGGGTGTATGAAACTATTGCAATAACTTGCGATCCCACGAGATACTAATTATATAACAAGTGGTACAATTTGGTACTAATTATGTACTAATTTCTGAGATATGTTTCAGCCATTGCTGAGAAATACCTTGCGAACCTGACGTTCACCATATCTGAGTATAAATAGACAAACATGTTGTACACATGTTGGCACTGATATAAAGCGGCAGTTGTTTATTGTAGTTTTGGTAAATTCATCCTCTCACTTAGAGGAGGCCTGTGTCCCAGCAGTAGGAACATTATAGGCTGATTATGTGTTACGTAAGTACCATAAACTATACATTTTAATTACCTCAGTGGAGATTTCTGGACATAATTTTTTTTCGTTTCCAATTTTCAGATTATCAGGGGGAATTCCAGATGTTTTTCTTAGATTTCACTTTCTGCCCCCAAGAGGACTTTCAGGGGCATTTGTGGAATAAGCCGCTCGCTTTAAACTCTGCGATTGCCAAAAAGACAATTATAGCAGCTGTGGTCTCGTGGATAACTTAGAAAAAAAAACTTATTCAGCAACGCAGCTGTTGCCTTGGAACGGTTAATTCCGGCAAAGTATTTTTTTATTAAAATCGATTAGATGAAGAGCAGCCACAGAGAGTGGTCGGACGGGTAAATCTATGTCAAAGGGCAGATACCGTGCAATAACATGTCATTTTGATAGTCAATCTAAATTTCACCAACAATCAGTAGGGATCCCCGTAGGTATACTTTCAGCACCTGGTACTTTCAAAGTTAAAAAGTGGAAATCTTCAAGGCTATAATAATACATATGTGAATTAATGCAATAACATCATTACAACGCGAAAATTATTTTTGTAAACACATTTCATACTGATTTTATTATCTTTAGGTACGCACACGTCATGCAGAACTAAGTAAATAGCATAGAGCATTTGTCATTGCATCTCCCTCCATCGCCTCGGCCAGCACGGGCTGCAATCCCGCCTAGAATGTAATGACGACAAACTATGTATACACACTTGCATCTTAAGTGTGCTATTGTATTTTTTTGTCAAATCAACTCTTTCAATAAAACTAATATTACTGTTAGATTTATTATTTTATTAGCTAATAACCATTTACAAATTCAGTTTTAGACATAATGATCCGATCCAGTACAGCAGAAAATATTTCATCTAAATATTATACTTGTACACACACACAGGTAAAGGAAGGTTTAAAGGAATCTTTTGGAATGCACCGGACACACTTTTGATATCAATGAGTCGCATGTGCATTTAGATTCTACTAAATTTTTCTCTATATGCTCTACCAACATCTTGACGTGACAAATAGGGACTTTATCACAAACACAGGTCTCACACGTTTTTTGAGTATCGGAATCTGTGGCAGTACCGCTAATAAAAGAATTCTTGTCATTATCTATTGGCAGCCCTGGGAAGTAAATAGAATTCGCGAGTTTAACTGCATGTAATCTTTCGGAGTTAACTGGTAATGGGTTCTCATTCCCGTTAATTGGATAAATGTCACTATTAGAATACGCCGTTTCTAAACTTACACTTTCGGCAACTGTATTTGCGGCATGGTGAATTAAATTGACATTCTCGAGAGAATATTTCAAAACCATACCGTCTTCATTAATTTGTACTGCAGATGTTGATATTTCATTAGCGAATATATCGTCAGGAACAGAATGACAATTTACAACGATATCACTATTTTTGTTTTGAGTGCCGTGCAATATGTAAGGAAAATTTTGATTATTGTTATTTTTAACCAGAAACCCTTTCCAAAGACTGTCAATTTTATCATTATTGGCCTGAACTATAGATTTCATGCAGAAGCAAGAACCAAGGGCACCGTCACAACTACAGTCCACCGTATATCCAATATAAGGTGCACGAGGAGTCTGACTGTTAACTACATGGTTTTGTGCGTCTAGTTTGCTTTCATAATTTTCACTCATCTCGATTTTTGGTATTGGCTTTATAATCTCGAGCCTGCCTGCTGAAAGGCATCTAGGTGGTGCTTGGTCGATACCAATTTTGGGAAATTCACAAATGTCACTTTTATTAATAGCTTGTTCTGCGTAAAGATTTACAAAGACTTCTTTAGTTCCAAACAAGTCTGGAAAATTTTGAATATCCACTTTATCCGTATTGTAACAACAGTCACAAGTATTATACATGACTCCATTAGATTTGCTGTCTGTAGTAACATGGTCAGTTTCTGCGTTTTTATTACTTAGTGGTCGCATGTTGTCACATGATTTGGCTTCCATTCCCAAATTAGGAGGTACTTGAGATGATATAGTTTCTTTATGAATCATAGAGTTGTTTGAGTTCTGTTTTGAGAATTTTGCGACTAGAGAAAAGTTTTGAACTTTAACATCATTATAATTTACTTGTGAAATATTTGTGTCTTTTTCGGGCAATTCTATAGGAGATAATACATGGTCTCTTATATGAACATTTTTTGTACGTTTTTCAGTACTATTTTTGCATATGCAAATATCTTTCAAGCGTTGAAAATCATTTTCAATTAAGTTACATACTTCCTCTAAGATTTCCGGTAATACGACATCTTTTCTGTCGTTTATAACACATAAACATTGGACACGTTTAATTTTTATTTTCAAATATTCTTGTAAAAGCCCATAAGCTCTGTTCCAACTGCCTTTATTTGGTATTCCTCCCGGGCAACCACATTTCATTTTATTAGCACAATCTGAAATTACTTGTTTAACTCTTTGCAAGATAGTCGAAAATATTTTTTCTTCTTCTTCTGGAGGTATACATTTAGATTTACATGAAAACGATCTTAATTCTTCAAATTTTTCTTTAATGTGGTCCTCTAATAAATGAAAGGCATTTGCTTCTAAATCTCTAGAATCATCCACATTAACACCGTTGCAACAAACACACGATTCTATTGTGTCATCGGTATGTTTAACATTTTGTGTATCAATGACTTCATCTTTATGTGTATTTACGTGTAATTTACTATCAAAAAACTTAGTCATGAAGCTTGAGAATTCTTCAAATTTAGCTTTACATTCACATTCGTCATTTCTTTCCCTTTTCAAAACACTTGGTTTCGTTAACGAATTAGATTTTAACAGGAAAGGTTCAATGTTAGGAATTTTTGGAAGTTTCCTTCGACGTGCAACATGTTTGTCTTTGGGAATCATTAAGCCATCAGCATTGTGATCAACGGTTTTTAAATTTATTTTAGTTTTTTTATTGGAACTTAAATCATCTAAAGTAACACCCAAAAAATTTATAAAATATTCACTACTACTTGAAAATAATTCTGTCTTTTGAGGAACGTTGCCCATGTCAGATTTGTGTTTCATTTCTTTTTGGATAATGCTACTTTTTGGCTTGTTATTAAATTCATTGAATTCTGGAACATCCTTCGATCGCACCACTTGGCACTGATTTGATTGAATCTGTACTTCATAAAATTCTTCAGTCTGTGACCTTTTATGATATTTTTGCATTTCTTGATATATTTTACAGTCACAAATATTTGTATTTATACATTGAAATGGAATATTCTTGTTAACATCCTCGTATTTACATTGGTTATTCTCCTTGTCGGATTCAATGTTAGTTATACATTTACAATTATTTTCATGACTCTTATCTAAATAAACGGTGCCCATATATTCTGATTCAGTGGTGGCAGGCTGTTTTAAAAATGATATACGCTGTTTATCGGTCCTCATTTGAGCGCCTTCATAAATATCACTTACATTTACTTGCTTTTTATTACTTGCTGTTGAGATCGATACATTAATTTTTGAATCATTTTGGGTAAGAATACGCATTGCCTCTTTTATTGTAGTTTTAGAACATTTACCTAGACTACTTATAATGTTTGCTACACATTTCTCTCGGGGAACCAAGTCATACTTCCATGAAGCTAATGTCTGTAAAAGTCTATCAATAGAAGTATTGGATGGCATTTTATGAAAGCATTTGCAGTTGCTATTACAAGGTTCCGATGTTATGCTGCCGTTCTCTTTCAGTTCAGGAGATGGAAGATTAACGTTGATAGGTTTTGTTTGCTTTACAATAGAACTCTGTGGCATTATGTCTTTTAGTGACTTTTGCTTCCATGAGGGTCTTGATCTGTTTGGTTTGTTGTTTAACTGAGTATTCTGTAAAATTTTACAATTTTTTTGTGGTCCACACAAACATAGGTTAACTGCATATAATTGACCATTAACTGGTTTTTTGCTTAGTTTGGTGGATTTTTCGTAAACTGAACCTTTTTTAAATAAACTTTTACTATCCTTCCTTCTAGAAGTTCCAAATTTGTTCTGATTTGAAGTCTTCGGAGATTCATCTCTTCTAGCAGTTCCTAATTTCGTTTGATTCGAAGTCTTCAGAGATTCATCTCTTCCAGCAAATCTTAATTTATTTTGATTCGAAATCTTCGGGGATTCATCTATCCTAGTAGCTCCTATTTTGTTTTGATTTGAAGTTTTCGGGGATTCATCTCTTCTAGTAGCTCCTAATTTATTTTCATTTGAAGCATTCGGGGATTCATCTCTTCTAGTATCTCCTAACTTATTTTCATTTGAAGCCTTCGGGGATTCATCTCTCTTAGTAACTCCTAAATTGTTTTGATTTGAATTCTTCAGGGATTCATCTCTCCAAGTACCTCCTAATTTGGTTTGTTTTAAAGTTTTTGGGGATTCATCTCTCCTAATAACTCCTATTTTGTTTTGATTCGAAGTCTTCGGGGATGTTTTTGAGGATTCATCTCTCCTATTAGCTCCTAATTTGTTTTGATTTGAAGTCTTCAAGGATTCATCTCTTCTAATAGCTTGTGAAATTTTTGTTTTACTTTCTTTTTTTTTACTTTCTCCGTAGTATTTGGAAGTATCTCTTGTGATAGCTGAAAGATCTTCATTTTCTATGACCTTAAATTAGAAAATATTATAATATGATTGGTATCTAAATCAACTAGCAGCTAATTGAAATTACGCTTGTCAACATAATATTTCAGATGCCTTTATTGTAGACACTTACCGGAGTTTCTCTGACTAATTTAAAAATATTTTCTTCCATTAGTTTCAGATCTTCTTTTTTGATATAGTCCTGTAACAAAAAAATAAACAAAACAAATCAATACAGTGATAGTCATACGCTTATTCATCTATCACTGTTCGTCTATTCCCATTTTATCATAATCTGTATTTTAGTAAAATTATCAATTTATTCAAGATATAAACTTAAAGGCAGGCGGATTCTATAAAAAAGAAAACGGTAAAAAATGGTAATTTTTGTATTTCTTTGCCTACAAATCATGATATAATTGACCGAGCGAGCGAAGCGAGCAAAGTACGTGTCTCTGCTTCAAGTATGGCAAAATTTGCTTTTCTCTGTGTTTGTTGATACTCCTCTATATTCACAACCAATGTAGACGAAACTTGGTAGACTTTATATATTTTTTTTTGTCGTCGGGGATTTTTGATTGGAGGGCTACTAGATATCTCCGCCTGAGAGCAACTTCAAAGTTTTTTTCCGTTTTCGTACCGGGGAGATTCCGGATGCTTGTAGTCCGAGCCTTAACTATGAATCATTACTCTCAAGTAGGTAGTTATTTGCTATTTCCAAACTTCTGAATACTGACAAATCATCACATAAGTTCCAGCTTCAAATTGAAACAGAAATTAAAACTATTGGGGTAGTTGATTTAGAGGTAAATGCAAAATTATGGCCACTTTTGGTACTTTTCTGAAACAATGAATTTTCATTGTATTTCCCAAAAGGCTCCATCAGTCCGTCAGATATTTATATAAATTCACTATCAGCATCAGGACATGTTACACTATTGCACAGAATTGCACATTCGCCCTGAATATTCTTTTAAAAAAAAAATACAAATCTGAGTTTTTCAAAGTCGACTGATTTAGGGAAAGCCCACAATTTCTTCATCAGATTTGACTATTTAAGTCATTAGCCCTCATACGATTTTGTTCATTTTGGAAATCTGAAAGTGGATCACTGACCACGGGGCTCGTATTTAATACTTTTTATATTATATTTTCAGTGCTCTCTCATCATGCCGCACCTGCTCGTGCTCAGCTACCAACTTTTCACCCTGCATAACTACACTACACACACTGCGATCGTTGACCACAAAAAAGTAATAATGTTTTAGTTAAAGTTGTTCATAATGATGAGCACAATAACCCCTTAAGAGGTTGAGCGTTATTTAAGTTACGCCTTGTACCTAATATATAACTATTCTTCGTGAGGACCATTACAAAAAAATATCACATCATTTTTTTTTTTATTTAAACCTAACTCAAACTGATTTTTTTTTCGCGATTTCAGGTTTGGTCCCACAATAAAAGTTGTTTGTTATCATGTGTTTATGTATAAGTCACTAATTACCAGTCACCCTATATACAATAAAATAAAAATATTATCTTATTATTATTACGTAAGCATTTGAATTGGTAAAAAATAATTTCGTAAACCAAATCCGTGACCTAAGCTATGCTTTACCGGTCTCTAGATAAAATAATTTAAATTGATGGCCAGTGGGAATTGGATCAAAAGTTGTGCCATTGTCCCCCAGTGGTGGCCATAGGGAATGTTTAAAAATCCGTGTCACTGTCCACCAATGGTGGCGAATGATCATTTACAAAGTTGTGCCACTGTCCCCCCCGGTGGACAGCGGGAATAATTTTTTAAAGTGGTTTCGCTGTCCACCAGAGGTGCCCCCTCTGGTGGACAGCGAAACCACTTTAAAAAATAAAACAGGTGGTGGACATCGGGAATGAACGTTTATTTCAATTAAACCAATTATAGGCACTTTTGAATTGGCAATGGGTCGGTCAGTCAGAAAGATAAAGCCCATTCATTATCGATACCTACCTATCACGTCAACGGAGTTTCGCTCATTTATTTATTTTGACGTTGAATAAATTTTAAAATAATTCATATTATTAGGAACTACCTATCTATAACCTTTTTATTACAACTTTTTTATGATCCACTGCAATCGTGCCAATGGTCTAACTAAAGGAAGAAATTCCTCTCCTCCTCTTGCACGGGTACATTCCGCTCGAGATAAGTACCTACAGCGCGCGGCAACTAATGGTTGCTAGTCAGTCGGGGTCTATACGCGCTCAGCGAGTCACGTACGACGCAATCACGCCACGCAGCGGTGCGTGGCGCCGCTGCCCGCGTCGCGTCTCTGAGGCTCTGACCGAACCCGTCGTATTTATTATTATTTTATTTTTGTTTTTTGTGCACCCATCGTTATGACATCAAAATTAAAACGTAATACTAACAGTTGTTGTGTGGACGGATGTTCTAGTAAACAGAAGAACTCAAAGTTTAATTTATTAAAATTATTTGTTAGATTTAGGATTTTTGCTACATTAATATTTAATAATATTTAGGAACTTCAGAGAAGTGAAAAAATTTATAAGACATTACATCAAAGTGAAACAACTCTAAATACAGTCTATCTAGAGTTGTTTTACTTTGATGTAATGTCTTATCTGATACAACTCATAGGTATATACCGGATGACTTTTTTTACCGTCTCGAAAAAAATTGGGTGTATTAGGTGAACAGAGTAGAAGCCTATCAAATCAAATGAAATCAAAATCAAATCAAAATTTTTGATTTGATTTGAGAAGCCTATGGCATACCTAGTTTTTTTTTAATAGCTTAGACAGAAAAAAATATCAAAGTACCAATAAATACTACAAATTCGATGTAAACTTTTCATTTTTGTACTTTATAAACAGTAATTTTGAAAAAAAATAATAAATCGTTTAAAAATATCAAAATTCAAATCATATGCACCCTGCATATGATTACAACTTTTCAGTTTTTTGATTTTTTTTTTTGGAAAAAAAAATAAAACAGTTAGCTATGCCATAGGCATCTACTCCGTGCACCTAATATACCCATAATTTTCGAGACGGTAAAAAAGTCATCCGGTATATACAATACTAAAAGACAACTCATATATATGAGTTGTCTTTTATTATTGTATATACCGGATGACTTTTTTATACAATAATAAAAGTATAAAAATGTATGTACCGTATTTTATTTTTCTTTCCGGACAGCCCTAGTACTCGGTTAAGCGGCGTAGGCATGTTACGGTCGAGAAAGCACACAAAGTAATAACAACTCTCAAGCCCGGCGATTAAGTGCAATTTAGCTTGCGCGTGGGTGGGAAATGATTTTGTAGGCTATTATAAAAGCGGCTTTCTTCAAGATCAAAGGAGTGTAACTTCTGTACGTTAGTACTATTATTTATTCTGTGCTGACGCGACGTGCAGTACACAAAGCGCGGCAGGAAAAACTTATAAGCTTTGCCTCTGTGTGTCACTCTGTGGTGCGACGTTCGTGCTAATTCGGAAACACGAAGATTACCGAAACGCATAGGTACCTTCTCAACTGGACATTGTTTTTATTCGTAAGCAGACGCAAGAGTGAGTTTAGATATGATGACTCAAAAGCGAGTCCGTTACGCTCTTCTACATCCATATTTTAAGAGGAAACTATCATAATAATTAATTTTACCTTCTGTAGGTCTTCAATCTGAAGTTTCAGCTGCGTAACGTTCTGGATGGCTTGCTTCCAGAAGGTTGGTGGTGTCGTCTCACCAGCTTGCCGGTTGACTGCCAGCGGATTTGCCTTTGTTGCCGGATTAAACGGTGAGTTCAGAGGCATCAGGCACGGAAACAGCGCAGCTAGAGAAATATCACCCACATGATTAAAAAAAGCATTCAAAATAATCAAGTCACAAGAAAACGCATAGTCGTGGCCATTTAATATCTTTTGTGTTTACAAATCTCAGTCTCAGTCTACAAATCTCGCAACTGGAAAAATAAAGTTTAGTATGCTGAGCTCACCATAGTCAGCATACATAATTTCTGCATTTTACATAAACATCTAGTTGATTCGATTTTCGTGAGGAGTTTCTGGTGCTACGAGTAAACATGGCGAAAGATGAGCATCAGAACATCATTATTTTTTTCATATTTATACTCTAATTAACACACAACACACACACAAATACACATACACATACTATTACATTAATATATTATTATTATTTCTTTTATTTGATTTTACACATACTGTTTACATTTTTAAATATTAGAATAAAAATAATATAAAAACATTTAAAAATATAAAAATAGTAGCCCACCGATATCGGGAACAGGGTCCAAGCTACCGGCGGTCAGGGCTCCAGAGAGAGGAACCTCCTAACAATGCGGGCCGTGTCCAGAAGCACCGCTTTCTGAATCAAGCCCTTGATCCAGCTGCCCAACGAGAGCCTCCTTAGGTGTTGGTCGAGGCTCTTGGCAATTAAGCCATTGGCTGATACAACTATCGGCACAATGATTGCTGAGTCCACATCCCACATGTCAACAACCTCGCGAGCCAAGTCAAGATACTTGATTTGTTTATCCTTCTCGGCTTTCACGAGGTTCCCGTCATGCGGGACCGTTATGTCAATAATCATTGCGCGCCGCTCTGTTCGATCCACCACCACTATATCAGGCTTATTATTATTATTATTTACATTTACTTTTTATTATTTACATTAATTGTTTAGTACCTACTCTATATAATTAATACCATTTTCTTAAGTTAACGCAAGAATTTTCCAAAGGTTGCTTCAATATATACGTTTGCGCTCTCCTGGAAAATATACTTGGAAGAGCTTACTTGGTTTTGGTGTGGTGCAGGTGGGACCACCACAATGTGAACCCTGGCTGGGTTCACGTTTTGGTGGTTCACATTCGCAAGGTGGAGGTCCTGATGTTACGATGTCTTTGGCCCGCTGCTCCACTTGCACGCTTCGCTCCCGGTACAGCTCCTCAGCTAGCTGGTTGGCCATCTTCTGGGCGCGTCTCTCTATTGCTCTCTGTTGCCACCCCTCCTTTAAGTCGTCTTCAAGAGTTGGTGTCATCTTTGCCTCGTCAGCACACGTTTTTCCAACCCACTAAACAGAAAAAGCAACACAGTTGAACAGCTATGAAAAAGCAGTTTTTAGGTTTCCGTACCTCAAAAGGAAAAAACGGAACCCTTATAGGATCACTTCGTTGTCCGTCTGTCTGTCTGTCTGTCTGTCTGTCTGTCTGTCCGTCTGTCTGTCTGTCAAGACCCTTTTTCTCAGGAACGCGTGGAGGTATCAAGTTAAAATTAATACCAAATACGTAAATCTATAGTCTCTTGAAGTTGTAAAAAAATCAAGCTTCTAAGTCAACGCAATAAAAAAAATACGGGCGTTTATGCGATACCTATATTTTTATACTCGCTAGTAATTCAAAACCTATAGGGTACTTCCCGTTGACCTAGAACCATGAAATTTGGCAAGAAGCAAGGTCTTACAGCACAAGTAATGGGAAAAGTCCGAAAATTGGTAATTTGTAATTTTATCACATAAAAAAATACTTTCAAGTATGTCATCTGTCAAGGCCCTTTTTCTCAGGAACGCGTGGAGGTATCAAGTTGAAACTAATATCAAATACGTAAGTCCATGATCCCTTAGAGCTCTAAAAAAATCAAGCTTCTAAATCAACGCAATAAAAAAAAAAAAACAACCGACTTCCAAAAAAGCGCTACAAAGTGAAAAATAACTTTAATTACGGAAGTCGGTGTCTTTGGCTCTGTATTTTAGTTTTTTGCCACCGACTTCCGAAAATAAAGTTATTTTTCACTTTGTAGCGTTTTTTTGGAAGTCGGTTGCTTTTTTTTTTCACTTTTTAGTGGGCCAGTTTGTAATTTATCTAAGTTACAATAGCCTAATGTCAACTGCTCATCACCTTTTACAAAATATTGCTTTTCCCGATACAAGGACGTTAATTGTTGAGGAGTTCTCCTAGTACCAGGACCACCACCAAAGGACCAAAAAAGGACCAAGGAAGTACCAGGAGAACTGGAACTGATGGTGAAGTCACCATCAACTCCACTTCACGAGCATAAATTGCTTAGCAACCATATTAAAGTAATCGATTCGCAACCCAAGTGAAATACGTATTATTGAGTAGTTCTGAAGAACATCTGTGGTCTTCCTCATCAGTTCCACTTCACTAAATGGTGCTTTCCGGGAGCAAATGCACAAGTTACTATAAAAAATACTCAAATCGCTATAGGTGTTCCTATAAAATTTGAGGGTTTCCCTTGATTTCCATGGGATTTCCTCATCAGATTCTGACTTGGTGACAATGGGACCACCTCTAAAGCGCACCCTTTCAAACAAAAAAAGAATTTTCAAAATCGGTCCACAATTGACGGAGAAATCGGTGTACGGGTAAAAAATAGCTTTTACTTTTTTTTCTGGCAAAATGTGGGTGTATAGGTACACCTCTGCCCAAGCCTTCGGGGAAACAAGGCGTGATGTTATTTTTAAACCGACTTTTCAAAAACAAAAAGGAGGAGTTTATCAATTCGTCGCGTATATATATATTTTTTTTATGTATGTAGTACACCGATTTCTCCGTCAATTGTGGACCGATTTTGAAAATTCTTTTTTTGTTTGAAGGAGTGTTTATGAATAGTTTTTTGCGAATACAAACTTAAATATGCAGTTGGACAATTGTCCGTGACGTATATGTGTATGGGAGAACATGTTTTTCAACACAATGTTAAGTTTGTCTTTGGGATAAATTCTTTTCAACTACGGAACCCTCATTGTGCGTGGTCCGACACGCACTTGGCCGGTTTTTTTAAACATAAGTAGTATTTGTAAACAAAAATATGTAGTTATTTTAAATATTTTACCCTGGCATGGTAGTTTTCAATAGATGTAGCAATAGCAATATCAAGTTCACTCTTTAATAATTTTGAGAAGAAATTTCTTAAATTGGTCTTGGTAACACTAGGTCGATCCCAGTTGTGTTGGTCTTCGAGACACTTCAGAAGCTGGCATGGCATCTGCGAGCCGGCGCCGCCCAGCTCCACCTGCAGGCCCCCGAACAGGTCCGACAACAAGTTGGACAGTATCCTGCCTCGCAACGACGTGCACGAACACGACTCCTACGAAAGAAAAGTTTACATAAAAATATATATATATAATAGGTAAGAATAATTTCATTGGGTGATTGATCGACCGACTATTCTTTTCGCCCATGTACCCTAACACCTTTAGCACAACGACGACGCTGCAGTAAGCAAAAACCTGGCGTTAACTTGTCAACTTGGGTACGTATTACAATACCGAAATTTAAAAGACCGTATTTTAAAATACCTATGGAAGAAATCCCGAAAAATTAAACGCCGAATGATTGTTTGGTCGAAAGTTTAAAAACCCGAAAGTTCATTTGCCCATACTGCGCCAAAACCTTATGGGACGGTTTTTGGGATCATCTTCAACCCAAATAAATTGTCAGCTGCATAGAAGTGGGGGGAATATTATGTCAGTCGCGTAAATGAACATGATTGTTGCGACGGCACATCAGTGTTAAATTCGAAACTAAGGGTAAGAAGGGCAAAGCGGTCAAAGGAACCATGGAACTCAATTTTGAAGGAAAATACAACCGCATTTTTTGTTCTTTGAAAAAGCTTCTGCCTGAACCGGAAATCGAACCCGGTCCCTCTTATAAAATACTTCCTGTATTCTTATAATGAACGAAGGTGTTGCTGACGAGGATCAAATATTGCAAAGGAATAATTTGTGTAAAATCAAAGGAAGTTTCACTTTTTTGCAACTTTTATGTTTCATAAATTACAAAAAAAAAAATTACCATTTCCTTTGGTTTGTCACTTTATACTTGTTCACAGCATTTGATCCATACTAGCTACACTATTAGTGCAATAACAAAATAAAAAACCGTGCTGTTTTTGTAAAAAAAAAGGGTTTGATTTCTGTTGTCTTCGGCTGTGGCAGAAGCTTTTCAAAAAACCAGAAATTCGGTTTTATTTTCCTTCAAAATTGAGAGCATGGTTCTTTTGACCACTTTGACTCTATTACCCATAGTTTCGAATTTGACCTAATCTGCCATTACATTATAACAATGTTTATTTACGCGACTGACATATATTTCCCCCCACTTCCATGTAGCTGACTATTTTTATTTTTGGGTAGAAGATGATCCGAAAAATCGTCCCATAAGGTTTTGGCACGGTATGAAATTACTTTTTTTAAGTATAAGTTTTTTTTACAACTCAATTCATGAATAATGAATTCATATTAAACGACTACTAGAAAATAAATTTATTCGGTATTAAATTGGTCGCAATATGGGACCAAACCTGAAATCTCGAAAAACAAGTCAGCTGTTCCCTCCATTTATGTTTGCATACTCGTCAAAATGTAGGGAACAGTAGATTTTTTTCCGCGATTTCATGTTTGGTCCCATAGTAAAAGTTGTTCATAATTATGAATACAATGATCCCTTAAGAGTTGTTAGTTATTTAAATTACACCTTGTATATTTTGCCGCCCGAACAGTGTGTAGCACACCTTAGATATCGCTGACTGAATGTGTAAGACTCCATGATAACGTAACAAGCATTACTAATAAATATACCTAGTAATTCATCATTCACACATTTGCGCACATCATGATGATTACAATTTAATCGAGAAAAGTTATTCAGTACGTACATAAGAAGAAAGAGTTATAATTATGATGTATCTCTCTCTATGTATTTTACTGTGTGCATAAATAGTAAAATAAATAAACAACACGTATAAATAGATATCTATATATTAGAAAATATTTTTTTAAAGTCAGTAAAAATGCACTTCGAATTGAATACACTACTAAATAGGCAGATACTTATACATAGGTACTACCCAATCGAACATCTCGAAAGAAGAAATAATGATTATTAATTTCTAACGACTTTTCTTTTAATGGACATAGCACTGAACTAAATCATTGGCGTTACTAACTTTGCTAGTGGCCATATCGTTCGTTTCATTGAAATAAAAGAAAACAACGTTTTTATCATGCTTCAAAAATATCCCAGACGCATTTATATTTACAAGCGGAGCAATACCATTATAATCAGTAACATTATATAAGAGTATATATTACCAGGAAGTTATCTTCGGGCGCGCAGTTACAAACAGCCGCCAGTGAGGGCGTACGCTTAACTTGCACCTTCTCATCTACTGGAATCTTGCACCGGCACTCTAAGACCTTTTCCTGTAGCGCAAGCAGCTTTTCCTTCTTGTTCATCAACTCATCCAACTGTCCCTGCATCTTTTTGTCGCATATCGTCTTGCATCCATCTAAGTCTTCTACCAAACCCATCTTCTCTTGACGTAGTTCATCATGCTGCGAAAATGAACGGAATATAATACTATCGCTCCTGTGGATGGCGGTAAATAAAAGGTCATAGTGACCCGGAACTAAAGTGGGAGAATTTGGTAGAGTTTATTAGGGTAATTACGATAATGGGGTAATTCCGATTGATGAAAATTTCTACCAAACACAGAGGCATTTTATAGAGCAACAGCGAAAGACAGCGGCCGAAAAAAAGGCGTCTAATCATTATGTTGTCAATATAATTATGTAAAATGTCGCTGCGGTTTGTAAAAAAATATCATCAATCGGAATTATTCCATTATCGTAATTACCCCAATAAACCTTAATTAGATTTGGTTCCCTATTTTATTATTTTTATTGACTTACCAAAATAAATAAGTATTTTATTAAACATCTAAAGGTGCTTCTAAACGGGCAATATTTTACTGCAATATTTAGCTGCAACACTGTGGCCCGCATCATTGATATATTGCAATACATTGCCCAGCCATAGATTCCCAGCCATAGATTGCCAGCCATAAGCCGTAATAAAATGGTTTCGAGATGGCCGAGCAATAGTTGCCAATAGTACAGCCACACATTGCCGGAAAAGTATAGCCCGTTTAGGAGCGCCTTTAGTGTATAACTTTATTACAGAAATTAGAGACTGCGACTATAGCGTGTAATAGAAGTCGGAAAACTATGTGGTGTTCTGACTGACTTTCGTTGTGCATAAGCATGGGTCCGTAATTAGATTCTAAATTAATATAGCAGAATAACAAAGAACACCCATTGGACAACTTTTTATTCCACTCTGGTACTACTGAATCTAAAAGTTGATGGTACCTACTGTCCAAAGTCCAGTCGTTTTTGCATGATGAGGAAACAGAATGAAGGACTCTCGTTCCCAAAAAACAAATCTACAAATGCCAGCTTCTACAAAGAGTGAAACGCAATTAAAATTTCGATAATACTACAGCTGTAGCTGTAGCTTCTGCCCGCGACTTCATCCGCGTGGAAGTCACAAGACCCCACTATATCCTAACTTATGTTATAAATGTGAAAGTGAGTTTGTTTGTTACACTTTCACGCTAAAACGGCTAAACGGATTTGGATGAAATTTGGCACATGAGTAGACTATGACCTGGAAAAGGACATAGGCTATTTTTCATCCTGGATCGCAGACGAAGTCACGAGCAACAGCTAGTACTAAAATAACAGCCACATTCTAATAAAACTTATCTGTATACTACATTTGTAGTTTAGTGTAAGCACCCAAAATACTGGGTTAACTTTGTTCGTTTTCTCCGTATTTTTACGCAAAAAGATTCGGCTCGTGATATCGCCGCCGCCGCGGCCGCTATCTAAATTATACATTTTTTTTCAATTTTAGAATAAAATGAAACCTTTTCAATATATAAAAATGTCTCTCAAACTGAAATTTATGAGTTCCGTTTGAGTTTTAGAAGATAGACGAGCAATATTTTTTATCAAAATATATTACTTAAATCGTCCAATCGTAATAATTGTTCATAAATTGTAAACTCATGCTTTGATGACAATTTTGTTAATCTAATCTGAATACTTAGCATGACAAGGTCAATTCACTAATTGGTAACAATATTTCGATAGATGACTAATTTTATTAATAATCAATTTACGGCAGTTTACGGGCCACGAATCTTCGTCTTTCTTTCTAAAAACCGTAAAAGGGTTCCTATGAGATCACGTCAAGATAAGCGTTCTGCGATCAACTGTTCGGGACGTTTTGGTGAAACTTATCGATCATAGTAGTGGTAACTTCCTCTGTAAAAAGCATCACTTGTAACAAAACATCGATCTGCCGTCACCAAGAGATTATGCCGTCCTTCCAACTTTTTATTTGGACATAATTATTCTTCTTTTTATAGCTCTTTTCGAGTCGATGGCAAAGGTAACAATATTTTAGATACTTGTTGAGACCTCTCTTCTCAACATCGCCGCCGCCAGGCCGCGCTGGCGCCAGTGAATAAGGGGTTGTTAGATGAGTTGGGCCCAGTAAGTGTCCATGACAATCACGGCATCAGTGGCATTTTTTAGGTCTTCAAGTGCAGGTGTATTGGGCACTTTGGACACTCCCCAACGCCTCCAAGATTATGGGACATGGTTTGGTCAGGAGTACCGCATTCGCAATGGGTGTCGGACCGTCATAATTATCAAGATAGTCGATACTTATCCATTTTTCGTTTAATATGTTGTCGTGAATGACTCATGTTGTTATAACAACATGAGTAAAAAAAAACCGTAGGTGTATATACGGTTTCTATTCTGGCCTCTACATAGCAACAAGCCTCATAATATTATAAGTGCCCTATATAGGTACCTGTATACATGATAAAACCACAGTTTGATTGATTGCTGAGGCGTGAATACTTAGCCTTGAGTCTTGTTCATGGTTTTGGTATGGCTATGTTTTTGAAGTCTCGAGAAACTTCAGACTCATTTACAAAAGAAGAGATTCTTGCTGTTGAGAGGCTAGAATGTCCTTACGAGTCTCTTGGGCGGGGCTCGAAGCATCGTAATTATTATAATTTTATCTCCTTTCGATAATCTTCTATTCGATTCGTCAAGGAAGGTCAGATACTTCAGACTTGTTTAAAATATTGGAAAACTTGATAAAAACTATATTTATCCAAATGATTTGAATCGCTCAATATTTATTGCTGTAATGATCAGCCGGTCAATTCTGTAAAAATATCACCGTGAAAACTTAGGTGAAGTGAGTTTGTTTTTGCTAGGAATTGACACTATTGACAGCTCACTCCACGCTCACTTCACCTAAGTTTTCACGCTGAGATGGTTACAGAATCGCACATACACAGGTGAATCGATCCAGCCGTTGTTATGCCACGTTTTATCCGTTTTTTTTTAAAGTATCCTATGTCCGTCTCCGGGTTCTGGTGGTGGTGGTGGTGGGTGGTGGCCCCACCATTTTTCAGCCAAATCGGTTCAGCCGTTCTTGAGTTATAAATAGCGTAACTAACACTACTTTCTTTTTTAGATAGGTAGAATATAAGATTATTGTGAATGTGAGGACTATGTGGGTATTTTTTTTTCTTCATTTCTTTTTTCTTTCTCAGTTTTTTTTGGCAGTTTGAGTACTTTGTGCGGCCTACCCAAATGTCCTTTCTTTGGCATTGTTTGTCGATTCGTTGAGCTCCTTAAGTTCTGAGTTGAGCTACACGGTTACTGACAAATGCTTGCACTGACTGAACAGGTCCATTCAAATCTGTGTGGTTCTTTCCTCAACAGAACATTTCAGACAGAACATGGTGGAACGTGTAATTTAAAGTGGTTGTACAAACCTACTTACAGAAATAAAATCCACTGACGATGAGTATTTCTTAGGTAGGTTCGTCACTACAACAGTAGAAGAAACAATAATATGCTAATCACAACGCCAGGCAGCCTGCTTTTCAACCGCACTGCGTTGATGTCAGAATTTGGGTAGGCGCTATTAGTATATATAATATAATAATATTGTAATTATTCGAACCCCGGAAATTCATTTAGTCTTTTGATTAAAGTAGGTCATACAAATGGCGTTTTATGGCCACTATGGGTGCTATTGAAGTAAATGAGTACTTAGCGTATAAAACTCACAAGATTCACGATAGCTACAAAAATGTTTCTTGCCGAGATAGGCGGCCACTAGAAAGCTATAAAGAGTGAAAAGATCGTCGACAAAATTACACTAATCTGTTTTAGTCTTATTCGTTCGTAAAAAATGCTGGCGAATGAATACCAATATCAGTCGAATGTCGCCATGTCAGGCGAGTATGAGTGGACAACTGCGACTAAAAATGACTGCAATGACTGTTCCAAGTGCATTCAACTGCATTAACCTTATTATAAAGGCCTCGTACCTGCTCATTACAACAGTTTGAAAAGTTTTACGTTCAGTACCTAAATAAATAACGTGTGTATTCTCTGATAGGTCTACCTACAATAAAAAACTTGGTTATTGTTTGAGATAAAACAGCAAAATAAATCATAATTCGTCATTAAAATATAATACTCCGACATACAAATAATAATAATACTCCAAAAAGCCACCATTCTCAACACCTGTCGCATCACCCGAAAGTTCCTGACTTCGTCTACACTATTATCCACCATCTCAATTTAATTTTCCCCTTACACACTTGGTACCGGCCCGTGTGTAAGGTCATAAACTCTCTTAATAGAGAAGAAAAATAAAGAACTCAACATAATAATAATAACCCCACCGCAGTATCTCTACGTTGACGTCGTGGTGGGGCTTGCGCGCTCCGAATTCTAGGTCTGTGCCTCTAGAGTTTACTTTGCCGGAACGGGTCTAGGATGAGGAGACAGACCAAAAGAGATACAGAAACCCGCAGGGCAGCATGTGGCGAGCTGTTGGGCAGTGGCGACCCCACGGACCCTATCTCCCGGGAGAAGTCTTGTTCCTCACCTCTCGCTTGCCTTTATTGGCTGGCTGGAGTGAACACTGACGAGGAACAGAGCTCCCACCTCATTCTTGCCTTTATTGGCCGGCTTGAGTGGAGATTCGCAAGAGCAAACGTGCTCGGAGGAAGGAAGTATCCCAGTAAGATGCTGGTCTTGACCGTACTTCCGGGATTGTCCTGATAGCCGTGGGATACCTCTCCACTCCTCACAAGCGCCTCAGGACATGTTGCCCCCTTGCCGCTATGACACTATGTGCTAGCGACCGTTTCTGGGGGCCCACTATTGAGTGTGCAAGTCACCCCCCGCCATTTTAACTGTGTATATTATATAACACTAGCTTTTGCCCGCGGCTTCGCCCGCGTTGATGTCGGAAAATATCCCATGGGAACGTTTATGTGGAAAACATAGGGCCGTCCGATATAACTGTGCAAACTCAAATCGCTACGATATATCGTTAGATCGTTACCGTGTATAGTAGGCATAAAGCTACCAGTCGGCATGATTTTTCCGACACCTTCAACAGTCTTCGTCACATTTCAGCCAATTTAAACCAAAAAATAATGGATTACATTGAATCACTCCGGTCATTGGAGAAAACCGTATGAAAATCCGTTCGGTACTTTTTGACATTATCGCATTCAAACAAACAGACTTACGCGGCGGGGGGACTTTGTTAATTACTTAAAATTTATTATGCCAGTCACGCTCGAACAAATAACTTTTGTCCGAGTGTCCACTCGTTCAAATAATTTCCTCGTAAAACGTCGAATGAAATAAAGACTAAATGTTACCTCAAGATTCGAACTATGACTACATTTCCAATCCCTTAAATCTCTTAAAAAGAGGTAGGTACACAAATATTTGTCAAACACTATTGTACCCTTTAGGGGACGATTTTTCAAAAACGCTGTAAGTACCATATATTTCTTTATTTCCTACTAAAAGCATAAATTTTAATTTTCATATCCCTAACTTAAGAAATGCTGGGTTCCCCATACAAACTTTCATCCCTTATAGGATGTTCCCCTTGCAGGATTATGTTGTCCTTTCCCAGGATGCTATATAAAGCCTTGCCAAATTTTGTCGAAATTCGTGCAGTTTTGTAAATTTTAAAATCAACCGCTATTTTACGCCCTTATTTTGATTTTGCAAAAACGCTGAACCGCATATTTCTTAATTTCCTACCAATAACATAAATTTGTTATCCCTAACTTAAGAAATACTGGGTTTCCCTTACAAACTTTCATCCCCTATATCACCCCCTGTAGGATTATTTTTGAAAAAAAAAAGTAGCCTGTGTCCTTCCCCAGGATGCTATATAAAGCCTTGCCAAATTATGTCAAAATCCGTGCAGTTTTGTAAATTTTAAAATTAACCCCTATTTTACCCCCTTAGGGGATGATTTTTCAAAAACGCTGAACCGCATATTTCTTTATTTCCTATCAAAAGCATACATTTTAATTTTCACATCCCTGACTTAAGAAATACTGAGTTTCCCATACAAACTTTCATCCCCTATATCACCCCCTGTAGTATTATTTTTGGAAAAAATAGTATCCTATGTCCTTTACCAGGATGCTATATAAAGCCTTGCCAAATTTTGTCGAAATCCGTGCAGTTTTGTAAATTTTAAAATCAACCCCTATTTTACCCCCTTAGGGGATGATTTTTCAAAAACGCTGAACCGCATATTTCTTTATTTCCTATCAAAAGCATACATTTTAATTTTCACATCCCTAACTTAAGAAATACTGAGTTTCCCATACAAACTTTCATCCCCTATATCACCCCCCGTAGGATTATTTTTGAAAAAAAAAGTAGCCTATGTCCGTCCCCAGGATACCATCTATACCCTTGCCAAATTTTATCGAAATCGGTTCAGTGGTTTAGGCGTGAAAAGGTAACAGACAGACAGACAGACAGACAGACAGACAGACAGACAGACAGACAGACAGACAGAGTTACTTTCGAATTTATAATATTAGTATGGATTGGAAAGGCAGGGGACATAGTTCTTCCATAGTTTAAGGTACCCGATCCACTATAGCCACCCAAACCCATAGCCCAATAGGTTTTGTTTCCATGTTCTGCAATAGTCCTGCACCAACTGGGGGTTGTCCTTGGGTGCACTTGCATAGTGCATACAGGGATAATCGTCGGCTGGTGCCGCCTCGTCATTTGAAATTGTCTAAGGAGGCTCTGCGAGTTGGCTTTGGCCCCTCGTACGCCTTCTAAAGGTCCGGGACCCCAGGATCCCGAGATGTGTAAAAGACATAAAAAATAATAATAATATCTACCTTTCTACACCAGATTTTACTTTTCCAGTTTTTATTTTAAAATATTAAAGAATATTATTTCGAACACAACATGTACAAACATTTGCTCATTTTAATTTAAATATTGATCATGAAAACAATACCGTATGGTAACTAGTATTAATTAACACTTTAGGCTTAATGTGTTAAGGCTGGTTTTAGACCAATATTTAACAATGAAGCGTTCTGATACTGGAAAACAAATAAGTAATGATCCGAATATTCATTTTAGATATATTATACATACTTTGTACTACTTATCTATATTTAGCGTAAACTACTTACAAGTTTTACATTTTTAAGCTAATATCAACTATTTAGGCCAATGACGTATTATAGATAGACGCGTCATACACGAACATCAGTGCTTTTAAAAACAGCGTAAGCCATGATGTACCAACATACCAGTATATTATACTGGCCGCAAAGAAAAGGAAAGACGCATGCCGATACCAGATGGCCAATTCTCGTACCTAAAAACGTTCACAATCTCATGCCAGCGTCAATCAAATGTCAAAAATGTAGGTAAATGCTATACAATTTTTGACAGATTGAGACTGAGATGACATTGCGAACGTTGTTAAAAATACGAGAATTGCCCATTGACTTAGAATTCTATTGCCCCTCTGTTGTAAGAAAGAGATGAATATACTTATTTAATTACGTCACTAGCTGCTGCATGTTCACTGGCGCGCGTGCGTGACTGATATCACGCCGGGCAATTACACTTCATTTAATTTCCCATTTTTGAGCCCGGGTAACGCATCTAAAGGTAATATATCATTGATTTAGGCCCGTATTCATGAAGGATACTAACATAAGTATGGCAGCAACACCAGCAACACTATGCTAAGTAAGGCATTTCTCACAGCGTTCGTTATGGCAGGCCATTTAATTCACAAACAATACTGAAGCGACACTTTACTATGTGTTGAATTTATCTATGACAATCAATATGACAATAGTATTATTTTTTACTCTGTGGTTTCAATGACGATTATTAGCTGTGAAAATAAAAAAGATGTCTTCGACGAACAACCAAGGACAAAGTGTGTTTATTTAAATCTCCAAAATTCCTCATCATCAAGAACCTGAATATATAATTAACGACTAGAAAGAAACTATTAAACATGGCGACCGCAGGAGAAAATAATATTGAGGCGATCCGAAAGGAGAGAAAAGTAACCAGAACTTTGTTCACGAAGAACGCCAACGTGCTCGAGAAATTACTCGAAGTCCATTCAGGAGACGAAGCACATGCAATAACGATCACAGGTCAGTACCTAAAAGTATTGGAACTACAAAACCAACTCACAGAGTTAGACAGATTAGTCAGAAAATTGATGAGTTGCGTTAATGACGATGACGAAGCCATATTAGAAAACGAGATGGAATGTGCTATGGAGTACAAAACGAGATGGATCATGTTAGACGTCAAATACAAAAGTAGATGCCAACACTTAAGTAGCGATAATCCCATCGACGTGAAAAGAGGAAAACGTAATTTCAAACTTCCAACCTTACAATTCACAACCTTTGGAGGCGATTTAAAAGGCTGGCTACCCTTCTGGGGTCAGTTCCAGAAAATAGATAATGACCCACAGATTGATACCAATGATAAGTATCAGTACTTACTACAAGCGATGGCGGATGGTTCAGAACCTAAGGCCCTGGTAGAAAGCTTCACATCAACATCTTACAATGAGTGCTTAAGCCAATTAAAGTCCAGGTATGCCCGAGAAGAGCTTCTGATTCAAGTATATGTTCGGGAACTTTTAGGACTCATCAACAAGATTGAGAGCTGTAATTTAACAGCTTTATTTGATAAGATAAGTGCCATGCTACGGGCGCTGGAAACCCTGGGAGTCACTAAAGATAAATTTGCAGCATTTTTACTCCCCATGGTCGAGTCAGCACTACCCCAGGAATTGTTGAAGGTATGGGAAAGGAATAAAAAAGAAAATGAAGAAATCAGTTCAGAACTGAACGGTTTGTTAAGATTTATCAGAAAAGAAGTAGAAAGCGAACAGAGGATTTTATTAGCCAAGAGAACACTAGAAAATACTACAAAATTAAACACTACACCAGAACCAACAGCTAGTTGTTTATTAATAAACACTGATGGAACCAAGAAAAATATAATATGTGTGTGGTGTGAAAAGGATTCTCACAACAGCCTGGAGTGTTATAAAATGCAGAAAATGACCATAGAGGATCGGAGAGCCCATCTGAAACAAAAGAAAGCATGCGCTATTTGTTTGAAAAAAGGACATCACCCAAAAACTTGCAAGGCACCTGTTAAATGTTTGTCATGTGGTCAACGTCATTCTGTAGTTTTATGCACAGGTCAGAGGCAAAAGGTTAGCGATAATACTCCGAATAACCTCTCCGCTACTCACACTGAAAATACTAGCAGGTTCAGCAGTACCACATCAGCAACAGCGAGCGATGAAACTTCTAGCACCATCATGTCTGCTGGTACCAAGAAGAGTACAGAAACAACTTTATTACAAACAGTATCCGTTCTCCTCAGCAATGGCGAGAAGCAGGTGATGGTTCGTGCTATGTTCGACAATGGTGCACAACGGTCATACATCCGGGAGGATGTCGCGCACAAACTCAACATTCCGACTGTGGGTAACGAAATTTTAACTCATACTTTATTTGGTGGTGTAGAAATAACTTCTAAACAGTACAAAGTTTATGATTTGAATGTAACAAGTTTAGATAAAAAGTTTTCTTTTCAACTGACTGCTCTAGGACAGACATGTATTTGTCGAAATATTCCCAAATACACTAACAATGACATATCACACCTACTAACCAAACACAACATCACCCTTTCAGACAAAAGCACATACTCAGATGATATTGGCTTGCTTATAGGTGCTGACTTTTCTGGTTTAGTACTTACAGGTGATATGGTGAAGCTGCATGATTCACTGGTTGCAATAAAAACTAAGCTTGGATGGACTCTTCAAGGAAAAATGACAAGCTCCCCAAGCACGAGCATGCAAACAGGTCATGTGACAATGTTTTGTTCTGCAGATGTGTCTAATTTTTGGTCTCTTGAAACTTTAGGTATTTGTGACCCGATTGAGACCAAGACGAAACACCAGCATGAAGAGGAGGTGTTGGCGAATTTTAAAGAGAATGTGACAGTCAACGACGAGGGCCGGTATGAAGTTCTCATCCCCTGGAAGGTAGGTCACGATGAATTATTAAATAATTATGATGTTGCTGCACGACGGTTGCAGTCTGTAACAAAGAGATTGATGGCTAATAATTTGTATGAGGATTATAACCAAGTTTTCAACGAATGGTGTGACAAGGGGATTATCAAGATTGTTCCGGACCCAGAGAAAGACATTGAATCTTCTCATTACTTACCACACCGACCTGTTGTGAAAGAGAAAAGTCTAACAACAAGGATTCGACCCGTCTTCGATGCGTCGGCCAAAGATAGACATGGTAAGTCTTTGAATTTATGCCTAGACAAAGGAATCAATATGTTAGACAAAATTCCAAAATTATTGAACGAATTTCGAAAGAGGGCAATAGGCGTCACTGCTGATATATCCAAAGCATTTTTACAAATATCAGTGTCACCGAGAGACAGAGATATGCTGCGATTTCTATGGTGGGATGATAAAGGTAACATGATAACATACCAACATTGCCGAGGTGTTTTTGGATTGACCTGCAGCCCATTTTTGCTTTCCGCTTCAATACAGCATCATTTACACCAGGTGAGTGGAGAATTGAGAGGTACTGCAGAGATTTTAGCAGACTCATTTTATGTTGATAACTGTCAAACTAGTTTGGACACTAAAGAAGCAGCCAAAAAGTTCGAGACAGAAGCTAGAGAAATAATGAGCCAAGCCAAGTTTGATCTCACCCAATGGACAATAGCTCCCCAACCAGATCAGAAAGATGATGCTGTGATATCTATACTGGGTCTTGAATGGCATACTAAAGAAGATCAACTAAGTTGCAACATACAAGACTTTCCACCACCATGTGAACTGGGTAAGATTACAAAAAGAAATCTCTTATCATTAGCTCAAAGGATTTATGATCCAATTGGCTTTATATCAGGAGTGACTTTAGTGCCCCGATTGATCCTGCAAGAAACATGGTGCCGCAAATTAAGCTGGGATGAAGAAATACCAGGTGACCTGAAAAAGAAATTTCTACATTGGTATGAATCCTTACACTATTTAAAACATTGTAGGATACCGAGACGACTTACAGCTACTCCATTTGATGAAAGTACATTACAACTTCATCTATTTTCTGATGCAAGTCAGGATGGATTTGCAGCATGTCTATGGTTACGATCTGAAAATAAAGGTATTGTTTCAGTACGATTGATATCAGCAAAATCACGAGTGGCACCCCCTGGAAAGCTTACCATCCCTCGTCTAGAATTACTAGCAGCTCTAATAGGGTCTAGATTATTGGCAGAAGCGCGAAAAGGCCTTAAGCTGAGATGTGAAGAACGATGCTGGACTGATTCAGGTGTTGCTTTATGCTGGATCAAAAAAGAGCTACCATGGAATACTTATGTGGGAAACCGTGTCAAGGAAATCAGACAAAATACTAACATTGATAACTGGTATCACATTCCAGGAACATCAAATTGGGCTGATTTACCGTCTCGAGGCTGCGACGCGGCCCAGCTGTTGTCTTCTTGTTGGTTAGAGGGACCGTCATGGCTGTACTCCGCACCTAGTGAGTGGCCGAAATCGCCCCTTGCTTTGGATGAGTTAGAGGCCAGTCGTGAGCTTAAGAAGACTGCAGTTTGTAATACAAACACAGTCCTAAATGAAGGTATGACAAGTCAGCTCTCCCATTTTTCTAAATATAACAAAATTATTCGAATAGTTACTTGGATGCTCAGATTCGCGCACAATGCACGTCATCAAATTAAGATAAGAGGTGAACTAAGCTGCGAAGAATATGAAGAGAGTGAAAATAGAGTAATAAAAATTATACAGGCAGAAAATAAAGATTACATCGAGAAGAAAATTCGAGGACTCGGACATTTTTACGATAATGATGGCTTGTTAAAAATTAAAACAAAACTTTTACTCTCTGACTTTCCAGAGACAATTAAATTTCCAGTACTGCTCCCAGGCAACAACATCATTGTAAGAAGATTGGTAGAGCAAAGACACCGAGAGCTTAAGCATGCAGGTGCCAACCAATTAACAGCAGACATAAGAGCTAGATTTTGGATTATTGGGATAAGACGACTTGCAAAATCGATTATAGCTTCATGTGTAGTATGTACCAGATTTAGATCTAAATCAGTACAAGCACCTACTGCCCCGCTTCCAAGTGAGAGGATTCAGTGCACTGCCCCATTCCAAGTTAGTGGCGTCGACCTGGCTGGCCCCCTGTTCCTGCGCAACGGAGAAAAATGTTGGGTGGTACTATACACATGTGCAGTATATCGCTGTGTTCACTTGGAGTTAACAAAATCACTGTCAACAGAAGCTTTTATGCTTACCCTTAGAAGATTCATCGCTAGAAGAGGAAGGATTAAACAGTTAATTAGCGATAATGGTACTAATCTGGTTGGAACGAAAAACAGGCTTACTGCAATAGATTGGGAAGAAGTTCAGAAATACTCAAGTATTGAACGTATCAAGTGGAAGATGAACGCTCCAACAGCAGCTTGGTGGGGTGGATTTTTTGAAAGACTTATACGTATAATGAAGGAACTGTTGAGAAGGATCCTAGGACAGTCACGTGTGGATTATGAGGAGTTGGAAACCATTTTGTGTGAATGTGAGGCAGTAATGAATCAGCGTCCTTTGACATATGTCCAAGATGACATGAACACACATCTAGAACCATTGACACCATTATGTTTCATACAAAGTATTCCTCACAATGATGTAACAGATCTGGATGCGGCAGATGCTAAAACTTTAAATTACAGACTCAAGTACTTGTTAAAACTAAGAGAAGACTTTAAACAAAGATTCAAGACAGAATATTTGACAGCTTTAGTACAAAGAGGAAAGGAGAAACAAACTAAAATAAATGTTGGAGATATTGTTTTGATAGAAACAGAAGATAAAAGAGTGAAATGGCCTTTAGGAATAATAGAAGAGATTTTTACAGGTTGTGACAATATCAACAGAACAGCAAAGGTGAGAACATCAAGTGGCACCAAGGTACGTCCATTTCAGCGCTTATTTCCTCTTGAGATTACTGATCCTGAAGTAGAGTTCCCAAAACATGAAAAGAGTGCTCCAGGTAAGATTATACCTACCACTAATATTCTGCAAGCAGATCCTGAGGGGTCCCCGTTGCTGGTTCCATTTGTCTCTCCTAGTTCTAGCAATCCCCTGGAGCAAGATAAAGTCAAAGAGCATACAACCCGTTCTGGCCGGGTTGCTAGGTTGCCTAGCAGATATTTGATTTGAATGTTTGTCTTGTTTTGATTTGGTTTATCCATAAAACACACATTATTACACACACTCAGCACTATATATTTAGTGTAAGTACAGATTATTATTATGACTTACATATCTGTCTTATGGGTAATTGAATTAACAAAAACTAATTGTTTTGTATTGTGTAATATTGTTTAGTATTACCTATTCATTGATCTTAATTTCTAAAGAGATTGATTTATATAATAGTAATATTCAATTGTTTATTGAGCATTAATAATAATAGGGTATGAACATACTTCAAATTGTATTCATGTTAGAAAATGTATGATTGATAATGATAAGTAATTCTTTGTGATGTGTATTTAGGTATATAAGAATTATAATAGAAAAGTTAATTTACTATTGTTACATAGCTTGATCTCCTTTCTGGGTGTGGAGGATGTTGAATTTATCTATGACAATCAATATGACAATAGTATTATTTTTTACTCTGTGGTTTCAATGACGATTATTAGCTGTGAAAATAAAAAAGATGTCTTCGACGAACAACCAAGGACAAAGTGTGTTTATTTAAATCTCCAAAATTCCTCATCATCAAGAACCTGAATATATAATTAACGACTAGAAAGAAACTATTAAACTATGCGAACGCACTGCGTCGAATATAGATCACTGATTGGTCCGTTTCGTTGCTAAGGTCAATTTAGTGTTTGGCAGAATTGCGGATGACAATGATGACATAAACAGATGTGAAATGTGAACTAACAAATGTGGTTATGTAGGTAAGAAATAATAAAAAGTAATCTGTTTTCAAGGATAAACAAACAAAAAATAATATTCCAGTTTAGTTTTCTTCAATTTATAAGTCAACAATGGATGTGCATACGATTTCGTATTCTCCAAAAACCAACGAAGCCGTCAAATGGTATGTTTACTATTTTCTTTCAATATTAGCATGATCAGTCTATATAATGTTCCCACTGCTGGGAGACACGGTCCCAGTGCGGGTTGGTGGATGTCACGTCATCATGTCTCCGAATTTTTGGTTCTAGGACATGCCACTTTCCTCACAATGTTTTCCTTTACCGTTTTGATAGCAGTGGTGATGAAATATTTTTAACCGTGGGATGTCGCGGCAGTTGCGGCCACCACTGCTCTCAACCCAACATTGCTTTCAATATTAGTACTTATAAATATTATTATTTTAAATTCTTTCAATATAACAAGTAAGTAAAATCAATGTGGTTTTGTTATACAGGTGGAAAGAAGTTGGAAAGTGAGATGGATGCAAGAAAAAAACGGAGCACCATAAATATGCAACATACCAGGCATTGCGTGAGTTACGAATCCAAAGGGAGACAATATTAATAGAAAGAGAAAACAATATGTTGCAATATGAAAAAGAAGTTCACAAATTACAAATAGAAAAACTAAAATTAGAAGTTGATAATTTAAAAAATATTAATTTTAATGAATTAAACTCATAATTAATATTATTTATTGTTTTATTTACATCTACGTACATAAGCATAATCAGCCTATACCTAATGTTCCCACTGCTGGGACACAGGCCTCCTCTCTGTGAGAGGGAGTGGGCCGTAATCCACCACGTGGCCCCAGTGCGGGTTGGTATATGTCACATGATAATAATATACTATGTATTATATACTAGAGGGGCTCGTGGCTAATTTATAGCAGCCGCACGGGTCGATCGATCAGGTTAAGTGACCATCTTTACATACCGGGACCCCTCCGTGCCTCAGAAAGCACGTTAAGCCGTTGGTCCCGGCTGTCATTCGTCGTTACGGGTCGTCAGAACTCTGAAAATCTGACAAGAGCAGTCTTACCAAGGGGTATTGTATTACCTAGTAACTGGGTTCTGGAAATGTGGAGGTCAGATAGGCAGTCGCTCCATATACTGGTACTCAGCTGCATCCGGTTAGACTGGAAGCCGACCCCAACATTGTTGAAAAAAGGCAGGCAGATGATGTACATAATATTATAAACTAAACTTATGATAACTTAATAAATATAATATATACCTACACCTAGGTAGGTACGGTATTCACTTTTTACTAAAAATGGCGTGTTAGAAATATTCTCCTGAAAAGGAGTCCTTCACTGTTAGAAGCAACCATAGAAATATAAAATTCTTATATCGGAAGCAACACGCTATGCGTTGGTTAAAATACCTCTCCAGCTACCTACTTTACGTAAGGGTCCGTCTAAGTGAACGCATAGCGTAGCAAATCACTCAAGTATTGTTTATGAATCGGATTTACCGGCCCTATGCGTTGGTGCGTACTGTGAGACCTCATAGCATCATTCTTGAATACCGGTGTTAAATACCTACATAAAGGAGCCTTACTTAGTGGAATTTAAAACAACGTTGAGCTAATTAATATTATAATAAATAACATCTAAGAAATGAGTTTCTCTTGTCATCGTTTTGCAGAAAGATCAGTTAAACCGCGAATAGTTAAAAAAGATGCCTTTAATCATGTAATTCTTTTCATTCATCGCGCACGCGAAAATGCAGTCACAATTTTGCTTAAAAATATGTTTTGTATAACTATAATGTTTATTAATAATCTGAAACACTATCTATCTTACATAAATGTAGGCAACACTAATCAGATAACGGAGGGTAAAACAAAATGGTATCAGATAATAACGAACCTAGAAAAATCACACTTTCTATTATTAATGTCTACTTTTGAATAATCTCAGCTTTCTGTGTTTGAACCCATACATAGTGTTGGTTGTATAAATAAGTGCTGAGCGTCGGGCGTTGAACGCCGCCGCCGCGCCGACTCGACGCTTCTGAGCGTTGAAGACTGGAGCGTTAGCGTATTTTACCAAACAAGTCTGTTTCTTGCAAGTTTTGTGAAAAGGTCTATAAAAGTAATGCTGCCAAAATGCTTCTACATCTTAAGTATTACCTACTTGCTTAAAAAGCCCAGAAACAATAAAAAACAGTATGAAAACTATAAGTACAAGATGACTCGTCCAAAACAAAAGACCACGTAGTGCCAGAGAGAACTGAAGATACTCGTATGAGCGCCTCATCGTCTGCTAACAGTAACACTCATTCTCATTTTAAGGACTCCGATGTGATAATGATCTCACAACAACACAATTTGCGAAAGCTATCTTTGTATCAGGGACGCCATTATCGATGATGGAACGTCCATTATGGATACAAGTTTTCGTAAAATTGCAAACAAAGTAGACCATTCACAGACATTGTTGGGCTAAATGTGAAAGTTAAAACAAAAAAAAAGCTATTTTCACAAAGTATACCTTTTTCTCTATTTATTTCTGTTTTTTTTACTGTTATTCTTTTTAACTAATACATATTGAAAACAGTATTTTTAGAACACTCGTATAACAGCGCAGGGAATGGCCCTACAGATTTGGTATCATAGTAAAAAGAGAGAAGAGAATAACATGCTCTAACGGAATATAGCTTTTTTTAAATTGGACAGCACTTTCATTATATTTAGCCCAAAATTAATGATCTCCTTTCAAAATGCCTTCAGGTAAAACTCTTTTAACTAAATACTTTAAAAAAGTATAAAGAGAGTTGCGTCTAGAGTTAGATGAGGAATTAAACGCTTGCAATTAATTACTGGTGTCTTCAGAGCGACGCGACGGCTGGAGTTACCTGAGAAATGAAGGAATAATAAACTTTATAATATCAGAACCTCAACCTGCATACATAAAGAGCTTGAATACTGAAACTAATCCTCACACGAGTGAATACCTAAGCCAAGAAATTGAAAAAGTAATGAGAGTGTATGAGGAAAATAAGTTTCTTGGCAAAAAGCAATTGGATTACTTAATAAGTTAAATATCCACATATTGTTCGTCTCGGTTGCCTTAAACTTGATATGCCAAGATTGCTTAAAGAGAAGACATTATTGAGGCCTTAAGTCTAATAAAAAAACTGTTAAAAAGAGACAACGACTGACGCTGACGCTATTGACAAAATTGAGTCAAACCCAGGATTCTGTACAATTGGCTATCTTGTTTCTTTGTAAACTTTCTAACGAGATAACGTAACTTCCCCATCTAGATGGTAAACATTAAAACTGCCTTGTGTTAGAAAATTTATAAAGAAACAAGATAGAGTGTCAGTTAGTGAATATATGATGATTGCAAGGGCTATTAAAAATCTAATTTTAAATGACGATTTCTGGACAAAGACAGACGAATGTATAAGTATTCTAAAACCTGTTACTGATAGCATATTTAACTTGGAGGGAGATCATTTCCATATCCGCCAAATATGCATTATATTTAAAATGTACTAGCTAAAATTCGTTTCGCATCGCCTGATATATCAATGATGAACGAAGAAGACAATTCATTAGACCAATTCATTTGGCAGAATATACTGGCTGGAACCTAGAGCTCAGGGTATTGAACATAGGCGGAACGCGTGAGGGAGAGGCAGCCTCACGCCCTCAGTCGCCGCAGGAGACGCCCTGGGCGGCGGGAATCGCGGGGCGATTTCCGGCCACCGTAGGCGCGGGCCTGCGGACGGTGAGCAGCGGGTAGCTCGCCGTCCGGTAAGGACCAGGCCCGAGTCGACGGCGCGTTGTGTTCCACGCGCGCCTTAAAGAGATGTCAGCAAGTGACGGGGTCCAATAGGGCCGACGCCGCTGGGGTCGCGGATTGTCCGAAGGGGTTACCGCGGCCCTGGCATAGGCAACTGAAGGAACACGGGTGGGTTTTAGTCAGTAAAAGTCTGACACGCCCTTCCGCTCCACCCAGAGCGGGAGAAGTTATTTGATGATTTCCCACCCTCAAAAAAAAAAAAAAAAAAAAGTATTGAACATACTCAAGAGGAAGAACTTCAGGCTATGGAGTTCATCCAAGATGTAGGTCAGTAATTAAGTTTATATAATGAATGTAATGGCCGAACTGGCGTGTTACAAAGCTAAAGAAAACTTTTGGGCGAGACAATTTACATGGAAC
The DNA here is from genome assembly GCA_905163495.3 of Cosmia trapezina. Lineage (NCBI taxonomy): Eukaryota > Metazoa > Arthropoda > Insecta > Lepidoptera > Noctuidae > Cosmia > Cosmia trapezina. Next base: position 17,452,264 of record LR991022.1, on the reverse strand, counting down.
TCAGTGCGTAGCATTGAGCCCATTGTGTGGTGGAAAGGAATTTGTAGATCGACTAAGCTGAGCAAAGTAGCGATACGTATCCTGTCAGCTCCATGTACGTCAGCAGCAACCAAGCGTTTCTTCAGTATTCAAGGAAGTATACTTAACTAATCACAAAATAAATCGATTTGCAACGAAAAGAGCTGCAAAAATTTCATATATTTGCTATAACTGGAATCTTAAACAAACTTAATAATGAGAACATTTAATTAGATGAAGAAAATGAAGACGAAAATATAATAGACAGTTTCATAGACCAACTTAATGAGATCAATCAATTAAACGAAGAAAATGTTTAGTTTTACAGACCAGATAATATCGGACGACGACCACTAATCTTCAGCTTCAATCGCGGGAAGCGAGAAAACCTAGGTATACATTTTGTCGTCTGTAACACTAACAATGTAGAATCCGATAGTGATTCACTGTTACGTAATTTGATTTTGATTAGCGTCAGGAAAAGGTCTTGTCTTGCTTTATTTTATTTCACTTAATTATAATTTATTAAAAAGCGTTAATTATGTAATGAAAAATAAATGTCATGGATGTTTAAACTTGTTTTTTTTTCAACTTGGACTTTTGCACAAAGGGACACTTGCGCGAAAAGACATTTTGATGACTGGACTTTTGCGCGGATGGAAAAAAAGGGGACGACAACGACGAGGGACAACAATGGAAAGTCGCCTGACGAAAACAAAGTCCTCGTTTTCGTCTGCAACATTAGAAAGTCGCCTGACAAAAACCGCCCGTCCAGTCCGACGACGTCCAAGACGAGGGATGAAAACAAAGGTGACTTTTTATTTATGCAGACGAAAACTAGGCCTTTGTTTTCGACAGGCGACTTTCTATTGTTAAACAAAGGACCTACGGACCTTTGTTTCGTACCTTGTCGTTTTCGTTTTCGTTCTTTTTTTTCGCGCAACAGTCCTTTCGCACAAGTGTCTTTCGTGCAAATGTCCATGGGCGCAAAAGTCCATTCGCGCAAAAGTAAAGTCGTGGAAATGTGTATTCGCGGAAATGTGTTTTCGCGCAAGTGGGTACCCGCAAGTGTCTTTCGCCCAAATGTCTTTCGCGCAAGTGACCTGCTATTATTATCCGTTTATTGTACGAGTACAAGTAAACATGATTTTTATAAAAAAAAAATTACACCCGAAGTTTAGGTGGAAATCGAGTTTAAACCCAATTACACTCAAAACAACTGGCTTAAACCCACCTGGGTTAAAACCCGGGTGGGAAGAACGCCCATCGGTGCTGCATTACATGAGTAAATTAAGTCGCGTACTCGTTATAAAATGTCACGTACCTCTTCCTTAAGTTTCTCATTCTTCTCTTCTTCTTGAAATAACTCTTTAGAAACATGTGCTTTTTGTTCGCGCAACGCGATCAACTCCGCTCGCATAGCTCGCTCCGCTTCACACATCAGCGCTCGTATAGTATCGGCTTCGTTTTCTAGCAATTCCAACTTACGTCGTGCTTGTTCTTCTTTAAACTAAAGGGACATAAACAATAACATAATACGGGGCATTTACAATTGCCTACATTTAATTTGACATATTAGTAAGAATTTATTTTATCACCAGCAGTGCGAGTGGCACTATCTAATTTTTTCTAGTTCTTCACTGGTTTCTCTCGCATGAAAATTCCCACAGGAAATGTGCATTTTTCTGGCACAAAAAGTAACATAAGTCACTTAATTTTCGAGACGGGGCAGCAATGGTAGTACTTTAACCGTTGTAGTTACAGAAAAAAGGTCTTAGTAGACTGTACTTATTTTTTGAGTAATTTTGAAGCCTATTCTGTAGTATATCCATCAGAAAAAAGTAAATTGGAGTCACATTTCCTGCGAAATGTATGGGAAAAGTTTTTTGCGGTTACTGGCTTTTCCCCCTTCTTCTTTTTTTTTCCTTTTTTTTCCTATCTGACGTTTTGGACTAAGCCGATAGCCGACCTAACTATAGTAATTTGATACATTTTCCACGTCGAATCGGTCTGTCTAATCGGCGTATCTGTACCTATGGCTTATCCCCATGATAATGCAAAAATTGAGACCGATGTATCTACAGTTTACAAAAAAAAAGAAGAAAAATAGCTTGCCCTGTAAAATGTGCTTCTAATCAGTTATGTCACTTAGTTAGATTAGCGACGTGTATAGCACGAATAATTACCTCATGGGTGCTTATCGAACCACTAAATAAACAGTGTGTCAACGATGAATGTTAATGTATAGTCACCTTAAGGTCTCGATCGTACTGCAAAGCCTTGCACTGCTCCTGTGCCAGGGACGCTTCGCCCTTCGCCGCCTCCTCACTCAAGCGCAGCCTGGTGCTCGCTAAGCCACACACCTGCGTCTCCAGTTTCGTTAGATTTCCTCGCTCCTTCTCCACAGCTTCTCCCTTGATTTTCAGGCCTTTAGCTAAAGTGTTACAAGTGGACTTAAAATCGTTCCGTTCTGCTATTAATTTATTCATCTGAAAATATTACAAAATGATTGAGTGAGCTGTTTAAAAAAGAAAATATTTGTATTTTGTCAATTTAGTATAGTAATAAAAGTATATTAATAGATAATAATAGGGGTTAAAGTATGAAATTGCCGTTTTATTGTATTAGGTACTTCGAATTGACAGAGAACCTTCATGGTTTGAGATTTTTGAGTGAAACTTTTTTCACATGGTACACACGGCTACACATCGAGCTATACATTTCCAGTTTACACTGAACTCTCATTGTAAGGAAATCCTATACAATGCGAGATCAGCTTATACTGGAAATGTATAGCTTGATCTGTAGCCATGCGTACCTATGAAGTTCTTCTTTTAAAAATGTGCAACATTCGATTATCGACTTTCAGTTGTTTTTTTATTCAGCTTAGACAAGAAAGATGGATACTTCGAAAATTCGAGTTATTTTTGAATACGAGTTCCGACGCGGAAGTAACGCGGCAGAAACAGCTCGCAATATCTATGCTGCGTTTGGAGGGGGTTCTGCTAATGAACGCACCGTGCGATTTTGGTTTAAACGCTTTCGTGATGGAAACTTTGATTTGTAGAACGAACCACGTTGGAAGATAGCCCCCACAGATGAATAACTATAAATTGAAAGAGATGGTGGAAATTCTACAGGAACTGCAAGGACAATTTTTTACGTGATAAAAAGTTTTCTTCTCAGGAGGCAGTACCAAAATGCTTTCTCACAGTTTGTCGGATGGATCTAGATCACGAGAGTTCTATCGCAAAGGCATAAATGACTTTCCTATTAGGTGGCAGTAATGTATAGATAATAATGGTAATTATTTTGATAAAATGAATATGTTAAATTAAAAAAAAAACGAATTTCAATTTTTCGGTACAAATCGGCAATTTCATACTTTAACCCCTAATATAATGCTCAAACTTGTTTTTTAATATCATCTTCCTTTTCTTCCGCTAGTGCGAGTCGCTTCTGGTAGCCTACTTCGAGGTCCTTCCACGCAGCCTCGGCGCGTTCCAGAAGCTCGACTCGCTCAGCTTCCCGCCGCGCCAGCTGAGAGACGCGGGTGCGCAGCTCGCTTGTCTTTTTATCTACTGCAGCTAGGTTTTCCGCGCAATGAGTATTCATACAACATGCCTATGAAGTCACAAAACTGAAATTAATGCTTTTTTGGGCATACCCCTAATAACGATGTACCTATTTGTCTAAAAGGTCTGATAGAGCAGTCATATAGAGGAGCTCGTAGCTAAGTCATAACAGCGGCACGAGTCGATCCATCAGTCAAGCTACGCTTGCCGGGGTTGGTCCGTGGGTGGGTGACCGTCTTTACATACCGAGACTCCTCCGTGCCTCGGAAAGCACGTTAAGACGTTGGTCCCGGGTGTCATTCGTGGATCTTTGACAGTCGTTACGGGTCGTCAGAAGCCCGAAAGTCTGACAACCAGTCTTACCTAGGGGTATCGTATTACCCAGTTACTGGGTTGTAAAGGTCAGATAGGCAGGCGCTCCATGTAAAATACTGGTATTCAGCTGCATCCGGTTAGACTGGAAACCGACCCCAACATAGTCGGGAAAAGGCTAGGCAGATCGAGAGCAGTCATATTTTTAAAGGTTATTTGCAATATCATTTCGGATGTAAATACCTGGGTCCACACCGGACATGATATTTAGGAATGCCAAGGACCAGACTAACACAGACAGACAGACTAAGGGCGGTTTTGCGGGGCATAGTTCTTAGCTTAAGGTTTTGTTTCTAAAATGTTATAATAAAATAAATAAATAATAATAAAACGGTAATGGGTAACGCTACTCATTATAAACGTACTGCATTAATTTTATCCAGGGTTTCCTTTTCTGCTCGTTTTGGCGCTTCTTTTTTCACGGGTTGGCAACAACCATGTCGTGGTCCTTTATTTTCAAGTAACATAATTAATTTCGATTCCATCGGTAATTTAACAATGGGGCCGCTTGTGTGCGATCCGAAGCTTCCATCGGCTGAAAGATTAGGGACGAAAACTTTCCATGCGGTGGGGTGTCGATGAATATTTGTTGTACTATTTGGCTTAGGCACACACTTGGCAGCACAGGAGATTTCTTTGTTCTTAAGTTCTACAAATCTAAAACATAAATATTAACAATAACCTCAACGGAGTACCTTTAATAATAATAAAACGTTTATTTAGTTAGACCAACAAACGATCATACACACAAAAATTACAAAATTAAAGAAAATAAAATTTAAAAACCCACATAAACATACGAGTATTAGCGACTACGATCGATTGCTCAGTCAATCAATCTGCCTAGCCTTTTCCCAACTATGTTGGGGTCGGCTTCCAGTCTAACCGGATGCAGCTGAATACCAGTATTTTACATGGAGCGACTGCCTATCTGACCTCCACAACCCAGTAACTGGGTAATACGATACCCCTTGGTAAGACTGGTTGTCAGACTTTCGGGCTTCTGACGACCCGTAACGACTGTCAAAGATCCACGAATAACAGCCGGGACCAACGGCTTAACGTGCTTTCCGAGGCACGGAGGAATCTCGATATGTAAAGATGGTCACCCATCCACTGACCAACCCCGGCAAGCGTAGCTTAACCTGATGGATCGACCCGTGCGGCTGTTATTACTTAGCCACGAGCTCCTCGATCGCTCAGTTTATCGATTGCTCAGTATACAAATAAATACAAATAGTTTATTTTCTGTAATCGCGCGTTGCAGGGATGTGCATCGTTTGGGCACGCCCCAATTGCGGCGATAAGTCCTCTCTTTGAGGAGTGGTTGGAGAGGCGCCACGGCGTCCTCACCTTCCACCTGACGCAGGTCTTCACCGGACACAGTTGTTTCGGGAGGATCCTGTTCCAGATAAGGCGGGAGGAAACGCCCGGGTGTCACCATTGTGTGGATCGCGCGGAGGACATGATGGAACATACAGTGGAGGTCTAACCGGCTTGGGCAGAGCACCGCCATGTCCTCCCGGAGGCGATCGGTGGCGGCGATCTCTCGCGTCCAAACCTGGTCCAGGCCATGGTACGGAGCGAGAGTGCATGGGAAGCCATCACCTCCTTCTGCGAAGCAGTAATGCTTGCTAAGGAGAAGGCGGATCGCGTGAGGGAGAGGCAACCTTTGCGCCCTCACGCCCCTAGTCGTAGGAGACGCCCTGGGCGTTGGGAATTGATAGCCGATTCTCGGCCACCGTAGACGCGGGCTTGCGGACGGTGAGCAACGGTTAGCTCGCCGTCCGGTAAGGACCAGGCCCGGGTCGACGGCGCGTTATGTTCCACGCGTGCTCCAAAGAGATGTCGATGGTCGATGTCTGCCAGGTTTGTGGGTTTTTTGAAAGCGATACCGTGGCCCTAGCACAGGGAACTGAAGGAACACGGGTGGGTTTTAGTCAGGAAAAGTCTGACACGCCATCCTGCTGTGCCTAGAGCGGGAGAAGTCATTGATGATTTCCCATCCAAAAAAAAAAAGGGAAGTGCATCGTTTTCGCATTGTAGAGTAGAAACAGTCCACTTGTGACTCGGCGAACATCCCTGATGTGCTGCAGAATCGGGGTAGCCCCCATCAACACCCTGAATGCATATTGCACACGCAAGGAGTTGTACAGTCCGCGTGTATATGAGACCCACAGCCTACTCGTATAGAAAGATGTACAATATGCACTGAACAATGTTGTTTTCACTTCAGTGCACAGTGGTACAACGAGCAAATTTGCGGGCCATCATATTCACCCTTACAGACAATGCCCTGCATCCTCCTTCAGATCAGAGGACATCATAATTAAGTCCAAGATATTTAAAATTTTCCACCCTCTTCAGTGGGGTTCCACATAATTATATAGCAAGTATCGTAGTCGGACATTTTACTTTGGCATGCATTCACTTTTTTGGCATTTTAAATCAACCCATGGCTGTGAGCGCAGTTTTCATAGATGCCCAAAAGTTTAGAACGGCCACATACAGAAGCACTCAGCAGCACCATGTCGTCCGCGTAACTGATATTATTGAGACATACATCATCAATATGGTAGCCAACATGGATGCTGCTGAGCTCCTCTATCAACGCGTTGAAGTAAAGGCTGAAGAGTTTGGGTGAAGTTAGTCCCGCCTGCCTCACCCCACTTCCAACATGTACGGCTCGGAACATGCACTCGACTATCGCACGACATTAACTTGGTTATGATACCAAAATTTAAAGATACTGCTGAGATATGTTGGCAGGGGTATATCTTTCAGTTTCTGCCACAGGATATCGGAATTGACCAGGTCAAATGCCTTCGATAAGTCGAGAAAACATGCATAAATGGGCGTTCGTGTTTCTGTGTAGTGTGTAGTACTTGATAATTTGCTTCACGCACAAGATGGCTGTGTCTGTACAAAGTCTTGGCCTGGGACCGAACTATAGTGAGTAATCTGTGAGACAGTTAAAATTACCTATTTAGGTAGGTATGCACTATACATTGGTAAGTACTACAAACCCAGAATCACTTTCAAAGAGCATTATCATTACAATTAAAGCAATTGCAGGTGTCATCGAGGTGTTTTAAAAAGAAAGATGGCTGACCTATAAAGACTATCTGCGTTGTGGTGACCAAGCCGTTGCCAGGCGAGCAGCGCACAGATCAGGTGCTGTTGCTCCGGTTGCTCTTCGCTGACCGAGCTGAGGTCGCGCTCCTCAGAGTCCAGACGTTGCTGCGCCGCCCTAATAGAACCCTGCATACAAGCAATCGATTAAATAAGATAAAACATCAAACTTTATGATGATAATGCAGATTACAATATTTAATTAATACCTACAAGTTTTCTACAGCTCCTAATGACTCCATGTTTTTTTTATAAGGGTATTGGCTTCTTCCTGGACGGTGCGCACTGAACCCCTTTTTTTTTTTTTTTTTTTGTGGATGGGAAATCATCAAATAACTTCTCCCGCTCTGGGTGGAGCGGAAGGGCGTGTCAGAATTTTACTGACTAAAACCCACCCGTTTTCCTTCAGTTGCCTATGCCAGGGCCACGGTATCTTGTTTAAACTACCCGCGACCCCAGCGGCATCGGCCCTATTGGACCCCATCTTTTGCTGACATCTCTTTGAGGCGCGCGTGGAACACAACGCGCCGTCGACTCGGGCCTGGTCCTTACCGGACGGCGAGCTACCCGCTACTCACCGTCCGCAAGCCCGCGCCTACGGTGGCCGGAAATCGCCTCGCGATTCCCGCCGCCCAGGGCGTCTCCTGCGGCGACTGAGGGCGTGAGGCTGCCTCTCCCTCACGCGGCGCACTGAACCCCTGGAGGTATTCTTTAGTTTGACAATTAAAAGGTCAAGAGCTCAATGAAATACAAAAGTAGGTAGTAATAGATCACTCACAAGAGAGAGAGAGAGATAGCTCACTCTTAATTTCATGAATTTAAGAGTGTAATCTAGAATATACAAACTATATTTCTCACGTACTAAAATCGATCGACTCATTTTTCTCGTCTAACCCCCAACCCTAAGTTACCTTCAGGTCCAAACAGGATTTCATTTCAAGTGCCTTCGAAACGTTCCAAATTATGAGACTGGTCATGGAAGATGATTTATCCAATGAAATTGGTTCCTTTTCTAGGATTGGTTCCTTTCCTGGGATTGGTTCTGGCAATATTTCTTTGTGCCTGGGAATCATCTACAAATAAGTATATAAGTCACCTCTCTAATAATAAAAAAAAACGGTCAGGAGCGAGTCGGACTCGCGCACCGAGGGTTCCGTGCCGAATTCTGAAAAAGTGTGCTATTTAGAGAAATCGTTTTATTTTTCCTGTAATCTTTACGTAAACTTCTATCACATAGAATAAATTCAGATTTTTATCTTTGCAAACTTCGGAGATAAAGGTATTTTTTTTTTACATTTTTCATCAGAAGTCGAAAACTATACGGACTAAAAAAAATGTTTGAGAATGTGCACACAGCGTTCTTTCATATGATACCCCACATGCCCTAGAAGCCCCACTTTGAATTTTTAAGACCCCCTTTACAAAAAAAAAACATAAATATTTTTACTTCTTTCTTATTTGCAAAATAGTTGAGTAAACGTCATCTAAAACTGTTCTAAATTTCAAGTTGATAGCATTAGTAGTTCTTGAGATATCCAGCTGTGACAGACAGACAGACAGACAGACAGACAGACAGACAGACAGACAGACGGACAGACAGACAGACAGACAGACTGAGTCACACCATAAGGGTTCTTTTTTTACCATTTTGGTACGGAATCCTAAAAACAGGCAACTTGCTCATTTCAGTTTCTTACATCACGCTTCTTCTCGCATGCGAGAACATACTTTAGTCTATTTCGTCATTTCTTAACTTTTCAACGTTGAAAAGTAAGTAAAATTGAACCAACCTTAGGGCACAATATTATAATGTAGAACAGATACTCTGAGTACTACAATTGCCAGCTTACTAAAAGTTTTGTAACTCAGTAACCGTAAATAGAAAGACGTCAACTGCTAGACATAGGCCTCGACCAAGCGTCGTCGCCACATCGACCGTTATGCTTGTCGCTTCCATCGGATTCTCGCCGCCTCCGCCAACTTATCGGTCCACCGTGTGGGAGACCTACACACAAGGTGGGTATTGATTCATCAAAAGGTGAATGTATACATTCGGCAGAAGAATTGTACATACCTATAAGCAGGCAAATGAAAATGGTTTATCACAAAATCAGATTCAGTTGCCTTTTGCCTCCATACTAATTACTCGTCTGGATATACATACTTGCATAAATGGTTAACACTTTAGTAAAACAGACATCGTTTAGCTAGAAAAGAAATATTTTGTCTCACCCTCTTTACTTTCATGATTCTGCGCGGCGCAAGTCGCATATGGTTTACCTTGTGTATTTCGCATAATATTTCGTTCAATATGCTCTTGGAAACCCGACGAGCATCAAAATTTCGTCGTTTCTTAAAATATTTGATACCCTACTATTAATAATATACCAATTTTGCATTTCCTCAATTTGGGAGTATATGAATTTTTTTATAATATTATTTTTTGTTACTATACTAGTAGTTTACTTAGTTCTTTCTATGTATAATTGAGCTGAAGAGCTCTACAGAGTCAATTCTATACAGAAATAAGTAAATCGTTGCATTACCTTCTTTAAAGCTAAATAGGATAGGTAGTGCAAAATAAAAGTTATATAGTACTAGCTGCGCCCCGCGGTGTTACCCGAGTAGACCGGGAAAAAAAGTAGCCTATGTGTTAATCCAGGGTATAAGCTATCCACATACCGAATTTCATCCAAATCGGTTTAGCCGTTTGAGCGTGAAGAAGTAACAAACTTAAACACACACTCACAAACTTTCGCCTTAATATTAGTGTGATCTCTAAAAAACTACTTTCACTACCTATGCGAAAAGTATCAAAACCAGCCCAAGGGGGACAAGACTTTCTTATACGTATGCTTCACTGTTGGGCCAGTCCTTCCGATAATTTACCCTTTCTCCATTTTTCAATCACTGCTCAACTTTGTTGTTGGGTTAGGTACTCTATCATTAGGTACCCACCCATACATAAATCAATGCATAAAACATACCAGTTCAGGTTCGATTTTATTGTCAGCATAGACTCTACTATCTCTATATTCTTGATTATAATATATAAGCTTTTGGTTAGTTCCCATTGCAAATTAAACTGACTTTTGATGTTATATGATTTACTGTATTTACATTTGTTTCAGATCAGAGTGTAATTATTTATATGAAAATGCTCACGTTACGGAAAATATCATTTTAAATTTTACACATATTTTATTTCAAAATTCACTTGACAATGTGATTGACAATGACAGAATAAGAATTCTCTTTTGATCTTCTTACTCATTGTTCTTACTCGTCTACTTGCTTCACCACTACGTTCACCTTCATCACTCATATCAAAGACAATAATATTTTTTTATGTGTACATCTTGAACTTTATGTTCAAGATTTGAGAGTTCATTTTGATTAGCATCAAAAATTGACGACTACTCGGTTCTTTTGATGAGTACAGTACAAATCTGACGACTATTGGGACAAATCGTCTTTTTTTACATTTGCATAAATAAGTATTTAGTATCACTCAAAATTATAGAAACAAACAACTTATTAAAGCTACGGTTTCCTAGAAGAGCGATGGCCGCCACAAACAGCCACAGTGATGGCAGACATGAAAATAATTATAAAAATTTAAAGCGAGTGTGCTGCCAACTAGTGCCACCATTGAGAAAAAATCATAAGTGTGGAGCTATGGAACATTTTGAGACCTTACCTGGACCAACCTCATCTGACTAAAAATGTAAGCATAGGAAACAAAATGTTCCATATCTCCAGACTTATGATTTTTTCTCAATGGTGGCGCTAGCTGGCAGCACTTCTCGCCTTAAATCTTTAGATTTACCTTATCGCGTCCAAAGATAGTTGCATTTCTAATTCGTTTTAACACCTCTGACACACAATGACGTAGTGGCTACACTTTGGTTGTCATGGAAACGCTGTTTAATTAAGTGTGAGCTCACACTTCTCAGTATGGACACTTGTTCTTGTGACTAATTACGGCGAGGGCCAATCTAGCGATTTAAATCTTTGGGCAGCGGGGACGGGTGTCAATTACTGATGAAACTGACGGATTTTCATAGCGGCGAGCGTTTTAATGTGACGGAACCGCTTTCGTAGGAAACCAAAGTTTTAGATTATCGGATTTTTCTATTTATAAAGCAAAAAGATGCATGACGTTGCATATGTAATGCAAAAAGTTTTATTCTAAATTAAATACTTTTCATACAACAGGTCTATAAAATCAGTGAATTTCAAAACCTGACGAGTTTTGGTACTTACGTTTGTCTTAGTACGTACGTACTATCAGGAGTAGGTGAACCTAGGCACGAAAACATCCACCTCAAAATATTAACATAAATGATAACAGTGTAGGTACGTTCCTTTATTTGTTCCTGTTTTGTTTCTTTTTATAGTAAAAATTACATACCAATACGAATTTCATTCATGTAGGTACCGGTGTCATCAAATCCGAAGAAATCAATTTGCACTTTAAAGAAACCAAACGAAATCGGTTTATTAATATGATCTTAGGTGCCTAGTTGCCTACTTTATGTTTGCTGACTACAGGAGCGATATCTTGGCGAGAATTGCCAGGAGCCTACACTTTTTCTCAGTTAAAATGGTTTTCATGTCGTTATAAAAAAACAACTGGTACATTTTTTTTAAAACCGGCCAAGTGCGTGTTGGATCACGAACAATTTTCACGCACAACCTTTGGAACTAATTATAGCATTCTAGTTGAAAAACATGTTCTCCCATACACCTACAGGTATAGGTACCTCACGGTCAATTCTCCAACTGCAAATGTAATCATCATAATCTTAGATATCACATCTCTTCGAATTTTTGATTCTAGGACATCCGGTTTCCTCACGATGTTTTCCTTTACCGTTTTAAGAGCAGTGGTGATATGAAATTATTTACACAAAGTAAAGTGCCTGTACTTGGGTTCGAACCCACGACCTACAACTCTTAAGTCGCGGCTGTTTCTACTGGGCCACCACTGCTACACAATTTGTAATCGCAAAAATATTTTTTTTTTGTGCTAAAACTACAAATTAACGATTTTCGGACTTTTTTCTTTACTTGTGCTGGGGACCTTGCTTCTTGCCAAACATGATTCTAGGTCAATGGGAAGTATGTACCCTTATAGGTTTTGATTTATTTGCGAGTATCAAAATATAATAATAATAAATAATAATAATAATAAGGTATATTGATATTATTATTTATCAATAATAATATCTTTGGACATTTCACACAACGCCATCTAGTCCCAAGCTAAGCAACCTAATGCTTGTGTTATGGTAACGAGATATCTGATAAACTACTTATATACATTTTTTTTTGTAAATACATACATATTATAGATAGAAAAACACATATGTCGCATAAATGGCTGTATTTTTTTATTGCGTTGACTTAGAACCTTAATTTTTTTTAGAGCTCCAAGGGACCGTAGACCTACGTATTTGATATTAATTTCAACTTGATAGCTCTACGCGTTCTTGAGAAAAAGGGTCTTGACAGACAGACAGACGGACAACGAAGTGATCCTATATAGGTAAGGGTTCCGTTTTTCCTTTTGAGGTGCGGAAACCTAAAAAAGACGGAGCTTATACGACCTATTCAGATAAAATATTCCAGAGACCAGAAAATATTGTCACCAATGATAAGTCAGTAGGCACCTACACAAAACGATTATCTCAATAAATTCTCATCGTTACAAAATATCATGCAGGTGATTCACCATTACGTGCATTGGAGCACAATGCACCGTGGCTGAAGATAAAACGAGAAAGAGTGATCGCACCCCGTCGCCGGCGCCGGCGGCGGCGGCGCCCGCGCCTCCTGGCTCCCGCCGCTAACGGTCCTTGCCTTCCAAGTACAGCAGCATTAACTACATACATTGATGCTATATTTAGCACAGTCACCATGCCATGTACAGCATTTACCTGTATCCAGTACTAGTTGCATCTAAAATAGAAAAACTAGACTCCAGCCAAGTCACACGCCTCTGCGATGCTTTTTTAATCATGCGCGGTAAGTATTACAAGCCAATCTAAGTACCTATGAAATTAAATGGCAAAGTGTGAGAAAAACTGGCGGGCGGACCTAAGTTCCGGTTTTGTAGATAGGTAGATGTATATGCATAAATACACCGGTGCTATTGTTCCCAAAATATATAAACGCAGAAGACGAATCGCATCTATGCGCTTATATCTAATTGATTATAGCAAGTTTCTTTTTGTGCTCAAGATTACTCAACAGAAATTAACTATTGTGAAATTACAGCCAAACGGTATAAGGTAAATCAATAATTATATCTAAGTTTTAATTAATGAAGGAATAATTGACGTCAGCATAAATATAAAAATTACACTTGGCTTCCTAATAAACCGCCTAAAAATAAACAAACAAATTAAAAATAAGTATCTAACACTTGCTTGAAATACAATTATTTCATAATGGACATTCACATAGGTAGGTAGTAGGTATACAATTTATATTGCGGAACTGCTTGGGTTGAAATAAGTTTTTGTCTAAATAATTAATTAGACACGTTACCTAGGCACCTACTTACTCGTTACTGAACAAAAACTTTGTAGGTAGATAGTAGTTAGTTAGGTACTTGTCAAGTATAAATTACCTAAATACTAAATCTGAAATATGTATATGAAAGTATTTTCAACCGTATAATTTTTTTCTATTTAATATCTTTGTCAATCCAAAACATAAGTAAGTAGGTACTTAATTACTAAGTGGTTTGTGGTTGAAGATGTGGAAAGGAGAGTAAATGCGGGAAATAAAGTGAATGGTGTCGTAGATGCGATTGTGACCAACTAGTTGATGTCCAAAAAGGCTCGACTGGCTGTTTACAATGATTTGCTGGTGCCTACGCTTATGTATGGAAGTGAATGTTGGTCAAAGAAGCATGAAAGTAGAATAAATGCTGTGGACATGCTTTCCTTGCGAAGCGTGGTGTGAAGTGACTGTGAATGATAGACTGAGGAATAATGTGATAAGGCAATGGTGCGGTTTAAAAGAAGATGTAGTGACAAAAATTTAAAAGAGTAGGTTTGGTCTTGTTGAGAGGATGATTGAAAGGCGACTAACAAAAGGTATTTAGAAGGCCTATGTGAGTGGAAACGCCGAGGACCGTGAGGGGACGCCCTAGGAAGACATAAATAGTGACTTAATTGGTTATGTTCTTCAGAAAGGTCAGGTGCGTAGTACTCGCAACCGGCGAGCGTGTATGACCAGTGGGCTTAGTGCTACTTTTTATACTTACTCGATCGCGTTTACGTTAACGTTGACGTACGTCAATTTGTATGGAATAATTGTGTTTCCCATTACAGTCACCAGACGGCGCTTATTCATTTTCAGTACAAACTGCCGTTTACGTTAACGTGATCGAGTAAGTTAAGGCGAAAGCGCCAGGGTAGCCCGCGAAATTCAAAATTTCTTACGTTTTTTGCAATTTGTAGGTCAGTCTGACACTGACTTGTATGTTGATTAAAATATGATTCGCGGCCGTAACTAATATGGCTTTACACAATTATAATCATTAGAATCAGCAATACAACTCCATAAGTTAGTATTTAGCAGCAATGCTCAATCAATCAATCAATTACATATAATCATTAGAATCAGCAATACAACTCCATAAGTTAGTATTTAGCAGCAATGCTCAATCAATCAATCAATTACATATAATCATTAGAATCAGCAATACAACTCCATAAGTTAGCATTTAGCAGCAATGCTAACTTATGGAGTTGTATTGCTGATTCTAATGATTATAATTCTGTAAAGCCATATTAGCTACGGCCGCGAATCATATTTTAATCAACATCAAGCTCACACTGACCTACAAATTGCAAAAAACGTAAGAAATTTTGAATTTCGTGGGCTACCCTGGCGCATCAACCTTAAGAAACTCGCACTAGGGCTTAGTGCGAAAACGGAAACGAGGCAAAAGGAGTATATAAGGATCGTAGCAGGAGGCGTTCTGTAGTTTCTGCCTACCCCCGTGGGAAGAAGGCGTGAGTTTATGGTGTATGTACCTATGTATGGTGTGTGGTTTTCTAGTAGCTGCACTTACCACTCGAGATCAACCGCCAAACCTAAATCAAAGAAATGACTAATATTCTACAGCCATTAACCAATCAGTTATCTCACTAGAAATTAACAAAAAAGGGAATTTTAATATTAATCAATAACGCGTTATTATGGTGACGCCGGTAATATGTAATCTGTTTCAAAATGAGTGGCACGCGTCACGCTGATACAGAATGCACATACTTATCATTAGTTTTATGAAAACCACAACACTTAATGCGTTTCGACATTATCCTAAATAGGTGCAATAAGTTACTGACTCATGAGAACACATAATTTTTTCATTTTTTCCGGAAATACCTAGATCAAATAGGTATGTGCCTGCGTAATATGAATTTGATTGATTTACTTAATATTAATAGGTATTTGCTCGTAGATACTGCGTAATAACACGTAATACTTAGTTATTTTGTCTATGTTATGTGGAATTGTGGCGTATGTTGTAACAAACATGTTACAGTCAGCGAGCACCGCATTACCAATTGGATTAACTTGACAATCGAGGGCAAAAATTAATCAACATGAAGATCCGTTATTTGAGAATGAACAAGTACCTACCAATACTGGGTCTCGGTTTTTTCCAGTTCGATTGTACGTATCATTACACGGCATGCTGCGGCCGGCGCGCGCTGCGCACCGAAACGCGGACACTCGTTCAGACAAAACAAATTACGAAGGCCTCGATGTAATTCCAACTTGTTTACCTTTATAATATTCATGTCACTGATCAGATTTGCATAAAAAACATAACTAGAAACAAATAAATGGATTTTTTAGACGGGTCACCAATGTTACATCATTAAGTAGGTATGTGGTAAACTTGGTATTTGATGTGATTTCAATTGGTTTTGG
This sequence comes from Cosmia trapezina, assembly GCA_905163495.3. NCBI lineage: Eukaryota > Metazoa > Arthropoda > Insecta > Lepidoptera > Noctuidae > Cosmia > Cosmia trapezina. The sequence goes on along the minus strand of LR991022.1, from coordinate 17,436,206 downwards.
TATGTCTAAGACCATTATCCATCACACACATCCCTATCAGTAAGAGTAGTTGTTTAAAGAAAATGCGAACATCAGTCATGAACTCATGACTCATGGCATTACGCCGTTTAAGAACGCTATGCGGGTGGCTAAGTGAGGCACCATTAGATAAAAATTCCACATCATGAAGATGTAAGCAATGATGATTATGACAAAGACAGTAAAGTCGATGGAAAAGATAATTAAAAAGTACTTAACCTATGAAACCTCACAAAAGTAAATGAACAGCGATTGGCAAAATCGCAAGGCCTCAGTACGTTTGAATCTTTGAATACGTAACCCGTTTATGCGTGAGCCCCGAGCGCGCGCCGCGGTGCGCGGGAGAGTGTTGGTCGCTGGTCGCCATTGGCCGTCATGCGGCGTGTCAATAGAGCCACGTATTGTGTCCGACGCATTGTTACCGGCCGGCCAGATGACCCCACTGCACGCCACAATAACACTTCAATACGCTGATCACATGCCACCGGAACACTGATCTACTCCGTCAATAGCGTCACCGTGTTGTTAAACCGTCTCACAACATTCTGACGATGCGTAGCGTAGACTCTGATGATCAACGTGAGAAGCCTTGAGGCCAGTGACGTAGACACCACGCCTTCCACCGCTAGCTCACGGTTACCTCTTGGAAAAATATATGACTGCAACATCACACGCAATCGAAGCGCGAGAATAATCTTCTCATATTATGGCATAAGTACTTTATAAACATAATTGTGTGTTAAGTTATGCTCACTAACATTTAAACTGTTCGCGAATTGAAAATCTTCCATGTGCTATTGAAAAAACATTTTGTTCATATACTACATACTACCTAGTCTATGTAGCCCTAGTATAAGTAATAGTAGTATTAGTAGTACCTATGCTTATCTGCTTATCATTAACATTCGAATCCTTTGACGCAGCTTTAACTGGACACTAATAATAATGATAAAGTGAATGGTGCTAGACGCAATTGTAACCAACCAGATAATGACCAAAAACGTTCGACTGGCTGTTCACAATGTTGTGCTGGTGTCTGCGCTTATACGTATGGAAGTGAATGTTGGGTGTGGCAAAAGAAGCATGAAAGTAGAATAAATGCTGTGGAAATGCGTTTCTTGCGAAGCATGTGTGGTGTGAAGTGATTATGAATGATAGACTGAGGAATAATGTGATAAGGCAACGGTGCGGTTTAAAAGAAGATGTAGTGACAAAAATTGAAAAGAGTATGCTTAGATGGTTTAGTCATATTGAGAGGATGAATGAAGGTGATTACACAAAAGGTATTTACAAGGCAGATGTGAGTGGAAACGCTGGCAGGGGACGCTATAGGAGGACATATACCTTATTGGTAATGGTCTTCGGAAAAGTCAGGTGCTTAGTACTCGCAACCGGCATGCGTGTATGACCAGATTTAGGAACGTAAACGAGGCAAAAGGAGTATGTAAGGATCGTAGCAGGTGCCGTTCTGTAGTTTCTGCCTACCCCCATGGGAAGAAGGCGTGAGAGAGTTTCTTTCTTTTTTTTCATTATTTCTTACATACCTAACTAAGTATTCTTCTATGTATGTAAATATAAAGAGAAGTCTTGACTGACTGATCAACGCTCAGTCCAAACCCTTGCACCTAGAAAGCTGAAATTTTGCACAGAGGTTCCCTTTACAATGTAAACAAGGAATAAGGAAGGAATCGGTAGTACGTTCCCGTGCGATATTTTCCGATATCCACGCGGGCGAATCCGCTGGCAAAAGCTGGTTAACAATAAAAGTACTTACAAGAAAAATAGTACCTACTTGTACAACCAAAATATTTGTAGAATTTCCCTTTGTATTCTTGCAAAAAAAAATTAAACTTTAATTTAACTTTTTTTAATTTAATAATTTTTTCTTAAACTTAACTTATTATCCTGTTATTTGTTACATTTTATTATTCTCGCAAGATCTGTTTTATTGCATACTAGCTGCTCGCCCCGGCTTCATACGGGTATAGGTACAAATGAAGAAAAGATACCAAATCTTCCCTATAAAGTAGGTACGACCATGTAATGAAATAAAATGACAATTATAAAATTTCACAACGATAACACACTGAGTTCTATAAACTACCATTGCTGGTATTTTTAAAAAACCAGGTAAAATATAAAATTATATAACGTTCTACAACTTTTTTACTACTTTTTTCGAAAAACAACAATTTTTTTTTCGGATGATAAGATACAGAAGTGATACGACAAACATTCGGCATTTAATTTTTATTAGATTATGATTTTCTAACAAAATCTTTGATCAAAAAATTGTTGCCGAAAATCTGTTGTTTATCTTCGAGGTTTTAGGAAGAGTTCACATGAAAAGTTAAGCAGAGGTTAGCCTAAACTTTAGTTTCAGGGTCAATTATACTGTTTATTGTAAATCTAACATTTTGTCCAAATATTAGCTGCATTACACCTGTAGTACACACGGCTACACATCAAGCTATACAAAATCAGTTTACACTGACCTCTCATTGTAAGGAAATCCTATACAATGCGAGATCAGCTTATACTGGAAATGTATAGCTTGATCTGTAGCCGTGCGTACCTACTCATTTCGGGTCTACCGTTGTCTCATTATCTTACATCGTCTACAACATGCGATTGTACAACATTATTACTATTTTTTTTTTTTATTTTATTTTATTTTATTTATTTGGGACAAAAAACAGTTATACAGTACAGCATTTACAAAGTAGTAATTTAACAGTCGAGAATTTACTATCAAACCGTGCTTATACAAATCAATAACCAAACCAACTATTACAATTACGCAACATGATCATCAAGAGGACCTTGATCTCAGTTGCTGTCAGTAGGTACGTCAGTAGGTGAACAATCGATTGCAAAAGTGACCACTACTACTATTGGAGGCATCCAATGGCAGTAGTGGTCGCTTTTGCAATCGATGGTTCAAGGTTTTCTGTGCATCAAGTAAAAATGTATTAACTTTAATAGTTTAATATTTTTAAAGACCATGTTGTTCTTTTTTAATTCCGTCTAGGTTCGCTCTTGTTCGCCTAGCTGTACTATTAAAGCGCGCACGAGGCGAGGGTCGCATGCCATGAATATCTGACACGTACTGGACTGATCACCCAGTCAGTGAACTCAGACTAACTCAGTCAGTTCTGTTTTTTTTTAACTTAGGATGACTACTTCCAGAACTACCTAGGTATCTATTTATTTATTTCAGCATGGAAGACTTACAGCTAAAAAAAACTTAACAACAAAAAGCGAAACAATAGTCAATAGAAAGCCTTCGCGAGTCTTCGCGTTTAGACAATCTTTATATCAGGAATAAATTAAATTATCTGAAATACTGAATTCTAACAAACGCATGTCAATTAAAAATTATTTCTATTGCCTTTTTTGAGCAGATCAAGCCAAGTGAGCAAAATAAATAATTATATGTGGTCACTACTTACTTTACATTAGTTTCACCCTTTCAAAATTAATGTCATATTCTCAGCAAAACAGGACAAATATAGAACAAACAAAGTATCGTAAAATTAAATTTATTTTTGCAATCCATCTTGATGGCCGCGCTGAAGGGAGAGGCTAGAATCTTGCTTGATTAATAAGAAACAGTGAACTTTCAACCGGTAGGGCCAGTGTGGCAAGTAGATACAGACACAGGTTTGTCAAGTTCCGTAGGGCTTTATCATCGAGTCGTGAAATGAAACACAACGAAGGCGATGGCTATAAAACCGGAATAACTAGAACATATTATAAGTTCACTGTTGAGAGCTTTGCTGGCCACTGGGTTCAAGAGAATTCGAAACAGTAGTGCCCTTTAATGTTTCATTAATTACGTAAATCTTGATAAAACAATTTAAATGGTTATTCGAACGTTCGTTCTTTTCCTTTTTCTAGACGAAACCGGACACAATACTAGTCATATCGCACCTTCATTTCGAAACTGTTACTAAACAAAAAAACTCGATTTTACGGGAGAGCAAATTTACGATTTTTGCATGACTATTTACCTCTTAATAAAATAGTAATGAACACTTATGAGATATTTCTGGCATTATTTGTTAAATTATAGCTTTTTACGGTGTATATTTTGTATATTTTGCCGATATAAGTAAGATGGCGTTATTATCTCATTTTCGTGAAAATTTCGTTTAGTAACCGTTTCGAAATGAAGGTACGAATATATAACTTGTTTACCTACATATATAATTATGTAGGTAGGTACTGAGAGTGATAGGAGACAGGACGATAGTGACACTACCTACGAAAATCGGACCCCAAATCAACTCTGAAATACAAGCTAATCTTCTGAAAAATGTCAAGCAAACCTTTAAAAACCTATTAATTTTTTAAAAGGAAAGTTGACGAAGTCACAGATTCTAAGATTCCTTGTCCAGAAAATTGCTGCCACCATGTTTTATTTGTCGGGCGCCGAGCAGCATTCCCAAGATGCTATTAAAAGGATGTGCGTGCCGGCGAAATTACAGACACTTATAGCATTGGGCCATGGGGTTCACAAAGCTGAAAGGCCTCACACTTGCCACCTCTATGTAGCTGCTGTCCATAGGCACGGAAACTGCCTGGTAATCCAGGGAGCGTATATAGAAAAGCTAATTCAGTACGTCCCATCGGGCGGAGACGAATAGAGTTAGCATTTCCAGGCGTTAAACACACGTAAATGCTAGTAAATGCTAATTCAATACGTCACGGAGGGGCTTATCCTAATTCTGTATGTCCTCAGACGGCGACGTTCTCGCATAGGATTTCGAGCGATTTTAACGGGTGTAAAGTGGGGTTTATCCTAATTCTGTTTGTCCTCAGACGGTGACGTTCTCTCGTAGGATTTCGAGTAATTCTGTTTGTTAGCGTGTTACTGAAACTAAGGAAAGGGTTTTGAAGAGTGTAATTTTTAATTACTTACGTTAAAAGATACTGGACAGTGACAAGAGAAAAAAAATATATCGTAGATAATTATTTTATATATCGCTTCTTATTTATTTTATTCCCGTATAAAAAGTTATAGAATAATTATTTATTTATTTATTTAGGATCTCCAGCAAAGGATGTACACAAACACAAGAAATAAGTATTAAATGACAAAAGTATCACGTAGGTGTACTCCTTCACATACAGGAGACCACATCATCAAAACGACGAAATAATCATAGGGCATCGAAAAATTCACCCGCATCGCTGTCGAAAGGATAGGTGCCCAAAAGGCTGGCAGCATTGCCACGTTGTATGGCAATGCTAATTCTTTGGCCAAAAAATAGGCCAGCCCTTTGGTCACGTATAGAGTCGACCAACCAATAAACAAAATAAGTTAAAATAAAAATTAATTTAAAAAATAGAATTAAATTGACAAAGTCATAGTAGAAATTAAAAAATGATAAATGGAAGAATCGTTAACTTTCCGATTTAGTCAATCATTAGCGCTTATGTAAAATAAATGTTTTTTGCACAACGATACAGACCGAGGTTTCTGTGTGAGTAAGTTGTACGGTTTGTTAAATGCACGCTGTGTGTGAAGGGATTAGGTTTATAATTGATTGTGTAGTATGTTCGGATTTATGAAAAGCGGGTGTGCTCGCGACTGCGTATCTATTGCTTTTACTGAACTGCATGTGTAGTAGTTGGCCATTGGTAGGGACAAAGTGAAGTGGAGGCACAGGGTCCGATACATTTTCAACTACTAGGCACATCGCCTTCTTTCTTATATCTATGTGCATGATAGACGAATGAAATGAAATGAAATTGTTTATTCTGTACTTAAATAGGATATCAGAATCACTTTTACACGTCATATTAAAAAAATAAATAAAAATAAGCTACATGAAGTCGAAATTTCCTATCTGACTACCTCAGACTAATATTTAGTATGAGCTGACTACCCTGAGAAGAAATGATGTGAGACAAAACAAGAGAAACGTATCGCATTAGCATTTCTAAGTATATTTTGTGCGTAAAGCACTACAAATCCTACGCCAGTAGGTCACTCGAGCTTGACGAATGGGATGAGGGTTTCTAGTACGTTTCGCTGCCTATTAACCTAGAAACCCTACGCTAGTACGTCACCATCTGTGACGTATTGAATTAGCATTTACTAGCATTTTCGAGAGTTAAACGCGTGGAAATGCTAACTTTATTCGTCTTCGCCTGAGCGGACGTGCTGAATTAGCTTTTCTATATACGCATCCAGGCAGCCCTGGGGTCGCGGGTTTTAAGAAGATACCGCGGCTCTGGCATAGGCAACTGAAGGAACACGGGTGGGTTTTAGTCAACAAAAGTCTGACACGCCCTTCCGCTCCACCCAGAGCGGGAGAAGTTATTTGATGATTTCCCAACCTCAAAAAAAAAAAGAAAAAAAGGCAGCCCTTGGGTCTATATAGATGTCAATTACTACCTGCAAAAAAGACTCCTTTATAAAAATACAAATATTTATTGGCATTCATAAATCCATAATTGATTAAGTAGGTTTATAGCTAAGACATGCATATTTGATACATTTTCAGTAGAACTGAGCATGCCTGCCTTCTTTACATAGTTAGTACCTATAAATTATGTGATATGAAAATCATTTTCCGGAACTACGTGTACGTCAACGCTCATTAAAAGCTTAACGTGACGGGGACGAACTCTGGCGCCGTGAATTCGTAGCGCTTTTAAGTAGGTATTAATACGCACCGACTGCGCGCGCGCAACTCAGTAGGAGGCAGCTTGCGCTCGCTTCGTGTCGTTGCTAATCAGGCGTTTCGCCTAGTTGCCGGCTAACGTGCTTCGTCCGCAACTATTACTGCACTGACAAAAATGACGATATTTACTCCGAATTAACTTTGCGTGACTAGATTATAAACACGAGGACTTTAAGACTTTTTATTTATATTTAAAATATTTTAACTGTTAATTTCAAAATGGTTAGTGGCAATAAAGATCCGTGTGATCTCAAAAAAGTGCCACCGAAAAACCGTGAGAAGAAGACGAACAACTATAAGAGAGCAAATTGGTTTTCGAAAGCATGGTTCGTCTGGATGATGCCCACTTTCTGGAGAGGCTACAAACGGGACCTGTACGACTCGGACCTTACCAAACCAAAAGATAGCCACCTCTCCGACAAACTTGGCGACCGTCTCGAAAAGTAAGTACCTACCAACTGAAAATATTTTAACACCGTTATTTTTTTTTTTTTTTGTGAAATATGATTATTTTTACTACTGATTATTACAAAAGTCCCTGTGAATGTTGACCTTTAGCTCCACAAGGTGATGCGTAAATAAAAAAAAAACCCACAAAATAACTTGTGTGCATATACTCCACCGGCATTTAACAACAAGACTTGTTAATAAAATCCGTGCGGTCACGGCCGCATGTACAATACTACAATGAGTAGATAAACACACTATTATTTGCGTAAGTGATAAACTCCAGGAGCTGACAATTTGTCTTGTATCATAAAAATTGTTCAAATCAAAATACCTACTTAAAACCCTTTATAAAACTGTATGACTGAACGGCACAAAAGTTTACATAAACGTCGAGGGGCCGTCTGCAGTAGTTTCAAATTAACACCTGCGGCACTCATGCACAATAATGGAATCATAAATGTTTTTCAACTTTGTTTTTTATACTGAAGCTATTCTAGAGCAAAAATATTATTAGCTATGCTTGTATCTTCTCATTTTACTGTAAAGATAATTATTTTAAAATCCTTCTTTTTTTCTTATGAAATTTCTTCCAACATGTAAGGAAACTTAAATATATTTTGGTAACTATGGTAGGTAAAAGCCTAGCCTAAAAGTAAATACAAATTCATTAACTCTTTCCACAGCCTGTATGAACGTGTAATCATTTATTATTGTACAAACTTAAACCACTAAATTGATAGGCAGATACTAACACAAATTAAATGACGTTTAAACACCTATGCATGCGTTCACAATAACAAATATGCACTGCGCTCAATACCTTTATACTTCCCAAGTAGGTACGGCACCAGAAGATTCATTTTTTAACTGGTTGATACGAGATTGAAGCGATCCGAACAAAAAAAAAATATCCTAAGAGCTGTTACTTCTGTTCTCAATATGAATAATAATTACATGTATTACCTACAGTTAAAAAAAGTCTTAGCATCCGACCAAATTTAAATGCACTAAGTTTTCCCACGATCTTTTTACATTTTCCGGAATGTAGTTATTTGCCGAAAAAAAATAATAATTACCTACTGACGTTACTCTTTATGACGTTGATGACCAATAGAACAATGGACAAAATTGTACGTAGGTTATAAGTAGGTAGGGTATTATTATAACTACTTATACTTACCTAGTTTTAGAATTATCCCACCGATAAAATAACAATGCAATTAATGAACATCAAACCACAATATAACAAAATATGAAATAATCACTCAAATACTATTACGAATTTATATTTTAAAAAAAATATATATATAACCTAACCTAACAAAACTCACTGTTTAAATACATATTTTATACCTATAGGAAGAGCTTTTCATAGTTTCTTTATTTTTCATAATTTCATTTTTTTTTACCCGATTGCCAAGAAAGGATTATATTTTTCGCGCGTATCTTGTATGTATGTATGTTTGTAAATTTCTTTATTACCTCGTATTTCATCATTTTAAAGGTATAAACCTAGATTTACTTTAGGAACAATACCTAATTACCTATCTTCTTTCTTTGACTCATTTTTATTAAATCACTGGACAGGTTTTAATACCTACAGGTAGGTATTGGCTATCAACCATACAACATTTTTGGAATCTGAATTTTCTTTTAAACCGTTTTCTTCAGTAATTAACAACAAAAATACCTTTTGGCATTATTGGCATTTTCCTTTAACGTAGGAACACGATAAATAATGCCAAAAGGTTTTTTTCAGTCAGGGACTAACTTTTGTATGAAAATAAATTATTGTGTACTTTATACATTCAAACGACACGTAGCCAATAGGACCACTGCACTGCACTGGGGTCCGATTCACCAACAGGAACGATTTTGACATCCGACCTTCGTGCTCCCTGGACGGTTAACGCAGGAACACGTTATAGAATGCCAAAATGGTCCCATAGTAAAAGTTGTTCACAATGATGAGTACAATGACCCCTTAAAATATTGCCACTGTTTACACTTACACCCTGTATTTTGGCTGCTGAGACCAAAACTACAACAATATTGGTATTTATACTGTGGTGTCTTACGACTTCCACACGAACGGAGTTGCGGGCAGAAGCTAGTATTAAATTGATGGAAAGTTTATAGCTGCACGTTTCACGTGTCCATGAAAATATGGAATAATTTTCTCCATGTCGAGATTCGTAATCTTATCCCGAATAGCATGAAATTGAATATTACACACATTTTATACGCATTAAGTTTTTTTTACACTAATTTAAATATGATAAAGACATTTTGTGCCATTTTAGCTTAAGATTACTTCTTTAAGTAGATTATAAAATGTGACTTTATAACCTAACTCAAGTCAACAGGCACCATGTTAATATTAAAATTGGAATTAATTCTATAAACTATTATGTAGGTACTTCATTTAAAATCAAAATAATCTCTAAATACTAATACATATTAAAAAATAATAATAACATTACATATTTATGTACAAAAATACAAAAAACCGGTCAAGAGCGAGTCGGACTCGCGCACGTTGCACGAGGGTTCCGTACCATGTCATTGTTGTTAATGATTTCTGAAAAAGTGTACTATTTAGAGACATAGTTTTATTTTTCCTGTAATCTGATATAAACTTCAGCTATCACATAGAATAAGTAATTTCATATTTTTCTCTATGCAAACTTCGGAGTCTTCCTCAAAAGTCGAAAACTGTACGGCCTAAAAAAAGAAAAAAAAATGTTTGAGAATATGCAAACAGCGTTTCAAAATGTTCCATATCTCCACACTTATATTTTTTTCTCAATGCTGGCGCTAGTTGACAGCACTACTCGCCTTAATGCAATGTGCTTATTGTGCATTAATGTCATTGTTGTGCTTTCATAAACTTAAGTACTATGCTAATATTATAAATTCTAAATTTAAACTCTGTCTGTCTATCCCCAAACATACTTATTGTATTAAGGACCCGATCATAAATTGACACGAATGTCTCATAAAAAATTTAGGCTAAATCAACATCTATCTAACTGTCTATCTATCTATATAAATAAAATAAGAAGTCCTGACTGACTGACTGCCTGATTGACTGACTCATCAACGCCCAGCCCAAACCCTTGGACCTAGAAAGCTGAAATTTTGCACAGAGGTTCCCTTTATAATGTAGACCAGGAATAAGGAAGGAATTCCCGGTACTATGTTCCCGTGGGATATTTTTCGACATCCACGCGGGCAAAGCCGCTGGCAAAAGCTAGATTTAAATAATAATATTTTGATTAATGAACCACCTGATTAAATAATTGACTTACCGGTAGAGACATTTCTATATTTGCAAATAATTTACATAATAACATACTTATTATCATGGTAAGTGTACAAGGCGTAACTTTCACCAAACAAAAGCAGCTGTTCCCTACATTTTGACGAGTTATGCGAAAATAAATGTAGGGAACAGGTGATTTTGTTTTCGCGATTTCAGGTTTGGTCCCATAGTAAAAGTTGTTCATAATGTCAAGTACAATGACACCGTATGAGGTTGTGTATTATTTAAGTTACACGTTGTATAAATCAAATTATAATAATATCTATACAGGGTTACTTGTAATTCGACGGATTCCTTGCAGGACGTCATAGTAGAATTAAAATGCAACAAATTAAGCCACCAAATGTTCTACCGCAAATCAGTTTTTTTTTTTTGTAATTTTTGTTTAAGAAAAATGTAAATTACGAAAAATAAAATGTTTAATTAATGATCTTTGCCAAATTTTTAGGCATTTTTAAACTTTTAATTTCTAACAAAGATCTGTTACGGCATCAGCTATGATAATAACTTAAATTCCAGTAAAGTTGCACTGTAAATAATTTTTTAATTGTATTTTTCATAAAAAAAAACTAAAAATCTAACTAACTCAAAAACTACTGAATTTCGGTAGAACATTTGGTGGCTTAATTTGTTGCATAATAGTTATTATTAGGGTTACCTACTATGACGTCCTGCAAGGAATACGTCGAATTACAAGTAACCCTGCAAGGAATACGTCGAATTACAAGTATAGTATTTCCCTCGACACTCGAATAAAAGTGATACTAAAAATAGCGCGTAGGTACCCATCGCTTTAATGTTGTTCCAGGTGTGCTGAACCGGTTGTACTTAAGGACTTCGACATACATTTCCGCGTTTTCGTTCTCAACTACTATACTCGTATCTTGGCTCTTCACTAAAAGATTCACCTTGTAAAGCAGATACTGCATGCAGTCGTACCTACATAATTAAAAATTTGCATAAGTTAGGCTATTTTATCTAGTCCGTGGGTAATGCAAAGATACCTACATACAATATCTATTTTTAAACGGATTCTAATTGTGCACAGACAAAACAGTGATACACAAATTATTTTTTAACGACGACGCCCATTACCTACCTTTTTCTATGTCAATATCAGATCAAATCATCTATCTTGCTTGGCTTATTAATGATTTTATATTTGCTCGTGCAAGCATTAAGGTCTATCTCGCACTTGACGGATACCAGAGGGGCAATTCTCGTATTTTTAACAACGTTCGTAATCTCATCTCAGTCTCAATCTGTCAAAAATTGTATAGCGTTTACCTACATTTTTGACATTTGATTGACGCTGGCATGAGATTGTGAACGTTTTTAGGTACGAGAATTGGCCATCTGAAGGCCAATTCTCGTACCTAAAAACGTCCAAATTCAAGTCGCAATCTCATGCCAGTGACAATCAAATGTCAAAATTGTAGGTAAACTCTATTCAATTTTTTTACAGATTGAGACTGAGATGATATTGCGAACGACGTTAAAAAACGAGAATTGCCTCTCTGTTCTCATTGAATCAATAAATTACTGTCATCGTCATTCTTGAAAAATTTTATAGCATTCTTTATCTACATTTATCCACAAGTTTTTCTCAGTATCTCTGTTTCTTAGAAAACAAAGGTTACTTAATGTAACACACTTTAACAATTCTCAATATTATAAGTTTCATCAAAAATGTATAAGTACTTAGGTACATAAAACTAAAATGATGACGATAAGATGTGTACGTATGCGACTCGTGCTTCGAAGAATTAATTTATGTATGTACACAGATTGAATGTTATTTATTATTTCTCGTGCTTATTAATGACTACATATACACCTGGCAATATGTACCCATAACTTGGTGGTCTACGTAATATACGTAGATAAAGGCTTCAGAAACTAGGTATCATAAAAGCTTAGCTAAACACAACTTTTATCCCGAGGGGCGCGCTAACTTTCTGCCTGCAGTTCAGACCCAATAATTTGTTAATATTTGGCCAATAAGGTTGTAGATCTGCCTCATCGTAGCTGCATATTACGCTATACTGGAAGTAATTGACTAAAATAGCCACGCATAAAGCGAGGGTCAACTTAAATTGCGAACCGCTTTAGCAATATTCAAATGTTCGTTTTTTCCATGCACATGCCTTCGCATGAGTGTTAAATCTCTCGAGAGATTTACACCGAATTCGCAAACCAGTATCAAAATGCAGTAGGTACCTACTCGGTGCATTCCATCGCAAATTCTTTGGAACTCATTCAGTTATTATCAAACCAGTTAATCACGTGCTGGTTACGGTGCATCGGAATAACAACAACAAAATTATCTCCGCGTGAGATCTTATTGAATGCGTCCCAAATCTTTTGGGGTCATGAATCATATTTATTTGATTATAGTTTCTGTCATACCTACATTACCACTAGTACTTATAGGAATTATCCGTTCAATTTCCACATTTATGCATACCTAATGGCATTCTTCTATGCATCCACTGAGGACACGTCTGCGTTCGCTTCGCATCGTCCTCTATACGATTATGTGTTTACATCGAGCATGCGTTACCCTTCACCTTACCCCACTTGAAGCTACCGCACCGGGTGTTTACTACATTCACTTACCACACGACGACGAGCGAATGCTTTGACAGTGAGACGGAGTCACGGAGTTATGAACACCATTCATACTTCGCAAGAAGCTTGCTTATTAATATACGGTTAATATACTAAGCCTTGGCTGGTTCTAGAAATACGCAGAAGATCATTAAATTTCAATCAAACTATAACCCAAAGCTGGCTGAAATAATTAGCAATTTTTTACACCTGTAAGTAAATTATTATGAGTTAGGTAACTATTGTCCGAGACGTAAGTAATTAATAAAAACAGTTGTACAAATTATTTATTATTGTAATTACGACGAAGTCCTTGCTAACAAATGTGTTACTGTGAACGGTACTAACGCTACTCAACAAAGAAAACATGATACATTGATTACAGCGCAATAAAAAGTTAATTTGGCAACTATTCACACGACTTCCTATGTTTTTATTAGAACTGATCTTTATGTGAGATCAAATTAAATGTCTGTTTAGGGTTCCGTACCTCAAAAGGAAAAAACGGAACCCTTCTAGAATCACTTCGTAGTCCGTCTGTCTGTCTGTCAGTCTGGCAAGACCCTTTTGCTCAGGAACGCGTATCAGGTACTTATCAAGTTGAAACTAATGTCAAATACGTAAATCTATAAAGTCAAGCTTCTAAGTCAGTGCAATATTAAAATACGGCCATTTATGTGACATTTGTTTCTGGGATAAATTCTTTTCAACTACGAAACCCTTCATTGTGCGTGGTCCGACACGCACTTGGTCGGTTTTTGTTCATTGTTTATCTCACGACCATAATATGGTCGTGAGATAAACAATGAACAAAAACCGACCAATATTTTAAATGTTCAGACTGTTTGGCTCTAGCATACTATGAATATCCGACCATTTTCACGTAAAGAAATTTTAAACTAAGTGAGATACAATATATCGCCTAGATGGAAAGAAAGTGAACAAACCTACAGCTTTTTTTTTGAAAAGTGATTTTTGCAAAAAAGGGACATAATGGCTCTGATGTCGAGATTTTACAACATGACTACAGGACTTAAAATAGATACAAGTATTATTATGTACTAGGTAATTATGCAAATGAATTTGTGAAGTCTGTTCTACTTTTCCGCATATATTTATAGATGGTTGGAGTTAGGCAACCCTCAATGCTACATTGCCACCAGAGCGGTTGTAGGTACATACAGCACTTCACAATACTTGGCCAACAAGTCACGTGATTTTGATAACATGCATGACTTTTAAAACCATTTCATTAATACGCTATGGGTTCATAACGTGGAGTAATAGTACCGACAAAAATACTGTATTTGTTGCACAAAAAAGTGTATTCGTGCAATTTCAACCTGATGAATCTTGCAGGCCAATATTTAAAGAACCCTGTTTATTACCGCTACCCTGTTTCTATATATACGAAGTATCTACGCATGTTTGTTAAGAAGCTTAGAGACGTATTTAAATAAATTTACTTTTAAAAAAAAGTAAAAACCGACTTCAATAACCTAAAACGAATAAAAATAACTTTCATAAAAAACTTAACAGCTTCTGAAGTCGGTGCCAAGCTAAGGTGCATAGAAGACTTTGAAGACAGCTATTTCAGAAGCTGTTAAGTTTTTTATGAAAGTTATTTTATCCATTTTAGGTTGTTGAAGTCGGTTTTTACTTTTTTTAAAGGAAATTTATTTTTCCATTTTTAGTTGAATATACAATTAGGTACATACATACTTAAGCCCAAGACGAACGAAAAGATGAATCATCAAAAATCCGCTTAGAAATGGCGGAGATACAGTATATATTTCTGCATATAACTTCGTTCATAAGAATAATTACCTAATATATTAGATTTTAGTATATAATTATACGAAAATCTTCCTGAAAGTATGTAGATCCCGTTAGTGAAAAAATCATCAAAATTCGTTTATTAGTTTTTGAGAAAATCGCGGACATACTATGGGTCGAATACTGAACCTCCTTTTTTGAAGTCGGTTAAAAAGGCAGAGGATGTATATCCTCGAAACCGGCAAGATCCTCACAGGCTTATATGAAATGACTTACCAAGACTGGCTAAATAAGTAAAAGTCGTTTAGCCATGTGTCTTCGGATATATAATACAATTCCAACTTATTTAAAAACTTTAGATAATAGATTGTTTAAAAAAACTACGAAATAAATGGCTAAACTAAAGTATTTTTACAGCATATTATAAGAGTTTATTGACGGGAAACATTTTGTAACGCACCTAACCTATTTAATTTGCATGCTATGATATTAATAAAAAGCAAAACATATAATGCTATATAATTTCTTTGACAACTTTATACACCATGTTTTTAAGGAACATTAACTTGTATTTAAGTTTTACAACAAATGCCTTAACTCTTTTCATAAATTTAAACATATCGCTTTAAATACTACATTAAAACGGTACCCTGATTCATTAAATTATGACAATGATTGTGACGCACATTCAAGGGAAAAATATATTATAATTCTTTATTTAACAAATCATAATTTTAAGTTAATTTACATATAAAATTTATAGTATAGATTTTGGTAAGATTTTAATTATTTCGCAACAACATAATGGTTTTATTTTTACGTGTAAATTACTTAATGTTTCAAAAAAACAAAAAAAGCGCCCAAGTGTGAGTCGGGCTCACACACGAAGGCTTCCGTTTCCGTACCACCATACAAACACTAATTTTTTTTTTTAATTATTGCCATTATTACCTAATTAAAAATCGAGCAATAAACGCCGAAAAATATTAGTTTTTTGTATGGGGGTCCCTATACTACCTTTTTCGGCAAAACTAATTTTTTTTCGACTCTTTAATTGAATAATAATAATAATAAAATTTCAAGTGTCTACCTATTACGTTCAAAATAAACAGCTCTGTGACAGACGGACGGACGAAAAGACAGCGTAGCCTTGACTGCCTTAGTAATAGGGTACCGTTGACACCCTTTGCGTACGGAACCCTAAAAAGGGTCACTGGTGTAAATCGGTAATGAAATGTATCTACTGAAATTCAGTCAAATTTTACGGGTTCGACTGAAAGCCTGAAAGAAATCGGATACCTAGAGATGCTAATATAATATCGGAGATTTTTCGGGTTTGCCGATATATCGGCATCGGATTTATTTATTTATTATTTATCATAAAACGATACTTTTCAAACTTCGCGCTTCAAAAAAGTAATGTGTGTGAGGCACAAACAATGACGTCTTATACCTCAAACTTGAAAAAATTGGCGCAGAAATACTTAAGTTTTAAAATGAGTTCTGTCGCATCTGAGCAACGAATTAAGAATGATATTCTTAATCGTATGGGCAAAAAGGCATATCGATGCATCCGCATCCCTAATTGTTATCATATTGATTTAAAACAGGCAAGCAAAATGTTGGAAAAATACAGAGTATCGCTTCAAGGCTCTTACAGACAGAGGCGATATCGCGTCGCGACGCGATATTGCGATATTATATATCCGTAGAACAATTTCTGTGGAATCGCACGCGACCATACACACAGGAGTGACGCGATATCGCCTCTGTCCGTAAGAGCCTTCATGGACAAGCGACGCAACAAAATCTGTACCTAATCATGAACACTCAAAATATTTAATAATATCTTCGTGACTAATCGTCTCTAATTGGATAAATAAATCCTGACGGAGAGTTAATCTTCAAAGCATGGTCTTAGACATTATTATTTTTGACAAGACAATAACAATTTTATGTAGGTACCTACAGTTTATTAAAGAGATAAATAAAAATAGGTCTTTGATCGCAAGCCTAATCACTTGTAACTAGCTTGTAACAAACATAAACAACCTTTTCATAAAATAATACATTATGTGGTTACAAAATATACCAAAGTTTATTTCGTTAAATGACTTTGTCAAACAAATTCAAATTATCGCGAGCGTACCACACCGAATGCATGATAGAATCCACCTACCGATTCACAGTGATAAACACGAACTTCGGCAAATTACAACAACGCAGTCATGTCGGGTTTAACGCCTCATTGGTGGCAAGTGACAATGATGACATACGATATTTACACAATGAACACACACATTTGTGTAGTTTCAATAAAATGTAAATTGTACTAACTGGGTTACCATGTCTCAACATGGAAATCGTCAGTGTGTCCACCTTCATGTATTAAACCCAAATACGAAAACCCATGGGTTTCCACTGGGTTTCAATTCCATGGATATTTTCTAGAGTAATCGATAAACAAATCGATGTACCTACCTAATTGTTATTTCAAAGATCATTCTTTAGTGGTCAGTGGTTCCAATTAATTTACGTTACCTACTTGTGGAGGCTTCACGTTCCGCGTATTGCTTAGGCGTGATCATAAACTACTAATCGAAATTACATAGAATTAGATCACGTTATTCCATAAATATCCATAGCTCTATTAGCGTCCTAACAAGAAAAATAAAGTGCAACTATGCTATTGTTAAAGGATGTAATTAAATAATAATAGCGATAATATTACTTCATTATTGTTATAGGTAAAGGCCAACATCATTATTTTATTGCCGATGGTGCAATAAAAAAAAGTAATTTTACTTACTTAATGTTTTAATTTAATTCCATAAGAAAGGAAGGACCTACCTTCATTTTCCGTTTCTACTAAAGACTTTTTACCTATTTTCCCTCCTGTTTACTAAGGTAAAGTAAAGTAAGGAAAATTGGTAAAAAAAGATGGATTATAGGTAAAGGTACGTTAAGAAATAATATGTAGCTTATTTTAATCCTAAATAACATTTGTAAAGTAATTGTGACCTATATGAATAAGCCACTTCCTTATTGCATTGACATTCATGTGCAGCGCTCTGGCTACAAATTTTTCAGGATATGGAAATTCTCAAGTTATCTTTACGATTCTAATGAAACAGTGGTGGAAGTGTTAACATACCCTTTTATGTCACTTTGTTTACACACAACGCTTAACACTCTAACAAATTAATGATAATAAAATAACAAAATACGTGATACAAGTGTTTGTGTACCCTACAACTAAGGTCTAAAAGCCAATTTCTCAGAAGCAAGGAACATTGTATTTCTCAAACAAAGTTTTGTCAAGTTACTTTACAAGTAAACATGTAGGTACTTAATTAAAAACCCATGTTGGTGTAATACAGCGTTGTAATCAAATTGATGAAATTCCAGAATTATTCTAAGTCGACCCTCACCTGATACACCGATGCATTTAAACGAACCAAGGCGTTATTCTCAAGCAGGGCACGTTCCACATTCGCTATTCTAATTGTCAACATACAGGCATTACGTAATAGCTGTTACAAGTTGCGTTTCCTGTCTAATTCAGCGTTCCGGGTAATTGCGATTATGTGCCGACCTTCTCATTGGCTAATGTGCACTATGACGGCGGCACATCGATAACTGTCCTGGACGACGGGAACGGTCCGTTATTAACCAATTCAACATGAGACTTTGGACCCGTTTCACTTAACGCTTCCCCGAATATTAAAACAAAACTAGACTTGTTCTCCTTGTAACACCTTTCGGCAGCAAGCTTTTTAGTTAGTTTTACTTACAAGCGTTTTAGTTAGTTTGAAAATTCTAATGAAATTCAATCAGCACTGTCTAAATTAAGTTTTAAATTTTTAATCTCAAAAGAACGTAGTACGAAATTCTATTACGAAATTAGCATAACACAACCTTTCTATCCTGAATCGGTCAGTATGAATAGTGCCATGCGCATATGGTTTGTATTATATAGACACCCAGGATGGGTGTGTCTCTATAATACAAATGTATATTAGTAGAACCAAGGGGATAAAGCAGTGTCTTCTGTCGCGGGTGACGATTTAAATCGCGAGCGTAACGAAGGACTCGAGGTTTACTCCCGAGCGTAGCGAGGGTGTTAAAAACTTAAATCACGAGCGAAGCGAGGGATTTAAGATGAGTCCTGAGTGTAGCGAGGGATTTAAGTTCACCCAAGACTAAGACAGCTTTATCACCGAGGAAAATACTCTACTTTTCGTACCATTTGCGAAAAAATTAACACAATAATAATATGAGATAAGCATTTATTAAAGATAATGACAATTAAAACGTATTTTTAGAACATTAACTTATTTATAAAAATAAATTAAAATAAACTTGACGTTGTTTTTGAAGAAAACAAAAACGTGGCAAATTCCTAGACTAATATTTTTTTGTCGGAAAAGCAAAGGCATCAAGCTCATACGGCCTCGTCGGTTTTCGTAATTTTATATAATCATAACTGCATAATAAATGCGTATTCCTTTTTCAAAAAGATGTATAATGCTTTATATACAAACTCAATGGTGTAAACACAGATGTAGTTCAGTATAAATTTCGATAAGTATTCCAAATTTAAATCACATTCTCCCCCTAGAGGATGAATGAAATTCAGTACAATTTTCTTTCCCTGATTTTAACAGATTAAAAGGTACTTTATTGTCTTCGTTTTTGTTTGCAATACTCTTTACACGAATGTAATGATGAGTGCAGCGTTGATTACAGACTTATAAATGGAATGTTTGGCTACATTGGTGTGATGCCTAAGTATATACAATCTATTTGAGCACCCATGGATGGGTGTGTCTAGACCATGTTCACGGCAATAGATCATAGGTAATATTATGGAGCGGTTATAATCTTAGGAGTCCGACAAGGTTGCGTTTGCATGCCACGCCTGTATGAAAGCATGCTGTCTGATATCCATCTTAATATAAATCTGGCCACGAAAAATGATAAATGCACTATTTATAAAAGTGTTACACCAATCCTCAACTCGACTTGGTTTCAATGACATCGACTAGCTATTACGACAGTACGACTTTCGTATGCACAAAATATATTTATTTTGGAGCCGGACATAATGTTAGTAATTATAATTTAATGTTTTTTAAATAGTTGATAAGACGTCCGGCTTATTTATGTGAAAAATATGTAGTAGGTGCTCACAGCTCACATATATATTATGATATATAAGCATCACACCAATATAGCCATCATTCATTCTATAATTAGTCCGAAATCAACGCTGCACTTCGCAGATAGAGAATAATGGTAATTGTCACTCAACGGATGGCAGATTGCGTTTCGTTTTCGTGTCTACGATCCTAACTGAGTAATAGACATGGAATTAATGTCATCAAAAATCTCCTAAGAATGACATCCGTGTAAAGACCATTGGAAACTCAAAGGAAGACAATAAATTATATATTTTTACTATACATAAAGCTCACGTTCGCGACATCTCGTAAACATCTTGCGAAGGCTTTGACATTAGAGTGCCTACTTGTTCACTTCTTTGTTTCCTTGCCCACTCGCTACGAGGACATATTGATTCTTTTTCTGCCTCATAATTTATACAGTACCCAAACCAAGTGTTTAAAAATGTTGACACGGATTCTTAGTTTTTGCAAAAAAAGGACCAAAGAGCAAAACAGTATCTTTTTTAGGGTTCCGTAGCCAAATGACAAAAAACAGAACCCTTATGGATTCGTCATGTCTGTCTGTCCGTCCGTATGTCACAGCCACTTTTTTCCGAAACTATAAGAAATATACTGTTGAAACTTGGTAAGTAGATGTATTCTGTGAACGGCATTAAGATTATTACACAAAAAAAAAACAAAAAAACAATAAATTTTGGGGGTCCCCCACACTTAGAACTGAAACTCAAAAAATTTTTTTTCATCAGACCCATACGTGTGGGGTATTTATGGATAGGTCTTTAAAAATGATATTGAGGTTTCTAATATCATTTTTTTCTAAACTGAATAGTTTGCACGAGAGACACTTCCAAAGTGGTAAAATGCGTGTGTGTGTGTGTGTGTCCCCCTGTAACTTCTAATATAAGAAAATGATAAAACTAAAAAAAAATATGATGTACAGTAGCAGCCAGAAGTCGACTAGCAATCTCACAAAACAATGGCATAGCAATATTAGTTTACTTATGAACTTCTTCGGCGCCGCAGCCCGTACAGGTATAAGCGACGCAGCCCGTATAGCGCAGGCGATAATGGTCATTGCGGTGTAAGTGGACTTCTGGCCGTTGACTGTACATTACCAAGTAAACTTCCACCGAAAATTGGTTTGAACGAGATCTAGTAAGTAGTTTTTTTTTTAATACGTCATAAATCGTAAACCGCAATTTACCTTTCATTCAATCAACTCAAATATAAAAATAAAAAAAAATAATTAATTTCATAAACATAAACCTTATGCATAAACCGTGAACCGTTATTTTCTAATAATAAATCTGTAATAGGTGCCTAAGTAAATAATAATTATAATTCGCGCGGGGCGGCTTATATGGTACGGAACCCTTCGTGTGTGAGTCCGACTCGCACTTGGCCGGTTTTTTTTTATTCAGTATCTCTGCTGTACAATACCAAGATAATTGATGTCTCCTACACGATGTTGAAGTCTGCGAAAGAACTGAATAGGTAATTAATGAAGGGATATTGTTGCACGCACTACTCAGTAGTCACCAACGTTACTATGGTAAGTTAATAATTAAAGGAAACCATTGATTACACAAACGACTTTATAGACCTCGATGATCGGCCGCAAGCCACAGTTCTCACGTGTAACCGCTAACCGGTGTTGTACCGCCAGCCACGCCGCATGCATGAGCGGCCGGCGCGCGGGAGGTGTGCCGTATCACACAAAGGCCTAGAATCTCGGCGAATTCGAATGGGAAGTACTAATCAAGGCGACGTAAGACTTGTTAACGCATTTACACACAATTACATTGTGTACACGTCAGGTCTCTATAGCTGATTAACGCTTACTCACCATTTTATGTGACAATAAAGAGCAATTGCAAATCCAATTTTTCTATTAAATCCATTTTGGTAGTTGTTGCGTCCGCATTCCGGATTTTCAATATCCATTCGAGCGTGTGTATATACCTAGGTATAATAGGTCTGTACATGTGTCTCTCAAGGGCACCAGCAGTATCATCCAACATACGCAAACGGTTCAAGTTCTTTGTGCAGTGTTAATAAAATTTTACCGGTTCAAACGATTATGCATGGATTTGTACTGCAATCCTTTCTCCGCAGCATTTCTCTGGATGTGACTTGAATGAATGCCCGGTTTCTGAGGAATTCTTAAACTGAATTTAAACTGTCAATAGTTATCGATTCGACAAAATTATCTATTTAAGCGAATTCCTTCCTTACGCTCGGTTTTTGATATCCTCAGATAAAATTCACTCGACATTTAAGCTACATTCTTCCATTACGAAGTGTTCAGAAACACGATATCGAACCAATAATCACTATCGAATGGATAAACTCCGTTTAAAAACCTCAGGAACCGGGTATTAATCATACTAACTAAGTCGACGTTTGTCATCGTCGGACATAAAAATATCGCCGAGAGTTGAAAATCCAAAAATGTGTTTTTTCGACGCGCTAGAATGCACTCTGTTGTTGATTTTCAATGCTCGGCTCAACAACGAGAGTTGAAAATCCAGTGCGCGATAAAATCCCGCCGCGATATTTTTACGTCCGTGCGAACGTCGCGGCGTCGGCTAAGACCTTCAACAACAGCCCGTGTGTCATGTATACTATACCTTCATGATTCACGATCACTTGAATATACCTTACTGCACATAATTATAATATATATTCGCAAATGATTTGCATTGTATTTAACATCTGTCTTACCTGCATTATTTACCCGCCTTTAATAATGGGTATTGTTGAAAAGTATTCATGATAGGTATTCCTTATTAATCAGAATAATTAACTTTTACATTTTAAATGATAGTCCAAAATGTTTACAGTCCCCGGCGATAAATATTGCACATCGACCTTTGGAAAGAGACAATCGGCTAATTTCGGCTTCGTAGAGCGTTATCTCTGTCGCACGAAATACAAACAGTCCGGTATCTATTAGGAGCTGTTAAAACAATTATGATTTGCTTCTTTTGATAATTCTTTTTATTCTTTGTATTAAATACACCAATTTTTCTGTAAGTGATGGCTTTAGGTTGGGGTAAAATAAAATAAAAAAAACATGTTCACATTATGTTTACGTATTTAATTATTTTGGAAAATTACAGCTGTTTTTAAATCTGTCAGCTTCGGTTACAAAATATTTATAAACATTGTAGATAATTTCGCGTGACTGACCTCGTAAAGGTTTCCCTCTTTTTCCTAAAGATGCCATAGTACAACTTTAAATTATTTAAATTTGGGGGTGTTAACAACTCTAAATATATATTTTGAACTAAAACTCTATCGCACTTGAGCAACGACTGACAAAACGTCACATAGGTAGTGTGCGACAGAGATAACGCTCTACGAAGCCGAAATTAGCCGATTGTCTCTTTCCAAAGGTCGATGTGCAATATTTATCGCCGGGTACTGTACATCAGTTTTTGAGATAACGACCGAGCTTGCAGGCATATAGTCGCTCACACGCAATGGGAACGAGTTTGCATTGCACCTGCAGTTGCAGCGGGCCATAAATAGATGTGAGAAATTAGAAAAAACGTCTACAGCCCATTGAACATGTGACTAGTGGACAATTTAAATAAACGGTTTTCTCAACATGAAATCGGTGAGGTTCGCCGTTCGCGCGTGAGTTTGCATAAAGTGTTAGTCGATGGTCGATGCGTGGCAGCATGCCCTCCGCAAGGTGCAGCGACGCTCACATAACACGACACATTTCTGCATCCATTACTAACCACTGGGAATTGATTTTAATCATTTGAAAGGTTCGGATTGGAATATGGAAATTAATCATTATTGTCAGAGAAAATGATATATCTTTTAGAAAGCCTATGTTTCGAGCAATATATTTCAAGATATCTAATAGGCATGTACCTATGTATATAACGATGACGATGATGGTGCTGGCTTGAGTCTTAAAGATTTTTTTTTTGTCTGTTTATCGGGATATTTGACAGTCGTTACGGGTCGTCAAAAGCCCGAAAGTCTGACAACCAGTCTTACCAAGGAGTATCTTATTACGCAGCAAGTGGGTTATGGAGGTCAAATAGGCAGTCACACCATGTAAAATACTATTATTCAGCTGGATTTGGTTAGACTGGAAGCCGACTCCAACATAGGTTGTAGTTGGGAAAAGGCTAGACAGATTCATTTTGAATATTACTAAATTACATTATAAGTTTAAAACCAGTTACTTACAAAAATTAAAGACACAGTTTGTATAATACACTTGCACATAAAAACCGGTCAAGTGCGAGTCGGACTCGCGCACGAAGGGTTCCGTACCATATTATATGTTTAACAATCGCAAAGATAACTTTTTACTTATTTTATAATGATACTGTGAATTACAAGGTTATGTTTTGCAGTTGCAGAAAATCACCCATGTTTAAAAATACCTTATGAATCGCCGTTTTCAGTATTGTTGATTAAATACAGTATTCATGGTACCTAAATGGTATAAAGAAGTTTTTTAGAATTCCTAATTTGTTGAATTGTTGCGCTAGAGCTCGTACAAAAATGGTCTAAAATTTACAACTTTTGCGGCCCCCTATTTCTTAATTTTAAAAGATTAAAAAAAATATGTTTGTACTCTACTCAATGATTTCTAGACGATGACACACATGCTAGATTAAAAATTTTATATTTTTTTAAAATGAAAAGTTTATTGTATGAGGATCGACCCCTTACATTTTTAACTTTGCTTTATTTTTATTATTTGTTGTTATAGCCGTAATAGACAGCGGAGGCTTAGTAAGTTTGTACTGGACTGTACGTGCTTGTCTGATTTCATGGATTTTAATTTTCTTGCGCGGAACCCTAATTATTTTTCTAAAATAAAAATAGCCTAAGTTACTCCTTAAAATATCAGCTATATGTCGTCAAAATCGGTGTAAATTCGTTTGGCAAGTTTCCTAACTTGACTCAAAGTACCATTTTTTTAATCGAACTGCGCTTTAAAATTCTTCTATACAAACTTTAACATCCCTAACCTCATTTGAGGCGTAGTTTTGAAAAACTAATAATGACAAACATTATTAATTACTTATGCAAGTATTTGTGCTAAGTTTCAAGTTCATTAACCAAATTAATAAGATTTTTCATATAAACTGTATCTCTGTTTTCACGAACACAATTAAAGAATTTCAAAAATCGTCTGGTATGTTTCCATAACTTGACTCAAACGTTATTTACAACAATTTTAGAGTTAATCAAGCCCCCAATAAAATCCTCCGCTATAAAATTAACTTTTCACCCCTTAGGGGTAGATTTTTGGAAAACCCTCATACACGTTAGTCTTAATTTTTGGTCTCAAGTATAAAAACTGAGTTTTGAGTTAATCGGACCGCGTGTTAAAGTTCTTCAATACAAACTTTGACACCCCCAATCCCTCCTTAGGGGGTAGTTTAGGAAAACTAAAAATGATAAACTTTATAATTTACTTAGATGAATATTCGTGCTAAGTTTCAAGTCTATTAACTCAAGGGATAGGATTTTTCATACAAACTTTCATCCCCTATTTTACCCCCTTAGGGCTGGAATTTCCAAAAATCCTTCCTCAGTGGATGTTTATAAGGTATCTATGTGCAAAATTTCAAGTCTCTAGGTCCATTGGTTTGGGCTGTGCGTTGATATATTAGTCAGTGACTCAGCCAGGACTTTGATTTTTTTATATATATAGTATTTACCATGTTATTTTAAGACCACAGACTTCTTATAGGTTTTCCTGTAATCTACAGGCATAGAACTATTTTCTATATTTTTTTCAAAATTTTAGACTCAGTAGTTTCGGAGATAAGGGGGGGGGGGAATGGTCAGTTTTCGTCAATTTTCTTAAATAACTTTAAAACACTATATTTTAAAATTATAAAAAAATATATTTGAGACCCTCATAGTAAGCCCTTTCATTTGATATGTCACACGGTACAGTTTACAAAACTTTTTTTTTTAATTTTCTTATTTTCCCCCTAAAAGTGACTCTCATATTCAAAATTCATATATTTACTTTAGCTGTACGTGTTTGGGTCACAGAAATCCATATGTGTACCAAATTTTAACTTAATCGGTCCATTAGATTCGGAGCAAATTGGCTGTGACAGACGGACAGACGGACAGACAGACAGACAGACAGACAGACAGACACACGAGTGATCCTATAAGGGTTCCGTTTTTTCCTTTTGAGGTACGGAACCCTAAAAAGAGAAAATATAAAATCATCAAGTTCAGGTAAAAAGATAGTTAACAACACTTTCATAAATCCCTTTCACAGTACTTCTGACATGCCAATAATATCTTCGTCCATTCGTCCGCAAACGCATCGTTTGTTGGATGGAGAGTCCAAGAGATCATTAAGTGCGGCCAGCCAGAGCACGTGGTACGTGGGGCTTAGCACGCGCAACGGTGCGACATGGGAGCACAGCAAACAGCCTGTGCTTCCTGCTACGGGAGTAATTGTCTGGGATAAAGAAGCGAGCCAGCACAACATGCAGATCGGGCGCGTCAATAGTGCCACAGAGCGTCTTACAGGCTATGGTGAGCTGCTCATTTGCTCGCCTTACCTCTAAAGAGTTATATCCGAGGCATCCCAGTATAAAGTAGTTTTAGTCGGATATAGAGGTAAGGATAATAGCCATGTTTAGGCTTATAGAGAAACATAAGGAACGTATTTTGTACCTTTTTCAATAAAAGCGCGTACTTTCCTGTGGATTCCACACGCAGGAGCTGGATTCCAGTTTGCTACGCACGATATTATTTTGAAGGCATGGTCGGAGCGAACATCGCGGCAATTACGCAGAACAACACCAAGCCTTTGGTACGATTTCTTACGTAGTTAAGAAATCCTACCACAGGTTGGGTTTTGTTGCAATGTAGTCGTGGAAGGTGAGCTTTCGGACTCCCAGATCTTCCATGGCTGTTGTTTTCATGAACAGTATTGTTATTTAAATTGTATTCATAATGTACAGACGCCAGCAGGTCAAGCCACCCCAAAACTGTCAAATTTTCCCAATCAACCTTGAACCTAATGTTTTCGCGATAAAGAAGAAAATCTATTAAAGAAATTTGACAGATTGTAGTAGCTTGATGTGCTGGCGTCTGTACCTACTTACCTATATTTGATTACCATAATTTACTAAGACTGTTGATGCTAGTGCAGTCTTTGTGGAGCTTCAATAGGCACAAGGTTGGCGTGAATTGCTCGGCCGACTTCCTTTGTCACAGTGTTGATCATCAAGTAATTATGCACTGTGTGAACAGTTGCCGCTTGCCGAGTTACCACACGCTAGTCGATGACCCTAGATGTAACAGATAACTAATAATTATTTCATCTTGTAAAAGAAAATCGTTTTGAAAGTGGGACATTGCCATATTTTCCATGATCATTTTATTATTTTCATACAAGCAGACTGCTTCATCATGTTTTGTAATCTTAATTGTTAACGTCGTTTTGTTTACTAACGAAGCCAATAGTAATGTACAAAACAATTATTAGTAAGTACTTAACCGCACTAATAACTTTACCACTAAAAGCGTGTCCAATTCGTGGATAGTTTAGAAAACAATTAACACCTAAACCTAAAGTCAATTACCATAAAGTTTTATTGTCTTGTGTTAAAACCTTTGCCTCCGTACAGGCTAGACTCTCGAGGCATACCTAATGGGAAGGAACAGGCAAAGCTAATAATAGATGACGCCATTATCGCTGGTAACCGTCAGCTGTCTATCTGCTGAAGGTTTTCAAACATATAAAAAACAACACCAGCGACGATGCGACTCCTAGCGGTATAAATTGGAAATGTCTCTACCCATTATTAACCTAATAGATAAAGGTAGACTAGGTACTGGGGGGCTAAAACGGCCACTTTGGCAGAATCATAATAGGATAATCTGGTATTATGAATGATATTTGAAATCGTAAAACGGTCACAAACTAACAATTCTTAATTTATCTGCGTACAATTCATAGCAAGCAAATCATCTGTTTGACAGTTTTGTATGGAGATTCGTAAAATGGTCCACAAATTATGAATTGCTATAATGAAGTTTAATGTCAAATACGTCAATCATAATAAATTGCTGGGAATTCAAACAAAATGAGTAGCTTTTAGAGGAATTGCTTAATGTGGCCGTGTTAGGCCCACTGTTAGTATTTACAATTCACACATGCTAGGTATTGTCACTGCCACCTGCAACTTTGTAATGAGCATTTCTTTATTCACTATTGATCCAGTGTACGTCAATATGATAAATTAAATACTTACCTATTCATTATGTTAATATGGCATAGATAGGTACCTACCTACCTAAAGAGATTAATTATATCATTAATTAAACAGATAAAAGTGACCGTTCGATATTATTGAAGACCTGCAAAAAGAAGTGGTATAATTTGAACTTCTAATCAATAATTTAGTTTTTTTCAAAAAGCACCCATTGATAAAATTAAAAACCTCCTTTCTGTTTCATTGGAGCTCCTTCTCGGTAATGCAGAAACAGATGTTAGAATCATCCTTTTACGACAACTGTATTTTGAAACTTGAAAGCTCATCTGCACGCTATATGTATAGTGCGACTTGGTAGATCAACATGTTTCCTATTTTCTTATATTTTTTATTCACTGACTGTGCTTGCCATACTGTTGTCGACATTACTTGCAGCAGCTCTATAAACTACACATATTGCGAAGAATTTTTATAATAACTTCGAACAATCTACCTACCTACATCATGATGGATATCAGATTTTTTTCACCTACCTATGTTGTGTAATTATCAGCTGAGGTATTTACGAGTATTATTAAGGTTATGTACTTTATTACCTATCAGGAAAATATAACCGTTATTTATTTTTATGTGATTGGGATAAAGCTATGTCATTACGATATTATGATCTACTGTTGCTTCAAATGCAATTATTAGGTACCTACCTACTAGGTACCATAAATAGATATCTACCAACCTCGTTCTACATTGTGTTCTACAGAACCATAGATCTACAAAAGAACAAATGCTTTCAATTCCTTCTTCCCTGAAATGGGTAATAGAAACAAACTTTTTTGAACAAGGCCCTTAGAGAAATTTCGTAATGTGGAGCCCAAATTTTACCATAGTATAATTAAAAATCTTTGTGAGTTTAGGCTACTAACTTGTTTATACCTATTATACCATATATATATTTAGATATGCCATAATATAAAGAAAAAAAAGGAAAGAAACCTTAAGAAGAAACAATTACCTAACAGTCCTACCGGGGTGCAAAGATGTTACGATATTTAACATTGGTTATACTCCTACGGATAATTTCCATATTTCCTCCTTATTCTATGGTAATTTAAAATTAATAATTATAAGACAATGCAAGCCATTACAAAAGGAGCGATAATTGTAAAATTATAACTTTGCACTAAGTAATTACTATTGACACCTAAACGTTTAAGTTTTAAGTACCTAGTTGCCTCCTGTACAATATTTGCAACGAAATAAGCAGCAACAGTAACACAGGTACTAACAGTAGCCTCGTTCCTGTACCTACAAAGGAAGCTAATTTTAATATAACAAAAGCTAAAATAAAAATTTATATTTAAAAAAAAAACATTTTGCTAGACATAAACAAACAAATACCTAATTAAAATGTCTTAAAACATTTATTTTAGCTTTTCTAGGTACCTACATACATGAGATGTCACATAGAAGAAAAAAAGGAAATTTTAATTTAATCAACTTCAAAAATAAATTTATTAACTGTAAATTATTAAATAAAATTAATTTCGGAAGTCGGTGTCTTACGATCTGTATTTTAGTTTTTGCCACCGACTTCCGAAATTAAATTTACTTCATAATTTTGAGTTAAAATCTTTTTGAAGTCGATTTATTTTTTTTAAATTACTTACTTCTTTATTTCGTTATTTTTAGTTTGACGTAAAAAATGGAATATTTATTTGCAGTATACTTACTGCAAACAAATATTCCATTTTTTACGTCTAGTTAAAAGTTTTTGTTGCAAATATTACACTAGAATTTGATCAAAGTTTTGAGATGTTTTCCCTTTGACACCACACCCGTACCTCGTATCAATAAGCCAGGCCGTCTCACTTGGTCGCAGGTTGTTCGAAAGAGATACCGCGGCCCTGGCATAAGCAACTGAAGGAACACGGGTGGGTTTTAATCAGTAAAAGTCTGACACGTCCTTCCACTCCACCCAGAGCGGGAGAAGCCATTTGATGATTTCCCATCCACAAAAAAAAAGGCCGTCTCACTTACACGTAGCAGTGCATGTCTTGAAAACTACTGGACCGATTTTGATGAAACTTGCACAGTTCCCTAAGTTGAAGTAAATGTAAGCCAATAAAAGAATGGTCACGATCCGATTAATAGTTTCGGAGAAAAGCGTGGACGAACACAGTTACATACGTTTGAAGCCCTAGATTATCATATGTGAATGTATTTCAGTTCCAATAATAATACATTCATACGTGTCGACTTGATAAGCTCCTTCTTTTTCAAGTCCGTTAAAAACAGGTTTTACACTTCTCGTTGACACACTGCAAGGATAATAAAAAAGTCTTGCTTTTCAGAACGAAACGCGAGCGAAGCCGCGGGCATAAGCTACTATTTCCATAAATGTTATTGAGTACAAGGACCAAAACATAAATTGGTTACAAAATACCTACTATAAAATCTTTATAGTAAACTAATTAACCAGAACCAGTCACTTCCTCTTTACTTCCTTGTTTAATTAAGTTCATTATACCTACCTAAGTAAGTACCTACATAGTGTAATTGTTTACATCAAGTGATGAGACTGTGTAAACTTACACACGATAGTATACCAGGTTTTCAAACTCAAACTCGAAGAATTTATTTCAAATAAGTAAACAAATTACGAATTGTCAAGGGGTGGCCGGTCGGTCAGTCAGAAAGATGAATCTAGTCTCCCATTCCAAAATGGGAGAACGACGGGCAAAAACTCCACGGACACTCTTTTAAATCAAAATGTGGTTACAAAATATTGTTTAGGTACATCATGGATGTTGAAATTTGTGAAATGATGCAGAACGTTAAAAGCGTCCGTAAAAAAAATATTAAAAAAAACCGGTCAAGTGCGGGTCGGACTCGCGCACGAAGGGTTCCGTACCATATTATATGTTTAACAATCGCAAAGATAACTTTTTACTTATTTTATAATGATACTGTGAATTACAAGGTTATTTTTCGCAGTTGCAGAAAATCACCCATGTTTAAACAAAATACCTTATGAATCGCCGTTTTCAGTATTGTTGATTAAATATAGTATTCATGGTACTTACATGGTATAAAGAAGTTTCAAATTCCTAATTTGTTGAATTGTTGCGCTAGAGCTCGTACAAAAATGGTCTAAAATTTACAACTTTTGCGGCGCCCTATTTCTTAACTTTAAAAGATAAAAAAAAAATGTTTGTACTCTACTCAATGAGTTCTAGACGATGACACCCCACATAACACATAATCAGCCTATAATGTTCCCACTGCTGGGACACAGGCCTCCTCTCGGTGAGAGGGAGTGGGCCGTAATCCACCACGCGGTCCCAGTGCGGGTTGGTAGATGTCACATGTCTTCGAATTTTTGGTTCTAGGACATGCCGGTTTCCTCACGATGTTTTCCTTCACCGTTTTGAGAGCAGCGGTGATGAAATAATGACATGACACCCCACATGCTAGATTAAATTTTTTTTCAAAATGAAAAGTTTATTGTATGGGGACCGACCACTTAAATTTTTAACTTTGCTTTATTTTTATTATTTGTTGTTATAGCCGTAATAGACAGCGGAGGCTTAGTAAGTTTGTACTGGGCTGTACGTGGTTGTCTGATTTCATGGATTTTAATTTTCTTGCGCGGAACCCTAATTATTTTTCTAAAATAAAAATAGCCTAAGTTACTCCTTAAAACATCAGCTATATGCCGTCAAAATCGGTGAAAATTCTTTTGGCAAGTTTCCTAACTTGACTCAAAGTACCATTTTTTTAATCGGACTGCGCTTTGAAATTCTTCTATACAAAGTTTAACACCCCTAAACCTCATTTGAGGCGTAGTTTTGAAAAACTAATAATGACAAACATTATTACCCTACTTATGCAAGTATTTGTGCTAAGTTTCAAGTTCATTAACCAAATTAATTAGATTTTTCATATAAACTGTATCTCTGTTTTCACGAACACAGATACCTAAAGAATTTCAAAAATCGTCTGGTATGTTTCCATAACTTGACTCAAACATTATTTACACCAATTTTAGAGTTAATCAAGCCCCCAATAAAATCCTCCACTATAAAATTAACTTTTCACCCCTTAGGAGTAGATTTTTGGAAAACCCTAATACACGTTAGTCTTAATTTTTGGTCTCAAGTATAAAAACTGAGTTTTGAGATAATCGGACCGCGTGTTAAAGTTCCTCCATACAAACTTTGACACCCCCCCAATCCCTCCTTAGGGGGTAGTTTAGGAAAACTAAAAATGATAAACTTTATAATTTACTTAGATACATATTCGTGCTAAGTTTCAAGTCTATTAACTCAAGGGATAGGATTTTTCATACAAACTTTCATCCCCTGTTTTACCCCCTTAGGGATGGAAGTTCCAAAAATCCTTCCTTAGTGGATGTTTACACTATATAAGGTATCTATGTGCAAAATTTCAAGTCTCTAGGTCCATTGGTTTGGGCTGTGCGTTGGTATATTAGTCAGTGACTCAGTCAGGACTTTGATTTTTTTATATATATAGATTTACCATGTTATTTTAAGACCACAGACTTCTTATAGGTTTTCCTGTAATGTACAGGTATAGAACTAATTTCTATATTTTTTTCAAAATTTTAGGCTCAGTAGTTTCGGAGATAAGGGGGGGAATGGTCAATTTTTGTCTATTTTCTTATATAACTTTAAAACAATAAATTTTAAAATTATAAAAAAAATATATTTGAGATCCTCATAGTAAGCCCTTTTATTTGGTGTGTCACTCGCTACAGTTTACAAAACTTTTTTTTTTAATTTTCTTGTTTTCCCCCTAAAATTGACTCTGTTAGTCAAAATTCATATATTTACTTTAGCTGTACGTGTTTGGGTCACAGAAATCCATATGTGTACCAAATTTTAACTTAATCGGTCCATTAGATTCGGAGCAAATTGGCTGTGACAGACGGACAGACGGACAGACAGACACACGAGTGATCCTATAAGGGTTCCGTTTTTTCCTTTTGAGGTACGGAACCCT
The DNA here is from genome assembly GCA_905163495.3 of Cosmia trapezina. NCBI lineage: Eukaryota > Metazoa > Arthropoda > Insecta > Lepidoptera > Noctuidae > Cosmia > Cosmia trapezina. The sequence goes on along the minus strand of LR991022.1, from coordinate 17,402,890 downwards.
AAAAACAATTCTAAATTTTAATTAAATTAAAATAAACCGTGGCAGCTTAGATATGACCAGCCACCACTATTGTTGGTCGCCTCACTTGTCGGGACATAGCCTTCAGACCGAGCAAGTTCATACTGTGGTGTTCACATATCCTTCTAACGTCGAACGTACAGTGGGCTGCATCTATTGGGTACCCCAGTTGTATTAAAATTTTAACACTAAGTGTACGTAAAAGAAAGCTTTTTATAATACGTATATAAACGTATATCATAAATAAACGTAAAATACAATACAATGGCAACCGCGGGCTTACAGTAGTCTATGGGGTCCGGTTGACGTACGCGCACACATTGACATGAACCTATGGGGTTCTTAAGTATATAAATCATCTTGCCAAATTTCATATCATCGATGACCCCATGTGCTCGTGTGGCACAGACGTTGGCGACCTAAATCACATTTTCTTCTCCTGTCCCTTATATGACCGTTCTTCTTTTCTCAGTAACCTCTTGTCCCTCAGAACTCCTTTTCCTACCTCAATACTTTCTTTACTTTGTACAAATAGCTTTCCTATTTATAAATGTATAGTCTCATTCATAACTGTAAATAATATTAAGTTGTAAATTTTCATCATTGTAATTTAATCATACTGATCCTATATACCGTCCTACTATCCTAAATCCCGTTTTAATTAATTATTCAAAATAATATCTTCGTTTCCCTACCTTTGTTCCTACGAAACTAAACATGACATGGCTAAATGAACAAAACCGTGCGAAGCCAAAAGAAAAAAAAAAGTATATAAATGATGTTTGACGGGTTAATATGAGAAGCAAACCTGGGATTCACTGATAATAAAATTAATCAGGATGATTAAAATGATCAAAAGTTTGTAAGCTTTTAATCAAAAATGCAGGAACGGTTTTAATGAGCTCGCGAATTTTTATGTTTTGTAATTTACTATTATATACATAAAAGAAGTTTTTTTACAAGATAAAAAACGATGTAACATGGTAACCCAGAAACCCTATCGTATTATTAATTTCGAATTTCTAACACATTATGTATCAGTTGATGGTACCTAATAGTCATAATTGAGTCTCAAGTGCAGCTCAGGTTACTATGATAACGATAAGTAAGGACTAAGGATATTATATTGTGCATAGACTTATAAAAAAAGATGGACTCCGCGCCACGAATATCGAAAGTGAAGCACCGTACCGATCTATGTGTGCATGATTTGAGTACCTGCAAAGACGCCGTCGCTCGTGTCACGTAATGGCGGCCGGTCGGCATACTATGATGTAAATGTGTGCGCGAGGCGTGTTTGTACAAACGGTCTGGCATACTTACTGTGCTTCACTTTCGATATGCGTGGCGCGGAGTCCATCTTTTTTTATAAGTCTATGATATTGTGTTGCTTTCATAAGACCTTGACCAAGCGTCCAAAACATTGGTAATAAAACTGTCAAAACTTCAAAAATAACCTATAAGTAGTGGTTGTTTTTTCTTGATAAATGTGTGTACATTTAAAGGTCTACGTCAATTAAGTTTGTAGTTTATAATTTTTACTTATTAAATACTTATCTATCATGTTGATTGATAAACAGATAGATTAAGATAATAATTTTTCAACGCGCGATACACCTTCAGATTTTATTGTAAACTATCTGCCCGCCCCGACTTCGCACGGGTGTAGCTACTAATGAGGAAAATGAGATCAAATCTTCCCTTTGCAGTACGACCATGTAATGAAATAAAATCACAATTATATAATTTCACAACGATAACACACTGAGTTCTATATACTACTATTCTGGTATTTTTATCAGCAGCAGGTATAATATAACGTTCTACAACTTTTTTACTGCTTTTTTCACAAAACAACTAATACTTGCAACAATTTTTATTTTTCTTTGGATGCAAGGGATGCAACAGACATTAAACATTGTAAGAAACTGAACAACTAAACGTCAATCTGTCAATATTTTTGAAGATCTCCCGACTGTCCTCTGTCTTACTCACTCGCTCACTCACTTTTTAAGGAGATTCTTTTAACCAAAATTTTTCACTTTTCCGTACAATTCTTCAGACATTTTCGTTCATGACAATTAAAACACAATAAAAAACCGGTCAAGTGCGTCTCGGACCACGCACAATGAAGGGTTCCGTTGAAAAAAAAATATCCCATAAACAAACTTAACATTGTAGTTGAAAAACATGTTCTCCCATACATTTATATAAGTACCTACGTCACTGTCAATTCTCCAACTGCAAATTTAAGCTTGTAATCCTAAAAAAAAATTTTATGGAATAAAATGACAAATTAACAATTTTCGGACTTTGTCCTTTAGTTGTGCTGTGAGACCTTGCTTCTTGTCAAATTTCATGATTCTAGGTCAACCGTATGTCTACCTACCTTAAAATAAGTTATGATTTACCTACTTGCGACTAGCGAGTATCAAAATATGTCGCATAAATGGCGGTATTTTTTTATTGCGTTGAATTAGAAGTTTGATTTTTTCTCCAAGGGACCATAGACCTACGTTTTTGGAAATAATTTCAATTTGACTTTTTAAACTTTCGTGATTTGTACACATTTTACCACGATCGCTGCAAGGCGGTCGAAACGTCGGGAAACAAGTAGGTACCTGTTTACCTCGTAAAAAAGGAATATCGCGATAAGACCCGTTCTCATTGTTGTTGTTATAAAATTTCAATTTGATACCTCCACGCGTTCTTGAGAAAAAGGGTCTTGACAGACTGACAGACAGACGGACAACGAAGTGATCCTATATGGGTTCCGTTTTTCCTTTTTAGGTACGGAACCCTAAAAAGAATTAGCCAAATAGGTGCTACCGTTCTGAAGTGATGCGGTTACATACATTCGCCAATAGATTTTTATATACAGGGTGTTAGGTTAAACGAGGGACTTACTTTAACGGAGTGTAGTACTTATCATTATGAACAAGTTTTACTATGGGACCAATCCTGAAATCGCGAAAAAAAATCAGCTGTTCAGTACATTTATGTTCGCATAATTCGTCAAAATGTAGGGAAGAGCAGATTTTTCTTCGCGATTTCAGGTTTGGTCCCATAATAAAAGTTGTTCATTTTCATGAGTACTACACTCCGTTAAAGTATGTCCCTCGTTTAACCTAACACCCTGTATAGTAGATAGAGCACGTAGTAGGTATTTTATAAAAAAATCTTGATCCAATATTACAAGCCATACACGTCACATTTTAATGTATAAATTCGTGCCCTTCTTTAGTAAACAAATTACATTAAAACCACATTCCTTTACCTACATTTAAATCTGGTTGCGGATTAAAGGCACATTGAACGTTGATTTCTTTTTAATAAGGTCAAATAATATCTTTATTGGTACCTACAAGATATTATTTGACCTGACTGTACAGTCAGCTAACAGTCTAGTATTACTGTAGCTTCTATATTATCACATAACATTCTATCTAAATTGATACAAAATGATTTGATACATTGCTTTTCTGTATTTCATTTAATAGCTAAGAGTCCAGATTCTTATAATTTTAAATGAATATTTTGCTCAATAGCTTCAACTTTCTGACTTACCTACTGACCGACTCTTTGACAATTCAAAAGTGCCTGTAATTGGTTTAATTGAAATAAATGCTTTGAGTTTTGAGTTTAAAAAAACTGTAGGTATTACATCTCACCGTGAAAACTTAGGTGAAGTGAGCTGACAATATTATTGGGTGGAATGACAGCTCACTTCACCTTAGTTTTCACGGTGAATAAATCTGTGGAAATAGTATTACGACTTTTGTTGTTGACGGTACCTACTAAAGACTTCTGCAAAATAAAGGAGGTGTCAAGAGTCGCGGTATCTTGTAATAATAATAATCAATCATTAGTCAGATTGTGTAAATCGACGCAGATGCTTGTGATGGGCTGAAATAAGGACAAGGCGAGGTGCCTAGCGGCCGCGGCGACGGCCCCGAGATGGTAAGGAGGACGGAGTCTCGTGATCAAATGACAGCGAACATAGATCAACACATCAAAACGTTTAAGTACCTACAACCGTACCAGGGGGTGTACTCCCTAAGTACGTCCGTCCATCCGTCCGTCCGTCAGTCCGTCCGTCTGACATAACGATCGACCAAAGTGTAAAAGTTAAATTTTTCGGACGGGCAAAAACACATCGGGAGTAGGGACAACTGTCAAATCGTGATGTCATTCATACTTCGTTCGGCCCCCAAACCAATCATCCATCCGTATGTGATACGGAGTAGGAAACGCCGGCAACGTAGGCCAAAACTAGTGACTTAGGGAGTGGGCTCCCAGGATAATTTGGCGCGCGGCCAATATGGGAATTAACGCCGCCATCTTGTGTTTTCTAAACAACTTCTGTGCCAATTTCATAAATGTTACCAACAAAACCCCCCGTTTTTGGTGGATGGGAAATCATCAAATGACTTCTCCCGCTCTGGGCGGAGCGGAAGGGCGTGTCAGACTTTTACTGACCACCCGTGTCCCTTCAGTTGCCTCTGCCAGGGCCACGGTATCTCAAAATCAAAATCAAATCAAAATCAAAAGTCCTTTATTCAAATTAGGCTGAGAATCAGCACTTTTTGAACGTCAAAATTACAGTAAGACAGTCCCCACAAAACGCCCGCCCTTCACCACTTCCTAGTGCTTTAGCTGGGAAGAAGAAGTAGCGGAACAAACTCCCCAGCAGCACAGCTGTCTGTTCAGTTAGAAGAACTAGATTCTATACAATAGTACCTATGCAAAATAATTTACGCAACACAATACATTAAATTATATTTTTGTCAAATAAAATAAACAATTTTAGTACTTAACTCATGTAACCTGTCATTATGTAAGCTGATCCTGGAGAAAGAACATAACATAAACATTGTCTTGAGTTAATCACAGCGACCAACTATTCTTATCGTTTAAGTAATCGTTGATAGAATAGTATGCCTTTGAACAAAGATTGGATTTAACTTTAATTTTAAACGCATTAAAAGGCAAATCTAGCAAAGAAGAAGGTAGCTTGTTATAAAAAGCTATACCAAGACCAACAAATGAGTTATGAACCTTATGAAGCCGATGAAATGGAGCACGTAATTTGTCCTTATTTCTGGTGTTAATATTGTGAATATCACTGTTTTTACTGTACAAATGTATATTTTGCCTAATGTATAAGATGTTGGCGAAGATGAACTGTGATGCCACCGTGAGAATACCAATATCCTTAAAAAATTCTCTCAGAGAAACTCTAGCTCCTAGCTGGTAAATTGCTCGAACAGCTCGTTTTTGAAGAACAAAAATATTTTGAATATCAGCCGCTTTGCCCCATAGCAGAATACCGTAGGACATAACGCTATGGAAATAACTAAAATAGACTAACCGAGCTGTATCAACGTCAGTGTATCTCTTTCAAACAACACGCGACACCGGCGGCATCGGCCCCATCATTGCTGACATGTCTTTGAGGCGCGCGTGGAACACAACGCGCCGTCCGTCCGTCAGTCGGTCCGTCTGACATATTTAACGCCATCATGACCTATCGTCACGATTACTCACACAGAGGCGCGCACCGACGAGGCCCCAAGTATTTATATGGTGATAAAGGCAACTGGTGATTTATAATTACATACTTAATTAAAAATACCCTCTTATTTCGTGAGCGGTCAGCTTTTAAGCCAGTTTAACATGAAACAATGCAATTCACATAATTCTAATCACAATAGATAAAATCATAAGTGCAATTGATGAATTGTTTAATAACGAAACCCATTTTTTGTCTATTTACAAAACATCCTTCGCCTCGAGAAATAAGATATCTGCATCGGTCTTCATAACTAAATTAACTGCGCGTGAGTGAATAATCCATCGAGTTTCTTCCATCACATTGTGCATCTGAACAACGACACCCTTTGATAGCTCTTATTCAATTCAGTCATTGTTATAACACGTATTGTGTGCCATTACAATGTTATGTCCATTCTGTACCAATTTCACTCACTTTCACATGCATCGTTGTAAGATAATTGCAAAAGAAAATGATGTTTTAATAACCCCGTAACTACGAGGTGTGAACGTGAAAAGATCACCGGAACAGGAAGTCAATCGTAAACCATTAAATGATTATCATAGGAATGCCACAGAGATATCATTCGCAGTTGTTAATGAATGATACCGAACGTAGAGAGTGTTATCTCTCACACTAATTTACACCTACTATTATAAGAACCGGTTAAATGCAAGTTAGCGTCATTATGTAGATATAACTGATTGATGGAACCTTCAAATTGACACGACCTGTGTGGTTTTGGATTTTATTATGAAGTCAGCATTTTTTTAGAAACTGTGATCTTTGTACGATTCAATTTGATTATAAAACAACTTAGGTACTCGTACATAAGTTGTAATTAGTACGTTCGTAATTACCACTTCTGGTGGTTTAGACAACCTCCCATGTTCGTACCCCTAAAACAGTCATCAGACTTAGGTTCATACGGTATTGTCGGGCCAACACCAACGGCGAATGCCGTTGATTATCGCGACGATGGACGTAGGCGTAGGTGTACCCACAACTCATCGCGATAATTTGACAACGGCATTCACATTGTCGATTGAAGTTCGCTAAATTGAATGAGCATTGACGGTGGCCACTAAATTTATCGCGATAAATATCGGATTGGTGTTTGGTGGTACCGATTTGACGATTAGTGCTCATCTTTTCTTGATGTCTTGTCGTATATAAGATCTATTATTATAATTACTGTTACAGCTAGCCCTGAAAATCTGTAATTGGCTTCATGTTCCTTATTTAAGTATATTTTTTGTTTTATGTAAAGCTGTTGGTTTTCCACATGTTAAATAAATAAATAAATAAATAAACAATTACCGCGTTGTTTATGGCGATGATAGGCATTGACGTTGCCGTTGCCGTTGGTGTGGCCCCAGCATAAAACATACATATTTTACAGCAGAGTTGTGTAAGTTGTACACTCTTAGAGCATTTGTGCACTACATTTAGCACTCTCTTTTGTTTACTAACGCTGGCTGCCAGTAGGTAGGTACCACAAGGAATGTCACCATGACGCAGATAGCGTTAGTATGTCAACGTCTCAACGATCGGCACGAGAGTGTGTGCAAATGCGTACCGGTTAGCTATCGATTTTATTCAAGAACATCGGATGTGCTTTCACTTGTCTTGTACTTTACAGGTTTTCTTAACTATAAGATAGTACTTTACATACTTTATTACGAAATAAACTCTTGTCGCTTATTCCATTAAGTCTGTCTTCACTGTGTATACTTATTTGCCGAGATGCAATTTGTCTTTTTGATTCCTCTGTGCCTAAGCCCAGACCAGTTAGCAATTGGGATACACTGGATGTCGCAGAAAAAGAATTAAATAACAAAATAGACCATCCTTGGTGCCTCTGGCACATTCTTCTCGTTAAGATCAATCTTCTCTCAAGGCCATTCATAAAATCATTGGTATACCTATTTCTTTCTTTCTTTTCAAAATCTTGAATTTGTTAGCTTTGACATGGGGCTCGATACCATTATCGACGTACTGACATCATATACCTACATTAGGTGAGATAGGGATAGTGTTGTGGTCAAACGTGAGTCAATCCAATAAAAAACATCCTTTAGGGCCTATCCATCTTGGTAGCCATGGTTTGAAGTGATATTCTGAAATCAATTTCATGGTGGGAATACCATAACAAACGCAATCCTCTTTTTCTTGGTACAGTTGACACCCGCATGATAATTGGTTAGATACATGATTGACGTCAACTGGAAAACAGCTGAAAGCTGTTGTTAGGGTTCCTTATCCAAAGGGTAAAATGGGACCCTATTACTAAGACTCCGCTGTCCACCCGTCTGTCTGTCACCAGGCTGTATCTCATGAACCGTGACAGTTAGACAGTTGAAATTTTCAAAGATGATGTATTTCTGTTGCCGCTATAGCAACAAATACCTACTAAAAAACGGAATCAAATAAATATTTACCATACAACAAACGTGATTTTTTTTGCTCGTTTTTGCTCGATATTGGTAAGGGCAACAAGTAGACGCTTGAAATATTCACAGAATATTTAGTTATATATTCACTTTAAAAATAAATAATTAAATAAAACAAATATTTAAAGGGGGCTCCCATACAACAAACGTGATTTTTTTACCGTTTTTATAGATTTACGAATCCCTTCGTGCGCGAGTCCGACTCCACTTGGCCGGTTTTTTTTTGTAATAAAATATTAGATCGAGATTTCTGAGATTTTCATTATAATCAAACATAATAAATATGTAGCTGCTGCTGGGATTCACTCAATTAGTACATTTAAATCAGGTAGGTATGTATTATTGTGTTCTACACCGTGTAAGGATAAGTTGTATTTTTACATTGTCGCTATACATACCTACCTATATCGATAGTTCTACACAGTATTTTTTTGTCGTTATTTTAAAGTAAATACCTAGCATTTGATAATTATTATATCTCTTCTTTTGAAATCTCAATGATCACAGAGGTTAATTTATGTTTGGTACAAAAACGTTCAAAATATTATAATCTGCAGCTTTACTCACGTATTTCCCATTACGTAATTAGTAAATTGTAAGACGTCACACCAAAACCTTATAGAATTGTAGTTACTTACCTAAAGTTGTTAACAACCGACATAATTCTTTTTTGCCACCTTTAACGTTGTAGTAATGATTATGTTGTAAAAATAAAACAAAAATATGTTCAAAAATGAACTGCTTAAAGTGGAAGTTATTCATATCTTTATTTTTACGAACACTTTAGAATCTAATATACAAATATTTTTAATGTTAAACATGTAAATAAAAATATCTAAGGAGAACATCTTTATTATACAGTGTTACTGGTAACTGGACCACTTCCTTGCAGGATGTCATAGTAGGGTTAAAATGCAAAAAATTAAGCGACCAAATGTTCTACCGAAATTCAGTAGTTTTTGATTTACTTCTATTTTTAGTTTTTATATGAAAAATCCAATTTAAAAATGATTTACGGCGCGACTATACTGGAATTGAAGTTAGTAATATAGCTTGCATCAGCAGTTCTTTGCTAATAATTAAAAGTTCAAAAATGCCTAAAACTTTGGCAAAGATCATTAATTATACGTTTTATTTTCGTAATTTTTGTCGGACAAAAATAAAAATAACGAAAAAATAAACTGAATTTCGGTAGAACATTTGGTGGCTTATTTTTTGCATTTTAACCCTACTATGACATCCTGCCAGGAAGTGGTCGAGTGTCCAGTAACCCTGTATAGATAATAATAATAAAAAACACCACTGCCCTGCCAAAAAATTAAATAAAAAGTAAAAAACAAGTAGCATTAGTTAATCTGTATATACAAAGCGACAGGTCTCATTTACTCCCTGACTAAACAGATAAATAAAATTGTCATTGCAGTCGAGGGACCATTCCGTGGAACACTTTTTAATCTAAAAGGTCCCCCGACTGCAATGACGATAAATTGTATTTATCTGTTTAGTCATAGTAAATGATACCTTTCGCTTTGTTTATACAGATAAACTAATACAACTTGTTTTTTACTTTTTAGTTCGTTTTTTGGCAGAGCAGTCGCGTTTTTTGTTTTTTTAATTAAGTAGGTACCTACTTATTTAAAACATGTTTGAGACAAGTTTTTTTTTTGCAATGTGCTAATCAAAACCTTCAATTTGATATTTCCCCATATTGTAATAAGTACCTACTTGAAGATTTTTTTTACATTTCAAAATGGATCAATACTGCCGCCACTATGGATTCGGAATGATGATGTAAGGATTCTAACGATACCCCATACAACCAAATCCGTTCAGGCATCTAAAAGTTATGGTGGAATAAAGAAACACACATTGATATACGAGTACATCGTACCTACATGAACCGTGAAAACAGTAATTAATGATATAGTCACCTCAAACTCAAACTCAAAGCATTTATTTCAAATAAACCAATTACAGGCACTTTTGAATTGTCAAAGGGTCGGTCTTAGGTCGGTCAGTCAGAAAAATGAAGCTAGTTGCCCATTCCAAAGCGTAGATCCTGGAGAAGAACGGGCAAGAAACTCCACGGACACACTCTTTTAAATCAAATATTTTACATAATATTGGTTACATCGTTCATATTGAAAATATAGATGTGAGAACAATGTAGAAAGACGTGCACGTTAAAAGCGTCCGTAATGAAAAAGATAAAAACTAAAAACAACTAAATTAAAATTAAAAATAAGCCGTGGCAGCTAAGAGACGACCAGTCCCAACTGACGGCGCCCGTTCACGAACATGACGCATGGATCAGCACCAATTAGCTCAACCATTTTGAAGGGAACTAAATGATCCAACACACACGCCACCACCAGCGAGACATTTGAGTGAGCATGACATACTCTCAACCGCCAGGTCACATTCAAGTCAGTGAAAGACGAACCCAGTAAAAGGTAGCTTTATATTAGCTACATAGTGCTCACACATGTGCTACGCAATTATACAATACTAAGAGATTGAATTTAAACAATGCAAAGAAAATTTTCTCTCTTCTTAATCTTCAGCAGCTCCAACAATGTTTTCGAATGCTAATCAATTAGTTTAAGCGTCCTTGTGGAGCAGGACCAGCATTTAGCCAAGCATTTTTGTCAGCAATGTAATCTCCCAACTTATAATATGCCTGGCTGCATAGTGTGCGTTTTATACATGATTTAAATTTCGTTTCATTTAACTGGAGTATGTGCGGAGGTATTTTATTATAACATTTTAAACAGTAGGTACCCCATGAAGGATGAGTCTACTTTAGCTAGTCTGAAACCTGGTTGAACTAAATGGTCCCTATTTCTAGTCCTATAATTGTGTCTTTTACCTCTTTTACCGAAAAGACTTAGATTTTTCCTTACTTACATGATGTTTTCGTAGATATATTGACAATGTACCGTCATGATGTTAATATCTTTAAACAGTTCCCTTAGAGAATCGCGCCTGCGGAGGCCATATATTGCTCTGATGGCTCTTTTCTACAGAATAAAAATAGACTATATATCTGTAGCCCGTCCCCATAGTAAGATACCGTAAGACATAATACTATGAAAGTAACTGAAATAAACTAGCCTCGCAGTATCTACATCAGTAAATTGACGTATTTTTCTCACAGCATATGCTGCTGAACTAGCCGTCCTGCAAGAGATGTTAAATGAGGACCCCATTGTAGTCTTGAGTCGAGCGTAATCCCCAGGAAAACACTTTTATCGACGAATTCTAGTTTCTCTTTATTCAATACTATGTCACAATCAGTACTTTTAACATTTGGTAAAGCAAATCTTATACATTTAGGTCCGTATTACAGAACGTCACTCAATACTCAAGCATTACTTAAAACTAGATTCAAGCCATTTGATTGGTTGAAAACTAGATTTAAACAAAGATCAGTGCTTGCAGTGGCGTAACTATACCGTTCGAGGCCCGTGGCAAATTCATCGGATTTTTACTAAATGTGTAATATTAAATTTTGGGAGTTGGGATTCTCCTCTGACCGGGGGCCCCCTGAGGCTGGGGGCCCGTGGCATTTTGCCGACTTGCCACCCTGTAGTTACGCCACTGAGTGCTTGAGTTTCTTTCTGTAATACGGACCTTAGTCTTTTTCCCATTGCAGTAGGGCGTTACTTACGTCGTCAAGATTTGATGCACGTCTGTTTATCTCAAAAATTAAGGATGTATCGTCAGCAAATAACACCATTTGTGGTTGGTTTTTAAATAAATGGGTTAAATCATTAATATATACTAAAAAGAGGAAAGAACCCAATATTGAGCCACCCATTTGTACTTTTAGACCGAGTGAATTGACACCATTTATTTGAACTTGCTGTTGTCTATCATTTAAATAAGATTAAAGTTTCGTGATTTACGCAGTCAAATGCCTTGGAGAGGTCACAAAAGATTCCCATGGCATCTCGGGCCCCCTCCCACGCTGAAAATATGTGCTTTAATAAAGTGACACCCGCGTCAGTCGTGCAACGTCCTTTGGTGAAACCAAATTACTGATCGTGCAAGATTTGGTTGGTGTTAAAATGATTAAGCATTTGATTGAGCATTAACTTTTCGAACACCTTGCTGAATACCGGCAACATGGATACTGGTCTATAATTGTTGGTGTCTTTACTGTCCCCAGATTTAAAAAGTGGTAGAACCTTACTAAATTTCATTAAATCCGGGAAGACTCCTTCATCCACACACAAATTAAATATTAATGCTAAGTATGGTGCTATAGTTTCAATTATGGATGTACAAACTTTGATAGACATTCCCCATAGATCTTCGGTCAATTTTATTTTAATTTGCCGAAAGCTTTTATAACTATCATAGGGTTTAAGTTTAAATTGAAATTCAACCGAGCAGCTTGGAACGTTCGCTCTTAATAAATCAATTGAGTCATCGGGTGAGGAATTTAAAGCTTCTTGTTATCACCGTGTGGACTACCCCGAGGACACGGCGCAAGAAGCGCTGGAGTGTGGAGTGCTCAGCTAGGGCCCAACAGCCCTGTGCCCTTGTCACGACACTTGGTGTGGCTGATCTCTGGTGGCCGTGGTAGCGAAAACGCGTGGGTTGCTGTTACTTCTTTTTGCAAAGAGGTGATGCATGCAAAGGAGTCGGCGGAAAGGGAGAGAACATACCTCTCATTCTGCTCTTCTAGTGTGGGTCACCAGAAGAGCAGCTGGGGATCGAAGGCCCCCGAGTCATGAATAACAGTGAGAGAAGGAACAGTGGGGTTTTAGTCGGTAGGAGTGCGACATAACCCTCTGTACTAAAAGTAGAGTATTTTCCTCGGTGATAAAGCTGTCTTAGTCTTGGGTGAACTTAAATCCCTCGCTACACTCAAAACTCGTATTAAATCCCTCGCTTCGCTCGTGATTTAAGTTTTTAACACCCTCGCTACGCTCGGGAGTAAACCTCGAGTCCTTCGTTACGCTCGCGATTTAAATCGTCACCTGCGACAGAAGACACTGCTTTATCCCCTTGGTTAGTAATCTACTATTAAAACATTTATGCCCGATTTCTGAAGAATTCTTAAACGGAGTTAAAACTCTCAATAGCAATTGATTCGGCAAAATTATCTATTTAAGCGAATTCCTTCCTTATGCTCGGTTTTTGAGGTCCTCAGTTAAACCTCTATAGCACCTAATTCACTTGACTTTTTTCTTCCTTATCAAAGTTTCAGAAAAACGATATTAAACCAATAATCACTAGATGTCGATAAACTCCGTTTAAAAACCTCGGAAACCGGGCATTAAAGACCACTGTAAACATAGTATTTTTTTACGATACAACCTTAATGTAATCATTATTAATCACAATCCATAGAATTTCATTGAATGCATGAGCAATCTAAATAATTAATTCAGTCGTGTGGTATATAAATGCACGTGGCAATAATTATACTGTGTTTGTTTCATTACCTCTTCCTGCATCAATTCAATTCCTGTTACTAAAATCACTATGAGCGATAGCCTAAGTTCGTAATTTGTATGTACAGTGGGCTCCATCAATTGGGTACCCCAGTTGTATTAAAATTTTAATCCAGCGGGGGTACCCAATTGATGCAGTCATTCTCAATGACTTTATTTTATTCATTACTAGCGAGCCGCCCCAGGGCCTCAAGTCTGCTATTACAATAGTGTCAGAATGGTCTATCATTGATTTCATAATTGTTGATTTTGACAAGTTTTTGGTAATCTACTAATTATAATGGCGTCATAATTGCGTCATTATGACTTTCCAATGGTCAACCACTGAAACTCCATTGTATGAAATTATGAATTTAGCAGATTACGAACTTTTAGCAAAATGACAATGCAGTGATAATGGGATCGTGTTGGAATGACGAATTTCTAAAAAATAGCAGATTTGAGGCCCTGCTGCGCTGCACGTTTTTTACAACTTGACAAAACATTGAGATTTCTTTATCACATAAGTTTAATATTAATGTAGGTATAATTAAACCTTCCGGAATAAATTCTCTAAATACGCTTCTTGATATTAAGTGCCTACGCAATATTACATTATGATATAAGTGCGGTAAGTTGGAAATTACAACCGAGGCGATATTGCTAGCCCGAGCCGTAGGCGAGGGCTACAAGAAAGCTGAGGCTGTAATTATCAAAGCGCACGTATGTCATACGACGTTTTATAACATATTTGCGAGGAAATAAATAAAACTCGAACTTTCTTAAACGAATAAATCTTTAAAAACACACTTTCTGAAAATGAATTTGGATCTTTGCTTGTTTTCCATATGATGAAATTTTGATACGCTTGTAAGTATCTATCGGTCGATTTTTCAGGCATGAGGCTTAGAGTAACCTTTTTCGCTGCCTCTGAGACTTCTGGCGGTGTCGGATTAATAAATTCATCATTACTTGACGACATTTTCAAATGAAAACAATATAGCGAAAAGAAAAAGCGCGCGGAATCATTTTTACTTGTTCACAAATTAGCTTTTTTTTAAAGCAAAGGCACAAAAACAGCCAGTATTACTAATAAAGTAAATTAATATTTTTTTGTTTTGGTTCGTTGTTGTTGCAATTTATTGTCAAAATTAATTAAATTAAAGAATTAATTCTTTAATTTAATTAATGTTTATTTTTTATATTTTATCTCCCAAATTTAATTTTATTCATAAAATACTGACCACTTTTCTGACATAAAAGCTCTTTGCTAAGATTTAAAAAGTACCGTTCGTTTTAGACGGAGCATCTTGATAAACCTTACGTTTTACCTTATTAAAAAGAAACCCGTGCGTTTTACATTACAATTACGCACAAGTACGTAATGACATACTTTACGATATTGAAATTCGTGAAATAAGAGACCCTTTACGAGCAAATGTGTTATAAAATAATTTACGCAACACAAAACATTAAATCAAAATTTGTTTTCGAAAAAAACTGTGGATATATATTATTTGTAGGGTTATTATTAATTTAATTTAATTTTAAAATCGTTGTTTTTAGGGTTCCGTACCTCAAAAGGAAAAAACGGAACCCTTATAGGATCACTTCGTTGTCTGTCTGTCTGTCTGTCAGTCTGTCAAGACCCTTTTTCTCAGGAACGCGTGGAGGTATCAAGTTGAAATTAATATCAAATACGTAGATCTATGATTCCTTGGAGTCCTGAAAAAATCAACCTTCTAAGTCAACGCAAGAAAACAATACGGTCATTTATGTGACATATTTTGATACTCGCAAGTAAATCAAAACCTATGGGGTACTTCCCGTTATCCTAGAAACATGAAATTTGGCAAGAAGCAAGGTCTCATAGCGAAAATAAAGAAAATAGTCCGGAAAATGTTAATTTGTCATTTTGTCACATAAAAAAATATTTTCAAGTATATCAGTCTGTCAAGACCCTTTTTCTCAAGAACGCGTGGAGGTATCACGTTTAAATTAATATCAAATGTGTAGTGTATGGTCCCTTAGAGTTATAAAAAAATCAAGCTCCTAAGTCAACGCAATAAAAAAATACGGTCATTTATGCGACAGATTTTATACTCGCAAGTAAATCAATTAACCTATAGGGTACTTCCCGTTGACCTAGAATCATGAAATTTGGCAAGAAGCAAGATCTCATAGTAGAAGTAAAGAAAAAGTCCGAAAATTGTTAATTTGTAATTTTATCACGTGATTTTTTTTTTTTTTGGGATTACAATGTTAAGTTTGTTTTTCAGATGAATTCTTTTCAACTACGGAACCCTTCATTGTGCGTGGTCCGACACGCACTTGGCCGGTTTTTTTTCTAATTTATTATGACTATTATGTGTTCGAAGCAAAGGTCAAAAATTAAATTTTAGCTCATACATAAGTACCTACCTATTATTCTATTCTTGGTTTCATAGTGTTCACGTGGTTTTGACAATTGCGGCATTAGGTAGGTTGTAAAATATCTTAATAAATACATATTTACTGAGTAAATTGTTTTTCGTAAAGGTTCTACTTACATTCACGGTTTCCTTGAGAAAACAAGTTTTAATAATGTAATTAGTAGATTTTTTTACTTACGAGATACATTACTTAGTCTACGCTTATATATACAACGTGTAACGTTAAATGCGCAAAACCTCTTAATGGGTCATTGTACTCATCATTATGAACAACTTTTACTATGGGACCAAACCTGAAATCGCGACAAAAATATTTGCTGTTCAGTACATTTTGACGAAATATGCAAACATAAATGTACTGAACAGCTGATTTTTTTTTTCGCGATTTCAGGTTTGGTCCATAGTAAAACTTGTTCATAATGATGAGTACAATGACCCCTTAAGAGGTTTTGCGCATTTAGCGTTACACGTTGTATACAACATTATTTTTTGTTTATACTAAACCTCTTAAGGGAGGAGCTCGTGGCTAAGTAATAACAGCCCCACGGGTCGATCCATCAGGTTAAGCTACGCTTGCCGGGGTTGGTCAGTGGATGGGTGACCAACTTTACATACCGAGACTCCTCCGTGCCTCGGAAAGCACGTTAAGCCGTTGGTCCCGGCTGTCATTCGTGGATCTTTGACAGTCGTTACGGGTCGTCAGAAGCCCGAAAGTCTGACAACCAGTCTTACCAAGGGGTATCGTGTTACCCAGTTACTGGGTTGTGGAGGTCAGATAAGCAGTCGCTCCATGTAAAATACTGGTATTCAGCTGCATCCGGTTAGACTGGAAGCCGACCCCAACATAGTTGGGAAAAGGCTAGGAAGATTGACTAAACCTCTTAAGGGGTCATTGTACTCATCATTTTGAACAACTTTTACTATGGGACCAAACTTGAAATCGCGAAAAAAAAACCAGCTGTTCAGTATATTTTGACGAGTTTGATGTAGATAAATGTACTGAATGTACTGGTTAAGAGGTTTATTATAAACAAAAACATAATGTTGTATATGAATATGAACAATAATAGGAGAGAGAGAGAGGAACTCTCACGATCAACGAGTTGTAGTATTTTATAAACAGTGTCACGATCACGCCGATAGGTACCTAGGTACTAATCGCGCGATTCTTAGCGCGTAGCCCCGAGTAGAGTGCGTTGCGCGTCGTCTGTAGGCGAGGCATCCTGGGACTGCGTATCGCACTATACGACGACTATTACGCAAATTATAGTAACTGCACCGGTCTAGCTTCTTAGATACTGCAAAATGACGCATACAAACACCACGCATGTAGTGTAGACATACGCTTGGTAAAATAATATAGTAATTATGTAATTACTAGCAGCGCCCCGCGGTTTCACCCGCGTAAGTTTGGAACCCGTCGGAATATTGGGATAAAAAGTAGCCTATGTGTTAATCCAGGGTATAAGCTATCGGCATACCAAATGTCATCCAAATCGGTCCAGCCGTTTGAACGTGAAGAAGTAACAAACATACAAACACTCACAAACTTTCGGCTTCATAATATTATACTAAATTACTAAGTTATACTACGTTATAAGTTATAATACTTACAACAATCCCGTTTGATCTAACTAACTAACGTGGTCAACGTTATATTAATGTAAAGTAGGAAACAAACATGCAAATAGGGACATCAAAATACCAATTCGTAAGATGTGTAATGATGATATCATTGAAGATTAAAAACCTTATTGATATTCAAAAGCAAAGTACCTACGATGTAATGTCTGTCAGCATGAGGTCAAGATATCGTATCAACAATGTAGGTAATGGTTCCATGTTAAGTTGTCACGTGAGTCTTGCCAAATTTTTAAGTGCAAAATTGATGGAAGGAATTGGTCGTTACTACCGAAGTGGCATTGAGCAGTTCACGTGATCATGTTTAAGAACACAAACATTACAGAAACATGGAATTAAGACGGGAAATTAAAGCACTTTTAAAATGAACAACACTATTTATTATAGACTATAGTTGCTCTACTAATTACTAATGAGACACTTTGTTACAGAAAATGGCTGGAAGAAATTGCACTAGCGAGCAAGCAGGGCCGTAAACCATCTTTACTTCGTGCAATGACCAAGGCTTTCTGGATGAGTTACGCTCCTTCCGGCATTATGTTCCTCATACAAGCACTCGTACTCAAGTGAGCAATTTTGTTAACTATTGGCAATAGTCACGCGAATGTCACATTATGCCAATTACTAATCATCTGGTGGTATTTGTGACCTTCCCGTGTCATAGGTTGCACCTGGAATATTTTGCAGTTCAAGGCTTACGGAAAAATCATGAAAGAGTCACACATTCTTAATTTGAAAAAGTTTTTATTACAGGCTGTTCGTTTGTGGCTATTTAATGTCTTATATGACGGCTGAGCTCTATAGAACTCAGTTGAACTCACAGATACAGTATAATATACAGTATATACATGAATCAAAAGATGTGGTCAAAATTAAAGGTGGTTACACCCCATCAAACCGAACAACTTTCTCCATGGGACCAATATTGTGATCACGAAAAAATAATCAGTCAAACTTTTTAAACTTTCGCGATTTGTTTGAAACGTCGGGAAACAAGTAGGTACCTACCTACCTATACCTTTTTTACCTCGTAAAAAAGGAATATCGCGATAAAACCCGTTCTCGATATTGTTTTATAAATAATCAGTCGTCCACATTTGGGTCAAAAATGTTCAGATTGATGGTCTTTATCACAACCTTAATTTTGACCACACATTTCTGATACACCCTGTATAAGTCAGAGAGTTGAACTCAGTTTTCATAACTATGGACGAACATGTCACACATGTATAATTTTTCTAACCAAGTTCTTTTCACTTTACCTTAGGCCTTTTCAACCGGTAGTTTTGAGCTTGATGCTTACATACTGGGAGCCAGGCTCGACCATGACCTACGAACAGGCAGTGTACTGCGCCACGGCCGTTATCATGATGTCGCTGGTCATCGCCTTCCTCAACCACCACGGGACCTACTCCACGCAGCAATTCGGTATGAAAGTCCGCATCGCCGCCTGCTCACTTATATATAGAAAGGTAAGACTAAACTCACTTTAACAGAACCTAATGTTGGTATAATTGCCGGCACGAGTCGTGAGTACAAATTCCACCTTAACTTTAACTGCCCTCGTCAGCGTGCTCTTTTATTCTATTTTCAATCTGTATTTAAATATGCTTGATAATATATTGATTTCATTGCTCCCGCCCGGTGCTACCTGGGGTGATTGGAAATAAGATACGTTAGAGTTTGTGCTCACGACACGACTCGTGCCGGCAACTATATCTGTATACCTACTTATGGAACAGTTTCCCAACAGTCGATTGGTCCATGAAACGTTCATCAACAGAATCTTTAAACCATTAACTTTTAATCGAAAGGACTTTTCACCCACGAACGTTTTGCCAACATAACTCTGTAAAGGTCACAATAGCGATCTTGTTGCCGAAACGTGGAACCCTAAAAAGTGAAGTTGTTGGTAGGTATTTTTTTCTCAGAATTAATTTCTGAGGAAAAAAATGTCCTAGGCATTGAGCATGTCAGATTTATTGATTCAAATTCAAATTCAAATTCAAAACCGTTTATTGTGAACTAAGTGTACATTATTAATGGTGTTACGATATGTTAGTAGGTACTTATGATTTAGCAGCCTTTTACAAGCATTGCAATTTATTATCATTCGCCTGCCTTTATAAATTAGCATGCATTTTACATCATTATTATTTAATTTTTATTTAGTACAATCATTACAATTAAATTAAGTTACTTATGTCAAGATTAAATGTCAATATTAATAAATTTAATACAATTATCCAGCAATATTAATGTCATCCTTTTCAGCTTGTACACATTATAATTTTACATGTAGTTAAATATGAGACTAACTCTTATTGATTACTAGCTTTTGCCCTCGGCTTCGGCCGCGCTTATTATACATAATAAACCTTGCTCTTGAATCACTCTATCTAATAAAAAAAAAACCGCATCAAAATCCGTTGCGTAGTTTTAAAGAACTAAGCATACATAGGGACAGACAGACAGCGGGAAGCGACTTTGTTTTATACTATGTAGTGAAATAGGACAAATCGCCACTTGTGTACATGAGAGAAAATCGTTATTTTAAGCTAGACTCTAAAAAATCTTTTACCGAGTAGAAACATTTTTGAATTAGGTACAGTTTTAACCTTTTTTGGAATACTGTTATTGATTTTTCAGTTTTAAATATGTTGGGCAACTTATTGTATATTTTTATTGCCATATAATATGGGCTATCACTTAACATTTTAATTCTTGAGGATGGAGTGCACAACCTCTTTTTATGCCGAGTGTTGATATTGTGGATATCTTTTATTTTAGTGAACTTATCGATATTATTAAAAACAAATACGCAAATGTCAAGTATGTATATTGACGGCAGAGTTAGAATCTGATATTTTATAAAGTATGGTTTGCAGCTCTCCGTATTATCTATTTGGGCTAGAATTCTTATACACTTCTTTTGCATTATGAATAGTTCATCTACATTAACACTATTTCCCCATAGCATGACGCCATATCGCAGATTCGCAGCCATGAGTATGCGCATGCGTAGTAAGCAGCCATAGCTGTTTGTGTGTTAGTGCTTTGTTTAATTTGAAAAAGGGCATAAGAGATTTTTTTTTTTTTTTTTTTTTGTATGGCATCTCGCAGTGTGACCACTTGGGGTCGAGACTGCTTAACCGGACTATCCTGTGGGTGCCTTAAGCGAACTCAAAGCCTCCAGCCAGGGGCATGTTTACTTATAAACTAAGCGACTGCGCACTAAGGGCACCCCCTGTGGGGTACGGACCTCGGATTAGGGCGTCGCTGACTAAGAGAGGACAGCAAGGTACAATTGGCTGGCTCAAATCGGGGTTATTATTATTAGCAGGGGAGTTTTCAGTTTTCTTTTTTTTTTTGTTCTTAATTTTGAATTATTATTATTCTGTTTTTCTTTTTTCTTTTGTGATTATTTAATTTAAACATGTCTGTTTTTTTTTTCTTTCGCTTCAGCAATAATGAATCTAGTCTCTATTTATAAAATAAACTAAGTGAACCTTTGTGAAGAGAGAATTAAATAAAGATTACTATTACTATTACTATTAGTATTACTATTTCTTTTATTTCATTTTACACATACTGTTTACATTTTTAAATATTAGAATAAAAAGAATATAAAAACATTTAAAAATATAAAAATAGTAGCCCACCGATATCGGGAACAGGGTCCAAGCTACCGGCGGTCAGGGCTCCAGAGAGAGGAACCTCCTAACAATGCGGGCCGTGTCCAGAAGCACCGCTTTCTGAATCAAGCCCTTGATCCAGCTGCCCAACGAGAGCCTCCTTAGGTGTTGGTCGAGGCTCTTGGCAATTAAGCCATTGGCTGATACGACTATCGGCACAATGATTGCTGAGTCCACATCCCACATGTCGACAACCTCGCGAGCCAAGTCAAGATACTTGATTTGTTTATCTTTCTCGGCTTTCACGAGGTTCCCGTCATGCGGGACCGTTATGTCAACAACCAACTATTAGTATTACTATTACAGGCTCAGCTACGCCACCAGCTGGCTCGATATTACCGATCAAGGGAGATGAATTCACATTTACAAGGGAAGTTCGTCTACGCGGAGGACCTCGGCGGCGAGGTCGGAATGAGCATAAGAGAATCTAGAGAGTTTAGATTTTATATGTTCTATATGTGTGACTTCCAGTTGATGTGTGTGTCAATATTTATGCCAAGTAGGCTAAACGTATTAATTTCTTCTATTTGCGTGTTTCTGAATGTTATTTTTAGATTAAGTGGTGGTTTTTTGTATGATCTAAAATGTATTATTTTAGTTTTATTACTATTAATTTCCAAGTTGTGCATCTGGAGCCAAGTCCCTACAGTTTGGAGGGTATCTTGTATTTGTAGACTAGGGTTATTAACATTTCCACATTTGATTAATATTGAAATATCGTCTGCAAATAATACTAGTAAAGCGTTTTCTTTATCCAATATTTTGGGAAGGTCATTAATATAGATTAAAAATAGTGGGCATCCTAACACACTTCCTTGTGGGATTGAGCAAGTAATTTGTTTTACTTGTGATCTAATGGTTTTGATCTCATTTTTTCCATGGTCGTAATTTTCGATTTGTACTATTTGTGTCCTATTATGTAAATATGATTTGAACCATGAATAAGCTGGTCCTCGTACGCCGCAACCATATAGTTTAGTGAGTAAGATGTCATAAAGTACCTTGTCGTATGCTTTTGTCATGTCCAGCAGTAGCCCAATTACATGTTGTTTGTCGTTTATATGTTGTAGCGCTTGTTGAACATATTTATAAACTGCTAATGTTGTTGATCTACATTTCCTAAATCCATTTTGTGCATCGTCGAGAATTTTAAACTTTTCCAAGAATATATCGTCCCCGTAGTTGGAAAACTAAATAACTCCGATTTTCTAGTTTTGAGATAAACGCGATTTAATTATGCATTATTCCATCTGAACGACAAAAATGGCTATATTTTTGGAACGGAATAAGATAAGTAAATTCCTGTAAGACTCAAACATGCGTCATGTTTTGGATTATTTAAAAATAGGGAAAAGACAAAATCGCCAAAAACGAAGTTATTTAGTTTTCCAAATACGGGGACGATATAAAGCTGATTGCACATAGCTTTTTCAAATATTTTGGAAAAGGTTGGTAGCAGTGCTATAGGTCTATAATTACTAGGGTTATGCTTGTCACCTTTTTTATGTACTGGTTTTACTAAAGCTACTTTAAGTGCATCTGGAAATTGGCCGCCGGGGTCGCGCGTTGTTCGAAAAAGATACCGTGGCCCTGGCATAGGCAGCTGAAGGAACACGGGTGGGTTTTAGTCAGTAAAAGTCTGACACGCCCTCCACCCAGAGCGGGAGAAGTCATTTGATGATTTCCCATCCACAAAAAAAAAAAGAAGATTTATTGATTAAATTCGAAAATTATGAAACCTTGCACTTTTAACACTAGTTTGATAAACATTATTTATTACTACACGACGACATGACGTAGGATGCAAAGGGCAAGATTTCACAAACGCTTGGGTGGTAAATAATGAAAGTACCTATATTTATAACAAAATAATATTTATCCGACCAATGACCATTTGACTGGTGAAAGTTGGACGACAGTCGATCTAAAATAAAATTGTAAATAAATAATATATAAAATCTCATCAGGAAATACGCTTCAGGTTTTATTAAATTAGGTACATTTACGAAAATAACCATTATTAAACGTTGCATGAATAAGATCTTATCACGATTGTTTTAAGTAAATGCGTAAATGTAAAAAACCAGTTTTTTAAAGAATTCAGGGTCAATAAAACATTATAATTAAGGCAGTAAGTTGGTACAACCTACTTGGGTACTTTAATTTTATTATGAACCTTTAAACTTTGTATAAAACGTACCTATCTACACTGCTTGATGTAGGTAAACCTCTAATTATTAGGTACTTATAAAATTGTTAATAATCGCACAATACATTGAATTGGGGAAAGTCTAGTCAGAGGATGATGACTATGCAATTTCATTTTCAGTGCTTATTATTTTTCACTGTGTGGGGGGCTTGTGGCTAAGTAATAACAGCCGCACGAGTCGGTCGATCAGCTACGCT
The DNA here is from genome assembly GCA_905163495.3 of Cosmia trapezina. NCBI lineage: Eukaryota > Metazoa > Arthropoda > Insecta > Lepidoptera > Noctuidae > Cosmia > Cosmia trapezina. The sequence continues at coordinate 17,379,247 of LR991022.1, read as the reverse complement.
TGCCGCGGTTGGTCCGTGGATCTGGACCATCTTTACATACCAAATTCCGCCTCGGAAAACGCGTTAAGCCGTTAGTCCCGGCTGTCATTCGTTGTGACTCATTGACAGTCGTTACGGGTCGTCAGAAGACCTAAAGTCTGACAACCAGTTTTACCAAGGGTTATTGTATTACCCAATACCTGGGTTGTGGAGGTCCGATAGGCAGTCGATTAATGTAAAATACGGTATTCAGCTGCATCCCGTTTGACTGGAAGCCAGTCGGCTTCCAGTCAAACCAACATATTGGGGAAAAGCTAGGCAGATGATGATGATTATTTTTTACTGTGTGTATTTTTCAAGTAATTTTTTAATTATAATTTTCCTCTTCGTGTCAATCAGGTAATGCGCATGAGTTCCGGTGCGCTGGCGCAGACCACAGCGGGACAAGTCGTCAATCTCCTGTCGAACGACGTGAACCGTTTCGACTACGCTTTCATCTACACGCACTTCATCTGGCTACTCCCTCTCCAAGTCATCGTCGTCTGCTATCTCATATACCTAAAGATCGGCTACGCAGCCATCGTAGGAGTCATCGGCATTGTGTTGCAGACCATACCGGTTCAGTGTATGTATATTTTTGATGCTGTTGTTTTACTAAGATGTAAAACCGAATCAGTAGCGACACTTACTATTGTGATAAATTCACTTTTACGTAATTTCAACTCAAATGTTGGCTCCATGAAAGCAAAAGTTCCCCATAACGTAACGGAAATCATAACAAAAAAAAACATAAACACTACATTAAAAAATAATAATGATAATTATGGATTCCAAAGCTACAGCTTCCAGAATTACAGTAAAATAAATTTAAGGCCATAAATTCCTGTCGCCCGATCCAATCAGTGGACAGTGCATCTTTTAAGAAAGGCAATATACATACGAAACCTTATTATTATTGCAGCTTACATGAGTAAATTGGCTGCAAGGTTGCGAATGAGAACCGCGTGCAAAACTGACGAGCGCGTGCGCATTATGGACGAAATTATTAATGGCATGCAGGTATGTTGATCTGGATTTTCACGTGCTAATTACATTTGTATTGAATTTTGAACTAGGTCAGTATTAACAAAAAATCTGATCCGTAGGTACTGGTGCTATTACTATTACTGTAAATTTGGCAAAACGATAGATCAGGCTATCATTTCCATTTGATGGAGACCGATGGTCTTAGTGGCCTGCACTTACATACGTACCCAGAATATGATTTTTATAACGGGTGATTCATTTGGAGTTACTTTTTCCAAAACTAAAAAAAATATGAATAAAACAAATTTATTGGGTAATCTTTATTATAATACAAAAGAACCATTCCTTACATTTACTTTTTAAAGATTATTTCTTTCAAATGTTGTCCGTAACTGCGATTAAGGTGGTCCATTCTGGAGTTCCAGTTTTCGATGACCCGACCGAGCATTTCCAGTGGTATTTGGCGAATAACGCGAGTAATGTTGGCTTCCAGTTGATCAATCGTACACGGCTTATCCATATAAACTTTGGACTTTACATAACCCCACAGAAAAAAGTCTAAGGGTGTGATATGACAGGATCTAGGCGGCCAACTGACTGGTCCGAAACGCGAAATTAACTGTTCTCCAAATTTTTCTCGCAATAAAGCCATGGTTTCACGTGCTGTGTGGGAAGGTGCGCCGTCTTGTTGGTACCAAAAGTTCTGAAGATCACGGGCTTCAATTTCAGGAAACAAATAGTACGTTATCATGGTACGATAACGGTCACCATTGACAGTGACGGACCACCTTAATCGCAGTTACGGACAACATTTGAAAGAAATAATCTTTAAAAAGTAAATGTAAGGAATGGTTCTTTTGTATTATAATAAAAATTACCCGATAAATTTGTTTTATTCATATTTTTTTTAGTTTTGGAAAAAGTAACTCCGAATGAATCACCCATTATATGCTTCTACCTGAATTGCAGTAGTTAAAAATACCTAACTTTGACGTTCGGTATACTCCAATTCACCAATCAGCTTCCTAAAACCATTTAAAATTCCTTGTACAAAAATGTTTGACCCTCATAATCTAGATATGTGTCGAGCTTTCGATTCTGCTCGAATACGACAAGATAAAAACATAAGGAAAACTTCGCGTATTTAATGCCATTAAGTGACATGGCGCCCTTCATTTTTTTTACAACTGTATCTAGTTAATTATTGAGTATGGTTTAGCACTAACCAAAACTTATTTTTTCCGAAAAACCACAAGGGAATAACAAAGTATGAATGCACGACTTTAACTAAGTACGTACTCGTATGTCAATAGGTTCTCCAATTAATGGAGTTTTGGGTATCAATACAAATGTCATCTTGAACTTTGTTTTGCCTGTCATTCAAAGAAAAACTATAATTCATATTAATGTTTAACTTATTAAAGTAAATCGTTTTAGGTGATTAAAATGTACGCCTGGGAGAAGCCATTTGAGCAGGTAGTAGCTCTGGCTCGAAAGAACGAAATCAAACAAATCACGTCAGCATCTTACCTCCGAGGGGTATACCTCAGCTTTATGGTGTTCACCGAGCGACTCACCCTGTACATCACTCTGCTCTCCTACTCGCTATTCGGCTACCAAGTTACTGCAGACATTGTAAGTTCCTACCTCAAACAAACTTCTGGGTTCATAATCTGTTTTAATGTAGAAAATTCCAGTTTATTTCATTACAATTTGTATGTGGTCGTGAGGAATACTGTATTCTGCGAAATGTTAAAATTCGAGTCAACACATTCAAACACTTTGGGTAAAAGCTTAATCTTTCAAAACCCCTTTTTTTATTATCAAAGTTATCTGATTGTTTAATAACTTTTATAGACCAGTGCAGTGTACGTGTATAATTTGCAGGTGTTCCCATTGGCGCAATTCTTCAACACCCTACAAGGAACGCTATCGATAATCATGTCGAATGCCGTGTCATTTTTGGCAGAGGCGCTAATATCAGTGCAGCGCCTCGAGGCATTCATGTTGTTCGGTACGTGAGACCACATGGTCTCGACCTCGCACTAAGTGCATGCCCTATCGACACTATCCTTCTTCTACGAGTCCAAATTATAACTGAGACTCGACGCTAATAATAATAACACTAATACTTAAATTATGTAACTCTCAAAACTCTATTTACGTGTCTATTCCGTACTACCTGTATTGGCTAAATTATTTAGTTAAGACATCTACCTAACGACTTAGAACCACTTCGAGTCAATTAGTTATTAGAACGTAAACCGTGTAAGGACATGACATTTTGGTGGCGTTTGGTTATGGGTTTCAACTAAAATGAACGTCTGATTTTATTAGTGTCACAAGTTATAGTTTTCAATCTAAACTCTTACACATAATAATTAATTTGAAGCATTAAATAACAATGACAGTGATAGTGGAGATGATACATATCACTAACATTGGGTTAGGTAATACTGCAGTAGGCGATGAACGCTGCTGCTTAAAATCATCAAGAGACTCAACAAAATCAATGATTTCCACAGGCGTTCCCGTTGGCACAAATGTTCAACATAATACAGTTGACTCTTGCCGTATATTTGCCGTCAAGCCTTTCAATGACAATGGAGTCCCATTGCTCTATACGCCGAATTGAGGCCGTTTTACTTTTGGGTATGAGATTAGTCAGAATAGTTTTGGGTGTAAATGTCGTAAATGATGCACTTGATGCGTCACTACAGTTCTAAAGAATATTTGATTAACCGACGTTTATTGTGTTAACACGCATCCTGTGGTGTCATTTCTCGCTCCTTATGCCTAGGTACATATACCTACTAACAATCACTTATGGACTAACCTACGGAGGGCGCTTTTTGTTGTAATTTAATTTATGTTCAGATTCAAATAAAAATGAATTTATGTTTAACATTTTTTAATATTGATTTCAATAATAAGAACTACGAACAAAAGCTATTTAATACACACAGGTTTTCACTTCGCATTTCATAAAACATAAACGAAACATGCCATTATGATAGCAATTTATTGTCAACATAAGTATCATGTATGTCGTTGTATATTAAGTCCATATAATAATGACTGTATATATGTATTCAATTAACGTAAACTTGTATTATGTATTACAACAGATGAGCGGGAGGACCTTCGCAGTGTTCCGGACGTAGACATCGCTAAATTAGTACAAATGGTAGAGAATAAGAAGAAAAAGAATAATCTGAGCGAAGTTGACCTACGTCCTAACACCTTCAAGAAAATCGACGAGGAGGGCATTTACAATCCTGGTAAGTAATCCTGAACGAAATAAAACAAAAGAAAAATGTTTAAACAAAATACACCTTGTAAACACTAACTTTCTTCTAGTCATTCCTAACTTGTATTTTATGTTGCTAATCATAAGCACCGCACACACTCATGTCCGACCTGTGTAAAACAATTGCATGATGCAAGGTACCCCTCAAGTGTCTGACTTTGGCTAATTTTAGACCCAAAACCCTAGCGAGTGGGGAGGGTTGGGGGTTAGTTGCAACTACTGATGATGATATGTTTTCCATCGGATGATGTTTTTTTTACGTTTATATATATGTGATCTGAGCTTATATACCTATTATGTAAAGTTTTATATGCGTGTGGTGTGAGGGCCACTTTATTGAAACTCTTTGAAAATATGCTTAGGATTTAGTGAACATTCCCAAAGAATTGTGAAAGTTGGAATCAGATTTTGTGAAAGTCAACTTTGCGAGATATGGACTGTAAAGTGGGGCCCTCAGTTCTCACATAGAGGATTGAGGGCCCACCTGTACCTGATAAACTATGGACACTACAGATAAAGTCTTTATGCCAAAATCTAAGCTTATACCAAACAAAATTTGTGAAAACAAGATATTATCGCAAAACGCTGTCCTACTTGGTATATCTTCGTTCAAAATGGGCCCTCAATCCTCACACACGTAAAAGTTTATCACGCAAATAAAATGAAACCATTAACTTTATTATTAGCTACTGTTTGTAATCCTATAAGATACTAAATAAATTGTGAAAATTTGTGAAAGCAAGAGCAGGTCACCATTTCTTGTTGTTTGAAAGTTATGACCTTGACAAAATTCGGGCCCTCAATCCTCCATTAATTTTGTTTTCCGTTTTAATACGCTTATCGTATGAAAGATTAAACAAATACAAAATAGTCTCTTTTTGTGAAAAAAATTGTGCAACAAATTCGATACCAGAAAGAAATTAAAAGACCCTTTATTGTAAATAAAAATCGAGTTTTATTTTTGTTCCCTGAATTAGGAAATAGGGTGACCACAATACGGTATTTTACTCTATATGAGAAAAAAATTAAAAATATATTATTTAGATAGATTAGGCAAAAAGCAATCGGAAAATATTAGTTTTACTTCAATAACAATATAAATTTTAAAATTAAATTCAAAGTTTTCAGGTTTTTTTAATGTTTTCTCAAACCATGAAATAGTAGCCGCCATTTTATGACGTCATTCGGCTGTGTAAATTAAAAAAGTGTCAACTATTAATTGATCAGCGTATCTCTTACAGCAGCTATAGCTTTCACTTAAAAATCAAAATCTTTACCGTCCATACGTATTGTGTGTATAGAGTCATGAGGAACAGGGTGTAAAGTTCACTCATCCTCTATTGAAAAGGGAGGACCCTCCGACCAGATGGGTGTTGTGTCTGGTGGGCAACTGCCCCACGGTTAATGTCGGGTTGTTGTATACCTAAATGCCAGTCGCGCGGTAAACTATCATTGCGCGATGCAGGTTGCGGGACGTCATGTCCTTGTGATGCGTAGTTCGTATGTGGCGATGTAAATGCCACCACATGTGTATTACAAGAAGTAACAGGCTAGAATGGAGATGTTACAAGGATTAAAACAACAAATGTGAAAATGAAACTTTTTAATCACTATTTATAAATTACCAGATAACAAAAAAATTAAAATCCTAAAACTCTAATAAAAAAATAAAATTCTTTTTTTGGGCACTCGTGGTAACACGTTAAGGTAATTGCGCGGTGGTAGCCCGCGAAATTCATATTTTCTTGCGATTCGCGACATTAATAATTATGTATTTACATAATTTTAACAATAAACTCATTAATTACCTACGCGGCCTTTTATAATGTGTGAGAACGTGCCTTTAAGCGCGGCAACGGGAGTATACACGCCCGCCCGCGCCTGAGGACCTGCGTCAGGCGGAATGCGAGGACGCCGTGGCGCCTCTCTAACCACTCCTCAAAGAGGGGACTTATCGTCGCAATTGTGGCGTGCCCAGCGCTGGGTTGCGACAGTCGCACTCTCCACGTCGCCATGATCCCGCCGGAGGTCTGTCCGCTGTGCCGTGATTTCTCGCGGCAACTGAGTTACGCCCCGCCGTTTCACCTCCTCGCGCCACTCCCACACGGCACGGCAGTGCACGCAGGGCCTTACCGGTAAAATATAAGGTTTACCGACTGAACACCGGTAAAAGTTTTAGAATAATTCGGGGTTTTACAGGTGAGAATTGGTAAATATTAGAATTTACGGGTAAATCCTAACATTTACCGCAGTTCGGGCTTTTACAGTAACATATAGGTAGATGAGTATGTATCAAAACAAACTTACATGTACTTATTTGTATGACTATTTCAGTAACTATTTTCGTAGTTTTCTCAATCAATTGACATGACATATTATTGTAATAAAAAGAACATCACTATACTTTTTCTTTGTAGTAGTCGCATAGAGAAACTAATGAGGTTGAACTCCAAAACTCCTCCTCGATTATATGTGAAAATGTTTGGAACATAATAATCGTTAAATAAAATTAAATATCAACATTCACTACTCCAAGATAATTACCCATACAACTATATGTATAATAAATAATATATGCTTTGCATTGTTCTCTGAGCACCTTATGTCAAAAATTATTGTCACCCTACCCTACTACACAATTCAAAAATAGTCGATTTCGGTATCTATTAAGATATTTAGTTTAATCGTTATTCTTATTACTAACAAATAACACCAATTTGTTGCACAATTTTTTTCACAAAAAGAGACTATTTTGTATTCGTCTAATCTTTCATACGATAAGCGTATTAAAACGGAAAACAAAATAAATGGAGGATTGAGAATTTTGTCAAGGTCATATCTTTCAAACAACAACAAATGGTGACCTGGTCTTCCTTTCACAAATTTTCACAATTTATTTAGTATCTTATAGGATTACAAACAGTAGCTATAAGGTAATGGTTTCATTTTATTTGTGTGATAAACTTTTACGTGTGTGAGGATTGAGGGCCCATTTTGAACGAAGATATACCAAGTAGGACAGCGTTTTGCGATAATATCTTGTTTTCACAAATTTTGTTTGGTATAAGCTTAGATTTTGGCATAAAGACTTTATCTGTAGTGTCCATAGTTTATCAGGTACAGGTGGGCCCTCAATCCTCTATGTGAGAACTGAGGGCCCCACTTTACAGTCCATATCTCGCAAAGTTGACTTTCACAAAATCTGATTTCAACTTTCACAATTCTTTGGGAATGTTCACAAAATCCTAAGCATATTTTCAAAGAGTTTTAAAAAAGTGGCCCTCACACCACACGCAAATAAAGTTTTGTCCTGTTGCACTCTTGGGGTGCATTTGACGCGCGGGGTGGGAGGGGGGTTTACTGCGAACTCCATAGGTTCACAACTAATTATGATTATTGGTTTTCCATCGGATGATGTTTTTTTACATTTATATATATATGATATAAGCTTATATACCTAATAAAAAAAGGGTTTTTCTTATGCACACATGGGGTGCATTCGACACTTGAGGGGTTAATTGTCCCTATTTGAATAATACGTTAACTAATATTGATTATTTCAATTAAGTATTTCAATTGACTGAATTTATCCATATAGCCGTTTCAAGTCATATCGTTCCGAGTTCCGGTGAATCAAATTCAGAACAACATTTGGCGTTGCCTGTAGAATAACTTGTACATACATAGCTATATTAGAAAGGTTTAGGTAGTAAAATAAAGGTAAACAATCTTGATGTGACTTTTTAAACAAATAAACTACTGCTTAAACTAATGGTTCAATTGATTTAGTAGTCATTATTGTTGTATTTACATTAGTTTTAGTTGCATTTTATTTTTAAACTGAGGTTTTAAAATAAAAAAGATAAAAGACACATCAAGATTGTTTACCTTTATTTCACTACCTAAACCTTTCTAGTATAGGTACTATATTTTGATACTGAAAGTGCCGTTTTAAATCAAAGTGGCCACAGTCAGGCAACAGTGATAACAGAATATTTGTATAGAGTTTTGTGACATTCTGTATAAAACTTTTGTTTTTTTCTAAATTACCTTCTTGCATATTTTCAGCCACTAAACCTTTGTTGTCACCTAACGCTTTGTTGGATAGCCGACACGAGGCTGAAATTAACTTAACACCATCATTATTAGCGCATTCAAGGAAATCGAAAGAAATATCGATTTCAATGAATACTATAACAGTATTTAAAGAGTCTGACGATTCAGATTCCGAATTGACCGACGAAGGTAAAAAATGGTGAGGGAAGATTGGCATTTTGGTTCAGTTACTATGGCAGCCATTGCTGTTGGTACATCGTAGATTCGTACCTATCTACTTTTGTGCTTGAATATACAGGGTGGAAACATTCAGCGGGGCAGTAAGGGGAAGTACCTTATCCGTTGCAGCTACGCGAAAATAGTCTTAGGAGACTAATAGGTACATAACTTTTTATAGAATTTTGATCCCCATTCACAGATTTTCAAAAAAAATTACAGTTAGCAAGAAAATAGCCATTTTACACAAAAACAGTTTTTGGTGCCAATCGATCCTGTAACTTTTTATAGAATTTTGATCCCCATTCACAGATTTTCAAAAAAAATTACAGTTAGCAAGAAAATAGCCATTTTACACAAAAACATTTTTTGGTGCCAATCGATCCTGTTTCTAATACTGATCAAAAACTTCTATGGGATCAACCATCGTTGGAGTACTCAAAAAGTCACAAATGGCAAAAAACTTTTCCCGTACATTTTGTAAAGAATTTGTGGTACAAAAATAAAATAAAATACAAATGATCACGTAGAATTTTACACATATCAAAAAGAAGGCGTATTAATTTTCTTTTTTATTAACTAACATAACTTGATGATGTTATTCTTTTTTATTTCGTGCTCGAAGTGAGTTCGAAATTTGAATTGTTTTTAAACTTATTCAGTCAACAAAAAGATCTCAACCGTCACTAAAAAAGCTTTTGCGTAAAATTTTCATACAAAATGTACGGTAAAAGTTTTTTGCAATTTGTGACTTTTTGAGTACTCCAACGATAGCTGGCCCCATAGAAGTTTTTGATCAGTATTAGAAACAGAATCGATTGGCATCAAAAATATTTTTGTGTAAAATGGCTATTTACTTGCTAACTGTAATTTTTTTTGAAAATTTGTGATTGGGGATCAAAATTCCATAAAAAATTATGGATAGTCTCCTAATACCATTTTCGTGTAGCTTCGATGGATAAGGTACTTCCCCTTACTGCCCCGCTGAAAGTTTCCACCCTGTATACTAAAAATATAGGGTAGATTTGATTTATATCTACATCTGTATTAAAATTACCTGTATACCTACCTACCTACCTGATTGTGCTAACACCATGATTTTGGTGAAATTGCAGCAAAATGGTGCAGAGGTTTTCTTTTTTGAAAGCGAGGAAAAAGAAATAACACACCTAATTCTTTTTTTTTTTTGAGGCAAAAGAAACTATACTAACCAACTAATAAATAACATTTGTGTTTTAACAAATAACGTTTGTTGTGCCTCTAGGTGTCTAATAAGGTAACTAGTCTATTATCACGTATAACAGCAGACTTGTTATTTATTTTCGATTTATTCTGGTTTTTATCAGGTGAATAACCCCTATTTGATTAGTTAGGTAACTATTTCATTATTTTCGGGTACCTGAACTCGGAAACCTTCTTTTATGTAAGAATAACTTCGTCATTGCGATAAAAATGCAAACCAAAAATAAGTGTTTACCAGCAATGCCAAAAATATTTGTTGCATGGACGAGTAACTGATGAAGTCATGAGTTATTGAAATGTTGATCCCAGAACCTGAAGATCTAATTATTGCAACACCATTTATACATTAAACACATTTCATTATTTATTTGATTACATTTAATAGCAACATATTGCGTTATTTGATCTTGGTTTAAGTCCAAGCTATTTTTTAATTAACAAAGTATGTGCTAGGCGTTACAGCAATTTCAGCACAACGGATATGGTTCGCCGAACATACAGTGCCCTCTAAAAGTTAGTTGTCATTTTTCCACTTCACCTGTTATTATTTTTTATGTTAAGTCATAGGTCAATAAAAACGTTATAGTTTACAATTGAAATTAGAACTAAATCATAATGTGTAATCGTAATGTGGGTTGGACAGCTGAAGTGGAAAAATGTCAACTAACTTTTGGAGGGCACCGTACGTTGACTTCTCGATTGCCAATCAATTAACCACTGAGCTACAGTTGTTTGTGTGTGAGTTTGTATTAATAAAATAGGGGGTAGTTATAGCGGCTTGAGTATTATGACAGCTGCCAAGAGACATTCTGCACTAGCATACAGCTTTTAGCCTTTTCCACTGAAAAATAAAATACGCAAAGGAAAATTCCGAAAATCCAAATGTTGATAAAATATTCACTTGTTAAAATTCTACGTCGATCCGCACGTGTTATCAACAAAAAAACACGGCGACCGGACTTTGCCGCATTGTAGGGGTAACCGATTGAATCAGACGGTGAGACTCGTATTATTAATCCAATGGTTTACTATTATCCTTTGTAGTCTAGTTGTGCAATCATGGACATTTGGATCGATATTACAAACTATTCTGCACACGTTTCAAATATCTACAGTATTTTACACTCCATTGTTAAACTTAGGTATACATATATAATATAAACCTAACCTACCTTATGAGTTATGAGTTTTACCCATTTCGACTTAGAGCGACGTTTCAACTTTTCAATAAATGCAATTTTATGAGCCCCATCTAATCGATCTCTGTCAATTTTAAGGATTTGAGTGCAACGAAAAAGGCTTGATGAGTTCTACTCTATGCCCGATGCCAGTGAACCCAGATGTGGGCATTCTGATCCAGAACGTGAGCGCCAGCTGGACTGACGACGGACCAATCACTTTGAACCAGCTGAACCTCATGGTGCCTAAAGGAAAGCTGTGTGCCATTATCGGCTCCGTTGGATCCGGAAAGGTTTGTTATCTGACAATTTTATTAATGTTTCTTGCTTGTCATTATAAATCAGTAATATTTTACAAGTTTTGTCATAGATAGGACAAAACTTGTAAAATATTACTGTTTTACTGTTTTGTTATTACTGTTTTATTGATGTTTTTCTGGGTAAATACCCACACCTACAACAGAAAAATCTTAGCTAGGTATATAGACACGATAGATCGTCATGAACTCTTGGAAAGTTTCTTCACATCTTTAAAACACGTGAGAAAATCATCAGTCACCAGCCAATTAAGGCTTCTAGGTAAACTTGCGCAACTCTAAACATATGCGTAACTTATTTCCGCACTTCACAAGTACCTTAAAAGCTACTAAACGGACGTGAATTCACAGTAAACGTTAGGTAAACAACACTACCAAAAATATCAAAACAATACCAGTTTTAAATGTGTCAACAAGTTAAACGAATCAAATGACCGATACTGATTCAAGTACACGAATATTTAACACTTCCCAAATACGAATGATCCTATGACAAATGTTCCATTTACACTTCATTGCAAAATACTATAATATGCTTACCAAGCTTCAAGTGCAAATTAACATATTATATGCCTACTTAGGTCCTGATATTCATTGTCCTTTATGTTTATAGAGTTCAGTTCTTCAATTACTCCTGAATGAACTTCGTTCGACCAATGGCCGGATCTATCTGTCTGGGCCTCTATCTTACGCATGTCAGGAGCCGTGGCTGTTCGTGGCTACCGTTAGACAAAACATCTTGTTTGGCCTGCCCTACAACTCCAAAAAGTATAAAGAAGTAAGTACCTAGATAATACCTACCATTATCAAGCATGCTCAAAAAAAATTGCACTGACATATTTAAATACCTAAAAATTTTGTCGGTGAAATAAAAATAATAAAGAATAGAGTCTGCATAGTAATGCACGAATTTAATTCAATTTGAATTTGTTATCTAACTGCTAAATATCCATATGTTACCACTTTTCGAGTGTTTAATTACGCTAATGCTGATATCTAATTTAAATTCTTATTCTTCCAGGTGGTAAGAGTATGTGCTCTCCAGAAGGACTTCCAACAGTTTCCTCACGGAGACCAGACGCTAGTCGGTGAACGAGGAGCCTCCTTGTCAGGCGGTCAGAGAGCCCGCATCAACCTTGCCAGAGCTGTTTACAGACAGGTATATAATGTATACGGGTATTATGTTATTACTCTCTATACTTACAAACCTTCTTGCATAACTTTCATGCTATGCAAGGAAAATAAGAAATATATTTCGGAAAATATGAAAATAAAAGGATATTCAGTATTCTAATGCTCGATATTTAGATCACACTAAAATCTACATGATATTGATTCTGTGGGACTTCTACTAAAACGTAAGTAAACAATCTAGCTAAAATACCATTATGAAACACTTGGACCTCACTCCGGTTCTAGATAGGCAATGCTAAGATTTTACACCCTGAGATAATCCCAGCGTGCTCTGCACTCTAGCGACATCGTGGTAATACTCCAATAAAATTACGCTCTTCACGGCTCTTCCCTGAAAACTAACCGGCAGAGCTTACCATTAACTTTTACTACCACTTAGTTTAAGCCGTGCTAATGAACTGACTTTTAATTTGCACATAACGCCATAGCGCAAATGACTATTTAATGTAAGTTAGTCAAAATGCAGCAACAGATATGCATTTAATGTCGTAAACATAATCCGTTTAAAGTTTACCAATCTTCGAAAGACACTGTCTAGCGCCTTATTGGATCCTTCTGTTCTTACTATTGTTTGTGTGGAATTATATTAAACAAATAAAATTGACACTTACTCACTTACTTAGGACTCTTTTTTATGGACTCGTAATAAACGCTCACTTTTGTTACCAGGCCGATATATATCTGTTGGACGACCCCCTCTCTGCCGTGGACGCGCACGTGGGTCGCCAGCTCTTCGACGAGTGCATCAGCGGCTACCTGCGCCACACCACGCGCGTGCTGGTCACCCATCAGCTGCACTACCTCAAGACCGCTGACTACATCGTCATCATGAACAATGTAACGTAATATTCATTTCTAAAGTCATTGCCCCCTAGCTCTCTCTTTATCTATCTCCAACTACTTTTTCCTCGTGTTATCTCTTTCTGTATTATTATTATGACTCAATACATTTTTGGTCCTTGTGGAACACCACACATGTTTCTCGTATTAGCTGCACTGTCGCTACAATGGTAACTTAAAATCATTGTCAGACTCGGTACATCTTCGATCACACCTTGAACTTGGGCCTGTGCTGAAGGGACTGCTAATCTTTCTTATTGGTTATGAGAACTAACCGGCAAAAGGAATCACTGCGTGCGGCACAACATACGCGTACTCGTCACGCTCCATCTGAATTATTTCAAGGCCGATGATTACATCATCATTAACAACGTAGCCTAGTTGCAATATGATTACCTTACGTTTATTGCTTTTGTCATTAGCCAGCATGGACTTCTAGCGGGTTTCTTTTTCAACGTATTTATGGGAAACCTTTTAAAAGATCTCGGAGACTACATTAATTATCTTCTATTTTACTTCTGAATTAATTTCGGATCCTAAAACAGAAACAGTTACCTGCGGCATTTGTATTATTATGTACTCACATAACAGCTGCTCTACCTCAAGGGCGCCGTCTACCTCATAGAAGACGCAACATTGTACATAATTCTTACACAATAGGTATTATTGCAATTGTTTGTTTGTACGTTTCTGATGCCAATGAACTCCACACATTTTCTTTGCCTATGCCGCAGGCTCGTGTTACGAAAGTCGAACCCTAGAGACACTAATAGGCAACAATCCGTCAATCCTACTTTAATATTTTAAATGTCAAAGTTTGTATGTTTAGATGTTTGATTATTTGTTACTCAATCACGCAAAAACGGCTGAACGGATTTGAATGAAAATAGGCACACAGATTATTATTGACGGATTTTTGCTTATTAGTTGGTTTCTCTGGGGTTGGACGTTCTGTATTTAATAAATCAATGTTTTGGAAGTCATTTTTGTTAAAATTATTTTTCAGTAGGTACATTACCACATCATTTAGGTCTTTGGATACAATAAATTATTACAAAATGACTCGTCAGGATGTATAATTAGAATACCACCGCTCGAGAATTCCTAGATGGACATAATATAAAATGCCACTGAACTTGATTTACCTCAGAAAATTGATTAAGTAATCACTTGCCTTAATTCTCTTTTTGTTCTATTAGGGGTATGTGGATGCTAAAGGATCATACGATGAGCTGGTGAGCACAGGAAAAGACTTCGCGAAGCTGCTGTCGTCCAGTCATGATGAAAATGAAGACAAGAAAGACTTAGAGAAACCTCCGCCAATGTCCCGACGAACATCTGCTAGAGTAAGTGAAACACAGTAAAACTTAAATTCGTAACGGCAAATAACAATAATGTGACCATTAAATGTAGCCTTGGGTCCTGATATAACTCGAGAGTTAAAGCAACAATAAAGTCTATAATTTGAAAAATAGGTTGAAAAGTAATTAACATACTTAGGGCTTTAGCACACCTTCACCGTGACACCATGTCAGCGAAACCGCAGTAGTTCAATTCAACTGACTCGTATTCTGTTCCGCTACGAACATCAGCGGAACATCATACAGTGTGCTGAGTCCCTTAGAGTTAAGTATCTAGTAATTTTTTTACACAAAAAAAAAAAAGTTTAAGTAGATATTTAATTGTAATTTTAATCGTATTTATCTCTTAAGGGGTCATTGTACTCATCATTATAAACAACTTTTACTACATTTATCTACATCAAACTCATCAAAATGTAGGTAGCAGCTGATTTTTTTTGGCGATTTCAGGTTTGGTCCCATCCCTTAAAAGGAGAAAGACGATTAAAATTTCACCCTGTATAGGTAGGCGAAAAACGAACAGGGAAGGGAAACAAACATAAACAGTATTACTTAAAACTTACTTCGTTGATTCACTAGATCATAAAAATGCGTAACGGATATCTCGGATCCCATCACACATTCGCCAATCCGATACACCGTTATTCATCGTACGTGACAAGATTTTTTCACTTCAAACTAGTACGTGGAATCCTGAACGACCCTTCTACCCCTTTCAGTATAAAACCAAATACTTACTGAAAATTAAACCTTAAAACTTTGAACTGAAGTTTCAATTCTTATAAGTAAGCTGAAGCAAGATCTTGATTGAATTTAAATTTATTGATAGGACCTCGGAAATGGTCGGAATGGTGTCGTCATATGCGGTGTAAATTCTTATGACTACTTATTGTTTTTGGTTTATTTGGTTTTATTATTCTTAGAGACATTTTGTTTCTGCTTATGTACTTGCTTGGCAATCGGTATTTGTTACTATAATAGAGACATAACGCAAATTCCATTGCAACAAATGTTGCAATATGCGTCTATTAAAATGGTTCGATACGATTAACTTTGAAAAAAATCTTGACCTAAAAATTATGTTATTTATATCCAATCTGAATTCAATCACCACTCGTAGTACTATTAACGAGAGATATTATTATGCTATTAAAATCAAATTCTGCATAGTTGAAGAGTTTTAACGGGAATGCCATCGAGACCTCGATTTCTGATCCTACTATCGACTGAGCCCCTATCCCAAAAAATAACTTGCTTGGCATTTTTCCAATTGGAGGTTTGCGACGACGCTATTGACTTCAAGTTAGAATATAATAAGCAACCGAGGCTGCTGTTTTGAGTAGGTACTATTAGAAAAGCGAAGATCTATACACCGTCAGTCAGGACTATTCTTGCTTGCAGCGCTCGGCCGCTTTAGTAACGCTTGCTTACAGATGTGGTGGTCATCATGTGCACGGGTTCTTGTTTTCAAATTGGTCAGATTTAAGTCTTCTCGATAGTAGGTCACGCTCGCAAGACCTGACCAGTTGTGATCTCTCTGGTAATATCACTATTAAACATTATCCAGCTATTATTAACACAAACGGGATATTTACCATGTTTACTGTTAGATTCGACTTTCCGATATTAAACACCCACCCGCAATAACTTCAGTTTATCAGTGAACATGGTGCTTGCAACAGTGCCGAAATATCGGGAACTCGAATATAACAGTAAACATGGTAAATATCCCGTTTGTGTTAATAATAATGTCAGTGACCATGACAGTTTAAAAACTTATTATCCAGCTATCAACAACGCGTCGTCCGTCACTTTGCGAGTCCATGGGCGGCTGCGAGGTAGCGCAGGAGATGGAGGAAGAGGAACGCGAGTCGGGCTCGATGGGCTGGCGAGTGTACGGCGCCTACCTGCGGGCCGGGGGGCGCGCGCCGCCGTTGTTCTTCATGATCGTACTGCTTGTGGTTGGACAGCTGTCAGCCACGCTTTGCGACTACTGGGTCACCTTCTGGTGAGTTTAATTCCACCTATAAAATTTTTATTACTAAGCGGATGATTATTATTTGGATAATGACATTTCTTTTTTTTTACTAACACTTCTGTTTGGATTGTCTGTGAAATTAAGTTTTTTATATTGCTTTATTTCATGAGCTCGTGGCTAAGTAACTACAGCCGTACGGTTCGATCCATCAGGTTAAGCTACGCTTGCCGGGGTTGGTCAGTGGATGGGTGACCATCTTTAAATACCGAGACTCCTCCGTGCCTCGGAAAGCACGTTAAGCCGTTGGTCCCGGCTGTCAGTCGTTACGGGTCGTCATAAGCCCGAAAGTCTGACAACCAGTCTTACCAAGGGGTATCGTACTACCCAGTTACTGGGTTGTTGAGGTCAGACAGGCAGTCGCTCCATGTAAAATACTGGTATTCAGCTGCATCCGGTTAGACTGGAAGCCGACCCCAACATAGTTGGGAAAAGGCTATAGGCAGATTGATATTCCTTTATTTCATTTCTAAACATATAAGTTACATTTTTAAATATTTTTAAGAATAAAAAATAAAATAAAAAACATTTAAAAATATAAAAAATAGTAGCCCACCGGTATCGGGAACAGGGTCCAAGCTACAGGGTCAGGGCTCCAAAGAGAGGAACCTCCTAACAATGCGGGCCGTGTCCAGAAGCACCGCTTTCTGAATCAAGCCCTTGATCCAGCTGCCCAACGAGAGCCTCCTTAGGTGTTGGTCGAGGCTCTTAGCAATTAAGTCATTGCCTGATACGACTACAACAATGATCACTGAGTTCACATCCCACATTTCGACAACCTCGCGAGCCAAGTCAAGATACTTGATTTGTTTATCTTTCTCGGCTTTCACGAGGTTCCCGTCATGCGGGACCATTATGTCAATAATCATTGCGCGCCGCTCTGTTCGATCCACCACCACTATATCAGGTTTATTGGAAACAATAGTACTGGTCAGTGACGATGGATCGATCCCAGTACAATGTGATATTTCCATTTTCGAGAACTAGGTCGGGCACATAAATAAAATAAATAAATAAATAAATATCCTTGGACATTTCACACAACGCCATCTAGTCCCAAGCTAAGCAACCTAATGCTTGTGTTATGGTAACGAGATGGCTGATAAACTACTTATATACATTTTTTTTTTGTAAATACATACATATTATAGATAGAAAAACACCCAGACTCGGAACAAATACTTGTAGGTCGTACAAATATTTGTTCCGTGCGGGAATCGAACCCGCGACATGCTGCGCAGCAGTCAAACGCTCAACCACTGCGCCAACCGTGTCGTCTAATCACACACATACATGTCATGTGTCGAGATATCTATAGTACTGTACTTCCGATTCTACAGGGCTGTATTTCAGAGCAAGTTGCTGATGGATTAGCCTGGCTACAAGGTTGTGTCTATGCAAGTACTCTTCGTTAGCTACACGAGAACACCCGGAGATAATGTGTCGGATTGATTCTCCCGGACGGTGGCATGCCCGACAGATGTCAACCGTGCCATCTTTCACAATATATTTCCGGTAGTTGTTCGTCATCATAACTTCGTCCATAATTGCACAGACAAAACCTTCGGTTTCCCCAAAGAGGTCACCAGAACGCAGCCAGGCTACGAACGCTAGAAAATCTACATCGGGTTCATGTAGGGCCCGGAAAAAGCGTCCGTGGAACTCCTTACTCTGCCATACCTCCCTGCGATCGTTAGTGTCAAGTACTACAGGCTTGCGCCAGTTCTCTTTAGCCAAGGAGAGCGGGGTGAGGCCCTTGTCCACCGCGACCACATCTCGATGCATCCCCACGTCGGCTTCTAGGAAATATTCCTTGAGACTGCATATCTCGCGATTGTGGATGGTCTTAGCGTTTAAAAAGCCTCGACCTCCACACTTTCGCGGGATATACAGTCTCATTACCGACGACCGTGGGTGATGCATTCGATAGGCAGTCAGCAGCGTACGGACCCTCCTATCCAGGGCATCAAGT
Source organism: Cosmia trapezina (assembly GCA_905163495.3). NCBI lineage: Eukaryota > Metazoa > Arthropoda > Insecta > Lepidoptera > Noctuidae > Cosmia > Cosmia trapezina. The sequence continues at coordinate 17,360,521 of LR991022.1, read as the reverse complement.
TCGGTCTGAGTCCATTTGAGTATGCCGAAAGAGTACATCAGAACCGGCATGACCCAACCGTTGAAGGCGCGCACCTTGTTTCCGCCTGATAAAAGACTATTAAATACTTTCCTCAGGCGACCAAAGAAGCGCTCCTTCAACGATTGCTTCATGTCAGTAACATTGATGCCCAACGCTTCCGACATACCCAAATACTTATAGGTTTCGGATGCGGAGAGGGCTCTAAGGTTTATGGAATCCGAGAGTTGGGTTCCCACGGATTCCACAATCCCCCCTCGCTTTACATGCATGGCCGCACATTTGTCCACACCAAATTCCATCCTGATGGCGCTACTGAAAGTTTCAGTTACTTTCAGTAGCTCCATCAGTTGCAAATTATTGGGCGCAAAGAGTTTTAGGTCATCCATGTAGAGGAGGTGAGATATAACCCGACCACCTCTCCTCAACCGATAGCCTAGACCTGAATCCTCCAGCAGTATACTTAGAGGATTCAAGGCTAAGCAGAACCAAAGCGGACTCAAACTATCGCCCTGAAATATGCCTCGCTCAATCCTTATCGGCTCGCTATTCCTCTGGATATTTCGACAGCCTGGATAGCGAAGGACCGTCCTCCATTGCCCCATACACGACATCAGGAAGGTGCGCAGAGTTGCATCCACTTTATACAACTCCAGCACCCTCATAAGCCATGTATGTGGCACCGAGTCATAGGCCTTCTTATAGTCTATCCAACATGTCGACAGATCCTTTCGGGAACGACGAACCTGTTGGCTAATGGCCATATCAATGAGGAGTAGCTCCTTAGTACCATGGGACCCGTTCCTACATCTATTTTGAGAGGCAGACATGATGTTCGTTAATTTTAGCTCTCAAAATTGATGTAAGAACCTTATAGACCTTCGGTAGACAAGTGATCGGTCTATAATAAATTAAGTTTTATTATTATCATTATTGCCATTGACTGAGGGATATCGCAGTCCATTGCTGAAGACCAGTTTCTCTGTAAGTGGCGTTAGTTAACAACTAGTTATCATCATCATTGGCAGCGTTACGATTTCCGGCAACGGATGGAACCAAGCGGCCAATGATGAGCAAACTAAGTATGGAAAGTTATTGTAGGAGCGTTATAAGCAGATTTGAACAGTCCTGGATTTAGAAAGCAATATAGATATTATTATTTAGGCATTTATTCAAAATTACCAAAATAAAGTGATCGTAAAGCAATAAAGGTCAACCAGCATAAAAATGAACTCTTTCACAGGACAAACGAAGTCACGACACTAAAGGAAGCAGCTAATAACAGAACAACAAAGGATTACCACTTCGATCGGTCGCTGCCACTTGACAATGGCACTTTTAATTTATCCAGTTATTTCTCTGGAGTTAACCAACAGCCAGGTAGAATATTTGCCGTTATCCTTACCTACTTGATTATAAGTCTAAAAAGTTTGTGCAAGATTTTTCTCTTATATCATAAACAGGGTGTAAAGGTCAGCCCTCCGCAAACTAACAGGGTGCATTCAACTCCTTATTTTGAATCATATTCCACCGGAAAATTTCTCAGGATTTTTTTTTTTTATAGTTTTTTCAGTTACATTTTCTTTATTTCATTGTATAATTACATTGTGTGTTCGCAGCACTCCATTTATGTAAAAAAAAACCAGCAATGGATGTTGAAATACTCTAACGAACGACGCGTGAAATCAGCTGTTCACTTTCTGTCTAGCTACAAAGTTCATCGAACTCACCGCATACTCAGTGACAGACGCTCCGATTTGTGCACAAAAACACAAACAGATCAGTTTTATTGGATTCCCATAACGTACCTGAAATAATTTCATGTACCGGGCATCTTAGTATGATATACTAAATTCACCCCATCAGACAGCGGAGGGCTGTCCCTTACACCCTGTATATAACATCATAACATCATGCCTGTATTCCCTGAAGGGTTGGGCAGAGGTGTACTTATAGTACACCCATATTTCGACAGTTATTTTAAGCCCCATTTAATAGGGGGCGAGCCTATTGCCATCAACCGGGCACAAATCTCAATTTCATCATTCTCAATTGCTCTAAAATTCATTTGATGCTTATTTTGTAAACTGGACTTTTACCATTATTTATTATTGTAAAAGGATTTAATATTGTAATATTTTTGCAGACCTGAACATCCACGCCTACATAGGACCTCTAGACACAGCACAATATTTATACGTGTACTCCGCGTTGATCGTGTGTTGCATCTTCTTCATCACGGCGCGCGCCTTCATGTTCTTTAAAGTGTGCATGACGGCCTCCCGTAACCTCCACAACGACATGTTCCATTCCATGCTCAGAGGCGTCATGAGGTTCTTTGACACTAACTCTTCCGGTGAGTACAGCTTTATTGCTAAGCCCAACTAGTTCCCTTTTATTGGTTTCATGGTGGTTTCACGTAAATTACCAAAATTGGGTTCTAGACAGACTGGAACTTTTCAGTATCAATTTAAAAAACCTATCTGTTGCAAAGAATTACCATTATTATATTTGTTCACAGGCCGTATACTGAACAGATTCTCCAAAGACATCGGAGCACTCGACGAATTATTACCTCGTTTCCTGCTAGAATGTATCCAGATCTACCTGGTGATGTTCAGCATCCTAGCGCTCAACGCTGCTGCCCTTATCTGGACCCTGCTACCTACCACCATCATCCTGCTGCTGTTCTATACAATCCTTCAAATTTACCTCAAGTCAGCACAGGGTATTAAACGGTTGGAAGGCACAAGTAAGAACCACCGGAAACAATTATTATAAATACGCATCACAAACCCAAGGTTCTGCTATGTACAGCACCAGAATAGACAGATTATTTACACTGGATCCACTGGATCCTATTATTCTTGGACATATGGTATATGGACGTCATTATGTATGTAAATTAGATCTGCATAGGTATTTATGTTTTCAGTTAAACTGGTGGCGTGGATCTAATATACTTCGTCGCCTAAAAATAAACGTTTTTTAAACTAACAAAATGATTTCGTTTTAGCTCGGAGTCCAGTATTCTCTCATATGTCTGCTACTCTCAACGGCATTAGCACAATCCGGTCGGCTGGCGCAGAACAGAGACTGATTCAAGAATTTGATAGATTCCAGGTATGTATATCTTGATTTACCATACCACCATATCCATTCCACCACCATATTCTTCGGTCTAAAACTCATTAACCTTCTGGACTAAATTGGTTAAGTTCTCATAGATATCAGAAGATTGTGTTAGCTGCAAAGTAATAACTTCCCTATATTGTAACACCTCTACTGAAGTGGCAACTAAAGATCCCATGTTAATCCTGAAATGTTCATCATCCTATTCTCAATTTCCTTTTCATTCTTTTGACTCCCTATTTTACGAGTAAGTACGGTATATGTACAGCTACCTTTAGTTATGCAGCAAAGCTTGAAGCTATCTCTTACCTTATCATAATTTTTTTGCCATAACAGGACATCCACACGTCGACGTGGAGCAGCTACCTCGCGAGCGGAGTGACTCTCGGCTTCTGGCTGGACTTCATCTGCGTCATCTACCTCACCATCGTCATCGTCGCCTTCCTTGTCATCGATAGCAGTGAGTACTACTACTTGTTTTTAACCAACTTTGATGACTGTAAAATTGTTTCGACTTTCGATAAATTAATGAAAACCAAATTTAAATTTTACAACAGTCACGACTTTAACATTCCTATAGGAGGTGCTTACTAGTGATGACTGTAAAATTGTTTCAACTTTCGATAAATTAATGAAAACCAAATTTAAATTTTACAACAGTCACGACTTTAACATTCCTATAGGAGGTGCTTACTAGTTACTTATTGAAATCAGTTTCGGTACCGGACCTGCAACAGCTTAAAAACATCAGTATTAGGTACTTGTACTTGACATGCATTACACAACTCACTCCGTTAAACATGAATGTGTAGCACATAATAATATTCCTAACGACGCGACGTCTACATAACAATCACAACCACATTCAATCTAATAATAGCAAACACAAAAGCCATACGACAGACGTTCTAATAGCAGTCAACAGCGGAAACACCATAATATCCTAACAATGTGATTCATTGAACAGAAACGATATTCTCTGGAAACGTGGGCCTGGCGATATCGCAGACGTTGATCCTGACGGGGATGCTGCAGTTCGGAGTGAGACAGACCGCGGAAGTGATCTCGCAGATGACCAGCGTCGAAAGAATACTGCAGTACACCCACATCGAACGAGAACCCAAATGGGACAAAGGAGGTTCGTGTTTTATTGTTTTGTTTTTAGTGTTTTTTTTTCTCTGAAAAACAATTTTTTTTATATGGACCTTTTTTAGCTGACCATTTCATGAAACACGACCATTTCATGAAACACAACCATTTCATGATATGACCGAATACTTCATGAAATGATCAATTCTAAGATCTGGCCACGACAGAATCTCTTCTCATTTACAGAATAAAAAGAGAAGAAGCTATATAAGTTCAGAATTATAAATATTTAATTTCACAGAAAAAGAGACTCCAAAAGGCTGGCCAGCGCGCGGGCGTATTCAGTTCAAGAGCTGTTACATGAAGTACACGCCTGAAGACTTACCTGTGCTTAAAAATCTCAATTTAGTTATAGAAAGTGGATGGAAGGTAAACATACTATCATTAATTATTAATTATTATTATAGAACTCATTAATACATATTACATAACACGTACCTCACTGAAGGAATTAGGCAGAGGTGCACATAGACTTATAAAAAAAGATGGACTCCGCGCCACGCATATCGAAAGTGAAGCACCCTACCGATCTATGTGTGCGTGATTTGAGTACCTGCAAAGACGCCATCGCTCGTGTCACGTAATGGCGGCCGGTCGGCATACTATGATGTAAATGTGTGCGCGAGGCGTGTTTGTACAAACGGTCCCGGCATACTTACTGTGCTTCACTTTCGATATGCGCAGCGCGGAGTCCAATTATAAATTAAAGTCGCCTCTCTTGTCTGTCTGTGCGACCACGTTGTTCTTCTAATTTAAATTAACACCAATACACAATGACATGATTTCGCCATTCGCACTAGTAATTTATTTATAACTTAATTTTTTATATATTTTTGATCACATGATCTCAGTAGTAGCAATATGTTTTTTTTAATAATTCTATTTTTAAGGTGTTTAAAGTGTGTGTTTTAAGGTGGTAATACACACGCAAACATTCACAGCAAAATAAAAAGAAATCGCCTGATAACAGAAAAAGCGGCAAAAATAACATTTTCGTACCACTTGCTCAAAAAAGTGACATGCTATGCCACAAAAAGCGAACATAACAATACCTAGTCATTTCAATCTGTTAAAACCAGGGAAAGAAAATTGTACTGAATTTCATTCATCCTCTAGGGAGAGAATGTGATTTAAATTTGGAATACTTACCCAAATTTATACTGAATTACTACATCTGTGTTTACACCATTGAGTTTGTATATAAAGAATTATACATCTTTTTGAAAAAGGAATACGCATATTATGCAGTTATGATTATTAAATAAAATTACGAAAACCGACGAGGCCGTATGAGCTTGATGCCTTTGCTTTTCCGACAAAAAAATATTAGTCTAGGAATTTGCCGCGTTTTTGTTTTCTTCAAATACATACCTAAACGTTATGTTTATTTTAATTTATTTTTAATAAATGCTTATCTCATATTACTATTGTGTTAATTTTTTCGCAAATGGTACGAAAAGTAGATTATTTTCCTCGGTGATAAAGCTGTCTTAGTCTTGGGTGACCTTAAATCCTTCGCTACACTCAGGACTAGTCTTAAATCCCTCGCTTCGCTCGGGAGTAAACCTCGAGTCCTTCGTTACGCTCGCGATTTAAATCGTCACCCGCGACAGAAGACACTGCTTTATCCCCTTGGTTAATAATCTACTATTAAAACCTTTTAGGTACCATATTTTATGCAAAATGAAGATATTCTATTCTATTCTATTCTAAACTACATACTTAAGTATAACGCAACGGATTTTAATACAGTTTTCACCTTGTAGGTTTTCACCATCATTTATTCCGGATTAGAGAATTTATTCCGGAAGGTTATTGTGTGTAATACATTAATATTAAACTTACATTGTAAATTCTCTAATTGATGGTGAAAACCGCATCAAAATCCGTGATGTAGTTTGGAAGAACAACGCGGTCACACAGAGAAGCACGAAAAGCGACTTTAATTTATAAGTATAGATACGAGTAGAAGGCGAAGGATCCGTTCGAACTTTCCTCCTGTATAATGTTCGTTATGTTTGTAGGTGGGCATCGTAGGTAGGACGGGTGCCGGCAAGTCGTCGCTGATCTCTTCCCTGTTCCGGCTCGCCATCGTAGAGGGAGAAGTGCTCATTGATGACGTAGACACATCCTTCTTAGCTCTACAGGTAAACATAATATTGTCTTGTAATGCTTTTATTGATCAATTGTATAAGGTAGCACAATAGGCACAAGCGTTTTTAATCAAGCACGCATAGCTCTTTCTGGTATTGCCTTTTGGTCGAGGCGTATAATATTATGTTTGATTAGATATCTATAAGAGTACCTACCTACTTACCAATAATTAAAAGAATTGCTTACTTGTATGTGCCCTAGGAGCTGCGGTCGAAGATATCCATCATACCTCAGGAGCCGGTTCTGTTCTCAGCGACAGTGCGCTATAACTTGGATCCATTCAACAACTACGACGATGACCAACTTTGGCAGGCCTTGGAAGCTGTGAGTTTAAATTACTAACTACCTACTTAGTCTAAGTATAATTATGACTAGGTAGTCTACCCTAGTCGGAATTTGGCTACCCATAAAATGTTAACCCACACCTGCCCGGCGAGCACGGCCTACTGTGACATGGCTTGAGTCACACATTTTATCATAGTTTGGGCGATAAAACTGTTTTGTCTTAAATGCTAGCACGGCGGCGTGAGATAATTTCTTGAATGTGACATAACTTCTTGACGTTTAGTTGGGACTCATTATGTCTTATTTGCTAATATGGGCGCACCAATTATATCACAAATGTCACATTTTGACGGTGACTAAGAAAAATTTTATCACGTTCGTTCGGAGGTGGTGATAAGATTTGAAAATTGAAAAAAATAATGTTTTCCTGCTAATTACTCTGCACCAAATGGCAATAAATTATTTTCTTGTATTGTGTGGTGGTGGTTTATTTGTGCGTGATATGGATAACCAAAAAAAAAATTGTAATAAATAGATAAATAATTTACTATTTTTTTATATTTTTAAACAGTTTTTTTTTTAATTTTTAAAAATACATATTTAGACATGTAAACAACCAACAAAAAAAAAATAATGTAAGTAAATACAGAGGTACTTAAATACTACTATTTTTTTTGTTACCTACATGTTAAGAATAATCGGTTTATGGGTTTCATAAAGGGGGGCCAAATTTTCATTATTTTTGCGATAGGACACACCGTTTTCGAGTTATAAGCAAAATAAAAGAAAAAAAAAGATTTTATTTGGCCGCATATTCAGATAGTCTTAAACATTTTAATTTTTTCAATTTACTATGTCACGCTATGAATTTAGCAACAAGAAAGGCATGTCGCGGCTCTAGATTATGTCACATGGTTGACCCGTGCTAGCATTTAAGGCGGTGAGAGCCGTAAAAACGTCGTTTTGTTTAGTGTTTTATTCGTAGATAACACGGATTTAAATTTTGAAAAAAATATATTACTTAGTTCAGACTTCCGTCTACAAATTTCGGCCGTCCGATACACGATTACTTGCACTTTACTGCATCCAATTAAATCGCAAAGACAAGTCTAAATTATGATCTATATCTTATTTCATTTGATTTATATTAGGCTTAGAACAATAAAACTTATGCCATAATAAAGGTCGTAAAAAATGTAATTTATAACGGCTATCATAATTTGAAATATCAAAATATTTATATCACTAATTCCAATGTCAAGTGTTTTGCGCTCGCTCCGTGTCGTTTAGTCCCGAGCGGAACGTGATGGAGGTCGGACGTGTGCCAATTTTTCGAACCCGCCACCCCCGCTAACTTCTGTCACCGGCTGCGACCGGCACAAATTAACATGTGTTGAAAACAGTTGAATTTGAACGCTATGCCTATGTAAATAAAGACGTCACGCGCGCAAAAGCTTTATTGGTATTTATTTTTATCACGGCCTATGTTTACCAATCGCATCAAGTGTGTAAAACAGTTGAATTTGAACCCTACACTGGAGCTTATAAAGCCGCCTGACGCGCAAATTTTTGGTTCACTATTTTCAAATCTCAAATAGGTAGGTGCCACAGAATAAAGTTAGTACGGGTGGTTTTATAATGAATATCGGATAGGAAATGAGATTTCTTCATAACATCACGCCTGAATTCTTTCAAAGGGTTGGGCAGGGATGTTCAGAAAATAAGTAGGCCCTCAAATGTATTTTTCTGTATACCTACATAAATAAGATTTTTTTTTTAAATTAAGTTTTTTTTCTAATTAGGTATCTTCTTATTTTTTTTTGTATTTCAAGGTCAAAATGAAAATCCAAGATGGCGGCTGCAAAAATTTCCAATTTTTCGTCATGAGTGTCGTTTTCGTGATATTTTAGGTCGCTGAAAACGATAGTGGGGTCAAAATGAAAATCCAAGATGGCGGCTGCGAAAATTTCCAAATTTTTCGTCATGGGTGTTATTTTCGTGATATTTTAGGTCGCTGGAAACGATAGTGGGGTCAAAATGAAAATCCAAGATGGCGGCTGCGAAAATTTTCAAATTTTTCGACATGGGTGTCATATTCGTGATATTTGAGGTCGCTGAAAACGATAGTGGGGTCAAAATGAAAATCCAAGATGGCGGCTGCGAAAATTTCCTAATTTTCGGTCATGGATGTCATTTTCGTGATATTTGAGGTCGCTGAAAACGATAGTGGGGTCAAAATGAAAATCCAAGATGGCGGCTGCGAAAATTTCCTAATTTTTCGTCATGGGTGTCGTTTTCGTGATATTTTAGGTCGCTGAAAACGATAGTGGGGTCAAAATGAAAATCCAAGATGGCGGCTGCGAAAATTTCCTAATTTTCGGTCATGGATGTCATTTTCGTGATATTTGAGGTCGCTGAAAACGATAGTGGGGTCAAAATGAAAATCCAAGATGGCGGCTGCGAAAATTTCCAAATTTTTCGTCATGGGTGTCATTTTCGTGATATTTTAGGTCGCTGAAAACGATAGTGGGGTCAAAATCAAAATCCAAGATGGCGGCTGCAAAAATTTCCTAATTTTTCGTCATGGGTGTCGTTTTCGTGATATTTTAGGTCGCTGAAAACGATAGTGGGGTCAAAATGAAAATCCAAGATGGCGGCTGCGAAAATTTCCTAATTTTTCGTCATGGGTGTCATTTTCATGATATTTTAGGTCGCTGAAAACGATAGTGGGGTCAAAATGAAAATCCAAGATGGCGGCTGAGAAAATTTTCAAATTTTTCGACATGGGTGTCATTTTCGTGATATTTGAGGTCGCTGAAACCGATAGTGGGGTCAAAATGAAAATCCAAGATGGCGGCTGCGAAAATTTCCTAATTTTTCGTCATGGGTGTCATTTTCGTGATATTTTAGGTCGCTAAAATGAAAATCCAAGATGGCGGCTGTGAAAATTTCCAAATTTTTCGTCATGGGTGTCATTTTCGTGATATTTAAGGTCGCTGAAAACGATAGCGGGGTCAAAATGAAAATCCAAGATGGCGGCTGCGAAAATGTCCTAACTTTTCGTCATGGGTGTCATTTTCGTGTTATTTTAGGTCGCTGAAAACGATAGTGGGGTCAAAATGAAAATCCAAGATGGCGGCTGCGAAAATTATCAAATTTTTCGACACAGGTGTCATTTTCGTGATATTTGAGGTCGCTGAAACCGATAGTGGGGTCAAAATGAAAATCCAAGATGGCGGCTGTGAAAATTTCCAAATTTTTCGTCATGGGTGTCATTTTCGTGATATTTAAGGTCGCTGAAAACGATAGCGGGGTCAAAATGAAAATCCAAGATGGCGGCTGCGAAAATTTCCTAACTTTTCGTCATGAGTGTCATTTTCGTGTTATTTTAGGTCGCTGAAAACGATAGTGGGGTCAAAATGAAAATCCAAGATGGCGGCTGCAAAAATTTCCTAATTTTTTGTCATGGGTGTCGTTTTCGTGATATTTTAGGTCGCTGAAAACGATAGTGGGGTCAAAATGAAAATCCAAGATGGCGGCTGCGAAAATTTCCTAATTTTCGGTCATGGATGTCATTTTCGTGATATTTTAGGTCGCTGAAAACGATAGTGAGGTCAAAATGAAAATCCAAGATGGCGGCTGCGAATATCCTAATTTTTCGTCATGGGTGTCATTTTCGTGATATTTTAGGTCGCTGAAAACGATAGTGGGGTCAAAATGAAAATCCAAGATGGCGGCTGCGAAAATTATCAAATTTTTCGACACAGGTGTCATTTTCGTGATATTTGAGGTCGCTGAAACCGATAGTGGGGTCAAAATGAAAATCCAAGATGGCGGCTGCGAAAATTTCCTAATTTTTCGTCATGGGTGTCGTTTTCGTGATATTTTAGGTCGCTGAAAACGATAGTGGGGTCAAAATGAAAATCCAAGATGGCGGCTGCGAAAATTTCCTAATTTTCGGTCATGGATGTCATTTTCGTGATATTTGAGGTCGCTGAAAACGATAGTGGGGTCAAAATGAAAATCCAAGATGGCGGCTGCGAAAATTTCCAAATTTTTCGTCATGGGTGTCATTTTCGTGATATTTTAGGTCGCTGAAAACGATAGTGGGGTCAAAATCAAAATCCAAGATGGCGGCTGCAAAAATTTCCTAATTTTTCGTCATGGGTGTCGTTTTCGTGATATTTTAGGTCGCTGAAAACGATAGTGGGGTCAAAATGAAAATCCAAGATGGCGGCTGCGAAAATTTCCTAATTTTTCGTCATGGGTGTCATTTTCATGATATTTTAGGTCGCTGAAAACGATAGTGGGGTCAAAATGAAAATCCAAGATGGCGGCTGAGAAAATTTTCAAATTTTTCGACATGGGTGTCATTTTCGTGATATTTGAGGTCGCTGAAACCGATAGTGGGGTCAAAATGAAAATCCAAGATGGCGGCTGCGAAAATTTCCTAATTTTTCGTCATGGGTGTCATTTTCGTGATATTTTAGGTCGCTGAAAACGATAGCGGGGTCAAAATGAAAATCCAAGATGGCGGCTGTGAAAATTTCCAAATTTTTCGTCATGGGTGTCATTTTCGTGATATTTTAGGTCGCAGAAAACGATTGTGGGGTCAAAATGAAAATCCAAGATAGTGGCTGCGAAAATTTCCTAATTTTTCGTCATGGGTGTCATTTTCGTGATATTTTAGGTCACTGAAAGCGATAGTGGGGTCAAAATGAAAATCCAAGATGGCGGCTGCGAAAATTCCCTAACTGTTCGTCATGGGTGTCATTTTCGTGATATTTCAGGTCGCTGAAAACGATAGCGGGGTCAAAATGAAAATCCAAGATAGCGGCTACGAAAATTTCCTAACTTTTCATCATGGGTGTCATTTTCGTGATATTTTAGATCGCTGAAAACGATAGTCATTCATTTTGACCCCACTATTGTTTGCAGCGACCTCAAATATCACGAAAATGACACCCATGTCGAAAAATTTGAAAATTTTCGCAGCCGCCATCTTGGATTTTCATTTTGACCCCACTATCGTTTTCAGCGACCTCAAATATCACGAAAATGACACCCATGACGAAAAATTAGAAAATTTTCGCAGCCGCCATCTTGGATTTTCATTTTGACCCCATTATCGTTTTCAGCGACCTCAAATATCACGAAATTGACGCCCATGTCGAAAAATTCGAAAATTTTTGCAGCCGCCATCTTGGATTTTCATTTTGACCGTAATCACATCCTCTCAAGAAAAAAAAAACTAGAGCGTAAGAAGTTATGCCCCTCCGTTTTTTTTTTGTGTTGACATAACGAATAAAATAAAAAAAGAACTTTCCAAATCGGCTTCTAAATGACGGAGTACTGCAGTAACAAACATAAAAAAAAAAAAAATACAACTGAATTGATATTCTCCTCCGTTTTTGAAGTCGTTTAAAAATAACACATCATTGTTACGTTTAAAAATTAGCTGGACATCACTCACAATGCAGTCATTGGTGTCGTGGGGAATACTAGTTTCTGTCATTCCCGACGACACCACCAGTGGTGTCGTGGGGAATGAACGGTCATTTCGTGGTATTTAAGTTCGCTGAAAACGATAAAGGTCTCAAGCTAATTTCGACCTTATTGACATTTTACAAACCCTTTGTTTTTTTGGTCCAGAATACTCGGTAAATGATCTGGAAGCTGAATTTAACAAAAAAACATGAATGTCAATAAGGTCTAAATTCGCTTGACACCTCAGAAAGTGTCTAGATTATTATGCACATCATTTTTAGGGTGTCAAGCTAATTTCGACCTTATTGATATTTTACAAACCCTTTGTTTTTTTGGCCCAAGATACTTGGTAAATGATCTGGAAGCTGAATTTAACAAAAAAACATGAATGTCAATAAGGTCTAAATTCGCTTGACACCTCAGAAAGTGTCTAGATTATTATGCACATCATTTCTAGGGTGTCAAGCTAATTTCGACCTTATAGACATTTTACAAACCATTTGTTTTTTTGGTCCAAGATACTTGGTAAATGGTCTGGAAGCTAAATTTAACAAAAAAACATGAATGTCAATAAGGTCTAAATTGTTATGTAACACATCATTGTTATGTAGCTGGACATCACTAACAGCACAATACAGTCGGTGGTGTCGCATGGCGTGGGGAATAGTAGTTTCTGTCATTCCCCACGACAGCGACACCACTGAAAACGATACCACTGGTGTGGTATCGTGGGGAATGACAGAAACTACTATTCCCCACGCCATGCGACACCTTCGTAAAGTAAAATGGTGCGCGGCGCGTAGTTTTGAATCGTACGGGTAAAGGTCTTCGTGTCAGTCAGATTTTAAATCCACCTTATTCACGAAAATAAATATGTATAAGTAGTTATTTTTATTTATTTTAACTGTTCAAGTTTACAATGCATACCTAATCTGTCTAAAACTTTAAAAAATACTTACTAGAAAAATAAAACAAAATAAACTTGTATACTAATCAGTTCAAGTTTATCTACTGCATTGCTCTATTCTGTGACGCAACATAGTACCTACTCGAGTTCATGAACTCATGAGCGGTGCGCTTGGCGCGCGTTTCCCGCGCATCGTAATTTATTACGTATCGCTACTCCTTGCGGGGGCTGCGGTAAGCATTTAATACCTACGGCGCTTGCTTTCACCCCGCCTTAAGACAAATTCTAAGACATGACATAATTTATCATGTCTTGTCACAAACGTCTTGGGTACGCCCGTGCTCGCCCCGCTGAAGTAACGCAAAAAATACCCATGTTCTGGAGTGTTGCTGCATTCCTTGCGGACTACTAGGCACGCTGTGCTGTGCACATTGATATATATGTTATATAACTCAATGGCTGTGCAATGCCAAATAGCCGAAAAACACACTGTGAATTTGCATCGCACAGTCAAACTAAACTGTTTTTTTTTTTTCTTTAAAAGATAAACTTAAAATTCAGTCTTTATTTTTTAAAGAAAAAAAACAGTTGCCATTCAGACTGCCGTGTGATTCTGTAAGACCTCATCCTTAACTTCGAATCTGAATCCGCTGTGAGTTTCTTGATTGGCGTTCTAAATTTAAACTAGGTATCAAATAAAAAACCGGCCAAGTGCGAGTCGGACTCGTGCACTGAGGGTTCCGTGCCGATTTCTGAAAAAGTGAGAGACATCGTTTTATTTTTCTTGTAATCTTTACATAAACTTCTATCACATAGAATAATTTCAGATTTTCCTCTTTGAAAACTTCGGAGATAAAGGTGGGGAACGGTATTTTTTTTACATTTTTCATCAAAAGTCGAAAACTAATATAGGACCTAAAAAAAATAAAAAAATGATTGAGAATGTGCAAACAGCGCTCTTTCATATGATACCCCACATGCCTTAGTAGCCCCACTTTGATTTTTTAAGAGGGGGTCTTAAAAATTCAAAGTGGGGCTACTAAGGCATGTGGGGTATCATAAAAAATAAAACGATGTCTCTAAATAGCACACTTTTTCTGAAATCGGCACGGAACCCTCGGTGCACGAGTCCGACTCGCACTTGGCCGGTTTTCAGTCCTGTTGCAAAAAAAATATAAATATTTTTATTTTTTCATTTTTGGAAAATACATAGTTGGGTAAACGTCATCTAAAACTATTCCAAATTTCAAGTTGATAGCATTAGTAGTTCTTGAGATATCCATATGTGACAGGCAAACAGACAGACTGAGTCTCACCATAAGGGTTCCTTTTTACCATTTTGGTAAGGAACCCTAAAAACGAAATTCATAAATTATCGATGTGAGAGCGGTGTGATGTGGTGTGTGTGTGTGATGTGTGAGTGTGTGTGTGTGTGTGTGTGTGTGTGTGTGCGAGTTGTTGTTTGAATTTTACAGAATTGACGTACTTGCTGCTCGGGGTAGGTAGGAGTACCTACGTTGGACCGTGGACGATCGCCACTATTAGTCATTATAATTCTAAGGTCGCTCGTTCATAGATCGATTTGTCCAGGATTTTGTTTGGATCATGTTTTCATGATGGGAAACATCATGTTTTTCATAAAATAATAATAATAATAAATAATAATAATATCCTCGGACATTTCACACAACGCCATCTAGTCCCAAGCTAAGCAACCTAATGCTTGTGTTATGGTAACGAGATGGCTGATAAACTACTTATATACATTTTTTTTTTTGTAAATACATACATATTATAGATAGAAAAACAACCAGACTCGGAACAAATACTTGTAGGTCGTACAAATATTTGTTCCGTGCGGGAATCGAACCTGCGACATGCTGCGCAGCAATCAATCGCTAAACCACTGCGCCAACCATGTCGTCGAAAGCACAGCCAAATAGTCATGAATGACGTTGTGTGTTTCCGCAGGTGGACTTGAAGGGTGCGGTGCCGGCGCTGGATTTTAAGGTGTCGGAGGGTGGCTCCAACTTCTCGCTGGGCCAGCGCCAGCTCGTGTGCCTCGCGCGCGCCATCCTGCGCGGCAACCGCATCCTCGTGCTCGACGAGGCCACGGCCAACGTCGACCCCAAGTATGTTAACACCGACCACCATAACCATCCATCGCCATAACCACCATCGACCATCTGAGCTTCCAAATACTATTGTGTTTATTTTATTCGCTCATGCTAAATAAGACCAGTTTAACAGATGGAACCCGTTGATCGGATCATTCAGGCTATCATGGTCGGATTTAAGGCTGCCTTCCTAAAATACGGCGAAACTAAGTAACTTTGTAACCATTTTTTACAGTAACTATAGCATCTTTCTGATAGGAAAAAATACTCAGTAATCTAATACATAAGAAGTGATTTCATGTGTCCTGAAATCTATTTTAGTTTGTAGAACTAAGGAAATAAAAACAAAAATTAGTTCAATCAATAGATTTTTTGTAAATCGATAATTACTTCATATTTTGCTAGCGTTGCGTCATCGCGCTTCTCTTTCTTTTCTATGCAGTCCGACAGTGACCGCGCTTTTTATGGCGGACAAGGTTTTATTGTAAAAGATTACAATCAAAATTAAATCTAAACTAAGCTGTATTCTAAACTCTGAACGACTTATCGTCAGTGAAGTTCTAACAGTACGGAAGTCAAAACTGGCTACTTTACAGGAGAGTGAAAAAACTGTATGAGATTAATGGGGCTTGCGCTTGGGGCCATATTGTGTTTAATTATTAATAACAAATTTGTATTAATAATTGAACACAATGTGGCCTTAAGCGTGAGTTACATTCATTTCATACAGTTTTTTCAACATCGGAGCACTTGATGCACGACAAATTTGTATTTGAATGGCTGACATATGCAGTGTTGGCGCCAACAACTGAGATACGCAGTGTAACTATTTTTCAAATAACGCATTCGTATTGGTCAGTTTACTGTGTTTTGATTGGTCGATACGATGCGCGCCATTAAGCTTTATCCAATGACATTCAAATCTCAAAACACTCATAAAATGACTTACGCACTGTTAGAACTTCACTGACGTTATAGACTTCCAAACTTCCTTCAAAGATTATGTTCAAAAGTATTTGTATTGCTAGTCTAGAGACCAGTAAAAAGCATGAGAGCAGGTTAACACCATCCAAAGAAATTTTGCTTATGTTTATCTAACTAGGTCCCTTTCTAACAATAATTAGGTTCGTTTCTGAGATATAATAAAAAAATCGGCCAAGTGCGTGTCGGGCCACGCGCAGTAATAGGGTTCCGTAGTGCACGCCGCCGCCCGTCGTCGTTATTCGAGCGTAAAAAATATTAATTTAGAAATCATTATTAAAAGGAATGTTATGATTTTATTTTTGTATATTTTTACATGGTTCATAAACTTATACTTACTACCTGTTTTACACAACTAACAACGTTACATAAGTAATTTTTAATGGAATTTGTACGAAATTTTTACTTCAAAGTGCATTTTACAAGTTGGTTGACTATTACTCGTAAACTTGAAAAGCCTACTTAGCTGTGATAGTTTTCCTTTTAATTTCGTTATATATACTACTACCGTGAATTTTTCACCCATCCAAAACGAACCGTTTAGCTGGCGTGGGGGGGGACACTTGACTCTAACAAAAATCAGCACTTTAAAGCTTAATATTTCAGAAACGGAAAGTACTTACAGTGTGATAGCTGTGCACTACCAAAATAAATAATGTGCAATGCAATGACTTACAGAATCGTTATTTTCAGAACGGATGAATTTATTCAAAGAACAATAAGAACGCGCTTCGCGGATTGCACCGTGCTGACGGTGGCGCACCGACTGAACACCATCATGGACTCGGACCGGGTCATGGTGATGGACTCCGGGCGGCTGGTCGAGTTCGACCACCCCTACCTACTCCTCAACAAGCCCGAGGGACACTTCACCAAGATGGTCAAAGAAACCAGTGAAAAAATGTCCGCGCAACTATACCAGATAGCAAAGAACACATACCTTAATAATGGCGGAGTTATATAACAGTGCCTCTCACTCTAAGTAGGTAATGTAAGTTATTTGTTGTAAGTACTTTAAATTGTCATCGTGTTGGAATAATGCTTTTGGCAAATTTAACATAATTTTATTACCCGCTGTACCTAACTATACAAGTCATGGACTGACGACTGTAGCACTGCCCCGTGTCCTGTAGGAGGCAGTGCTGTCGATCCCCAAACAAACGACCAGGGGGGCTAAACGGCCACTTTGGCAGAATCATAATAGGATATTAATATGTATTTATGAATCATATTTGAAATCGTAAAACGGTCATAAACTGACAATTCATAATTTATCTGCGTACAATTTCATAGCACGCAATTCATATATTTGACAGTTTTGTATGGGATTCGTAAAATGGTCCACAAATTATGAATTGCTTTATTGAAATTTAATGTCAAATACGTCAAATAGCACAATCACAATAAATTGCTGGGAATTCAGGAAATGAACCGCTTTCAGAGGACTTGCTTAATGTGGCTGTTTTAGGCCCCCAGCAACCTATGTAAATAAATAAAATGAAAAACGTTTATTTCGACCAATAAAGGATATTATACTTACCTACACAAAAATTGCAAATAACACAAAACAAATGAAATAAAACAAAAATTTACAAAAAAATACAACCGACTTCAAAAACAACACTACAAAGTGAAAAATAACTTTAATTTCGGAAGTCGGTTTCTGGTTAAATGTATTTTCGTTTTTTGCCACCGACTTCCGAAATTAAAGTTATTTTTCACTTTGTAGTGTTGTTTTTGAAGTCGGTTGTATTTTTTTGTGAAAAAGTTTTTTTTCACTTTTTAGTGGTTCACATGTGCTTACCCATTCACAGGGTAACGGCGTGATGTTATGTTATGAACTGGTGTAAACAATAGACAAACATGAGATTTCAGCAAACCCAGTCCATTTGCTATCATTTATTGAGGAGTTCCGTTGCCTATCTTTTTTGAATTGAAATGGGACCACTCCGAGAAAGTACTCTTCCAAAAACTATACCCATATCACTTCAAGTGTGCCTATAAAATTTGAAGAGTTCTCTCTATTTCTCCAGGATCCCATCATCAGATGCTGCTTTGATGATTATGGGACCACCTGGGAAGTATATACCCTTTCAAGCAAAAAAAAAAAATCCAAATCGGTCCAGCCATTTTCGAGTAATCGGGGAACATACATAAAAAAAGGTTCCGACGAATTGAGAACCTCCTCCTTTTTGAAGTCGGTTAAAAAGCAACACAACCACATAAACAAGGAGATTAAAAATCTCGATTGCTCAGTATGTGCACCATACAGCAATGGTTCAGGTACTGACAATCAAACCTCTGCGCGAACGCCCTGAGGATGCCGCTGGAGCTAGAGCCCGAACCCTGCGCACCAGGGATGTGCATCGTTTTCGCATAGTAGAATAAAAACAGTCTACTTGCGACTAGGCGAACATCCTTGATGCGCTGCAGAATCGGGGCAGCCCCATCAACACCCTGAATGCATTATTATATTGCATGCGAAAGGCATTGTACCTACTGTTCGCGCGTGTATGAAACCAATAGGGTACCTACTGTTTTCACTGCTATGGTACAATGAGCAAACCTTCGATCGTTCATATTCGCCCCTGAGGGCGAATAGGCAGGGCATTGTCTGCAAAGACAACGCCCTGCGTTCTCGCTCCATATCTGCATCGTCCTTCAGATCAGAGGACATCACATGTCCAAGATATTTAAAATGTTCCACCCTCTTCAGTAATGTTCCACATAGTTTTATGACGGGTATCGTTGTCGGACATATTCCTCTTGCCCGAAAGACCATACATTCACTTTTTTGGACATTATAAATCAAGCCATGGTTGTGAGCGTAGTTTTCACAGATCCCCACAGAAAGGCCACATACAGAAGCACTCAGCAGCACCATGTCGTCCGCATAACTGATATTATTGAGACATACATTGCTGCTGAGCTCCTCTATCAGCGCGTTGGCGTATAGGCTGAAGAGTTTGGGTGAAGTTAGTCCCCCCTGCCTCACCCCACATATATGATTAATTGATTATGTATTAGGTACTACATGAGCATGTTCTAACAAGTGAGGGAAAGCTTTTTTATCAATCAGCATTTAAAAAATGTAGGTAGGTACTATCTTTAATTTGTCGATCAATTAATTATTCTGTAATTATTAATAACTGATAAAAAAAAATAACACTAGTTTGTAATGATAGAAGTAAAATATACGCCTTCATTAATTAGTTACAATGATTACTCCTTTATCCAACAATTTTGTAGGTACCTACGTAACTAATTCATAAGGCGTCTGAACCTACAAAATCAGAATAAGTGGAAATCATAGCGATGCATTATTCCAATGCAGATTAAAGAATTTATAAGAGTGCGAGTATAGTGTTAAGTACAGTGCAGGAAAAAAAACTGTGTTATTTATTTTATTATGAAATTATATCATATCATTGTTTATAAGTTTCATGATTTATAATTATAAGTTAATGACCATTACAAAAATGCCATAGAGGTTATCCTCGAAAAATAAAACATAAGCTTTATAAATCTCGTTTTATTCGTCTGGTACGCCGCGGCATTGGGCGGCGCGCCGCCCAATGCCACCTGCTGCTACCTGTATCGTTACGCGTAAACGCCGATGTGGCCAACATTTAACACGTTAGTTAAAGGTTTTTAGATAACTCGGGAACTGCTTTTTTCGACACGCGCCGAGAAAGAACCACAAACTACCGCAGCAGCTTCGAAATCCATTTGAGACACTGTTAACGTATACGTACCTATACGTACCTGCCTATTGTTAACATCGACATTAGACCTTCAGAGATAACTCGAGAAAGTTTTTTAGGGTTCCGTACCCGAAGGGTACCAAACGAGACCCTATTACTAAGTCTCCGCTGTCCGTCCGTCCGTCCGTCGGTCTCGGACTCCTGTCGTCGGACTCTAACTATTCTATACAAACTTTAACATCCCTAACCTCATTTGAGGCGTAGTTTTGAAAAACTAATAATGACAAACATTATTAATTACTTATGCAAGTATTTGTGCTAAGTTTCAAGTTCATTAACCAAATTAATAAGATTTTTCATATAAACTGTATCTCTGTTTTCACGAACACAATTAAAGAATTTCAAAAATCGTCTGGTATGTTTCCATAACTTGACTCAAACGTTATTTACACCAATTTTAGAGTTAATCAAGCCCCCAATAAAATCCTCCGCCATAAAATTAACTTTTCACCCCTTAGGGGTAGATTTTTGGAAAACCCTCATACACGTTAGTCTTAATTTTTGGTCTCAAGTATAAAAACTGAGTTTTGAGTTAATCGGACCGCGTGTTAAAGTTCTTCAATACAAACTTTGACACCCCCAATCCCTCCTTAGGGGGTAGTTTAGGAAAACTAAAAATGATAAACTTTATAATTTACTTAGATGAATATTCGTGCTAAGTTTCAAGTCTATTAACTCAAGGGATAGGATTTTTCATACAAACTTTCATCCCCTATTTTACCCCCTTAGGGATGGAATTTCCAAAAATCCTTCCTTAGTGGATGTTTACACTATATAAGGTATCTATGTGCAAAATTTCAAGTCTCTAGGTCCATTGGTTTGGGCTGTGCGTTGATATATTAGTCAGTGACTCAGTCAGGACTTTGATTTTTTTATATATATAGATTTACCATGTTATTTTAAGACCACAGACTTCTTATAGGTTTTCCTGTAATCTACAGGCATAGAACTGTTTTCTATATTTTTTTCAAAATTTTAGACTCAGTAGTTTCGGAGATAAGGGGGGGGAATGGTCAGTTTTCGTCAATTTTCTTAAATAACTTTAAAACAATATACTTTAAAATTATAAAAAAAAAAAAATTTGAGACCCTCATAGTAAGCCCTTTCATTTGATATGTCACACGGTACAGTTTACAAAACTTTTTTTAAAATTTTCTTATTTTCCCCCTAAAAGTGACTCTCATATTCAAAATTCATATATTTACTTTAGCTGTACGTGTTTGGGTCAAAGAAATCCATATGTGTACCAAATTTTAACTTAATCGGTCCATTAGATTCGGAGCAAATTGGCTGTGACAGACGGACAGACGGACAGACAGACAGACAGACACACGAGTGATCCTATAAGGGTTCCGTTTTTTCCTTTTGAGGTACGGAACCCTAAAAAGCACTTTTACTATTTGCATCTGGATTGAGGGCCTATTTTTAGGGTTCCGTACCTCAAAAGGAAAAAACGGAACCCTTATAGGATCACTCGTGTGTCTGGCTGGCTGTCTGTCTGTCCGTCTGTCCGTCTGTCACAGCCAATTTTCTCCGAATCTAATGGACCGATTAAGTTAAAATTTGGTACACATATGGATTTCTGTGACCCAAACACGTACAGCTAAAGTAAATATATGAATTTTGAATATGAGAGTCACTTTTAGGGGAAAAATAAGAAAATTTTTAAAAAAAGTTTTGTAAACTGTACCGTGTGACATATCAAATGAAAGGGCTTACTATGAGAGTCTCAAATATATTTTTTTTATAATTTTAAAATGTATTGTTTTAAAGTTATTTAAGAAAATTGACGAAAATTGACCATTCCCCCCCCCTTATCTCCGAAACTACTGAGCCTAAAATTTTGATAAAAATATAGAAAATAGTTCTATGCCTGTAGATTACAGGAAAACCTATAAGAAGTCTGTGGTCTTAAAATAACATGGTAAATCTATATATATAAAAAAATCAAAGTCCTGACTGAGTCACTGACTAATATATCAACGCACAGCCCAAACCAATGGACCTAGAGACTTGAAATTTTGCACATAGATACCTTATATAGTGTAAACATCCACTAAGGAAGGATTTTTGGAAATTCCATCCCTAAGATGGTAAAATAGGGCATGAAAGTTTGTATGAAAAATCCTATCCCTTGAGTTAATAGACTTGAAACTTAGCACGAATATTCATCTAAGTAAATTATAAAGTTTATCATTTTTAGTTTTCCTAAACTACCCCCTAAGGAGGGATTGGGGGTGTCAAAGTTTGTATGGAAGAACTTTAACACGCGGTCCGATTAACTCAAAACTCAGTTTTTATACTTGAGACCAAAAATTAAGATTAACGTGTATCAGGGTTTTCCAAAAATCTACCTCTAAGGGGTGAAAAGTTAATTTTATAGCGGAGGATTTTATTGGGGGCTTGATTAACTCTAAAATTGGTGTAAATAATGTTTGAATCAAGTTATGGAAACATACCAGACGATTTTTGAAATTCTTTATTTGTGTTCATGAAAACAGAGATACAGTTTATATGAAAAATCTTATTAATTTGGTTAATGAACTTGAAACTTCGCACAAATACTTGCATAAGTAATTAATAATGTTTGTCATTATTAGTTTTTCAAAACTACGCCTCAAATGAGGTTAGGGATGTTAAAGTTTGTATAAAAGTATTTTAAAGCGCAGTCCGATTAAAAAAATGGTACTTCGAGTCAAGTTAGGAACTTGCCAAACGAATTTTCACCGATTTTGACGACATATGGCTGATGTTTTAAGGAGTAACTTAGGCTATTTTTATTTTAGAAAAATAATTAGGGTTCCGCGCAAGAAAATTAAAATCCATGAAATCAGACAACCACGTACAGCCCAGTACAAACTTACTAAGCCTCCGCTGTCTATTACGGCTATAACAACAAATAATAAAAATAAAGCAAAGTTAAAAATGTCAGGGGTCGATCCCCATACAATAAACTTTTCATTTTGAAAAAAAAATAAAAATTTTAATCTAGCATGTGTGTCATCGTCTAGAACTCATTGAGTAGAGTACAAACATATTTTTTTTTAATCTTTTAAACTTAGATTAATCTAAGCTTTTAAAATTAAGAAATAGGGGGCCGCAGAAGTTTTGTACGACCTCTAGCGCAACAATTCAACAAATTAGGAATTTGAAACTTCTTTATACCATGTAGGTACCATGAATACTGTATTTAATCAACAATACTGAAAACAGCGATTCATAAGGTGTTTTGTTTAAACATGGGTGATTTACTGCAACTGCGAAAAATAACCTTGTAATTCACAGTATCATTATAAAATAAGTAAAAAGTTATCTTTGCGATTGTTAAACATATAATATGTTACGGAACCCTTCGTGCGCGAGTCCGACTCGCACTTGACCGGTTTTTTGAACCCTTGCGAAACGAAATAAGACATATAGGGAATTTAGTTAAAAATAGTAAAAACTTAAAGCAAAGGCCCATGAATTTCTTAAACGTGAATTAAAACTTTTACTAGCTGCGCCCTCCGGTGTCATCCGCGTAGACCGGGATAAAAAGTAGCCTATGTGTGTGCCAGAGGTGGGCGCCGCGCCGGCGCGGGCGTGGCGTAGTATTTGAAAAACGCCGACTGAGGCGTACGGGGAATTGAAAGCGTTTCAGAAGTTTTGGAAAATGACTAAAATGAACCGGATTTGAAAACGTTCAATGATGAGTTTGGCGCTTTGTTGCAAAAGGAATCCAGTAAACACCACAAACTTTCGCCTATAAAGTATTATATAGTGTGCTTGTAAAATTGGTGTGCCGACCCCAAATATATTGGGTTAAGGGCAGGAGAATGATGATGATTATTAATGAAAATACTTAGTTTTAAACTATATTTATATTGGAATGAAGTTCTTTTCGGCGACCGTGAGAGAAATTGTGACGGAGGGGTACACTATAACGTAGATGAGCATCGTTTTCAGTAGCTAATAACCAGTCACTTTGCCAATTATGGTGATTTACGAAATCTAGGGAGTTATGACTGTGCAATACCAAACCACATAATTAATACACAACACACACACAGTAAACAATTACACAATTACTAAAAACACACACACATATACATATATATTTATACATAATTACTAAAATCTCCAGTTCATTGTCATTTGTGATGATTATCAAGTGAGTGTAGTGTAGCAGTGGAGGCACAGTGGTAACGGCCCTGACTTACGAGTTGTAGCCTGAAGGTCACAGGTTCGAACCCCGACAGGCGCTTTACTTTGTGTAAATTATTTCATCACTACTGCTTTCAAAACGGTGAAGGAAAACATCGTGAGGAAACCAAGCATGTGGCATGTCCTAGAGCCAAGAATTCGAAGACATGTGACATCTACCAACCCGCACTGGGCCCGCGAGGTGGATTACGCCCCACTCCCTCTCACCGAGAAGAGGCCTGTGTCCCAGAGCAGTACTTACATTATAGGCTGATTATGTCAAAATAAAAAAAAAACAAAATATCATTTATTTGCTAAAAACATGGTATAAAAGATGGTAATGTTAATAATGTGAACAAACATGTTTTGCTTAATAGACATAAGCATGCAAATTTTACATGCATAATGACACAATCAGTCATCATGCGATTTTATGTTCCAAGAACTCCTTAACACTGTAAAAACTATTAGCAGATAGCCATTTGTATAATTTAATTTTGAACAATCTTGTATTTAAACTTTTCAATTCATTTGGTATTTTATTGTATACCTTAACACACATAAACATGCAGCTTTTATTATATTTCGCAAGCCTTGGGAGGACATCTAACACGAGCATGTAGGGGTCGCGCTTGCTGCGAGAATTTACATCGTTTGCTTTCACAAATAATTCGCTAATCGCTATGCCTCCACACAAACATACAAATTTCAAAAATATAAAGGGACGGCAGCGGTAACAAATCAAGTTTCTTAAATACCGGCCTGCAAGATTCATCGGGTTTAAGCCCACATAAAGCTCTAATGCATTTCTTTTGTGCGACAAATGCTCTATTTTGATCAGTGCCGTTACCCCACATAATTAAGCCATAGCGTAGCACTGATTCAACATATGCATGATATGTTGTTATAGACGTTTTAATGTTTGTTATGTTCCTAATCTGTTTCAGTGCATATACAAACTGTTCCGGCTGCTGCCGCTGTGTTATTTATGTTATGGGTCTTCGAAATAATGGATGTATTTATATGATTAGTTTTATAATTCTGTTCTGATGATTTACAATATATGTGAAATCACTTAATAAAATACGATGAGCGACGTCTGAAGGTGGGACGACGACTGACTTGGGCGCGCTGCGCCCTGCGGCACGGCCACGCGCAGGCACGGCATTAGTATGTCCATGGCGGCGGGCCGTAACACAAACTTATTAATACGTTTGGATACTGTATCAACATGTGCTTTCCAGCTGATGTTTTGATTCAAGGTTACGCCTAGAAATTTAGTTTGCGGTACTTCGTGAATTCTATGTATATTCATTTTAATATTGTGCTTTGCATTATTTGATTTATTAAATTGTATATAAACAGACTTTTTTAGGTTTATAGATAAGTTATTTTTATTTAGCCATTCAATCAATCTTTCAATCACATTATTAATTTCAGCATCGTGGTCATTAATTGTATTATTTTTTTTATCAGATGTCACAATAATAGAAATGTCATCAGCGAATAGTATACATTTATGATTAGTTATAGTAGTGATAGAATTTATATACAATAGGAATAAAATAGGGCCTAGTACACTTCCTTGTGGGACGCTGTGTTTATTGGATTTGAATTCAGAATAGTGAGATTTCATATCTTTATTCATATCCATTTTTTTTTTTATAGAAACGCATTGTTGTCTGTTACTTAGATATGAGGATATCCATTGAAGTGTAATGCCTCTAATTCCAGCTGCCTCCAATTTCTGTAGTAACAGGTCATGAGAGACTAGATCAAAGGCTTTAGATAGATCGAAGAACAGCCCCGTAGTAAGATAGTTATGGTTAATATTCGTTAATACTATGTTTATAAGACTGTATATAGCTAACGTTGTGGATTTATTTTTTTGGAAACCAAACTGTTCTTTTCTAATAATGTTAAATTTATTACAGAAGTCAATCAGTCTTTTATACATACAGTTTTCGAATATTTTTGATAGAATAGGTATCAATGTTACTGGGCGATAGTTGTTAACGTCTGATTTTTCACCAGTTTTATAAAGTGGCTTAACAATTGACAGCTTAAGTGCTTCGGGAAAAATGCCAAGTGAGAATGATAAATTAATTAAATGTGTCAAAATTTCAATAAGTTCATTAGTACATGCTTTCATGATTTTTGTATTAATTTCGTCATAACCTTCGGAGTTTGTGTTATTCAATGACATAATCTCTGCTCTAACTTCATTTTCGGACACAGGTTTAAGGAACATAGACTGGACCATTGAACATTGGTTACCGTTTATTTTTTCACCCTTACTCGAAGAATGTGCCTTATTAATATAGTGTTTATTTAATGCAGTTGCTATTTCTACAGGATCTGAAAGTACTGTGTCATCAATTAGAATATTTTCTATGTTGTCGCTATGGTTATTGTTCCCGACTTCATTCTTTATTATTCTCCATGCAGCTTTACATTTGTTTTCACTGTTATTTATGTACTTGATGTTTGCGTTCTTTTTTGATGTGTAAACATATTTCTGTAAAATCTTTGAGTATTGTAAATATTTAGTTTTGTTTCTTAAATTTTTGTTCTTATAATATTGATAACGCAAAGACCTTTTAGTTTTGCAACTTAATTTTAGGCCTTTGGTTATCCAGTTC
Organism: Cosmia trapezina; assembly: GCA_905163495.3. Taxonomy (NCBI): domain Eukaryota; kingdom Metazoa; phylum Arthropoda; class Insecta; order Lepidoptera; family Noctuidae; genus Cosmia; species Cosmia trapezina. The sequence goes on along the minus strand of LR991022.1, from coordinate 17,333,703 downwards.
TGTTTCTTTCTATTATTAGTATTTACTTTTACCTTTATTTTTGGAAAACATAAATTATGGAACAAGCATAATAACTCGTGAAAAGAATTGAATGCTATATTTAAGTCGTTCTCATCGTAGACCTCCGACTATGACACATTTCGTATGCATTCCTTAAATTTCTGGATATTATTATACAAGCTATAATCTCTTTTTAGTAGTAAAAATGTGCTGTATGGTTTTGTATCTTATGTTTCAAGGGAAAACTCAACATTTGAGCTGTGTCGTGGTCAGACAGGTGGAGTGGCATTACAGTAGCATTAGCATTAGGAATGTTACTGAGGATGTGATCGATACAGGAAGACTTACGAGTTTATTTATGAGTTTACGAGTTTGTTTTTTTTTACGAGTTGGATGATTAATATGTAATTTTAAGTTATAATTGTATGAGAGTTCATGTAATTGAATAGTAATGTTACTGTTTTGGAGAGTATTAATGTTAAAGACCTGCCAAGACTACGTTTGATTTGGAATTATATTTTTTGAATACATGGTACAAAAGACTATTTAACTTAATCAAAAATTGGATGGGGTCAGACTGAGGTGTCCTATAAACACAAATAATAATCAGCTTATGATGTGACAGTTCTATGCCACATGCTTCGAAAGTATTCTGTGTTGCATATGTATTTATATATAGGGTGACTGGTAATTAGTGACCGATACCTAAACACATGATTTTGCTCATGATAACAAACAACTTTTACTATGGGACCAAACCTGAAATCGCGAAAAAAAAAATCAGCTGTTCCCTACACAACTGGTCAAAATGTGTCGTGGAGCAGCAAATTTATTTTTAAATACATGATTGTACTCATGATAACAAACAACTTTCCCAAAGAAACAATTTTTTTTAAATTTAGACATTACCCCAAACATTCCAATAAGATATTGACTAACAAGAATATGCGCGCCGTCAGCTGTTAGTCGCTTGACGCCTTTATTCTGTCTTGTCGTGTTACATGAAAGTAACGGTGGAGCACCCACACACTTCCATCCGGGTAAGATAGTGTAACTACATATTCAGGTTGTTGCTAAGAGAACAAAAAATTAAACTTACCAAAATGCTGTGTTTAACAGTACTCCACTTTCAAGATGTATCAAGGCTCTTACAGACAGAGGCGATATCGCGCCGCGACGCGATATGTCTGTAAGAGCCTTAACTGGCACTACACACCTGTACACAAACGTGCTTAATTCTAGTACCGATTAGTAGTAGCAGTTTTAACGAATAATAATAATTAACGAAATGACAAAATCACTGTCTACGGCATCACACTATTAAAACTCTCGCGATTTATCGTGCCGTACGCAGTGTATGTAATTTTTCACTTCAAATCAAATCAAATCACTTTCGATAAATGTTAGTTCTATGGTCTGTCCTTGTCGGCAGCTTCAATATCACTAAAAGTAATTACAAACGATTCGTCAGAGTTCCCACAAAACGACGACGTATTACTTCTGGGAAAATCACTATTTAAATAACAACCTTTAGAAATTAGCAGATGTTTTACGAGTCTCGTACCTATTGCACTTGCTTATCGCCGAGCTTCGCAGTAAAATCTATTGTCTAAAATTTGTAAATGGTTTGCTCGATTGTATAAGCGAAGATTGTTGTCTACATTCATTATACAAAATGTGCATTTCTTTAGGAATACATTATTTAGTTCGCAGTAAAGATGTGTTTTCAAAATAGTTTTAAATAAACAATAGAGCGAGTGTAAAAGGAGTAGCTCTTTGAGGCCGCCGCCTCACGTGTTTACTCCGTTTGCAAATCCGCACCGCACCACTAATTACCTTAGTAATTCTCGTGCTGCCAACAGGGATAGACCATAGATGAGTGAAAAGTGACATACATAGCGTACGTAAATGGCTCCTCCGCGGACGAAGCGCGTCAGAGTGGTTATTATTATTCGTTAAACCTGCTAATACTAACGGGACTAGAATTAAGCACGTGTGTGTACAGGTATGTAGTGCCAGTGATAGTGTCTAGATATTTCGTAGTGATGCGGCCATATGTTGCATTGCATTGCATCTTAAAAGTGGAGTACTGTTAAACACAGCGTTTTTGTAAGTTTAACTTTTTGTTATCTTAGCAACAACCTGAGTACACACCCACACACACACTACCTTACATGGATGTGAAGTGTCTCTGCCTTATACCGTACCCGTTACCTTCCTGTAACACGAGACAGAATAACGGGATCAAGCGACTAACAGCTGATAACGCGCGTCTCGCGTATTCTCGTTAGGTACTCAATATCTTACTGGAATGATTGTCATGCGCTTAGTAAATTTAAAAAATCATTTCTTTGGAAAAGTTGTTTGTTATCATGAGTACAGTCATGTGTTTAAAAATAAATCAGCTGCTACACGACACATTTTGACAACTTATGTAGGGAACAGCTGATTTTTTTTTTTTCGCGATTTCAGGTTTGGTCCCATAATAAAAGTTGTTTGTTATCATGAGTACAATCATGTGTTTAAATATCGGTCACTAATTACCAGTCACCCTGTATATTATATCAACGCACAGCCCAAACCGCTGGACCTAGAGACTTGAAATTTTGCACATAGATACCTTATACAGTGTAGGCATCCACTAAGAAAGGATTTTTGGAAATTCCATCCCTAAGGGTGTCAAATAGGGGATGAGTTTGTATGAAAAATCTTATTCCTTGAGTTAATAGATTTGAAACTTCGCATGAATATTAAACTAAGTAAATTATAAAGTTTGTCATTTTTAGTTTTCCCAAACTACCCCCTCAGAAGGGATGGGGGGTGTCAAAGTTTGAATGGAGGAATTTTAACGCGCGGACCGATTAACTCAAAACTCAGTATTTATACTTGAAATCAAAATTGAAGAATATCTTGTATCAAGGTTTTTCGAAAATCTACCTCTAAAGGGGTGAAAAGCGGTAGTAAATGTTACAGGGCAGGGTTTTACTGCGGAGCTCGATTAACTCGATAATTGGTGTAAATAATCTTTCAGTCAAGCTACGGAAATATCCCAACCTTTTTTTCAATATTCTAATATATATATTACAGTCAATGGGGTTGGCTACTGTCAAAGTGGCGCTAGCATAGCTTTAACCAAAATTATATTCATTTGTATGAATTTTTTGATTTGATTTGATTTTACAAAATGCCTAAGAAATGTGAAGTGCCTTATTGCAAAGAAATTTCCGATAGCTGTAGAATTTTAAAAAAGTGGTTAAAAAAAGTATCTAATTAAAAAAAGTGGTCTAATTCGGCTTTTTGTAGTAATGTATAATTGGCGAAAAGTATTATGAAATGTATACTTTCTACAAACAAAACTATTTCCTATATAAAATAGCTTGATGTATAATTTTAAGAGTATACATTTCAATAAGGTCTGCTGTTCTTCCTTGTAAAGAAGCACCTCATTTTTTTCAGTTCAGCCTTTAGCTCGCTTATTCTCCATGTTGAGTACATGTTTATCTTATCATACATCCTGGTATTTTGATGAAAAAAATTACAAAACCGAACACACAAATTGAGTAAACAAATGTGACAGGTGAAAGCTATGCTAGCGTCATCTGCGAAAAGTTTTAAGGAGCCAACCCCATTATGTAATTAATTTTTGTACACAATTCGGAAGTATCTTGTTAGATTGACTTTCAAGAAATTTGCATTTTTTATAGTTTATACATACATTTTTGATATGATAATTAAGTTTATTAACATCGAGATACCTACTCATTTTTATGGACATTTAATACAATGATAATGTTGTTATAAAATGTATCTAGTATAATTATTTTGTAATTGGGGGTATGTTCTCCTACACATAACACAAGTTTATCATTAGGTTTCAACTTAACATAACGGCAGCTCATTATTATTTGATTACTGAGTGCATTTGGTTTCGTATTCGCGATAATCCTATAGTTTTCATACCTTGTAGGTACCTACTTTGTCTTGAGTGTATCATGGCTGCTGCTAGACTGACACATTGCTGAGCGCCAAAGATAAATACTCTACTCGTCGGTTCATGTTTTTGATAAATACTCTACTCGTCGGTTCATGTTTTTGCTCTTCGGTGCAGGTAGGCGTTTCTGCGTTGATTTTAGATACCAGAGATTTTTGTGGTATTTTAATACTGCTTTTCATCGTGTCTATTAGTTTTGTGAGAGCCTTCAATCTGCTGTTGTGCTTCTTTCAGGTTTTGTTGAAGATCAGTGATTTTTTGTTGAAGAAATATTATGACAAGACATTCGACTTATTGTCATAGTCGTCATCAAGTGAGTAGTTATTTGCCACTTATTTTCATTTCCGTCATTTTCTATTTTAATTTCGGCATGCCAAAGAAAAACATTTAAGAAAAACTAAACAAATAAATATTAAAAGAGGTGCCCGTAAAATCATTATAATACATACTAATTCCATGCAAAAACATAAAAATTGAGTGAATAAAACGGAATCTCAAGCCGATGTTGCTATGATATAAATGATTGGTTTTTAATAACTTGCTACATCGGTCTCTCGTCGCGAGATTGGTGTCAAAATGCCTTTTTCGAATGTATTTGCCAAAGACATAGGCATTATAATAACGTCAGAATCGATCACTTTCGACAAATCGTGATATCTCGTGTTCTCGTCATGTTAGCACTACAGAGTAACTATAGTATGGATGGCTGTGCTTGTTGGCAACATTATCACCGGTCTCTATGGTCTTGATCTTTAACTTGACAGACAGACTGACAGACACTGTCAAAGTGACAGTGATCCTGCCTGTCTGCTTGCCTGAGAAGCGAACGACGTTGTTGTCAAGTGAAACGAAACCAATCGAAATCTATATTTCTGTAAGTAAAACACTTACCTACCTATTAGCATGATTACTAGATTTTGTTTATGTATAACTTAAAAACTTTTATTTCAGATAAAATGACACCTGAAATTTTTGCTACCCCTCCTTCGGTTTCATGGGCGCAGAGAAGTGCTCGTGTGTTTTTGACGTTTAACGTAGAATGTGAGAAACCAGATATTAAAATTGAGAAAAAGACAGTCTCATTTAAAGGGATTTGTACACCGGATCAGAAGTTACACGAGGTTGTCATACCATTATATTCAGATATTGATCCAGACAAAAGTGCTTACACAAACAAAGGGAGGTTAATCGAGGTAGTGTTGGCTAAAGCTAAAATTGACGATCCTTTCTGGCCTGCCTTAACCAGTGACAAAAAGAAGCACCACTGGCTAAAAGTGGATTTTAACCGTTGGCAAGATGAAGATGAGAGTGGAGATGACTTTGATGATATGAATGACATGTTTTCAAGCAAATTGGGAAACTTTGGTGATGAAAATGAAAAAGAGACCACCAGCTCATCTGATGAAGAAGATCTTCCTGACATAGAGTAAAAGATCTCATGTATTGCATAGCCAAAAAATTCATTTAGTTTTAGAAATTTGTAATTATGGACAATATTTGTGCTTTTATACAAGGAATAGTGTGGTAGTGGTAGCTCCTAAATGTATTTCTTATAATAAGGTTAACAGGAGTGTGGTCTGCATATCTGCATTCATTTTTATCATAGTTTTTACTAACAAGTTAATTGGGGCAACTGATATCTATTTTATTTTAATGTCGTGAAAGTCAAATTAATTTTAGTTTAAAATTAAATTTGGCAGTGATTTCAAATTTAGTTTAATTTGACTTACAATAATTAAGATGTCTTAACATCTTTATAGTAACAAAATAGTCTGTTGTTAGATACTTTTTTTATTACACTTATAATTAAATGAAGTCTTGAAACATTCAAAGGCCTGAACTATAAGTAACCTTATAATAAAATTATAATGCATTGAGGTGCACTTACATGGGGAACTTAATTGCTCAATTTATATTGGTCCAACATGACCTCACAACTTCATCAAGCAAGTGATTTACTGTGATGCCAACGTGAACCAATTTTTGCTACCATATTGAGTGATATGGAACAACTAAACTAGATTGCTCTAATAGGTCCTGTTGCTGGCAATAATTGTCTGTGTAAGCGCAACTTTATATTTGTACTCATTCATTCATGTGTAAAATATGTTTGTGAACAAAATAGAATTAAACATAATTATTTTATACTTACAAACTCAATTCATCTTGTCATTCAATTTAAATTACGTTATTTTAAGGTGTACTTAACATCTTTGTTTTTTAAATCACCAACCAATAATGTACATTCCAAAGATTAAACTATATGGCTGCTATAAAATCCAATATATTGTTTCTTTTTTAGGGTTCCGTACCTCAAAAGGAAAAAACTGAACCCTTATAGGATCACTTGTTTGTCCGTCTGTCTGTCTGTCAAGACCTTTTTTCTCAGGAACGCGTAAAGGTATCAAGTTAAAATTAATATCAAATACGTAGGTCTATGATCCCTTGAAGTTCTAAAAAGATCAAGGCTCTAATGAAACGCAAAAAAAAAATACGGCCATTTATGCGACATTTTTTGATACTCGCAAGTAAATCAAAACCTATTATAGGGTACTTCCCGTTGTCCTAGAATCATGAAATTTGGCAAGAAGCAAGGTCTCACAGAACAAGTAAAGGAAAAAGTCCGAAAATTGTAAATTTGTTATTCCATCACATAAAAAAATATTTTCAAGTTTGTCCATCAAGACTAGCGTTGCCGGAGAGTAATATTCCGAAGTATTCCCGGGTTTGACGCAGAATGTGCACTTCGCAAAATGTGCACTTGACGCAAAATGTGCACTTCTCAAAATGAGTGTGAATTTTTATCACAAGGGGTTAAAATAAAAACCGTTTGCTTACATTTTTTTTTATTGTTTTGCACAATTATTTTTAGCACGATAACAGTAGTTTCTTTGTAAAAGTAATCACGTTCAGGAAATGTATGATTACGTATTTTCAGTACACGTCAGCTATACACATAGGTAATATAAGTAGGTACTCCAGCCATTAATTTTTACAAAGAAACTACTTTTATCGTGCTAAAAATCGTGCAAAATAATAATAAAAAATTGTTAGCAAACGGTTTTTATTTTGATCCCTTGTGATAAAATTCACACTCATTTTGAGATGCGTTTTTATTTTGACCCATTGTGATAAAATTCACATTCATTTTGAGATGTGCTCATTTTGAGAAGTGCACATTTTGCGAAGTGCACATTATGCGAAGTGCACATTCTGCATCAAGTGCACATTTTGCGAAGTGCACATTCTGCGTCAAACCCGTATTTCCCGTATAGTCCACTCAACAAATGACCAAAAAGGGGGTGTAGAGTGCGTGAGCTGGGACGTAAGCGATTTCTTCAGAAAGTTCTTCAGGGTGCTTAGGGAGTAAACATACTAAAAGTCCCCGCGTCTATGAGGTGCGCCGGAGTGGGGTGGGGGGATAAAGGTTCCCACTTTTGAGTTTTCGCTAATATCTTTAAATCGGTGCGTCGTAGAGAAAAAATATCTTCTATGTAATAAAAGTTCATAAAATTTTTTACCACTTTTATCTGATATACTTTTTCGAATTCCTACCCATTTTCGAACTACACGTTCCGGAAAAGTGAAAATTGTCGAGAAAAAATGACTTATCAAACAGTAGCCGTTGCCTGTTCTTCGTTCGCGTTATTTCAGGATAAAAAGTAGCATACAAGTTAATCCAAGTACTAATCTATCTACCTACCAAATTTTATCCAAATCTGTTCAGCCGTTGAGTTATCGAAACTTTTATCTACTACCGGGATAAAAGTTTCCTATGTGTTAACTTAGGAACCTTTTATTCCGGTAGTAGGAGTACGGGAACGTAGGATAATATTCGACATCCACGCGGGCGATAAACAACATAGATAAAAGGTAGTACCTATGTCCGTGTCCTGGTTCTAAGCTACCTCCCCACCAATTTTCAGACAACTTTCTTTTATAGATGACCAGCTTTTTCCCGCGGCTTCGCCCGCGTGGATGTCGGAAAATATGCCACAGGAACAAAAATATTGAGATAGCTTCTGCCCGCAACTTCGTCCTCGTGAAATTTCTTGCTCCCCCGACCCACCCCGTCGCATCGCATTGCCTGCCCGAGCTATTACTTCGTTTTCTTAGCGTTCTTACCGATTTTTTTTTTCTTTTTGCTTGGCATCTAAGAGTTCTAGAGTGATGTTAAATATGTCTATAGAATTGGGCTATCAAATGAAAAAATAATTATTAAAGTCCGACTGGTAGTTCCAGAGATTAGTGCGTTCAAACAAAAAAAAGTGTGTGTGTCAGCTCCAACGCACGACTGGAGTTTACTCCTGTTTTTTGTGCCGTTCCGAGTTTCCGACTTTCTATTTTTCAGTCATTTCTGTAGGGCTGGGTTTCTTCAACGAATCAGTGCTATACAAAAAGCAACTTTAAGGTGTAAAGGCACTCGTCCACCCCGCTCTTACCCTACCTCTCAACCCTACCTCTAATCCCCCTCTCACCCCTCTCGCCCTCCCCATGATCCCCCTCACCGCCCCCTTTCACACCCTCACCCTCTCTATCCCCCTCTCCCTATCACCCCCTCACCACATGACCTTGCCGCTAACCTCCTCCTCCCACTTTCACACCCTCTCACACCGCCTTCACCGCTGTCCCCTCCCCCTCTACCCTCACCAGCTCCTCCCCTCACCCTCTCCTCTCCTCACCCTCTTCGTTTCTCCACACCACACTACACCCTCCCCTCTCACTGCAACCTCCTATCCCTCTCCCCTCCTTACATCATCCTCTCCCTCTCCCTCCTCACTAACCCTCCCCTCTCTCTTTTCACACCCTCCCCTTCCCCCTTCCCCTTCTCACCACCCCCTACCCTTACCCTTTTACCTTCATATCACCACCCCCCTTCCCCCCTCCTCCTCTACCCTTCTCTCTGGGGTAACAAACTTTATTACTTGCTTAGGCAAGCATTTGTGCCAAGTTTCAAGTTAATTAACCAAATGAATAAGATTTTTCATATTCACTATATTCCCTGTTTTCACCCCCACAGGCATGGAATATTGAAAAAAAGGTTGGGATATTTCCGTAGCTTGACTGAAAGATCATTTACACCAATTATCGAGTTAATCGAGCTCCGCAGTAAAACCCTGCCCTGTAACATTTACTACCGCTTTTCACCCCTTTAGAGGTAGATTTTCGAAAAACCTTGATACAAGATATTCTTCAATTTTGATTTCAAGTATAAATACTGAGTTTTGAGTTAATTGGTGCGCGCGTTAAAATTCCTCCATTCAAACTTTGACACCCCCCATCCCTTCTGAGGGGGTAGTTTGGGAAAACTAAAAATGACAAACTTTATAATTTACTTAGTTTAATATTCATGCGAAGTTTCAAATCTATTAACTCAAGGAATAAGATTTTTCATACAAACTTTCATCCCCTATTTGACACCCTTAGGGATGGAATTTCCAAAAATCCTTTCTTAGTGGATGCCTACACTGTGTAAGGTATCTATGTGCAAAATTTCAAGTCTCTAGGTCCAGCGGTTTGGGCTGTGCGTTGATATATCAGTCAGTCAATCAATCAGTCAGTCAGGACTTTGAATTTTATATACAGGGTGTTTGGCGCATGGACCGACACAATTTTTTGGGGGATTGGGGGGGTCATTTGCTAGGTTTCACCTAAAGACCTCCATGTCCTAAGTGTTACGGTAATTGAGATATGTTTTTTTTTGTGCTTTCTTTGAATTACCCAAAATCTCGCCTTTGAATCGATATATTTTTTTTGTTTATGGTTGCAATAGAACAAAATAAATTTTATAATAGTCTGCAATGTATTTTTATTCTAAATAAATTATTATTTGATGTAATTGATCAGTAGAAAATGACTTACGTGCTTCCAAAGTCTTAAAAATGTTTAAATGTATGAAAAGTTACTAGGTACTCTTAAATTCATTTTTTTTTTTTTTAAATAAAGCCATTTTGACTTTATTTTTATCTCAAAAAGTTCTTTAGCTTGTACCCTTTCTAAGGGTATGCTACACGCTATGAAAAACAATTCAAATGTAGTCAAAATACTAGTTAGAGAGTCAGTTATGGAGTGTTTTAAGAAAAGACTTATTACGGTTACTATATTTTTTTATTTTATTTCGAATAAGAATACATTGTAGACTATAATAAAAATTATTTTGTTCTTTTACAACCATAAACAAAAAAAATATATCGATTCAAAGGCGAGATTTTGGGTAATTCAAAGAAAGAACAAAAAAAAAAAAACTATTACCGTCACACTTAGGACATGGAGGTCTTTAGGTGAAACCTAGCAAATGACCCCCCCAATCCCCCAAAAAATTGTGTCGGTCCATGCGCCAAACACCCTGTATACAGGAATATTTTTTAATCTGTGCACAAACTTTGACAAAATAAACTTAGATGAGTTTTATATTTTATTAAACACCTATTTTTTATTTTGATATGTCTCAGTACAAAAAAAATGAAGTTATCGTTAATGAAAGATGTTTACTTTGAAATTGATTTTATGGCTACTCCCGGGCGCGTGGCGAAGTGAAACGCACTTATGTACACGCCAGCACATTCAACTTGGAACCTTATGCTTTAGCGATAAAGTTGAAAATTTGACTTTGAGTGGCTGCTAAAATGGTCCTTACATTAGGGACCGCGGGGTTAAGGATACCATGGGCTCGCATTCGAGGTACGCTCTCCGTCGCATACATTCTGCGAGCTGCTCGTAAACTTTCACCACTTAGTAAATACACTCGCACCATCTCATAAAACTCGCGGTTACTAAAGTCCGACATAGTGACCGGTAGGTACGAGTACGACACACGTGACACGAGGTCACGATAGCGCATGCGATGATTGCGCTGAGGAGACGGTCTGGGTCGGGAGTTGGGGACTCGGGCTCGGGCGCCTGCACCACTCTGCGGCCCGGGAATCCCCCGCTGCAACTTCGCCATGCCATGTGCGACGCGCCCATTGTTTGTATTACGAATAGATAGTGTTCATATTTTGCTGATTTAAAGTCGGATAAAAAAATTAAAAAGTTTTGAACAAATCATGGAAATGTGTTCTATTACTGATACTGAACCACCAAAATTTTTTTGTGCACGTAAAAAAAAATATTCCTGTATAGATATCTAAAAAAAAAATTTGAACTCCACAATATGGCACCCCAAATCCGCCATTTTACTTTGTTTATGATTTTAATGTAGCCAGTGACACTCGCGCTACCAAGACAAACCTAAAGACGTATAATTCATCCAAATCCGTTCATTCGTTTAGGAGTTGCGAGGGAACAAAGAAACGGACATACTTACATACAGGTCAAATACATAACCCTCCTTTTGGGCTTCGCCGCAGTCGGGTAAGAATGAAGCGTGTCAAGTTTTGTCGATGTCTCCCCCAGCCCGTATACATAATATGGACATGATTATGGCATCAACATCCGAGTTCTTTTGCTGACTACACATGAGCAGTAAATGCCCTTATTCGGCGGCTATGCCTTCATGTGCACCCTGTAACATTTATACAAAGTACACTTTTTGTCTCCTATACCGCGACTAGATACGACCACGCAGCAACCAAAGATGTTGTATCTTTGTTCAAATGCGCGCTTGGCTCTCTCTGTGTATTTCAATAACGTATGAGCCATCGCTTCATAGATGCATACTTACTTACTTCATACGTCCCCAGCGCATAGGTGTCGGGAAGTTGTCAAGGCCATAAATATTTGCCACCATTGGATCGAAATCAGCTCAAATTCAGATTTCTTTCAATCACATAGTCGGTGAACTCATTATTTGGGAGTTTCATTTATTTTGTTTACTAATGAATCAACAAACGTATGATCTGTTAAAGCTTTTCCAAATGCATTTAACAATGCACAACCTTTTTTTGAACTCGTCATATGATATCCTGCAGCTCTATTAAGAAAAACTGACCTCGAGTTGTCGAACCTGGGGGCCTACTCCCTAAGTCCGTCCGTCCCTTCATCCGTCCGTCTGACATAAAGATCGATCAAAACAAGTGTAAAAGTTTAATTTTTCGGATGGGCAAAAACCATGGACCTAATATACTATATATATATACTAATATATAACTAGAATTTGCCCTAAGATGAAGAGTGAAAGGAAATACCGATCCGAAGGACGAATAATAAAATATGGTGTACCACAAGGCAGCGTACTTGGGCCACCCCTTTTTTTAATTTATATCAACGATTTGCCACGTCATGTTGATAATCCAATGGTATTATTTGCCGATGACAGCACCGCATTAGTAAAATGTGAACATCCCGATAGCTATGAACAGGACATAAATAAGACCTTGGAAGATATCGTACATTGGCTTGAAAAAAACAATTTAGTGATAAACTTACAAAAAACTAACATAATGCACTTCCATCAACGCACGATTTTAAAAGAAGTATCTGTAGACTACAATAAACAACAAATTAACCAAGTTAAAGTAGCTAAATTTTTGGGGATTTACATTGACAGACAACTAAATTGGCAACCACAAGCAGAGGAAATTTGTAAAAGGATGAATACAGCGGCATATGTCCTTTCAAAGTTGGCCAAAAAAGTTGACATTCAAACTATTTTAGTAGCTTATCATGGTCTAGTTGCATCAGTTCTAAGATTTGGTATAATTTTCTGGGGAAATTGCAGCTCAAGGGAATACATATTCAAGGCGCAAAAACGTTGCATTAGAGCGATGTGTGGTTTGAAGACCACTGACAGTTGCGAACCAAAGTTTAAGTCCCTAAAAGTGCTCACATTTCCGTCATTGTATATTCTGGAAATGGCCATGTTTGTAAAGACCAATAAAAACCTATTTCCTACGATGTCAGAAACTAGAAAACGACCTGTCAGAAATCAATACAAAAATTTATTACAAATCGAGTCCGGTAACACAGCGTTAATGAGGAAAAGCGTTATTTGTATGGGTCCTACCATATACAATAAACTGCCAGATGTAATGAAAAATGATACAATTAAAAACTTTAAAAAGAAATTAGTGGCCTTCCTAATAGAAAAATGTTATTACTCGATTAATGATTTTTTAATGGACAAAACTTTTTAATCAGCAATGTGTATAATAAAATATAAAATATTATTTTGAACATATGGACCTAGTATAACTACATTTTTTATTTTTTTTTTTTATTTTATTCTAAGTGACATTTTGATTTGACATTTTTTAATATTAATTTAATGTTTGTACATTGTAATAATTGTAACTGTGACATTTTAATTTGTAATTTTATTTTTTTTTAAATAGCTAATTTTTATAAATTTTGCGTGCCTATTTCCAGGCAGAATGTACATGGCTCACTTTTATCTACTCCACCTGTAATTTACTGTAACCTACATTCGTTGCAAATAAATTATTTGATTGATTGATTGATTGATATATAAACAGGACTAAGCTCTCCAAAAATCGTATCATACAAAAATTAACCTTAATGACTGCAGTTTAGGTTTACTTTTGATAGGATATCTTAGCTGAGGCAAAACGAGCCGAGAGAGAGGCCCCGAGTTGTGTAGTGTGTCCCTTTTGCTCAATTGCCAACAGATAAAAATGATAAAGATGGTAGAAAATTTTACCAACTACAAGTAGGTAAAATAAGTTACGTATATTTTTTTTTAGCATTTAGATTAGTTTTAAATAATTTTATTTATAGGTTTACAATCTGTATATCATAGTCAATAATTTTATAAGTAAGCTCCATGAGTAAAATAATCAAAATAATATAATTTTGATTAATGTTTGGTAGCTATCATATAATTACTCTGGTAACACTGAAATCTGACATCAATGGTTTCATGGCGGTTTTTTTCAATTTATATAGCGAAAATGGTGAGAAAGTGTTGCATCAAGAAATATAAAAGTGAATGTTATGCTGGTTGTGGCATTTAATTTCACAGGTAAGGAACTTGTAAGGAATAACAAAGATTTAAATAAATCTCGATAAAAGACAAAATTGTTAGGTACTAAATAATAACAATTTTGAGTATAAGTAGTGTAACCATGCTCTAGACGTTTTGTAGACAGAAGACTTAGCGTCTTCTGTCTACAAAAGCTATAAGTAGTGTATTTCTGATTAAAACTATTAATATTAGGCGTATAATAAATACAATTTGTACTTATGTATCGCATGATTGAAATAGCATTATTTTTAAGTAGTTTACAGCTTTCCATCCAAAGAAGAAATTCAACAAATATGGTTGGATGTAATTCCAGAATCATTTTAGTTCCCTTTGCTTCAATTACATACTTACCCAAACCAGCTCTGTAGAGTAAACGAAAAAAGAGCAAGAAAGTACCATGGTCCCAGAACGAGATTCTACATGCCTACTTCATCATAAGCCACGTATACCTACGTGATCAAATTTGATGATTCGCCACAAGACGAATCTCACCAATATTGTAGTCCTTCCTTCTTGCTTCAAAACATGGGTAGGTACACGATTCAACACCGACACAGAACACAATAATGTTCAGTTTCATAAAGGAGCTTTCGAAAAAGGTCTATTTCTTTATATTTTTTAATTACAATATGTTTGTAATACAAACAATAATTTGAAATCACTTATGGTCAACCGGACGCAAATTATCTCTGTATAAACGAATTTTCCTGTTTGTCATAAAAAATGTTTGGTCACCCTATTAGAAGGAGATAACTGCCTCATGTGACATATCTCTCTCTGCTCGTGTTTTTAGTATGAGAGCTCAGTCCAGTTTGTATATTAGGTCCATGGCAAAAACACATCGGGAGTAGGGACAACTGTCAAATCGTGTTGTCATTCATACTTCGTTCGTCTCTCTATACTTACTTTACTCTTTGGTTCGGGCCCCGAACCAATCATCTGTCCGTAGGTGTTACGGAGTAAAAACGCCCGTAACGAAGGCCGAAACTACGGGCTTCGTGCTTAGGGAGTAGACCCCCTGATTTTTAGTTCTTCCATGTTTCGATAATTCGTCTCTAGAATAATTATTATTCGCCTGCTGCGTGGTTAATTGTGCCTCTCCCATTTTTACTAAGAGGCATGTACGCGCGATATAGTTTGCAGTCCTGTGGAAAAGCGTTCGTTGATGAAACACACTATCGATTGGAATCTGTTTCATTTTGACAGTTCAACAACATTCATTGCGATATTTACGGTGTTGAGCGGACATATTTTTCGAACATTATTAAGCAATGGATTAGCAATTTGTTTCAAAATTATTCAAACTCCGGTTGGTAGTGCGTTACGCAATTAGGGTGCACAATGAGCTCAGCAGCGACTATTAAGTAATTGAAAAAAATCTGAATCATATTCGAGCTAATGGTAGCCAATGTTCGTGGCCTTGACTACTTCCCCACACTTCAAATCATCATCATCTACCTGGACTTTTCCTAACTATGTTGGGGTCAGCTTCTAGTCTAACCGGATGACACGCACAATGGCCCACATGACGGACTATGTGCGGAAACCAAATCCTTTAACATTAGAACTAACCGGATGCAGGTGAATACCAGTATTTTACATGGAGCGACTGCCTGTCTGACCTCCACAGTTACTGGGTAATACGATACCCCTGGTAAGACTCTATTTTATTTATCATGTACCATATAGCACGCCGACAACGTTACGTGTATAGTTATAGTTTTTTAATAAGATTTATTCATATGTATTAGTTTATTATTGTTTAAGATATTTTGTGTATTTTATCTATGGGCCTAGTTGCCTGATAATAAAATGATTATTATTATGCCTTGACAATTCTCGGGACCCTGGAGTCCCGGACCTTTAGAAGGCGTACGAGGGGCCAAAGCCAACTCGCAGAGGCCCGTTAGACGCTATCAATGAAATGAGGCACCAACCGACGATTATCCCTGTACGCACTATGCAAGTGCACCCAAGGACAACCCCCGGTTGGTGCAGGACTATTGCAGTATATAGAAATTAAGAGATTGGACTATGGATTTGAGTGGCTAAAGTGGACTGGTTGCCTAGAACTATGAAAGGACTATGGCCCCTGCTGGATCAATGTTTTGTAATACACGGATAAAATGGCAGGGGGTGACTTGCACACACAATAATGGGCCCCCGAAAAGGTCGCTAGCACATAGTGTCGTAGCGGCAAGGGGGCAACATGTCCTGAGGTGCTTGTGAGGAGTGGAGAGGTATCCCACGGTTCTCAGAACAATCCCAGAGCCCGGAAGATGGTCAAGATCCCTACAAACACTTACTGGAATACTTCCTTCCTCCGAGCACGTTTGCTCTTGCGAATCTCCACTCAAACCGGCCAATAAAGGCAAGAAAGAGGTGGGAGCTCTGTTCCTCGTCAGTGTTCACTCCAGCCGGCCAATAAAGGCAAGCGAGAGGTGAGGAACAAGACTTCTCCCGGGAGATAGGGTCCGTGGGGTCGCTACTGCCCAACAGCTCGCCACATGCTGCCCTGCGGGTTTCTGTATCTCTCTTGGTCTGGCTCCTCATCCTAGACCTGTTCCGGCAAAGTGAACTCTACCGGCACAGACCTAAAATTCGGAGCGCGCAAGCTGGGGCTTGCCCCACCGCAGTATCTCTACGTTGACGTCGTGGTGGGCCACGACGTCAACGTAGAGATACTGCGGTGGGGTTATTATTATTATTATTATATACTGTATTTAATCAACAAATACTAGAAACGGCGATTCATAAGGAATTTTGTTTAATATAAAGGGCGATTTTCAAAGTACAAAGTTATCTTTGCGATTGTTAAACATTATGGTAGGTACGGAACCCTTCGTGTGCGAATCCGACTCGCACTTGGCCGGTTTTTTTTTAGAATGTAAGTATCGTAGCAGGTGGGGTTTTTTAAGTTTGTCTACCCCCATAAACCAAGTAGCTTCCCGCTGTCTGTCGCTAGGCTGTATGTATACTTAGATCTTTAAAACTAGGTACGGAACGGATTTTGCTGCGGTTTTTTTTAATAGAATGAGTGATTCAAGAAGAAGTAAACTTTCTTCTTTTTAATATCGCAGCTTCGGTAAGACAAGGGCAGAATTGCGCTTTTTGTGATTTTACAGGAGAGGATTTATACGCCTCCCGACTACGTTCAAATTATGGCTCTAAGTAAAAAGAAAAACCTCTGATAACTTGCCACAAGTAAGTAGATGATTTTTACTCGACTTGAAATGTATCGGAAGAAAACGACAAGTAATGACAAAGTTAATTTGTTAAAAACAAGAGAATTAAAATTATCAAAGTCAGACCAATATTAATAAGTATGAAGTCTGAGTTTGATCAAGAAGATTACGACCGTTTGGATGTTACTTGTAAAACATCTAATAGACGTCACAGATCTGACAATCTAGAAAGGGGTGTTTTTAGAGTCCGTAGGAGTCCGTTATGTAAATTATGGCCAAATGGAAAACCTATCGCAGAACCCAAGCTACGTGATATTATATCAATAAGACGTCTAATACCAGAGGATGCTCGACACTTCTATGACAATTTGACATGTAGACCTGAAATTATTGAAGAGTAGCTTTTGCCAGCGGCTTCGACGGCATGGATGTCGGAAAATATCCGACGGGAACGTACTACCGGGAATTTGTTACATTATAATAGGAACATCTGTGCAAAATTTCAGCTTTCTAGGTCCAAGGGTTTGGGCTGGGCGTTGATGAGTCAGTCAGTCAGGACTTCTCTTTTTATTTATAGGTATAGATAGATGACGTTGATGGATTTAAATAAATACTTCTAATATTCTATTGCCAACTTTTTATTCAAATCGAAATAATTTATTTTAATTTTTATAAAACCTAAAAGAAGTGTAGGTACACCCGGCTACACATCAAGCTATACATTTCCAGTTTACACTGACCTCTCATTGTAAGGAAATCCTAAACAATGCGAGATCAGCTTATACTGGAAATGTATAGCTTGATCTGTAGCCGTGCATACCTACCTAGTTAAAGAAAAAATAGTATGAATACATTATACAATAGTCGGGATTCCATTAATTTTAGTAAACATAAGGTAAACATAGTACCTAAATATTTTAGTCAATAAGCTGCTATCATAAACTATCTTGGCAGATTTTTATTTTTTAAATACATAATACAGATCACGTTTTAAAACACAGCCAACTTACTTGGCTGGTTTATGATTTATTGTGATTTCTACAAAATATGCGATTTTGTATAAAATAAAACAGCCACGTCTAAAAACACAACGCCAGGGTGGCCCGCGAAATTCAAAATTTCTTACGTTTTTTGCAAATTTGTAGGTCAGTGTGAGCTTGTATGTTGATTAAAATATGATTCGCGGCCGTAGCTAATATGGCTTTACAGAATTATAATTATTAGAATCAGTAATACAACTCCACAAGTTAGCATTTACCTCAAATCTAGCGATTTCATGAAATCATGAGGTTTGAGGTAAATGCTAACTTGTCTTAGCCTTTTCCCAACTATGTGGAGGTCGGCTTCCAGTCTAACCGCATGCAGCTGAATACCAGTATTTTACATGGAGCGACTGCCTATCTGACCTCCATAACCCAGTAACTGGGTAATACGATACCCCTTGGTAAGACTGGTTGTCAGACTTTCGGGCTGCTGACAACCCGTTTTTTTTTTTTTTTGAGGGTAGAAGGAGGGGGAAATCATCAAATAACTTCTCCCGCTCTGGGTGGAGCGGAAGGGCGTGTCAGACTTTTACTAACTAAAACCCACCCGTGTTCCTTCAGTTGCCTATGCCAGGGCCGCAGTATCTTCTTAAAACTACCCGCGACGGCGCGACCCCAGCGGCGTCGGCCCTATTAGACCCCATCACTTGCTGACATCTCTTTGAGGCGCGCGTGGAACACAACGCGCCGTCGACTCGGGCCTGGTCCTTACCGGACGGCGAGCTACCCGCTACTCACCGTCCGCAGGCCCGCGCCTACGGTGGCCGGAAATCGCCCCGCGATTCCCGCCGCCCAGGGCGTCTCCTGCGGCAACTCAGGGCGTGAGGCTGCCTCTCCCTCACGCGTTCCGCCTCCTCCTTCGCGAGCATTACTGCTTCGCAGAAGGAGGTGACGGCCTCCCATGCACTCTCGCTCCGCACCATGGCCTGGACCAGGCTCGGACGCGAGAGATCGCCGCCGCCGATCGCCTCCGTGAGAACACGGCGGTGCTCTGCCCAAGCCGGGCAGACCTCCACTGTATGCTCCACCGTGTCCTCCGGGCGATCCACACAATGGTGACACCCGGGCGTTTCCTCCCGCCTTATGCGAAACAGGAACCTCCCGAAACAACCGTGTCCGGTGAGGACCTGTGTCAGGCGGAAGGTGAGGACGCCGTGGCGCCTCTCTAACCACTCCTCAAAGAGGGGACTTATCGCCGCAATTGTGGCGTGCCCAGCGCTGGGTTGCGACAGTCGCGCTCTCCATGTCGCCATGAGATCCCGCCGGAGCTCTGTCCGCTGTAACGTGATTTCTCGCGGCAGCGGAGTTACGCCCCGGCGTTTCGCCTCCTCGCGCCACTCCCACACGTGCGCGAGGATCTTTGCCTCCAGATCCCACGGCGGCAATCCGGCAAGGAGGCTCGCCGCCTCCCGGGAGACCGTGCGGTATCCCCGGACTAGCCGGATGGCCATGACCCTCTGGGACGCGTTCAACCGTTGGGCTGGCCGCAGCCTTAGGGAACGTGCCAATACCGGTGCTCCGTAAAGGGCCATGGACCGCACGACCCCCGCGTAGAGCCTCCGGCAGGAGGCGTTTGGACCCCCCAGATTGGGCAGGAGCCGCCTCAAAGCAGCCCCAGCCCGCGCCAGTCTGGGAGCCAAACGTCGGAAATGCTCCACGAAGTTCCACCGGCTGTCGAGGACGAGTCCCAGGTACTTCATCGTCGACCCGACTCCGATGTGAACCCCTCCCACCGTTATTTGGGAACCCGACGGTGGCGCATTCCGAGGACCATGAAAACACATGGCCTCGGACTTGTGCAGGGCCACCTCGAGTCCCAACTGCCGGATCCTCTCCACGACTATCGCAACCCCGCGTGTCGCTAAATCAGCCGCCGCCTGGTGCGACCTCCCCTGCGCCAGGACCAGCGTGTCGTCAGCGTAACATACCACGCTGACGCCGCTAGGGAGATCGGCGCGCAGCACCCAGTCGTAACCGATGTCCCACAAATGCTGCCCCAGGACCGATGCCTGTGGGGCACCGCACGACATCTCTCGCCGGTTCCACTCTCCCTGATGACCGAGGTAGATGACGGCCCTGTCCGTCAGATAGGCCTCGACAGAGGTAGGTCGGCACCCGGTGATACCGGAGTGCCTCCCTGATGTAACTCCAGGGCAGGGTATTGAAGGCATTGGCGATGTCTAGGGACACCGCCAAGACGACCCCACCCCGGGCCACCGCATCCCCCGTCGTGAGGGCTCGCACGCGCATGATGGCGTCCACCGTAGAGCGCCCCCTGCGGAAACCAAACTGGCTCTCCACCAAATCCGGCCCCTCCTGCACCAGCCACCCGACGAGGCGGTCTGCAATAACTCTTTTAAAGAGCTTGCCCACGTCGTCGAGCAGCACGATGGGTCGGTAAGCGGACGGAGAGTCCGCAGGGCGCCCCGGCTTCTTAATGAGGACCAGTTTCCCCGTCTTCCAACGAAGTGGGAACTGGCCCCTCTCCAAGCATGCGCTTAGGAGCCCCCCTAGTCGAGGCCCGAGAGCCCCAAAGGCCCGAACCCAGGCTCTTTCAGGTAAGCCTTCGGGTCCTGGGGCGGTATTTTTGGCACTCAGCCTACGTACCGCCGCTCTCAACTCTACCTCGGTCACTTCCGAAGCATCATTGTCGTCGTCGGTGTTATGGTCCGCAGCGGGCACCGCATGAGGCGGAGCCATAGGCGGGGGAGTATGTTCCCCTCGCGAAGGGAACAGCAGTGCGATTCTGTAACCATCTCACCGTGAAAACTGAGGTGAAGTGAGCGTGGAGTGAGCTGTCAATAGTGTCAATTCCTAGCAAAAACAAACTCACTTCACCTAAGTTTTCACGGTGAGATGTTTACAGAATCGACCGGCAGAGCGCTCACCACGTCCCGTAACGACTGTCAAAGATCCACGAATGGCAGCCGGGACCAACGGCTTAACGTGTTTTCCGAGACACGGAGGAGTCTCGGTATGTAAAGATGGTCACCCATCCTAGGACCAACCGCGGCAAGCGTAGCTTAACCTGTTTGATCGACCCTTGCGGCTGTTATTATTTAGCCACGAGCTCCACCAGAATACTACAGCTAGTATATTGCGAGCACATACTTTAACACACATTGCCGGCTGCGCATTCGGTACTGTATAGAATGCCTAGGCAAAGTATAAAATCAATAATATTTCATACATTACCTAAACGTTTCAGGTATTCTATACATTGCCTAGGTTTTGCATAGAATACCGGATTATACAGATTGCCGGTAACATATATACCAAATTCATTTTAAAAATAATTAAGTAAGTAAATTAAAATAAAACAAATATTTAAGGTGATTGCGCTGTGTAGCCCGCGAAATTCATTTTATTTTTTTTTGAGTTTTTTGCCCGTGTCAGGTTGTATCTATAATTAAGTACAATATTTAAAAAATAAGCTAAAATAAGTTAAAAATATAACATCTTAAACTAACGAAAACTAATAAAAAACTAAAATAAGTCGAAAAATTCCTCCACATCGCTGTCGACTGGTAAAGTACCCAAGAGACTGGCGGCATTGCCACGTTGTATGGCAATGCTAATCCTCTGGCCAAGGTAAAAGCCAGCCCTTGGGTCACTGGAAGTGTCAACAAGCGTTTGGAGATTTCGTTAAACAAACTATGAGCACTCGGACCCCACGGCCCAAGTATCGTGCAGATTCCTCAAACGAACGAAATCTAACGACTCTGCACGTTTAACTTAGAGAGAAGTATTAATGATTTTTATGGTTAAAATTATATAAATACAGATAGCGCGCGAGTTGAATTGAATGCAGTCGGGGTCTGAGGTAAAGAGCGGGAGCATCTCCCCCCGGTATCCGCGCGCCCCACCTCACGCGCCTGCAGTGTACCTATTGTAATTATAATTAGGTCACAGCACTACCGCATTCCTAAGCTCTGCATTCAACTCGCGCACTATCTTGTAGGTACATATGTTTTATTGCCGCGTATCATACTTTGATCAAGATACAACCTGACACGGACCTGCAAATTGCAAAAAACCAAAAAAAAAATGAATTTCGCGGGCTACACACCAGCGCAATCACAGAATACTCTGTCTACGGTTGACTCCATTTATGTTCGATGTTTCTATAATCTATGTGTTGTTTTGAATAATAAATAATAATTGACAGTTTTTGTTTACTTACTTTGTTTATTTCGTACCTCGTAGGTTTATTTAGACTTAGCACAGCCAGCCAACAGCTATCCCTTTCCTTATTTATAAATGTACTCTGTGCAGCTATCTAAACGTGATCCGTGTTGCTACTATATAGTAATCCGTGGTGGTGTGATATTGGCAAGATTTGGTGACTCTTCCACAAAAGCCAATAGAAAGTGCTCTGTGACGAAAGCCCTTGGCCCCTTGATCAAAGCCCTTGATGTTGATGTTAAACTTACTTTGTATCTTTATTTCTGTTCAATTGTTTTAGAAGTATTTTTTTGCTAATATACCCATACGAGACGAGAAATCACAAACAACGAAGTGATCCTGTAGGATTGTCTAAGGGTTCGGTTTTCTGCTTTTGAGGTACCTACGGAACCCTAAAAATGGATGGAAACCAACTTCTTGAGAGAAGTCTTCAAGTGGATTGTCCCTACATAATTGGTTATATGAGCGTCGATGTCCGACGCGATTATTATCATGATTTATCCCAACTCAAATATTTAACATCAATTCCGAAAGGGAAAATTCGTTACAACTTAAACCATAACATTGATAGAGCAGTTAAGCGTACTACTGAAGACAACAACGAAAAAATATCTTTAATGCTGAAATTTCTCCTCGACCAAAGATCCCGCTTAGAGTTCCTGAGTAACCAACCCGATACAACTTTTATAACATATCGCAGAAGTTTAATAAGTGTAATGTGTGCGAGTTATAACCATGAACCACTAAGCATTGTGGCAAGCTTATTCAATAACTGCATATACTTGTGTTCCATTGAAAACTCACAAGTTAAGAAAAGTTTTCCTCCCAGTGATCGGAATGCCAAGTTTTGTGCATGGGGTTATAAATTCGAACAATACATGTTATCAGGTAGGTTACTAATAAAACAATCTGCCTCGTTGATCTAGTGGTCGTAAGGTCGTAAGGTCTGCTGCTTGAGGTCCTGGACTAATTGCATAATACACCACCAATCGGAATCTGAATCAATTTGATGCATTGCTTCATATTTTTGAAAAATCGGTCTGCTTGACAAACTCAATGAATGTTGTTTAACTGTCAAAATGAAACCGATTCCAACTGATAGTGTGTTAACAATTAGGGTGCTGGGTTTGGTTTCCAAGGTCGGCCAAAGTGTTGGGTTTTTCTATCTGGAATTTCTCAATAGTAGTCCGGAGTCTAGATTTGTGCCCGATTGATGGTAATAGGGTCGTCCTCTATTATATGGGACTTGAAACAACTGGCGAAATGTGGGTGTACTATAGGTACACCTCTGCCCAACCCTTCCGGGAAACAAGGCATCAATATATAAATATATTATTACATTATTTTAAAATTGTTTTTGGTAGGCAGATAATTCTTCATCAAGTTATATTTGAAAAACTTTGACTCTGGCTGTTCACTGTTGATCATAAAGACAAACAAATTGTTATTATTATAAGTACTTAGAGCGATGATTGCCAGTAACAGCTTCACCTTCACCCAGCATTAGGTTGCTTAGCTTGGGACTAGATGGCGTTGTGTGAAATGTCCAAGGATATTTATTTATTATTATTTATTTTACCTAAAGTTGATACCTAAGTCACAATATATCAACAAGGGACGAGTGTTTTTATTCCTTACTATTACATATTATTTTACAGCCATTTCTATAATTTATTTTCAGATTCACCAAATCAACAACCAAACATAGAAAGACCTGTTGTTGAAAATGAAGAATTTTCTATTTATTACAGTTCTCAGTTAGGAAAGCACAAGCTGTTTTATGGTGCCCAAATAGATGGAATGCTAGCCACAAGAACAACTTCAGGACCTGTTGACCCAAACAATTTAAATGCCAATCTAGCATATTTAAGGAAACACAAGTTTGTAGAATTGAAAACAAATAGAGAAATAACTAGTAAACGACAAGAACAGAATTTTAAGTAAGTACCTAATGAAATTTAAAGTTTTTTGTGTGAAAAAAGGCCACCGTAAATGAACCTCCACTCCAATGCAATACAGGGAATGCCCCAAAACTGATGTGATGAACAGCGCCTATGTTGTAGCAGTAAGAGTGATTTTCGTAGTACAAGTGTTAGGTACCACTTATCTGCGGTTGACTGAACCAGCCGTTACTGCCCTGTCTCAAAAATACATCCTATATTATATCCTTGTATTATAAGTTTTTGAAAATGTAGTCAATTCAGACGTGCGTGACGCGAACAATTTCTGAAAATATTTTTTTTGCCATAAGTAATTGAATATTTCGATGATATAAGGTTTTGCTTTTGGCCATAGTGCCACAGATATTGTTTTTGATGCAAAAATTTTGGCTGACATATCTATTTGCTAGGCAAATGTGGCCCAAAGAAATAATCAATTTAATTACCATAATATAATTTTCAGAAGATATAAAATGCTACGGTGTTGGTGTCAGTGCTACCTAGCTGGGCTAAAGGGATTACTTGTAGGCTACAGAAACGATGATGGCATAATACAAAGAGTGCAATGTTTCGATACTGATGACATCGTAAGATACTGTCGGGTAAGATTTAAATAGTTATTTATAGGTAGGTATTTAATTATAAACTATCTGATCAAACTAGGTAAGTAGGTAAGCATTATTATCTGGGAATGTAAACTTTCTCAAACTCGTGAAAGATCCTGCTCCAGCGATCCATGTATGGGAGAGTTATTCTCTTTGGCGGGTGCAATGGTGGCCCAGGTGGTAAGGTGGGTTCGTGGAAACTCATATCCGAGAATTTCCCTAAGCCAGGGAGGTCTATGTTGTCGCAGTTCAGTCCCGTCGATCGAAGTTACAGTTCAGTCCTTCGCTAGGAATGCAATCTCGAATCTTACGAGATATCGAGCGTTTTTCGAGATTCAATCTTGGGAAGTAAATCTCGTTCTTGAAATCTCGACGCTGAGCTCGCGTAGCACACTGTATGCTACTTAAGGCGACGATAAGCAACTTTTAATGATTTTATCTACACCCATGCTATAAATTCTCTATAAAAATTTCTGAGCCAGTTAGCTTATTGCCAACATTTAAAACAGCCAGTGTCATAGTAACCATGGTAGGTAACCATAATAGCATCCAAACGGGTGTTTTAATGTTGTACTGAATTTCATAATGCAACTCGTTTTCAAAAAAAGAACATTGTACCTAATGCACGCGCGTTTCACTACAACAGCGCCGTAATTTAAAAAAAGAACTTATTCGAATTCACGTCGTATACTATGACGCCGGCCGCCATGTTCGATACGAGTAGGTATTAGTATTGCAAAAAACTGTTTCAGAACCTTGTACCGTAGTACCTAGGTACCTAGAGAATTTTTATTGTTTGGTTTTAGATTTAAGGGCGAGCGCGCATTGCGGTGCGTTTTTCTACCGCAAAATCTGTGAAGTATGGAATGTCTTTGAAGTGCGCGCACTGCGGTCATGCATGCGTTTTGTTACCGTAGGCCCCGCCCAGTGCGGCAGAACTACCGGAAACGCACCGCAATGCGCGCTCGCCCTTAAGGAGGAGCTCGTGGCTAAGTCGGCGCATGGCACGATCTATCAGGTTAAGCTACGCTTGCCGGGGTTGGTCAGTGGATGGGTAACCATCTTTACATACGTTTGTTTGTTTTTATAGGAAATATAACTGTCCGGTTATCAAATCTTTAGTAGAAAAGCAGTCCGTTATGGGTAGCAGAAGTTGTTTTATTAATTATAACTAGAAAATATCGAAAGAAAACAGAAAATCACAGGGAACGCAAAGATAATCGCCCAAGCTCGACAGATTAGCTAACACAACATTTGACAGTGGCTTGCTTGACATGACATTCGAGCTTAATCGTTTGTTCAGAAACCTAAATTCTGAATTAACAAGAGATTTTTGTACTAATTTGATTGTTGTGTTAAGTGATCAAAGATTCAAATCAAAGTACTTAATCAACGTTCGTGCAACTCGTTTTCGACTTAACAAGAGATTTTACACATGGTTAGTTAATTTTAGATTTGAATAGCCGTCGAGAAACCGGGCGTTAGTATTGCAAAAAACTGTTTCAGAACCTTTTAAAGAGAATTGATAACATGGGTGTAGATAAAGTCTTGTATGCAACTGTACATAATTAGGTATTAAAACACTCATGTGATATTAAGACCCCTTATTATACGTCAGTTGCATAAATAACTATTAAACTGAAGATCACGTCTAAACGAGTAGTGTTAATGATTTGGGAAAAATACAGGTTGTAAGGGCCCTCGCTCACGGCGACTTTTTGTACCGATGCAGTAGCGTTGCTGTTGCGCGTCCGCATCGATACAGTCACGAAGCGGTCGCTAGCTGTGTGCCCTCGCCCACGGGCCCAGATTCAGTCGCGATGCAAACGCGATACTGGTGCGCTTCAGTCGCGATTCAGTAACGGCACAAAAATACCTGCGTCGCTTCAGTTGCAAGATGGACTCCGTTGAGGCAACATTAGTCACGTTGTCTTTGGTGCTGCTTTGACGTAAGCAGCCGAAGCGTAGGCAACGAAAGCTCGATTCTCCACTCACGCGCCACCCTCCCCCGTTCTCTCCCCGATGTCGTCTGACACGTTCGCGCGTTTGCATCGATGCAGTCGTGATACTGTACTGTAGCGCGTTAGTATCGCGTTGGCATCGCTTCTGTAGCGCGTTGCAAATGCGACTAACGCGCGTTAGTAGCAATGCAGTCGCGCATTTATTAAACGCGCGACAGCATCGCTACAAAAGGTCGCCATGGGCGAGGGGCCTAAGTACCTAAGTGTAAACAGTGGCAATCTTTTTAGGGGTCATCGTACTCATCATTATGAACAACTTTTACTATGGGACCAAACCTGAAATCGCGAAAAAAAATCAGCTGTTGTTTGCATTTATGTTCGCTTATTCCGTCAAAATGTAGGACACAGCTGAATTTTCTTTCTCGATTTCAGGTTTGGTCCCTTAGGTTACTTAAAAGTTGTTCATAATGATGATTAAAGTAGAGCATTTTCATAATAACTTAATATATTAGAACTTTGCATCCAGGAGACGCATTTTGAAGCTGTTTTCAGCCATTTTGAACTCAAATAGGCTCCCTCCTAACCTGAGACTATTAAAAATAGACAAAAGAGAAAAAAATAAGATTTTGATTATGATTATATTACATAGTGTAATTAATTTGTAAAGTTATGTATAACGCGAATAAAAATAAAACGGAATCACGCAAAAACTATCTTGCGTATTTTTGTGAAACCTTCACCATTTTAAAGATAATTATTTTATCTTTTAGTAAGTATACGTTTTAATATACATAACTAATAAGCTTTTGTTTTATCTGTAATAAATTAATAATGCGTCTAATTCAGGACTGCGCTCCTTGATGGGCGAGTCCTAATAGGTGTTCGTTTCAACCGCGCGGCCATGGCGTTAAAAAAAAAAACTATGCCAACATTTTATAACAATTTGTAAAAGTTGACTCCCAAAACCACAAATTTGTCAAAGCTATGGTTAAAAAGTTAGAAGGGTTTGAACGTGACCGCGCCATCGAAACGCGGAGAACCGCGCGGCCACGGAGATCTCAGAAACTAACCGTTGCACAGACCTGAAATTTTGGTAAATAACAGATTCAATTTGTAAACAATTTGTAAAAATATAGAAAAAAATCCTAGGTTAATATTTTAGGAGCTGTGAGACTAAAACCCCGTGGCCGCGCCATCGAAACGGTGACAAAAACGTGATAGCCGATATCTCGCTGAAAAAGCATCGCAGACGTCTAGAGTTTTTTGTAAAACCCAGATTTGAATTTGTCAAAACTTACAAAAATGCAACAAAAAATACTAGGTTAATATTTTAGGAGCTGTGAGACTAAAACCGCGTGGCCGCGCCATCGAAACGGTGACAAAAACGTTATCACCGATATCTCGCTGACAAAGCATCGCAGAGGTCTGAAGTTTTTTGTAAAACCTAGATTTGAATTTGTCAAAACTTGTAAAAATACAACAAAAAATCCTAGGTTTATATTTCAGGACCCGCGCCATAGAAACGGTGAAAAACACGTTATCGCCGATATCTCACTGAAAAAGCATCGCAGAAGTCTGAAATTATTTGTAAAACCTAGATTTGAATTTGTCAAAATTTGTAAAAATATAATAATAATAATAACAATAAATACTAGATTTATATTTCAGGAGCCGCGCCATTGAAACGGTGAAATACGGTTTTTTGTAAACCTAGAATTTTTGTTGTATATGTAAAAAAAATATCTTATTCAAATCTAGGTTTTACAAAAAACTTCAGACCTCTGCGATGCTTTTTCAGTGAGATATCGGCGATAACGTGTTTTCCTCTGTTTCAATGGCGTGGCTCCTGAAATATAAATCTAGGATTTTTTGTTATATTTTTACAAATTTTGAAAAATTCAAATCTAGGTTTTACAAATAATTTCAGACCTCTGCGATGCTTTTTCAGTGAGATATCGGCTATAACGTGTTTTTCACCGTTTCTATGACGCGGGTATTGAAATATAAACCTAGGATTTTTTGTTGTATTTTTACAAGTTTTGACAAATTCAAATCTAGGTTTTACAAAAAACTTCAGACCTCTGCGATGCTTTTTCAGCGAGATATCGGTGATAACGTTTTTGTCGCCGTTTCGATGGCGCGGCCACGGGGTTTTAGTCTCACCGCTTCTAAAATATTAACCTAGTATTTTTTGTTGCATTTTTGTAAGTTTTGACAAATTCAACTCTGGGTTTTACAAAAAACTCTAGACGTCTGCGATGCTTTTTCAGCGAGATATCGGCATCACGTTTTTTTCACCGTTTCGATGGCGCGGCCATGGGGTTCTAGTGTTACAGCTCCTGATATATAAACCTAGGATTTTTTGTTGTATTTTTACGAGTTTTGACAAATTCAAATCTAGGTTTTACAAAAAACTTCAGACCTCTGCGATGCTTTTTCAGCGAGATATCGGTGATAACGTTTTTGTCACCGTTTCGATGGCGCGGCCACGGGGTTTTAGTCTCACAGCTCCTAAAATATTAACCTAGTATTTTTTGTTGCATTTTTGTAAGTTTTGACAAATTCAAATCTGGGTTTTACAAAAAACTCTAGACGTCTGCGATGCTTTTTCAGCGAGATATCGGCTATCACGTTTTTGTCACCGTTTCGATGGCGCGGCCACGGAGTTTTAGTCTCACAGCTCCTAAAATATTAACCTAGGATTTTTTTCTATATTTTTACAAATTGTTTACAAATTGAGTCTGTTATTTACCAAAATTTCAGGTCTGTGCAACGCTTAGTTTCTGAGATCTCCGTGGCCGCGCGGTTCTCCGCGTTTCGATAGCGCGGCCACGTTCAAACCCTTCTAACTTTTTAACCATAGCTTTGACAAATTTGTGGTTTTGCGAGTCAACTTTTACAAATTGTTACAAAATGTTGGCATAGTTTTTTTTTTTTAACGCCATGGCCGCGCGGTTGAAAGAACACCCTAATAGGGGGGGGGGGGACGTACGACGCGTTGCGGGAGCTCAGCACAGAACACGCAAGCCACCAACTCGCCGCTGGCACTTATCTGCGTCTTAAGAAGACATTTTCAATAATTAATGGATTTACCTATAGTGTACCTACGTGATGTGTGTGTGCTGATTTGTTGCATTAGGTACGTCTGCGTAGTGCAAATTATTACATTACTTAAATAAACGTGATTATTTTGTTTCGAGATTCGATTACTTAGTGTTTTTTTTTATTTACAAAATATAACACTACCCAACTACCCAACGAGTTTTTGATTAAAAAACGCATTATTTCAATAATTAGACGAAATCGTGATCAAGTAAACGAGATCTCGCGAGATTGCTTAGATCTCGAGTTGCCAATCTCGACTCGAGATAGCATTCCCTAGCGGTAGTCTCTTCTCAGACAGCGTCTCTGTCGAACTCACAGTCGAACTTCAGTCGTAGGTACTGCTACGAAATAAAAACGCTGTTAATGTCAAATTGTAACCATGAACGTGCGGTTGACTGTATGTAAGTACACACGGCTACACATCAAGCTAGAAGCTATACATTTCCAGTTTACGCTGACCTCTCATTGTAAGGGAATCTTATACTGGAAATGTATAGCTTGATCTGTAGCCGTGCGAACAGTAAATATTACAAAATTATCCATAAAATTCATTAAGAATATTGCTTTTCAGGACGAATGGAGACCACAAATAGCTATAAATTATTTAGATTATTTTCTAACGTATGTAGAGAATTATTTCAAGTCTTTGAAAGAAACTTCGGATGATGATTTTGTATATAAAGAGCCAATTACACTTAAGTTTGATATTGATGCCAACCAAAAAATAACCGTCAGCAAAGATATTCAAGAAGAACATGTGATTTTACCGGAATGGTATGTAGGTACCTACCTACCTACCACTGACGTGCGGCCGACTGTACCTAAATAACATTCGGAGTCGGACCCTGTAAGTAAGTATTTCTACATGATTCCGATTCCGACTCACCTTAAAAAATTGTATTAGTTTTTTTTTACTTATTACTATTACTTCGGGAATTAAATGTTACATATATACTTTCTATTTTATTGATTTTATCCTAATATACGGCAAGATTCATCTTTGTGGTTTTTTTTTTATCCAAAGCGGCGCAATTCCCGGCGACGAGCGCCGTCTCCAGGCGGTTCTTTCAAAATACATATCGGCATACTTACTTATTGTAGAGTGCATTTTTCATGGTCGAGAGAATATTCCGCAATATTCTTTTCAGCGGAGAATATTCTTGGAACTGGAGAATTTCAGATTGAAGTTATTTAAAAGTAGTACCTACGCATGGCTACAGATCAAGCTAAGTATATATTTCCAGTATACGCTGATCTCGCATTGTATAGGATTTCCTTACAATTACAGGTCAGTATAAACTGGAATAGTATAGCGTGATGTGTAGCCGTGTGTACCTAGTTAATTACGATGGGCAGGAGGTAGTATATACACTGGACAGCAAATAAACCGGGCCACCCGCTACCTTGGAACTCTGATTCGATTTTCTCAAAAAGTATATAACTTACAACTATCAAAGTTATACCTACAAAAAGTGCGTTCCACGATTATTCAAATGAAAGAAAACTCATTGGGATTAATCAATTTTTTAAGTGTTTATTAAGGATTTTACAAAAAAGAGTCGTTTTCCAGTCATGTTAATCGTTAGTAATCACAAACTGAAAAAAAAAATTAAAGCCAGAAACAAAGAAAAAATTAAAAATAAAGTTTTGGTTAGTATTCAGTATTCCTTCCCCTTGCTCGGATAACTGCCAGCATCCTCGTATTCATCGACCTCACGAGCCTGACGATGAAATCTTGAGGAATTACATTCCACTCCTCTTCAATTGCGATTCGCAGCTCTGGAAGCCCTGTTGGAGCAGGTACCCGGGCTCGAACCCGACGTTTCAGCTCATCCCATAAGTGTTCTATCGGATTCAAGTCCGGGCTTCGAGCTGGCCAGTCCATTGAACGAATGCCAACATCGCGTAGATACTGGGTCACCACTTGAGCAACATGAGGCCGTGCATTATCAATTTATCATGCATAAACTGCATATCTTGCCCCATATATCCTGCGTACGGAACCACATGGTCTGCGAGTATTTCAGTAATGTAGCGATGAGAAGTCAATCCACGTGTACGGCCCGTAGGTTCGATGAAAACTAACGCTGTATGTGCAGTTAACGAGATACCGCCCCAGACCATTACAGATCCTCCTCCATAAGCAACAGTTTTATTTTATTTATTTATTTATTTTACAATTTATGTACACACAGAAAAATAGATTGATATACATGATACTTATAATTAGGAGTACAAAGGTACTGCTTATTTCTATAGAAATTTCTTCCAGCAGACCTCGATTCAGCAGTTTCCTCGATGCAACACTGAGAATAACGTTCTCCAGGACGACGATACACTCTCTGACGTCGATCACTTCCATGTAGACTCACCCTGATCTCATCAGTGAAGAGTACATTACCCCACTGCTCTAACGTCCAATCTCTATGCTCTCGAGCAAATTCATGTCGTGCTCGACGGTGGGCTACCGTTAATGCTGGGCCTGTTGCAGCTCTTTTTGGAGTCAGGTTCCGTTCTGCAAGTCTCCTTCTGACGGTATCTGAACTTATGACCACCTGGCGTACGTCACGCAGACTTTGTTGGACTTGAACTGCGTTGAGGCGGCGATTTCGGAGAACAGTAAGTTGGATATAACGATCATCTGCCGCTGATGTAGCCCTAGGTCCGCCCGTACCTGGACGGCGATCGAATGCTCCAGTCTCTAAGTATCGTCTGTAAACTCGTGGCACCGAAGATCTGCTGATTTGAAGTCTCCGAGCGACCTCACGTTGCGCAACGCCTGCTTGAAGTAGTGCTACAGCTTGAGCTGCTTCCTGAGGTGTCGTATCCATTATTGACCGAAAAAAGTAGCAAAAATACACGCGTCTGAGCAAACGATGGACAAAAACTAAAGAAATGATAAGAAATATCCGACTACCCTCACTGTAGAAAAAATGAACGCTAATCGTGAACTCTAGTCAAAACAGAGCAAATCGTTAGCATTGTGTTTGTTGCTTCATTACAATGTGAGTTGACGGTACTTTAGAATAAATTTATAGTCATTTTAATAATCATGGAACGCACTTTCTGTAGGTATAAATTGATAGTTGTTAATTTTATACTTTTTGAGAAAATCGAATCAGAGTTCCAAGGTAGCGGGTGGCCCGGTTTATTTGCTGTCCAGTGTAGATGTTAACTGCTAATATCAAGTAAGTTATTAGTACCTAGATAAGAAACACGAAGTTTGCCGAGGGACATTAAAAAAATTGTTGAAAGTAGGTAAGTACCTACTGTACATCTCTACGGCTCTATCTCAGAATACCAGATTCTCAATATAACAGATTCGCAATATACCAGAAGTACAGTTAAACACAAAATTTGTTACCTACCTACTTAACGATCAAAAACGTGTTAAATTACAAAATCGTCTGTTCCAAAGAAATCATGACTGATAGGTAATTTGTTTCTAGGGTCCCGTACGTCCGAATGAAAAAAGAGAACCCGTAAAGGATCACTAGTATGTCTGTCGACCTGTCTGTCACCGCCAATTCCCAAGTAACACATCATAGCAGTATAACGGCCGACTTACAGCATTTCTGTATCGTCTTCGCATTTTGAATTAGTTCTATAGTAGCATTATAAACGTTTATACGACTACTGTAATGCTTATTTGGGCACAAATTATACGGCTTTACATCCTAAATAGGTTCACAATAGTTGTTTAATTGCATTACAGACGCATTATATTAGCATTATTATGGTCAAAGAAGGTATTAATCGCATTAAAGAAGCATTATACTGGCAATATTATTGATATTGAAGAAGTTAATTGCATTACAATAGCATTAGACTAGCATTAAAATGTAGTAAGAGAATGATTGGAGCTATTTAAGTGTTCACAGTTAGAACTTAAATAAACCCTACATCATTGCAAAAACATCTCTAATACCAGGGTACAAATTTTATAATACAATTAACGTTGTAATCTCGTAATACAATATGGACGAAAACGGTCAAAACTGAGTGAGTGACACCATATTTGTTTGCATTAAAAGAAAATGCATAATTCCTATTGGGTAACTTTTGACTCTTTTGTTATTTCATGCCTTCAAATATTACTGCGCAATGTAGTTTACTGTAAATGTCTATATAAGTTTCATTGAAAATTTTCACGCGCCTACGATATTTTATGGTTTTGATATAAATCTTTATATAAACCTAAGTGTGAAATAACTAAAACAATCGTGTATTCCTACTAAAGAACGAATTTTGCATAATTAACATAATAATATTGGTTGGGCAGTATTAAATTAAGTCATATAATTATTGTATAGTTCTATTGCTTTTTATAAATAGGTCCGAATGATAATATTTTTTGGTTATAAAATATTTACAAAATGGTGTCGGTCCATAGCAGCCCGGTGAGTCTTTAAAAAGGCTAATTAATACCGCCAGCAGTATAAATACTCACACATGAACAATTATTAAGCCAGAGGCCAGAGACAAGATTTTTGATGAACCACTGTAGTGCCATTGTCTATAAAGTAGTTCTATATGGGTTCACTGGTATACCAGTAGACTTGATGTAGACTGAAATAGTGCCATTACTTGATAATTGCCATTAATTTTGGGGATCCTTGACCAAAACCATAAAACCCATTTCAGAATTTTTGTACAACTTGAATCCGTATGCCAGGAGTTGATAAAAAGCCTTTCTGAACGCATTATCTCCATAAAAATTCGTGTGCGTGGCTTATTAAAATGATTATGACGCTGTATAGTTAACGCACTAATATCTTTTTATGGCCGATGCTTTTAATAACATTGTTTTCTTATTTTCAGTAATGTTTGTACCAACCATACAATCCCATACAAAACAGTACAGACGGTAGAGGTAGAGGGAAAACAATCCTGGTACTGTACCTTCTTTGTAGGAGGAAAATGGTAACTTATGGTGGCCGCCTAAAAAGACACAGTACAAATTAATGAAATATGAGCAATCCAAGCCCGATAAAAAAGAATGGAGATTAATAGAGTGCATTTTAAGGAACAATATTCGAACATAATCAGCTTGCCGAAGCTGAATGATCAATCATGGAAAAAAAATCTGACACAGACATGAATGACACAGACATGGTTGCACGCCAAACGATCAAAATCAAGAAGTAATGAAATTTTAACTTATGGCTTATATTGTAAATTAGTATGTTTGCATATCATGAATACTTATATTTTATACCGCTATTGCATACGTACCAATAAAAAACGTTATTTTAAATAGTTATTTTTTTATTTCTGTACATTTATTTTTTTATGTAGAATTAAAATTACCAATTTATTTTGCGTGTAATAATTTTTAAAGCTCTAGCAGGTGAGTCACAAATAAAACATCTGCTCTTTAATGGAACTTTCTCCCCAGAGTTTTGTAATTCCTTCTTCCAATAAATTTCTTTCTTTGAGCTTTTAAAAATTGGCAAACCATCAAAATTTAAATTTAAGGATATATTTTCTGGAGCATCTGTCCAGTTTTCCAATAACAAAGTAAAAATTATTAGTTATTTCGTTATGCCAATATTGGCCCCCTTCAATTTTTTTTTTATATTGACAAATATAGGTATTTTTAAAATGGTCCTTGGATCCTTATGTAAAATAAAGATTTTTCAAAACAAGAGGATTCCAAAACGTGTGTATATCCAATGTTGACAGGTCCTAATTGATTTTGGTAACCTACGGAACCTTCTTTAATATCGCTACAATTCCCTTCGCACGAATCGTTTTGTTGTGCATTGATCGGATTCGTAAACATCATAATTTTTGCATGTTCCTTTGATATTTTAGCCTGATTCCTCCGGTATTCTTATTTTAAACGATTTTTTTATCATTTTGTGAAACAAAATGCAGCACTTATTTTTACTTAAGTATATTAAATTACACGTTACAATGAAGTCACAACTTAATTTTGTTAATAGCATATTAAAATCGTCATAAAATATGTGCTTTTCCCCAATATGGCCGTTGGTTTTACGAATACAGTAAAATGAATGTATATACAGCGTTACGCATTACAATAACTCACGTGTATTTGATTAAAGAGCTGTTAGGTGTACAACAGAACTCAGTTGATCTTTAAAAATGCAAGCATTACATTAATTCACGTTTAGGCTGTTCAGCAGTACTAGGCTTTTAGTTACCACTTAAAAGTGCTATTACACAACAAATGGCACTAAAACCCGCTCAAAGCTGTATAACGGATTTACGGTGCATTATAATGGTACAAGTTTATGCTATTAAGCAGCATTAGACATTATCTTACTACTTAAAAATGCTATTGTAAACCCTAAGGCACTAAAAATAGCTGAAAGCTGTACAAAAGCATTTTGATATGCCATTATCCAACCGCTATACAATGTACAGCATCATAACGGTTTTGAAATGCCAATATAGAGCGTCAAGATGCTCGGTGAACATATATAAGAGTTTATACGGACCCTAAGTTCTGCAAAAGTTTACTATTCATTTGTTGTAATGCTACCTGTGTTACTTGGGTTATCTACGAATTTAGTGGACCGGTTAAGTTGTTTGGTATAAATAAGTAGGTAGATACCTACCTTTAATTTCTGTGACCCAAACACGTAGGTACGTGAAACGGAAATAATTGAATTTTGAATACCTAATTATCTATGGGAGGCAAGTAAGAAAATTAGTAGGTAAGTACCTACTTACTTAGTATAAAAAGTTGTGCAAACTGTACCTACCTACCATGTGTGACCCTGACTGTGAAATAAAACATGTCAAAACATCAAAATTATCAAAACAAAAACGTCAGAATGTGTTTAAAAAATAAGCACACTTCCGCCGCGAAACCATACCAGCGAAACCGCAGCAGTTTATTTCAACTGCTTCATTCTGTTTCCCGGCGGCGAAGATGCTCTAAGGCCCTGAGTGTCCGTTCCGCTTGCATTTTAAACAGGATGAAATTGAAAACATGCACCCAATCGAAATGGGAGATTGTAGGACTCATCATTATGAACAACTTTTACTATGGGACCAAACCTGAAATCGTGAAAAAAAAACCAGCTGTTCCCTACATTTTGACGATTTTGATGTAGATTTTGGTGTAGTTTAGGATACCTAAATGTACAGAACAGCGGATTTTTTTTCGTGATTTCAGAAAAAGTAATCCATCACTGGATGCAGTTTGGAATTTGACATTTCATGGTTTGTTTTTAATTATAATTATAATTGCTAATGAAGGGATAAACAGATTATTAGGAGGTATGTTTAAAGATTTTTTTGGTGCATTAAAGTATGTTTAATTATGTTTTGGCTTCCATCACTGTATGCGAAAAGGACTTGAAAATATCATATTTTTTTTACATGTCAAAATTATTTACTGTACACATACGGAGATATAAAGCTTTAAAAAACCACCTTTTTGATCGTTTTCAGGAAATCTGCGCCTTAAGGCTCTTACAGACACAGGCGATATTGCGATATTATCGCGTCGCAACACCGCTACGCGACGCGATATCGCCTCTGTCTGTAAGAGCCTTTAGTAGCTCAGGACACGATTTTCAGGGCTATCGTGTTGATTTTATTATTGTTTTATTTTAATTTATTATTATTATTTAATTTATGTAGGTACACAGAAAAATACAGCGATACGACATAGTAACATTTGTTTTTCAAACAAAAATAATGGTTTTATCTTAAATTTTGGGGATCACAGAGGCGCTCTCCGTCTCAGGGTTCGGCGACCACCTTTGGTTACCCACTATGGAAGAACCAACCCTACCTAATACTTAGGGCTTGCAAAAATTCTCGTCATTTCACTAAATCATAAACTTTATGATAAGTAGCTACCTACGTACCTTTTTGGTAGGAGTACCACTCCTCTATTATCTTTCTTTCACAGTTTTCTTTAACTATCAAATTGTCAATTTGTTGTCAGAAAGACTGAAGTCCTTTTGTCAAAACTTAGTTCCAGTTCCTACAAAAAGTCCAAGCAAAAAATTCCCAAAGCATGTAGCTAAGAAAAAGAATTGTATAGGTGCCTAAGTACAAAATTTCAATAAAATGGTTTCTGGAAAATTAAAGAACTGATAAAAAAAATGGGTCAAATAGATGAGAAAAGATCATCCACGAAAATGGCAAAAAGTGGATCGGGCTTGAGAAAAAGCTCATCTAAAGGAAAAGCCGAAACCTCCGGTGATTTTACTCAACACCTCTCCGACCCCAAAGTTCAAGTAGGGCTTGCTGCTCTGATAGTTATACTAATTGTTCTGGTTTTTATGGCTCGCCGGTGCCGCACTCGGCGTAGAAGACGCTCATGCTAGTTAGTTGGTAAGTACCTAGTTATGTTGGTAACCTTTTTATGTAGGTTACACGTTACATTGAGTTAATGAAAATAAATAATGTTGCCGGTAAGGTCTAGATCTGCTACTGTTATGACAAACACGCTTAGTCGAGCGAGATTCCTATATAATACAGTGATTCAAGTGACAAAAATATGTAGCACGACAAGCTCCATGTAGGTACTCCGAAAATTAAAGCCGAATGTGAATAAGACAAGTATCTATCGAAGTAGGTAGGAGACTAAGAGGTCACAGGATTTTTCATAACGATCATGGATACGCGATACGGTTAGATTTACTTCAATGGGCTGTAGAGTAGTCCTGATGGAAAAAGGGGGCTTGGCAGCAGCACAGTGAATGGCTCAAAATAATAAACTATAGTAATAAAGATATAACTAAATGATATATTTCGGTAGCAGAAAATCAGCTAAGAAAAATTTTCTAACAACATAGGTGCTTAGTTACAGATCATAGACCATGAAACTACATACCTACATAATAAAAACTATTTTCAACACCCCCACTTAAGTTCATAGTCTTTGTAACCCCATCCATATAAATAAAACAATAATTATGCTTTACCCTGTTTACAGGTGTTTTGTTAAAGCATCAGCAGGCTTGGAATTAGTGTCACAGTAGTTAACAACTATTTCCTTTGACTCAGCTAACTCTTTAACATAATTATACCGTATGTTTATATGTTTACCTCTTTTATGGGTGACTGGATTATAAATCATCTTGCTAGCACTTTGACTATCACTGTAAATAGTTACTGACTTGCAATTAAAACACAGTTCATTAAAAAGCCCTTTTACAAAAACAATTTCTTTAGCAGCTTCACAGAGAGCAATGTATTCTGCTTCTGCAGTACTTAATGCAACACATTGTTGTTTGCGAGTACCTATGCCATGAGATTACAGCACCAGCAAAAACTAAGCAGTAACCCGAAAAAGAATGGCCATCAGAGTTGGTACCCCAATCAGCATCGGCATATGCGACCGGAGGCTTGTTCGTATTTTTATAATAAAGAGCATAGTCCATTGTACCTTTTCGATATCTTAGCACGCGTTTTAATGCTGCCATATGCGTACTATCATTGTAGCAGTTAAACTGGCTTAGATAACTAACCGAAAAAGATATGTCTGGCCTCGTACAAGTAGACAGATACATTAGACATCCAATTATTTCTTGATTTCTAGTATCCTGTGCGTTACTCCCTTTAACAAGTCTTAGGTTACACTCCATTGGAGTTCCAACTGGCTTACATTCCTCCATTCCGAATATTTGAAGTAATTTTCTTGTATAGTTGCGTTGGTCCAGGTATATTTCCCCCTCTTGACGGTTTCTTCTGATACTCATTCCTAGACAGTCTTTGGCTTCGCCTAGGTCTTTTATCTTAAAAGCCTTCCCTATTTGCTCATTCAAAAGTATAGCTTCATTAGCATTATTTGTAAATATGTAGAAATCGTCAACATAAAGACCAATAACTATAAAAACTTCTTTCGTTTTCTTTATGTAAACACAAGGATCATATTTGGATCTCGTAAAACCAATTTTCAAAATGTGTGCATGCACTTTCACATTCCATGAACGAGCTGTTTGTTTTAATCCATACAGGAATATATTTTTTTACGTGCACAAAAAAATGTTGGTGGTTCGGTATCAGTAATAGAACACATTTCCATGATTTGTTCAAAACTTTTTTTAATTTTTTTATCCGACTTTAAATCAGCAAAATATGGACACTATCTTATTCGTAATACAAACAATGGGCGCGGTGCACATGGCATGGCGAAGTTGCAGCGGGGGATTCCCGGGCGGCAGAGTGGTGCAGGCGCCCGAGCCCGAGTCCCCAACTCCCGACCGAGACAGTCTCCTCAGCGCAATCATCGCATGCGCTATCGTGACCTCGCGTCGCGTGTGTCGTACTCGTACCTACCGGTCACAATGTCGGACTTTAGTAACCGCGAGTTTTATGAGATGGTGAGAGTGTATTTACTAAGTGGTGAAAGTTTACGAGCAGCTCGCAGAATGTATGCGACGGAGAGCGTACCTCGAATGCGAGCCCATGGTATCCTTAACCCCGCGGTCCCTAATGTAAGGACCATTTTAGCAGCCACTCAAAGGCTGCTTGATCACGGTCAGTTCAGGACCCCGAATCACGCACGAGGGTCAGGCAGACCTCGACTGGCGGTCGAAATCGAAGAAACCATTTTTGATTTCTTCGAGCGAGATCCAAGAGCTAGTACCAACGATGCGGCACATCGCTTTGGTGTGAGCCAGTTCGCGGTATGGAAGCTGCTAAATTCAGCCGGACTAAATCCATACCACTTTCAGCCCGTACAGCAGCTCCATGACCCAGACCCAGCACCACGTCAAGCCTTATGCGAGTGGCTTCTAAATCATCGCGAAGTTAACATCTTGTGGACGGATGAGGCATTGTTCACACGTGTGGGCCTGTACAATGTACAGTCAGCGTCACAATGTGGTTAACCCCATTGCAAGCACCCACCGGTGCTTCCAAAGGGGGTTACCACATCGTGACGCTGACTGTACATAATGAACATTGGTGGTCATTCAATAATCCCCATTTGGTGCGAGAGACGCATCATCAAGTGCGTTTTAGCGCCAATGTATGGGCTGGGGTTATTAAGAATAAAATAATAGGGCCCATTTTTATTGACGGCACCTTGACCGGACCAAGGTATTTAGAAATGCTGGAAACGACGATAGAAGACATAATGGACGGAGTTCCGATGTGCTATCATAATAATTTGTATTATCAGCATGATGGCGCTCCACCTCATTACGCCATACTGCACCCTAATTGCGTAACACATTATCAATCGGAGTTTGTTTCATTTTGACAGTTCAACAACATTCATTGCGTTATTTACGTTGTCCAGCAGACAAATCTTTCAAACATATGAAGCTATGGATTAGCAATTTGTTTCAAATTGAAACCAACTCCGATTGATAATGTGTTACGCAATTAGGGTACAGGTACGGAATTACCTGAATCAAAAATACGGGCAAAATTGGATCGGTCGTGGTGGCCCCATACCGTGGCCTGCTAGGTCCCCGGACCTTACTCCCTGCGATTTTTTTCTTTGGGGAGAAGTGAAACGCCGGGTGTATACATACACCCGGCGTTTCACTTTTTTCACAAACTTTAAGTCATCTAGGCTTTGGGCCTCCTCTACATGTAGAGGAGGCCCAAAGCCTAGATGACTTAAAGTTTAGGATAATTAACGCTTTTGATGAAGTGAAAAGTGAAATTAGTGTTCTCAACAAACTAAATGACAATTTAATTAAACGTGCACGTTTATGCCTAGAAAGAGGAGGACTTCATTTTGAACAATTATTAAAATACAGTGAGTAAAATAAAATAATTGCTTAGGTACCTACCCTACATGTCACCATGTAGGGTAGGTACCTAAGCAATTATTTTTAATTAACAGTTTTAGCGAATAGGTTATTTTTGATTGAACATTAGTGTAAATACTTAGTTGATTCCAATTTTTTAAATACGCCCTAATGCAGAAGTATGCATTAAGTAATGTCAATAATTTTAATTTATTAAGTTTTTAAATGTGCCTTTATTATTCTCTGCATTTAAGCCCATGAAAGTATGAAGGAAAAATTGGAATTACTTATTCTTCAAATAACTTCAGATCACGGCCTAATC
Source organism: Cosmia trapezina (assembly GCA_905163495.3). Taxonomy (NCBI): domain Eukaryota; kingdom Metazoa; phylum Arthropoda; class Insecta; order Lepidoptera; family Noctuidae; genus Cosmia; species Cosmia trapezina. The sequence continues at coordinate 17,291,745 of LR991022.1, read as the reverse complement.
TTAAAAAAAGTCTAGTTCGAACCTGCAGTGCGATTCTGTAACCATCTCACCGTGAAAACTTAGGTGAAGTGAGCGTGGAGTGAGCTGTCAATAGTGTCAATTCCTAGCAAAAACAAACTCACTTCACCTAAGTTTTCACGGTGAGATTTTTACAGAATCGACCGGCTGATAAAATCAGCGATCTGTACCTACATTGTAACCCACGTAAATACCTACCTACGCCTGTCAACGAAAAACGAATTAGAGATGGGTAACTCAGGAGAGATAGATACAAAAGATATGAATCATTCCGTTTCTATCAATCGCTCTTTATATCCGTTCGCATCCGAATGTATCACTGTATCAGTGTATCTTTACAACTCATTCACTCACGGCGTCTTTTTCTGTGAGTCGCAAACTCGCATGCACTTGCGCGAACATTATTATTTTGACTATATTGTTCAACCAACTTAACTGTGCATTTATTGGTGGCGCTGTTCGTCACTAAAAATACAAAAATTAAACAAAAACTGATCTTAGGTCCCATTCAAAATGTTAGTTCCAAAAAAGTCCGTTTTACAAATAAGTTGGTCTAAATCTATCACTCTTACTGATACTGAAGCGAGTCACCAGTGTTGCCAGATGACCATCTCGCGTTCCCCCCAACCCTTCTCCGAAATCCCCCCAAAATTCAGGTTTTGAAAGAAAAATCCCCCATTTATGGTAAAAAAAAAACCATTTGTACCTAATTTGCATTTTTGCATATTTGTCATAAGGGGTTATTTGGTTGCAAATGACCTTTCCTACATCTCCTTAATTGATTGCCGACATTATTACCAATAAACTCTATAGACATACCTACATGATGTGTAAATCGTTGGTCCAAGTCCAAGTGGTACCATAGTCAGAGCTACAATTAAGTAAATAAAACTTGAGACATGCTTTCATCTAGGTTAGAATAACTACAATAACTTTATACTGTTAATATTGGGTCACTTTCTCTCTTCTTTCTATGCCTTTGTTGTTTCTATTTTTGTTGTTGCGAGTCACGCTGAGTGAGTGAGTGGTGAGCTGCGCAGTGCAATATGGGCTGCGTGTCGTGCGCGCGAGCGTGAGCTACTGATACATAAGGTTAGCGTCAGAATGGCTGGTTGCCTATGGCAAACGCCTCTGAAAGTATATTCAAGAATTGCTACATAATTGCTTATATTTGCTACATTTCTTCAATAATTGCTACATACGATGGATTCAGAGAAAAATGAATATTTTTTTGACCAGCCATTCTGACGTCAGGATGGCTGGTCGCCTCCGTGTTCAGCATGCAGGACGCAGAATTTCTAAAAGTTTGTTATGTCAATAATTGCTACCTAATTGCTTCATTCACGAATTTAAGTTTGAGCTTCATACATACATTAGGTAAAAAGATATAGCTTTTATTAATTTTTTTACGAAGAAGTGCCTACTAATTTGGAAAGGCAACCGATTTTTTTACTACAGCGCGCGTCTTGTTTAAATCTTGCAGGCGTGCGCTTAGAGTGATGTTGTATAATGAATAGCTTTTAAAACGTACCTACCCTCAAAAACACAATACATTTACTAGTATCAGTATGTAAAATAGCTGGGACAGATAATACTTTGAAAACTGTTTTAACTTATTTGATAAGTACATCAAAAGCAAAATATTGCACTAAGTAGTGAAAGAACAAAGGCGAAATCGTAGCTGAATTTAATTTGAGCGACTAAAAGTGACTTATATACGAAGGCAGCTCTATTATTTTTCTACGTTTTTTTAAAATATCACCTTAACTAGTTAAAAATACTAGTTTAAATGGAAAGTTATTTGTGTGAAAAGTGTTTAGTGTTGCCATTTTGTATTTATTCTTCCAAGTGACAGTAAGTACAGCATTATTGTATTATAATCCAAATTTTTCGTCATGGGTGTCATTTTCGTGTTATTTTAGGTCGCTGAAAACGATAGTGGGGTCAAAATGAAAATCCAAGATGGCGGCTGCGAAAATTTCCTAATTTTTCGTCATGGGTGTCATTTTCATGATATTTTAGGTCACTGAAAGCGATAGTGGGTTCAAAATGAATAACTATCGTTTTCAGCGACCTAAAATATCACGAAAATGACACCCATGACGAAAAGTTAGGAAATTTTCGCAGCCGCCATCTTGGATTTTCATTTTGAACCCACTATCGCTTTCAGTGACCTAAAATATCACGAAAATGACACCCATGACGAAAAATTAGGAAATTTTCGCAGCCGCCATCTTCGATTTTCATTTTGACCCCACTATCGTTTTCAGCGACCTCAAATATCACGAAAATGACACCCATGACCGAAAATTAGAAAATTTTCGCAGCCGCCATCTTGGATTTTCATTTTGACCCCACTATCGTTTTCAGCGATCTAAAATAACACTAAAATGACACCCATGACGAAAAATTTGGATTATAATACAATAATGCTGTACTTACTGTCACTTGGAAGAATAAATACAAAATGGCAACACTAAACACTTTTCACACAAATAACTTTTCATTTAAACTAGTATTTTTAACTAGTTAAGGTGATATTTTGAAAAAACGTAGAAAAATAATAGAGCTGCCTTCGTATATAAGTCACTTTTAGTCGCTCAAATTAAATTCAGCTACGATTTCGCCTTGTTCTTTCACTACTTATTGCAATATTTTTCTTTTGATGTACTTATCAAATAAGTTAAAAGTTTTCAACGTATTATCTGACCCAGCTATTTTACATACTGATACTAGTACCTAAATGTATTGTGTTATTGAGGGTAGGTACGTTTTAAAAGCTATTCATTAAACAACATCACTCTAAGCGAACGCCTGCAAGATTTAAACAAGACGCGCGCTGCGTTGTATTAAAAAAATCTGTTGCCTTTCCAAATTATTAGGCACTTCTTCGTAAAAAAATTAATAAAAGCTATATCTTTTTACCTAATGTATGTATGAAGCTCAAACTTAAATTCGTGAATGAAGCAATTAGGTAGCAATTATTGACATAACAAACTTTTAGAAATTCTGCGTCCTTCATGCTGAACACGGAGGCGACCAGCCATCCTGACGTCAGAATGGCTGGTCAAAAAAATATTCATTTTTCTCTGAATCCATCGTATGTAGCAATTATTGAAGAAATGTAGCAAATATAAGCAATTATGTAGCAATTCTTGAATATACTTTCAGAGGCGTTTGCCATAGGCAACCAGCCATTCTGACGCTAACATACATAAGGATATAAAGATATAAAAGAGTGATACATATCCCGGTGATCGAAAGATACATTTCAATCTTTTCAGTGATACATTTTGCCCATGTCTAAAACGAATGTGAGCGCACAGCTGACAGGATGTTAGAGACGCCAGCCCATCAATGTACTACAAACTGTCAAATTTTCAACTTTATCGCTAAAGCATAAGGTTCCAAGTTGAATGCGCTGGCATATGTACATAAGTGCGTTTCACTTCGCCACGCGCCCGGCGAGTAGCCATAAAATCAATTTCAAAGTAAACATTTTTTATTTTATTTTATTTTATTTTATTTATTAGGGAAAACAAACAGTGACACATTACATTTTGTAGGAAGAAATACAAAAGATACGACCAAATGTGTAACCAACAACATTTTCCACGTAATACACATTAAAATAATCTTTTCAAAACATGCTTTTAAAACTTAAACCTACAAACTACAATAACTTAAGTTAAGAAAACATTATAAGTGTTATCTAATAAAACAATAGTAAAAGCAAAGCGTACAAAGAAAAACTTATCAAGGCTGCATGCCTTGTCTTATTAATTTAAATTACTCAATGATATTGTAATAAAGGAAAGGTATGCTACGTTCATACTGTTATTGTTGCGTTGTTATTACATATTATATGTGTGTAGTAGTTTTCAACTACGACTGCGATAGATAATACGGAACGTATGATACAGAACGAGATAGCTTGGCATTTTAGATATATTGTAACGCCACAGACACGTTTTGTTTCACTCGCTGCTATAAGCCGACTAAATCAAATTACAACAATTGTCTGAATTTGACTGCAACAATTTGCGCGCACTAGTGCGCTAGTGCCATCTACCTCTCTATTTATATAACATCATTGAAATTACTAGTGACATTCTGTCCTACTGCAAAAGATTCAAACACATGCCGAACGCATGTCCTTGGTTTTAGGTTTTATATATTATTTATGGAGTTTAAGTAAGACACGCGACGAACATGTGTTCAAATCCCCTGCAATAAGGCCGTAAGAGTTTTGAGTACCATACTTTTGAAACTACCAACAGAAACAGCAAACATGTCAATGTGATTGAATAGCTTGTTGTAATTATTAGTTAGTCGACGCAGAGGTGCCCGCATACCTGCGTTACTGCGACAAGAGGTAACTGCAAAGAGCGGCCGTGCGCGCACCCCGCGGGATATTGTCGTTCTAGGAACTATGTAACTTATTTTATTACGAATGTTAATACAGTCATAGACATTGCTACACAAATCAAACAAAAATACCGTTTCTAGAAGAGTGCGTCTTGATTTTAGACCAAGTAATTTATACTTGTTAAGTAAAACATCATAAGGTAAAACTGTGTGAAAGCAACGGTAATGCATGGCTTTTAGGAATTTTCTTTGAACCTTTTCAATACGTTCAGAATACTTATTGTAAAAGGGATTCCACACTGGCACTGCGTACTCAAGCTGTGATCTGATCAGAGATTTATACAAATATAAATAGGTAGAGGGGCGCACAAACTCCTTCGCAGATCTCATCACAAAACCATACATCCGATAGGCACTATTTACAATCTTGCTAATGTGGGCATCAAGGTGAAGTTTATCGTCGAGTAAAATACCAAGATCACGAATCAGGGACACCCTTGATAGTGTAGTATCATCTAAATAGTAAGGGTGCCTGAGAACATTCTTATTCTTCGTGAAACTGATACAACAGCATTTAGAGAGACTCAGTTGTAATTTATTGTACCTGCAATATTCACTAAAGCGATCCAGATCTTCCTGTAATAATCTGATGTCTTGCAAATTTTTGATGGGCCTATAAATGTTTAGATCGTCAGCATAAAGCAGGACTTTAGAATTTCGAAAACAAGAGTCAATGTCGTTTATAAATAAAATAAATAACAGGGGTCCCAGAATTGAACCCTGAGGTACACCAGAAGTTACACTAATAGTTGTAGCAGACCTGAAACCATTAACTACGACCCTTTGAGTTCTGTTCGTGACATATGAAGAGAACCAGCGGAGTAAATCACCCCGTATACCGTTAAATGAAATTTTATTCAGTAACAGCTCATGGTCAACCTTGTCGAATGCTTTTCGAAATTCAGTATAAATGGCATCCACTTGAACACGGGAATCCATATTATTAAACAAATAATCCATAAATGCCACCAAATTTGTAGTAGTTGATCTTTTCTTTACGAATCCGTGTTGTTGTTGAATTATACTGTGATGAAGAACAGGATATACTTTATCGTGGACTAATCTCTCAAAAAGCTTCGGCAAGGCTGACATAATGGATATTGGACGATAGTTCTCAACATCCTGCTTAGAGCCCGATTTATAGATTGGTGTTATGTTCGCACTTTTCCATACCTCGGGGAAAATTCCTTCAGCCAGTGATTTATTAAACAAAATATGTATAGGAGCGCAAATATTCTTAGCAGTAGCTTTGAGAAACGTGACTGGAAGACCGTCAGGGCCTGGACCCTTAGTTGAGTCTAAAGAATTGAGTGCCCTCAATATTTCATCTGTGCTTAACTCTATCTTACTGATGAGAGAACTACGCTCAGAATCCTCACTCGATGAAACACCTCCAATGGAAGATTGTTCATATACTGAATTAAAGAAATCAGAAAAGAAGTTACAGATTTTTTCAGGGTCATTGGTACTTTGGTCTTTATATTTCATGTCAGAAGGTATGCCAGAAGAAGATTTCCGATTAGCAATGTATGTCCAGAAGTATTTAACATTACTGCAAATCCCGTCTTCAACAGATTGCATGTATTTTGTGTAGCAGGAATTGCATTCAATATGGAATCTAGATCTGTATAGTGAGAACTGTTCATAATCAGAGATATTGTGATACAACTTCCATTTAACCCAGGCCTTTGCCTTGTTTTTGTAAATATGTATCAGCGATGGCGAAAACCAAATCGGAAATTTAGAGGATTTAGAATTGACGAGTGGAACGTAAGATTTAATTATGCTAAAAATTATATTATAAAATTTACTTAGTGCTACATCTATTTGGTCCAACCCAATCTGCTCATACCAATTAATTTCACTTAATTCCTCATTTATTTTCTAGTAATTAGCTTTATAATAGTTAAACTTTTTCAAAGACTTTCGAATCATGTTTGTATGGGGGGGTTTCAGTGGAATCGATAAACAGAATGGCGGGTGGTGATTGTCAAGTTGCAATAGATAGTCGGTGGGGGGGAAAACCGAGCATTCATTATTACTAATAGCAAGGTCTAATAATTTCCCACTCAGATTCTTGACAGTGTTGTACTGATAAGCATTAAAGAAAGACATAAATGCACTAAGATGTCCGCAAATCGAGGAATTGCCACTACAAACTAGCCCTGATACTGATCCATTATTATTATAGAGAGTCCAGTCAATATCAGGTAAGTTGTAATCACCCAAGAGATAAAACTGATCTACGCTAGTGTCGCCAAGTAATGGTTGTAGGACATCAAAATATTGAACATAAACGGATTCAGATGTTTTGGGTGGTATGTAGGCCGCCCCGACAATTTGATTCTTCCCTCTAGTCGAGCTGGGAAATCTAAGTAGGACGTGCTCCATGTCAGCTTCCAAAGCAAATCGAGGAACTATTCTAACTGAGCGCAGTCCCCTCAATACAGCCAACAGGACGCCCCCTCCATCTTTTTTACTCGTAGCCGTACGGTCACGATCGCACCTATGTACTACGTAACGAGAATCAATGAACTCACTATCAAATATTTCAGGTGTTAGCCAGGTCTCTGTGAGTATTATAATATCGTAGCAATTTGATAAAATATTCATGTATAAAATATGCAGTTTAGTGCGGATCCCCCGACAATTTTGATAATAAATAACCAAAAACATCTTTCATTAACGATAACTTAATTTTTTTGTACTGAGACATATCAAAATAAAAAATAGGTGTTTAATAAAACGCATCTAAGTTTATTTTGTCAAAGTTTGTGCACAGATTAAAAAATATTCCTGTATATGGCCTTATTGAGCTTACATACTTTTCCTTCATCACCTTTCTTTACAAACATCTGAGGTTGTTCCATGTAAAGATCTTCATTGAGGTCTCCGTTTAGAAATGCTGTTGTGACATCAATGTGGTGAATATCTAAATTCATTTCGGCTGCGAGTCCTAGCAAAAGACGTATGGACGACAATTTAACGACTGGGGCAAATGTTTCGAAATAATCTTCGCCATATTTCTGTGAGTACCTATCCTCGTGCCACCAATCTTGCCTTATGGCGCTGCACTGTACCATCTGCTCCAACTTTTAGTTTGAAGACCCATTTGCACTTTACAACATTTTTATCCAATGGTCGACTTACAAGTTTCGAAGTTTCATTTTCTACCAGAGAATTATATTCAACCACCATTGCTGAATACCATAGCTCCTTATCAGTCCTGTCCATCGCATCTTGCAGAGAAAAAGGGTCTGGATCATCCGAAACATGAAAGTTATAGACCATGTCTTTTTCTTCCTTTCGGCGTCTTTCCCTTACTGGATATCGTCGTTCATTGATAATTTCATGTTCTTCTGGTGCTACATCAATTTCAACCTCTTCGGAACGAGCCACAGGTTCATTTATCAGTTGATGATCTGACCCAACATCTATTGAGTCCTGGAAATCATCATCATCATCGTCCATTTCCACTACATCCTCTGAACTCTCCTGTTCCCTGTCTGAACGTTCTTCTTCAGTAGATTGAGTATCTGTTGGTGATGTACTTCCAACTAGTTCAAATCCCCTCGATAGGTTTTCTGAAATATCTACAACTTGTTGTTTTTTTTCATTTGTAACTGCAATATTGTGCGACGTTCCTTCCACAAACACAACATCTCGAGCAACGATTACTCGTCCTACATTATTTATAATATCCACAAATCTATATCCCTTTTGATTCTCACTGTAGCCAACCATAGTCATTTCAGTAGACTTTAAATCAAATTTCTTTCTTTTATTGCCCTTTATTAGAACATGTGCTTTGCTTCCAAAAATCTTCAGATGAGACACGTCTTGTTTTTCTCCTGTCCATATCTCTTCAGGTACAGTTGAAATTGCCATTGATGGAGATCTATTTTTTAAGTATACAGCTGTATTAATTGCCTCTCCCCAAAAACGCTTATTTAACTTTGCATCTTGAAGCATGCACCTTGCCTTTTCAACAATAGTGCGGATAGTGCGTTCCGCTACTCCATTTTGTTGAGGAGTGTGAGCTACACTCGTCTTATGTCGTATTCCATTTTCTTTTAAAAACGTTTGGAATTCGTTTCCTGTATATTCAGTCCCGTTATCACTCCTGAGACATTTTACCTTTTTATTAGTCTCGTTTTCCACTAAGGCCTTAAATTCTTTAAATTTACCGAGAACCTCAGTTTTGGATTTAAGTAGATAGCCAAAAACTTTTCTGCTGTAGTCATCAACCAAAACCAGACAATATTTGGCTCCGCCCCACGATATTTCTTCCATAGGTCCTGCTAGGTCGGTGTGAACTATCTCTAAGAGCTCCTTGGCTCTATGTGCTTTCCCTTTTGGAAACTTCTTTACGGACTGTTTTCCTTTACAGCATGCTCCACATGGTTCCGTGTTCTCCACTCCAAAGTTAAGTCCATCCACTAATGGCTTCAACTTACGCATTTGTACTCTGGAAAGATGACCAAGCCTCCGGTGCCAAAGTTCATGTGCACCAATCTTCACCCTGTCATCAAGAACAACCATTGCTTTATCAATATTTTGATCTAAAACATAGAGCCCATTTTTTACTGATGCTGTTAACAATGCACTACCTACATCTAAAGAAACATCTTTCGTTTTAAAAACTTTACAAGATTTTTTATCAAAAACAACAACATGACCATGTGCAGCAATCTTACTTACCTGATTTTCAACGCACTGCTTAGCGCCGAGAGTTGAAAATCCTACATTGCATTATTTTGACGAACTGGGATTCGCTTTCTTCCATTCTTAATGCTAGGCTCAACATCGAGAGTTGAAATCTAGTGCACTATAAAAAATCGTCGCGTTAATAATCGCCCGTGCGTCTAATCTGGGTAGTATCTACGTAGGTATATAGGTACCTACTCTACTGTTACGAGCTGGGGTTCGGGAGCACTGCCGGTTCGGGAACTATTCCAATTTACACCAAAAACACACTAAGTACTTATAAATTAAATAATCACAAATAAGTACAGTAGGTACCTAATCAGAAACTTTAAGCAGAATCACTTGTAGCTCACTGTTAGTTCACTGTTTCGCATTCGTAGCTTAATTGCCTTACATCGCTGGCGAGTTGGCAACCCTCTATTTATATGGCAATTATAAGCTTCTCGAAAGTTCGAGGACATAATTCGAGAACATTCTAGTACTTACAGGAATGATCTAGAATGCTGCAAAACGACACTTAACCATCTAGAAAATTCTGGAAATGTTTAGAATGTTCTAGAAAAATCTATCATGAATCGACGTATCGTGTATAGTCCGGTCAATTTAGACCAAAAAATGAGAGTGAAGTTTCATAAAGTCCCAACAAGCTGAATTTCAGTGAAATTGTTCAAAATATAATTATAAACAATGTCTAGAAGTTCCCCATCATTCCCCTGTAAGGAAAAAAAATTATTCAAGGTCAAAGGTCAAAAAAATGAATTTTTCGCGATTTTCAGCAAAACGGTAAGTTTTATAAAAGTACCTCAGACAAAAATTGTAGATCATAAAATTATCTATAAAAAATGTATCAATACTTTTTTTCTTACGAGCCACCGTTTCTGAGATATAACGATTCAAAAAGTTATAAAAGTTGTTACCGTCATAATATACATGAGTACGCCACGTATATACATCTAAAGTTGTTATATTAAAAAAAAAAAAAAAAAAAAAAGAAGCTGAACTTTTTAAAAAGAGTAATTCAACTCAACAAGAAGTTATTACCAACGGCATCCGCTTTCTTCTTTCTATGTACGGAGCTCCTAAAAAAACTACCTGTTTAGATAAGCATCGATATGCATGTTTCGTTAAAAATACTAAAAATAAAAAACAAGTTCAATTAGCTTGTCTTCCTCCAACCTCAGTTGCTGCTCACCAACATCTTTTTCGAGTATATTACCAAGTTCAAGTGTGGCTTGGTTATCAGCTAGACCCTACAGACTGGGGTTGGAAGTTGGTCAACAATATATTAGAGCCAGTTCAAACTTTACTTCCACCTGCGCCGGAAAAACTGTTGAACACTATTTTTTGCAACTGCAAAAAGGGATGCAGTGCTAAATGTGGTTGCAAAAAAGTCGGACTGTCTTGTTCTGTCTTGTTGTTGTCATGCACAAATTATCAAGGCCGGTCGTGTTCTAATATTGAATCACAAACAATGGAGGATTCGTTTGACTCCGACGAAGTATCATGCGATACATCGCTATTGACGCAATTTACTTGCATCCAAAATGAAGATGAAGAAGAAGCAGGAGAAGAAGAACAAGAAGAAGATCAAGAAGAAGAACAAGAAGAAGATCAAGAAGAAGAACAAGAATTTGAAACTTACGAATAAGACGAATAAACTTCAACACTTTTTTTAAATTTACATCGCTTTTATCTTTCCCAATCTTTGAAATTTTCCGTTATTATGCAATAGTTTTACATTAAACAGGATCACAACCACGGATATCTATGATCACAACTGACCCGTGGAGTAGGCCTACTGGGGAACCACGTTAAAAAAACGCGCTAAGTACAGACGCCAGCAGGTCAAGCCACCCGAAACTGTCAAATTTCCCCAATCAACCTTGAGCCTAATGCTTTAGCGATAAAGATGAAAATCTGCTAAAGAAATTTGACAGATTGTAGTAGCTTGATGTGCTGGCGTCTGTACACTACCTCATAGGTGGCTTGAAAACGTGTGCATATTATGACTATAACAACTTTTATAACTTTTTGAATCGTTATATCTCAGAAACGGTGGCTCGTAAGAAAAAAAGTATTAATACATTTTTTATAGATAATTTTATGATCTACAATTTTTGTCTGAGGTACTTTTATGATAAAACTTACCGTTTTGCTGAAAATCGCGAAAAACTCATTTTTTTTACCTTTGACCTTGAATAATTTTTTTTCCTTACAGGGGAATGATGGGGAACTTCTAGACATTGTTTATAATTATGTTTTGAACAATTTCACAGAAATTCAGCTTGTTGGGACTTTATGTAACTTCGAATGTCTAAATTGACCGGACTATAGTTCTGCTACTCGATAACAGATGGCGTTAGCGTTTACGTAACAGTACTACTACCGGTTTTACAGCATTTCTGGGGTCGGTCACCTTGCATTATTTGGGTATTAAAATAGGTAAGACAATTAAAACCATGAAGTCCATTTAATATTTTAAATCCCTTTATTATTGGAATGAATATTACGTCAAGTAACACGTATTAAAGATACCACTTTATTTCAGAAACACTTGACTTGGCAGTACAGTAGCAGAAAACATGACGAAGCTATGTTCAAAACTCATGCCAAGCCAGCCGATGCTATACCACAGGGATCCTGAAAATAAACGAGTCTCTAAGAATAATTACCCTAATACCTACATTGTGACTACTAATGAAACATAAGAATATCAATCAATCAATACTTTGTACCTGAAAACTTGTAAATTGTAACAATAAATAATGGAGTAGGTATCCTATCCACTTTCATTACATAGCGTGTACCTTATCCTTGTATACATACCTAAATCCTTATCCTATATATTATTATTGGGGATCATCATCCCATGTGCCGCTACCTAAGCCCCAATCAAATTCATCATCACCATATTTTTTCTCCCACTTTTCCCAGCCATCTTCGCTCTGAGCATCGTCATCTAAAAAAACGGAATGTAATTAATATGCACCTACAGTTAATTCGGTCCACTTGCACAACACTAAACTACCTAAAAAGTGCTAAACATTCACTGGGCGTCAAAAAAATTGAGCCACCTTATCATTTGCGTTTACAAAGTTGTTACATGCAATTTTATTGTTGATGTAGTTATTATATTTAAAACTGGTGTTTGTTTTTTATAAATATGGTAGTAACAAACACTTAACAAGTGTCGGGGGAGCTGACAACTGCTTAAGGATGCAGTCTTCAAAATGCCCTGTTTGGGGTTTCAGGGTTCCGTACCAAAATGGTAAAAAAGGAACTCTTATGGTGTGACTCAGTCTGTCTGTCTGTCTGTTACAGCTGGATATCTCAAGAACTACTAATGCTATCAACTTGAAATTTGAATAGTTTTAGATGACGTTTACTCAACTATTTTGCAAATAAGAAAGGAGTACTTAAAAATTCCGTGTATTGCCCATGGTCCACTCGCCTGGTTCACCTAGGTAGACTATGGGAAATTGTTTTTCCCATAGTCCACCAGAAAGTCCATATTATGTTTTCTAGGTGGACTATGGGATTTTTTTTTTCCCCTAGTTCACCAGAAAGTCCATATTATGTTTTCATCGTAGTATTACGAATCGTGTATTGCCCATGGTCTACCCGCCTAGTTCACCTAGGTGGTCTATGGGCAACAATTTTTCCCATAGTCCACCAGAAAGTCCATAAATTATATTTTTATCGTAGTATTACGAATGAATAATAGTGATTTTAAATTGTAAAGCCAAAATACTAATCTCTATAACAATACAAATCATTAAAACTAAAATCAAAAGGCCAAACGAGGATAATCGGTCTCACTGCAGCTCTTCCACTTTTACCAGCTGAAGCTACGTTGGATGTCTATGAGTATATAAAAAACCGGCCAAGTGCGTGTCGGACCACGCACAATGAAGGGTTCCGTAGTTGAAAAGAATTTATACCAAAAACTTAACATTGGATATCAAAAAAAAAATAAAAAATAATTATGTCGTAAAATTACAAATTCACAATTTTCGGACTTTTTCCTTTACTTGTGCTGGGAGACCTTGCTTCTTGCCAAATTTCATTATTCTAGGTCCACGGGAAGTACCCTATAGGTTTTGATTTACTTGCGACAGTTGCGAGTATCAAAATGTGTCGCAAAATGGCCGTATTTTTTATTGCGTTGACTTAGAAGCTTCAGTTTTTTAGGACTTCAAGAGACTATAGACCTACGTATTTGTTAATTAATTTCAACTTGATACCTCTATGCGTTCCTCAGAAAAAGGGTCTTGACAGACTGACAGACATACAGATGGACAAACAAGTGATCCTATAAGGGTTCCGTTTTTTCCTTTTGAGGTACGGAACCCTAAAAAGGAAGGCTGCGAATAGAATATGAAGACATTTTTCAATTACATTGACAGTTTCTGGAAAAAAAAGTATTTTAGCAAAATTTTATCACTTTTTGGGGAAAGGCATAGAACAAATAACGTATTGGAGGGGTTTCATTCAAAATTGAACAAAAAAAAATTAAAACACGACTATTCTACTCAGGCTATTAAATGTTCTGTTCGAAATTAAAAATCTAAATTCAAAAAGACGAAAAATGGACATCGAAAATGATGACTACATTACTGGTAAGTATTCAGATGCAACTCATATCCGGGGAAATTACTGTAGGAGAGGCTTTGGAAAAACTCCGTTAAGGCGAAAGCGCCAGGGTAGCCCGCGAAATTCAAAATTTCACACGTTTTTTGCAATTTGTAAGTCGTTGTGAGCTTGTTTGTTGATTAAAATACGATTCGCGGCCGTAGCTAATATGGCTTTACAGAATTATAATAATTAGAACCAGCAATACAACTCCATAAGTTAGCATTTACCTCAAACCTCATGATTTCATGAAATCGCTAGATTTGAGATAAATGCTAACGTATGGAGTTGTATTGCTGATTCTAGTGATTATAATTCTGTAGAGCCATATTAGTTAAGGCCGCGAATCATATTTTAATCAACATACAAGCTCACACTGACCTAAAAATTGCAAAAAACGTAAGAAATTTTGAATTTCGCGGGCTACCTTGGCGCATCAACCTTAATATGATACAACACATGCAATTTTATTTTTATTTCAATGTGGCAAGCCTACCTATATAATTAAATTAGTTTTTTAATGTCTAACGTATAATGAGGTACAAATAAATAGATTTTAACACTTTCACGTTGGCTTTACAATTTAATATCACTATTATTGATTCGTAATACTACGATAAAAACATAACATGGACTTGCTGGTGAACTAGGGGAAAATAAAATTTCCCATAGTCCACCTAAAAAACATAATATGGACTTTCTGGTGGACTATGGGACAAATAATTTCCCATAGTCCACCCAGGTGAACCAGGCGGGTGGACCATGGGCAATACACGAAAAATTCAAAGTGGGGCTACTAGGGCATGTGGGTTATCATATGAAAGAGCGCTGTTTGCACATTCTCAAACATTTTTTTATTTTTTTTTAGGCCGCATAGTTTTCGACTTCTGACGAAAAAGGTTAAAAAAATACCGTCCCCCCCCCCCCCCCTTATCTCCGAAGTTTGCAAAGATAAAAAGTTGAAATTATTCTATGTGATAGAAGTTTATGTAAAGATTACAGGAAAAATAAAACGATGTCTCTAAATAGCACACCTTTTTCAGAAATCGGAACGGAACCCTCGGTGCGCGAGTCCGACTCGCTCTTGACCGGTTTTTTCTTACAACAGGGACTGAAACGAGGTCTTAAAAAGTCGAAGTGGGGGCTACTAGGGCATGTGGGGTTTCATGTGAAAGAGCGCTGTTTGCACATTCTCAAACATGTTTTTTATGCCGCATAGTTTTCGACTTTTAAAAAAAATACCGTCCCCACCCCCCATTATCTCCGAAGTTTACATAGAGAAAAATCTGAAATTATTCTATTTGATAGAAGTTTATGTAAGGATTACAGGAAAAATAAAACGATGTCTCTAAATAGCACACTCTTTCAGAAATCGAAACGGAACCCTCACTGCGCGAGTCCGACTCGCTCTTGACCGGTTTTATTTTCTAATTATCTTTCATTTTCTTAATTCGGATGTCACAATGTCATCGAAATTCTGTTTTTATCTCACAACTAGCACTTCCCGCGCGGCTTCGCCCGTGTGGATGTCGGAAAATATCCCACAGGAACGAAAATTCTTCCTTATTCCTTGTCTACATTATAAAGAAATTTTACACAGAGGTTCCCACCTCTGTGTAAAATTTCTGCTTTCTGATGATGAGTCAGTCAGTCAGGACTTCTCTTTTCGTTTATACCTATATATAGGTAAACGGTTTGTTTCATAATAACTATGCATCGTAAGTAAAATCTGGTTAGTTTGTGTGCGTTACTGCAGCGGAATGTTGTCGCTTTTCAGGATTTCGTCTTGACAGGAATTAGTACCCAATCTCGTGTAAATGTGCCCGAAATTTAGAATTTGTGCGTCCAGCCGATCCAAAGATATTCACGAAAAACAGATTCCGCTGGAGTAACGTTACTGCAGCGGCATGTTTTTTTACCCGTGGTCGTAGCTGGATACAAACTAACTACTTAGATAGATATAATTTGTGCCTAATTGTGCCCAAAAAATAGAATTTGTGCGTCTTGAGGTTTCAGAGTTATTCAAGATGCCGCTGCGGTAACGTTTAGCAAATTGCTGTATCTCTTAAACGGCATGACATACAACTACGATTTTTTTTACTACGGCGGGTCTTAATTTGTGCTTAATTTGTGCAATTTTATTTTTTCTATAATCGACACCATTGGAAAACTAGATTTTTTTTTTCAAAAACCCTAAAATCGATCCTCGCGCTTCAATGAGAAACCCTAGAAACTTACCAATTGTGGTGATTTGTACCTTTCATGAACTCAAAGCATCATGTGAAATTCTATGTTTATATTCCAACTCCTTAGAGAGTTATTCCATTTTAATTAAAATCTGGCCATGATATAATGTAACGCTCCAATACATGAGCTATTATTAAGTGACTGATATTATGATTATACTAATAATTAGTACCCTTATTAAATTGTTTATTCTTAAAGTTTCAGCTGAAAAAACCTTCTAACTACTTAAATATAAGAAAAAAACGATAGGAAAAGAAATCACGCGATTAACCGAACAAATTCGAATTACTACATAAAAGCGGGCTCACAGTACATTGTGCCAACCTTCTTAAATATGTAGTACAACATTTCGTTTTTTGAAACAGTCTCGCACAAAAGTGTTACTTATAATTTATTGTTTTGTAAAACACGTAGGTATTACGTAAGTACGTAGTACATTATAACTCAATGGGTATTACGTACACACAGTGTGTAAGCCATAAATGATATTGAGGATTTGCAAACCTTTAAACTCTCAGTCAAATGTTAGTAAGTACAGCAATCTAATAAAGACAAAAGGTTTATTTGACGAGAAAGTGTATTTTTATTGCCAAAAAAATAAAAGAAAAAATACCATTTATAGATTTAGTTTTGAATTGAAATAAAATAGCATGATTGATACCTCTGTAAAATTTTGTTTTATTATTTAGTTACCTACTTAATAGAAATATTCACAAATTGAGGAAAGTGGATGTCCATATTGTCTAGATCTCAGCCAATTCGTCAATCGGAACTATTACACTCATACATATATAAAATACATCTACCCTATGCTATGCCGTCAGAACGACCGGGATAATAAAACATTACTTGGGGGGAATCCCCAGAGCTTGTCGTTGCTTCATTCGAAGTTGCCGTATGGAATGGTTTTTTGTAAACATTCTTCAATGAAAAACAATGGTACCAACATTCGTGAAACGCACTTTTAGTTCGGTTCGGTGTTAACTTTGTTTGACACGAGTAATTGGCCGCCAATCTCGTGTGTGGAGAGCTTGTGCACATTATCTTTTTCCCAGTAATTCAAGGAATTGTGTGTATAATTACGACGCGTGTAATTTCGGCTGGACAATACGCATTGGTTTTGTGGTACATTGTGCTTATGGTGAAATAAATTAACTGTTCAGTGATAAAGAAGATCGACACACATGTATTTTCTGTGCGTTAGAGTAGAGCGGTTTTCCGGAACTATTATGTTATTTTAATATTTGTACCTAGTTCTGATTTTAAGGTAAGTTTATAATTTTTATCATTTCGCAATATAATACGTTGGAAACCCGCACTTCAGCCCGGCCGCGGTACTATAGTAACGGAGCGAGACCGGGATGATGCACAGTGGTAGCCCACGAAATTCATTTTTTTTTAGTTTTTTGCAATTTGCAGGTCCGTGTCAGGTTGATCAAAGTATGATACGCGGCAATAAAACATAATTATGTATTTATATAATTTTAACCATAAAAATCATCAATACATCTCTCTAAGTTAGATTTCGTGCAGATTCGTTAGATTTCGTTTGTTTGAGGAATCTGCACAAAATCTAACTTAGAGAGATGTATTGATGATACCTGTTGTTTTTACTTATAAAGATTATGATATGATTCGCGACCGTAACAAATATGTATTTACAAAATTATTCATTAGAATCAATCATAGACTTATAAAAAAAGATGGACTCCGCGCCACGCATATCGAAAGTGAAGCACAGTAAGTATGCCGGACCGTTTGTACAAACACGCCTCGCGCACACATTTACATCATAGTATGCCGACCGGCCGCCATTACGAGCGACGAGACACGAGCGACGGCGTCTTTGCAGGTACTCAAATCATGCACACATAGATCGGTACGGTGCTTCACTTTCGATATGCGTGGCGCGGAGTCCATCTTTTTTTATAAGTCTATGGAATCAAAAATACAACTCCTTAAGTTAATAGGTACCTATAATGCTCAAATGTCAAGATTTCTTGAAATAGTAATTGAATAGGATTACGGTCATAGAGTTGTATTGATGACTTCAATGATTATAATTCTGTAAAACTTGTTACGGTCGCGAATCATATTTTGATCAACATACAACCCATTACTGACTTGAAAATTGCAAAAAACGTAGGTAAAAAAAATTTAATTTCGCAAGCGTGGCAACGGGAGCCGGGTGCTTCACTTTCAATATGCGTGGCGCGGAGTCATCCTTTTTTCATAAGTCTATGGTGGTAAAAGTGCATATTCATACATAATAACTTAAGGCAAGTGACGTCATCAGGCCATACGAACCAATATCGGTATGGAGTTATTAATATTTTTAAAATCTACTAAGTATCAAACTTTCGAAACATTATGTTTGTAATAAACTCGACAATAAGCGGGCGAGCGCGCACTGAGGTGCGTTTACGTTAGTTCTGCCGCACTGGGCGGGGCCTACAGTAACAAAACGCATGACCGCAGTGCGCGCACTTCAAAGACATTCCATACTTCACAGATTATGCGTTATAAAAACGCACCGCAGTGTGCGCTCGTCCTTAGGTCACTTCCTACTCTCTGATAACTCTCTACGTCACATATTTATGTAAAAGTAAATAAATAGTTACCTAATTAAACCATTTGTACGCACCTGTACCCATCAAAATTCAATTATAATACTACCAATTTAAGAAGGTGGGCATAATGTACTGTGAGCCCGCTTTTATGTAGTCATTCGAATTTGTTCGGTTAATCGTGTGATTTCTTTCCCTATCGTTTTTTTCTCATATCTAAGTAGTTAGAAGGTTTTTTCAGCTGAAACTTTAAGAATAAACAATTTAATAAGGGTACTAATTATTAGTATAATCATAATATCAGTCACTTAATAATAGCTCATGTATTGGAGCGTTACATTATATCATGGCCAGATTTTAATTAAAATGGAATAACTCTCTAAGGAGTTGGAATATAAACATCGAATTTCACATGATGCTTTGAGTTCATGAAAGGTACAAATCACCACAATTGGTAAGTTTCTAGGGTTTCTCATTGAAGCGCGAGGACCGTTTTTGGGGTTTTTGAAAAAAAAAATCTAGTTTTCCAATGGTGTCGATTATAGAAAAAATAAAATTGCACAAATTAAGACCCGCCGTAGTAAAAAAAATCGTAGTTGTACGTCATACCGTTTAAGAGATACAGCAATTTGCTAAACGTTACCGCAGCGGCATCTTGAATAACTCTGAAACCTCAAGACGCACAAATTCTATTTTTTGGGCACAATTAGGCACAAATTATATCTATCTAAGTAGCTAGTTTGTATCCAGCTACGACCACTGGTAAAAAAACATGCCGCTGCAGTAACGTTACTCCAGCGGAATCTGTTTTTCGTGAATATCTTTGGTTCGGCTGGACGCACAAATTCTAAATTTCGGGCACATTTACACGAGATTGGGTACTAATTCCTGTCAAGACGAAATCCTGAAAAGCGACAACATTCCGCTGCAGTAACGCACACGTTAGTTTAATGCCAAGAGTTCAATAAAGCAAATTTAAAAAATAACACCTCGCTTTATCAATAATCTCAAAAGACCTCCAAAACGTACCAACGCATTAAGGATTTTCCTTCGCAATTCTTGTTTATAAACTCTATTTTGGAATCTTTTGAGATTATTATTACTTTTAGAGTAAGGTGATTTAGGTCATAGTTTTTTTTAGTATTTGCTTCGTTGAACTCTTGACATTAAAATAACCAAATTTTACATACATACGATGCATTGTTACGCTGTGACGTCACATTAAGTTGAAAATGGCGCCCTCTAGAGGACAAAGTCGAACTACATTTTTTCCGTTTGGACGTTTCTCTATATACATGCCGCGATAACTTTGAATGAAAGTCTATGTAAGGAATCTAAAAATAAAATTTGTAACCCTAATTAATTACTATTATCCATACACTTCAATCAATCAACTCAGCCTATCGCAGTCCACTTATTAAGTATTTATTACTACCCTAGTTGTAAAAAATAAACACTAGTTTTAAGTTAAATGATAAGGTAGCTCGATTTTTTTTCACGGCCAGTGTATTTACCTAAATCATCATTCTGTCTGTCGACTTCATCTTCGCTCTGAGCATCGGCATCTAAAAAACCGGAAGGTAATTAATATGCACCTAAAGTTAATTCGGATCGAATACACTCAGCGCTAAACATATTTACTGATTTGACTTCAAACGATTGACAGCAATATACAGGGAAGATTTTTGAGATGGTACAGTAAGTAAGGTGTGTATAGCTTGATCTGTAGCCGTGTGTACACTCAGCAATAAAGTCGATTAACACTTGTGTTTTCTAGATCTTAATTATTGAGAAAAATACTTAATTAAAATCGCAACAGAGTAAATTTTAAAGAAAATGAACTCTTATAATAAATGAAATGCTAAAAAGCAGGTTATCGTAAAATTTTGTGTTAATTTAGATGATGTCAAAAAGTAGCAGTTTTAACCGACTTCTGTTGCTGACCGTACCATAACCGTTACTAACTAAGTACAGGAAAACGATATTAGGAGACTGTCCTTAACTTTTTGATCTGCATTCAAGCAATACAATGGCCAATTTGCACAAAATCTTTTTTGATGCTAACCGAGCCCCGTTTCTTAGTTAGCGTCAGAATGGCTGGTTGCCTATGGCAAACGCCTCTCAAAGTATATTCAAGAATTGCTACATAATTGCTTATATTTGCTACATTTCTTCAATAATTGCTACATACGATGCATTCAGAGAAAAATGAATATTTTTTTGACCAGCCATTCTGACGTCAGGATGGCTGGTCAAAAAAATATCGCCTCCGTGTTCAGCATGAAGGACGCAGAATTTCTAAAAGTTTGTTGTATCAATAATTGCTACCTAATTGCTTCATTCACGAATTTAAGTTTGAGCTTCATACATACATTAGGTAAAAAGATATAGCTTTTATTAATTTTTTTACGAAGAAGTGCCTAATAATTTGGAAAGGCAACACATTTTTTTACTACAACGCAGCGCGCGTCTTGTTTAAATCTTGCAGGCGTTCGCTTAGAGTGATGTTGTATAATGAATAGCTTTTAAAACGTACCTACCCTCAAAAACACAATACATTTACTACTTATACCTTGAAAACTGTTTTAACTTATTTGATAAGTACATCAAAAGCAAAATATTGCAATAAGTAGTGAAAGAACAAAGGCGAAATCGTAGCTGAATTTAATTTGAGCGACTAAAAGTGACTTATATACGAAGGCAGCTCTATTATTTTTCTACGTTTTTTCAAAATATCACCTTAACTAGTTAAAAATACTAGTTTAAATGAAAAGTTATTTGTGTGAAAAGTGTTCAGTGTTGCCATTTTGTATTTATTCTTCCAAGTGACAGTAAGTACAGCATTATTGTATTATAATCAGTTTTAGTTTGTTATTGTAATAAAACGGAGTACTTAAATGAATTAACAATAATCTTTATTTCTAAGTGGTCGTTGCAGGGAGGCAACATATTTTTTTACTACAGCGCGCGTCTTGTTTAAATCTTGCAGGCGTTCACAACGGGTATGGGTTACCCACCCCAGATCTGTTGACGCGGAATCATTTGCGTGTGGTGTGAGGGTCACTTTATTAAAACTCTTTGAAAATATGCTTAGGATTTAGTGAACATTCCCAAAGAATTGTGAAAGTTGGAATCAGATTTTGTGAAAGTCAACTTTGCGAGATATGGACTGTAAAGTGGGGCCCTCAGTTCTCACATAGAGGATTGAGGGCCCACCTGTACCTGATAAACTATGGACACTACAGATAGTCTTTATGCCAAAATCTAAGCTTTTAGCAAACAAAATTTGTGAAAACAAGATATTATCGCAAAACACTGTCCTACTTGGTATATCTTCGTTCAAAATGGGCCCTCAATCCTCACACACGTAAAAGTTTATCACGCAAATAAAACGAAATCTATATAGCTACTGTTTGTAATCCTATAAGATACTAAATAAATTGTGAAAATTTGTGATAGTAAGAGCAGGTCACCATTTCTTGTTGTTTGAAAGTTATGACCTTGACAAAATTCGGGCCCTCAATCCTCCATTTATTTTGTTTTCCGTTTTAATACGCCTATCGTATGAAAGATTAGACAAATACAAAATAGTCTGTCTCTTTTTGTGAAAAAAATTGTGCAACAAATTCGATACTAGAAAGAAATTAAAAGACCCTTTATTGTAAATAAAAATCGAGTTTTATTTTTGTTCCCTGAATTAGGAAATAGGGTGACCACAATACGGTATTTTACTCTATATGAGAAAAAATCTAAAAATATATTATTTAGATAGATTAGGCCAAAAGCAGTCGGAAAATATTAGTTTTAGTTCAATAACAATATAAATATTAAAATTAAATTCAAAGTTTTCAGGTATTTTTAATGTTTTCTCAAACCATGAAATCATCAAGCCGCCATTTTATGACGTCATTCGGCTGTGTAAATAAAAAAAGTGTCAAATTATTAATTGATCAGCGTATCTCTTACAGCAGGTATAGCTTTCACTTAAAAATCAAAATCTTTACCGTCCATACGTATTGTGCGTATAGAGTCATGAGGAACAGAGTGTAAAGTTCACACATCCTCTATTGAAAAGGGAGGACCCTCCGACCAGATGGGTGTTGTCTGTTAGGCAACTGCCCCACGGTTAATGTCGGGTTGTTGTATACCTATATGCTAGTCGCGCGGTAAACTCTCATTGCGCAATGCAGGTTGCGGGACGTCATGTCCTTGTGATGCTTAGTTTGTATGTGGCGATGTAGATGCCACCACATGTGTATTACAAAAAGTAACAGGCTAGAATGGAGATGTTACAAGGATTAAAACAACAAATGTGAAAATGAAACTTTTTAATCGCTATTTATAAATTACCAGATAAAAAAAATTAAAATCCTAAAACCCTAATAAAAAAATAACATTCTTTTTTTGGGCCCTCGTGGTAACACGTTAAGGTAATTGCGCTGTGGTAGCCCGCGAAATTCATATTTTCTTGCGTTTTTTACAATTTACAGGTCAGTGTAAGGTTGTATCTTAATCAAAATATGATTCGCGACATTAATAATTATGTATTTACATAATTTTAACAATAAAATCATTAATTACCTATGTAACGCGGCCTTTTAGAATGTGTGAGAACGTGCCCTTAAGCGCGGCAACGGGAGTATACACGCCCGCCCGCGCCTGAGGACCTGCGTCAGGCGGAATATGAGGACGCCGTGGCGCCTCTCTAACCACTCCTCAAAGAAGGGGCTTATCGTCGCAATTGTGGCGTGCCCAGCGCTGGGTTGCGATAGTCGCACTCTCCATGTCGCCATGATCCCGCCGGAGCTCTGTCCGCCGTGCCATGATTTCTCGCGGCAGCGGAGTTACGCCCCGCCGTTTCGCCTACTCGCGCCACTCCCACACGGCACGGCAGTGCGCGCAGGGCCTTACCAGTGTCTGCGGTAAAATCTAGGGTTTACCGACTGAATGCCGGTAAAAGTCCGAAATTAAAGACAGTTTTAGAATAATTCGGGGTTTTACCGGTGAGATTTGGTAAATATTAGAATTTACGGGTAAATCCTAATATTTACCGCAGTTCGGGCTTTTACAGTAACATATAGGTAGATGAGTATGTATCAAAACAAACTTACATGTACTTATTTGTATGACTATAATAATATTTCAGTAACTATTTTCGTAGTTTTCTCAATCAATTGACATGACATATTATTGTAATACAAAGAACATCACTGTACTTTTTCTTTGTAGTAGTCGCATAGACAAACTAATGAGGTTGAACTCCAAAACTCCTCCTCGATTTTATGTGAAAATGTTTGGAACATAATAATCGTTAAATAAAATTAAATATCAACATTCACTACTCCAAGATGATTACCCATACAACTATGTGTATTATAATATATGCTTTACATTGTTCTCTGAGCATCTTATGTCAAAAATTATTGTCACCCTACCCTACTACACCATTCAAAAATAGTCGATTTCGGTATATATTAAGATTTTTAGTTTAATCGTTATTCTTATTAGTAACAAATAACACCAATTTGTTGCACAATTTTTTTCACAAAAAGAGACTATTTTGTATTTGTCTAATCTTTCATACGATAGGCGTATTAAAACGGAAAACAAAATAAATGGAGGATTGAGGGCCCGAATTTAGTCAAGGTCATAACTTTCAAACAACAAGAAATGGTGACCTGCTCTTGCTATCACAAATTTTCACAATTTATTTAGTATCTTATAGGATTACAAACAGTAACTATATAGATTTCGTTTTATTTGCGTGATAAACTTTTACGTGTGTGAGGATTGAGGGCCCATTTTGAACGAAGATATACCAAGTAGGACAGTGTTTTGCGATAATATCTTGTTTTCACAAATTTTGTTTGCTAAAAGCTTAGATTTTGGCATAAAGACTATCTGTAGTGTCCATAGTTTATCAGGTACAGGTGGGCCCTCAATCCTCTATGTGAGAACTGAGGGCCCCACTTTACAGTCCATATCTCGCAAAGTTGACTTTCACAAAATCTGATTCCAACTTTCACAATTCTTTGGGAATGTTCACTAAATCCTAAGCATATTTTCAAAGAGTTTTAATAAAGTGACCCTCACACCACACGCAAATGATTCCGCGTCAACAGATCTGGGGTGGGTAACCCATACCCGTTGTGAACGCCTGCAAGATTTAAACAAGACGCGCGCTATAGTAAAAAAATATGTTGCCTCCCTGCAACGACCACTTAGAAATAAAGATTATTGTTAATTCATTTAAGTACTCCGTTTTATTACAATAACAAACTAAAACTGATTATAATACAATAATGCTGTACTTACTGTCACTTGGAAGAATAAATACAAAATGGCAACACTAAACACTTTTCACACAAATAACTTTTCATTTAAACTAGTATTTTTAACTAGTTAAGGTGATATTTTGAAAAAACGTAGAAAAATAATAGAGCTGCCTTCGTATATAAGTCACTTTTAGTCGCTCAAATTAAATTCAGCTACGATTTCGCCTTTGTTCTTTCACTACTTATTGCAATATTTTGCTTTTGATGTACTTATCAAATAAGTTAAAACAGTTTTCAAGGTATAAGTAGTAAATGTATTGTGTTTTTGAGGGTAGGTACGTTTTAAAAGCTATTCATTATACAACATCACTCTAAGCGAACGCCTGCAAGACAAGACGCGCGCTGCGTTGTAGTAAAAAAATGTGTTGCCTTTCCAAATTATTAGGCACTTCGTCGTAAAAAAATTAATAAAAGCTATATCTTTTTACCTAATGTATGTATGAAGCTCAAACTTAAATTCGTGAATGAAGCAATTAGGTAGCAATTATTGATACAACAAACTTTTAGAAATTCTGCGTCCTTCATGCTGAACACGGAGGCGATATTTTTTTGACCAGCCATCCTGACGTCAAAATGGCTGGTCAAAAAAATATTCATTTTTCTCTGAATGCATCGTATGTAGCAATTATTGAAGAAATGTAGCAAATATAAGCAATTATGTAGCAATTCTTGAATATACTTTGAGAGGCGTTTGCCATAGGCAACCAGCCATTCTGACGCTAACCGTTTCTTATATGGTTAAAAAAACTCTATCGGACCAACTGAGCTTCGAGTACTAGGAAACTCAAAGATCGCAAAAAAAAAACTTTTCTCATACATTTCGTAGGCAATGCGGCTCCGACTTACTTTTTGAATGATGATAGACAGGCCGCAGACATATAAATACTGCTCTGATGGTGTAATTCGTAAAGGCCCTTCCAATTAAAGAACATTAAGGACCTACCTACTATTACAGACCTGGGGCGGCTGTTAATAACAAGAAAAGCCATATGTGGCGAACTTTGTCTGCTCACGAGGCTTCAACAAAAAAATCCACTGGAATCTGTCACAATAAACTTCATTCGAGTTTTTTTGGTATTTTCGGTTTAATTTCACTCGACTACAAGCACAAGAAGAGAATAATAAGTAAAAATTTTTGCATTGGCATTTACCTTTAGCTGTGGCGACAGGTTCAGCAGGTTGCGCTGTAAGGGCAAATGTTCATTATTTAATAGCAGTCTCAATTTCTTAATAGATTCAACACAATTTAATAATGCGTAAATATACAGGATGTGCGACAAAAAGGAGTCTCGGGCCGATTCCTACCTGACTACGGCAAAGCCAAAAGAAAGGGTTATGTTTTAACTTAAGCAGTCTACAAATGAGTATACGTTGACACTACCGATTTCAGCTTGCAATTTCACTGAGTCTTCAGCACAGTTAACTGTTTGGTACAATTTTAGGTCATGGGCGTACATATTAAACTTCCATTATATTTTAATTGCCAAATCATTTATAAAGATTAAGAAGAACAAAGGCACCAAGGGCGGGCACTGTGGTACTCTTGATGGTATAACGTTTGTCAGAGATTTAAAACCTTGAAAAACTACCATTTGTGACCGATTTTTCAAATACGATTCACACCATCGCTTTAATGACCCAAGAATACCCATGTCTGGTATCTTAATTAGAAGAATATTGTGATCAATAAAATCAAACGCTTTACTGAAAATCGTGTACACAGCGTGTACCTCTCTTCCTTCGTCGAGTGCATCTGCTATGTCAGAAATATTGACAAAACTTTTTGTGCAATTGTACCCATGCCATGGTAACAGTTATGCCATCTAGTCTGCACAAGCTTTTGATTCGTGGTCCGAAGATAATAGAGCATTTATCTATAGTGCCTATAGGCTTCCTATTGGAAGAAGCCTCCGAAGCGAGAAACAAGACTTACTGAAGTATAGGGAAAGCCATACCTGAAAATGACAACGAATGAACACATTTTGCACAATAATCTTCTGCTATCTTCGGATCCTTTTGCTGACAATTATTTAGCCAAAGATGATTCCAAAAGTTAAAAGTCTATGTTTAAGAAACTTGATGATTTATGAATGCGTGACGAAAATGAAACTACGTTCATTGATGCCATCACAGTACCTGATTCTGACACAGAAAGTAGTGATGACGATGAAGACGAGGATGATGATGATGATGATGATGAAAACAGCGATGATGCATTTCAATAAGTTTCATGAATTTTCACTAGTAGTTCGTATTTTTGGTTCAAGGAATTTGTCATTGTTGAAAGTTTAATCACACTAATATTATAAAGGCGAAAGTTTGTGTTTGTGGACCGATTTGGATGAAATTTGGTATGTGGATAGATTATACCCCGGATTAACATATAGGCTAATTTTTATCCCGGTCTACGCGGGTAAAACCGCGGGGCGCAGCTAGTATGTAATATTATCAATTAAGTTAATATTTCGTATCATGTTCATTTTAATATTTATGACAAATTTAGTTGAATAATTCATAAGCAAGTAATTAGTAGTTTTGTGTTTATTAAAATAAGTATAATTTATTTTTTTCTGTTATGATCATTTCACGTTACTTTGTAGCAATATATTTTTCTTAATATTATTCAAACCATCATTTTATTGGTAATGGTAATCCAATTTACTCTACTTAATATAATTATGATAACTCATTATTTCTAATGCCGTTATAAATTGATACTCTATATCAAGTAGGTACTTTCATTTATTTATTTATCTAATACTTCAAGCACAGAAATGTACAGAGGCGGACTTAATGCCATAGGCATTTTCTACCAGTCAACCTAGTGATGCAAAGACAAACAGTGTTTCATCAATCATGGGAAAGTGTAATTACTTTATGTTAAGTACATAAGTATTAAATAAAATTATATCTTAACTAGCTTCCGCCCGCAGCTTCACCCGCGTGGTATAAAATAGCCTACCTATATCCTTCTCAAGGGCTCAAATATGCCCATACAAAATTTCATCAAAATCGGTCCAGCCGTTTCGCCACGAAAGCGTAACAAACAAACAAACTCACATTCACATGTATAATATTAGTTAGGATAAGATAATGCCACTATTTTGGAAGTAAAATGTACCTAGGTACACATACACACATTATTTAGATTCAAGCCAAATGAAAATTCATGGTTACCATGGTAATTTTCTCATGCTATTGTACTTTTTAAAGATAAAACGAAAATCGATTATATCTCAGAAAGTACACGATAGTAGCACCATGTGTCTTTGGACAAAATGTGGCACTAAGCACATAGATAACAATAGGCATGATGACAGTAAAATGTGTTTATCTAATGAGATACAAATGAGATAGGATTAAAAGATTTTGAAAAATGTATTTATTTTCATATTTAGGGCGAGATTGTTAATTTTTTTAATAAAATAAAACTACAAATTACAGCAGTCCGCCATGACAAGTTGAACACCAATCAGAGTGAATTACGTCACGGGTATGTAAACACAAAACTCTGTGTGTAAACGTCTCTTTGTTTCATACGAACTTCGACGATCTCTGCACTTTTTAATTGTTTTCACCTGCGTCTAGAAAGTATTTCGTGATTTCCATCGATCAGTTGCTTAGTTTTGTGTTCTCTCAAAACATATAACAAGGATTTACCAAGGCAAATAGCTCTAATTTGCCTAGGGTTCATTTCTTGATGCTGGGGGAGTTTTTGGCAACTAACAGAGACTTTTGTTCAGCAGAGTTTAGAAATGTCAAAACTACAATGTAAGTATAATAAACTTTACAAAACAATAAAAATCACTTCTTGATAGATTAGTATTAGAGGTTAACTATAGCTGATGTTTACATAGGTATTGATTTCTTTGCTTTAGATCCTCCAGGCCATCTTATGGGGATGACGCTGTAAGCTACGTTCAGCTTAAACGGGATGGAAATCTGTGCATAATAAAAGCTAAAATCTGTCCAGAACACAAGGTACACGCAAAGTTATATGGAGTGACGTTAATAGTCGACGAAATGTATGTATAATTCTAATTACTTAGTTGAACAAAGTCGCACACCATTTTTGATTAAATTAAATAAAATAAAACGTCAAAATGATCTTCACAGAAATACACACATCAACACTGTCTAGGGATATTAGATTTTTATTTGCATTTCTTAGATTTTCAGAAAAACTACTCAGAATTAGTAAAAAGTTTATATGTGGAATTAAACCTCCTTGTTCCATTTTCAAACTGACATTGAAAAAAAAACTAAAACTTATTAAAACAAAAGAAAGCGCGGGAACACTCATTTGATTCAGTTAGCAGTGCTAGTTTTGTGTTGAGATTTGTTTATAAAAACATTAATTAACTAACGCTATCAATTGTTTTAGTGATTTTTACTGTTTGTGTCATCTCGTTGGTGCCATGCAACGTCGACATCTGACGAGAGACGAGATGATAAGAGCGGTAGGAATGTTGGAAGCTGGCGCTATCCAAAACGTTGTTGCGGAGACTCTAGGCACCAGCCAGAATGTGATATCAAGGCTCTGGTCACGTTATCGTGATACTGGGGAAGTGGCAGAACGGCATGCTGGCAGAATTCGAGTGACCACCCCTAGAGAGGACCGTTTTCTCCAAAATACCGCCAGGAGAGAACCTACTCTGACGGCCATGGTAATGGTACAGAGGCTCCAACAGGAGCATCAGCTGTTGGTTAGCGACCAAACAGTCAGAAGAAGGCTACATGAAGCTAATCTTCATTCTCGCAGGCCAATTCGTGTTCCTGCTTTGCGACGTGGCAATCGCGGAAGGCGACTATTGTGGGCCCAAGAACACGTGTTATGGGATAATGAACAATGGTCGACAGTGCTCTTTACGGATGAGTCTCGGTTTGGATTTCATCCAGATTCGCGAAGAACACGAGTTTGGAGAGTTCCAGGCAGGGAAAGCCGTCTCCAGCATCCACAAGAGGTTCATTCGTACCAAGCAGGGACGATCATGGTATGGGCGGGAATTCGTATAGGCGCGCGAACCGACCTCGTTTTTGTAAGAGGCAACATGAATGCTCAGAAATACCGTGATGAGGTGGTGGAACCTGTCATTATTCCGCATAGGGTGCAAATCGGCCACCAATTCGTACTCATGCATGATAATGCCCGTCCACACACGGCGAGGCTGGTATCAGCCGCCCTTCAAGACAACAACGTCACGGTAATGAGATGGCCTGCGCAGTCGCCCGATATGAATCCCATCGAACATGCGTGGGACATGTTGCAGCGAAGGGCTATGCACGCCCTCCCTCCAAATCTGGCCACAGAAGAGCAACTTTTCCTGCACCTGCAACGAACCTGGGAACGCATACCACAGCAAGACATCGACACCTTAATTCACAGTATGAATAACCGATGCCGAACTCTAATTAACGTGAGGGGTGGCAACACTGATTATTAAGAGTTAAAATGTCTAACTTTCTGTTGTTATTTTTAATAAAATTATTAATTTTATTAATTAATTTCACTCGTAGACTTAGCACCATTTTTAGTCTCTTTGTTATTTTTTTTTTTTTAATATTTGATTATCTAAAATGTTTTTTATTTATTTAATTAAGTTGGTCATTAACTGAGGTTTCATTCCATATATACTTCTCTTAACAAAATATTTATAGTTTATCAAAAAATTTAAGAAATACAAAATATCCCTAGACAGTGTTGATGTGTGTATATTGGAGAATCTAGACATATAGCTGTTGGATCTCGCCGTGCAAGTTTAAGCCACTTATTTCGCATTGTTTTGTTGCGTGGAACATTAACAAATAATTTGTTAGGAGTTTTTATTGACGTATTATTGCACTGATCGCGCAGCACTTATACACTTTAGAATTCATATTTAACACGCAAAATAACTGATTTGTTGCTTTGGCTCATAGTGTTTACGGTCTATTAAATAACTTGACCGTAAATTCGAAGCTTAATTATTTGAGATAGCAACACTGTGGTCCCGCTTATTTCCCTACTCTTTCTACCCTATATATCCCTCTCTTTCGCACATCCCCCACCTTTTACCTTTCTTTCACCACCTGGGGGGGCTCGTCGCTAACAGCGTTCGAGTCTCTTGCTCATTGGCGTTCTGTTTCCCGCTGCATAAGGTTTCGATCACGAACCCTAATACATATTTCCCTAAACAATATAATCTAAGTATTAATCTAAGTGCATTACTATTTTTGCAAACCCAATTTTTATTTGAGTTTTTAAATAAGTATCAGGAAAGCAGTAAACATCATACATGTGAGTGTTTATTCAATTATTTTTTCGTAACAGTTATACTGTTCGTTTCTACATTATAATATAATCTAGCAAAAGGTCGACGAACATTGCTGATTTGTCTTTTGTATAATTTTATTATAAGTTTTTATTTTGTGTCTACCCTCATATTTTTATACTTCCCAAAAAATTCTATGATTGCGTGAATTATTTCTATAGCGGATTTCTTTCGATTTATTTGGTACTAGGATGGATAACCAGGGTGTGCCTTCTAAAATCAATCCTGGTAAAGCGTCAGTGGCTTCGAGAACGTCTCGCCACAGATCGACTAGCAGTTCATCAAGTAGTTCTAGTACCTCATCGAGCTCTAGTAGTACAAGTAACTCGGCGAACCGCAAACGAAGACGTGCAAGGCGCCACCGTCATAGAAAATCCAAACGTTCTCAACGTACGAGCAGTAGGTACGATCAATTATCGAAGGAATTAGGCGAGCTTCGTGATTTACTTGCACATAATAATACATGTAATCCTACCGTTCCTGTCAATTTTTGTAACGAATCGTGTATAGACTTGAACGAAAGCCGCGAATTATTTTCTGATAATAATGAAAGTGTGGGTAGTTCTAGGGAAGCCGCAAAAGAACCTTCTTTTGAGTTTGCTATTCAGACTAAACTAAAGGATCCGTCAGTTCCGGTAGCCCCTAATGACTTTTTAACTACTTTAAACAGTATTCAACATTTTGATAATAGCCACTGGTGTGATGTTCGTTATGCCGATACACAAAAAATATATAATCATTCTCCAGGTTTCGTAGAGTTAGAAATTAACGACGAAATTAAAGCCTATGAGGCATCACGACAATTGGCTCAAGTGGATAGGGCTTATGCTGCTCAAACCTTCTGTTTATTGAAATTTAGAGAAGCTCTCCAAGAAACTATCAAAAGTTTCTTAACGTGGGCAAAAGATCAACGAGACTTGAACTTTGAAAATTTACAAGAAAAGATTATAGAGTTATTTTTAAATGGTGATGTACATAAAGTGTCATCCGATTTGTTGCAATTATTATGCGGACACAGAGCCGAGATAATTCAGATGAGACGTGACGGCATAACGAAATTCATTCGAGACCCTCTTATAAAATCGACTTTACGTAAAGTTCCGCCTTCATGCCAGCATCTTTTTAATGCCGACTCCTTCACGGCTGCTCTCGAGAAAATCGGTGGTGTTAAGAAAGCATTTTTTCCACCTAAATCAAACAACGCTAGCCTTGCCTCTCAAGCAGGCCCTAGCGGATCTATACCTAACAACCACTTTCCGAAGGGAGTGGTCTATTACAATGGGCCTCCACAGGCTAATGTACCCGGATGCTGTCATGCGCAAGCTGAACATCCAAGACACAATGCTCCTCCGAGAGGTAGCAATTCTCAATATCCTCAGGGATATCTAGGCAACAACAACTCGGGTCGACGGGAGACATCCAATACCAGAGGTTCCTTTCGATCACGAGCTGGACACCAAAACCGGTCTGTCCATGGCCATTTCAAAAATACAACAAATCAGAGCGCATCCACCGGTGCCTCAAAAAATGTCAATATTAAAAACCGAAGGTATTGACTCGAGTCTCAGGAGCATCGAGTTCAAAGCTGGTCAGTTATCCCAGTTTGTCCATCATTAGGAGAACTTGGGAGCTCCAAAAGTCCTTATCAAAATAATAAAAGGTTATCGAATACCATTTCTTCAAAGGCCTCCGCTAATTGTACCAAACTTGAAAAAGAGTACTTTCGCTATTCTCATTTAGATAGAAATGATGGTACTCTTAAATCAAATGAAAACGCAGTGTTCTCGAGATTGTAGATTTATCCCCAAGCTTTCTATCAACAGTTTTCTTGGTTCCGAAAAGCGAAGGTTCCTTTCGGACAATTTTCAACTAAAATCCCTAAACAAGTTTGTTCTCACTCTCACAGATCGATTCAAACTTATAAACAACTTTCGGATACCGGATTTTCTCCAACCTCGGGATTGGCTTTGCAAAATAGGCCTTTCCCAGGCATACTTTCATTTGGCAATTACCAAGTCCCAAAGACGTTTTCTCCGACTTATTTACGACGGAGAATTACTCCAAATGACATGCCTACCGTTTGGACTGAGCTCGGCTCCAAAGGTTTTTGCATCTTTGACCAATTGGATAGCTCAGACCTTGCGAGAACAAGAAGGCATTCGCGTCGTTGTGTATTTATTTTTTAATTGCCCATCAGAATATGGACATCCTCAGATCGCAAGTTCAGTTGGTAATAAAAAGACTACAGTACCTAGGTTGGCAAGTAAACTTTCCAAAGTCCGAGCTTACTCCTCAAACGAACCTAGTATATCTAGGTATCCATTGGGATCCTTGGCTCAATCAAAAACGTTTTCCATTAGAAAAATATTACAGTATTTTAACCAAGATGTCACGAATTCTGAAGGACAAAGGTAGTCGAAGGTCTGCTAAATTGTGCCAGTTTTACAGTCCCAAAAGGCAGACTAAATTATCGGAGTTGGCTGGAGTTCCTAAATTCAATTCCAAAATCGTCAAAGGAGCTACATACTGTTCCAGCAGAAGCACAGATAAATCTGAAGTGGTGGCCACAAAATTACCAGGCCTCGTCGCCGATTCACATTGCACCAGTCACATAAGTCATTTCCTAACAACAGACGCGTCCGATCTAGCGTCGGGCGCTCAGTTGGACAATCGACCTCTTTCAGGATCGTGGAACGAGCAGGAAGCTCTGTTGCATTGCAACCAAAAAGAAATGCTAGCCATCTTAAAAGTCACAAGGCCATTGGCAGCTCCTACAATGCTCTACAGTCTTATTTCAGTCCGACAACCAAACAGTAGTTGCTTACCTGCCCAATGAGGGGGGGACGATATCAAAGCCTCTGATGAACACAACAAAAGAGGTATTCAAAATTCTGGACGAACATTGCCCTCTGTGATAGAACTTTTTGCATCAGAAACAGCACATGCCGTTGCCAACTATGTATCGTTAGATATGAACGACAAACAAGCAATTCATCACGACGCGTTTTCGAGGGACTGGAATTACCGATTAGCGTGGACATTCCCACCATCTTGCCTCGTGCCAAGAGTACTAGCGCATCTCAATCGAGCCTCCGGAATTTTCCTCTTATTAGTTCCTCGGTGGGATCGAGTGTTCTGGAGGGG
The DNA here is from genome assembly GCA_905163495.3 of Cosmia trapezina. Classification (NCBI taxonomy): domain Eukaryota; kingdom Metazoa; phylum Arthropoda; class Insecta; order Lepidoptera; family Noctuidae; genus Cosmia; species Cosmia trapezina. The sequence goes on along the minus strand of LR991022.1, from coordinate 17,257,356 downwards.
AGAACTGAAAGCACGAGCAGTAGCAGCTCCGTTCACCATACGGAACCTCAGTCATTCCCTAGTGGACACGTCAACGGGCCTTCCACTCACTTCCCAAAGTCCAAGATATAACTCTAGAGTTATGGAAATGTGGGGGTGGGATTAAAATCTATTAGACTGGAATTCTGATCAAATCAATTTATTACAAACATCCTGGCGGAACTCAACTCGTAAGACCTACAAAGTTGCTTGGTTACGATGGCTTAAATGTGCGGAAGAGCATAGAATTAACCCCGTTAATCCAGAAGGCTCAGTAGTAGCACGGATTTTGGCAGATTTATTTTTAATTGACAAACTTTCGTTCAAAACTATCCTTTTGTATAAGTCAGTAGTTTCTACTCTATGTAATGCGGATTCAGTTAATCTTTTAAGTTCTCATACTTTAAGCATGTTCTTAAGTCGATTGCTCTCAAACAACCGGTAGCAAGCAGACAATCTTGTCACTTATTTAAAAAATAGTTCAATTGATTCAAACAATATTTTTGCTACATTCAGACATACAGCTGCTTTATTACTTCTTTGTTCTGGTGGACGAATTACACGACCTGACTCTACTCAGTGTTGATTCAGAACATTTGATTATGTCTACTGATAATATAGTCTTTTGGCCAGTTTTTGGATCCAAGACCGACTCGGCAACTTATAGGCAATCGGGCTGGAAATTAACAAAAAAACCCAGATAACAGAAATCTTGACCCTGTATATTGGATAAAACAAACTATTGATATTCTCAAGGATAGACGAAGTTTGGCTTCATGCAATAGGTCAAGCAAGACCAGCCTCGCGAGCTGGATTAGATCTCTTTTATTAGAAGCTAATATAATAGCGACCCGCGGTAGTTTTAGGTCCGCGGTTGCATCCAAAAATTGGTCCGAAAATTTCCCAATCGAAAACATTTTAGCTAGAGGTAACTGGAGAGCTGAACATACTTTTAAGAAACATTACAATCGCCAGGTTATGCCAATTGTCTCTAATTCGGGTACTGTTATTATTTTATTTGATCCTGTTAATTGATTGCAGTGAATAATTTCAATTGTAATTAGTAAGTGTACTTACTTTAAGTATAGAGATTTAATTATATGGGTCATATTGTAAACCTTGAATTGTGAGTTATTTTTAGAGAGAGAGGCCGTTACTCTGTAAATGACTTTATTTAATTGATAATAAATATTGTGAATCATATTTTTGTTCGATTATTAGATAAAAATTATTATTATTTGCCAAAATGAATTTTAATTTTAATGATGTGTAAATTAACTCCCCTCACTTCTTTAGATTTGATATACCTACACATTTCATGTCTTGTATTCCATAGGTATACACTGAACTGTATCTATGCATTTTGATCATCCTCACATTGGCGTTCTTCACCACCAGGCGATAACAAACACGTCTCAAATAATTAAGCTTCGAATTTACGGTCAAGTTATTTAATAGGAGCGTTTTTCCTGAAATAAAACGCATATTAAATTACTTACCTAAATTCGAAGCTTAAGTAAGTTTCTGCCTGTTGATTTTCAACGCAATGAGCAAGAGACTCGAACGCTGTTAGCGACGAGCCCCCCCAGGTGGTGAAAGAAAGGTAAAAGGTGGGGAATGTGCGAAAGAGAGGGATATATAGGGTAGAAAGAGTAGGGAAATAAGCGGGACCACAGTGTTGCTATCTCAAATAATTAAGCTTCGAATTTAGGTAAGTAATTTAATATGCGTTTTATTTCAGGAAAAACGCTCCTATTTATACAGGGTGGCCGGAACATTGACGTCCAAAAATAAAATTTCGGTCCCTCGTATCGTGGGGTATTCGAATCACCCCCATGTATGTTCCGCGACTTTTCATAGTTTTCGAGTTATGAATTTTTTTCTGAATGTTTGAAAATTTTCGACCTGACCAACCTAAAAAAATTCTAAAAAAAAAAGTAGAGAGTTTTATCGAGTTTCTTTTTTTGCAACTGAATTTTCATAAGTAGTACTTTTATGCATAAAATAATCAGCTTCGTAACTGTGATGAAAGTTATGAAAATGTTGATCTAAAGTGAAAAATTTACGTTCGGTAAATTATGACTCAAATTTTCAACTTTAAGAGCGTAGACGGGCTGCGCGGGAATTGAAAAATAGGTATTTGAAGAAACTATTGCCGTCGCGCTGCGCTCTAGCAACCGGGCGGTATCAATATGTGAGTGAAGTCTGTATTTGTGTGCGTAGCTCAGTAGCGCGCATCTCCCGCCCGCTCGCGCCAACCAAACTACCTACGTTACGTTCGTTTCTGTCTCAGTCGGATTGAAAATATCGGCGTGCGCAGTGTTTCGTGTGATCGTGCTATTTATACTAAATTTTTCCATGAATGCCTTCTCCCTGAAATAATTGACGGTCGGATACCAAGAAATTTACCTGTAAGAGAAAGGATGGAAATGACGACAGAATAAATGTACATATTATTATATAACTTTTGTATTATTTAAAATACCCACAAGCACCTTTTCTGCATCTTCTGCATAAATATTAAGAACTAGCTTTTGCCCACGGCTTCGCTCCCGACAACTGACTACTACCCTACTTACCTAAAAAAAATATTAAAAAAACTTATTATCCTATTTCGGACGACGGCGTCGGCTAATCCAAAAACGCAAAAAATATAAAAATCGGTGTAATTAACACGATGTTTTTAAAATAAAATTAATTTGAAATTAGAATTCTTAGCCAAACAAAAATTATTTTGATTTGAAATGGCCAGTACTGCAGAACGGCAATTTCATAGGTAAAGACCTAATATTAGGTCTTTATTGATTAGTGTTACATTTTCATCGCATTTCAATCTTTTTCGTCATCATGGATACGTTAAAAATTCGAGTAATTATGGAATATGAGTACCGTCGTGGCAGCAACGCGGCACAAGTGGCACGCAACATCAACGACGTTTACGGAGCTAACACTACAAACCAACGCACCACCTGTTATTGGTTTGCTCGCTTCCGTTCTGGAAATTTCGACCTGAAAAATGAACCTCGCGGTCGTCCGAAGACTTTGGTCGACAATTACGAATTAAAGGCGATTGTGGAAGTTGATGATACACAATCTACGGCTGAATTAGCAGCAGCTTTCGACGTTAGCGTCAAAACAATCTTGGTCCATTTGCGTCAAATTGGCAAGGTAAAAAAGCTTGACAAATGGGTGCCCCACGAACTCAATGATCGCCAGCGCGAAGTACGCGTCGAGACGTGCCTTGCACTGCTCAACAGACACAGAAATGAAGGAATTTTGAACCGCATTGTTACCTGCGATGAAAAATGGATTCTGTTCGATAACCGCAAGCGCTCAGCAAGTTGGTTGGATCCTGGTTCAGCACCTAAACAATGCCCTAAACGATAACTTACTCCTAGAAAAGTGATGGTCACTGTTTGGTGGTCTAGCGCCGGTGTGATTCATCACAGCTTCTTACCAAACGGGGTGAGCATTACTGCAGCTGTGTACTGTGAAGAACTGAACACAATGATGGAGAAGCAGGCACATCTCCAACCAGCATTGGTCAATCGCTCGTCTCCGCTGCTCCTGCACGACAACGCGCGACCTCATACTGCACAGCAGACGGTCTCCAAGTTGCAAGAACTGGGGTTGGAAGCCCTCCGTCATCCGCCCTACTCACCAGACCTTGCGCCTACAGATTACTACTTTTTCCAGAATTTGGATAACTTCTTGGCGGGAAAAAAATTCAATACCCGAGAGGCAGTACAAAATGCCTTTGAAGAATTTGTTGCCTCCCGACCAGCTGATTTCTTTAAGAAGGGCATCAATAAACTGCCACTGCGTTGGCAAAGATGCATTGATTGCATGGGTGATTACTTCGATTAATACAAATAAAAAATACATGAAAAAAATTCGTTTAAATTTTTTCATACAAAACGGCAATTTCATAGGTAAAGACCTATTATATAGATTTACTTGATAAGAGCAGTCAATATTTTATAAACTCCCCTGTAAATATTTATGTCAAGTCAAAAGCAGAATTATCACACCAAGCAGTATAGTGCAAACTTTAGTTACGTATTATACCTAATGCTTACGGTTTGTATTTTTGTAAGAGACACTTCGCTAAAGTTCATTTCAATTATTAGTTAATTATAAACCCTAAAAATGTCATTGAATTGTTACTTCGTTGTCTCTTAAAAAAAAAACAAAATGAGCATCAAACACTATTCAGTAAATCAGTATAGGATAAACGTCGATATCGACTGACATCACTATGATTTCGATAAAAACTTCGACACTAGTCACTTCCCTAATTGTGTACGTATTAGTCTAACCCTCCCTCACCTCTCGTCTCCCCCCGTAGAGTGCGATAGAGACAACTGCAGCTCAGAACGATTTTACCTATAAAAAACCTTGACCGATCGACGTTTCGTATTCTCCTGTTTTCTCCTCGAAACCTAAACCAATTAAATTATATTTGGTATCAAAATTTAAAGGAAGAATAGATCTATGCCCCTATTACTTGTTTTTATTTTAAAAACTTTTCAATTTTCTTTGGTAGTCGTCTGATTACGTAGGTAAAAACGGGGTATTTTTTTAGGTTTTTGGTAAGTCATATTTATTTTTGTAATAAATTTTTTGAAAAAAAAAAATGACAGGGGCATGCCTTCAATAGACCTGGATTTTTATAAATAAAAACGATTACTCTAGAGGCATTATCCAGGAAGAGAATAGGGGAATACATTTGTATGGAAAAATGCAGCCCGTCTACGCTCTTAAATTAAAAATCTTAACAGGTGACTTCATAATTCCTAATTAGGCTTCAAGAATGCGCCAGACTCTCAGCTTTCATAATCATAAAAAAAATGAAGTACTTATAGGGCTACTTTGTTTAAAATCGGCCTTCAAAGACAGCGAGGTGGAAAAATTCTTAAAATTACCCATCTGAGTAATTATTTTTTTTTGGCTATTTTCTCGTTCCTAAGGTTAATTAATGATAAGAATACTGAAAACTAACCAAGAAATAGTTTCAGAGTTGGGTAAGAAAAGTTTTACGTAAAAAGTGGTTTTGAATAAAACACAGATGATAATGTGAAAAAAGTACTTAATTTATTTTTAACATTTACAAAAGGTTTTCAAAGTGGCCACCACCAGCAGCAATACACATTCTACACCTACGTAAGAAATTGTCTGGCAATCGTCTAAAAGCGTCTCTGTTCTCTCTCACAACACGTTCAGCTTCTGCAATCAACTGCCTCAGCTCTTGTTCACTTGAACAGTCTCGGGCGTATGCTATTTCTTGTAATAGCCCCAAATAAAGAAATCGATGGGGTTGAGATCAGGTGAGCGTGGAGGCCACCTAATTGGTCCGCTGCGTCCGATCCATCTGTTGGGGTATGTTTCATCTAAGTAATTTCGGACCTGGGTTGCATAGTGACACGGGGCGCCGTTATTTTGCAACACCATGGTTCGTCTGAGTTCGAGATTCACATCTGCCAGCAACAATGGAAGTTCATTTTCCAAAAAGTTTTTGTATGTTTCTCCATCAAGTCTGGACGGCAGTTCAAACGGACCAATTAGTTCGCCATTGAGGATACCAGACCACAAGTTAACGCTGAAGCGATGTTGAAATGTCGAAGCTCTCACTTCGAGTGGATTTTCAATCGCCCACGTGTGGTAATTATGAATATTGAATATTCCGGATCGCTCAAATCGTGACTCATCTGACCATAAAACTTTATTGAAAAATCCAGGATCCCCTTGCTCTTTTCGTAACATGGTTTGGCAAAAATCAACGCGCAATTGGTGATCTGTAGGCAGTAAAGCTTGGACTCGTCGGATGTGGAACGCGTGGTATTCTTCATCGTGAAGAATGTCTTGGATAGAAGTCCTTGGGATGTTCAGAGCACGAGCCATACTTCTCGTACTCGTAGACGGATTTCGCTGAACTTCTTCCAGCACCATTTCTCTGCGATCCGGGTTAGCTCTAGGGATTCCTTCATGACTGCCGCGTCGACCAGGAATGCGGCCTGCCATCAAAGTGTTGTGCGTGTTAATAAAAACACGATGGTCGGGATATCGCTCAGGTTGCGGCCCACCACGACGTTGAAGTTGTTCGCGATACAGTCGCGCTGCTTCATGGCCGTTTCCTTGTGCAACTCCATAAAAATAATGCATTTCTGCATATTCACTTAACGTGTAACTCACTTTTTACACACAGTCACAGACACAGTCCAATAAACGAGCAAAGTAGTCAAACAAATAGGCAGCGGAGTCCGTGGGCAAAGCGAGTGTGGTAAAGACAAAATGGCGACACGCGTATAGCAGTAAACACAATGTGAGTACGACTGAGGTACTTGTTTTGCGTTGGCTTCGGTTGCGCGCCTTGCGTGAGAGAGATAGCAATAATTCGGTCTCTTTTCCTCTCGGTCCATTGTTATTGCAGGTAAAAGAGTTGCACCCTCGTTTACAACCCATAGTCCACGAGAACGGATCGCGCAAAATTCATTAAACTAACATTTAAAAAAATCTCCGTGTTTAAATCTTAGCTTTCCTGCAGTCATTTTTGGTTAGCAAACTAAATAACCTTAGGAGCGAGAAAATGGAAAAAAAAAATGTATTAATGAGATAGCTAATTTTAAGAATTTTCGACCTCGCAGTCTTTGAAGGCCGATTAAGGCCAAAGTTAGCCCCATTAAGTCCTACGTTTTTTAATGATTATGAAAGCTGAGAGTCTGGCGCATTCTTGAAGCCTACTTGAGAACCATGAAGTCACCTGTTTAGATTTTTAATTTGAAGTTGAAAATTTAAGTCATAATTTACCGAACGTAAATTTTTCACTTTAGATCAACATTTTCATAACTTTCATCACAGTTACGAAGCTGATTATTTTATGCATAAAAGTACTACTTATGAAAATTCAGTTGCAAAAAAAGAAACTCGATAAAACCCTCTACTTTTTTTTTTAGAATTTTTTTAGGTTGGTCAGCTCGAAAATTTTCAAACATTCAGAAAAAAAATCATAACTCGAAAACTATGAAAAGTCGCGGAACATACATGGGGGTGATTCGAATACCCCACGATACGAGGGACCGAAATTTTATTTTTGGACGTCAATGTTCCGGCCACCCTGTATACCCGTGACGTCACAAGCAGACGCCATGACACCGGCGGTCGTTTTGGAGCGAATTTTAAACTTAAAATTTAAATAGCATTTATTTATTCTAATTAAACTTTGTTTCCTGAAGAAATAATATATTTTTTGGAAATAGTAGATACTTTAGAATATTATAGAACAGTTTTTCAAAATCAGTCATCATGCCTATTATAGAAATGACTATCCGAAACAAGGCGAAACTCAGGCGGTGGGGGAGTTTATGAGTCCATTTCCACACTAAGAAAGTACTTTTTATCGGTTTTCTCCAGAAATAGGAGTCCAATTAGAAAAAGCCTAAGAACAATATTTGTAGGTTTTTGATAAAAGAATACGATAGCATTTCAATTTTTATTTAATACTAGCTTCTGCCCCGCCCACCGCGCAAACCCGCGCCGCTCCCCCGCACCTCGCTCACGCCCGCGCGAGTCCGCGCGCCGCACGGTGGATCGAAACTGCTATGAGGGACATTGGGGTTTTTTTAACAAATTCGATTTTTTTAAATACCTATCGAAAGATCTGTCATTCTGATGAATAATAATTGTTGTGAAACGTTTTTCTCAGAACTTATTATTTGCTTTAATTTTGAATATTTTTTTTTGTACTTTTTTGGATCAATACTTATGTTTTGAAATGATTAATATTCCTTAATTTTAAGTATTTTAATGTAACACAATTATTTTACCTATGATATCATTATAAAGTACCTTTTCGTACCACTTGCTCAAAAAAGTGACATTCTATGCCACAAAAAGCGAACATAACAATAGTCATTTTTAAGCTGTTAAAAACAGGGAAAGAAAATTGTACTGAATTTCATTCATCCTCTAGGGGGAGAATGTGATTTAAATTTGGAATACTTACCGAAATTTATACTGAACTACATCTGTGTTTACACCATTGAGTTTGTATCTAAAGCATTATACATCTTTTTGAAAAAGGAATACGCATTTATTATGCAGTTGTGATTATTAAATAAAATTACGAAAACCTACGAGGCCGTATGAGCTTGATGCCTTTGCTTTTCCGACAAAAAAATATTAGTCTAGGAATTTGCCGCGTTTTTGTTTTCTTCAAATACATAAACGTTAAGTTTATTTTAATTTATTTTTATAAATAAGTTAATGTTCTAAAAATATGTTACGATGTTAAATCAAAGCGACAGTGACAGTGAATTGTCGGATTCGGATTCCATCAGTGCAAATGCTGCCGCAATTATAAATAATTTGCTTCCAACAAAATCCAAGGAAAGTGGTAAAGTGGACTTGCACTTTACTCAAATCAACTCATCAACAATAAATGTACCAAACAAAAATGTAACTCTCTCTATCAATAATTGGACCATTGTTTCGAATGTTAACTTTTACTTTTAATTGTCATTATTTTTAATAAATGCTTATCTCATATTATTATTGTGTTAATTTTTTCGCAAATGGTACGAAAAGTAGAGTATTTTCCTCGGTGATAAAGCTGTCTTAGTCTTGGGTGAACTTAAATCCCTCGCCACACTCAGGACTCGTCTTAAATCCCTCGCTTCGCTCGTGATTTAAGTTTTTAACACCCTCGCTACGCTCGGGAGTAAACCTCGAGTCCTTCGTTGCGCTCGCGATTTAAATCGTCACCCGCGACAGAAGATACTGCTTTATCCCCTTGGTTAATAATCTACTATTTACTCACTTTTTTTTTAATTTTACTGATCCTCGTAGTCGTAACACTTGAACGGGCAAGTATGGGCGCGCGCTGATAGCGTATAATTAGAGCTAACAAGCCAAAGAATAAGAATAAAATAGTTTTAAAGCAAGACCTGTCAGGACTTTGCCAAATTTTAGCAGTTTCTGCTGCATTCCATACAACAAAAATTTAAAATATTTTTTTCCGGGCAAACTATCACTTTTAAAGAAAAACGTTTCATAACAATCATCAGAATGACTGATCTTTCGATAGGTATTTTTAAAAAATCGTATTTGTAAAAAAAAAACAATGTCCCTCATACAGCAGTTTCGATCCAAGGTGCGCCCCACCGCCCGCGTGGGTTTCTTGTGTGTGATCCACTGTGCGTCGGTCAGATAGTAAAAACATATTAGACACGTATTTTTTACTTTATCATATTAGTAAAAAATTACTTATATAAAACGTTTTAAAATTTTAAAATTTAAAGTTGGGTAGTGGGGGCTCGCTACGTCACAACTACGTATCATGCCACATTTTAACACAGTGTATCGCCGTAATCTATTGATTACGTAAAAAAAAGGAAAACTAAAACGGGTCGTTAGTATTTAGAATTAAAAAAATTACCAACTAAAGCTGAGCGTCCACTGGTCGGATTGAACGGATTTGCCGATGGCATGCGTCCACTGTCCACTGGTCCGCGCCGGGCGGCCGGCCGGAACGCACGCACGGCACGCAACGTATTCGGATTTACCGGTGTCATGCGTCCACCATTTTTATTTAGTCTAGTGTTTTTGTTGTTGTCAGTAGACGTCGCGCGTTGTCATGGAGATTGACGAAGATATTATTAAGTATTATCAGTTTTCTAAATAATCGGCTTAGATTCCAGGAATGAATGAATGAAATGTACCTACACCAGCGTGGTTTAAGGCGGTCCCCCGACCAAAACCTTGCGATAGGGCGTTATTCAGAGGCTATTAACTCATTAATCAAGAGTAATAAATTACATCTAAATCACATTATTAATGTTCGATATTCTATCATCACATTGCACGTTTACTTTTGTTTTTATGTGAAATAAATACATTTAAAATCTCCTTGTAAAAAAGTGTCTAAAATGATTCCATGCATCTTTTGCTAAAGATGACGTTCTAATCATTTGAGGATTACACTAATGGATAGATAATTTAAAAATCTAAATTATCCACGTTTTATTTTTTTTTTTAAGTTCGCTATTCTTTTTTTATTTAAATAATTCCCGAAAAAATGTGAATTTTTTGATGAAGGGGCGTGCGCAGGGAGCGGGACACAGCGAGGCTGAGCGGCGGGACAGAGAAGCACCGAACGCTCAAGGTCGTTTGGTCGGGGTATGGATGGCCTTAACCAGACTCGCTTACTCGAATGAACCCAAGGATAGGAAAATATTTTTTCAAAAATCTAATGATACGGTCAGCAACAGAAGTCGGTTAACACTGCTGCTTTTTGACATCATCTAAATTAACACAAAATGATTGGATAATCTGCTCTTTAGCACTTCGTTTATTAAATAAGAGTTTTTCTTTAAAATTTACATCTGTTCCGATTTTAATGATGTATTTTTCTCAATAATTAAGATTTAAAAAACTCAAATGATAATCGACTTTTGTTGCTGACTGTACCATTATTCTCGTTAAAATCGGCTCTAAGACTCCTTTGAGTATTTTTCGCTCTTATAAGCGGTTTGTTTGTTCTTAGTTTCGGTTGAATATCTAATAAATAATATATAGGTATTTACGTATAATTGTTTTGCCTTGCATCATATTAAGGATATGCTGTTTTTCTTTCAAAAGATGCTTTTTTCCATTCAGGTGCATGGTCATTTGTTCCGTGCAAGTAACCGGAGCCTGAAACAATTGAATAAAGTAGGTATTTGGTATGCAGCAGCAGTTTTCATTTTCACTATCGTGGCGGGGAGGGGGACACAACAGGGGCAGAAAAAGTAGACTCGCAGTCGTAAACCGTGAATACCTGCCAGAACCTGAGAATATTAAATCCGCATAGCTAACCGGAATCGGCGAAGTTGAAAAGCCAACACAATTTTCTTGATATGAATCCATTTATTATGAAATGGAAAACTGTACTGTATGAAATATGGAAAATTGGTCTATGGAGTCACGAGGCACGAGGCCGATGTTGGTGAAAATGCAAACTGTATTTTTAATTCGAGTTTGATATTTTAGTTTTATTCTCTATCGTCACGAACTCGCAAGAACAGCCGAAATTGACTCGACAGTCGTCACAAACAGTCTACAGTAGGAAAGCTAATTTGGATTAACCGTTTCGTTATTTAGCATACTGAATAAATTCATAATTTAGTTTTACAGTTATTACAGATTTCCAGCAAAATGTAGAGTAATTAGTTAAACGCCAATAGTAAGAAACTACATAATATGGAACGAGGAGTATGTAACTCGACTACAGTACCTTGCATATATCACAGAACAACTCCGACGGGATGGGCTTATCTGGCTTCGCAATCTTGCTTGTCGCAGGCTTCTCGATAGGTTTGTTGAGGCTTCTCTTTTCGCGACGAATAAGTTGTTCTCTACGATACAACGATAAGTAGGTAATATTACATTAACAACAGTAGAAAAAGTTTACTCTTAAATTACTGAATTGTCTTTACTTACACACGACCGCGCATGTTTTTTTGTAGCAGGAAAGGGTTCTTCGGAATCTTGCGGCCGTCGACAATCCTAATAGGGAAATAGAACATCATTTTGAAAATAATCTAGGAATGAGTTAGGTACGTATGTATATGGGTGTTGTCATACGCGCGATGCGGCTTCCCCGCGTAGTGCGAATCCGCGTGAGACTTAGAAGTGATATGAATATCACACAGCTCGCAATACAGCTCTCTTGATCTCAGAGGAATCTGAAAGTTAAAATACGATCCAATATTATACACAGCCATTTTTTCGTCATACAATACAACAACAGCCCCTTGTAAAGGGTTTTTCAACAAGAACTTTGTTTTTCAATAGGGCCAACACAAACAACATGACAGTTTTGACATTTATTTTTAAAGTAATGCTGATAAGTAACACCTATATATTAAAATTAAAGTATTTATAGTTCATGAGTTTAGGAAATCTCTTTTTTATCCACATTATTATACCGATGCGATCGCTACCCATCACATCTCTGACGTTACTCCAGCTAATTTAATTTTAACTTGTGTAGTCATGGTGATGGAAGTGTCGAAGAATTTATTTACTTTATATTTTTTTGGAAACTTGTACTTACAATGCATTGCAATGCATTTGTTAATAACATGAATATGGCCAATTACAAGTTCACACAGATAGGATTGAGTATAAGTAATGACTACACGTCGCTTAAAACGTGGAGCCGGACAATTTGATACAATGTAATCTTCTATTCGGACGACGATGTTCACATAATTTTTGCTTGGTGTTTGCTGTCAACATCATACATGCAACATCTGGTGCTGACAGCATCACAAGCAAAAGTGCACTTGACAAACATATTCTTTGCAATACTTAATCGAACTAACACACTATGGTCCCAGGTCTAGTCTAGATAATTAAGTATTATCGACTGGATAGTCGATAATTCCAAGTCTAGCCGAATGTACGATAACAATCGGCTTGACCACCGAAAATCGCTACAAATACTAACAAAAAAAAACAATTACATTGTCCTTTTCACAATTAAGTTAGTCACATTTCTTGTCTCAGAAGAAAAAAACAAGATCTGCGATGATAAAAAGTGAGATTTAAGTTTCTTATTGTTATCTTACACATGAATTATGTGAACCAATGATGTCGACAGAATACCTATTGAAACATTACATTGTCAAATTATCCAATTACCTCTGAGGGACGCTTGGACCCCAATTTGGCTTGTTGAGCTAGCCATTTTTTCAGATTCTTGGTATGATTTTTTGAAATGTAGTGTAAACGAGCTGCAAAAAACAAAAATTTATAACAAACAGTGGATGTTGCCTTTTGTAAGGTTAGCAACAAAAGTCGATTAACACTTAGATAAAAGTCATCACAAAAATATTCAATACACAGTTTTAGTGTAAACGAGCTGCAAAAAATCAAAAATTTATAACAAACAGTGGATGTTGCCTTTTGTAAGGTTAGCAACAAAAGTCGATTAACACTTAGATAAAAGTCATCACAAAATAATAAATAATAATAATAATACGACACTATGTGCTAGCGACCTTTTCGGGGGCCAATTATTGTGTGTGCAAGTCACCCCCTGCCATTTTATCCGTGTATTACAAAACATTGATCCGGCAGGGGCCATAGTCCTTTCATAGTTCTAGGCAACCAGTCCACTTTAGCCACTCAAATCCATAGACCAATCTCTTTATTTCTATATACTGCAATAGTCCTGCACCAACCGGGGGCTGTCCTTGGGTGCACTTGCATAGTGCGTACAGGGATAATCGTCGGTTGGTGCCTCATTTCATTGAAAGCGTCTAACGGGCCTCTGCGAGTTGGCTTTGGCCCCTCGTACGCCTTCTAAAGGTCCGGGACTCCAGGGTCCCGAGAATTGTCAAGACATAATAATAATACTTTTTATATTGCAACATTTAAAAATGTAATTTATATGTATATACCAATGAAATAAAGGAAATAATAATAATAAATAAATATCCTTGGACATTTCACACAACGTCATCTAGTCCCAAGCTAAGCAATCTAATGCTTGTGTTATGGTAACGAGATGGCTGATAAACTACTTATATACATTTTTTTTTTGTAAATACATACATATTATAGATAGAAAAACACCCAGACTCGAAACAAATACTTGTAGGTCGTACAAATATTTGTTCCGTGCGGGAATCGAACCCGCGACATGCTGCGCAGCAGTCAATCGCTCAACCACTGCGCCAACCGTTTCGTCGAAAAAAAAAATATATATATAATATTATATTATATACAAAAATATTCAATACACAGTTTTTCAGCAGTAATAGTTAAAGGTTTGTACTGTATTGTTTTTTGACATGTGTACCGAATTTGATTTAGTATTTTGTTCAATAAATTATCATGATTTAAAAATCTGAAGTGTTAATCGCCGTTCGTTGTTGGCAGTGAAATACAAACGGGCGAAACCGCAGGCCTAGTAATTATCATTAATATTATAACAATTTGTTTAATGTACTAAGCTTAAGCAAAGCCTTACGCTTTAACTTATTGCCCATAAACACGCTAAGAAAAGTCACCGGGCTAGGCAAGAATTGGTGTCGTTTCTACACGCGAACTGTGTACACTGCCACAAGAAAAAATCTTGTCTGCGCTAGACACGACGCGCTCTGTGTTGCTGAGGTATAAGGAGGGGCGGGGTAGGTGAGGTGGTTCAGGTTGTTAGTGTACTAGGCGATACCAAAATAAGTTTGGGCCTTTTTCGTAACCATCTATGCATTTAGCATGAATGGATTTTTGGATATAAGTAATAATGTTTATTGACTACTAGCTGACCCGACAGACGTTGTCATGTCCAAATTTCAATAATTCATCACTGGTGGCATTTTCATAACAATGAAATAAGCCAAGACGGTAGGAAATTGAGTGATCATAGATAACACAACGATAACACAAGTTCTATTAGTGTAGGTACCTACTTGAAACTAAATTGCTGGCACATGTTTTTAAAAATAGCAGGTATAACGTTGTAAGTAGGTATATATATTAAAATAACCTATATGTATTAAAATAACGTTCAACAACTTTTTTACTACTTTCTTCTCAAATCAACAATAACAACACCTTTTTTAGGGTTCCGTACCAAAACGGTAAAACGGAACCCTTACGGTGCGTGGATGGGTGACCATCTTTAGATACCGAGACTCCTCCGCGCCTCGGAAAGCACCGTAAGCCGTTGTTCCCGGCTGTCATTTGTGGATCTTTGACAGTCGTTACGGGTCGTCAGAAGCTCTGCGTCTGACAACCAGTCTTACCAAGGGGTCATCATATTACCCAGTTACTGGGATGTGGAGGTCAGATAGGCAATCGCTCCATGTAAAAACTGGTATTCAGCTGCATCCGGTTAGACTGGAAGTCGCGGATTGATTTTGATGGTGCGACTCAGTCTGTCTGTCCGTCTGTCACAGCTGGATATCTCAACAACTACTAATGCTATCAACTTGAAATTTGGAACAGTTTTATATGACGTTTGCCCAACATACTTTGCAAATAAGAAAGAAATATAAAAAATGGACTGAAGGGGGGTCTTAAAAATTCGAAGTGGGGCTTTTAGGGCATGTGGGGTATCATATGAAAGAGAGCTGTTTACACATTCTCAAACATTTTATTCTTTTTGTTAGGCCGCATAGTTTTTCGACCTTTGACGAAAAACAACAAAAATAAATAATTAAAAAAATTAAAAAACACGACTGCTCTGCCAAAAAACGAACTAAAAAGTAAAAAACAAGTTGTATTCCCTGACTAAACAGATAAATAAAATTGTCATTGCAGTCGGCGGACCATTCTGTGGAATACTGTTTTTAAGAGGTCCCCCGACTGCAATGACAATTTTTCAAATTCCGGTTTTTCCTTTTGAGGTACGGGACCCTAAAAACGATCCAAATAATGCGTAGAATATGTGGCTTTCGGCTTCGGCAAGTGTCTTTTTACACCCGGTACATACAATATGCAATCATCATTTTTTATTGCTTCGTAGTTAATATGATTCTTTTCTTCACATAATAACAATCGAAAATTAATAACAGACCTGGGGTCTAAAACGGCCACATTGAGCAATTCCTCTAAAAGCGATTCATTTCCTGAATTCCCAGCAATTTACTATGATTGACGTATTTGACATTAAACTTCAATAGAGCAATTCATAATTTGTGGACCATTTTACGAATCTCCATACAAAACTGTCAAACAGATGAATTGCGTGCTATGAATTGTACGCAGATAAATTATGAAATGTCAGTTTGTGACCGTTTTACGATTTCAAATATGATTCTTATATACATATTATCCTATTATGATTCTGCCAAAGTGGCCGTTTTAGACCCATTGAATAGTACAGCCTACCATACCCTACGCACGATTGCCCCCAAACAATCTTATCGTGTACCTACACGTTCATATTTTTCTTGTCTGCAGCCGACAAGACAAGTTTTCGTGCCTAGGTCCGGCAAAATTCTTGTCCTGTACACTGACCTCTCATTGTAAGGAAATCCTATGCAATGCGAGATCAGCTTATACTGGAAATGTATAGCTTGATCTGTAGCCTGCGTACATGATGAATTATTGGTCCTGTCCGCTGCAGACACGGTGAATTTTCTTAGTGTGTACAATCTGTAGGCTAATTCAAGTAATTTCATGTCGCGCCGACTAAGTTGTCTGTGCAGTTGGGAGACTGGAGTTAACTTTCAAGTTTGAGGGAAATACCGTATTCTTGTAATCTTTGAACTTACGTAGCAGAAGAATGCGCTTTTATTGTGGGTACCTACAATAAAAGCGCATTCTACTGCTACGTAAGTAGTAAAAACAAAAAAATGATTGGTGGTCCACTGAAGCTCTAGACTACTCTAGAGCGACGGTATGTTGGTAAGCGCATCACTTGAGATCGGCTGGACTGCCTGGACTAAGGTTTTTAGGGAAATAAAAATTGGAAAAGTTGCCCGGAAAATTGGAAATTGGGGAAAAACTAAGTACTTTTTTCAATGGGATTTTTGTACGAATTATTGAAATTAGGACAGGACAACCTCTGGACTACCTGTTACCGAATAGAATGTACAGACGCCAGCACATCAAGCTACAACAATCTGTCAAATCACTTTAATAGATTTTCATTTTTATCGCTAAATCATTAGGTTCAAGGTTGATTGGGAAAATTTGACAGTTTCGGGTGGCTTGACCTGCTGCCGTCTGTACTACTTATGTAATAATAAATCTAAAATTATCCACATGGTATCACTCACCTCCATCAAAATTATCAAACCCATGAGCACAAACACCACAATATTCAGGTTCCATAAGGCGAAGTAGGGCCTTGGGAAGCCCTTTCAAAGTTGACTTTTGGACACCACATCCTGGGGAAAAGGTATGGGTTAACATTATTGTGATGGAACTGCCAGCAGGCATTAGTAGCAATTACACTGGGTTGTTGCAGAACAGGCAAATAGTAGTATATGTAGCATCCCTGTACATGTACAGGGAAGCCTACGAAATAATTGCTACATAATAGTGATAGCATATTAGTATGGGGCCACATTTCTAATGGAAAATGAAAGGTAAATCGCAATGGGTACCCATTGCGAACATCATGCAAAACTTACGTAATAGGAAGCTCTCAGTGGCATTTTCTCTGGGAAAATTCTGCTGAATTGGGGGGCCTTCAGGGCCATAACCTCTTCCCCAAAAGGAACGTGGTCTAGGATTGTATATGTCATCCCTGAAAAATATATTTTGCTTCAAAATGATACAATTTATTTTTTATTTTAACAGGGGCAAGGGTGCCCCCTTGGGGGAGGCAGTTATGAATCTATGATGTTAAAAATATATCTATCTCTAGTTTAATAAGGCCCACTTGCACATTTAGTCCGGTTAAATGAATAAATGTACAGTTAGTAAACTCGGAGTTAAGTAATTAAGATTTTAACTCTTATTACGCGTTATGCCACTAAAAAGTAAGGGCATGTATTTAACGCGGCGACAAATTAATCTGAATCTGGGATTAAAAAATAATTAAAGCCAGTAGCAAAAATAGTAGGTTGGCAGCTATAACAGCAAAGGACAATTTTAAGTAGAAAGTAGCAGCTTAATAATCAGTTGTTAGCTTTGTTTTAATTTAAAGGTCGTAGTCGACGGAGCGCCAGTCGAGGGAGACCCGCAACGCGAGGCTCAAGGGTTTATAAAAAATAGCCAGGCGAGGTCAAGTCACCCCGACTTCACCCTGCCATCCGTTTTGTGGTTAGTAAATCTGGCATTATTCGTTTTTGAGTTGGGAAACTTACTGTTCAATCGACGAAACATCAAATAGAATTGGAATGTCTTTGCCCCAGAGGGCAAAGACATTCCAATAAAGATAAGAATAAGATGAGATAAGAGTAAAAGAGATTACATATCAGAATATGTAATCTCTTTTACTCTTCATTAAGTTATGTAATACTTTCTTGTCTTTGAATTTTATAACATAACATTTTAATCATATTGTACTAAATCCTCATGGAAACCACATACGATCCGTATGTGGTTTCCATGGAGATTTAGTTTATTGATTGACAAAAACATCCAATGGAAAAATATGTTTGTTTTTTATAATTTGTATTTATTTCTAGATGAGTTAATAAATATTTTGCCCATGATAAAGTACCAAACTTTCACTTATGTCGAACATTATAAAATAAGTTCAGGTAGGTACCCTGTAGCTGTACCTCATAATGTCAATTTATTTTGATATTAATTACACTAACCCAGGGTTTAGCGACTTAACATTGGTGGTTTAAATATTTAAAAGTTTAAGGGCCTATTTCAAGATGTCCGAGTAGCCAGTACTTACCAAATAAATTCAAACATGGAACAGAATTTGTATGAAATTATCTGCCAAGTAAGTAACTAGGAACTTAATCATAGGTGGTGAACACCTCTAACTCATTGTGGCGCAAGATGAATTATGATGGTTAACCCTGAGTTAGCTGTTAACTCCGAGTCATTAAGGATAACCCAGGAACGAGGAAATGGCCCTTTTGAAGTAAATTATTTGACTTTCAAAACCATGTCAAGCTAATAATGAACATGACATATTAACAAAAAAACAACCAATTTACCTAAAATCATGATTTTCAGGCCCTGCAGGTGCAGCTTCTTCATCTATCCATATTACGTCGTCAGAGTCCTCAGATTTATTATACCCATCAAATTCCATAATTATGGATCAAGAATCTGAAATTTTTTAAGTATTTTCATACAAATAAGCGACATAGCACTATTTGTATTTCTAGCTCACAATAATTTCAAATTGATATTATGGGGCGCGCCATGAAGAAGATTGAAAAACACTGGCATAAATACTATATCAGCAAATATTCTACCACTAAACTCCACCCTTAAGAAGACCCACTGACCCATATTTAATTTGAAGAGTGCCGTTTTAATGATTCAAACGAAACACGACTATTTTACAGATGTAAAAGCAGATTTTTACAAAATTCATAATTATTCTTGCAGTGCAAAGCTGAATCTTGCATGACACGTTTAAAACTGAGACATCAGATAAAACCAAAATAACAAATTTAGGTAGAACTGACCTGCGAAGAACAATATAGTGATTTTTTAACTTTTGATCAATGGTTACTTTTTGTCTAATGGATAATAATTAATGAACAAATAAACAAACAAACCCTGCCTGACAGCTCCTGAGTTTTTTTTTTTTTTTTTTTTTTTTTTGGCAACTGAGCCGATGTCGACTATTCTGCCAGCGTCATGTTGGGACGGCGGTAGAGCGAGTTGAGCCGTCGAACTTTTCACTTTGTGGTAGTTGTTATTTGTTAAATGTTAGCTGCAAGGACAACACAAGTTTTGTTAATTGTAGGTTGTTAGTTTTGTTAAATTATTATTCTACTACAAAATGACACAAATATTTACAAAGTTATGATTATGATTATTACACACCCACCAGACTACATTTTTAAATCATTGTCATTTAAAAATTTAGCTAGGACTTGGATTAATTTA
Source organism: Cosmia trapezina (assembly GCA_905163495.3). Lineage (NCBI taxonomy): Eukaryota > Metazoa > Arthropoda > Insecta > Lepidoptera > Noctuidae > Cosmia > Cosmia trapezina. The sequence continues at coordinate 17,237,814 of LR991022.1, read as the reverse complement.
GGGGAAAAGTTAGTTAGGAGGGAATGGAAGTTAGTAGGCAGGGAGATTTTAATTTTGGGAAGCATAAGGTACAATTCAAAAGATTGTGAGTTTGAAGGACATGAGAAGAAAATATGGTCCAAAGTACCCTCGTCAAGTCTGCATTCGCACAAGGAACTGTCACGAATACGAATCTTATTTAGGAATACTGGACTGCAGCAGTGACCGAGTCTCAGTCTGCACAAAGATGAAATAGTTCTTTTCGATAATTTGGTACACTTAAAAAACCAAGGTTTCCGCTGGATGTCGGGTCGGATACTGGCGTAGTAGTTCCCCTTGAGTTTTGAACTTAGCTGCCATACTGCTGACCACGAGTTATGCATTTTAAGTTTGGTGTCAGCCCGTAGGTCATAACTATGGACAACATAATGCTTTTGATCAACGTGGTTGGATGTTGCAAATTTAGCCAGCGAGTCGGCGCACTCGTTGCCACCTATACCCGAGTGACTGGGAATCCAAGCTATCTCAATGTTTAAATTGTTGTTAGAGCACGTGAAGAGTAAATTTTGAATGTCTGTAATGATTTTACTATGGATCTTTGATTTTAGTTGATTCTGTCTTAAAGCCTGAATGCTACTGCGAGAATCTGAAAAAATTACCGAATTTTGAATATTGTGCGTTTTAATGAAATTAATTGCTTCTAAAATGCCAATACATTCCCCCGTAAATACCGAAACCTCTGAGGGGCACTGGAAAAGAAGGGCAATCCTGGAATTCTGGAAGTATGTTGCAATTCCTGTACATCCTGTTGGAGTTAATTTAGACGCATCTGTGTAGAACGAATTCCAACCCCTCCAGTACCTCTCAATGGCCCGATCAAAGTCGCCTTTTACGTCCTCGGAATTCTTTGAAATACCAAGTTCCAAAACGACCTTTGGTTTAAAGTGGACTACCTCGTATACGGAAGAAAATACTGGTAGGATGGGATACTGACAAACAGGTGATGAGAGGTTTTTAAGCTCTCTGTACCTATTCATCACTGGGGGAGGTAACTTATGTTTCCAATAAGGGCATATTTCTAAGGATAGGTGGATTTGTTCTAGGATGGGAAGTAAGGGATGGGATGAAAGGGCGAAAACTTTTGACAGGAAGCGATCTGCTAAGTATTGTCTACGAAGGTTAAGGGGAGGCTCTGCACATTCTACCTGGAGAGCATTGATAGGGGAGGATTTCATTGCTCCTACGACAATCCTAAGGCATTTGGCTTGAATGGCGTCTAATTTACGAAGCGCCTCTTTATTACAGGGCTCAAGTAAGAAGCAGCAATAGTCCATCACACTTCTGACCAGAGCATTGTACACTAATTTTAGTGTGTATGGGTGGGCGCCCCACCAAACTCCAGCCAACGCCTTTAGAACTGATACTGAGCGTTCACATTTTTTAACAACATTGTTGATGTGATCCACACCTGACATTTTGGAGTCCAGGGTAACTCCCAGAAACCTGGCCTTTTCCTTGATCGGGATAGCTTGACCATCTATGTTAATATCTACCTGGGGGACAAGACGTCTGCGAGTAAAAATAACTGCTGTACTCTTAGGAGCGCACAAAGACAAGCCGTGATCGAGCAGCCATTGGTTTAATGAAGATAAAGAGACATTCAAAGATAGAGCGGCATCCTCTATGGAACTGCCAGAGACCAATAATGCAATATCGTCCGCATATTGAAGGATTTTGCAATTATAATTTAAGCATGAGGGTAGATCTGAAGTATAAATATTATATAGTATGGGACTAATAACAGATCCCTGAGGTAAGCCTCGCCAGGTCATCCTCTGCTCAGAGTTTTCCCCCGGTATCCTCAGCTGAAGAGTGCGGCTTGAAAGAATAGTGCAGATGATCTGAATAATCCTAACCGGTATTCTCAGCTCATGCAGCTTTTGCCTGAGAACGGGGAGGAGGACAGAGTCATAAGCAGCTGAAATGTCTAGAAAAACGGCAACCACAGACTCATCTCTACTAAGGGCCAGCCTGATCTCTGATGTGAGGATACCTACACTATCAGTAGTACCCAGACCTTTCCTAAAGCCGAATTGAGTCGTTGGTAGTATTTTTCTATTTTCAACCAACCATTCTAGACGGTTTTTGATTAGATGTTCAAGAAGTTTAATAAGAATAGACGATAAAGCAATTGGTCGATAAGAGCAATGATCACTAGGATCTTTGCCAGGCTTTAACAGAGGAATAACCACTTGAACCTTCCAAGCTGGAGGAATATACCCTGAGATGAAACAAAAATTGACCAAGTCCAGGTAATATTGGTGACATTTTACACCCGCTTTTGAAATGAAAGAGTAAGGGAATCCATCCACGCCAGGTGCGGAATCCTTAACATAAGTAAGAACCGTCTTAAGTTCGTCAAGGGAAAATGGCTTATCAAGAGGATCGTTTGAAGTTACGGATCCTGCAAGGATTATTTCGTCTGCACCAGGGACATAGACTGGGGCAACTTTATTGAAAAACTGGTACCCCAAATCTTCAGATAGAATGTTCGTGGGAGATGGTTTTAAGCTGTTTCTAAAACTTTTCAATCTTTGCCACACCACCGACGCTGGTGTGGATGGACTCAGGGAACTACAAAACGATATCCAGCCTGCTCTTTTCTTTTTCCTATTTAATTTCCTGGACTTAGCCAATATCATATTGAAGGAGAGAAGATTATCCAGGTTCATTTCAAGGTTAAAAGTCTCTTCCGCCTCATTCCTAGCTCTGACCATGGCAGTGCATTCCCTATCCCACCAAGGCGGAGAAGGGACTTTGCCTGTCGGTGTTTTTTTAGTAGGGAAGCAGTCATCAGCTGTTGCGGATATAATGTTGGAAAAAGACACAAAACATTCTGGAGCATTTTCAGTATTGATGGGAGGAAGGGAGGAGATACGTAAATCTAAAATTTTTGAATAAAAATCCCAATCCACAGAGTTCAGCTGGTACTTTAGTAGAGGAGGGGAGGTTTTATCAGGAAGAGATTTAGAAGGAATCTCAACAGTGATGGGATAGTGGACACTCCCATAGGTCATACTTAAACGACTCCAGATAAACAGGCTGGCTATGCTGGATGAACAAAATGTTCTCCTGAGTTATCATATCAGGGGGGGCACACTTAACACTGTCATCAATTTCCATAGATGACAGCGACATCTGGAGTTTGGTGTGATAACAAAACTTGGCAGCCATCTTGTCTTGCTTGTCATAAAAACATTTTAGATTTTCTAGCTATCTAATCTGTGGGATTTTCGGCAATTGTCAACTCGTTCCCGACGTTGTTGATGCGCTTTTCGAGTTTATCTCAGTTAATTCTGTTAAAATTGTTTCATGTTACTGTTATTTGTTTTGTTGAGTTTTGTTTTTATTCTTAGTCTTAGATTATGAAATGTCCAGATTCCTAGTAGGTTACCGTAAATTGATTCCAAATGTAAGGTACCAAAATTGGAAACTCGTTCGATCCCCGCGCCAGACGTCAAGGAACGTTCGCAATGCAAACGTCACGAGCCGGGTGTTTTATTATTTTAAGAAATGATAGTCTGTGCTGTGAAATCGTGCAAAACTTACACTAAAAAAAAAGAAAAATGCACTAACATCTCATTTCATACGTAAGTATTAAATTTCACCGTGTATTTCATAATTAAATTTGAAAACGAAAAAATAACAATGTGACATTGAATTTGACACAATAACTGTTAAGTGTTGCCTAGGGCATGAAAATATTTACCCAAATTTTCGACACCTCACGAAAAAAACGAGGGATGACTAAGGAGTTTTATTAACATGCACGATTTTTTTTTGTGTTAGTTTGTTTCTTCAACCGTATAATTCGGAAGCGCTCCCAATTGGACCCGAACACACGAACCTCCGTCAGCTCGTTAGTGGAGTCGACATACGACACCCTAAATTGATTATGTAAAATGTAATAAGGTACCCATCAAATCTTATGAACGTGGGTTAATTAAGAGAGTTGCATAAAAACTCATTTCTTAACGGCATTGAATCGGTCATCTTTAGCACGCAAGTTTATTAATTTACCTCTATAAAATCCAAGTCTGTAAATGCGACAATCGTGTGTTTTAACATTTTTACTTTTTACATAATATCACACACATACATGCGAATACGATTTAAAATCAAACTCAAACTCAAATTCTTTATTGCATTCATGTGTAGGTATATTTAGTTGTTACATGTGAAAAATACTATTCAAAATATTATAAACCACAAGAAAATACCCAAATCTTAACACGTTGGTGGACAGTAACAGCCACAGGCAACTAGGTAGCTAATAGTCATACAGTACGCCGCACGACGACCGATTTTCCATACGATCATAAAGAACGGCATGTTAAACTGTCACCACAGGTATAATTAAGACTTTCGTACTGTCACTACACATTTTTTTTCGTTACGTCAAAGAAAGTACCTCGCAAAAGTACCACGCACACATTCAAGTTTTTACGCAAAATACCATGCGTTGTGACACTACGCCCGTGTGCAATGTATGAAAATAAGTAGTGTCTCAGTAGCCGCAACCAGTGAGATAGTACTGTCCACCAACGTGTTAATATACAAACAGGTTCAATAATATACCACTATTCAATTTGTGTTGAAAATCGATGACCATTACCTACTGTTTTTTTTTTTTATTGTAATGACATGCGGGATTCTGCCAAACGATTGTTTTTTTAATTTCGATGGACTCGAGTAATTAATATGACGAATGTCAGACTGACAGATGTACTTGTAAATTGAAGTAAAATGGTTTTATGCATTAAAATGTAATAAGCATTGTTTTTTTTTAAATAATAATTTAAACTTTTCTTTTGCAAGTTTAATCTTTTTAGGATAATTATATAGATCGGACTAACTTACCTAGTGACGTCCGATCCTTAATTATGTGAAGTGATCTCGTCCTCATTGTACACATGTAGTTTGTACTTCTCATACCCGCCAACCACATTATTTAAAGATGAAAACCTTCATCATAAAAAAAATATATTAAAAAACAAAAATATTTTATCTGTGGTCCGCCCGTTGGCGCGTGCTGTCCTGGCATCTGTCAATCATTCTTTCAAAGCATAAGAACGGGACTTCACGATGACCGATACGGGCATCGTATAGTCCCGGCATAGTGCATACAGCACAATACAACTTTTAGAGGGGGTTTAGATAAGGCAATTCATTACACATAAGTAGGTTGATTATCTGGGAAGGGCTGGGATACAATGAGGACGAGATCACTTCACATAATTAAGGATCGGACGTCACTAGGTAAGTTAGTCCGATCTATATAATTATGCTTCGTGATCTCGTCCTCATTGTACACATGTAGATGTTCAAAGAACAAAGTTGTGTTGGTAATAAGTTCAGCATATTGTTTAATAATAGAACATTGTAACTTAACATGTTATTCTAAGTTTGTTACTTACTCATTCATTATAAATGTATTTCTATTTATGAACCAGTCTTCCAGTTAGCTTAATTTAATTTAAAATTCTCTAAATGTTGTTAGTTCCTGGAATTCTTATTCAGTCCTGAATCAACTAGTCTCATTAATAATCTAATATGGCACACATCAATTATCTACTTATAATCAGACATTTAACATTGACATTAAAATGTAACAATCACTGTGTATAGAGCACACAGCTTGTGCAAAAGCTCTAGATTGCACAAGGATTACTAATGGTTGATAATTTTGTGTTCCAACCAGCAGCTTTTCTTATGACCACAATGTTGATACCTCCTTCAGAGGCCTTTTAAGTTGAAGTAGAGGCATGTCTGTTTATGTGAATTTGGAAATATCTATTCCACTACTACTTAAGTTTTGTTTCATCCATCTACTAATGATTGTAGAAGAGGTGGCATGAAAAGGTTTTCTCATAGTTCTAATTAATTATTTACAATCTTATCTTATACTCTTAGTAAAATCTAGATAGGGAAAAAAAGGGGCTAGGATACATTCTCTTTAAGAAATTATAATATCAAGTTGAGTTGAGATCTGCCAGGTGAAGAAGTTTTAATTATTTCTGGAATCTTTATCTAAATGTTATCCTCATTATCGAATGTTATCAATACTAATGAGTGACAAGGTTTGAATTCTATGTGCTGTTACAAGAGCTAAATGGGTACTTACTAATTTTTTGTTACTTATTCTAAACTAAGGGTTTAGTTATGAAATAAATTAGATAACCCAACGATACTGGGGTCCCAAAGTATTTCATACTTAGGGTTCTTTTGTCTTAATTTAAACATAAGAAACCTAGCCCGGTTCCCCGTCACCCCCCCACCCCCAAGAAATCTTGACACTACCACATGAGCCATTTTGGGGGCCTAAAACTAGAAAAATTGTTTACAATTATTATACAGCGCACTCATTAGGGTATTGAGTGAGTCATATGACAATCCTTCAATGAAACTTAGTGGTCAAAAATAATATCACCATGGTGACTGAGCCTAGGAGGGGTCAATATCTTGATTCCTACAAAAGAGAATCCGCTGATTTACAGTAGATTCATATTGTTTTCTTGTTTTGTTAAACAAGGAAGCTATTAATTAAAAGGATCAGACTTCCTCTTCTCAGGAAAGCGTCCCTGATAATAATATGGTGGCAATCGGTGTGAGACCGTGCATCTACAGAGCATGTAAGTACCTGGATCAGGGAGCCATGATATGTCATTCTGACACTTAGTAGTGGAGCTGCTTGCAAACAGGGTCAATGCGGGGCTAACACAGTCTAACAACAAATGACTTGTGGGCTATATCACATCACTTCCATTCAATTTTTATGCTAGGTTGTCTAGATTTTACATTTGCCATAGAGTTTTCTTTGGACTAATGTAAGATGCATAAACCCATATATTTTGTCTTTCCTGGCACCATTGCTACAATTAAAGGCTAATTAAGCTATTTAGATAAGTAAAACAAGTACCACACATCTTATGATGATATAGGCGGAGCTATGACATTGTGATATCTATTCTAAGTAATTCCTCACTGTACGTATCTGAGTTTGCTTGCAAATGTTTTGAGCCCTACAAACGGTTGAACACTGTTCAAGGTAATTTATATGGAACTTTATCATTAGCAGTCCAGTGCCCATGGCTTTTGATATCATAACATGCCAGTCCCCAGCCAGTTTCAAACGCATCAGAGAATATTTCCAGGACAAAGTCAAATTGTTTAATCCTATTGTGATTTGTTGAAATGTGAAACAACCTTTGCAAATAGATGATTTTGAATTTGATTCTAGTTTTGTTGAACTTGCAAATACCTAAACGATTTTGAATTTTAATTTGAATCTAGTTCTGGCCTTGTTATTCTCATTGTTGTTTTTAAGGCCACCATATTTTATAGTTGGGCATGCAGCAACAAGTATACCTAATAATTATGCAAAATCTATTAATTGCATCTCATTTTTATGGAATAAGGGATAAACTATAAAATCTTTTTCTGAGGAAGTAAAATGGCAAACTGGACTGAATCTAACAAAAATCCTAGATACTGGCAGCACTGTCTGGGTTCTAGGACACTCTTTTCAGTATTAATAATAAATCTTAGATTTTTTAACGCAGTTTGAGTAGTAAACACCTTCTAACATTTTACATATTTGAATAGGCAAGACTCAAGACACAGAATATTGTCAAGATTTATATGTGACAGAAAGTGACACTAATAACTTCAGTTGACAGCCACCTGGCTCCATGATTTGTAAATACAAATATATACTGGAGATACCTCTAAGATATTTTCCTATGGGTAATAAATAGTATGCATTTATTATATTCATTTTTGTCGGCAAAGACTATACTGTCCTTAAATCTACCAGTTTAAAATGGTATGTGGGAACATACTTATTGTATTTTTAATCTCCAAGTGCCATTTAATTTTGGGGAAAATTATAAACATTCATTATTGACAGTAGAACATGTTTCTATGGCACCTAACTAAGAGATAATAATCTCTTAAAAATTAAATATTATTATTATTTATTATTAATAATAATAACTATTTTATCATCAGGCAACTAGGCCCATAGATAAAATACATAAAATTATCTAATTTATTAGGAAAATTTGTATGGATTTATGATTGCTTTATTTCTGAATGAAGTTTTTATTCAGAAGTTTCAAAAGGAAACTCAGTGAAAGGTAGTTTATAGTCCTTGATTCACTCATATATGGTTGGATTAGTAGTAATACTATTCCATACTTCAGAAAAATACTGCAATCTACCATTGTGTGTCTGAGCTAGTTTTAGTTCTGTTTCAGTACCGTTTGATGTCATTGAATTTATCTTGAAGCTTATAGCCCGACCAGGTAATCATCCATTTTTCTTCATCCATTCTTTCATTTCCTAGCATTAAGGATCTCCGTGTGATGAACTATCATGATAAATGTCACAGTTGCTATCTATAATTGCTCACCGGACCACCATGTGGCCAGACTGCCTTGCTGTTTCATAGATAAGGTAGCTAACTGTACCGCCCCCCTCCTCTCTGAGTAGATTCTCAATACTTGAAGGTAAGACATTACAATGACATGACATTACATGGTTGTGGTATAGATACCATTACAATCACAGCCTCCTTCTAGTTGTATTGTAGTAGAATTTAAGTACTAACATAGCATAATTAAGTTAGATTGTATACAACATCTAGAATTGTAAGTATTTTGGAATTTTTGAAAAACAACTGGAAGTTATCTGGTAAATAAAAGAGTTAAAATTGGCGGCATTGAGTCCGGCTGCGACGGATTCGGTCAAGTGACACATAGCTCCTTGAACGTGTTCGACTGTAGTGTCTTCCACGGAAGCGAGCTTCATACTAATCTACAAAGAACAAGTTCAGTTTCAGACTGCATAAATCTAAATCCACGGCTAACCTCTCGTGATAGCTCTAGGGACACAGCAGGGACATGTTTTTAACACTGAACGTATCGTACCACTGGCTAACCTCTCGTGAAAGCTCTTGTGGTGTCGTTCTTCTGCAAGTATACAGCATATTCTCATGGTTAACCTCTCGTGAAAACTCTTAGAGACTCCTAGGGGTCTAATAGCAGAGACGTGTTTTTAACACTGAACGTATAGACCATCGACTAACCTCTCGTGAAAGCTCATATAGTATCGTTCTTTTGTAAGTATACGGCACAGATATTTTTCTCATGGTTAACCTCTCGTGAAAACTTTTAAGAGACTGCTAGGGATCCAACAGAAGCGTGTTTTTAACACTGAACGTATATACCATCGGCTAACCTCTCGTGAAAGCTCGTGTGATGTCGTTCTTTATTAAGTATACGGAACAGTTTAATGTTCTCATAGTTAACTTTTCGTAAAAACTCTTACGAGACTGTTAAGCATCCAGGAGGGACGTGTTTTTAACACTGAAAGTATAGGCCATCGGCTCGTATGATGTCGTTCTTTCGTAAGTATATGGCACAGTTAATTCTCATGGTTATCCTCTCATGAAACCTTTAGAGACTGATATGCATATTGCGACACCCAAGGTAAATAAATTTTTAGGAAAATGATTTAAAATAAAGACAAATTGTTAGGTTTATCAAGAAACTTACTCGAGTTTCAAGACGACTCCGTTTTCGCTTTTCCACTCAATTTTCCAGATCTCGCAGACGCTCGTTCAGCTCCTCCATTTCCTTGTCTCGGATTCTTCGATATTTTTCCATTTCGTTAAAATTTTTCTTAACTTTTTAACGAAAAACGTGATCAGCGCGCGGCACAAAAAAGTACAATGATTGACAGATGCCAGGACAGCACGCGCCAACGGGCGGACCACAGATAAAATATTTTTGTTTTTTAATATTTTTTTTTTATGATGAAGGTTTTCATCTTTAAATAATGTGGTTGGCGGGTATGAGAAGTACAAACTACATGTGTACAATGAGGACGAGATCACGAAGCATAATATTGAAGCCAAGTCAACTGACAGGACCTATTACCACAGGTATCATTTATTGAATTTCACGCTGAATTATTTCTATATAATTGAATTTAAACTTGGAATGCGCTCGCTCTTCAAAATTATTTTAATTTATTGGACAATTATTTATTGTTAATTTTATTTTTGATAGGTACTTTCTGATAGTTTGCTACAGAATGCCCAGTATACATTTTTAGGTAGGCTTTTAGTGTTTGGGAATTAATGATGTCTAATCATCATTAATTCCCAAACACGGATCGGATAATCGGGAGCATATTTACCTAAAGTTAATATTTGGCTAGCAAACTGTGGAAGCGGCTTCTTAGTATTTCTTTTCTTAATATAAATACCGGGATTCCAGAAAATACGGGAATGCACAACGGAAACGACTTCTTATATATGTGGTTTATTTATTTTGGTACGTGGATGGTTGACCATCTTTACAAACCGGGTCTTTTCCGTGCCTCGGAAAGCACGTTAAGCCCCAGCCCCGGTTAAGGTCCGGCTGTCATTCGTGGATCTTTAACAGTCGTCACGTGTCGTCAGAAGCCCGAAAGTCTGACAACCAGTCTTACCAAGGGTTATCGCATTACCCAGTTACTGGGTTGTGGAAGTCAGATAGGAAGTCGCTCCATGTAAAATACTAGTATTCAGCTGCATCCGGTTAGACTGTAAGCCGGCCCCAACATAGTTGGGAAAAGGCTTGGCAGATTGATTGATTTATTTAAACATACCGGGAAATCGGTATCACATAAATATTCCGTTTGTTACACGTGGTCCCCGCGAGAAATACAAAGCTGCCGAATTAAAATAATTGTCCCTGGAAGGTACCGACATTTTATCTTTAGGGTTGTTTTCATGGGTTTCGAGGATGTTGTAGCCGCTAGTGACGTTAAAATGTAAATCCCAGAGGATGCAATCATTTTAAATTTTTTTGTTATGTTCGTCGGCTTCCACACCCTAGAAAAGCATGAAAACGATACCCATGACGAAAAATTTGAAAATTTTCGTAGCCGCCATCTTGGATTTTAATTTTGACCAAATTCAAACTTTTTTCTTTGTCTTCTTTTATTCTTTTAGGTTCCTTTTCAATGTTCCTTTTATATTTAAATTTTCCCACTATTTTAGGGTAATCTCTATGCGCTGGTATTACTTGCGTGTTGCACACATACGCAAAAGCGTTATGTAGTACACGGCGCTCACTCACACACGTATAAAAATTGGCTTCACGTTTTATGCTACGTTTTTTTTGTACTGAACACGGAATCTGGACATTTCATAATCTAAGTTCTTAGTATTGTTATACTTTGTTTTTCGTTAGCAATATTCATTAGTCATTAGTCATATTAGTTGTTTTGAACGAACTCCCAAGAATGAGTGAACCCCCAAGAAGATATTGTATTTTTGGCTGTGATGCTTTATGTAAGTGTTTACTACCGTACCGTACCGTACCTTTAATAAAAGTAAGAAAAAGTTTTATTTAGCCATATTCTGCTATTCATTAATTTCATTCCAATTTCAGTGGCATACGGTGTACCTACCTCTTCACCGGTTCCCAAACCCTGACAACCACTACGAGGCCCGATTTGTTCGCTGCTTGGATAGCGGCTGTTGGCGGCGAGGTTAGAGAAAGTGATTGTATGAAGATTTTAAGAACAAAAGCAGTGATCACCATTTTGATCCCACATTCAAGACTGATTGATTGGTAATAATAAACGGACATTTTCCTGACTGCATACGTGTTTTTTAAAATTATATTATATCCCGATTGCCCATAATTTATAAACTCGTACGAGAGTACGAGAGTATAGATAGGTACAGTGCGTTTTATAAAAAAGTACTCTGTGGTTTCAACTAAGAATAGGATGACCTTGGCGCCATATTGTGAAGATTTAGCAAAATAACATCTCGTTTACACATTTTCAAAGTCAGTGACATATTTTAACAAAAACAAATTCCAAAAACAGAACTAAAATGGATAAGGATAACACTACAAAACTTTGCAAGTCTTAGATTTCTAGCTTCAGTTGACAGTTAGAGGTTATTGACTTTCCTATTCTTAGTTGAAACGCATTGTACCTACCTATAGCTGGTATACATACTATGAGTACCTACTCAGTATACATTAGACCCTTAGTTCACCCACCAAACGTATGATGGCAGCACTTTCCATACATGCTTTTACCACAGAGTTGTCACTCTTTCTTTCTATACTTACTTTACTCTTTGGTTTATGTAAAATATGCACATATCACAACACTAATAGTTGACTCACCAACGCACCACCGCTCAGGCGGACAGTCCGAACACGACTCATCGCCCCATCACTCGGACCGATATTTATAACCGAGCGACGTATGCGCCTGAGGCAACGTCACAATACTGTCATCGGCTCGTATTGCGATATAGTGATATCTACATACACTACATCCCTTCCTTATTTTAATTTATTTTATTTCTGTATTAAATATCCCCTGCATTAAATAACAAGGACCTTTAGGAAGAAGTGATACGTTTTTATATTTATTACCTACATAGTATGTATTAAGTTACAAGTACCTAATCTTTATTTATTAAAGAACACCAACAGCATATACATTCAACATTGGTTCAGTCTGCATGATATTACTTATACTTTTCTGTAGTGGATCACTTATCTATTTAGTAACTAAATTAGGCATTTAATTACCCAATTTAGGCATCTTTATCAAATCAGTTTTTTAATCAATTAATACAAGTAATTGCTTTATATTTTTACCCCATTGTAATCAATATAATTTCCTGTGTACTTTGTTTAATATATTTCCTTCCTTCTTTCTTTTCTTTCTTGTGAATGATAGTCTGACTACAATGTTCATGCAAGCTAATTGATATTATATCTTGATTACTGATGATAACTATGTTGTTCTGTATGTGTTATAACAAGGCCAATATTGCTCATGAGGTGCAGTCAAGAGAGACACTTCGTCACATGTGCCTACTGTGAGGTGTGGTCGAAAATTTCGAGTATGAGTGGCCCAGCCATTCTAAATAGTAGTGGTTTAATACCACTGTTCTCAACTATAACATCTAATTCTCAAGGAACTTGGTGATCAGGGATCCTCACACAATCATGAGGGTTTTCATAGCTTCGCTTATAGTTTAGATTTTCTTTGTAAAGGCGCTTGCTTACAAAGAAAATCACTTTAACCATAAGGTGGTATTTTCACCCTTCACACACTGCACCACACATTGTTAGTAGCCAGTCCATTGGCTAAATAATATTGCTGCTGGTCCATTTGCATTACCAATAAATTAATTATTTGCCTGCAAAGTTAAAATATTTGTTAATTAAATCAATCAATCAATCAATAAGCCTTTCATCCTGAACTCTTAAGACTAGTCTAAAAATATTGTAGTGCTTTACAGATTGTCTCTCAGTTCAGTGTGCCTTTTGGCATAGGCTTCCTCTAACATCTTCCATTGCTTTCTATACCTAACCGCTCTTCTCAAGTTAGGACCGGCTGTTAATCTTAACTCATCCTCCCATTGCCTTCCTCTATTCCTTTTGCCATTTTATGGTACCATTCAGTGATTATTTTACTCTATTTTTCTTGAGTACTTCGCAGTATATGGCCTATCCATCTCCACTTTAGTTGATCTATCTTTACTAGCACGTCTGTTACTCTAGCTTTTGATCTTATGCAGGTGTTTCTTTTCCTGTCCTGCTTTTTAACTCAAATCTTCTCCATGGCTCTTTGGCAGTGTACTAGACTGTTCCTGTGAAGTTTAGTGAGGGACCAGGTTTCACAGCCATAGGGGAGAATGGAGGTATCAAAACTTTCTGTTTAATTTATGTGCTTGTTTCAGTGGATTTCATTACTTCCTTTAGGGACCAGTATTTTTCCATCTTATTGGTTATTGTTTTGTTTATTTCGTTGGTAGATTGGTCTCTGTGAGAGATGATTTGTCCTACGTAAATATACTCTTCTACGCACTTCGCGGTTAGCAAGTAATTTGGTCTTGTTTATGTTCATGTAGAATCCGATTTTCTCACTTTGTTGCTTTAGGTCTTCCATCATTTTCCTTAGATTATGTGTTTGAGGTTAGTTAGTAATTTGGTCTTGATAATGTTCATGTGTAATACAATTTTCTCACTTTGTTGCTTTAGGTCTTCTATCATTTTCCTTAGATTATGTGGGTCTTTTTTCAATAAGACAATGTCGTCTGCAAAACTTAAATGGTTCTGTTAAATGGTTCCTTAAATGACTAATAATCTGCCTAGCCTTTTCCCAAGTATGTTGGAATCGGCTTGTAGTCTAACTGGATGCAGCTGAATATCAGTATTTTACATGGAGCAACTGCCTATCTGACCTCCACAACCCAGTTACTGGGTAATACGATACCCATTGGTAAGACTGGTTGTCAGACTTTCGGGCTTCTGACGGACGACCCGTAACGACTGTCAAAGATCCATGAATGACAGCCGGGACCAACGGCTTAACGCTGCGCTGCGTTATGCTCCGGTGAGTCGGAGTGTACAGCTCTGGGTTGAGGCTGAAGGTGATGACCAGGAATGCGCGTCCGCTGCATGCTGGTGGTCAGGATACCTGTTGAAGCCGTGGATGCTGGCTGGCTGTGTGACTCGCCGCTCGAAAGTTTTGAGGAAGTGATTCTGATGACGTCACGCTGATGTAGTTGCACGAAGCCTGCGCTGACGTTCATGCTCGGGGTCACCAATTTAGAGGTATGAGGAACAGGGTGTAAAGTTCACTCATCCTCCATTGAAAAGGGAGATCAGAAGGTTGCGTGTTCATATCACGTTGGGATCACCAGTTTGGAGGTATGAGGAACAGGGTGTAAAGTTCACTCATTCTTCATAGAAAAGGTAGGATCCTCCGACCAGACGGATGTTGTGTCTGGTGGGCTACTGCCCGACGGTTGATGTCGGGACGTTGTATATATGCTAATCGCGTGGTAAACTCTAATTGTGCGATGCAGGTTTGCGTGACGTCATGTCATTGATGCGTAGTTCATATGTGGCGATGTAGATGCCGCCACATGCTTTCCGAGGCACGGTGGAGTCTCGGTATGTCTAGATGGTCACCCATCCACGGATCAACCCCGGCAAGCGTAGCTTAACCTGATACATCGACCCGTGCGGCTATTATTACCTAGCCACAAGCTCCTCACTGTTTAATGACCAGTATGTACTTAAAGAGTACCACTATTTTTCTTTTTGATAACTGTCAATTAATGACCAGTAAGTATATTCTACTGTTAATACCGTCGTTCTCTGATGACTTGTCAATTTAATGACCAGTAGATATATTCTACTGCAGCATTATACAGGGTGAAATTGAATAGATGATACAAAATTTAAGGGGGTGTTCTACGCATCAATATGAACAACTTTTACTTTGGGACCAAACCTGAAATCGTGAAAAAAAAATCAGCTGTTCAGTACATTTTAACGAATTATGCGAACATTAAATGTACTGAACAGCAGATTTTTTTTTCGCGATTTCAGGTTTGGTCCCATAGTAAAAGTTGTTCATATTGATGCGTAGAACACCCCCTTAAATTTTGTCGCATCTATTCAATTTCACCCTGTATTGTTATTTTCGTTCATAGATTCATTTTTCCTTTTTTCATTTTATTACCTATCAACTGTTATTTATTTTTCTATAATTTTATTGTATGTTAACTAACATTAACATCCATTTTAAATATTTGCATGCCAAAACTGCATGGTGGAATGTGTCTTTGCACTAAATTTTATATATTAAGTACTTTACATCTTTTGTACCACATTTTATGCAAATAAACGATTTTGATTTTTTGATTTTTGATGTCGGTATAGTGTGTTAATTCAAATAACCTGCAAATTGCCGTGTAGTGTAGCGCTCAAGGGTAGTGTATATGTTTGTTCCATGGAATTATTAAGGATGATGCGCCAGAGTAGCCCGCGAAATTCAAAATTTCTTACGTTTTTTGCAATTTGTAGGTCAGTGTGAGCTTGTATGTTGATTAAAATATGATTCGCGGCCGTAACTAATATGGCTTTACATAATTATAATCATTAGAATCAGCAATACAACTCCATAAGTTAGCATTTACCTCAAATCTAGCGATTTCATGAGGTTTGAGGTAAATGCTAACTTATGGAGTTGTATTGCTGATTCTAATTATTATAATTCTGTAAAACCATATTAGCTACGGCCGCGAATCATATTTTAATCAACATACAAGCTCACACTGACCTACAAATTGCAAAAAACGTAAGAAAATTTGAATTTCGCGGGCTACCTTAGCGCATCATCCTTAAGCCGTTGGTCCCGGCTATCATTCGTGGATCTTTGACAGTCGTTACGAGTCGTCAGAAGACCGAAAGTCTGACAACTAGTCCAGTCTTACCAAAGGGTATCGTATTATGTGGAGGTCAGATAGGCAGTCGCTTCATATAAAAATACTTGTATTCAGCAGCATCCGGTTAGACTGGAAGCCGACCCCAACATAGATGGGAAAAGGCTAGGCAGAATGTTTTTGTAATTATATCATAGCTACCAAACATTAATCAAAATTATATTATTTTGATTATTTTACTCATGGAGCTTACTTATAAAATTATTGACTATGATATACAGATTGTAAACCTATAAATAAAATTATTTAAAAGTAATCTAAATGCTAAAATAAATATACGTAACTTGTTGTACCTACTTGCAGTTGGTGAAATTTTTCTATCATCTTTAACATTTTTATCTGTTGGCAATTGAGCAAAAGGGACAAACTAGGTACTTAACTCGGGCTCTCTCTCTCGGCTCGTTTTGCCTCAGCTAAGATATTCTATCAAAAGTAAACCTAAAATGCAATACTTAAGGTAAATTTTTGTATGATACGATTTTTGGAGAGCTCAATCCTGTTTATATAGTATATTAGGTCCATGGGTGTCTGTCTCTATGTGGGCGTGTGCACAGCCATAGACTTATAAAAAAAGATGGACTCCACGCCACGCATATCGAAAGTGAAGCACAGTAAGTTGTACAAACACGCCTCACGCACACGTTTACATCATAGTATGCCGACCGGCCGCCATTACGTGACACGGGCAACGTCGACTTTGCAGGTACTCAAATCACGCACACATAGATCGGTACGGTGCTTCACTTTCGATATGCGTGGCGCGGAGTCCTCCTTTTTTATAAGTCTATGTGCACAGCTTAGAGCATTAGTGCACAGAGCATAATCTGTGATTATGGAGCATTTCTCATTATACTTACTTTACTCTTTGGGAGCATTATAATTTTGACGTGGGAGCACGGGCAGTGAGTGTGTTCTGTGAGTGAGTGGGCCGGAGTGAGCACTGTGCACGCTGTGCACCAAAGAGTAAAGTAAGTATAGAGAGACTGTGCACCATTGACCATACCATAGTGAAAAAAGAACGGATCGAACAACACTAAAGTTTATTACAAAATACTTTTTTTTGCAAATTGAAGTAAAATACATGACACCACTAATTACTGCTATTGCCGCAGCATTACCTCCAGGCTTAGTTAATGTTTTAAGTGTGTTATTTCTTCTTATCTATATGCTCGTGCAACATACCAATGTACTAATAGCTCGTAATAAGTTTTATAATGAGTTCATGTGAAATGGTGTCAAGTTAGTTAAATCGTAAAATGTTCAAAAAGTTAAAGGACAAATTGGCTGAGGAGGTGAAGTCATCGCCTCAGAGGATTCAGCAATTTGCACAAGCTGCTCAGGTGAATATATTTATCGTAAACAATCAATAACATACCATTAAACCAGTAACCTTATTGCTTAGACCTACATCATACTTATGTACTACGTATTAGCAATTTCTACATAATATTCCCTGATCCTATTGGGTTAATTGTTCTATTTTATCAACTTTCAGTTTTTCCAAAATGCAAGTAGGTACATAATTAGAAAGATTGAAACTTATTAGTGTTTTATGTTGTGTAAGTATCATAATATGACTGTGTTGGTACAGGCTGCTGTCACATCTGCCTCCAGTAGCATAACTGATATCACAAATAGTGATCTATTCTCTATTGGAGATAATGGTGAGTCATTAATTTAATAAAAATTTACTTTAGAACTAGTTTGTGCTTTCAGTATTTTAAATTAAATACTATCTATATACAATAGTTAGAATATAATGTTAAATTAATAAGTAAAATAGTGCTGATAAAATTTTCTTATTAGATATTTTTATTTTCCAGATAGCCAGCAGCTTCGCTTGGACAAGACACAGTCATCATCACAAAGCAATCAACAGAATACATTCCAAGATGTTGCTCTCGTCCAGCCCTTACAGTCTAATGAGTCGCTAGACTACATGTCTTCACATGACATACTTGTAAGTTTATTTAAAATGTTACCATAGTAAGTATCTATCCTGCTTTATTTATCGAATACCTACATGGGTTTTATCCGACACACACTTGGCCGGTTTTTGTAAATTAATAAACGGCTTCGTTCCTGCATATTTATTTATTTATTTATAATAAGCACATCAACAGCACGGTCACGGTTTAATTTGGTTTTTGGGTATTTTGCAGCAAATAAGTTTTTTATCTGCGCCGCCTACTAGCGTAGCAAGTGAACAACTGTTTAGCAAAGCTGGACAATTGTATGATGAGGAGGCGACACTTTTTGAAGCGCGAAAATGCCGAAAAAAATTTTTTTTTTTTATGTTTTATTATAATGTTATTAACTTTGATTATTAAAACAGTTAATTTTGTAAAACAGTTAGTACTGTATTAAAATGTTAACAGCATTTAAATTTTTTTTTTCACGCTTTGTCTGTTCTCGGTCTCGGCCGAGATATTATTTTACTCTCGGTCTCGGCCGAGAACGAAAAACCCATCTCGGTCGAGCCTTACCTGTATCTTTCAAGTGTTTCACTTAAACAATTGGTAATTGTTTAACACTAAAGTACTGTTTAAAAATTTTATTTGCAGGATAATCAAAGACAAAGAAGGCTATCAAATAGCTCATTTGCAAGTGATGTATCTTTTAGATTACCAAGCTATGAGACTCCTTCTATGTATCATTTACAAGTAAGTTTTATTTACATTATAAAATATTATTTAGTTTAGAAATCCTACTAATAACAATCATCTTTTTTTAGTCTGATATGGAGGTGTCGGCGAGTGAGGCTGAAGAGCGAGGTTTCTCGAGTGGTAATGTAAGTCTTGATCGGGTAACGAAGGAGCAGCTGTATGCTGCATACCGACGCACACAAGAACGATATACAAAGTACAGAACACAATATGGTGATCTAGCTCGTCACTATAAATTACTAGAAAGAGAAAATGCTAAAGCAAGAGTAAGTCTACAAGCATGAAGCTCTTCTCTTTTAGATTATAAATATCAGATAGCTTATTCTAATTTGTGTTTTCAGAGTGTTTTAGTTGAAACTCAAGACAAAGCTTTAAGAAGAATATCAGAGCTTCGTGAACAGTGTGCTTTGGAACAAAGTGCAAAGGTAGGTCAGCATACATGAAAATTGTTTATCAGACGCAAACTCCCGTTCAGAATGCATCCAATATTTCGCAAGTACATTCAGTTTGGTGGTGTTTGATACTTCGAACTATTCAAAATTGTACGGTCAGTACTCTGCATTCCTGAACCCTCTAGAAGAGAGGAGGAGGGATCGGGTTATGCAGTTACACACACACACACACACACACACACAACAACAGGCTAACAGGCTCCTAACTGAACTGAACGGTTAAGTTTGTAGGTTTCGAACAAGCGTTTAAAGTCGTAATATTGTCCTTGATTTAGAGCTTTCTTTTTCAATGGTTACACTCGCACTTTTTACAATACGCAAGTGTCAGATAAAATCATCATCTGACTATCTGACACCTTATCACCTTAGCCTGTGCCCGCGACTTGGTACGCGTGAAATTTCTTGTTTTAACATAAAATATTACTAATACAAAAATATATCACACTAATATTATAAAGGCGAAAGTTTGTGAGTGTGTGTGTTTGTATGTTTGTTACTTCTTCAGCTCAAACGGCTGGACCAATTTTGATAAAATTTGGTATGGAGGTAGCTGACACCCTGGATTAACACAGGCTACTTTTTATCCCGGTCTACGCGTGTGAAACCGCGGGGCGTAGCTAGTAATCTTATAAATGCAAAAGTTTGGATGGATGGATCTGAATGAAATTTGGCACGGAGATAGATTATGGTCTGGAATAGCAAATAGGCTACTTTTTATCCCGGAAAATGTACGGTTCCCGTGGGATAATTTTCGACATCCACGCTGGCAAAAGCTAGTACATCAACGTGCCGCTGCTATAGCGACATTAACTAAAGACCTGGGTAGTGCTAGTGGCCAGTAATCATAAAAATTATAATTACATAAAATAATGAATAAATTGAAAAAATATAAATTTCAAACAAACTAAATAATAAAATAATAACCAAAATTAGGACCACTCTATGCAAAGGACTCATTCATGAAGCTATTGTTCTATGTCAGCTGGTAAGGTCTCTGACTTGGACCCTTTTCTTTTGTTCATCGTTTGTCTGTTGTTCTGACCCAGCTGTGAGTAGCTTCATGAATGATTTTTTTTTTGCACAACCCCCAGAAAAACAAACTCGAGTGGCGTGACAATTTCTTTTTTATTGGTTTGAATCTCTTCTCTGCGCTACAGGTTGCTTCAAGATGCTATTTTAGAAAATTGTAAATAAATCAATAAATAATAACGTTTAATGAAATTAGAATATCTTTATAAAACGAAAACGCGGAACTGTACATGTATGTCAAGTTAATGTCGTCAAAGCAGCGCCACGCTGTATATCATATAGCTGTGCCGGTTACTCTTACTTCGTTTTCGCATAGCATTCATTCTGACTTTTTTGGTTTTTGCTTGGCTCCTAATGCACAGTATGATAAATGCCTCGAAAATCGGACATCGCTTTTTAATTCTTCTAATCGATAGTATACCTACACTGTTTTGAATGCTAGAGTAGAACACCCATAATCGAATTCAACTTAGACCCAGAACTATAATGTTATTGTTTAGTGTTACGTCAACCTGCCTGTAAAATATCAGATTTATAACACGAAGGAATTCGGATTTTTCGAGTTCAGTATTTTTTTTTGTTATGGCTATCAGTTTATCACTACTCAAAATCTATAGCCAAATTTTTTTAAGTCTTAAATTGAAGGAGGTGTTACTCATTAATTATAAACAGTAGGTATAGTTTTTTTATCAAAAAAATATTTTGTGAAATTCAAAAATTCCTTGTAGGTAGGTGTGACTGTCTGTCATTTATTCCTATTTATTAACAAAAAAAAATCACATACTTATACTAGAAAACATTCTATAGCACTCAGCAATAGTGTAGCTCCCTATTAATAATTGTGAAAGAATGTTTGAAATCGGATGAGTTGTTTTGGAGATTACCCCTTACTACGCAAATTCACATGTTGAGCTCCTTATGTTCTGAGTTGAGCTACACGATCACTGACAAATGCTTGCACTGACTCGACAGGTCCACTCAAATTTGTGTGGTTCTTTCCTCAAAAGACCATATCAGACATAGTATTGATAATTTACATAGTAGTATTCATAAGATTGATCTGACCAAGATAATGTCTGGACTTTAAAAGTTACTGTGACCTCTGAGTTTGTTTCGATGTTTCTTCTCAGAATAATCACATAGGAAACATCGGCCTCATCTAGTAAAAAAAAAACTATTACTACTGACTTGTAAAAGTGTTTGTACAAACCTATTTTCAGGAATTTATCACAAATTTTATCTCTTTATAATCAGTAGCCTGACATCGATAAGTACCCGAGCGGCGGACCCGCATTAAAATAGAAAATTAATTGTCTCCATAGAAATTATTAATTATTTTTTTTGTGTTCTGAGTCAACAGTTCATAACCCTATCCATATCACAGAAAATTTTGAAAACCTTACAATCATCATATCTTTAATTTCCTTATAGATTTGCATTTGTTTTTTTTTTTAAATAGTAGTTCTGAAGAATATTTTAAGATAAATCAATCTAACTAGGCTTTTCCCAACTGTGGATGGGAACCCGGTAACTGGGTAATACGGATACCCCTTGATAAGACTGGTTGTCAGACTTTCGGGCTTCTGACGACTCATAACGACTGTCAAAAATCCACGAATGACAGCCGGGACCAACGGCTTAACGTGCTTTCCGAGGCACGGAGGAGTCTCGGTATGTAAAGATGGTCACCCATCCACTGACCAAACCCGGCAAGCGCAGCTTAACCTGACGGATCGACCCGTGCGGCTGTTATTACTTAGCCACGAGCTCTTATTTTATGATAAATATAAAGTGCTAATTGCAAAAGATGTCCGCGGGAAAAAATAAAAAGGAAAAAAAAATAAAATCAGGCATATTTGTTTTTCTATTATAGAAAAATCTTTTCTGTTTCGCCTATATAATACCTTGTACATATTGTCAATAAACTTCAAAACAAATATTCAAATATGTTTATTACATCGTTGATGTTTGAGTTTTTGTGAAAATCCAGAAATATCTAATAAAAATTATAACTCTGTTTTAAAGTATATTTAAGATCCGGGAGTTCTACTCTCGCATTCAAATTATTGATTCAAATAATTACTTATTCATTCGATTAAACGAATAAAAAAGCGGTGTCCTATTTTCGAGGCATTTATTCGTAGTGTCATTTTAAATAGCCTATAAACTTCCTCAAGAATTTGGTTATCAAATTGAAAAATAAGTTTTCTTCTAAAATAAGTTCCTACTAAAAAAAGTAAAGCTGAAGGGTTTGTTTGGACGCGCTAATCTCCGGAACTAACTACCCCCGAGATTAGCGCGTCCAAACAAACCCTTCAGCTTTACTTTTTTTAACACGCTTTTATTAGCTTCACCTGTATGTATGTTTGTATGTAACGGTATCTTTGAACACGATTTTTACCCACTTTAAATGGTCAGATTAATTCGAAAGGAGAATGGGCGAGTCCGTCCCCAGTGGTGTATCAAGATGTGATATACGGCATTTTAAAGATCATAACAATAGCTTTATTTTCGTGTATGACACCAACAACGAAACTCGTGCAGGGAAGGAACCATGAATAATTTTAATTTTATTTTTTAATAATATTATTTCTAACTTCTACAGTAATACGTTACTGTAGAAGTTAGGTTAGGTTAGGTTAGGTTAGGCAAGTATAACCATGTGCACAAAATGCTAGAGGCGTCATCGCATCAGGGTGAAGAACGTCAGAGGGCGGATGAACCCGAACGAGATTACAATTACGATAGACAATTTTCCAACCGACTATTATCCCTGTATGCGGGGTTGTCCTTGGGTGCACTTACATAGTGCACCCAAGGACAACCCCTGGTTGGTGCAGGACTATTGCAGAACATGGGAACAAAACATATTGGGCTTTGGGTTTGGGTGGCTGTGGAATGGTTACCTAGAACTATGGAAAGACTATGGCCCCTGCCTGACCAATGTTTTTTATACAATACACAGATGAAATGGCAGGGGGTGAGTTTTTTTTTTTTTGTGGATGGGAAATCATCTAATGACTTCGCCCGCTCTGTGTGGGGCGGAAGGGCGTGTCAGACTTTTACTGACTAAAACCCACCCGTGTTCCTTCAGTTGCCTATGCCAAGGCCACGGTATCTCTTTCGAACAACCCGCGACCCCGGCGGCATCGGCCCTATTGGACCCCATCATTGCTGACATCTCTTTGAGGCGCGCGTGGAATACAACGCGCCGTCGACCCGGGCCTGGTCCTTACAGGACGGCGAGCTACCCACTACACGCCGACCGCAAGCCCACGCCTACGGTGGGCGGGAATCGGCTCTCGACTCCCGCCGCCCAGGGCGTCTCCTGCGGCGACTGAGGGCGTGAGGTTGTCTCTCCCTCACGTGTTCCGCCTCCTCCTTCGCGAGAATTACTGGTTCGCAGAAGGAGGTGACGGCCTCCCATGCACTCTCGCTCCGCACCATGGCCTGGACCAGGTTTGGACGTGAGAGATCGCCGCCGCCGATCGCCTCCATGAAAACAGGGCGGTGCTCCGCCCAAGCCGTGCAGACCTCCACTGTATGCTCCACCGTGTCCTCCGGGCGATCCACCGGAGTGCCTCCCTGATGCAACTCCAGGGCAGGGTATTGAAGGCGTTGGCGATGTCTAGAGACACCGCCCAGACGACCCCACCCCGGGCCACAGCATCCTCCGTCGTGAGGGCTCGCAAGCGCATGATAGCGTCCACCGTAAAGAGCCCCCTGCGGAAACCAAACTGCCTCTCCGCCAAATCCTTCCCCTCCTGCACTAGCCACCCGACGAGGCGGTTTGCAATGACTCTTTCAAAGAGCTTGCCCACCTCGTCGAGCAGCACGATGGGTTGGTAAGCGGAGCAGGGGGCACACTCAATAATGGGCCCCCGGAAACGGTCGCTAGCAAATAGTGACGTAGCGACAAGGGGGCTATGTTGCCCCTTGTGCTTGAGGAATGGAGAGGTATTCCGTGGCTCTCAGAACAATCCCAGAGCCCGAAAGCTGGTCAAGATTCCTACAAGCACTTACTGGAATACTTCCTTCCTCCAAACACGTTTGCTCTTGCGAATCTCCACTCAAGCCGGTCAATAAAGGCAAGAATGAGGTGGGAGCTCTGTTCCCGTCAGTGTTCACTCCAGCCGGTCAATAAAGGCAAGCCAGAGGTGAGGAACTTCTCCCGGGAGATAGGGTCCGAGGGGTCACTACTTCCCCACAGCTTGCCACACGCTGCCCTGCGGTTTTCTGAATCTCTTTTGGTCTGGCTCCTCACCTGAGACCTGTTTCGGCAAAGTAAACTCTACCGGCACAGACTTGGAGTTCGGAGCGCGCAAGCCTCACCATGACGTCAACGTAGAGATATGGAGGTGGGGAAAAGTTGAAAAGTCAAGTGTGCAGGTGTGATGATAAACGTGCAACACAAGACTAGTAGCTGCACCGCAAAGAACGCTACATAAAATAATAGGTATATACGAAAAACTGTTTATGCTAAACATAATATCATTCAATCTGCCTAGCCTTTTCCCAACTATGTTGGGGTCGGCTTCCAGTCTAACCGGATGCAGCTGAATACCAGTATTTTACATGGAGCGACTGCCTGTCTGACCTCCACAACCCAGTAACTGGGTAATACGATACCCCTTGGTAAGACTGGTTGTCAGACTTTCGGGCTTCTGACGACCCGTAACGACTGTCAAAGATCCACGAATAACAGCCGGGACCAACGGCTTAACGTGCTTTCCGAGGCACGGAGGAATCTCGATATGTAAAGATGGTCACCCATCCACTGACCAACCCCGGCAAGCGTAGCTTAACCTGACGGATCGACCCGTGCGGCTGTTATTACTTAGCCACGAGCTCCTCATAAGAGCTAAACATAATATCATTAAGAAAAAAAAAAGATTCGTAGTATCTTCTTTGCACGAGTTTCGTTATTGATGGCATAAGCTAACTGTCATAACGGACACATAAATATGTTAAGACTTCGATCATAATCTCGCTCCATCGCACTTTGAATAGATAGAATAGTAGATATCCTGGAGTATGCCTAGGCATACTCCAGGATATCTGCAAGACAAAACAGGTGGACGATGGAAAAATAAGCGAAAATCACATTTTTTTGAAAAAAAATGTAATCATTCGTAGGTCTTCCCCTGCAAGAGTGCGATGGTTGGTGTCATAGAATAAAATAAAGCCATTCTAATAATCTTTAAAATGATGTGTCGCTCAATTTGATACAGTCTTGAAACAGTCTGGGGACGGAGCCCATACAAAAGCGCCTATTCTCCTTTTACACACTTATCAGGCCCCGCACAGTATGGGAATCTCGCAATCTAGCAAGATTTAATTCCAAATTGAATTAAATAAAAGATACAAGTTGAACAATAATATTGGTTGGTATTCAAATAAATAAAAATACTTAAATAGAGTTGTTTAAATAAAGTTGTAAAAAAAATGCGATATGAATAAATTTTGTTATTTTAGTCACTAATTCCACTTTTTAAAAGCAAAAATAGCATCAATTCGCTCCTATTTCGGATTTGAGGTCCAAACATCAAAAATTTGTTTTATTGTGATTTCAGCGGTCATTCGAAAACCGAAAAAAAATGTATGACGGTCGCAAAAAATCGCAAGTTTTATCAATTGTTCTCAAAAGTTACTCTCAACTATAAATTAAAATAATAACAACAGCGGCATATTCAGGTCATTTTTTTATATCACATTTTATTTGCAAATCGTCTCTAATATATGCCTAATTTAACTGTGCTTTCAAATGAACTTATTAGATTAATGTTTAACCATTACTTAAATAAAATACACTCTAACTTACCTTGAAATATATATAAAACACCATAATAAACCACTAAACAAGACTAATACGTTAATTTGATCAGTAATCTCAAGTGAAGATGAAACTTTAATGTGTTTGTATTGTGAGGGTACAACGATTAATATCTACTCACTTCTACATTTTTTATTTATTTTTTTAACCTACATACAAGTATTTCTAATATGTAGCTGTGACAAATAGGGTCTTAGGTATAAATAGATTATAACTATATTATCAAATAATAAAATTTATATTTTTATTTAAATCCCGCTAGATTACGAGATTCCCATACTGTGCCCCGGTGACAATACAATAATTTAAAAAAAATCGAATATTAATTACTCATAGAATAAATTTTAGTGGGGAAATTCAACTAAAAAATTGAAAAAGAAATACTTAATAGTTTACAAAAAACTAAAAAACAATTTGAAAAATTTATTTTTTACTTTTTAGTTCAGTTTAATGGTATTAAAGCGTGTTTTTTTAGTTTTTTTAAACTATATTTTTTTAGATTAGTAGTAATATTAATTCGACGATGTTTCTTTTTCTCCTCCACAAATCATATGATAGATCCAAAGTGTATGATTTATTTATTTAGGTTAACCAACAATTGTTTACACTACATACATTTCTGATTAATGACTAGGGTAACATTTGCACGTGCAACAATTAATTAAAGGTTAACACCACATGCACAAAAAAAAACGGCTTTCTACTAACATATTTGAAGTTATACAAATAATAGTGAATTTAAAAAATTAAAGAATAATTTTGTTTTTTTTTTTGTTATAGGCCCATCTTGAAAAAGCCCTTCGTGTTGAAATTGAAGAAAAGGGTATGAAAATCGATGCACTTAATACTAAAGTGCAATTATTACAAAGTAATCCGAACATTTCTAGCAGTAATGATAAAAATGAGAATAAAACTAAATCAAGTGAAGGTGATGGCGATGTACAACTAATAAATCTATCTAATGATGAGGTAAATCAGACAAATGAAGAATCTTCAGCAGCGGAAATACTCGTTCTGAATAATAAGATTGAAAAAATGGAACAGTTACTAAACAAGTATAAGGAGTCACTAAAGTCAAGTAAAGAAAAAAATTCCCAAATCAATACAGAAATACAAATTCTGACAAACGATCTTGAAAATAAAAACAAAGAAATCGAACAATTCAAGCTTGCGACTGAAAAATTAACAGAATCTAAGCAAAAGATTAAGGAATTAAATAATATCAATGAAGAACTACAGAATAAGATTAATGTCTATGAGTTCAATAAAACGAGAGAACTATCAACGCTAGAACTTGACTTTCAAAAAGCTCAAGAAGAAATAGTAGAATTACGTGGCAAGATTGAAATATTTAGCAAGAGAGAAGAAGAATATGCTATTTCCTTAGCAGAAAATAAATTAAGTATTCACAAAGAATTGGAAAGTAAAGAAGCAGAAATAAAATCGCTTAAAGATCACCTTGAAGCAAGTAAGAAAGAAATACAATCACTGAATATAGTTGTAACTGACTATAAAAATAATGTTTCATTATTGGATGCAGAAAGGTCTAAGCTTAGTCATGATAGCTCTGAACTGACCTCAACAAAATCTAAAATATTAGAGTTGGAGTCCCAAATAGAGGAACTATCTAAAAAATGTCAGACCTTAGAGCAAATAAAAACAAAAGCTGATGAAGGGTACAAATGTCTCCAGTTACAAATGAAACAAGAAACTGCTGAGAAGTTAGCTATGATTGACAGAAACACGTATTTAGAAAATAGAAATTCTCAATTGAGTGATGAAAACGCTAAGAAAAGTTCTCAGATAGGTCATTTAGAAAGTGAACTACAAAAAAGGGAAAAATATCTAAAAAATCAAGCTTTAGAAGAGTCAAAGAAAGACGAACTTCTTGACGAATTAAGTATATGGAAAGATAAATATGCAAAATTAGAATCAGAAATACAAGAAGAAAGAGATGAATTAATTAAATTGCAATCGGAAATTGAAAAACTATTAGCAAACCACGAGTTATTGCAAAATCAAAATGTTGAGTTCCGTAAAATTGTTACTGATTTGAAATCAGAAAATGCCGTCATGCATGAAAAAATTGCTAGGAATACCAAAATGAAAACAAACTGTTTGAGACTTGTAAATGAAGTTAAGGATATGAAGAAAATTATTCACTTAATTTCAACCGAGGCGAAATCCTTGCAAACAATTAATAACGAAGCATTTATTTCTCTTACTAAGGAAATAAATTATGCATTAAACAATATTTCATACAGTGAATCTAATTTAAATGCCAACAAACTAAATGAATTAAAACGGGAAAATACTATGTTGCAAAAAGAATTACAAACAGGTATCCAAAAATATGAAACACTGACCACAGAACTTAATGTTTTACTGGACGAAAATAATAATTTGAAATCAACTATCAGTGAATTTGAATTAGAGAAAAACATTATAGATGAAGAAGTTAAAAATATAACTAATCGCTACGAAGTGGCTATAAATGAATTAAATGTTGTGAAAGAGGAAAATGAAAATTTACTTCATAAGATTAATGAATATGAGAACAATTTTCAAAATCTACAAATAGCTATGGAATTTGAAAAAACACAACATTTAGATTATAGTAAAAAACTAAAATTGTTAGAAAACGAGAAACAAACATTAACGGAAAAACTCGAATATTTGGTAATCGAAAACAATAAAACAAGCAAAGATTTAGATACATTTAAAGATTTGCATAATCAAACTTTGGAAGATTTTGATGCCGTGAAAAACGAAAATGACCATTTAATAGCTCAAGCAAAAGAACTAGATAAAAAGATTGCTTGCATTGATAAACTACAAGAGGAGAACAAAAATTTAACACTCGAAAATATATCTTTAAAGAGTCAAGCTGAAAGTATTGCTGACAGCTATAAACAATTGGAAAATGAAATCAATGACGTACGAGAATCACATACCGTAATTGAATCAGAAAAAAATCATTTGAACGAAATAATTGAAAAATTGGAAAATAGTTCGTTTAAAAACACTCAAGATAATGATAGTCAAACAGATGATTCATTAGAACAATCAGCATCTGAACAAAACTCAGGCGAAATTTGTGAAATAAGAGTTATTAAGTCAGAGGGAGCTAATCCACAAACAAGCATTGGTACAGATAAAGAACTTCCAAACCAATACAAATTACTAAAGAATGATTATGAGATATTAAAAGAAGAAAACAGACGTTTCAAGAATGATATTGAAGGCTTACAAACCTATTTAACAAAAATATCGAAAGAAAACAGTGTTTTGAATGACAAGCTCAGAGAGCTAATAGCCACAAGTGAACATTCTAATGATAACATTGATATTTCAAGCGATTTAGCAGAACTAAAAAAAGAAGTTCAGTTGAGGAAAGAGAAAATTGATGATCTTTTAAGAGAAAATATGTTATTGGTTGAGGAAAATTTGGAGCTTAAAGATCAATTACAAAGTTACCCCAATCCGGAAACAAATGCATTGAATGAAAATGAAAAGGATTCTAATGTAATTAAGGAAAAATACCAAAATCTATTGCAAGTAAATAGTACATTAGAAAAACGATTGAATGATTTGGAAGAAATGAACAAATCTGTAGATGGTAATATGTTACAAATGCAAGAAAAGAACGAGAAATTAAAATTGTCTAATGAGAAGCTTGAAAGGCGACTTGATGAGGCCCTCGTTAGTCTAAGACATTTGCATGCATTGCAAGAAAACACTGAGCTTGAATATTTGCGAAATATACTTTATGAGTATCTGACAGGCTCAGGAACACATTCCGTTACATTAGCTAAAGTGTTATCAGCCATAGTCAAGTTTGACGACATGCAAACAAAATTAGTTATGCAGAAAGAGAAAGAAAGACAAGGATTCGTAAGTATCTTATAGTTTATATTTTTGACTAGCTTTTGCCCGCGTTTATTATACATATAAACCTTCCTCTTGAATCACTCTATCTATTAAAAAAAAACCGCATCAAAATCCGTTGCGTAGTTTTAAAGATCTAAGCATGCATAGGGACAGACAGCGGGAAGCGACTTTGTTTTATACTATGTAGTGAAGTGAAACATCTAATGCGGCGGGTCAGACCGGCTATTGGCGTGGCGACGCGGCCAACTGCCAACATCCAAACAAAATAAAGAAAAAATAATCTTAAAAAAGAAACAATAATGTATTTGATTAATTAGGTATAATAACTATTATTTCCGCTGCGTAAACGGTTAAAGTTCCGCAACAATCATGTATGACAGAATTGTTCCTCTTAAAAAGTTATAAAAAAAAAGTCCATGATAGCATAATACATGACTTATTTGCCGATGGATTATGTGCGTCAGAACCGCGGGTGTACTTTTCAGATGCACCTAAATTTATTGCAATTATTTGGTACCTTCTGTGTACCTTTACGTACCTCTCTTGAAAATCTGTGTACCTACACCCGTACAATGATATTTTAAAAATTAGGTACACCCGCCATCCTGATGTCAGAACCGCGGGTGTACTGCTAACCAATGTATGTTGCTAAGTACACTCTATAAGTAGATTTGGTACCTCTTGTGTACCTGCAGAAACAAGTATTAAAAAAACAAAATACTGTCAGGTTGCTGCGAAAAGTAAAAAAAAAACAATCTTATTTCTTTGACGTTGTTATGATTTAAATAAAAAAAAAACAATCTTCAGTATTAATAACGTAAGTTAAATATTTTAAAAACCTATTAGAAAAACAAACAAGTTTGCCTATTTTAGAATTCATCAGATATTTGTCAGTGTTTTCAGAATCGAAATGAAATAAGAGAGAGTTTTAAAGGTTTTTTAAATTAATTGTAATGGTAACGAAATAAGTAATGATTAATATAAATAACGCATTGATTCCATGTGCATTTAACTCGGCCAAATAATTTGTCACAAGACTTATATAAGGTAATCTATTAGTAAGTACAAACATTTTAAGGATAGATTCATTAACTTAAACATTTCTTGAAAAAATCATAAATTTCTATACGCTAGTTTCCAAGAAAAACACCAAAAACCATTTTGTTTAAAAAGTAAAATTCAACACGCCCGCCGTGTATAACGGGGAATTCCAGCTAACGTACTTTATGGCAGATAACAAAGGAGTCGCGTTGTTTACCTAAAACCCCGTGGCGGCGCGCATCCCCTGCTTCGACCCTGCCGCACCCCGTTGCGCGGCCAGCCAGCAGCATTCATTCGGCCAGCCAAAATCATTTCACTGATAATGTGCTATCGACGGATGAGTGCACATTTACGCGCGAGGGACTATGTAATGTGCATAATGCGCATGCGTTACTGCTGCGATTACAATCGAACGAGTGATTCGGCCGGACCACTTCCAACACCGTTTCAGTGTGAATGTGTGGGCAGGACTGTTGAACGGCCAATTATTAGGACCCGTTTTTCTGGATCGACTGACTGCGGACACGTATCTCCAGTTCCTCCAGCGAGACCTACCAGAGCTACTGCTGGATATACCTGTGTTGTACCGCAGGTACATGTACTACCAGCACGACGGCGCACCGGCGCACTTCAGTGTGCGGGTACGCACCTACTTGGATGAGGCGTTCCAAGGGCGATGGATTGGTAGCGTTATCCGCTGGCCGCCACGCTCACCTGATTTGACGCCAATGGACTTCCACGTGTGGGGTCGGGCCAAAGACCTAGTGTATGGGAACGAACCGTACATACATTAGATGAATTACGTGCGCGAATTGTGAGTGCATTTGACGTGATGTCCAGTGAACAGCAAGTGCTTACTGAAGTGCGGAGGCATTGTCTCGATCGCGCTAGACAGTGTGTGCGTGTGTGTCTACAAGGGCGTCACGTCCAACAATTGATGTGATATGTGTAAATAACTACTAAATTGTGTAAATAAGTGTAAATTTGATAGTGAATTTTGACTTTTAAACACGCCAAGTTAAAAAAAAAAAAAATAATTGGCGAGTTTTATTTGTTATTTTGTTTTATTTATTTGTATTACTACTTAGGATTAATTTCCACTCAACGTAACGTTTACGTTATAATTTGATTCCTGCATTACAAAGGCAGTCTTACACCAGTCAGTAGAAACATTTTAAATGAATGTTAGTAAAATTGTTAATATCTATCATAAAAAAACAATAGCTCCACACTGATCCGCTTCGATTTATTGGAAATATCTCTACCAAAGATAAGCGCAAATGTTGCTTTCGTTTATTGCAGCGGAATATTAATAGCGTTGCTCGAGGTGGAGACAAGATCCTAGACGAATATGTAGGTACCTACTAAGAAAGAAAGTCATAAATAACGGTTTGCAACACGTGCAGCAAGCGGGGAGCGGAGAGTCCGAGCGATGACGTAATACGGTAGATTTTTTTGCCTCGCGCAGGACAATGACTGAGTCAGTATACAGGATGCTTTTAAAAATATTGTTATTTTTTTGTTAGAAAAATTTAAAAAAAAAACTAGCCTGAATATTTGAAAAAAATGCTAGCGCCGTATTTCTAGCGTATAGTTAGATATTCTGTTTAAATATTTGTACTTACTAAAAGTTCACCTTATATAAATTAATCTTCGGTCCTGTATTATCTAAGTACACAGTATTTTAACGTAAATAAATGTATTAATGGAAGATCTAAATGGTTATTATTACACACATGATTTTAATCCATACATGACACATTCTGCAATCATACATTTAGAGCTTTTTGTTTCATTATTACGAAGGTCGTCATAGCACTCCCATCGCTTGCCTCTGAAACAATGTGATCTTTAATGGCCAACATACTTAATATTATCTGTTTTAGGACCCAAAGGTAAAAATTCAATAATACCGAGCAAGGTATATGTCTTATCGTGCAATGTTATACTACGAGGCACATCACCTAAACATATACTTTCGGACTGACTTAGCTCAAATGACACAGTGTTGTGATTGTTGTGAAGTACATAACTGAATGTTCTTATTCCCTTGCAATTATTACGCCGACATTCAACAATATTTACATCGTCGCACAACGAATCTTGCGCGTAGAACTTTTAGTAAGTACAAATATTTAAACAGAACATCTAACTATACGCTAGAAATACGGCGCTAGCATTTTTTTCAAATATTCAGGCTAGTTTTTTTTTTAAATTTTTCTAACAAAAAAATAACAATATTTTTAAAAGCATCCTGTATACTGACTCAGTCATTGTCCTGCGCGAGGCAAAAAAATCTACCGTATTACGTCATTGCTCGGACTCTCCGCTCCCTGCTTGCTGCACGTGTTGCAAACCGTTATTTATGACTTTCTTTCTTAGTAGGTACCTACATATTCGTCTAGGATCTTGTCTCCACCTCGAGCAACCATTATAAAACCACCCGTACTAACTTTATTCTGTGGCACCTACCTATTTGAGATTTGAAAATAGTGAACCAAAAATTTGCGCGTCAGGCGGCTTTATAAGCTCCAGTGTAGGGTTCAAATTCAACTGTTTTACACACTTGATGCGATTGGTAAACATAGGCCGTGATAAAAATAAATACCAATAAAGCTTTTGCGCGCGTGACGTCTTTATTTACATAAGCATAGCGTTCAAATTCAACTGTTTTCAACACATGCTAATTTGTGCCGGTCGCAGCCGGTGACAGAAGTTAGCGGGGGTGGCGGGTTCGAAAAATTGGCACACGTCCGACCTCCGTCACGTTCCGCTCGGGACTAAACGGCTCAGGGCGAGCGTTTGCGAAGCTGAAAACACTTGACATTGGAATTAGTGATATAAATATTTTGATATTTCAAATTATGATAGCCGTTATAAATTACATTTTTTACGACCTTTATTATGGCATAAGTTTTATTGTTCAAAGCCTAATATAAATCAAATGAAATAAGATATAGATCATAATTTAGATGTGCGTCAGAACCGCGGGTGTACTTTTCAGATGCACCTAAATTTATTGCAATTATTTGGTACCTTCTGTGTACCTTTACGTACCTCTCTTGAAAATCTGTGTACCTACACCCGTACAATGATATTTTAAAAATTAGGTACACCCGCCATCCTGATGTCAGAACCGCGGGTGTACTGCTAACCAATGTATTTTGCTAAGTACACTCTATAAGTAGATTTGGTACCTCTTGTGTACCTGCAGAAACAAGTATTAAAAAAACAAAATACTGTCAGGTTGCTGCGAAAAGTAAAAAAAACAATCTTATTTCTTTGACGTTGTTATGATTTAAATAAAAAAAAAACAATCTTCAGTATTAATAACGTAAGTTAAATATTTTAAAAACCTATTAGAAAAACAAACAAGTTTGCATATTTTAGAATTTTGAACGATTTATAGAATTCAGATATTTGTCAGTGTTTTCAGAATCGAAATGAAACAAGAGAGAGTTTTAAAGGTTTTTTAAATTAATTTTAATGGTAACGAAATAAGTAATGATTAATATAAATAACGCATTGATTCCATGTGCATTTAACTCGGCCAAATAATTTGTCACAAGACTTATATAAGGTAATCTATTAGTAAGTACAAACATTTTAGGGCATTTTTTTTTAAACTGCTACCTACTTTGAAAATAGCTTACTAACATTGTTTTGGATAATTTAGCAAATTCTTGATTTAGTCGAATGATAAATTTTACGAATTTTGCTAGGTATGTATTTTTTTTATTATATGGAGCTTATTTCAAATAATATATGTAAATAAATAGTAACTTAGATACGTTTTGGTCATGACCGTTACCAAATAATAAGGACAGTACTGCAAGACGTAAGATGCCACATTTCAGGATTTAATTTTGTTACTTTTTTTTTAAATTTCTGTTGGCAATTTAAGTAAAAAGAAAACTAGTCTTTTGGAACTGTTTAATAATTACTCGACACTTCTATGTTATAAAAATGTTAATTATTTGCAACTTGTATGTATGGGACATCCCATAAGTGGGTTGGTAGACATTTTGACGAAAATGCCCTTTAAGGATAGATTCATTAACTTAAACATTTCTTGAAAAAATCATAAATTTCTATACGCTAGTTTCCAAGAAAAACACCAAAAACCATTTTGTTTAAAAAGTAAAATTCAACACCCCGTGTATAACGGGGAATTCCAGCTAACGTACTTTATGGCAGATAACAAAGGAGTCGCGTTGTTTACCTAAAACCCCGTGGCGGCGCGCATCCCCCGCTTCGCCCCTGCCACACCCCGTTGCGCGGCCAGCCAGCAGCATTCATTCGGCCAGCCAAAATCATTTCACTGATAATGTGCTATCGACGGATGAGTGCACATTTACGCGCGAGGGACTATGTAATGTGCATAATGCGCATGCGTTACTGCTGCGATTACAATCGAACGAGTGATTCGGCCGGACCACTTCCAACACCGTTTCAGTGTGAATGTGTGGGCAGGACTGTTGAACGGCCAATTATTAGGACCCGTTTTTCTGGATCGACTGACTGCGGACACGTATCTCCAGTTCCTCCAGCGAGACCTACCAGAGCTACTGCTGGATATACCTGTGTTGTACCGCAGGTACATGTACTACCAGCACGACGGCGCACCGGCGCACTTCAGTGTGCGGGTACGCACCTACTTGGATGAGGCGTTCCAAGGGCGATGGATTGGTAGCGTTATCCGCTGGCCGCCACGCTCACCTGATTTGACGCCAATGGACTTCCACGTGTGGGGTCGGGCCAAAGACCTAGTGTATGGGAACGAACCGTACATACATTAGATGAATTACGTGCGCGAATTGTGAGTGCATTTGACGTGATGTCCAGTGAACAGCAAGTGCTTACTGAAGTGCGGAGGCATTGTCTCGATCGCGCTAGACAGTATGTGCGTCTACAAGGGCGTCACGTCCAACAATTGATGTGATATGTATAAATAACTAGTACATTGTGTAAATAAGTGTAAATCTGATAGTGAATTTTGACTTTTAAACACGCCAAGTTAAAAAAAAAAAAAAATTGGCGAGTTTTATTTGTTATTTTGTTTTATTTATTTGTATTATTACTTAGGATTAATTTCCACTGAACGTAACGTTTACGTTATAATTTGATTCCTGCATTACAAAGGCAGCCTTACACCAGTCAGTAGAAACATTTTAAATGAATGTTAGTAAAATTGTTAATATCTATCATAAAAAAACAATAGCACCACACTGATCCGCTTCGATTTATTGGAAATATATCTACCAAAGATAAGCGCAAATGTTGCTTTCGTTTATTGCAGCGGAATATTAATAGCGTTGCTTGAGGTGGAGACAAGATCCTAGACGAATATGTAGGTACCTACTAAGAAAGAAAGTCATAAATAACGGTTTGCAACACGTGCAGCAAGCAGGGAGCGGAGAGTCCGAGCAATGACGTAATACGGTAGATTTTTTTGCCTCGCGCAGGACAATGACTGAGTCAGTATACAGGATGCTTTTAAAAATATTGTTATTTTTTTGTTAGAAAAATTTTAAAAAAAAACTAGCCTGAATATTTGAAAAAAATGCTAGCGCCGTATTTCTAGCGTATAGTTAGATGTTCTGTTTAAATATTTGTACTTACTAAAAGTTCTACGCGCAAGATTCGTTGTGCGACGATGTAAATATTGTTGAATGTCGGCGTAATAATTGCAAGGGAATAAGAACATTCAGTTATGTACTTCACAACAATCACAACACTGTGTCATTTGAGCTAAGTCAGTCCGAAAGTATATGTTTAGGTGATGTGCCTCGTAGTATAACATTGCACGATAAGACATATACCTTGCTCGGTATTATTGAATTTTTACCTTCGGGTCCTAAAACAGATAATATTAAGTATGTTGGCCATTAAAGATCACATTGTTTCAGAGGCAAGCGATGGGAGTGCTATGACGACCTTCGTAATAATGAAACAAAAAGCTCTAAATGTATGATTGCAGAATGTGTCATGTATGGATTAAAATCATGTGTGTAATAATAACCATTTAGATCTTCCATTAATACATTTATTTACGTTAAAATACTGTGTACTTAGATAATACAGGACCGAAGATTAATTTATATAAGGTGAACTTTTAGTAAGTACAAATATTTAAACAGAATATCTAACTATACGCTAGAAATACGGCGCTAGCATTTTTTTCAAATATTCAGGCTAGTTTTTTTTTTTAATTTTTCTAACAAAAAAATAACAATATTTTTAAAAGCATCCTGTATACTGACTCAGTCATTGTCCTGCGCGAGGCAAAAAAATCTACCGTATTACGTCATCGCTCGGACTCTCCGCTCCCCGCTTGCTGCACGTGTTGCAAACCGTTATTTATGACTTTCTTTCTTAGTAGGTACCTACATATTCGTCTAGGATCTTGTCTCCACCTCGAGCAACGCTATTAATATTCCGCTGCAATAAACGAAAGCAACATTTGCGCTTATCTTTGGTAGATATATTTCCAATAAATCGAAGCGGATCAGTGTGGTGCTATTGTTTTTTTATGATAGATATTAACAATTTTACTAACATTCATTTAAAATGTTTCTACTGACTGGTGTAAGGCTGCCTTTGTAATGCAGGAATCAAATTATAACGTAAACGTTACGTTCAGTGGAAATTAATCCTAAGTAATAATACAAATAAATAAAACAAAATAACAAATAAAACTCGCCAATTTTTTTTTTTTTTTTTAACTTGGCGTGTTTAAAAGTCAAAATTCACTACCAGATTTACACTTATTTACACAATGTACTAGTTATTTATACATATCACATCAATTGTTGGACGTGACGCCCTTGTAGACGCACATACTGTCTAGCGCGATCGAGACAATGCCTCCGCACTTCAGTAAGCACTTGCTGTTCACTGGACATCACGTCAAATGCACTCACAATTCGCGCACGTAATTCATCTAATGTATGTACGGTTCGTTCCCATACACTAGGTCTTTGGCCCGACCCCACACGTGGAAGTCCATTGGCGTCAAATCAGGTGAGCGTGGCGGCCAGCGGATAACGCTACCAATCCATCGCCCTTGGAACGCCTCATCCAAGTAGGTGCGTACCCGCACACTGAAGTGCGCCGGTGCGCCGTCGTGCTGGTAGTACATGTACCTGCGGTACAACACAGGTATATCCAGCAGTAGCTCTGGTAGGTCTCGCTGGAGGAGCTGGAGATACGTGTCCGCAGTCAGTCGATCCAGAAAAACGGGTCCTAATAATTGGCCGTTCAACAGTCCTGCCCACACATTCACACTGAAACGGTGTTGGAAGTGGTCCGGCCGAATCACTCGTTCGATTGTAATCGCAGCAGTAACGCATGCGCATTATGCACATTACATAGTCCCTCGCGCGTAAATGTGCACTCATCCGTCGATAGCACATTATCAGTGAAATGATTTTGGCTGGCCGAATGAATGCTGCTGGCTGGCCGCGCAACGGGGTGTGGCAGGGGCGAAGCGGGCGATGCGCGCCGCCACGGGGTTTTAGGTAAACAACGCGACTCCTTTGTTATCTGCCATAAAGTACGTTAGCTGGAATTCCCCGTTATACACGGGGTGTTGAATTTTACTTTTTAAACAAAATGGTTTTTGGTGTTTTTCTTGGAAACTAGCGTATAGAAATTTATGATTTTTTCAAGAAATGTTTAAGTTAATGAATCTATCCTTAAAGGGCATTTTCGTCAAAATGTCTACCAACCCACTTATGGGATGTCCCATACATACAAGTTGCAAATAATTAACATTTTTATAACATAGAAGTGTCGAGTAATTATTAAACAGTTCCAAAAGACTAGTTTTCTTTTTACTTAAATTGCCAACAGAAATTTAAAAAAAAAGTAACAAAATTAAATCCTGAAATGTGGCATCTTACGTCTTGCAGTACTGTCCTTATTATTTGGTAACGGTCATGACCAAAACGTATCTAAGTTACTATTTATTTACATATATTATTTGAAATAAGCTCCATATAATAAAAAAAATACATACCTAGCAAAATTCGTAAAATTTATCATTCGACTAAATCAAGAATTTGCTAAAATATCCAAAACAATGTTAGTAAGCTATTTTCAAAGTAGGTAGCAGTTTAAAAAAAAATGCCCTAAAATGTTTGTACTTACTAATAGATTACCTTATATAAGTCTTGTGACAAATTATTTGGCCGAGTTAAATGCACATGGAATCAATGCGTTATTTATATAAATCATTACTTATTTCGTTACCATTAAAATTAATTTAAAAAACCTTTAAAACTCTCTCTTGTTTCATTTCGATTCTGAAAACACTGACAAATATCTGAATTCTATAAATCGTTCAAAATTCTAAAATATGCAAACTTGTTTGTTTTTCTAATAGGTTTTTAAAATATTTAACTTACGTTATTAATACTGAAGATTGTTTTTTTTTTATTTAAATCATAACAACGTCAAAGAAATAAGATTGTTTTTTTTACTTTTCGCAGCAACCTGACAGTATTTTGTTTTTTTAATACTTGTTTCTGCAGGTACACAAGAGGTACCAAATCTACTTATAGAGTGTACTTAGCAAAATACATTGGTTAGCAGTACACCCGCGGTTCTGACATCAGGATGGCGGGTGTACCTAATTTTTAAAATATCATTGTACGGGTGTAGGTACACAGATTTTCAAGAGAGGTACGTAAAGGTACACAGAAGGTACCAAATAATTGCAATAAATTTAGGTGCATCTGAAAAGTACACCCGCGGTTCTGACGCACATGATGGATTAGGACATTTGTATAATAAATTTCGTATCATTTTATATGACATATTATAGTCATACATAATAACTGAGTTGAATTGATCACTATTAGATGACACTAAACTGACATATTAATTGACACTAAACTGACATTATATTCTGCTGCTGTATTAATTCGTCGTTGTAATCTAATTTTTATTATTATTTATAGACATGGGCATTATTGCTATTTTATAAAATCTATTGTATAATAGGGAGACGAGTGTGTGTAGCCACAATTGAATTGTAAGGAAATTAATCATATGAGCATTTTGGATGGTATGTCTGTTAGCTCGTAAGACCAATTGAAATAAATAAATACAGTGTGTCCCGAGCACATGTGCTCAAACTTAAGGATGTGGTACATACCATGAAACTGAACAACTTTTTCCCGGGGACCAACATCGTAATCGTAAAAAAAACAGTCATCCCATACATTTGGTCAATTAGGCATAGAAATTTTGTAAGGGAAAAAGTTGTTCAGTTTGATGGTCTGTACCACATCCTTAAGTTTGAGCACATGTGCCCGGGACGCGTATATAGAAATGCTACTTCAGTACGTCCCCTCAGGCGGAGACGATAGAGTTATTTCCAGGAATGCTAATTCCGCGTAAATGCTACTGAATACTAGCATTTACGTGTGTTTAACGCCTGGGAATGCGCTAACTCTAGGTATTCGTCTTTGCCTGAGGGGACGTACTGAATTAGCATTTCTATATAGGGTGACTGGTAATTAGTGACCGATACCTAAACACATGATTGTGCTCATGATAACAAACATCTTTTACTATGGGACCAAACCTGAAATAGCGAAAAAAAAATCAGCTGCTCCCTACATTTTGACGAGATACGAGGGGCGGCTGAAAAGTTTTGAGCCTATTGTATTAAAAATGCTGATAGATATGTATAAAAAAAATATTTTTCTATATTCTCCCTCTATTTCAATGCACTTCTTACATTTATTAAAAAGAGCTTTTAACCCTGTGAAAAAATATTCGCCGTTTTTGTCTTCAAAATGTTCGTTTACGGCCGTCTTCATTTCTTCATCACTGGAAAATCTTCGTCCTCGGAGGTCATTTTTCAAATTTGAAAAGAGGAAATAATCGCTAGGGGCCAGGTCTGGACTGTAAGGTGGGTGGTTGATTTCTTCAAATCCAGCCTCAGCGAGGGCACGCCTTGCAACTCGCGCAGTGTGGACGAGCGCATTGTCTTGCAAAAACAGGACTCCTTTTGCGAGTTTGCCTCTCCTTTTCTCGACAATCACTTGACGGAGTTCGGTCAACAATGCGGCGTAATAATCTCCGTTCATTGTAGTATTTTTGGGAAGGTAGTCGATGAACAAAATTCCTTCACAATCCCAAAAAACAGTGGCCATGAGCTTGGATGCTGATTTTTCCACTTTGAACTTCCGTGGAGGCTTTTCTCCCTTTTCTATCCACTGCATTGACTCCTGTTTTGACTCTGGATCGTACTGTCTAATCCATGTTTCATCAACAGTGACAAGACGAGAAAAAACATCGTCAGGATTATCGCCACAGATGTCCAAAAACTCCTGCGAAGTTGTGACTCGACGCTGCTTGTCCAGTGCCGTGAGCATTTTCGGCACCCAACGCGTGCACACCTTTTTCATATGCAAATGAGTATGCAAAATGTCGCTGATTCGTTCCTTGCTAATGCCAATGGCTTCAGCTATCTGCCACAACTTGATTCGCCGATCTTCTAGAACAAGTTTTTTCACTTTTTCAATATTTTCTTCGGTAACAGCGGTGTTTGGGCGTCCTGACCTGGGATCATCTTCGAGCGACTCCCTGCCATGTTTGAACTCTCTGCTCCAACGTTTTATGGTCGCAAATGAAGGCGCAGACTCCCCATAAACTGCTGACATTTCTTCAAAAATTTCCGTCGGCGTTTTGTTCTTCTTTGTAAGGAATTTTATGACAGCTCTATACTCCAATTTCGTACAAAGTGCGGATGACTCGGACATGGTGACGTTTATGGTTCAATTACTTAAAGCGTAATGAAGCTAATGACATGAAACTTGACATTTATATTTCTTAGGATACCCGCAATTTGTGGTATGCTGCGCGAGTCATTAGTGACACTTAAAGGTACTTAGGCTCAGAACTTTTCAGCCGCCCCTCGTATGCGAACATGAATGTATGGGGCAGCTGATTTTTCTTTTCGCGATTTCAGGTTTGGTCCCATAGTAAAAGTTGTTTGTTATCATGAGTATAATCATGTGTTTAAGTATCGGTCACTAATTACCAGTCACCCTATATACGCGCCCGGGACACACTGTATATGTCTATCTGTAAGGGCCCTCGCTTACAGCGACTTTTTGTAGCGATGCAGTAGCGATGTCGTCGCGCGTTTGCATCGATACAGTCGCGATGCGGTGCTATCTGTTTGGCCTCGCCT
The DNA here is from genome assembly GCA_905163495.3 of Cosmia trapezina. NCBI lineage: Eukaryota > Metazoa > Arthropoda > Insecta > Lepidoptera > Noctuidae > Cosmia > Cosmia trapezina. Next base: position 17,195,327 of record LR991022.1, on the reverse strand, counting down.
ACACCACGATTCGATTCGAGTAGCGATGCTGTCGCGCGTCCGCATCGATACAGTCGCGAAGCGGTCGCTAGCTGTGTACCTTTGCCCACGGACCCAGATTCATTCGCGATGCAAACGCGATACTGGTGCGCTTCTGTCGCGATGCAAACGCGATTCAGTAACGGCACAAAAATACCTGCGATCGCTACAGTTGCAAGATGGACTCCGTTGAGGCAACATTAGTCACGTTGTCTTTGGTGCTGCTTTTACGTAAGCAGCCGAAGCGTAGGCAACGAAAGCTCGATTCTCCACTCACGCGCCACCCTCCCTCCGTTCTCTCCCCGATGTCGTCCGACACGGTCGCGCGATTGCATCGATACAGTCGTGATACTGTAGCGCGTTAGTGTGCGTTGGCATCGCTTCTGTAGCGCGTTGCAAATGCGACTAACGCGCGTTAGTAGCGATGCTGTCGCGCATTTCGTAAACACACGACAGCATCGCTACAAAAAGTCGCCGTGGGCCCCTCGCCCATATTTATTATTTTATTACTACTTTATTTATTTGGATCTCCAATAAAGGTTACACATAATAATAGAAATCACAATAATATTATATTGATTTCATAGTTGTTTTGCGTGTTCTGTTGGGAAATTTTCAACAGCGCTTTTAAAACTCTTCACCATATCACCACTTCAGCACACTCCGCCAGACGGGCAGTCGATTTATTGAGTAGGTACGGCAGTTGCACAGTTAATGAGCAGGTGCCTTGTATTTTCAAAAATCGAAGTGACGCTTCGTCGCTTTGACATTATAAACCGCTGTGACTACATTCGAAAGGGGCTGTGCTAGAGAACCTCAGGAATGAACAATTTTCCGATCTTGCCTGGTGGGAAGCAGTACTTCCCACCAGGCAAGATCGGAAGATTCTTCATTCTCATTGGAGGAGTATTAAAGGATGCTACACCTTATCTAAGCGACACAATATTGTTTTCCGACATAAACGCGAACGAAGTCGCGGGCACAGCTAGTCATGCATAATAACAAATGTATCCCCTATAAAATGGGCAAATAGCACTACAATTTCTCAGTTACATATCGCGCTGCTGTTAGTGACCCATTTTCAATGACGCGGAGTTCCGTACGTGCTCCCATACCATAACTGACCCTCCAACATATACCTTTTTCCAATAATGTTGCACTGAGTATACCTCTCTACCGGGCGTCTCCACACTTTAATCCTTACATCATCTGGCTTCAGACAAAATCTGGACTCATCTGTGAATAGAACTTGATTCCAAGCTTCGTCATTCCAATTTTCGTGCATGCAAGCAAAATTTAGTCGAGCTACTCGATGGCATGTGCCAGTTTTAGTGCTTACTGTAACCCCTCGAACGTCTTGGAGCTTCGTGACCTCAGAAGAAGTTAAGGCCCGGTTTCCAAGCACGCTGCTAACGATGAACCGGTCATCTCTGGCCACAGTCTTCCATTTACGTCCCTGTCCTGCGAGTCTCGTATACTGTCCGGTCTGCCGATACCTCTTGACAACTCGTGTACCACAGATACTTACTCGTAATGTTTGGGCCACATGTTTTGTGCCCAGTTTCAATTAAAGTACCTAACAGCCTTAGCAACTAAGTGGCGTTTAGATCTGGCATTCTCAGTTTATTTGCAGTAACAATTCACTTTTAACACGATAAACAAGGCAGTCAAGGCAAAAATTTAAACAATTTTAAACTCAAATTCAAAAGTTTGCAAAATTTTTCGCGTTATGAAAGAACGCATTACGAAATAATTAGGTACATAAAAACAAATGAAATTCGATAAAAAAAACATACCGAAACTTTTATTTTTAATATCATTTAATAATGTTTGTAGCCAATACGCGCGATAATGACAACAGGAGAAACTAAACTTTTTTTTTGCGTTCCTCTAAATTTGTCCATGAGTGTAGTTGCGATGTTTCACATCTGCTAGGCGTACCGTGACGGATCAATTTTTTTTCAAATACAGTGTAAACTCTATTTAACGCCACTCGATTTATCGACAAACTCCCTAATGGGGCTACACTATACGCTTTAAACATCGCGGTAATTGTTCAGTTGTTCAACGCGATGTATTGAGTGGCCACACTTGAACGGTCAACGTCAATGCTCATTGAATTCACACCCTTCGCCCATCGGCAATGTGCCAAAAAAAAAAGCAATAAAAATTCGTTTCAGTCTCGTCACTAAATCTTTATTCATTAACGGTTTCTCAGGTCCTCAGTTATGGAGATCACGTTGGCCGAACGTCCTGATGTTCAAATTCAATTTACTTTTAACTGGTGGCATTACGAGTAAAACTAAAGCAGTGGTTGTTTGTCACCAAATCGTCACTAAATCTTTATTCAGTAACAGTTTCTCTAAGGTCCTCAATTATGGAGAATCAGGTTGTCCGAACGTTCTGATATCAGGTCGTTCGGCCATAAATAAATGCTTCTAACTTTCGAACTGTTCTGTCACAAATTCTTTGGCTGGCATCTTTATGCGTCACATAATCGTCACTAAAAACTGGAGTAGCCGCCAGCTCCATACCTCGACTGTCCGAAAGTTCTGATGTAAATGACTTCTTCGGCTGCTTGACTGTCGTTAGGTTGTCATGCGTTATCTATACGTTATCATATTCGTAGTTACTCACTTTGTTAGTACTTAAATAAATATTATAATAGTAAAATAATATTAATTTCAATTTCTTAATAACGCCATAAAATGCGCAGTCCCCTATGTGTCGCATAATAGAGTTTACACTGTATTTTAAAAGTAGGTAATGCAGGCAGATTTTTCAATGTTCGATAACTTTTATCTGAAGAATAATTTATTACTTACCTACCATCAGTCTTCAACACAAAAACAGTCAAACCGCAATATTTATTCCTCAAGTTATCCCACTTCCTATTGAAAATTACTTACTAAAATCGTATTTACAATAATTATTCATTTGTTTCAGTTGCGACAGCTTGGCATTATCTGATATCAAAATCAACCAGAAGATGCTTTGTTACCTTTTTAAAACGATTTATTAAATTGTTTTTCTAGAAAAATAATCAAAATGTAAATTTTATAGCAGTTCATAATTTTCTTATTTGTAAATTATTGTTATTTTAATAAATTATAATATAATATATGTTTACTGAATTAAATGTATTTTAACTGATCCAATTATTTAGATAAAATTGTATGTGGGGTTGATATATTATATATGTATGTATGAATTTTCAAATTTCGTCGCTGAGCCGAGCGTTGAATATCCAACAGCGCTCTTTTATATAGGCATTCATTTAGTTGTGGCCTAGTGTTAGTGAAAACGGGCACTACCCCTCATTCGCACCCTGACTATAGACCCCTACATAATCAGCCTATAATGTTCCCACTGCTGGGACACAGGCCTCCTCTCGGTGAGAGGGAGTGGGCCGTAATACACCACGCGGGCCCAGTACGGGTTGGTAGATGTCACATGTCTTCGAATTTTTGGTTCTAGGACATGCCGGTTTCCTCACGATGTTTTCCTTCACCGTTTTGAGAGCAGCGGTGATGAAATAATTTACACAAAGTAAAGCGCCTGCCGGGGTTCGAACCTACGACCTACAACTCGTAAGTCGCGGCAAATACCACTGGGCCACCACTGCTCGCTCCCTTTGACTTTTTTTTACTATAGACCCCCTACCACAGATTATTACAGATGGGACACTCCACATATCATTTAAATTAAAAAAACCGGTCAAGAGCGAGTCGGACTCGCGCACCGAGGGTTCCGTCACATCCGATTTCTGAAAAAGTGTGCTATTTAGAGACATCGTTTTATTTTTCCTGTAATCTTTACATAAACTTCTATCACATAGAATAATTTCAGATTTTTCTCTTTGCAAACTTCGGAGATAAGGGGGTGGAACATTTTTTTTTCTTTTTTTTAGACCGCATAGTTTTCGACTTTTGATGAAAAATGTCAAAAAAATACCGTTCCCCCGAAGTTTGCATAGAGAAAAATCTGAAATTATTCTATGTGATAGAAGTTTATGTATAGATTACAGGAAAATAAAACGATGTCTCTAAGTAGCACATTTTTTCAGAAATCATCAACAAAAATCTATACAGGGTGTAAGGGACAGCCCTCCGCAAACTAACAGGGTGCATTCAGCTCCTCATTTTGAATCATATTCCACCGGAAATTTTCTCCGGAAAATTTTCATTTTTTCTAATTTTTTTCAGTTACATTTTCATTATTTCAATGTAAAATTGCATTATGTGTTCGCAGCACTCCATTTATGTAAAAAAAACTGCAAAAAAAAACAGCAAAAAAAAAAACCAGCAATGGATGTCGAAATACTCTAACCAACGACGCGTGAAATCAGCTGTTCACTTTCTGTCTAGCTACAGAGTTCATCGAACTCGCCGCATACGTATTACCTACCCCTCCCAACCAGTAATAGACGCTCCGATTTGTGCACAAAAACACAAACAAATCAGGTTTATTATATTCCCTTAACGTTCCTGAAAAAATTTCATGTACCGGTCATCTTACTATGACATACTGAATTCACCCTATCAGTTTGCGGAGGGCTGTCCCTTACACCCTGTATACACTCCTTTGCAAAAAAAACGGGCGGTTTGGATTTTTCTACATTATTGGTAATCATTTAGTTCTAAAGAGGTTTTAATAGCCAAACTATGTTACTGGCACTTAAGAGCCTATACAACCTCAGCTCAAATTCAAATTTCGCCCCCACTTCCCCGCGCCACCTCACTCTTTATTTCGCTCGCACACTACTACTCGCGGTGACGCGGACACACAAGGTCAAAGCGATTTTGTTAGAGTAAACTACACTAATATCGGGCGAGTACTAAGTAATAAAATTATCAATAATAATTTAATATTAACTTGTCATTATAGGTACGAACATGAAATTATATATCGCAAAATTAATTTCAATGTACTAAGTACCTACTAACTTCTCATCAAGCTATATTTTCCAGTATAAGCTGACCTCTCATGGTACGGAAAGCCTATACAATGTGAGATCAGCTTATACTGGAAAGTTATAGCTTGATGTGTAGCCGTGTGCAGTATTTTACCTACTGCTACAAAATACTAGTCAAGAGCGAGCTAGCTTAGCGCTGAAGGTTCCGCCCATTGGTTTAGTAGTAAGTTTACGTTTTATAGTTTGCGCCGTGTATTTATGTAGGTAGTAGGTCTATGCAAGTACCTACATATACATACCTACGTATATGTTACATATTTTGCAAATCGATTCATAAATTCCAGTGTGCGTCTATCTGACAGGCCCCAACGAGATTCATCAACAGGTGATAGCTTGTCATAAAGACATTATTTTGTACCTAAAGAAAATAAATAAGATATATTTTGTACCTCGACAGTTTTTGATTAAATGACGTTTTTATGAAGTGTCTTGCTAGCGGGCCCTTTATGGTTATTTTTATTGTTATTATACTTTCAGATCGCACAATAGTGTTAGGAGCTTGATACTATTATGTACCTTACAAATCCAAAATCTCGACTTTCTGTGAGCTACACTTCAGAAGATATTCGTTATTTAAACAAGCGTCCAGCCAGCGGGCCCCTTTTTTAAATACTACTATTTTATATCATACAATAGTGTTAGGAGCTTGATACTATTATGTACCTTACAAATCCAAAATCTCGACTTTCTGTGAGCTACACTTCAGAAGATATTCGTTATTTAAACAAGCGTCCAGCCAGCGGGCCCCTTTTTAAATACAACAATTTTTCATCATACAATAGTAATAGGAGCTTGATACTATTATGTACCTTACATATCCAAAATTTCGACTTTCTGCGAGCTATACTTTAGAAGATATTCGTTAATTAATTGTGATTTTTTATTTGCTTTAGCTCGTCAGTCATTATTATGTTACAGAAAACGAATTTTTATTTTTATTTTTTTTTTATTTTGCCAAGTATGAGACCTAGCTAGATCAATTTTTTGCACCCGTAAACCCCTATATTGCAAGTTTCATCGAAATAGTTAGAGCCGTTTTCGTGAACGTGAGTACAAATATTACTCGTTTAATAGTATAGGGATGTTGTATAAGGTTTTTGATGTTGTTTAAATTTCTAAGTTCTAAATTGACATTTGTTACGCGTTGTCTGAAATTTTAAAATTATTTAAAATTACTGTCGACATGTTTAGACATCTTTTTAACCGTCTTCTAAAAAAGGAGGAGGTTCTCAATTCGGATGTTTGTATTTTTTTTTGTTCCTAACAATTTAAACAGATTAAAGATTATAATTACTATTACATTTTCTCTTTTAATTTACATCGTCATCATTAGCGTCGTACTTAACTCTCTTACTCTTTTTCTTAATCCCAGTTTTGGTGTTATAGCCCTATTGGATTATGAACGTAGGTATAATGTTTGAAAAGGGGTTTGCTAGCTAGACGATCGTTTAATTAACGAATATCTTCTGAAGTGCTCGAGAAAGTTGAAATTTTGGATTTGTAAGGTACATAATAGTATCAAGCTCCTAACACTATTGTATGATATAAAATAGTTGTATTTAAAAAAGGGGCCCGCTGGCTGGACGCTTGTTTAAATAACGAATATCTTCTGAAGTATAGCTCACAGAAAGTCGAAATTTTGGATTTGTAAGGTACAGTCAACGGCCAGAAGTCCACTTACACCGCAATGACCATTATCGCCTGCGCTATACGGGCTGCGGCGCTTATACACACATACGCATATTTATCCGTGTGAGCGATGTTCCAACGCTAACAGATTAACATGTCGTGTAGCATTGCTACGAGTAGTTATAGATGTGGTCAATGCTAGACAAGGATGACAATATCAGTAACTTGTTTTTCTATCGCCGTCTGATTATTTTTTTCCTAGTAATGCAAAATTTCAACGTGTAAATATAACTTAACATTAGCTAGATCGGTAACGAGGCTGCTCTCGCTAATGTGATCGGGATAGATGTGAGTTCGAATCCGGGTTGGGCCAGTTTTTTTATGTTTTATATAATTGTTATGTTTTAGTAATTTATTTTGGTAAATTACTTTGAACAAATATATGTTACATGGGTAGTTTATTATTATAATATGATAATAAATTAAACAAATTTTGATATGGTAACATTGTAATATTTTTTATATAAAAGAAATCCTTTACACTTATGTTATTATTATAGTACCTATTGAATTTAAAAAAAACACATTTTATGTTACATATTGATATTCTGTGATGTAATTTAAGAGGTTATAGCTTAATTATTCATTTTCTCAATGAAAAGAGGATTGAAACTTAACCTCAAAATTACAATAATATAAATACTAATTTGTTAAAGTTACGGCCACTATGTCCCCTGACACAAAATTACCCTACCTGTTTAGGATTTCGGTGAATAGGACAATTTTATTGTCTTGCACAAAACTTAACATATTACGCACCGTAGACATTATATCATTCAACACTTCCACATAGTTGACACTGTTGGCTCGCGTCGATATAAAACTTAATTCACCGGGCCCATGAGCACTTATCCACCCCCACATATTCACACTGATTCTGCCTGACTCCGTATTTGGTCTGACATTGCCTTCAGACCAACGCGTGTTATTTTACGCCACAAATGCAGCCTTAATATTGTCGTCTCCTAATCAAAGTCCAAATATTCCCGGGCAAAACTTAACCTCTCCTCTTTATGCCGTTGCATTAAAAACGGTTTCTTAGCGTTGGCGTTCGGTGATGAAGACCTTCGGCAAGGAGTATGCGGCGAGCGGTGCGTACTGATGTGCCGAACTCATCGGCAAAACGCCTTGTTGGGATGAAACCATTCGTCTCATATTCAGCTACCATATAACGTCGCTGAGGCTGGCTAATAAGAGGTGGTCTTCCGCTTCTCTCACGACTCTTCAGGCTACCTTCTTCCTCAAATCTCTTCACCCAACGACTAACAGGCTCTCCCTAAAAAAAAAACTATATTACACACTTGCAACAAGCGATTAATCTACCACTATATTTTGTAGGTATCATCACATAAAATTAAAAAAATAAACTTACGCATAAGCCGGTTCCATTCGATATTTGAGATATATTAAGGCCATTCGAATATAGGGCCACAAGATTTGCCTTGGCTTCAATACTAATATTAGCCTGCATATTGAATTCAGAAGAATACAAAAATAGCAACAGCAAGATAACACAAACGCTCGTAATAACGCTCACCAACCAACAACAGCTAATAGTGGAATAATTTATGTGAACTAGTAAAGTAGTTAAAATATGAAGGTAGATTCACAAAGTGAAATTATCACTTTGTTTCAAATCTACCCTCATATTTTAATAACGACGCTAAGATTGAAAATAATTGTAAAACGAAAGAATCTTCGTTTAGTTGTGGAATATTTAACATATTTGTTAGCAACTCGACATTCTTATTTCACATGTAATACTTAAAAAATATTTTCATGTTTGATGTGAGACTCGAACCCGAACGTTCGCCATGCGAGGCACAGTGCTAACCACTTTGGCCACCGTAACGCTTACGACACTTATTGAAATTTGTAATAACAATCATAAGCGGGCAACAAGTTGCCAATGTGTAGTGTTGTCGAACGTTCTTAAAGAAGAAGGTCATAAGTACAACTAATATTGCTATGCCACGGTTTTGTGAGATTGCTAGTCGACTTCTTGCTGTTACTGTACATAATAGTATCAAGCTCCTAACACTATTGTATGATATAAAATAGTAGTATTTAAAAAGGGGCCCGCTGGCTGGACGCTTGTTTAAATAACGAATATCTTCTGAAGTATAGCTCACAGAAAGTCGAAATTTTGGATTTGTAAGGTACATAATAGTATCAAGCTCCTAACACTATTGTATGATATAAAATAGTAGTATTTAAAAAAGGGGCCCGCTGGCTGGACGCTTGTTTAAATAACGAATATCTTCTGAAGTGTAGCTCACAGAAAGTCGAGATTTTGGATTTGTAAGGTACATAATAGTATCAAGCTCCTAACACTATTGTGCGATCTGTAAGTATAATAACAATAAAAATAACCATAAAGGGCCCGCTAGCAAGACACTTCATAAAAACGTCATTTAATCAAAAACTGTCGAGGTACAAAATATATCTTATTTATTTTCTTTAGGTACAAAATAATGTCTTTATGAAAAGCTATCACCCGTTGATGAATCTCGTTGGGGCCTGTCAGATAGACGCACACTAAATTCCACTGCTACAAAAAACTTGTCAAGTGCGAGTCACCATTGCGTTGAGGGTTCTGTAGGTACGCATAAGGTTTGTATAAATATAAGATGCATAGGTATAGGTAGGAATGGTAGGATAGGGATGTAGGTAAGTATGTAGGTAGGTAGGTAGGATAGGTAGGTAGGTAGGTAAGTATGTAGGTAGGTAGGTAGGTAGGATAGGTAGGTACTGGTAGGTAGGTAGGTAGGATAGGAATGTAGGCAGGCAAGTAGGTAGGTAGGTAGGTGGGTAGGGTAGGTAGATAGGTATGGTAGGTATATACGATAAGTATTTTGAAAGTAATTAAAGATCGTCAAAATTATACAACAATTATTTTAATTCGCTTGGCATATTTCGAACATGTCTGGGATCGCATAGCTCAGGCAACATGCATGTAATGTAAAAATGTTCTAATTTTGGTTCCATTTCTTCCCAATATTGGTCATCTCTCTCTATAATTTCAACTTTGATGTCTTTGTCGCATCCAGACTAGCGTTGCCGGAGAGTAATATTCCGAAGTATTCCCTTCGGAAGTATTCGGAAGTATTCGCAAGTTTTGAGTAGTATTCGCAAGTATTCCCCGAGCTAAGTACATGTGCGGTCACGCAAGTTTATCTATTAAAGTTTGACTATTGACCGCTAGATGGCGTTAATTAACGCCATCTAGCGGTCAATAGTCAAACTAACATTACGTCGTGTGTGCTGTTGTCGTATGAGTATGTTGCGTTCATTCATGACTCCGAGTAATATTCGATTTGAAAACTTCGCAATACTTCCGAATATTTCTTTACATCTACTTAGATAAGTACTTATGTACCTAATAAGTTTTTGTATGCGGTTTAGGTGTGAAAGTGGTAGAGAGGTAAATACATAGGTAGATTACTGAGTTTATAAAATAGTTTAAAGTAAGTATCAAGAAAGAAGTCAAAGTTTGACTTCAAGTGCAAAAACACACCGTTTTCAAGATATAAAATACAGTACATTTTTTTTTCTTTTGCTTATATCTCGAAAACGGTGTGTCCTATCGCAAAAATAATGAAAATTTGGCCCCCCTTTATAAAATCCATAAACCCCTAAACCTCTACATGTAGGTACCAAAAAAAACCATAAAGAACACGTTGAAGCTGCCCCCTCCTAGCGCCCCTCCATGTACAAGAGAATCGGCACTAATATCCGCACAAAATAGACATTTTAAACTCAACCATACAAAAATAAAACAATAATTACTGAGTCACTGGTAGATAACTACTTACAGGGAATTATTCCCGCTAGTAGATAACTACTTACGCGGAAATATTCGCGCTAGTACGTAGGCATCGAATAATACTCGTTGATTTTATGAATGAACGGGCTCGAGCTTCCTAAATCACGTGTGCAAGTGAACGCCGGCTCGCTGCTGGCACCGCGCGCCGACCAACTTCGGGTACTTATTGGATTATCTTTTAAATGCGACTATTGACCGCTAGATGGGGGCGCAGTTCTCATTGCAAATTACATATATTATGTCCCGCATTGGTGATAGTGCATTCATTAATACCCACGAATCAATCTTCCACCATTCATAAGCTAATCAGCAAACCTTGGTCACTGCAGCAGCAGAAAGCGTCGCATTAACACGACTAATCACGCTAGTTAATGCTATGCTTCTGTGGCACCATCTTGCGGATTCTTGCGATAACAATAGAATAGTCGGCGCACTGCATTTTTGCCCTTGAACCCCCACTTGTCCGGCACTGGATTCGCCATAAAAACGTGTACAGGAGCGCTAATACTTCGTTGACTCATGAATGAATGGCTGCGAAGCTCGGTGGTGTGCGACTTTACTATCAAGCCAATGCCAGGCGAGCGCTGGCGTCGCCGAGTGACTAACGAGAGCAGGTGTTCATTTACAATTCTAACATTGCCCGCTAGATGGCGTTAATTCAAGTAACGGCACGGCGTAATATATTCGGCGAGTCGAGTCTCATCAAGCGACCTACGCAAGTACGCATACATTTGTAACTAGGTACCTACTGGCAATAATTTCATTCTTAATAGGTAATAAAAAGTAGGTTACCTACTACATTCTTACTAGTAGTATTCCTTCAAATCGAAGTATTCCTTTGAATATTTCGCAATTATTCCGAATACTTGCGAAAACTTGCGAAGTTTTGCAACGCTAATCCAGACCATACTCCGAAAATACATTTTTGCCTACCGGTGACATGTAATTGTCCCTGCACTTGTATATACCATGGATGTTGGCACCGTCTCCGATATTCAGGAGAAGTCCTGGATTGAGGCAACATTATAAAAAAAAACAATTACCTACTACATAGATACCTACCTATTTCTTGTATATTGTGTCAAAACAAAAAACAAACCTATTTAGGTAACTTTTTATTTTTTATAAAAGTTATCCCCACCTGGATTTATCCTAAATCGTGGACAAACACAAATCTTCACATGCCAACTATTTTACGTGTAAATGGCGTATATTTTGATTTGTCTAAAGTTAGCAGCTCAACTAGGTAAGTCGCCAACCGGCGCAACTACCCTACTTACTTCAGTACGTTTATCATATGTTTGCCTGTTTCTTTACGCCAACCCCGTCGCTTCTTATTTTTATTACGGTTATTTCCCATTGCGCCAACACTATAAACCTAAGTACTTCAATGTATTTTAATTTTACGTCGTCCTGTTGTGTAATTTGTGTTCTGAGCGCAAGCGACACAGCCCTCGCGTACGACAGCCGAAGCGAGACTGAACGGGGGTGTCGGGCGGAAGGGAATGAACGTCAAGACGCTGATAGTTTAGGTAATTTCTTTTTATAGTGAAAATAATGGTAATTTAAAAAAAGTATATAACATAAGACCTGCTTTATAGTTAGTTCAGTTAGTATGCAAAGTTTCATGATCCAATTTGATGTATTTTTTGAATAACAGCGGTTTTTTGTTCGGTTTGGAGGTAACTTTGGGATTTTTTTGTATCGAGAAAATTTCAAGGAATCGTGTTTTCGTCTAACATAGTACCTAACAGTAATCCTCAACTTTACCATATATTTAATTCAAAATTAAAGCTGCTGTATTTTCGACGTAACGGAGGATCATGCTAAGCCATTTGAGGTAGTATAGGCTCTTAATAAAGAGTCTGGGCTTAGATTATGAAATGTCCAGATTCCTAGTAGGCTACCGTAAATTGATTCCAAATTTAAGCAACTAAAATTGGTATCTAGTCCGATCCCCGCGTCAGACGTCAAGGAACGATCGCCCCGCAAACGTCACGAGCCGGGAGTTTTAATTTTTATTAAAATGCCAGTCTGTGCTGTGAAATCGTGCAAAAATTACCCTAACAAAAAAGAAAAATGCACCAACATCTCATTTCATAAGTAAGTATTCAATTTCACCGTGTATTTCTTAGTTAAATTTGAAAACGAAAAAGTAACAATGTGACAGAGCAACTGTTGAAGTGTTGCCTAAGGCATGAAATCAATTTACCCATATTTTTAACAACTCACGACAAAAACGAGGGATGACAAAAGAGTTTTATTAACATGAATGATGATGATAATTTTTGTGACTGTTAGTTAGTTTGTTTCTTATACTTAGCCCGTAAGTTTCTTAATTTACCTTTATGAAATCCAAGTCTGTAAATGCGATAATCCATTTTGATGACAGTGGTGGTCGAGGCTAAAAAAACATAAAAATTGGGGATTTTAAACATCCAAACTCCACCACAAAGGCGGTGAATCATCATCATTATTTAATTATTTGACGAATTCATCCATTGTTCAAGTTAAGTTTTTTGATACCCAAAATCGAAGTTTGGCGCCAATTGTGTAGGTTTACATTTTTACTTTTCACAAATATGTAGTGATTGAAAATGTGACAAATATCATTCAAAATATTATAAACAACAAGAAAATACCCAGATCTTAACGTACCTATTATACAAACACAGGTCCAATAATACGTAATATTCATTATCACTAGGTACTCAATATGTTCAAAATATCGCTGACCAATATTGTTTTTTTTTTATTGCAAAGATTCGTTATTCGATAGCGATTATGCCAAACGATTTTTTTTTAATTTCGATCGTCTCGAGTTTAAGACGAATGTCAGAAATCGATACTTGAAAATTGAAATAAAATTGTTTTATACATTAAATTCTTATAAGCATTGTTTTTTTTTAAATAATAATTTACACTTTTCTACTGCAAGCATTGAAAATAAATTATTGATTGCAAGTTTAACTTTTTTAGAATATTATGTTGAAACCAAGTCAACTGACAGGACCTGTTTAGACCTACAGGTACCTCATTTATTGAACTTCACGCTGAATTGTTTCTATAATTGAATTTAAATTTGGAATGCGCTCGCTCTTCAAAATTATTTTAATTTATTGGACAATTATTTATTGTGGATTTTATTTTTGATAGGTACTTTCTGATAGTTTGCTACAGAATGCCCAGCATATATTTAGGTAGGCTTTTAGCGTTTGGGAATGAATGATGATTAGAGATCGGATAATCGGATGCATATTTCGGATATCGGATAATTCGGATAATCGGATACGTGTTAAGGAAAAGACTTTCTTATATATGTGGTTTTATTTATTTTGGTCCGTGCATCTTTACATACCAGGTCTGCTCCGTGCCTCGGAAAGCACGTTTAGCCCCCGGTCCCGGTTAAGGACCCGGCTGTCATTCGTGGATCTTTGACAGTCGTTACGTGTCGTCAGAAGCCCGAAAGTCTGACAATCAGTCTTACCAAGGGGTATCGCATTACCCAGTTACTGGGTTGTAGAGGTCAGATAGGCAGTCGCTCCATGTAAAATACTGGTATTCAGCTGCATCCCGTTAGACTGGAAGCCGACCGCCGGTCGCCGCTGGTTAGCCGGAAAAGGCTAGGCAGATTGATTGATTTATTTAAAAATGTCTGGAAATCGGGATCACATAAATATTCCGTTTGTTACACGTGGTCCCCGCGAGAAATACAAATCTGCCGAATTAAAATGGCTGTCCCTGGAAGGTACCGTCACTGTATTGGTGGGGTTGTTTTCATGGGACGATAGTAACTTTAAAATGTAAATCCAAGATGGCGGCTGCAATCATTTCCAAATTTTTCATCATGAGTGTCGTTTTCATGTTTTTGAGGGTGTTAAAGCCGATAGCCTTTTTTTTCGACACGGCTCGTATTTGTGTCAAGATCAGGAGCATAATAAACATTTTCTTTTTTCTAAAAAATATTATCTTTACTTACATAGATTTCCAGTCGATCCCGTAGCTGCCAATCGTTGGACTGAAATAATAAGACGGACTAGAAATGAAAGTTGGTGGAAACCTAAACCAAAAACGTCTATAATATGTTCAGCCCACTTCCATGTTAAGGACACTTACACAACGAAAAGTGGTCGTCGACGTATTAAATCAGGGGCTGTGCCTACAAAGGTTTGCGTGTGCATTTTTCATAATTTACTAAATTACTTTTGCAAAAACTAAAATAGGTACCTAAATAAGTTTTTTAGTTAAATTATAAGAAACTATGTAAATAATTTCTTATTTAATATTTACTCTAATAGAAGACGTATTTATTTATTTATTTATTATTATTCTCGCGAGAAAACTGGAAATTAATGGACACATAAAAAAATATTGATATATTATGTAGTCATTATTTATTATGAAATTAGTTGTGGATATAGTGATAATTAATTTATTAGTCAAATAATATAGCCTTCTTGTTTTCCTTTAGACACTTATTTTTAACAGAAAACATTGTATATACGATTGTTTGACGAAATAGAAAACCTAAACAACGATATTAATGTTCCTACAAATATAAGGATCAAAGAGCAAGAACTTTTAGAACAAAACCTGTATGAACCTGTAAGTTGAGCCGGTAATTGCTACACAATTATAAGAGCTTTTGATTCATATTTGGATAGGTGACTCAGTAGTTGATATACATATACCTCTTTACTTTATTGTTACCCCTTGCACATATAGGGTGATTGGTAATTCGTGACCGATATTTAAAAACATGATTGTAATCATGATAACAAACAACTTTTACTATGGGACCAAACCTGAAATCGCGAAGAAAAATCAGCTATTCCCTACATTTATGTTTGCATAACTCGTCAAAATGTAGGAAACAGCAGATTTTTTGTTTCACGGTTTCAGGATTGGTTTCATAGTGAAAGTTGTTTGTTATCATGAGTACAATCATGTGTATCGGTCACTAATTACCAGTCACCCTATATGTATAGTTAGTAAAGCATTTATTTCATTTTTACTTCAGAGTACTTCGACAGGGCAGAAAACAGGAACTAATGAACTTACAAAAAGTCAGGGAGAGCGGGTAAGTAACTTGACTATTTATTATTCTAGATAGTACAAAACTAATTGATAATGTCAAGATTTGAAATATGTTCGGAAATACTTGTATTTTGTTGTAGGAAGTACGCTCTTCGGATCTAGAGTCAATCTTCGATTCACCGAAGAAAGCAAAATTAAGAAAGGAATTAAGAAAAAAAACTGCACTCCAAATAAAGCATACAAAAAAAATAAAACTACTCCAGCAAAAGAACCGGCGTCTCAAAAAGAGAAACGCCTCTTTAAGGCAGGTTATAGGTTTTTTAAAACGGCAGAGGTATATTGATAATGACATACACGCTCTTTTGGGAAAAAATGCATTTGCAGCAGATCTATATAACAATCTTTACAAAAAAATGGCAAAAAACAAAAAAAGGCCCATGCCAAAATATACTGCGGAATTCAGAAAATTTTGCCTCACATTAAACTTTTATTCCCCAAGAGCCTATGCCTATGTGAGAAAAGTATTCAATACCTGCCTTCCTCATCCAAAAACTCTTGCTACATGGTATCGCAATATTGATGGCGCCCCAGGTTTCACTACGGAAGCATTTCAAATTCTAAAACTTAAAACTGAAAAAACTGAAAAGAAATATATTTGTGCATTAGTAGCTGATGAAATGGCCATACGACAGCAAAGTATTTGGGATGGAAAACAAAATCAAGGATATGTGGACATAGGAACTGGCACGTCAGACAATAATATCAAAGCTTCTGAAGCATATGTTTTTATGTTAGTTTGTCTTAATGAGAGTTGGAAAATCCCACTAGGGTATTTTTTGACACACGGCTTAACAGGTACACAGAAGGCTAATTTAATCGAAATTTGTTTGTCTAAGTGTCAAGAAGTAGGTGTCAAGGTAGTATCGTTGACCTTTGATGGTCACCCAACAAATTTATCGGCAATGGAATTATTGGGATGTCAAATAAAAGACACTGACAAATTGCTTTCAACATTTAAACATCCATCTGCAAATTATAGAGTAGCTGTATTTTTGGACGCTTGCCATATGGTAAAACTTATACGGAACCATTTTGAAGACAAAAAAACCTTTTTAGATGAAAATGAAAAAGAAGTGAATTGGGAGTATATACAGAAACTTAATGATTTACAAGAAAAAACAGGAATACATCTTGCAAACAAACTGTCCAGAAAACATTTAGAATTTAGGAATTCTATAATGAAAGTCAAACTGGCGACTCAGCTTCTCAGCAGGAGTGTTGCGCTTGCTCTGCAATGTTGCAGGAATGACTTAAAACTAAGAGATTTTGAAAAAAGCGAGGCTACAGAAAAGTTTGTGTTAGTTTTTAATAATTTGTTTGATATATTTAATTCCCGTAGCTTAAAACAGCACGATTTCTGTCATCCGCTAATTTCAGCTAACAAAAGAGAAATATTTGGATTCCTGAATGAAGCTAAACAGTATATATCCAAATTAAATATAAAAATATCTAGGAAGCGCACGTACAAAGTATCACAACAAAAAAACAAATTGATTCTAAAAACATATGAATCAGTGTTGAAAACCAAAGCAAATACTGGTTTTTTGGGCATGCTAGTTTGCATTGAGAGCTTAAAATATATTTATGAAACTGTTGTAGAGCAAACAAAGGAATTAAAATTTATAACTACATATAGAGTCAGCCAAGACCATATAGAACTGTTTTTTGGGGCAATTCGCATGCACGGAGGACATAATGACAACCCTAATGCACGGCAGTTGAAGGGAATATACAAAAAGCTCTTATGTCACATGGAGCTTAAATTGACAGAAACTGGAAATTGTGTGCCATTGGAGGATATTGCAGTTTTAAATTGTTCTTCTGCGTTAACGGCAATTAACGCTACTACAAAATCACGAAGATTTGATGAGGAAGATAAAGATATCAGTGTTCTTCAGGATACAAGTGGCGATCACACTGAAATAAATCATGAAGGCTTATGCAGCTTACTTGATCAGACCGGCTCTCAGGAGTATTACCGACAAATTGTAGGTTATATAGCGGGCTGCATTGTACGACAATTAAACCGGAAAATAAAATGCATGCCCTGCAATGAGAGTTTAATAAGCAAAGAAAAATTAGACTTCCACAAATTAATTGGGCTACGGGACAAAGGAGGATTGAATTATTCTTCAAAAAATGTTTTTACTGTGTGCTGGTTATCAGAGGCAATTTTACGGAATCACCTCAAAGAGAAACAGATAATCACAGAAACAGATTACAAACATCTTATGATAAAAATAATGACGAGTTTGATTGGTACAAAGCTATTTAATTTTGACGAAACTGAACATGCATACGGCCGTCATCATGAAAATAATATCGTTAAACTTATAGTGGAAGGGTATATAAAAATTAGACTTTTTCATGTAGCGAAATGTGAAAATATTTTAAAAAGTATGCCGTCCAAAAGACAAGTGTTTACAAAAAATTTACAATTTCAGGGTTTTTAAAAATAAATGTATGTGAAAAAGAATTATGTTGAATTCATTTTTATGTTAATTTTATCCCCAAACCTTGAAACCTTGTGACTCTAACTCTGAAAAAGTGATTTGCGGGATTTTCTACTTTTCTCTATCGGCTTTAGCACCCTTAGAAACTATGAAAACGACATCCATGACAGAGAAATTGAAAATTTTCGCAGCCGCCATGTTGGATTTACATTTTAACGTCACTATCGGCTTTAACACCCTAGAAAAGCATGAAAACGACAACCATGAAGAAAAATTTGAAAATTTTTGCAGCCGCCATCTTGGATTTTCATTTTGACCAAATTGACACTTTTTTCTTTGTCTTCTTTTATTCTTTACAAGTTCGTTTTCAATGTTCCGTTTATATTTAAATTTTCCCACATTTTTAGGGTAATCTCTATGCGCTGGTATTATTCGCGTGTTGCACACATACGCAAATGCGTTATGTAGTACACGGCGCTCACTCACACATGTATAAAAAGTGGCTTCACGTTCTATGTTACGTTTTGTATTGAACACGGAATCTGGACATTTCATAATCTAAGAGTCTGGGTATGAAAAAAAGTTAATTTCAAATTCAGAACTGTTGTTTTTAAAAATAATAATCCATTTTTCAGTTTATGACTTTTTACTTACTATTCGCGGGTTTGCGGTTAAAAGGTTATCAGGCAACTAAAACTAACTTCTCGTTATTTTTATTAGAATAATTTATGTTTGTCGCATAATCCTGCCTTATTGTGACTTAAAACAGATATCTTTGTGTTGATTATAATGGCAGAAAAAGCAATAAGAGCTAGTAAAATTATAGCGCTGCTGGAAGTGGGGTGTAGCCAATGTTACGGCTTACAGCGGTTAAACGTGAGTCGTTCCACCGTCCAAAGAACCTGGACTCGATACCAAGAGACAGGTTCCGTTCAAAGAAGGCAAGGTTGTGGGAGAAAACGTTGCACACAACCACGACACTACCGCTTTTAGTGACTCAGGCACTGAGGAACCGCAAATTCAGTTACATAGACCTCAAAAGAAACCTTGAAGAGGTACGAGGAGCACAAGTTAGCCAATGGACAGTGAGGAGGAGGCTTTTAGCGGTTAGCGGTTGATATACGCAATCAACGAACGCCACGGCCCCCCAAGTTACTCCGTGACTCAGACCAAGAAAAAAAGATAGACGGCGCGCCGCGAACATCAAAAGTGAAGCCATAAAACCGTGCTCCTGCAAGTAAACATACACGCTCACGCACACACCTACACTAAAACCATGCTCATCGCTCTTAGTACGTCACGAGTTGTCGTCAAGTAAACTTAAATTAAAAAAATAGAATTATTATGCCTTCCTGTGTAGTGAAAAGTTGCAAAAACAACAGCAAATCACATAAAAAGTCTCACGGAATCACTTTTCACTTGTAAGTACTTGAAATAACATCGTTTCTCTATTAATTAAACTGTGAATTAAAAAACCTCAACAAACGAAAGTAGTGACGTAAAGTATGGGTGTTGCCATAATACGATTTAAAATTTCCCATTCGATTAATATATTTTAAATAAATATGATTTATTACTTCCAGTTATATTCCTATTTTCTTTTAATATTTTAAGTATTCTTTCTTTTTGTATTTTTATTTAATATTTTAGGTTTCCAACTAATAATGAAATAAAAAATAAATGGATAGTAGCTATAGGAAATAGTCGGAATGATCCGGAATGGTTGCCATCGAAAAATGGGATTATTTTTTAAGACAAAAAGTAGGCTATGACATTCCCCAGGATGCCATCTTAGTCTTGCCAAATTTTATCGATATCCGTGCAGTTTTGTGAATTTTAAAATCATCCCCTATTTTACGCCCCTAGGGGATGAATTTTCAAAAACGCTGGACCACATATTTCTTTATTTCCTACCAAAAGCATAAATTTCAATTTTCATAGCCCTAACTTAAGAAATGCTGGGTTTCCCTTACAAACTTTCACCCCCCTTATCACCCCCCGTAGGATAATTGTTTAAGATAAAAAATAGGCTGTGTCCTTCCCCAGGATGCCATCTGTAGCCTTGCCAAATTGTATCGATATCCGTGCAGTTTTGTAGATTTTAAAATAACCCTATTTTACACCCTAGGGGATGATTTTCCAAAAACGCTGGACCACATATTTCTTTATTGCCTACCAAAAGCATAAATTTGAATTTTCATATCCGTAACTTAAGAAATGCTGGGTTTACCATACAAACTTTCACCCCCTGAAGGGTTATTTTTGAGACAAAAAGTAGCATAAGTCCTTCCCTAGGATACCACCATAAAGCCTTGCCAAATTTTATCAAAATCTGTTCGGTGGTTTAGGCGTGAAAAGGTAGACACAGACAGGTGGTACAGACAGACAGACAGAGTTACTTTCGAATTTATAATATCACTATGGATAATTGTTATTTTCCTGGCTAGAGAGCTCCGATAAACGCGTGTGATCGCTGCTAATCATAAAGTGCTATAGGGCGAAGCGCGGCCTTCGACGCGCTATTTATGTAGCGCCGCCCGCTATGTCCCTGCATTTTAACCGACTTCTAAAAAAGGAGGAGGTTCTCAATTCGGTTATATTTTTTGTATGTTTTTTACCTCATTACTCCGTCATTTATGAACCGACTAGCTGCGCCCCGCGGTGTTACCCGCGGTTTATGAGATACACTAAAACGTGTATTATTTAATCGGTGAAAAAAGTATTCACAAAAAAATTGCTCATCTCACTGGAATACTACACTTTTTCGGTATATAAAGTAGCCTATGTGTTAATCCAGGATGTCAGCTACTTCCACATCAAATTTCATCAAAATCGGTCCTTCCGTTTGAGTTTGAAAGAGTAGCAAATATATTTGAATTCCTTGATCATCCCTCGGGAACACTACATTTTTCAGACTATAAAGTGACTTATGTGTTAATCCAAGGAGTCAGCTACGACCACGCCAAATTTCATCACAATTGGTCGAGCCTTTTGAGTTTGAAAGAGTAGCAAATATATTTTAATTCCTTGCTCATCCCACGGGGACACTATATTTTTTTGGGATATAAAGTAGCCTATGTATTAATCCAAGGTGTCAGCTACTTCCTTACTAAATTTCATCAAAATCGGTTGAGCCGTTAGAGTTTGAAAGAGTAGCAAATATATTTGAATTCCTAGCCCATCCCACGGGAAAACTATATTTTTTCGTGATATAAAGTACCATATGTGTTAATCCAGGGTGTCAGCTCCTCTCTCACCAAATTTCATCAAAGTCGGTCGAGCCGTTTGAGTATGAAAGAGTAGCAGATATATTTGAATTCCTTGCTCATCCCACTGGAACACTAAATTTTTTCGGGATATAAAGTAGTATATGTGTTAATCCAAAGTGTCAGCTACGTTCACACCAAATTTCGCACAAAAAATCGGTCGAGCCATTTGAGTTTGAAAGAGTAGCATAATATGTATTTGAATTCCTTGCTCATCCCTCGGGAACACTACATTTTTCAGAGTATAAAGTGACTTATGTGTTATCCAAGGAGTCAGCTACTACCACGCTAAATTTCATAACAATCGGTCGAGCCGTTTGAGTTTGAAAGAGTAGCAAATATATTTTAATTCCTTGCTCACCCCACGGGGACACTATATTTTTTTGGGATATAAAGTAGCCTATGTATTAATCCAGCGTGTTAGCTACTCCTTTACCAAATTTCATCAAAATCGGTTGAGCCGTTTGAGTTTGAAAGAGTAGCAAATATATTTGAATTCCTTGCTCATCCCTCGGGAACACTACATTTTTCGAGGTATAAAGTAGACTATGTGTTAATCCAGGGTGTCAGCTACTTTTACACCAAATTTCATTGAAATCGGTCGAGCTGTTTGAGTTTGAAAGAGTAGCATAATATGTATTTGAATTCCTTGCTCATCCCTCGGGAACACTACATTTTTCAGAGTATAAAGTGACTTATGTGTTATCCAAGGAGTCAGCTACTACCACGCTAAATTTCATAACAATCGGTCGAGCCGTTTGAGTTTGAAAGAGTAGCAAATATATTTTAATTCCTTGCTCACCCCACGGGGACACTATATTTTTTTGGGATATAAAGTAGCCTATGTATTAATCCAGGGTGTTAGCTACTCCTTTACCAAATTTCATCAAAATCGGTTGAGCCGTTTGAGTTTGAAAGAGTAGCAAATATATTTGAATTCCTTGCTCATCCCTCGGGAACACTACATTTTTCGAGGTATAAAGTAGACTATGTGTTAATCCAGGGTGTCAGCTACTTTTACACCAAATTTCATTGAAATCGGTCGAGCTGTTTGAGTTTGAAAGAGTAGCATAATATGTATTTGAATTCCTTGCTCATCCCACTGGAACACTACATTTTCGGGGATATAAAGTAAGCCATGTATTAATCCAGGGTGTCAGCTACTTCCACACCAAAATTCATCAAAATCGGTCGAGCCGTTTGAGTTTGAAAGAGTAGCAGATATATTTGAATTCCTTGCTCATCCCACGGGACCACTATATTTTTTCGGGATATAAAGTGGCCTCTGTATTAATCCAGGGTGTCAGCTACTCTTTTACCAAATTTCATTAAAATCGGTTGAGCTGTTTGAGTTCGAAAGAGTAGTTAAAAATATATGTGAATTCCGTGCTCATCCCACGGGAACACTATAATATTTTTCGGCATATAAAGTAGCCTATGTATTAATCTAAGGTGTCAGCTACTTCCTTACTAAATTTCATCAAAATCGGTTGAGCCGTTAGAGTTTGAAAGAGTAGCAAATGTATTTGAATTCCTTGATCATCCCACAGGAACACTATATTTTTTCGGGATATAAAGTACCATATGTGTTAATCCAGGGTGTTAGCTACTCTCTCACCAAATTTCATCAAAGTCGGTCGAGCCGTTTGTGTTTGAAAGAGAAGCAAATATATTTGAATTCCTTGCTCATCCCACGGGAACACTACATTTTTTCGGGATATAAAGTAATATATGTGTTAATCCAAAGTGTCAGCTACTTTCACACCAAATTTCATCGAAATCGGTCGAGCCGTTTGAGTTTGAAAGAGTAGCATAATATGTATTTTAATTCCTTGCTCATCCCACGGGAACACTACATTTTTTCGGGATATAAAGTAATATATGTGTTAATCCAAAGTGTCAGCTACTTTCACACCAAATTTCATCGAAATCGGTCGAGCCGTTTGAGTTTGAAAGAGTAGCATAATATGTATTTGAATTCCTTGCTCTTCCCGCGGGAGCACTACATTTTTTCGGGATAAAAAGTAGCCTATGTGTTAATCCAGGGTATAAGCTGTCTACATACCAAATTTCATCCAAATCGGTTAAGCCGTTTGAGCGTGAAGAAGTAACAAACATACACACACACACACACACTCACAAACTTTCGCCTTTATAATATTAGTGTGATAGTGTGATTCGGAAAATTCTTTTTTTATTTGAAAGTGTATACTTTCAGATTAGTCCCATTTTTATCAAAATTCAATTCTGATGATGGGATCCTGAGGAATCAAGGGAACTCCTCAAATGTTATAGGTATACATATAGCGATTTTGGTATTTTTACAACAAATCAAGCGTTTGCATTCAGAAAGTATCATCTAGTGAAGTGGAACTGATGAAGAAGACCACAGATGGCCACGGGATCTCCTCAACGACGATAAGTAACTATTTCTCCTCAACGGCGATAAGATATCTCGATTAAAATAGTTAAGCGACTATGACGAAATGGTTCTGATGAAAATGGTACCATCGAACCGATCTGATGAAGAAGCCGGAAGGTAGGCATCGGAACTCAGTAATAAAACAATGTATCCTAGCCGTGTTTGGGCTTATTGGAATTGTCATAATGAGGTGCACTCTGGCTATAAATGATTTAATGGTAACTATATGCCGCTTCAAATTGCGCTACTTGAGTTGTATGATAAGTGTGGCCTTGATTATCAGAAGGCAGATTCGTAGCCTCGTTATCTCTGTCAACTAAAACTACGCCTACCAAAACTTCTGACACTACTCTATCGCGACGTATTTGCCTTTTTGCAAAGTTTTAATTTGAAATGGTATACTCCTGAGACTGTCTCATAAAAATATCTTCAAGTTCTGATGAGTGGCTTTTGAGTTAGATTCAATAATTTCATAGGTACGTATTTTTCCCATTTAGTCTATGTGGATGATGCTCTAATTTATTTTGCAGAGTGGTATTCAGATTTGTGTGGGGTACCTATTACCACTAAAAAGTGAAAAATAAAAACTTTTTACAAAAAAAAAACAACCGACTCCCAAAAAAACACTACAAAGTGAAAAATAACTTTAATTTCAGAAGTCGGTGGCAAAAAAAACGAAAATAAATAAAAAACAAAAGACACCGACTTCCGAAATTAAAGATATTTTTCACTTTGTAGTGTTTTTTTGGAAGTCGGTTGTTTTTTTTTTTTTTGTAAAAAGTTTTTAAATCTGTAATATCTTCGAAAATATTCATTTAAATTACATGCTGTAAAGGGCCATATTTATCTATAGTAAATGCACAATGTATTTAAGGTTGTTTGCGCCTGACTTTATAGTGTCCGTGACAGGTTGCTGCTTCTTTTCGATAAGGCGCACATAACTGGCGGTAGACTCCGCACAAAAATAAATCTGCCAAGGAAGGTGTTCTACCTGACTTTTTAAAAAAGTAATTGAAAAAACCATTCTCAAGAAGGTGACGTCGGTCCGTACAAGTCGATACAGAAATTCATTTGTTTATACCTAAATGTATCTAAATTATAATAGAACGAAGTTTTCTACAGTTATTAGATTAAATTCACTGTTTAAAGTAAAACTCCTACGTTTTATTGAGCGCCAAGCTCCAGTGTCTCGGAGTAGACATAGTGGCGACCGTGACAGGACGAGAACGTACGATCTTCGGATAACCAAGGTCTAGCTGGAGTTGGCCAGCACCGCGCCGCAACCATCAGTCGGTCAGCACCGCGCCGCATCCAGCCTTTGGGAGAAATAAGTATATCGGAAGAATACGAGCAGTACTTAGCACCGCCGGACCTTGATGCTAAATACAGCGTCACACCGCAGCGCAGCAGCATTTCTGCAGCTAAGTGCCCTTCCTTAATTCCTAAACTTCCTTCTATACCACGTAGCCTACGTCCTTATCCAATTTCTGTATGGTTTTTTCACTTGTGCGATTTCACATTTTTCATAGGGTCACCTTCGTCAAGGTTACAGTATTGCGTCATACTTTTTTAAATGATATTTCTTTCTTTATATTTCTATAAATCCGCTAGTAATTAGTGTTATTGACTATTCGCAAGATTACTACGTTGTATATTTCTAATTTTTTACCGTTTTTGTGGATTTCAAGCGGATCATTCAAGTACATTTCATATCTCAAAGTACCTACCTACATACCTAAAGTTATTAGTGTACCTATTTCTTCTAGGAAATTAATTCCACAGGTTGCCGTGCCTATCTAGTTCCATTTAAAGATTATTCCGCCGAACATTTCAGATTTGCCCAAGTTTCCCGTGCATCGCTGAGTGTCGTTGCCGCAGCGCGCAGCGCCCGCGCAGCGTCCGTGCAGCCTAAGGCTGTGCGCAGACCGGCGCCTGCGACTCCGGCCTCCCGTGCGGCAGAGACCACCAGGGCAGGGGCGTGAGCGTATTCTTTTATTTTATTTGGTTTATTTTAACATTAATTTTTCTTGGGTTTATTTTAATTTTACCTACATAATTTTGATTTCTTTTTCGTGAGAATTTTGTTTGAAATAAACAATCATAATGGGTTTAGGCGATGATGCCAAGAGCTTGGCGGAATTGAATGTTAGACGTAGTTCTGTCAAGGGCCAAGTAACAAAATTTCGAAATTATTTAGAAAAAATATCACGCTTAGACACTTTTACTACAACACATAGGGCGGAACTTACACTTAAACTTACTAAATTTGAAACCTTATCTTCAAGGTTTGATGACTTACAAAGTCAAATTGAAATTTTTAATTCTGGTGGGTTGAAGGATGAACTTGAAGAACGAGAAAATATTGAGAAAGAATTCATTAGCAATATTGTAAGGGCTCAAGAGTTATTACAAATGCACGGTAGGGATGAGAGCGTCCACGACTCAAGCAATCCTCACTGTGCTGTCGATCATAATGAAATGGGTTTCAAGCTACCTTTGATACAGGTATCTAAATTTGATGGATCATACTTTCGATGGATGGAATTTCGTGACACGTTCCGATCTTTAATACATGAAAATAGTAGGATTAAGTCAGTAAACAAGTTTCATTATTTAATTTCTTATTTAGAAGGCGAAGCAGCACAAACCGTTTCTAATCTAGAAATATCTGCAGATAATTATCGGGAAGCTTGGAACTTATTGCTTGAACGTTACGACAATAAACGTTTGTTGATAAGTCATCATCTCAGTGCATTATTTAACATAAATTCTATAAATAAGGAGTCTGAAAAATCGTTGCGTTTCTTGGTTGACCACGTAACTAAAAATTTACGTGCCCTCTCCAACTTAGGACAAGCCACTGAGCATTGGGATGTACTTATCATTCACTTAGTCGCATCCAAGTTGGACAATACCACCTTCGTGAAATGGGAGGAACACCGTAACGCGTTGTCAACAGACACCCCCACACTTAAGGAATTTTATAAATTTTTAAACGATCGTGCAACCGTGCTTGAGTCCTTGCACCGCAGCAAATCAGATAACACATTTAAACCTAATCATGAAAAACAGCGTCCAGAAGGCCATTCAAAAAAACCGGAACACAAACGTCATACTAAAGCATGTGCATACATTAGTAGTAGTAACCAACCACAAACACAATCATCCTCGTCGTACCTCTGCCCATGCTGTAATGCTGATCATAAAATATTTGATTGTCCATCGTTCAAGGCAAAGAGCATAAGCGAGCGTATAGCCGAGGCCACTAAATTGAAATTGTGTCTTAATTGTTTAAGGTCGTGTCACCCTACGTTTAAATGTCGTTTCGGTCGTTGTCGTGAATGCAACAAAAGACACAATTCTATGTTGCACCTTCCTACTGGTGCAGCTGACAGCACCGACAGTTCTTCTGAGACGTTAGTTAACTGTAACAATCAAGGTAACAAATATGCTCTTCTTTGCACAGCCTTGATTGAAATAGTCAATCCCAAGACTAATAAACGGGAAACAGTGCGCGCATTACTTGATAGTGGCAGCCAATCCTCTTTCATAAGTCTAGGCCTGAAACAAAGGTTATCTTTAGAGGACTGCCCTATTAATGCTGCAAAGGTAATCGGTTTTGGCAACAATGAGGCAGGTACGATAACTGAATATTGCATTGCCCAATTAAAATCGATAAATACACCATTCAACGTTATCTCTAACTTTTATGTTATGAAGGAACTAACTTCTTTACTTCCCAATGCCGTAATCGATATTAGATCGTTTAATATTCCCAAGGATATTATCTTGGCAGACCCTAAATTCTATCAGCCTTCTTTCATAGACATTCTCATAGGCTCAGATTTATTTTGGGACATTATAGGTTGTGAGCAGCAGTCGTTAGGCCCCAATTATCCTAAGTTACACAGCTCAAAGTTGGGCTGGTTGATTGGAGGCCCCCTGCAACATAAACAACACAAGAATATTAAATGCAATCATGTACTTACCCATTTTTCTCATGATGAAAACATAGAATTAAAATTAAATAGATTTTGGGAGCTTGAAGAAATCCCATCTAAATCTTATCTAAGTGAAAGCGAGCAGGCATGTGAAACGCATTTTTTGCAGCACACCTGCCGCTTAGAAAATGGCAGATTTTCAGTCAAGTTACCTCTTATTGACTCACCGGATTGTCTTGGTGACTCCTACAATATGGCCAAGAAAAGGTTCTACAATTTAGAACGGCGATTTAGAAAACAGCCTGAAGTTAAGTTGCAGTATATTGAATTTATCAGAGAATATGCAGAATTAGGTCATCTTTCTGAAATTGCACAAAGTAACTTAAATTCTAATTTATGCTATTTCTTACCTCATCATCCTGTATTTAGAGAAAAGAGCGAATCGACAAAAATTCGCGTCGTTTTCGATGCATCGGCTCGCACTTCCTCAGGCCTCTCTGTTAACGACATACAAATGGTTGGGCCTCAAATTCAAGACTCTCTTTTCTCCATATTAATTCGAGCTCGTTTCTATAAATATCTTTTAGCAGCAGACGTAGAAAAATTATTTCGTCAAATATTGGTGGAAGAGTCAGATCGAAATCTTCAGCTTATTCTATGGAGAGAAGACGAGCGTCAGCCTCTTAAAACGTTACGTTTAAATACGGTGACTTATGGTTTCACAAGCGCAAGTTATTTGAGCACAAGGTGTCTTTGGCAGTCGGGTGAGGAGTGCGAGGATCCACTCATTAGGACGATTATACAACATGATCTATACGTAGATGACTTAATAACTGGCTGTAATTCTGAGGAGGAACTTATACATATTCAAAAGGCTGTATCAGAAGCCCTTAAGGCAGCGTGTTTTAATCTACGAAAATATAAATCTAATTCGTCTAGCGTTCTTGAAGTCTGCTTCGAAAACTCTACAGACACGCTTATCATTAGTGAGTCCTCAAATGCTCTTGGTTTAGGGTGGAATGCGAAAACTGATAGTCTACATTATTCTTTTGAAATTCCCCCTATGAATGATAAGATCACGAAGCGCTATATTTTATCAACATCGTTTAAAATCTTTGACCCACTCGGTTTTGTCGGCCCCTGTATTGTTATTCCTAAATTAATAATGCAGCAACTTTGGCTTGACAAGGTTGGCTGGGACGAACCTCTTTCAGATGAAATAGAAAAGGCTTGGCGTAAGTTTTCCAATAATCTATCTTGTCTAGCTACATTTACACTGCCGAGAAAGGTTCTATGTGACTCACCTGCTGTTACAGAGCTACATATGTTCAGTGACGCCTCCCAAAGGGCTTATGGCGCTTGCGTCTACATAAGGTCTATTGACGAAGCAGGTATCGTGCATGTTAACCTTTTGTGTTCTAAGTCAAAGGTGGCACCAATCAAGGCCTGTACTATACCTCGTTTGGAGCTTTGTGCCGCATTACTAGCTGTCAGACTCTGCAAGGCCGCCGTCGATTCCTTGAGGTTCCCAATAACACGTAAACTGTATTGGTGTGACTCCAGCGTGGTCCTTGCTTGGCTGCATACTAGCGCTAGAAGGTTAAAGACCTTCGTGGCTAATAGAATAGCAGAAATACTGGAACTGTCAGATGTTTCTTGTTGGCGTTATGTACCTACCTCTCAGAATCCTGCTGATCTTGTTTCGCGCGGCGTGTATCCCGAAGAGCTTAAAGATCATAGTCTGTGGTGGTCAGGGCCCGAGTTTTTACTTCAAGGCGAATCTTCTTGGCCTACCTTACCAAATAAACTCCAACACGAGTCTGAAATTCCTGAAATAAAATCGAATATTGTTGCTAAGCTAGATAATTCTTCGATAATTCCATTTCATAAATATAGTAAATTACACAAGATACAGCAAGATTATGCTTATGCATTAAGATATTTTTATAATTTGCGCAATCCTAATTCTAGGCGTCTTGATGCCCTTAATTTAGAAGAATTACAAAATTCATTTCGTCTTTTATGCCGCAAGGCTCAACAAGAATCTTTTCCTGTTGAGTACGATTTGTTGTCTAAAGAAACATCAATTAGTACAAAATCACCCATCATATCGCTTACACCTTTCATGGACGACAATGGGTTGATACGAGTAGGAGGCCGGCTGGATGCTTCGGATATTTCATTTAGCAGCAAACACCCTATTCTATTACATTCCTCGCACCATTTCACGAAATTAATCTTTGAGCGGGAACACCTACACAAATTACACGCTGGCCCACAACTTCTCCTCGCTAGTGTCAGGCAATACGTGTGGCCTATCAATGGGCGACACCTCGCTAGGAGAACGGTGCGCAACTGCATCATATGCAGAAAGGTACAGGGCAAGACTTTAACACCCTTAATGGGGAACTTGCCCTCGCAGCGCGTTACGGTGGATTTCCCGTTCCGTAGTGTAGGTATAGATTTTGCCGGACCCTTCTTTGTCTCAAATAGAAAGGGTCGCGGATCAAGAGTCACAAAATGCTATTTATGCATTTTTGTTTGCTTAAGGTACAAGTGTGTCCACTTGGAGGCGGTAAGTGATCTTTCGAAGGACGCTTTCATTCTTACCTTGCGAAGGTTCATATCTCGTCGGGGTAAGCCTGCTGAAATTTTTAGTGACAACGGCCGCAATTTTGTGGCCGCTGCCAAAGAAATAGGCAACTTTTTAAAGCACCACCGCCAAGCAATTACAAATTTTTCTAACGAGGAAGAAATTAAATTTTTGTTTTCACCTGCTTACGCTCCTCACTTTGGTGGTATCTGGGAGGCCGGCGTAAAATCCGCTAAGTATCACATAAGACGTGTAATGGGCAACACGCATTTAACTTTTGAAGAGATATCCACGTTGTTCGCACAAGTGGAAGCCATATTGAATAGTCGCCCACTTTATCCCATGTCCTCGTCTCCAAATGATCTCCTTTACCTCACCCCAGGGCACTTCCTGCTTGGACGGCCGCTTACTGCGCTGCCTTCACCGAGCCTAGAAAACTGCAATCCCACTCAATTGAAGCGCTACCAACGACTTGAACAAATACGGCAGCACTTTTGGAGGAGATGGCAAAGGGAGTACCTGGCGGAGTTGCAGCAAAGATCAAAATGGCGAACCAATGATACTCCACTGAACGTTGGCGACCTAGTGCTGCTTCAGGAAGACAACTTACCACCATTGTGCTGGCGAATAGGCCGAATCAGCAAACTCTTTCCTGGTCCTGATGGAGTATGTCGTGTAGCAGATGTTCAAACAACACAAGGAAGTTACCGAAGGCCCTTCAAGCGACTTTGCCCTCTACCAGCGACGGAGCATCTAATCGAGTGAGAGTTAAAAGCCGGAGACTTTTAACGGCGGGGAAGATGTTTGCGCCTGACTTTATAGTGTCCGTGACAGGTTGCTGCTTCTTTTCGATAAGGCGCACATAACTGGCGGTAGACTCCGCACAAAAATAAATCTGCCAAGGAAGGTGTTCTACCTGACTTTTTAAAAAAGTAATTGAAAAAACCATTCTCAAGAAGGTGACGTCGGTCCGTACAAGTCGATACAGAAATTCATTTGTTTATACCTAAATGTATCTAAATTATAATAGAACGAAGTTTTCTACAGTTATTAGATTAAATTCACTGTTTAAAGTAAAACTCCTACGTTTTATTGAGCGCCAAGCTCCAGTGTCTCGGAGTAGACAAAGGTACTTAATTGGATAAGGATTAATGCTGTATTGCTTAAAATCGCTTCGTAAATAAGCCATTATTTCTCGTAAAAAGTAAAGGATAAAAAATGGTTATTGTGGGTTATCCCTGAGAGATAGACATATACCATCGCGGACTTTTTTGCAGACCTTTATAAGTTGTACAATACTGTAGTACATTATTTTGATCTATCTCGTAGGGTTCAGTCAGCGTTTGCAATGTAAGCGCAAAAAAATGTGTTTATTTACGACATCACATTAGAATCCTCTAAAATTATCAGTGTTTCTCTACTATATTATGCATGTATTATACATATAAACCTTCCTATTGAATCACTCTATATATTAAAAAAAACTGCATCAAAATCCGTTGACTAAGCATACATAGGGACAGACAGACAGCGGAGCGACTTTGTTTTATAATATGTAGTGATGAATCTCTATTTCCCTTGGTTATCGCATCACGCGTGAAGGGATGGAACAAATTCGCTAATTCTTTTTTTGTTGTGTTTATTATTGTCAGGAGAAGGTTCTTATGAAAGAAAAAATTAAGAAAATTGGAAAATTTCATAAAACTTAAGGCGGGGTGAAAGCAAGCGCCGTAGGTATTAAATGCTTACCGCAGCCCCCGCAAGGAGTAGCGATACGTAATAAATTACGATGCGCGGGAAACGCGCGCCAAGCGCACCGCTCATGAGTTCATGAACTCGAGTAGGTACTATGTTGCGTCACAGAATAGAGCAATGCAGTAGATAAACTTGAACTGATTAGTATACAAGTTTATTTTGTTTTATTTTTCTAGTAAGTATTTTTGAAAGTTGTAGACAGATTAGACATTTTAGACAGATTTTAGACATTTTAGACACATTTTAGACATTTTAGACAGATCCAAGATGGCGGCTGCGAAAATTCCCTAACTGTTCGTCATGGGTGTCATTTTCGTGATATTTTAGGTCGCTGAAAACGATAGTGGGGTCAAAATGAAAATCCAAGATGGCGGCTGCGAAAATTTCCTAATTTTTCGTCATGGGTGTCATTTTCGTGATATTTTAGGTCGCTGAAAACGATAGTGGGGTCAAAATGAAAATCCAAGATGGCGGCTGCGAAAATTTCCTAATTTTTCGTCATGGGTGTCATTTTCGTGACATTTTAGGTCGCTGAAAACGATAGTGGGGTCAAAATGAAAATCCAAGATGGCGGCTGCGAAAATTTCCTAATTTTTCGTCATGGGTGTCATTTTCGTGTTATTTTAGGTCGCTGAAAACGATAGTGGGGTCAAAATGAAAATCCAAGATGGCGGCTGCGAAAATTTCCTAACTTTTCGTCATGGGTGTCATTTTCGTGATATTTGGGGTCGCTGAAAACGATAGTGGGGTCAAAATGAAAATCCAAGATGGCAGCTACGAAAATTTCCAAATTTTTCGTCATGGGTGTCATTTTCGTGATATTTGGGGTCGCTGAAAACGATAGTGGGGTCAAAATGAAAATCCAAGATGGCAGCTACGAAAATTTCCAATTTTTTCGTCATGGGTGTCATTTTCGTGTTATTTTAGGTCGCTGAAAACGATAGTGGGGTCAAAATGAAAATCCAAGATGGCGGCTGCGAAAATTTCCTAACTTTTCGTCATGGGTGTCATTTTCGTGATATTTTAGGTCGCTGAAAACGATAGTCGGGTAAAAAGGAAAATCCAAGATGGCGGCTGCGAAAATTTCCTAATTTTTCGTCATGGGTGTCATTTTCGTGATATTTTAGGTCGCTGAAAACGATAGTGGGGTCAAAATGAAAATCCAAGATGGCGGCTGCGAAAATTCCCTAACTTTTCGTCATGGGTGTCATTTTCGTGATATTTTAGGTCGCTGAAAACGATAGTCGGGTAAAAATGAAAATCCAAGATGGCGGCTGCGAAAATTTCCTAATTTTTCGTCATGGGTGTCATTTTCGTGATATTTTAGGTCGCTGAAAACGATAGTGGGGTCAAAATGAAAATCCAAGATGGCGGCTGCGAAAATTCCCTAACTTTTCGTCATGGGTGTCATTTTCGTGATATTTTAGGTCGCAGAAAACGATTGTGGGGTCAAAATGAAAATCCAAGATAGCGGCTACGAAAATTTCCAAATTTTTCGTCATGGGTGTCATTTTCGTGATATTTTAGGTCGCTGAAAACGATAGTCATTCATTTTGACCCCATTATCGTTTGCAGCGACCTCAAATATCACGAAAATGACACCCATGTCAAAAAATTTGAAAATTTTCGCAGCCACCATCTTGGATTTTCATTTTGACC
This sequence comes from Cosmia trapezina, assembly GCA_905163495.3. Lineage (NCBI taxonomy): Eukaryota > Metazoa > Arthropoda > Insecta > Lepidoptera > Noctuidae > Cosmia > Cosmia trapezina. Next base: position 17,161,633 of record LR991022.1, on the reverse strand, counting down.
CCACTATCGTTTTCAGCGACCTAAAATATCACGAAAATGACACCCATGACGAAAAATTAGGAAATTTTCGCAGCCGCCATCTTGGATTTTCATTTTGACCCCACTATCGGTTTCAGCGACCTCAAATATCACGAAAATGACACCCATGTCGAAAAATTCGGAAATTTTCGCAGCCGCCATCTTGGATTTTCATTTTGACCCCACTATCGTTTTCAGCGACCTAAAATATCACGAAAATGACACCCATGACGAAAAATTAGGAAATTTTCGCAGCCGCCATCTTGGATTTTCATTTTGACCCCACTATCGTTTTCAGCGACCTAAAATATCACGAAAATGACACCCATGACGAAAAATTAGGAAATTTTCGCAGCCGCCATCTTGGATTTTCATTTTGACCCCACTAACGGTTTCAGCGACCTCTAAAACCATGGAAACGACACCCATGACGAAAAATTAGGAAATTTTCGCAGCCGCCATCTTGGATTTTCATTTTGATCCCACTATCGCTTTCAGTGACCTAAAATATCACGAAAATGACACCCATGACGAAAAATTAGGAAATTTTCGCAGCCACCATCTTGGATTCTCATTTTGACTCCACTATCGTTTTCAGCGACCTCAAATATCACGAAAATGATACCCATGACCGAAAATTAGGAAATTTTCGCAGCCGCCATCTTGGATTTTCATTTTGGTCCCACTATCGTTTTCAGCGACCTCAAATATCACGAAAATGACACCCATGTCGAAAAATTTTAAAATTTTCGCAGCCGCCATCTTGGATTTTCATTTTGACCCCACTATCGTTTTCAGCGAACTCAAATATCACGAAAATGACACCCATGACGAAAAATTTGGAAATTTTCACAGCCGCCATCTTGGATTTTCATTTTGACCCCGCAATCGTTTTCAGCGACCTAAAATATCACGAAAACGACACCCATGACGAAAAATTAGGAAATTTTTGCAGCCGCCATCTTGGATTTTCATTTTGACCCCACTATCGGTTTCAGCGACCTCAAATATCACGAAAATGACACCCATGTCGAAAAATTTGAAAATTTTCGCAGCCGCCATCTTGGATTTTCATTTTGACCCCACTATCGTTTTCAGCGACCTAAAATATTACGAAAATGACACCCATGACGAAAAATTAGGAAATTTTCGGAGCCGCCATCTTGGATTTTCATTTTGACCCCACTATCGTTTTCAGCGACCTTAAATATCACGAAAACGACACCCATGACGAAAAATTAGGAAATTTTTGCAGCCGCCATCTTGGATTTTCATTTTGACCCCACTATCGTTTTCAGCGACCTAAAATATCACGAAAATGACACCCATGACGAAAAATTTGGAAATTTTCGCAGCCGCCATCTTGGATTTTCATTTTGACCCCACTATCGTTTTCAGCGACCTAAAATATCACGAAAATGACACCCATGACGAAAAATTTGGAAATTTTCGCAGCCGCCATCTTGGATTTTCATTTTGACCCCACTATCGTTTTCAGCGACCTAAAATATCACGAAAATGACACCCATGACGAAAAATTAGGAAATTTTCGCAGCCGCCATCTTGGATTTTCATTTTGACCCCACCATCGTTTTCAGCGACCTAAAATATCACGAAAATGACACCCATGACGAAAAATTAGGAAATTTTCGCAGCCGCCATCTTGGATTTTCATTTTGACCCCACTATCGGTTTCAGCGACCTCAAATATCACGAAAATGACACCCATGTCGAAAAATTTGGAAATTTTCGCAGCCGCCATCTTGGATTTTCATTTTGACCCCACTATCGTTTTCAGCGACCTAAAATATCACGAAAATGACACCCATGACGAAAAATTAGGAAATTTTCGCAGCCGCCATCTTGGATTTTCATTTTGACCCCACTATCGTTTTCAGCGACCTAAAATATCACGAAAATGACACCCATGACGAAAAATTAGGAAATTTTCGCAGCCGCCATCTTGGATTTTCATTTTGACCCCACTATCATTTTCAGCGACCTAAAATATCACGAAAACGACACCCATGACGAAAAATTGGAAATTTTTGCAGCCGCCATCTTGGATTTTCATTTTGACCTTGAAATACAAAAAAAATAAAAAGATACCTAGTTAGAAAAAAAACTTAATTTAAAAAAAAAAATCTTATTTATGTAGGTATACAGAAAAATACATTTGAGGGCCTACTTATTTTCTGAACATCCCTGCCCAACCCTTTGAAAGAATTCAGGCGTGATGTTATGAAGAAATCTCATTTCCTATCCGATATTCATTATAAAACCACCCGTACTAACTTTATTCTGTGGCACCTACCTATTTGAGATTTGAAAATAGTGAACCAAAAATTTGCGCGTCAGGCGGCTTTATAAGCTCCAGTGTAGGGTTCAAATTCAACTGTTTTACACACTTGATGCGATTGGTAAACATAGGCCGTGATAAAAATAAATACCAATAAAGCTTTTGCGCGCGTGACGTCTTTATTTACATAGGCATAGCGTTCAAATTCAACTGTTTTCAACACATGCTAATTTGTGCCGGTCGCAGCCGGTGACAGAAGTTAGCGGGGGTGGCGGGTTCGAAAAATTGGCACACGTCCGACCTCCGTCACGTTCCGCTCGGGACTAAACGGCTCAGGGCGAGCGTTTGCGAAGCTGAAAACACTTGACATTGGAATTAGTGATATAAATATTTTGATATTTCAAATTATGATAGCCGTTATAAATTACATTTTTTACGACCTTTATTATGGCATAAGTTTTATTGTTCAAAGCCTAATATAAATCAAATGAAATAAGATATAGATCATAATTTAGACTTGTCTTTGCGATTTAATTGGATGCAGTAAAGTGCAAGTAATCGTGTATCGGACGGCCGAAATTTCTAGATGGAAGTCTGAACTAAGTAATATATTTTTTTCAAAATTTAAATACGTGTTATCTACGAATAAAACACTAAACAAAACGACGTTTTTACGGCTCTCACCGCCTTAACGACTATTTTAACTTCGCGCGTTTACATTAGAATATTTATAGCTAAAACAGGACAATAATTTTTGTGCGCGGTGCGCGAGTCCGACTCGCACTTGGCCGGTTTTTTACCATTTAATTGACGACATTAACTTACTTCCCCACAATTTGCAAAAATTGCAATTTTTCTTAATTTTTACAAAAGGTACCTATGTTAACTTAAAAATTAAAGCAAGAAGCCAGCCTGGAAGACTAGATTTGGTAAATATTAAATGCATATTTTTTTATAGTTAAAATGTAGGTACTTCATCCCCAGACACTTTGATGTAGGTATGTAAGCTCAGACTATAAAAAACCTTTTTATTTAGTCTGAGTACTACATTTCGACATTTTCTGGCTGGGGTAATGCTGATTTATACGTCAGTGGGTAACGCACACTCTTTCGTGGCGCGCTAAGACTACTATAGTATACTGGTGGCGCGTATTGTACTTATTCTGATGTTTCTGAATGCTTAGGTCTTCCTGGCCTGAAGGTATAAAGTGAATATTTCAGCTGCTGTCATCTGTCATACACTAATCTAATGTCACGTTTCACCATGTGTGGTTTCACCGGGTTTCACACATTTGATTATGTAGATGGTACCTAAGTAGTCAAAAATAAATTTTCCGAGCCTTTCCCAACTTTGTTGGGGTCATCTTCCGGTTAAACCGGATTCAGCTAAATACCAGTATTTTACATAGAGCGCCCGCATATCTGACCTCCACAACCCAGTAACTGGGTAATACAATACCTTAAGACTGGTTGTCAGACTCTCGGGCTTCTGACGACCCGTAACGACTGTCAAAAAGATTACATATGAGTTTTGCATCTAAGCCAAAAATCCGGACAAAAATCTAGAAGTCTGGACAAATCCGGATAGATGGTAATGGCTTAGGTAATGGTGACCCTACTCCTAGTATACAAGATGGAATTTTGTAATGCCACCTGAAGGAAAAGTATTCTAGCTCCATTTACACGGAGCAAGTTTCTGGAACGTATTTATAGGTACCTATTAACTATTTTTATTTATAGGCTCGTATTTATAGGTAACTAGCTTTTGCCCGCGGCTTCGCCCGCGTGGATGTCGGAAAATATCCCCCGGGAACGTACTACCGGGATTAAAAGTACCCTAAGGCCGACGTACGCACGGACGTAAAAATATCGCGGTGGGATTTTATCGCGCTCTGGATTTTCAACTCTCGGTTTTGAGCCGATCTTCGAGAATCCAACCTAACAACAACAGAGCGCATCCCAGCGCGACGAAAATACTGTTGGATTTTTAACTCTCAGCGCTAAGCAGAGCGTTGAAAATGCAGTGCGCTAAAAAAATCGCCGCGATATTTTTACGACCGTGCGAACGTCGGCTAGACAATAATTATCTTCTCGCACTGCTTATATAGTACTCGAGGAGCGGCGCGCAGATTGATACCTATCTGATTGCTGAAGGATAATAAATCTTAAAACCAAACAATAGTAAACGGAAAATTACCAACCTGCATGCCTTTGAAAGCAACTTTAAAGCGAAAATATAAATCCTCTTTATTCCCTATCCCGTGGGAATTAAAAAAATATTAAGACTAAATGTTACTTCAAGATACGAATTACCCAATCCCTTAAATCTCTTAAAAAGAGGTAATTTTTCATAAATCAAACCCATAGAATTTTCATATCCATAACTTAAGAAATGCTGGGATTCTCATAAAACTTTCACCCCATGTAGGATTATTTTTTAAGACAAAAAGTAGGCTATGTCATTCCCCTGGATGCCATCTTAGTCTTGCCAAATTTTATCGATATCCGTGCAGTTTTGTGAATTTTAAAATCATCCCCTATTTTACGCCTTTAGGGGATGATTTTTCAAAATCGCTGGACCACATATTTCTTTATTTCCTACCAAAAGCATAAATTTCAATTTTCATAGCCCTAACTTAAGAAATGCTGGGTTTCCCTTACAAACTTTCACCCCCCGTAGGATAATTGTTTAAGATAAAAAATAGGCTGTGTCCTTCCCCAGGATGCTGTAGCCTTGCCAAATTGTATCGATATCCGTGCAGTTTTGTAGATTTTAAAATAACCCCTATTTTACACCCTAGGGGATGATTTTCCAAAAACGCTGGACCACATATTTCTTTATTGCCTACCAAAAGCATAAATTTGAATTTTCATATCCGTAACTTAAGAAATGCTGGGTTTACCATACAAACTTTCACCCCCTGAAGGGTTATTTTTGAGACAAAAAGTAGCATAAGTCCTTCCCTAGGATACCACCATAAAGCCTTGCCAAATTTTATCAAAATCTGTTCGGTGGTTTAGGCGTGAAAAGGTAGACACAGACAGGTGGTACAGACAGACAGACAGAGTTACTTTCGAATTTATAATATCAGTATTGATAATTGTTATTTTCCTCGCTAGAGAGCTCCGATAAACGCGTGCGATCGCTGCTAATCATAAAGTGCTATAGGGCGAAGCGCGGCCTTCGACGGTTTGCGCGTCGAAGGCCGCATGTCCCTGCATTTTTAACCGACTTCTAAAAAAGGAGGAGGTTCTCAATTCGGTTGTGTTTTTTTGTATGTTTTTTACCTCATTACTCCGTCATTTATGAACCGATCCGGAAAATTCTTTTTTTATTTGAAAGGGTGTACTTTCAGATTGGTCCCATTTTTATCAAAATTCAATTCTGATGATGGGATCCATGAGGAATCAAGGGAACTCCTCAAATATTATAGGTATACATATAGCGATTTTGGTATTTTTACAACAAATCAAGCTTTTGCATTCAGAAAGTATCATCTAGTGAAGTGGAACTGATGAAGAAGACCACAGATGGCCACGGGATCTCCTCAACGACGATAAGTACCTATTTCTCCTCAACGGCGATAAGATATCTCGATTAAAATAGTTAAGCGACTATGACGAAATGGTTCTGATGAAAATGGTACCATCGAACCGATCTGATGAAGAAGCCGGAAGGTAGGCATCGGAACTCAGTAATAAAACAATGTATCCTAGCCGTGTTTGGGCTTATTGGAATTGTCATAATGAGGTGCACTCTGGCTATAAATGATTTAATGGTAACTATATGCCGCTTCAAATTGCGCTACTTGAGTTGTATGATAAGTGTGGCCTTGATTGTCAGAAGACAGATTCGTAGCCTCGTTATCTCTGTCAACTAAAACTACGCCTACCAAACTTCTGACACTACTCTATCGCGGCGTATTTGCCTTTTTGCAAAGTTTTAATTTGAAATGGTATACTCCTGAGACTGTCTCATAAAAATATCTTCAAGTTCTGATGAGTGGCTTTTGAGTTAGATTCAATAATTTAATACGTATTTTTCCCATTTAGTCTATGTGGATGATGCTCTAATTTATTTTGCATAGTGGTATTCAGATTTGTGTGGGGTACCTATTACCACTAAAAAGTGAAAAATAAAAACTTTTTACAAAAAAAAAAAACAACCGACTCCCAAAAAAACACTACAAAGGGAAAAATAACTTTAATTTCAGAAGTCGGTGGCAAAAAAAACGAAAATAAATAAAAAACAAAAGACACCGACTTCCGAAATTAGAGATATTTTTCACTTTGTAGTGTTTTTTTGGAAGTCGGTTGTTTTTTTTTTTTTTGTAAAAAGTTTTATATCTGTTATATCTTCGAAAATATTCATTTAAATTACATGCTGTAAAGGGCCATATTTATCTATAGTAAATGCACAATGTATTTAAGGTACTTAATTGGATAAGGATTAATGCTGTATTGCTTAAAATCGCTTCGTAAATAAGCCATTATTTCTCGTAAAAAGTAAAGGATAAAAAATGGTTATTGTGGGTTATCCCTGAGAGATAGACATATACCATCGCGGACTTTTTTGCAGACCTTTATAAGGTGTACAATACTGTAATACATTATTTTGATCTATCTCGTAGGGTTCAGTCAGCGTTTGCAATGTAAGCGCAAAAAATGTGTTTATTTACGACATCACATTAGAATCCTCTAAAATTATCAGTGTTTCTCTACTATATTATGCATGTATTATACATATAAACCTTCCTATTGAATCACTCTATCTATTAAAAAAAACTGCATCAAAATCCGTTGCGTGGTTTTAAAGATCTAAGCATACATATAGGGACAGACAGACAGCGGAGCGACTTTGTTTTATATGTAGTGATCAAGTAATTACTTGCTAATAGTCATTTCTTAATGAAGTCATTACTTGAGGGTAGAATTCTTAAGAAAATGGTGACTATTACTTTGCTAAGAATTCTAAGCTTTGACAGTTCTAACTTCAAACAATTACTAAAATAAAGAAAGAAAATCATTGCTTGAGAAATTACTTTTACTTATGTACCTAATTACTGTTACTTGACTATAAATACGAGTATAGATACTATAGATAGAAAATTTTACTCAAAGAAAACATTCCTTTATTTTTGAATAGTAAGAAAACTGCATTCAAAGATTTTCGAAAATTCGCTTGCCACACCCAGGAATCGAACCATCTTAAATCTGTAAAAATTACACCCTGTACTTTTATTGCATTGATCATTAGGATGAATTTTATAGATAAAATCTCTCTAACAAACTTGATAAATTAAATGATAGGAATAGGTAGTACATTTTGATACAAGTGGAGAACGTTTTGCGTTCGAGGTGGAATTAAAACACCGGAGCCGTAGGCGAGGTTGTTTTTGAGCCCAGAACAGCAATAACAAATGTCCACGAGTATCAAACGACGTTTTTCAATACACTGTTGAAGAAATAAAATAAAAAACATAAAATAACGGAAAATAATTTTATCATGAATTAATAGGGAACTATGATTTAATTTTTTTTTTTTTTTGCGCGCTTTGCTTTCGCCAGGTTGAAAGAGAAGCAAAGGTATAAAGCCGATAAACAGCCTAATATGAAAAATAGAAAATTCAAATATTTTTGAGTTTAGAACACAAATAAATGTTAATTTGTTCTTAAACGTTTTTTTTATTGTAACAATCATGGTTCTTGATAATCACTATCACTACATATTATAAAACAAAGTCGCTCCGCTGTCTGTCTGTCCCTATGTATGCTTAGATCTTTAAAACCACGCAACGGATTTTGATGCAGTTTTTTTTAATAGATAGAGTGATTCAATAGGAAGGTTTATATGTATAATACATGCATAATATAGCAGAGAAACACTGATAATTTTAGAGGATTCTAATGTGATGTCGTAAATAAACACTTTTTTTGCGCTTACATTGCAAACGCTGACTGAACCCTACGAGATAGATCAAAATAATGTACTACAGTATTGTACACCTTATAAAGGTCTGCAAAAAAGTCCGCGATGGTATATGTCTATCTCTCAGGGATAACCCATAATAACCATTTTTTATCCTTTACTTTTTACGAGAAATAATGGCTTATTTACGAAGCGATTTTAAGCAATACAGCATTAATCCTTATCCAATTAAGTACCTTAAATACATTGTACATTTACTATCGATCAATATGGCTCTTTACAGCATGTAATTTAAATGAATATTTTCGAAGACATTACAGATTTAAAAACTTTTTACAAAAAAAAAAAAACAACCGACTTCCAAAAAAACACTACAAAGTGAAAAATAAGTTTAATTTCGGAAGTCGGTGTCTTTTGTTTTTTATTTATTTTCGTTTTTATTTGCCACCGACTTCTGAAATTAAAGTTATTTTTCACTTTGTAGTGTTTTTTGGGAGTCGGTTGTTTTTTTTTTGTAAAAAGTTTTTATTTTTCACTTTTTAGTGGTAATAGGTACCCCACACAAATCTGAATACCACTCTGCAAAATAAATTAGAGCATCATCCACATAGACTAAATGGGAAAAATACGTACCTATTAAATTATTGAATCTAACTCAAAAGCCACTCATCAGAACTTGAAGATATTTTTATGAGACAGTCTCAGGAGTATACCATTTCAAATTAAAACTTTGCAAAAAGGCAAATACGTCGCGATAGAGTAGTGTCAGAAGTTTGGTAGGCGTAGTTTTAACCCCTCAAGTGTATGGCCCGGACCGCCCCCTGCGCCCCGCGTGATGCGCAAGTTTAGAAAACTTTTTGATTTTTGAGTAGGCCTTCAGAAAAACTGAGAAATCGGCAACTTATAGCCATTATCATGGTATATATTATACCTTCCTAGCTTCGTTATGAGTTTACCTAACTATTTATACTATTCAATAAACAAATAAAACTGACCTCATCTCGCAGTGATGAAATATGTTTTCACTTTTATAATTTTCACTCACATAACCATAAAACTTTATCACAATACATCGAATTCACACACATATTCACCAAAAAAATCTTCATTACGATAACACAATAATGTGTAGGCAATGTTTACACATCTATTCCACTTAGAAACAATGTTCAACACTCCAAAAACGAATAAAAACTTTTTGTTTACGCAATGAAAATAAAAATGGCGCGTCACTTTGAAAATCACAGATGAATTTGTAAAAATTACGTTTCGTTAAATTTTATAGTGTTCCATTAAAATGTTATTAAAACTGGTCAAGTATGAATCGATTAATCGAATGATACAGCCAAATTGTGTTGAAAGTGAAAAGAAACGTAAAAAATACCATCGCCAATGAGAGCTGTGACGATGACGTAGTTATGCACACATGGGGTGCACGCGACATTTCGAGCACTTTCTCTTATGCACACATGGGGTGCAGTTGACACTTGAGGGGTTAATTGACAGAGATAACGAGGCTACGAATCTGCCTTCTGACAATCAAGGCCACACTTATCATACAACTCAAGTAGCGCAATTTGAAGCGGCATATAGTTACCATTAAATCATTTATAGCCAGAGTGCACCTCATTATGACAATTCCAATAAGCCCAAACACGGCTAGGATACATTGTTTTATTACTGAGTTCCGATGCCTACCTTCCGGCTTCTTCATCAGATCGGTTCGATGGTACCATTTTCATCAGAACCATTTCGTCATAGTCGCTTAACTATTTTAATCGAGATATCTTATCGCCGTTGAGGAGAAATAGGTACCTACTTATCGTCGTTGAGGAGTTCCCGTGGCCATCTGTGGTCTTCTTCATCAGTTCCACTTCACTAGATGATACTTTCTGAATGCAAACGCTTGATTTGTTGTAAAAAAACCAAAATCGCTATATCGTATACCTATAATATTTGAGGAGTTCCCTTGATTCCTCATGGATCCCATCATCAGAATTGAATTTTGATAAAAATGGGACCAATCTGAAAGTATACCCTTTCAAATAAAAAAAGAATTTTCCGAATCGGTTCATAAATGACGCAGTAATGAGGTAAAAAACATACAAAAAATACAACCGAATTGAGAACCTCCTCCTTTTTTAGAAGTCGGTTAAAAATGCAGGGACATAGCGGGCGGCGCTACATAAATAGCGCGTCGAAGGCCGCGCTTCGCCCTATAGCACTTTATGATTAGCAGCGATCACACGCGTTTATCGGAGCTCTCTAGCGAGGAAAATAACAATTATCCATAGTGATATTATAAATTCGAAAGTAACTCTGTCTGTCTGTCTGTACCACCTGTCTGTGTCTACCTTTTCACGCCTAAACCACCGAACAGATTTTGATAAAATTTGGCAAGGCTTTATGGTGGTATCCTAGGGAAGGACTTATGCTACTTTTTGTCTCAAAAATAACCCTTCAGGGGGTGAAAGTTTGTATGGTAAACCCAGCATTTCTTAAGTTACAGATATGAAAATTCAAATTTATGCTTTTGGTAGGCAATAAAGAAATATGTGGTCCAGCGTTTTTGGAAAATCATCCCCTAGGGTGTAAAATAGGGGTTATTTTAAAATCTACAAAACTGCACGGATATCGATACAATTTGGCAAGGCTACAGATGGCATCCTGGGGAAGGACACAGCCTATTTTTTATCTTAAACAATTATCCTACAGGGGGTGATATGGGGGGTGAAAGTTTGTAAGGGAAACCCAGCATTTCCTAAGTTAGCGCTATGAAAATTGAAATTTATGCTTTTGGTAGGAAATAAAGAAATATGTGGTCCAGCGTTTTTGAAAAATCATCCCCTAAGGGCGTAAAATAGGGGATGATTTTAAAATTCACAAAACTGCACGGATATCGATAAAATTTGGCAAGACTAAGATGGCATCCTGGGGAATGACATAGTCTACTTTTTGTCTTAAAAAATAATCCTACATGGGGTGAAAGTTTTATGAGAATCCCAGCATTTCTTAAGTTATGGATATGTAGGATTGGCCCAAACATCAGAAATAGAACTCAGATATGGCAATACACAAATTAATTAAATTGAACAATCAGTTATTAATCCAGAAAATATAGAAACATAGAAACAATATAAAATTAATTAAATAACCAATAATGGTACTGAAGGCGGTCACATAGGGCTGTACTGAATGTCAGAGACAGTGTTCCACATCCAATAACCGGACAGTACTGGCTGTCGAGAGACAGTGGTCCGTGCTCCAAGACGCATCCGTACGAAATGCTCCCCGACTCCACAGCGCAGCTCCTTCACAATAGTTTACTGACTGACTTCAAGTCCTTTAAGCCAAATGCGTCTGTTGCAAGTTCCACTAGCGCCATCTAGTCGCCGTCTCTCGTAGCTGCTAAATAATATGGCTGCCGTCAAAATTACCTCTTTAAGGTTGATGCGCCAGGGTAGCCCGCGAAATTCAAAATTTCTTACGTTTTTTGCAATTTGTAGGTCAGTGTCAGCTTGTATGTGGATTAAAATATGATTCGCGGCCGTAGCTAATATGGCTTTACAGAATTATAATCATTGGAATCAGCAATACAACTCCATAAGTTAGCATTTACCTCAAATGTAGCGATTTCATGAAATCATGAGGTTTGAGGTAAATGCTAACTTATGGAGTTGTATTGCTGATTCTAATGACTATAATTCTGTAAAGCCATATTAGCTACGGCCGCGAATCATATTTTAATCAACATACAAGCTCACACTGACCTACAAATTGCAAAAAACGTAAGAAATTTTGAATTTCGCGGGCTACATTGGCGCTTTCGCCTTAAGAGATTTAAGGGATTTGGTAGTTCGTATCTTAAAGTAACATTTAGTCTTAATATTTTTTTAATTCCTACGGGATAGGGAATAAAGAGGATTTATATTTTCGCTTTAAAGTTGCTTTCAAAGGCATGCAGGTTGGTAATTTTCCGTTTACTATTGTTTGGTTTTAAGATTTATTATCCTCCAGCAATCAGATAGGTATCAATCTGCGCGCCGCTCCTCGAGTACTATATAAGCAGTGCGAGAAGATAATTATTGTCTAGCCGACGTTCGCACGGTCGTAAAAATATCGCGGCGATTTTTTTAGCGCACTGCATTTTCAACGCTCTGCTTAGCGCTGAGAGTTAAAAATCCAACAGTATTTTCGTCACGCTGGGATGCGCTCTGTTGTTGTTAGGTTGGATTCTCGAAGATCGGCTCAAAACCGAGAGTTGAAAATCCAGAGCGCGATAAAATCCCACCGCGATATTTTTACGTCCGTGCGAACGTCGGCCTTAGGGTACTATCCCGGTAGTACGTTCCCGGGGGATATTTTCCGACATCCACGCGGGCGAAGCCGCGGGCAAAAGCTAGTAATGAATATTAAATAAAATTGCTGGTTTTATTGAGTACTGTAATAAGTAATTATAAAATATAACAATTATAAAATATAAGTAATAATTTTATACACAATGATTCTTTGTACCTTAGCGTTAATATGGCATGTCAAGGTTTAGAAAGAGACTGCCACCTATGTATGAGACAGGCCACACAAAGAAAGCCATTTTTTTTAAAATTCTGATTTGATGTGCCATAATAGAGCCAGGCACCAACAGTATTTACAATTTAATCTTAACGTTATGCACTTTCATTTTCATCCTCCGATTGATACTCTGCATCGTCATCAGTAAAAGTGAAGTCATCATCTAAGTCGATGTTATCCATTTTCATCAACATATCTTCTACCTGTGCCTTTATTTCTGGTGTTAACTTTTGCTGTCCTTCTTCTTGTTTGTTTATAATCCTAAAAAATTTTAAAATTTTATCAGTTTTACATGGTTTAGTTATCATAACAAATCAGTGCCAACAACAACTTTAGGCTCACTTGCACTGTAAAATACTAGCACTAAACAAATTCAAACCATTGTTCCATTTCTGTTAACTGTTTGAAGATGACAATTATGTTTTAAATATGTTTAGAATTAAATCCATTTAGTGATTTGTGGTGCAAGTGGCCCGAAATAATTACATATTCAAGTTATGATAGTAAGATACAGACCTCATTATTGTTCGACGTTTTCTTTCTGGTAAGTCTTTTAACATTGCTTTCAAATCAGTATTCTGTGGCTCTTCCACAGCTGGCGAGTCTTGACTCTAAAATTGTGGAGAACAATAATAATGTTTAATAATGTAAGGTAAGCAGGTACTTCCCTACATATTAATCAAAGAAAAATAACATGACAAATTTAGCAATAACTTATTTACCTCCACTGGTTTGCAACACTTAGCACATGTTTTCTTGTCTCTAGCGCATTTAGTACATATCATGTGATAGGCATATTTCACTGTTTTCTGCTCGCAACCCACACACTTACGAGGTGCAGTCAATGGCTTGTACTTTTTATATTTAATCTTCCAATCAAGTATATCTTTGCAACGTTTGCACACGCCACTTATCTCTAAAGAGTTTATAAACTTAGTTTGATGACTTTTATCATGTAGATCATTTTTAAACGCAGTTCTATTTTGATGTTTCTGTGGTCGTTTCCGTAAATTGCCTCCCTTTGCAGTACTCATATTTTTTGGGTTAATAAATTTGATAAGATGTAAGTTATGATTTCCTTTTGTATTATGAGGATAATAATTATCACAACTTTAACAACACTGTGTTTATGTAGTGGTATTATGTAGAATAGGTTATGTTGTCGTGCTGATGAATTTTAAATTGACACTTGACATTGATTGACTTGGGGTCCGATCACAGATCACAGCATAGCATAGATAATATACATGTCTTTGCAGTGCAGCATAGAGTATAGTAACCACAGACCAAGTAGTATCATAGTGACTAGGTACAGCATCACTCAATAAAATTATGCTGTACTATACGTGCCAAAAAAGAATAGGATCGAGCTTCCTGCCAACTTTACATGATAGCTGTCAGATTATAGTGACGCTGGCAGAATAGTCGACATCGGCTCAGTTGCCAAAGAGGAAAAAAAAAAAACTGGGTCGTAGAGTGCGTGAGCTGGGACGTGTGATTTCTTCAAAAAATTGTTCAGGGTGCTTACCGTGTGCTTAGGGAGTACATACTAAAAGTCCCCGCGTCTAGGAGGTGCGCCGGAGTGGGGGGAGGGGGAATAAAAATTCCGTAGACAGAGAATTAAAAATTCCCACTTTTGAGTTTTTCGCTAATATCTTTAAAACGGTGCGTCGTAGAGAAAAAATATCTTCCATGTAGTGAAAGCTCGTTCCGGAAAAGTGGAAATTGTCGAAAAAACCACTTTTGTCAATTACTAGCCGCTTATTTGGGGATAAAAAGTAGCATATAGTTTTTAATCCAGGTCCTAATCTATCTACATACCAAATTTCATTCAAATCCGTTCAGCCGTTGAGTTATCGAAATTTTTATCTATGTAATACATCGCCCGCGTGGATGTCGAATATTAACCCACAAGAACCAAGTACCGGTATATAAAGTTTCCTATGTGTTAATCCAGGTTATAAACTATCTGTGTGCCAAATTGCATCCAAATCCGTTCAGCCATGATTGAATAACTTTTGTTGGGTTTACTCTATACGCACCTTGAATATATTTCTGAAGAAATCGCTTACGTCCCAGCTCACGCACTCTACACCCCCTTTTTAACCATACTTATGTGGTACGTGTTTTTACCATAACTATGCATATTACGATGACCAATTTTCGGCTCAAATAACTTGCTTATGTTTATTTAGCTTGTTATAAGTTATTTCATAGATAAATTACATACCTTGATACATGAATGTATCAAGGTTAAGTTAATGTCAAAATTGAAAAAATTAGGCATAAGACAGAGAGAAATTATGCTTCATTCATTATTGGGATCTCTGAGGGCCTTTACCACAAAATATGTCAACCAGAGGTGTGGCCTCTGAATGCAGAATTTTCCGAATGGATTTGGTTTCGGAGACCAACAAATAAACCAAACGAAGGAAGGTAGAAGCATTGAAATGTATTATCAAAATGTAAGAGGTCTTCGTACAAAATTAGAAATCTTTAGAAATAACATAATATCATTTAATTCAGACTTATACGCTATAACTGAATCAGGCTGCAATGAATCCATTCAAGACGCAGAAATTATACCTCAAGGATATAAAATAATACGTTGTGATCGAGTGGATGGGCGTAAGCAGGGCGGAGCGTTTCTCGTGGCCACACACCGCTTTGAGCTGCGACAGGTACATGTCTCGGACGCGTCAATAGACGCCTGCGTATTTGAAATTGTTTGTGCAACGGTTCATTTAAAGAATAGATATTTGTTTTTATGTTGCGTTGTTTATATTCCACCTGGGAGTTCGGAGAACGATTATATGATTTTGTTTAGGGTAATAGAAAATATGTGTGATAGATATAAGCAAGTTATTGTTATTGGAGATTTTAATTTACATTCTTGTCCTGTAAATATTAGCAATTATTATGAATGCTTTATGTCATATTGCGAGTTCACTCAAGGTAACATGGTGCCCAATGTCCTAGGCCGACACCTGGATTTGGTTCTGAGTGCGGGTTTCAGCGGAGCAGTGTCAGTGGTGTTGGCGGACGACGCGCTCGTTCCCGTCGACCCGTACCACCCGCCACTAGCGGTGTGCGTGCGCCCCGCGCCCTCAGCCCCTGCGCCTTCTCCGCCTTCGCCCGCTGCCGAGTCCGAGTCCCTCTCTAACAGCGCGTGCAATAACAGACCGCAGTGGAATTTTTATAGAGCCGATTATGAACTACTGTATTCGACGTTAACTTCTGTTGACTGGAGTGCAATGTATGAAATGCATGATTTGGAAGACATTTTAAATTAATTTTATGGGAAATTAGGCCGTATTTTAGACGAATGTGTACCAAGGAAAAAGTTTACCCAGGGAAACTCACGTTATGTGTATCCCCAATGGTACACCGGAGAGATTATTAAAGAGATCCAAATTAAATCAAAACTTCACAAATTGTTTAAAAAATCGAAAAGTGATTGCGATTACGAAGAATACGCCAAATGTAGGGCCCGGATAAAAAAGTCTATAGAAATTGCACACAGAAACCATAAAAATAAAATTCAAAATCAGTTCGCTAAAGATCCAAAATCATTCTGGCAATATATTAGGTCAAAAAAAAGTAGAGTAAATAGGCAGAGTATTATAAAAGATGGGCAAAATCTCACTGATGAGCAGTGTGCTAAGGAATTCGCAGAATTTTTTGAGTCGGTATACAGTCAGGAACCACCGCAACTAGACGTTCAGGCGGCGATGGCGGAGGCCAGCAGTGCTACTAGTGGACGGGTACATATAGACACCTTGAGTCTTAAAGATGTGCAGGATGCGTTGACGAACCTCAAGCCGAAGCGATCATCTGGCCCTGATGGTATACCAGCGTTTCTCTTTAGAGATTGTGCTAGAGTTTTAGCAAGCCCGCTGCATTACATGTACAACATGTAAATAAAAAAATAAAAATAAATATCCTTGGACATTTTCACACAACGCCATCTAGTCCCAAGCTAAGCAACCTAATGCTTGTGTTATGGTAACGAGATGGTTGATAAACTACTTATATACATTTTTTTTTTTTTTTGTAAATACATACATATTATAGATAGAAAAACACCCAGACTCGGAACAAACACTTGTAGGTCATACAAATATTTGTTCCGTGCGGGAATCGAACCCGCGACATGCTGCGCAGCAGTCAATCGCTCAACCACTGCGCCAAACGTGTCGTCTGTGTTTAAAGCAGTCCACGTCCATTATTATACTGTATAATCTATGGTCCACGTTTCCAGATCGGTGGAAGACTACACGTGTCGTTCCGGTACCAAGGGTAG
The DNA here is from genome assembly GCA_905163495.3 of Cosmia trapezina. Taxonomy (NCBI): domain Eukaryota; kingdom Metazoa; phylum Arthropoda; class Insecta; order Lepidoptera; family Noctuidae; genus Cosmia; species Cosmia trapezina. Next base: position 17,144,512 of record LR991022.1, on the reverse strand, counting down.
GGCAGGTCCAGAGGTCAGCGGTTATAGACCAGTTGCAGTGTTGTCGACGCCGCACTATGGGCTGTAAACCGAGCTTCATAGGCATTTAAATTCTTTTCGCTTTTCTTTTTTTTTTTGCTTTTGAATAGCTTCTAATGCCGTCAGCAGTCATGAATATATATATAGAATATCATTTCATAGGTAAAGTAAATTATTTAAAAAAAAATTGAAAATTTTGTATGGCGCCAAAGTAATTAATCCAAATATCTTCAAAACCGCTGCCTTAACTGATATATCCTTACAGATGGTTGTTCTATAAATTATTTGACATTTTTTGATGTATTTTATATAACGATGACATTTGCGGTTTTTTTATAAAAAATATATACGTTACATAAAAAATGATTGAACTAAAATTTGTATTTACATCCGGACCAATGGGTTTATAAACTTGAAATTTTGCAGAGAGGTGTCTGTATTTTGGAGAAACACTACTACATTAGCAAAATTAAGAAATATATTCAATGACATCGGGAAAAAAATATTAAGTGATAATTTAATTACGCATTCTAAGAACTCGTTTTTAACACTATTGTTTGGTCGTTAACCTATTATGAATTATCTAATTACCCAAATTATATAATTACCTTAATTTTTATTATATAAGTTACCGTAATTAGTACCTAATTATTGCAGAGAGGTATCTATAAACACTATTACATGCAAATTAAGAAATATTCAAACAAATTATTACTGTTATGTTTTTTTATTAATATTACTTTTAAAATATATACATATAAGTATAGGTACATTTATATAATAATAATATTTTTTAAGTAAATAACATATTCATCTATTTATTTACTAACATAAAACTACAATTTTAATTTAAAGTAGGTATTGACTTAAATAATATTCAGGGGCAAGTCCGAGCGCAACTGTCGGACGCGCAGCACGGCTTTCGACCGGGACGCAGCACTTCCACCAACCTGCTTAACTTCATGGCACAGGTTATTCCGGCAGTTGACGCTGGGGTACAGGTAGACGCGGCGTACTTTGACTTCAAAAAAGCCTTCGACACCGTGGACAATGATGTCTTATTAAGGAAGCTGGCAGATGTAGGATGTACTCCACACTTGCTGCAGTTCTTTGTCAGCTATATGAGGGACCGCCAACAGTACGTTGACTACAATGGGTGCGAGTCGAAGCCGTACTTCACCAGGTCCGAAGTAAGCCAGGGTTGCAATTTGGGGCCTCTTGAATTTATCATAATGGTAAACAGCTTACCGGAGGTCGTCAGACATGGCTCATGTTTATTGTTCGCAGATGACTTCAAGTTGATGCTCGAGGTAAGGGACGAGTCTGACTGTGAGCGACTCCAGGGTGACATTGATAGGGTGGTGAAGTGGAGCCATGACAACAAGCTGTACTTCAACATGTCCAAATGCTCGGTAATATCCTTTAGTCGTGCGCGCACCCCTGTCCGCTATGAGTACAAAACAGAGGCGGTACCCATGCAGCGAGTAACGCAAGTGCGTGATCTAGGGGTGTATCTCACTCCAGATCTTACGTTTCGCGAGCATATCATTAAGATATGTAAGAAAGCGTACAGGAACCTTGGCTTTGTACTCAGGCAATCGCAGGGGTTCACTAATATTACGACTATTAAGGTATTATATGACGCGTTAGTCAGGAGTCACTTGGAGTATGGTGCTGTCATATGGGCTCCACATGAAGCCAAGTACTCTGTCATGCTGGAGCGCGTACAAAACAAGTTCACGCGTCACTTGTACTGCAGACTGTACGGGGTTTATCCATTGTACCCGCTGATGTACCCCACCCTGTTTGTACTGGGCATGGTCGGGTACAATGAATTGAGGGTGCGACGGCAGTTCACTCTTGTCGTCTATTTAATAAAATTACTCCGGGGCAAGGAGCACAACCCAGGAGTACTTCAGTGCTTGCGGTTCTCTGTTCCAGACCGCTACGTGTGGAGGCGGCGGCGCCCGCCACTGCTGGCTGTGCCAACTGCCAGAACTAACCTGCTGGCTAAAGCACCTCTCACGCGAGCAATTCGTACTGTTAACGGAGTTCAGAATAGGTTGGACATTTTTTCGTGTTACTTTAGTGAACTTGCAAAGGTAACATTAAATATAATATGTTACGAAAACATTAATTAGTGTAATTTTAGGTTTATTGTTCATTTTGTGTTTAATGTTTCTTTTATTGTTTACTTTTTAATTTTTGACTGTAAAACATATTTAAGTTAATTTTGTATAAGGTTACTACGTTTAGTTATCAGTAATTTTGTATTAATGTATGTACTAGTATGTAATTGTTAGTAATGTAAGGTTATTTTAAATAGTTAATAATTATTACAAGTAGTCTTAGCTATCGCATTAGGTTTGTAACCTGTAATGATAGTATAAGAGTTTTAAAAAAATAAATAAATAAATAAAATAAATAAATAAATGAAACAACAAGAATTTAAAATAAGAAAAGTGCGCCATCTAACGGTAAGTAGTCGGTCCTAACTGACAAATAAAAAGGGTGTTGCTGGCATGACCAGCAACACCCTACTTTATTTTTCGAATGTATTATCTTCATGTCATTTATTTGTTTTTTTAACCTTAACTTATTTTTTGTTGACGCTGTTGACTTGATTAAAAGCCATTTCACAAAATTTTAACAAAATTTTAATATTGTAGTCATAGACCTAAAAAAAAAGGCGGACGCCGTCTCCTTTAACAATAACTGAAGCACCCATAGTAAGTCAGTGCGCTAATGTCTACACGCCAGCACGCACACATTCACACCATAGTAAGTCTACCGGCCGCCATTACGTTACACGAGCGACGGCGTCTTTGCAGGTACTCAAATCACGCACACATAGATCGGTAGGGTGCTTCACTTTCGATATGCGTGGTGCGGAGTCCATCTTTTTTTATAAGTCTATGATTGTAGTCGTAGTAAAACAATGCGTTCACAATACGTGCGCTCGGACATCGGGAGACGGAAAAAAATGGCACAGGGCCTTCCTCGATGGGCGCTTGCGCTGTAATAATCGGTGCCCGCTTATGTAACGTAATTTATTCTAATTTAGAGTGATGTTAATATCGTTATTATGTCTAAATAAATGAAGGGATTTTAATAAAAGTTTAGAATTAGTTTTGTTATAGAACATAGTTTATTTTGACATGATTTAAAAAAAAAATACGCTTTATTCAAACCAGAAAATCGCTATTAAATAGCGATATAAAACGTCAAAATTGCCCCGAGACTTTATTTTTTTACTAATTAAGTAATTTTATTAATAATTGATATTCTAGTAGGTACATTATTTGTCAACAAAATATTTATATATATTAATGATAGATTTATGAATCTGAAATTGACTCTGCGATAATTTTTCTGCAAACTAGTTGTGGGAGATTAATCGCCACAAAGTAAACAAATAAGTTTTTGTAAATGTGTTACATCTATCTTCTATCTATATAAATAAAAAGAGAAGTCCCGACTGATTGACTGACTCATCAACGCCCAGCCCAAACCCTTGGACCTAGAAAGCTGAAAGTTTGCACAGCAGTTCCCTTTATAATGTATGTAGAATAAGGAAGGATTTCTCGGTAGCATGTTCCCGTGGAATATTTCCCGACATCCACGCGGGCGAAGCCGCGGGCAAAAGCTAGTTAAGTATAAATACGAAAGATTGGTCTTTCTTTTAAATGTATTCAACAATGTCAGAGTTTTACCTAAGATGGTAAATTAGGCGACTAAAATCTTAGATATTCGCGCGAAAACGTGAAATGGCTCTTAACAGCACAAGTGAAAGGTACAGAATATCAGATGAGAACCCAGATTCTGATGATGACAATTTTCTTCATGACGCATTGGTCAAAAGTTTTGGAAAGTGAATACTCTGACACTCATCAAATTGTCTCATATACAGCGGGTTACATAGTACGAAAGTTGCAGAAAAAAATAAAATGCGGAAAATGTGTTCTAGCCAATGTTCTAGCCCATCATTCTTCACAAACAAAGACATAGATTTGTTTCACTGAAAAGCCGCGGTAAATTATTTTCCCGTCTGATGATGTTGTCAAAATCTGCTTACGCACAGAATTAATCATAAGAAGAATGAAAAAAGAAAGTTTAAATGCTTACAATTTTAAATCCCATAATATTGTTCATGGTACACTTAAGAGTTTAATAGGAGATAATTACTTCTGTTAGGTTTTGAAATAATATTAATAAATCTGTAAAATGTCTTAGTCGATTATTGAGACATTGTATTTATCCTGGCAACAATAGTGTCGGAGAATGACGTTTTGCGTTTTGATATGACAGTTGAGAAGGCGGGAGTTGACTCGCACCCATGGACCTAATATACTATATAAACAGGACTGAGCTCTCCAAAAATCGTATCATACAAAAATTAACCTTAATGACTGCATTTTAGGTTTACTTTTGATAGGATATCTTAGCTGAGGCAAAACGAGCCGAGAGAGAGGCCCCGAGTTGTGGAGTGTGTCCCTTTTGCTCAATTGCCAACAGATAAAAATGATAAAGATGGTAGAAAATTTTACCAACTACAAGTAGGTAAAATAAGTTACGTATATTTTTTTTTAGCCTTTAGATTAGTTTTAAATAATTTTATTTATAGGTTTACAATCTGTATATCATAGTCAATAATTTTATAAGTAAGCTCCATGAGTAAAATAATCAAAATAATATAATTTTGATTAATGTTTGGTAGCTATCATATAATTACTCTGGTAACACTGAAATCTGACATCAATGGTTTCATGGCGGTTTTTTTCAATTTATATAGCGAAAATGGTGAGAAAGTGTTGCATCAAGAAATGTAAAAGTGAATGTTATGCTGGTTGTGGCATTTAATTTCACAGGTAAGGAACTTGTAAGGAATAACAAAGATTTAAATAAATCTCGATAAAAGACTTAAAATTGTTAGGTACTAAATAATAACAATTTTGAGTATAAGTAGTGTAACCATGCTCTAGACGTTTTGTAGACAGAAGACTTAGCGTCTTCTGTCTACAAAAGCTATAAGTAGTGTATTTCTGATTAAAACTATTAATATTAGGCGTATAATAAATACAATTTGTACTTATGTATCGCATGATTGAAATAGCATTATTTTTAAGTAGTTTACAGCTTTCCATCCAAAGAAGAAACTCAACAAATATGGTTGGATGTAATTCCAGAATCATTTTAGTTCCCTTTGCTTCAATTACATACTTACCCAAACCAGCTCTGTAGAGTAAACGAAAAAAGAGCAAGAAAGTACCATGGTCCCAGAACGAGATTCTACATGCCTACTTCATCATAAGCCACGTGCGTGCGCGTGTGCGTGTGCGTCGTAAGCTACGTGATCAAATTTGATGATTCGCCACAAGACGAATCTCACCAATATTGTAGTCCTTCCTTCTTGCCTCAAAACATGGGTAGGTACACGATTCAACACCGACACAGAACACAATAATGTTCAGTTTCATAAAGGAGCTTTCGAAAAAGGTCTATTTCTTTATATTATTTAATTACAATATGTTTGTAATACAAACAATAATTTGAAATCACTTATGGTCAACCGGACGCAAATTATCTCTGTATAAACGAATTTTCCTGTTTGTCATAAAAATGTTTGGTCACCCTATTAGAAGGAGATAACTGCCTCATGTGACATATCTCTCTCTGCTCGTGTTTTTGGTATGAGAGCTCAGTCCAGTTTGTATAATAGGTCCATGCTCGCACCGCACAGTTTGCTCCATAGATAATACACTATATAAAGGTTTTCTCGGGGCCAGCATCGTGAGCGGACGATGTTGGCATATAATAAATAGTTGGAGATCTACTGTAAATTCAGGTAAACTATTAGTTTTATTGTAATTATTAGAATACTAAATAAATGGTGATATTAAGTGGAGAATAGATGTGATGGTATGGTGTGCTTATTGAATTTTATGTTGACAAAGATAATAAATGAATGACTGAATATCTTGGTGTTTCATATTATTTACCTATTCCCTGAGACTTAGTAATGATTATTAAGACAGTAATGGCTGTTCTGGAGTAAGGGAAAAACCTTTCCTTACACTTAATATCATTAAATGCACATGCGCGTGATCAAGATCCAATTTTCAACCATGTCACATTTGCTATAAGCCATAACTATTGTAATACCAGACTTAATTATTATAGTAAGCTCGAAAACATTGTTTTGTCTGAAAGGCAGCATTTTAATAAAACTGTGTTGTTTAGTGGCCAATCTATACTAATATTATAAAGAGGTAAAATTTGTATGTAAGTTTGTATGTTTGTAAGTTTGTATGTAGGGGGTAATCTCCGGAACTAATGAACCAATTCTAAAAAAATTTTCACTGGTAGAAAGCTACATTATTCCTGAGTGCTATAGGCTATAAATTATATTTATATCATGCATATTAGCCGAGCTATCACAATTTTTGTCTAACAAGTCGGAAAGAAATACGTCTTTAAACAGACTTTTTTGCATGCGCTGCCTAAACGGTTGTTTAAAATTGAGAACAATGTATGGCAATCTGGTCCGTCTTAAATAATTCTACAAAATAGTCCGCGATACCATATTTCTATCTTTTATATTTTACCTTTTATACATCTTTTATTGTTTTAAAAAAGTATTGTTTAGACATACTTACGTTTGGATGATTATTTAAACAACAACACATTAATCCTTATCCAAACAAGTTATTTTATGATCACAAGGACATCATGGAGATAAGATTTGGCCTTTACAGTATGGCAATTGGTCGTACAGTTTCGGTAATAATATAAAATTACTAAAACGCAAAATAACTTTAATTCATACCGCTCGCTCTTGAGCAAACATGTTTAGTGCGGACGTTTTATCAATTTAACCATAGATGGCGTTGTGCAAATAAGTAATTTTTCTGAATTGCGAGATTTATTATTTCAATAATGTCGATGGAATACAGCGGAAGAGTTTGTTTTTTTGTTTGAACGCGCTATCTCTGGAACTACCCCAGTCGGATTTGAAAAAAATCTTTTTGCATTTTGTAACCCCGTTCTTGAGGAGGGATACAGGCTATTTAACATCACGCTAGGGCCCTTAGGAGCCGAGCGCGAAGTAATAGCGCGGGCAGGCGATGCAGAAGGATATAGGCTATTTAACATCACGCTAGGGCCCTTAGAACCCGAGCGCGACGTAATAGCGCGGGCTGGCGATGCGGAAGGATATAGGCTATTTAACATCACGCTAGGGCCCTTAGAAGCCGAGCGCGAAGTAATAGCGCGGGCTGACGATGCGGAAGGATATAGGCTATTTAACATCACGCTAGGTCCCTTAGGAGTCGGACAAAAATAAAAAATGTCCGAAAGGATGCTAAGCGCAAACGAAGTAATAGCGCGGGCAGTCGTTGCGATGCGATGCGTGGGGGTTAGTGGGTGTGGGGGACAAGAAATTTTACGCGGACGAAGTCGCGGGCAAAAGCTAGTAATTATATATACTGAGATATACTGGCAACTTAAGCTTTTCTTAGGCAACGCCATCTAGTTACGGGGACATACACTATTCAATGTCACGTGGTACGTTACCATAGCTACATAAATAATATTGTACCAAGTAGAATTAGCTTTACCGAGTTGTCTAATGGAGAATGGTTGAAAATTCTACAAACTGGATTTTAAATTTTTAGGTTTAATTTTACTACAACAGAATTTTCAACCATTCTACATTATTCAACTCGGTAACGCTAATTCGACAATAAACTTGTTGTTTCGAGGATAATAAAATAAATACCAATTTTGCATGTTCATATTTATTATGTAAAACAAAACATTGCACTCAAACTCAAACCAGCAATACATCGTGTAGATAGAAAAAGATCATCATATTTACCGTCATCTTTGATGACTGGGCAGCCAGGTAGGTACACAACATTGTTTCGAGACATGGTTATTTAAGTATAAACACAAAACACTTGGTCAGTGGTCGTCTTAAGGGTGGAGTTAAACACTTAAATAATATGGTCCAAACTCCTATTTACGAAGGGCCCACAGAGCACTTGGAGGGCCTAAGCATTTAAATCACCGAGGAGCACGGGGGCTCAAGTCGTGGTGATTTAAAAATATGCGTGTGGTGTGAGGGCCACTTTATTGAAACTCTTTGAAAATATGCTTAGGATTTAGTGAACATTCCCAAACAATTGTGAAAGTTGGAATCAGATTTTGTGAAAGTCAACTTTGCGAGATATGGACTGTAAAGTGGGGCCCTCAGTTCTCACATAGAGGATTGAGGGCCCGCCTGTACCTGACAAACTATGGACACTACAGATAAAGTCTTTATGCCAAAATCTAAGCTTATACCAAACAAAATTTGTGAAAACAAGATATTATCGCAAAACACTGTCCTACTTGGTATATCTTCGTTCAAAATGGGCCCTCAATCCTCACACACGTAAAAGTTTATCACGCAAATACAATGAAACCATTAACTTATAGCTATTGTTTGTAATCCTATAAGATACTAAATAAATTGTGAAAATTTGTGAAAGCAAGAGCAGGTCACCATTTCTTGTTGTTTGAAAGTTATGACCTTGACAAAATCCGGGCCCTCAATCCTCCATTTATTTTGTTTTCCGTTTGAATACGCTTATCGTATGAAAGATTAGACAAATACAAAATAGTCTCTTTTTGTGAAAAAAATTGTGCAACAAATTCGATACTAGAAAACAATTAAAAGACCCTTTATTGTAAATAAAAATCGAGTTTTATTTTTGTTCCCTGAATTAGGAAATAGGGTGACCACAATACGGTATTTTACTCTATATGAGAAAAAATCTTAAAATATATTATTTAGATAGATTAGGCAAAAAGCAGTCGGAAAATATTAGTTTTAGTTCAATAACAATATAAATTTTAAAATTAAATTCAAAGTTTTCAGGTTTTTTTAATGTTTTCTCAAACCATGAAATAGTAGCCGCCATTTTATGACATCATTCGGCTGTGTGAATTAAAAAAGTGTCAACTATTAATTGATCAGTGTATCTCTTAGAGCAGGTATAGCTTTCACTTTAAAATCAAAATCTTTACCGTCCATACGTATTGTGTGTATAGAGTCATGAGGAACAGGGTGTAAAGTTCACTCATCCTTTATTGAAAAGGGAGGACCCTCCGACCAGATGGGTGTTGTCTCTGGTGGGCAACTGCCCCACTCTCACATCCTCCCTCTCCCCTGTCAACCCCTTACCGCATACACTTACCGGTAACATCTCCCTCCCCCTTTCACCACTTCCCCCTTCCCTTCCCGCATCCCCCCTCCATAATTCCCTCCGGGGTAGTTATGAAAGACTATTGACAAACTTTATTACATACTTAAGCAAGTTTTTGTGCCAAGTTTCAAGTTAATTACCGAAATGAATAGATTTAAGCCGGGCAGACCTCCGGGTGTATGCTTCACCGTGTCCTCCAGGCGATCGATGGTGACAACCGAGCGTTTCCTCCCGCCTTATGCGAAACAGGAACCTCCCGAAACAACCGTGTCCGGTGAGGACCAGCGCCAGGCGGAAGGTGAGGACGCCGTGGCGCCTCTCTAACCACTCCTCAAAGAGGGGACTTATCGTCGCAATTGTGGCGTGCCCAGCGCTGGGTTGCGACAGTTGCACTCTCCATGTCGCCATGATCCCGCCGGAGCTCTGTCCGCTGTGCCGTAATTTCTCGCGGCAGCGGAGTTACGCCCCGGCGTTTTGCCTCCTCGCGCCACTCCCACACGGCACGGGAGTGCGTGCAGGGCCTTACCGGTGTCTGCGGTAAAATTTAGGGTTTACCGACTGAATACCGGTAAAAGTCCGAAATTAAAGATAGTTTTAGAATAATTCGGGGTTTTACTGGTGAGATTTGGTAAATAATAGGATTTACCCGTAAATCCTAATATTTACCGCAGTTCGCGGTTTTACACTAACATATAGGTAGATGAGTATATATCAAAACAAACTTACATGTACTTACATGTACTTATTTGTTATAATATTTCCGTAGACAGAGAATTCTAGTAACTATTTTCGTAGTTTTCTCAATCAATTGACATGACATATATAATAAAAAGAACATCACTGTACTTTTTCTTTGTAGTAGTCGCATAGACAAACTAATGAGGTTGAACTCCAAAACTCCTCGATTTTATGTGAAAATGTTTGGAACATAATAATCCTTAAATAAAATTAAATATCAACATTCACTACTCCAAGATAATTACCCATACAACTGTGTGTATTATAATATACAGGGTGGAATTTTGTAATGACACCTGGAAGGAAGTACTCTTAATAATGCAGATAGAAAATTTTACTCAAAACATTCCTTTATTTTTGAATAGAAAGCAAACTGCATTCAAAGATTTTCGAAATTTCTCTTCTCCCACAACCGGGAATCGAACCGGCTAAAATCTGAAACAATTATACCCTGTACTTTTATTGCATCGATCGTTAGGGTCAATTATAAGGATGAAATCTCTCTAACAAACATGATAAATTAAATGAAAGGAAAACCAGGAAATCTTAAATTAATTAAATTTTTTACAAAAAATGGTAAACTAACTAATTAGTTGCTCGAAATGGGCTCCATTCTCTTGGATACACAAATTTATTCTTTTAACGAATTCATTTCTAGTAACCTTTAATAAAGTGTTGTGGTGAATATTATAAATCGTATTCTGAACTTCAACTCTCAACTCGTTGTCATTCGCATAAGATTTCATGTAAATTTGATTTTTTACATATTCCCACAAAAAAAAATCTAATGGGGTGAGATCTGGCGATCTCGCAGGCCGTCTGATTGTGCCGTTTGTACCAATCCAGGTATTAAAATGAAAGAATTGTCACCCTACCCTGCTACACACTTCAAAAATAGTTGATTTCGGTATCTATTAAGATTTTTAGTTTAATCGTTATTCTTATTAGTAACAAATAACATCAATTTGTTGCACAATTTTTTTCACAAAAAGAGACTATTTTGTATTTGTCTAATCTTTCATACGATAAGCGTATTCAAACGGAAAACAAAATAAATGGAGGATTGAGGGCCCGGATTTTGTCAAGGTCATAACTTTCAAACAACAAGAAATGGTGACCTGCTCTTGCTTTCACAAATTTTCACAATTTATTTAGTATCTTATAGGATTACAAACAATAGCTATAAGTTAATGGTTTCATTGTATTTGCGTGATAAACTTTTACGTGTGTGAGGATTGAGGGCCCATTTTGAACGAAGATATACAAGTAGGACAGTGTTTTGCGATAATATCTTGTTTTCACAAATTTTGTTTGGTATAAGCTTAGATTTTGGCATAAAGACTTTATCTGTAGTGTCCATAGTTTGTCAGGTACAGGCGGGCCCTCAATCCTCTATGTGAGGACTGAGGGCCCCACTTTACAGTCCATATCTCGCAAAGTTGACTTTCACAAAATCTGATTCCAACTTTCACAATTGTTTGGGAATGTTCACTAAATCCTAAGCATATTTTCAAAGAGTTTCAATAAAGTGGCCCTCACACCACACGCATATATTTAAAAAGTAGACATTCGATGATTTCGATGGGAACGTTTATCTTCCAAGATTTTTACTAAATACGGAGCAACGAACTAAACTTGACTTAAATTACACTGAAAATTGGCAAGCAAACGAAATATTTACAAAAATATTCGCAACGAAACCGCAGAAATTTTTTGCAATTTATGAAATGTCAACATCAGCCTGTCACCCTGTGGCTGTATAGCACAGACTACTTAGGGATACTAGTCATTTCATATTTGTAAATTCTACTAATAGTTTCTTTTTTGATCAATAAGAGCAAAACATTAATACAATACTATGATCGGAGACCTTTCACAAATGCAAAAAAAAATACGAAAAATAATAACTAACTCAAAAATATCAAAATCAAAGATTATACGCGTACACTTCTACTATAATGTACTAAAAATTGCTTCATGGATGTACGCTGGCAACACTGTACATTTTTAATTGATGTTCTCGTAGATAGACGGCGCTGAATAGTAAGAAATTAAAATGTATAGCATTTGCCACCCTGCAGTTGGGTATTAAATAATGTGGTCCCTTAGAGTATGAAATGTCCAGATTCCTAGTAGGCTACCGTAAATTGATTCCAAATTTTAGTAACCAACATTGGTGACTAGTTCGATCCCCGCGCCAGACGTCAAGGAACGTTCGCCCCGCAAACGTCACGAGCCGGGTGTTTTAATTTAAAAAAAAATGTCAGTCTGTGCTGTGAAATCGTGCAAAAATTACACTACAAAAAAAGAAAAGCGCACTAACATCTCATTTCATACGTAAGTATTCAATTTCACCGTGTATTTCATAATTAAATTCGAAAACGAAAAAATAAGAATGTGACATTGAATTTGACACAATAACTGTTAAGTGTTGCCTAGGGCATGAAAAAATTTACCCAAATTTTCAACACCTCACGAAAAAAACGAGGTATGACTAAGGAGTTTCATTAACATGGACGATGATTTTTTTTGTGAGTGTTAGTTTGTTTCTTCAACCGTATGGTTCGGAAGCGCTCCCAATTGGACCCAAACACACGAACCTCCGTCAGCTCATTACTGGAGTCGACATACGACACCCTAAATTGATTATGTAAAATGTATTATGCTACCCATCAAATCTTTTTAACGTGGGTTAATTAAGAGAGTTGCATAAAAACTCATTTCTTAACTGCATTGAATCTGTCTTTAGCACACAAGTTTATTAATTTACCCCTATAAAATACTTGGATTTTATAGGGGTAAATTAATAAACTTGTAAATGCGATAATAGTGTGTTTTAACATTTTTACTTTTTACAAATATCACACACATGTGAGTACGATTTAAAATGTGAAAAGTATTATTCAAAATATTATAAATAAACCACAAGAAAATACCCTAATCTTAACTTGTTTCGATGGACTCGAGTAATTAATATGACGAATGTCAGAAATCGATACTTGGAAATTGAAATAAAATTGTTTTATCCTATAAAATGTAATAAACATTGTTTTTTTTAAATAGCAATTTACACTTTTCTATTGCAAGTTTAACCTTTTTAGGATATTATATTAAAACCAAGTCAACTGACAGGACCTATTTATTACCACTGGTACCTCATTTATTGAATTTCACGCTGAGTTGTTTCTATAATTGAATTTAAATTTGGAATGCGCTCGCTCTTCAAAATTATTTTAATTTATTGTACAATTATTTATTGTGGATTTTATTTTTGATAGGTACTTTCTGATAGTTTGCTACAGAATGCCCAGTATACATTTTTAGGTAGGCTTTTAGTGTTTGGGAATTGGATGAAATGGGAGTAAGTCGGACCAAAACGGAGTATCTGTTTTGTGATTTTGGCGGCCTCTCGGGTCCTGTGCCCATGTCTCTTGCCGGAACGCCCTTACCGATCTGCTCCGATTTTCGGTACCTCGGGTCGCTTGTCCAAGGGGATGGCGAAGTAGACCGAGACGTAACGCACAGGATCAACTCAGGATGGATGAAATGGCGACAGGAACAACTTGCGACCCACGGATCCCCTCAAGTTAAAGGAAAAATTTTACAAGTCCGTGATAAGGCCTGTCGCACTTTATGGATCGGAATGGGCAGTGAAGAAAACGGATGAAAAAAGATTGCATGCAGCTGAGATGAGAATATTGAGATGGATGTGTGGAGTGACGAGAATGGATAAAGTAAGAAATGAGTAAAGTGGCGCCAGTGACAGAAAAGTTAAAAGGAAATCGTTTGGGTTGGTATGGGCGGGCATGTGTTGAGGAGAGACGAAACGCATGTGACTAAAAGAGTGATGAATATATATGTTGATGGATGGAGAGGCAGAGGAAGGCCAAATAAAAGATGGATGGATTGTGTGAGGAATGATATGAAAGAGAAGGGAGTGAATGATAACGTGACGGTTGACAGGGGAGAATGGAAGAAGAAAACGTATTGCGCCGACCCCGAGTAACATGAGATAAGGTCAGGAAGATGATGATGATTAGTGTTTGGGAATTGATGATGATTAGAGATCGGATAACCGGATGCATATATACCTTAAGTTAATATTTGGCTAAGAAACTGTGGAAGCGGCTTCTTAGTATTTTTTTTCTTAATATAAATCCCGGGATTCCAGAAAATGCGGGAATGCACAATTAATCAGATACATGGTATGGAAACAACTTCTTATATTATGTGGTTTTATTAATTTTGATACGTGGATGGTTGAACATCTTTACACACTGGGTCTTCTCCGTGCCTCGGACGTTAAGCCCCCGGACATGGTTAAGTATATCGGTGGGGTTGTTTTCATGGGTTTCGAGGGTGTTAAAGCCGATAGTGACGTTAAAATGTTAATCCCAGATGGCGGCTGCAATCATTTTCAAATTTTTCGTTATCGTCAGCTTTCACACCCTAGAAAAGCATGAAAACGACGAAAAATTTGAAAATTTTTGTAGCCGGATTTTAATTTTGACCAAATTCACACTTTTTTCTTTTATTTTTTAAGTTCCTTTTATATTTAAATTTTCCCACTATTTTAGGGTAATCTCTATGCGCTGGTATTACTCGCGTGTTGCACACATACGCAAATGCGTTATGTGGTACACGGCGCTCACTCACACACGTATAAAAATTGGCTTCACGTTTTATGTTACGTTTTGTACTGAACACGGAATCTGGACATTTCATAATCTAAGTGTGGTCCCGCCATATTAATACTCATAGAATGTTCTGGAACAATGTGTCGTGCTGTGTTACGCCATAGTGGCCAGTAGACGAACTAAAATAAAAATAGCTAGTTCAGTTTCACTGTAATATTTCCTTTCACCGGTAGATGGCAGTACAAAAAATGGGCGGGATTTCCATCGTGGGGCGTAGCCTTCGCCGTACCTCGTCCCCCTCTCACCCGCATTCAGGCGACGCTTGTTTCTATAGAGATTAGCCTTGCAGCATCTCCGCTTCTTTTCTCCATGACAGTATTGTATTGACCATAGACTACTATTATATCCTGTATATAATAGTAGTCACAGATTAAGGATTTAAGTAGTAATACCAGTATACAGGGTGACATTGAACACATGCGACAAAATTTAAGGGGGTGTTCTACGCATCAATATGAACAACTTTTACTATGGGACCAAACCTGAAATCGCGAAAAAAAAATCAGCAGTTCAGTACATTTCGACGAGTTTGATGTAGATAAATGTACTGAACAGCTGATTTTTTTTTCGCGATTTCAGGTTTGGTCCCATAGTAAAAGTTGTTCATATTGATGCGTAAAACACCCCCTTAAATTTTGTCGCATGTGTTCAATGTCACCCTGTATACTGGTATTACTACTTAAATCCTTAATCTGTGACTGGTATTGATTGACACTTTGACAGTTGACATTGACGCATGTCTTTGGTTGGCACGCAATCACGCATAGTAATTTATTGTTTTTAATTTGAACTATTTTGAAGAGAGGAAGAAATCGAATTTTTACCTGATATTAATGTAACTGGATAGCAGATTACACGCTTAAAGTTTGTAAGAAAATCATAATCAAATCGGAAGTAATTTATTCAATTAATTTAATCTGGATACCTCAGGTACCTACTGAAAAACTTTAAATTAATTATTTTTAATATGACGATAACTACACGAAAACTTGTACAAATTGCTGCATGGGGAGGTTTGGTCGTCGGAGGTACTGGGTTTTATTTACAGAACCGAATTATCGATAGGGTAAGAGATTATGATTTTTATAGAAGTGCGTTGAAAAAGTTACGAGCTCACTCTGGTGCCGTCCACTATCTAGGAGAGCCGATCAAAGATAAACGATTCAAGCTGAATGACACGGTAAATAACTTTTCTGATGGTGAGACAGCTAGATTTAGAATACCTGTGTCTGGACCTAAAGATAGAGGGAGTTACTATTTCTGGGCTGAAAGAGATAGTGAAGAATGGAAAATAACTAGAGCAGAATTAGAACTGAAATCTAATCAAGATGCAAGACTTCTTATTGTGAAATAGTAAAATAGTCATAAATATAGTAGTGTGAATATTATGATGAATATGTATTTACCAAAATAAAACTTAGAATAAATTAGAATTACATAAACTGTCAACTATGTTTCTGCTTATCAATGTCTCTGTAAGTTGTAAGTAACCATAGAATTGACATAGAAAGTGGCTGTGACATACGGACGGACGGACAGACAGACAGACATGACGAATCCATAAGGGTTCCATTTTTGACATTTGGCTACGGAACCCTAAAAAGGAGGACTCCGCGCCACACATATCGAAAGTGAAGCACAGTAAGTACGCCGGACCGTTTTTACAAGCACGCCTCAAGCACACATCTACATCATAGTATGCCGACCGGCTGCCATTACGTGACATGAGCGACGGCGTCTTTGCAGGTAAGTACTCAAATCACGCACACAAAGATCGGTATGGTGCTTCACTTTCAATATGCGTGGCGCAGAGTCCTCCTTTTTTTATACATCTATGTATGTAACCATACCAACCAAGTATACAACGTGTAACGTTAAATGCGCAAAACCTCTTAAAGGGTCATTGTACTCATCATTATGAACAACTTTTACCATGGGACGAAACCTGAAATCGCGAAAAAAAAATCAGCTGTTCAGTACATTTTGACGAATTATGCGAACAGAAATGTACTGAACAGCTGATTTTTTTTTCGCGATTTCATTTTTGCTCCCATAGTAAAAGTTGTTCATAATGATGAGTATAATGACCCCTTAAGAGGTTTTGCGCATTTAACGTTACACGTTGTATGGTAGAATAATATTTATTAAGCTAAAATAACTGTTGAAACAGTTGATAATGTACAAAGAAGGGCAACCAAGATGGTTCGCACCATGCGTAATCTACCCTACGAACAGCGCCTCAAAGACCTTGGCCAGTTGGCCTTATCACACTGGAACAGCGTAGACAAAGGTGTAGGCTCATTGAGACATACAACATACTTTCACACTACGAAGTACCCAGCCTTCAAGACCTTTACACTATGAATGCCAACAAACATTTGCGTGGGCATTCCCTGAAGTTATGGGAAAATTCATCAAAGAAAAAGCCTTTGAAGCAATTCTTGCCTAACCGAGTTGTAACTGCATGGAATAGGCTCCCGGAAAATGTTGTGATGGCTCCCTCACTGAACTGCTTCAAGAATCGACTGGACAGATTAAATATCTCCAAGTTACACATGCATCAGCTAATTAGCTGCTAGTGTGTTTAACCAAAATTATAATAATAAAATAATAACAAAGTACATATTACATTTTGTGATTTTTCTAATACAGACCTGATAAACGTGTTTTTTTAATAAAACAGGAACATCATAGTAATGGAAAAATAAAACTTGTTCCACCATTTTAAAATTACTTTTCAGATTTTTACAAGCTAACAATGTTTGTTGGGTCTTCAAAAGAAAAATTCCACTATCACAACACTTTACTGTGCCTTGTTAGAGCTATGGCAGGAAAAGATATAACAGTGGACCTACGTAATGATGATTCCTATGTCTGTGGACATGTAGACAGTGTGGATGGGTAAGAATTCAAAAACCATCAATATTGCAATATAAACAAAGATAAACAATAGTATTATCTATTGGCCCTGCATCCAGTAGGTTTTACATTATTATGTTTTTGTTACAGTTATATGAACATTTCTTTTTCCAATGCAGTGTATTGTGATCCTCAAGGAAATGAATATCATTTTGAGAATTTGTTTTTACAAGCCCGTAATATTAGATATGTACATGTCCCTGAAACTGTAAGTATGTCACTGTCCCTATTGGATATAATACTGGTAACTAAGGCAATTTACATTTATAACAATTTGAGTAATTTTATTTTTAGACATCTATATTATCAACAATTCAAACTGAATTAGGTGGAAATAAAAAACCCCGTCCTGACAAGAAAGACGTCAATACCTCCAGAAAGGTGAAAAAGGCACTTAAGCTGCACATGGAAACCGTGGCTTCTTTGAAAATAAATGAGTAATGTACCATAGTAAATATTGTATTTCATATTCAAACTAGACTGACAGCCTAGCCCAGCTTTTCCCAGATATACCTACCAGCCACCATGGTTTACCTGTTATTTGTGTGGACACTGGCATGGCCACCATCAAGGATTTAAATTTTGATAACACAAAAAATTTGTTGCTTCAAAAGATATAAGGGTTTATAGGTGGCCGATCTGGAAAGCATCTCCCCAGCTTGGCCACATTTATATCTCAAAAAATAGGGCACCTAGTGTACAAACCCCGAAAGGATCAGAGGAGCCTGCAAGGTATTTCACATAAAACACCAAGCTCAAAGCGAGAATATAAAATTTAATTATTTACAACAGAGTGACAATCATGACAACAGAAAAAGATTCTGTCAAAAACATAACGGAACAAAAAAAAGTTCAAACTAAGAAGTTTTACATTTGACACTAACATTCCGCCCACCATGGACAGAGTCCTTAAAATAACACACAGAGTTACTTATCAACTAAACCACCCATCATCACAAAATATAGCTACCTACCAATAACAATATATATAATATTATTAAAAAAAATAACTTGAACATTACAATACTAACTACATTTCATAACATTGCTGCAGGTAGCCTTTGAACATATTGAGCACAACAAAAATCACTAAGTTAAACCTTAAACAGTAACAGGCAAAATAATAAGCTTTGATACTGGTCTTTTGATAACAGAGTCTTTACATTTCAACGAAACAACGCGCGTAAGATTGTCCACACCAACATGCTTGTCAGTAATCACACCATACAACCATCTTGCCGGTGGCAGATCATCCTCCTTAACCAGCACTATATCTCCAACCTTAGGTTCCGGAGTTATTTGTGACCATTTATAACGGTGATGGAGTTGTGTTAGATATTCATGTGACCATCTTCGCCAAAAATATTGTACAAGCCGTTGAGTAAATTGCCATCTTTTGAGAGTGCTCATGTTCGTATTCTCATAATTAGCATCCGGTACTAGCACTAAAGGCTCGCGCACAAGAAAATGTCCCGGGGTAAGTGGGTACGGATCTTCTGCATTGGAACTAACTTGAGTCATCGGCCGCGAGTTAAGACATGCCTCTATTTGGCACAAAAGAGTCGTCAATTCCTCGAATGTGAGTGTACTGCTACCGATTACTCGTTTTAGGTGATGTTTCGTGGACTTCACTCCAGCTTCCCAAAGCCCACCAAAGTTTGGTGAGCGAGGAGGAATGAAGTGCCACTTGGTGCCGTTTGTTGCTAGCCAGCTAGCTATGTCACTGGCTACTACCGAACCTTCTTGAGGTAATAAATTCTTAAGCTCCCTATTCGCTCCAACAAAATTAGTGCCATTATCACTCCACAATTCTGTGCAATGCCCTCTGCGTGCAACAAAACGCTTAAATGCTGCTAAAAATGCCCCTGAGGTCAGGTCACTCACTACCTCGAGATGAATTGCACGAGTGGCCATGCATATGAACAAGCAAATGTAGCCTTTGGTGGAGTGATAACCACGTCCCTTTGTGGTTCTGACCGCGATAGGTCCTGCGTAATCAACTCCGCTCTTATGAAAAGGGCGGCAAGCAGTGACACGAGCTGATGGCATTTGGCCCATCAGCTGTTGATTTGTTTGAGCTGAATATCGCACACAAACGACGCATTTACGAACATGCTGCCTAATCAGACTCTTCGCGTTCACAATCCAATACTGAGTTCTTACATAGCTCAACATTAACTGAGGACCTCCATGAATAGTACGTTCATGGGCATCCGCAACAATCAGATTTGCTAGATGTGATTTATGAGGAATCAATATTGGATGCTTCATTTCTTCTACAACGTTAGCCTTCTGCAATCGCCCACCAACTCTAAGGATGCCGTCGCCATCAATAAATGGATTAAGCGAGGTAAGTCTACTACTTCTATCTACTTTACCTAATCCTTGTAAACTATCTATTTCTTTCAGGTACCCATCCCTCTGACACAATCGGATACAGGTAAATAATGAATCATTTATTTCCTTAGAAGTTAGCCAACGTGTAGTTTGAGATTTAGTGTTTGCTCTTTTTGTCATATTATGAAATCTTCTACAATATGAAATCACTCTAATTAGTCTTTTTAAACTTGAAAACCTTGAAATTATATCAATGCCTTCAGTTACTATGTGACATAAAACCTTGATTTTCTTTTCTTCTAAATCTGTTTGCTTAAACCTTCCTCTACTGTAATGGACTGTATTTTCTTGTAGCCACTTAGGGCCGTTTTTCCATAATTCGATTTCAGAAATATTACTTGGATTTATGCCCCGTGATGCGCAATCTGCTGGGTTCTCAACAGATTTGACATGCGACCACTGACTGTTATCTATAATGGTCAATATTTCGGAGACTCTATTTGCCACGAACGTTTTCCATTTGCTGGGATGACTACTCAGCCAAGCAAGGACAACACTAGAGTCAGTCCAAGCATGTATGTTTTCCTTTGAGATACCCAATACTTCCGAGACTTCTCGGAGCAACTTTGCTAACAAGACAGCTCCACAAAGCTCCAAACGAGGTATTGATACCTGTTTTACAGGAGCAATTCTCGATTTGGAAGCGACAAGATTCACACGAACCTTACCGTTACGATCTACTGTCCTAACATAGACAACGGCTGCATAAGCTGCGTTAGACGCATCAGAAAACCCCTGTAAGTCCATATGGACGTCGTCTCTACTTGTCCCAATCCATCTCGGAAGTTGAAAACTAGTGAGATGAACGAGATCCTTACGATATGAAATCCAATCTTTGAGCACATCAGCTGGTATCTCTTCATCCCATCCTACACCAGAAAACCATAGTCTCTGAATAAAAACCTTGGCAGTTGTTATAACGGGTGCGATCCAACCGAGTGGATCAAATAATCTTGCGATATCAGAAATTACTCTACGTTTAGTCACAGGTGTCTCAAGCGAAGGAAGTTGGACAGTGTACTGAAATTCGTCACTAGATCTGTTCCAGGTTAATCCTAGAATTTTCATAACAGAATCTAACTTCATTTCTAAGTTTTCCTTTCTATCCTTACTGTCTTGGTCAATTTTTTGCAATAAACTATTGTTATTACAAGACCACTTCTGAAGCTCAAACCCCCCGCGACTAAGAAGTTCGTTCATTTGTTGATATACCTGAACACCTTCTTCAACGCTTTCGCAGCCTGTCATGAGATCGTCAACATAAAACTCATTTAAAACCCTGTCTGCTGCTAAAGGGTATTTATCACCTTCATCATGTGCAAGCTGTTGTAGAGCTCGTACAGCTAAGTAAGGTGCTGAAGATGTACCAAATGTTACACGTAATAACCTTAGATGTTGAAGTTCTGAATTCACGTCCTTACGCCATAAAAGGCGTTGAAAATCAACATCTTCTTCAGATACCGTTACTTGTCTGTACATTTTTACTATATCGGCAACAAGGCAAATAGGGTGACAGCGCCAACGCATGATGATGTGCCTTAGTTCAGGTTGTAGCCTTGGACCAATCATCATATCTCTATTTAATGATGAGCCATTATTTAGAGTACATGACGCATCGAATACAACTCTTACCTTTGTTGTAGTTCTATCATTTTTTACAACTGCGTGGTGTGGCAAATAGATGGCAGTAGAATTTTCTTTCTCTAATTCTGGAACTACCTCCATATGACCTAGCGTTAAATATTCTTCAATAACATCAGAATATTTCATCTGAAATTCAGGATTCTTGAGTAATCGTTTCTCCAATAGATAAAACCGTTTTCGAGCAATTTCGAAAGAATTGCCATATTGACACTCTGGATTATTTGACTTAAAAGGTAATCTTACTACGTAGCGGCCTGATGAATCTCTTTTAACATTTTCTGAAAAGAAGTTCTCACAGGACTGTTCTTCTTCGGATAAAATCTTTTTATTATCCGAAAAAGGTTCCTCTATCTCCCAGAACTTCTTTAACAGATCATCAGTCGATATGTGAGTGTGCATGTTTACGATTTTATTTTTTTTAAAACAACCTTGGTTTCTTGGTGACTGTATATAACCAGAGAGGATCCATCCGAGCTTGGTATTTTGAGCTACAGGAAACCCAGGCAGACCTTTGATTACCCCTTCCATTAAAATCTGGCAATACACGTCTGCTCCTAGCAAAATATCAATTTTGTTTGGAGTATCAAATGCAGGATCGGCTAATTTTAAATCCGACATTTGTGGTGACAACGCTGTAAAAACAATCTTCTTTTCAGGAAGAAGTGATGTAATGGTCTTAAGAATGTGAGCCTTTACAACAACTGCACAGTTGGGATCGTGGCGTGACTGAACCTTCATGGTTACAAACCATTTAGAGCGCAATGTTGCACTCTGATCACTGCCAAGTCCTGAAATAAAGCTCCTGTTTGAAATCTTCTTCAGACCAAGCAACTGTACCGAAGACTCGGTAATAAACGATGCTTGAGATCCTTGGTCTAAAAGAGATCTTAAAACAAAAGTACTTGTTCTCCCTTCTACCTTTACTAAAGCAGTGGCCAATAACACTTGGCTGTTTACATTTGAGAAACAAGATACAATGTTGTTTGGTGTCTCGCTCTGTGAAGTTGATGGCGGAGATTGATCCGTACCATCTTCCTCTTGATCACTTTTAGGGAATGATTTTGGATGGAGAAGAGAGTGGTGTCTCTTTCTACAAACACGACAATTGGTTGAATTACGACATGAAAATACCGAATGATTAGGACCAAGACAGTTGAAGCACAACTTATTGGTTTGGACAAAGTTACGACGTACTTCAACATCTTCCTTTGCAAACTTTTTGCAATTAATCAGTTTATGACTTTCAGAACAAAACTCACATGATAAGTTTGAAGTGACATGCATAACCTTAGTTGTGCGAGTACTATTAATTGACTTGTTAATAACCTTACTATCCAAAAATTCAAGAGACCTGAATCGCTGCTCTAAGAAATTGTTCAATTCACTCACTTTAGGAAGTTTACCATTGTACTTACAGATTTGAACTTCCCATAGTTTCCTAGATTCAGTATCAAGTTTTAAAGTAACAATGTAGATTACAATAATATCCCAAGAAGAAATGTCGATATTTAAATTTTTGAGAGCGTTTAAACATTCATTTGTTGTATCAAGTAATTCTTTAATAGCACTGGAAGTTTCTGACTGTATGTTCTTTTGATTCATAAAACGTTTTAAAATACAATTAGCAAGATGTAACTTATTATTGTAACGATGTTCTAACTGATCCCAACAGACTTTGTAATTATTGGCCGTGATAGAAATGTGCCGCAAAAGTTGCTCGGCCTCACCTGTTAAATAGCCCTTGAGATAGTGTAGCCGTTGAACGTCATCCAATGCTTTGTTGCTATGTATTAACGACATGAATAAATCGCGAAAACTTGTCCATTCGGTATATTTTCCACTAAAAATAGGAATAGAAATCTCTGGTAACCTAACACTAAAGGATTGACCGACGTTTGGCTCATTAACGTTAGAACTAGACAACGCTACAGTCTTAGAATCGATCTTAAACATAAGTAAACCATCCTTTAATTCCGTTTTGTAATCCGTGTATAGTTCTTCAGTAACGCCGTATGCATCAGCTGTGTAATAAGTAGACTTCAATAATTCCTTGCTATCAAATTCCGAAATGATGACTCTATGTGTATCACGATACAAAGTCCAGTAATTTTCCAGTGTTTCAAGCCGAGTTTCCAAATAGGATTGCGTTATTCTTTCCTTTGGAGATTTTTTGAAATTAACTCTAGCTTTTTGTATCTTTAATTTTGTATCTTCTTGCATAGTAAAATACGTTTCCATTTTAACTAGCTTTTGAAATGAATGAATAGTTCATATAATCTTTATTTTCAACAATTAGTTAGTTGGTTGTTGAACTTTTTCCTCAAAGTCAAGTAACTTGTACTCACACTTATTAAATCAACCAATGAATCATCCGGCTCGAAGGACCATGTACAAACCCCGAAAGGATCAGAGGAGCCTGCAAGGTATTTCACATAAAACACCAAGTTCAAAGCGAGAATATAAAATTTAATTATTTACAACAGAGTGACAATCATGACAACAGAAAAAGATTCTGTCAAAAACATAACGGAACAAAAAAAAGTTCAAACTAAGAAGTTTTACATTTGACACTTTAACACCTAGTGAAGATCTGTTATCTCCCAAATTTAGTCGCTAATTAGTCGCAATTTTTCGCCAAGACACGGATTTAGTCGTGTCTTAGTTTAGAGGATAATGAGTTCAATTTTTTTAAATATAGTACAAGAGCTAGATCAAAGATTTTGACGTAAACTCTTCGATGTAGCTCTTGGACTATTTGCCGCCGCCGCCGGTGCGATGTCGCGGGTTGTTCGAAAGATATACCGTAGCCCTGGCATAGGCAACGGAAGGAACACGGGTGGGTTTTAGGTGTGGCTGACACTGGCTTGGCCACCATCAGGGATTTTACTTTTGATAACACAAAGATTTAGTCGTTAATTAGTCGAAATTTGCCGCCAAATATCAGAATTTGTCGGTCACTGGTTCAAAAGTTGTAAGGGGTCATTGGTCTGTTGATCTGGAGAGAGTCTCCTCAGCTTGGCCACCTTTATATCTCAAAAACTAGGGCACCTAGCGAAGATCTGTTTTCTTCCAGATTTAGTCGCTAATTAGTCGCAAGTTTTCGCCAAGTCTCAGATTTAGTCGGGTCTTAGTTTAGAAGATATAATGAGTTCAATTTTTAAGTATAGACCAAGAGCTAGATCAAAGATTTTATCGTAAACTCTTCAATCTAGCTCTTGACGACTAAATCTGGGAGAAAACAGATCTTCGCTAGGTGCCCTAGTTTTTGAGATATAAAGGTGGCCAAGCTGGGGAGACTCTCCAGATCGGCCACCAATGACCCCTTATAACTTTTGAACCAGTGACCGACAAATTCTGATATTTGGCGACAAATTTCGACTAATTAACGACTAAATCTTTGTGTTATCAAAAGTAAGAGCGAGCGCGCACTGCGGTGCGTTTCCGGTAGTTCTGCCGCACGGGGCGGTGCCTACAGTAACAAAACGCATGACCGCAGTGCGCGCACTTCAAAGACATTCCATACTTCACAGATTATGCGGTAGAAAAACGCACCGCAATGCGCGCTCGCCCTAAAATCCCTGATGGTGACCAAGCCAGTGTCAGCCACACGGGTTTTAGTCAGTCCACCTAGAGCGGGAGAAGTCATTTGATGATTTCCTATCCACATAAAAAAAAAAACTTGGACTGTACTATACATGAATGATAATCAGAATGAAAACAAAATTCTGTATAGAAACATTTATTTTAGCTAACATTCTTGTAATTTTATCATAAAATAATTATTTTTAGAGATCTGCCTGATTACTTTATTGGATACTTTCCGTTTCAAATGTGCCTACTTTGCGCCTCATCTTTTAGAGATCTGCCTGATTACTTTATTGGATACTTTCCGTTTCAAATGTGCCTACTTTGCGCCTCATCTTATTTTAGAGATCTTCCTGATTACTTTATTGGATACTTTCCATTTTAAATGAGCCTCCTTTGCGCCTCATCTTATTTGATGTTAAAAGCTTCTACTAGGTACATTGTTTTCTAGTTTTTGCAGTAATAGCTTTGCTGCACTGTCAGGCAAGATTCTGTACACTACAGGGCAATCATAGTACATAACATTTTATCTACAGGCCATACTTAGTAAAATAGATTATGACTAATAATAAAATTAATCTATATTTGGAGTAAGTAATTTACTTTTCATTTTCATTTGAAGAATAATTTTCACATTCGTTAGACGTATTATTCTGAAGATTTTCGTTTGAAATTATTCTATCGTCGTTAATTGACATAGGATGTAAGCATGTGTTGTCATTTGCCTCATCTTTTTCATTTTCATCTTTATTCTCCCTGTTGAATGTCATATTGGTGTCGTGGCCGAGCGCGGACATCTCGTTGTGCACGGCTGCTTTACGCACCCCGTTATCAGTAAATGAAGACAAAAAGAACTTCTGTTTGTCATAATTAAAACTGTTAATTTCTTGACTATTGGAATAGTCTTCAACGTAATTATTGATGACTAAGTTTTTGAAATCATAGTTTTCTTGTTTCGCTGATTGTAAGCTGTCATTTCTTGGCGTTATATAGGAAACATCTAGTTGCCCATTGACGACATAGTTCTCCTTTGATTGTGACATGGTTTGTATTACATTGGTATTTTGTTTTTTCTGTACGATAACAACTTGTTTGAATGATGGCTTCATAGACCTGTGGTTCATAGGCTTTTGGAATACGACGTCTTTATCCTTATACGGTATTATTTGTGGTGTTGTGGTCGGTGGGTCAGGTGTTTGGCTGCACAAGAAGTTTGACTGATTGATGCTGGTAATTATTGAATTTGGGCTCGGCGATGATTGCATCACGTTTGGTCGTTGTACGGCATTGGGATTCAATGTACCTAAAAAAAAACAAGTATCCATAAGTAATGACTAGGGAAGTAGGGATAGATACTGCTGCAATGCTACGTCGTTCTGGGTCCCACAGATTTTCTCACAAAGCTCTAAAGTTTAGTAGTATTCGATTCGGATTTAATCTAATCCTAACATTTGAGAAAACAAGTGTTGGAAATTCAAAAAGCTTTAGGTACATAAGTAAAATTCTATCAAAATTTTTCAGTCATTAATGCAAGTATTTTTATCCTACCATACCATACCGTAGGTAGGGCTTGAGTTATTTTGTCTACAAAGCTGTATGCTATTGATTAGCTCAAAAATGTTCAAACATTCTAGTAAGTACAACTATTTATAAACATGAGGTTGTCATCGAACTTGTGAGTAAATAACCTTGCATGGCATACATTTATTTACATGCTGTAAGTACGGTGTGACATCATTGATCAAAGTTCACGCGACAGATTGCCGTCATACAAGGTTTCGATAACAACTGATAGGTCCATAGATCGCCAGACAGAACACCGATTTATCTCGAAGAACTCTCTTTGATAACATTTTTAGCACCCCTATTAAAATATTTTAGTCGAAATCTGTTAAGTACTGTTTGTTTACCTTGTGGTTTGTATTTCGCCAGCTGCGCGTACACTTGTTTGATGCGTTCGATATTGAGCTGAGAAGCTTTCGAGTGGTCCACCATGGGCATGGGGTAGTCGCGGCCGATGATGCATCGCGCAGACTGCTGGACCGCCTCCGGCGCCACCCACGGCTCGTGGATGTACCGCGTCGGCATGTTTTTCAATGCCGGGATGTATCGCCTGTAAAAAAAAATACATTCATAGTACCTAACAAATCTTTGATAATAAACACAGTGAAGAACAGAAGTATGCATTATTTTGGGCATACCTACTTCTGTTCTTCACTAAAATGTTTGAACATTTTTGAGCTAATCAATAGCCCACAGCTTTGTAGACATTATAACTCAAGCCCTACGGTATGGTATGGTAGGATAAAAACACTTGCATTAGTGACTGAAAAATTTTAATAGAATTTTACATATGTAAAGTTTTTTGAATTTCCAACACTAGTTTTCTCAAATGTTAGGATTAGATTACATCCGAAATAGGGATTACAATAGTAAAATAAGGTAGGTACAAGAATGTACATGTAGCATACGTCAAACATCATGCAAGCATCACTGACTAGTCACCCACAATGCGTCACACACTCGAACGAAATTGCGCAACAACATAATCATCAAAGACGTATTCCAATACACTAGTTATGTACTTATCACATAGTATACACGGTGGGCCATAGTTTTTGCACTTTTGAAATGCTTTCGCGGGTTCTCATGCAGCCATGCAGGGTATTGTGGAGTGGGCCTAAAACACGCGGCTTCTTGCTTCTAGGAAATTAGAGCACAGTAGACTGGTTTACGCAATGGGTTTACGAATGAATAACGAGGGTTAGGTTAGTAAAACCTTTTTTTAGGGTTCCGTACCAAAATGGTAAAAAGGAACCCTTATGGTGCGACTCAGTCTGTTTGTCTGTCACAGCTGGATATCTCAAGAACGACTAATGCTATCAACTTGAAATTTGGAACAGTTTTAGATGACGTTTGCCCAACTATTTTGCAAATAAGAAAGATTTTTTTCGTACCACTTGCTCAAAAAAGTGACATTCTATGCCACAAAAAGCGAACATAGCAATAGTCATTTTTAATCTGTTAAAAACAGGGAAAGAAAATTATACTGAATTTCATTCATCCTCTAGGGGGAGAATGTGATTTAATTTATACTGAACTACATCTGTGTTTACACCATTGAGTTTGTATATAAAGCATTATACATCTTTTTGAAAAAGGAATACGCATTTATTATGCAGTTATCCCCTTGGTTAATAATCTACTATTTTTTTGCAACAGGGACTGAAAGGTATTAAAAATTCAAAGTAGGGCTACTAGGGCATGTGGGTTATCATATGAAAGAGCGCTGTTTACACATTCTTAAGACATTTTTTTTTTCTTTTTTTTAGGCCGCATAGTTTTCGACTTTTGATGAAAAATGTAAAAAAAATACCGTTACCCCCTTATCTCCAGGTCCCATTAAAACAGGTGGACAAATTTTCGCAGGGTGTTCTACTCATGAATATGAACAACTTTTACTATGGGACCAAACCTGAAATCGCGAAAAAAAAATCAGCTGCTCTACATTTTGACGAGTTTGGTGTAGATAAATGTATTGAACAGCTGATTTTTTTTCGCGATTTCTGTGTTAGTCCCAAAGTGAAAGTTGTTCATATTCATGGGTAGAACACCCTGTGAAAATTTGTCCACCTATTTTAATGGGACTTGTATGTATCTTCTATCTATTTATCTATATCTTGTATATAAAAATCAATTGCTGTTCGTTTGTCTGGCTAAAACTCGAGAACGGCTGGGCCGATTTAGCTGATTTTGGTTTTGAAGTGTCTGTCGTAGTTCAGGGAAGGTTAAAAAGGTGAGAAAAATTGGAAAAGTTATTGAAATTGGGACAGGACAACGTCTGTCGGGTCAGCACAGACGCCAGCACATCAAGCTACTACAATCTGTCAAATTTCTTTAATAGATTTTCATCTTTTTCGCTAAAACATTAGGTTCAAGGTTGTTTGGGAAAATTTGACAGTTTCGGGTAGCTGAACTGCTGGCGTCTGTACCTACATAAGTTTAATATTAATGAATTGAATGAACCTTCCGGGATAATTTCTCTCAACGCGTCAAAATCCGTTGTGTAGTTTAGAAGAACAACGTGGACACAGACAGACACAAAACGCGACTTCATTTATATGTATAGAATATAGGTAAAACTTGGGCATTAGGTAGGCTGTGTAATTCATAATGCAGCCAAAATAAGCCACGTTTATATCATTGTTTTTATATAAAAACCGGTGAAGAGCGAGTCGGACTCGCGCACCGAGGATTCCGTTCCGATTTCTGAAAAAGTGTGTTATTTAGAGACATCGTGTTATTTTTCGTGTAATCTTTTAAACTTCTATCACATAGAATAATTTCAGATTTATCTCTATGCGAACTTC
This sequence comes from Cosmia trapezina, assembly GCA_905163495.3. Classification (NCBI taxonomy): domain Eukaryota; kingdom Metazoa; phylum Arthropoda; class Insecta; order Lepidoptera; family Noctuidae; genus Cosmia; species Cosmia trapezina. Next base: position 17,114,896 of record LR991022.1, on the reverse strand, counting down.
GGAGATAAGGGGGGACGGTATTTTTTTTTACATTGTTCATCAAAAGTCGAAAACTATGCGGCCTAAAAATAAACAAAAACATATTTGAGAATGTGCAAACAGCGGTCTTTCATATGATGTCACATGCCCTAGTAGCCCCACTTTTCAAAAGTTCAAAATTTATGACCCACTCTGTACATGTTCAGTGGGCTGCATCAACTGGGTACCCCGCTGTACACACTGAGACCATCATCAGGTCATGTACTTCGGAATCTTTTCAACTAAGGCTTGGTGATAGGGTTATTTTTGTAAGTAAAATGATTGATACTCGTAATTATAATAATGACTTACATTCTTCACGCTAGCATAAATAAGCATAATTATTCAGATGACGTTCAAGTGACATACCTTATAAAATCACCATTAGGGTCAGTTTTTCGCCCGAAACGGACCGGACAGTAACAGTGGAAAAATTGCTGGAAGAATGATGAGCACGAGAGCCACATCCACATGCCAGCATTCACGGACCAGTCGGCGTCGAGAAGCAATTCGTCGAACACCTGCAGGGACTCCCCTCAAATTAATACGTGTCGACGATGGTCATACAAAAAGTGATTAGACTGGATCGCTAATAGCCACATACAAAATATTGAAGAACCACCTGAATATTATTTGCACATTCCAGGGTTTAAACTGATAGAAAAGACGAAATATTTCAACTTCTTGAAAAATTACTGCACAAGTAAATTATGAACTGTTCTTATAGTGAAATGTATTTCAATATGAAAAACATTTAACCCGTCGCACGGCAATTAGCAGACACAATACAATAGATTTTCTATTGTTAGTTGAACACCTGGGTGTGCAATCGACGTTTATAGGTTTAAAGTCGAATCATAGATCGAGTTTTTGAATTAAATTCAAAATTAATGCAATGGCACAACACTAAATAACGAGTTGTCCTTGCCTTCATTCCTTCTTCCCATGAGATCCACAAGTCGCCCCTCGTTAGGAAGCAAGCCACCGCATGCCTGGCCAAGTGGTGAATCCACCCTTCTTCTCTTAATTGTGTAATTACTGCATCTATCCAAGGAAATCCGGTTTGGCCCTGTAATATAATAAGATGAGTTTTATAAAGTTGGCGCCGTTTTGAAATTAAAAATCAAAGGGTTGATCTTGGTAGTCGTTTTTGGACGTGTAGCAGCGTTAGGTACTTACAGCAGCCCATTTCGCTAAAGCTTCTTGATTCTTTTCCCATGGTATTTGGACGCATATGGGATTTCCTTCCATACGATCAAAATTAGGATTGCGTGTTGCAGCACAATAAAAAAATTCCCTCCATAGTATTTGCCCATGAAGAGACAGCGGTGGTCTTACTCGTTTAACTCTTTTGTACAATTCCGTCAACTGATAGTAAAATAATCTAGTTGACAAACAACCAAACCTGTAACAAAGGTATTTCTCTAGTTCATTACTCTACAGTCTTATCAAAAAGTGACGAAACTGAAACAGAACAATTGTAGTCCCTTACCTTAAGTAGGGTGATAAGCCTGTCTGGCTTGCCAACAGTGACTGTGGTGTCATTTTTGGCCGGCCGAATGAAGCCACCCAAGCTTTTCTTTCGAGATGTCTTTCTAACCTAGCTAAAGCTTCACTTTCCCCTCCGATCCAAACGGGAGGTTTTAAACCCTCAGTCTCGAACCCTGAATTTATTAAAGTTAAAAACATTACATTAAACCGTCATAATTTAATTTGGATCTTAATAATAACTTAATTTGTCGTAACTTACCAAGTTCTTCGAGAGTGGGTACGCCAAACCGATCATCATGGTCATCGGTTACTGGCGTCGTGGCACCGTTGAGCGTTTGGGCTGATATTGCCGCCTCTGCCGGCGGTGGAGGAGGCATGCTGGCGATCAACGCCTGGAACTGGTGGTACGTGAGAGGCGCTTTGCCACCGTTCCGTTCTATTATTCTGTGAATAATAATTAGATGTAATAATATGTACTTTTAATTAAATTCTTTACGACTCATGGAACAAGTACCTGTATTTCAAATAACTTACTGATCTAATTTGTATAATGTGTGAGAAACACGAGATGTGACGGTGATGCCGACTTCGCGACATTTTGACATGATATTGTGGTCTCGCACTCGGCCATAGGGCTCGGGGTCCTCCTCGAAAGACAATGCGGTGGTGCCCCATTCTCGAAACAGTTTTGGTAACGCATCGGCAGGTTGCCCTCGAACCACGAACAGCCGGGAGTTAAGTTTCCGTAAACTCCTATCTAAGTCTTCCAAGCATTGCAGCAGAAACCTGTCGAGATAAGTTTATCGAATAAATAAAACATAATGTCGAGCGGAGCGTAGCAACTTCCTACGTAATACGCGCAGTGTGTAGGTATTACGTAATTATGTCGCCTACGAGTGCATGGACTATGACTCGGACATCTCGTGCATAGATTAAATCATTATAACATTGATTTCGATTGCAAGAAAAGACTTTAATTTAACGTTTTCTTATTCAAAGCTTTACCTCCACTTATTGATGCCAACATTAGAAGAGCTGGCGAACCAAGGATCGATAATAAATACACATCTGAACGTCGCTGCGTCCACTAGGCAATCCTTTAACGCTGGGTTATCATGGAGGCGCAGGCCTTTTCGGAACCAGTGCACTATGTGCTTGCTGCCAGGACGGCGCGCGGCGGGCGGGGGCGGCGTGCAGGGCGCAGTGGCCGGAGGCGCGTGCGGTCGAACGTTCGGAGCCGGCAGCGTCTCCGCGGCAGCTGACATCTTCATGTATTTACCCACATCGCACCTGGTGTAGAATAACCTACTTTTGATATCTGGAATTGATTTTTCAAATACATACCAGAGTTATTACAAAAAATGTCTTGTAGATACTTACACGTGGAGCAATGCACATTTTTCACCACACTGCGAATACTGTGTGCCTTTTTCTGTAAGTACTTTGATGTAAGTATTTTTTCTGACTTATCAGAATCATTTTTATGTAGTGATGGTAGTTTGCATTTGGTGGATTGTTGGTTAATTAGGTGGATAGATGAAAGGGTAAGGAATAAGGAAGGGGTGCGCTTAAAACGTCGTACGTTAACCCACCTACTAATATTTGTTACCTACATACAAAATACCTAGGTACTAAGCAAATCAAACAGTCTTGAATGACTATAACGTCACTCATGACATGAATCATGATAGATGTTATTTGATTATTATCATTGTGTTATGCTGACACAATAACCTAGCTATTACGTAACTTTATGTTGTTTTGTTTTCATTTTTCTGAGTTGTATTATTTCCTTAAGACGCGGTCTGACTACGATTTTAAACGTCACACAACCGCGTAATCTATTGTCACCATTAGCTGGCTTGAAATAAGGTTGAAAATTGAAAATAATATTTGTGTTGCCGAGATGTGACTAATCTGCGAATGTGCATTTATTTTGCCGGTTTTCTTTAGATTATTTAGAATATACACAATAAATTAAATAATTGTCCGGTTTAAGTTTTAAAAAAAATGCTAATTCTATTAAATTCTTAAAAAAAAAGAATGGCGTTATCGCTGAAAATACAGAGATGTTCGACGCCAAAGTTAATTTTTGTGGAGCAAATTCCAAATTTTTTATTGGGAATATTAAACAATTTTTTAACCGACTTCTAAAAAAGGAGGAGGTTCTCAATTCGGATGTTTGTATTTTTTTTTTTTTTTTTTTTTTTTTTTTTTTTTTTTTTTTTTTTTATGTTTGTTCGCGCATAACTCCGTCGTTTGCCAACCGATTTGAAAAATTATTTTTTTGTTGGAAAGGGTATACTTCCCAAATGGTCCCATTTTTTTCAAAATCCAGTTCTGATGATGGGATCCTGGAGAAATCGAAGGAACTCTTCAAATATTATAGGCACACCTATAGCGATTTGGGTATTTTTTATAGTAGCTTGTGCATTTGCTCTCGGAAAGCACCACTTGGTGAAGTGGAACTGATGATGAAGACCACAGATGGCTACCGGAACTACTCAATGATAAATATTTCACGGGTTGCGATTCGATTACTTTAATATGGTTGCTAAGCAATTTCCGCTCGTCAAACAATGCGTGTGGTGAGTGGTTGTTGAGGAGTTCTCCTGGTTCTTACCAGCAGAACTCCTCAACAATTAACGTCCCAGCATCGGGAAAAGCAATATTTTGTAACATGTGATGAGCAATTGACATTAGACTATTGTAACTTATACAAATTATAAACAGACCCACTAAAAAGCGAGAAATAAAAACTTTTTAACAAAAAAAAAACTGACTTCCAAAAATCACTACAAAGTGAAAAATAACTTTGATTTCGGAAGTCGGTGGCAAAAAAAAAAGAAAGTAAATAAAAAACGAAAGACACCGACTTCCGAAATCAAAGTTATTTTTCACTTTGTAGTGATTTTTGGAAGTCGGTTTTTTTTTTGTTAAAAAGTTTTTTTACTATTCTAATCGGTTCAAGTTTTTCTTTAAACCCTTCTGTGTCCACTGTATTTTTTGCGTCGGATAGTTTAATTGCGTTACGTCATACTCGACAATCCAAGAAACCAATATTTGTGAATGTTGAGCTAACACCGCGCCTTATGCACTTGTAGCTGTCGTGTTTGTGAGTCGTCATAGACGCATAATTTATTATTGTGGTGTTACTGATTATGTTAAAGTCAAACCTCGAAGCTTCGGCGCTCCTAGGTGTCAAACCAACTAGTCAATAGTAAATCATCAGGTCTGACGTGAAGTTTCAGTGAAAGACCAAACACATGAAGTTTTTCGGCCTCTGACTAAAGAATTTTAGTCAAACCTAGGAGAAACTAATTTGGTCAGGCAAACGTCGAAACTCATATTAATGAAATCGGGGTCTGCCGAACCAAACTAACTAACCTCAAAACACCTAGTTTATGCTTGGATTAGTTAGTAGGGTTTTCGTCAGCAGGTCGACGGAGCCCCGCTGGAAATAGAAAAGATAAGAAAATAAAGGGACCCCTTTATTTTCTTATCTTTTCTATTTCCTAATGTTTCCTATTTAGTAGCTGGATCTTAGCTTTATTGTATTACTAGCGGACCCGACAGACGTTGTCCTGTCTGAACGATCCTAGAACCCGACTGCAGCACCACCTACCGGGTCCAATTGTGTTTTCAAACTATCCAGGAACCCATTCAAATACACAAAATTTCATCTAAATCGGTCCAGCCGTTGTTATACCACTTTTTTTTTAAACTATCCTATGTCCGTCTCCTGGTTCTAAGCTACCTGCCCGCCAAATTTTCAGGCAAATCGGTTCAGCCGTTCTCGAGTTATATAGTGTAACTAACACGATTTTCTTAAAGATGTTATGACATTGTTATTCTGAACTGGAATACTACTTAACTATACCTACATTTTTATTACAGTTTTTTCTTTTATTATTATTGATTTATTTAAAGACAACAAATAAGGTCCAATGTGTTAGTAACAATATTATTTAGCCTATGTTAGTACTTAATAACTAAAACTTAAAACTTTATACGGACCGGTAGGTAGATATGTAAGTATAAGTACATAAGGAATGAAATCTCGCACTGAACATTTTATTCCCGGTAGGTACCCATAGATATCGTAAAAAATTTATTGAGAAAGGTCAGTCCCGTAAGTAGGTACCCGGCGTACCTACTTACGGGACTGACCTTTCTCAATCCCGCAGGGTGGACATAGACTTATCAAATTAATCGTAATAAAGACCCTTAAATTAAACAAGCTTTTTGGTAGATACATAATAAACTCATAACATAAACATCTCAAGAAAACATAAGAAAATTAAATACTTTTATTGAAAATAACTGCGCAAAAAAGTATTGTTTCGTTGACAAAACGGCTCCTAACGTCCTAACCTTACAGATTAGATAGCCAGCAACAGAAAAAACTCGTTCTGCTTCTTTACTATCAGATTTTACGTAAACAAAAGAGTCGTAATTTAAATTAAATAAAAAAGGCAAAACTTTGCTACCGGGAAAAAGACGATTTGCGAAACAGAAAATTCATTATGAAAGCTTATAAGTTCACGCTGATGTCGTAGGTAACGCTAAAATTGAAAGGAGTTTTCCTCAGACATTCGTTTTTACAAAGATTTGTTACTAACCTGCTTTTAAGTAAAGGGGAAAATGGAAATATCTAAAGTGCCTACTGTCTAGGTACTTATTACGAAGAAGACAGGGTACATATAGGTAAGTACTCTAAAGGCCTTCCAGTTTATATTGTAATAATTCTTATAGCAATATTGGGCACATAATAAATCGGTTTAGTAATAAGTATTTAATCCTATCCCATACCGCAGATAATATATCACGACCACCATGTAATCACGTTCTCGAAAACGGCTTTAATTCGATGACAGTTGCAATATAGGTGTTTATGATGGAAAAAATCGATCTAGCTAGGTCTCTTATCTGGGCAAAATCGTTTTCTCTATTTACATCCAACCGACCAAATACGCTATTATTAGATTGTATCATGTAAATTTACACATAGGTACCGTAGCCAAATGGCAAAAAGGGAACTCTTATAAATTATAATGTCGTCATGTCCGTCTGTGACACATCCATTTTACTCTTGAGACTAGACTATTAGCACTATATCGATGTAAATTACGTGTGGCTGACACTGGCTTGGCCACCATCAGGGATTTTACTTTTGATAACACAAAGATTTAGTCGTTAATTAGTCGAAATTTGTCGCCAAATATCAGAATTTGTCGGTCACTGGTTCAAAAGTTATAAGGGGTCATTGGTGGCCGATTTGGAGTCTCCCTAGCTTGGCCACCTTTATATCTCAAAAACTAGGGCACCTAGCGAAGATTTGTTTTCTCCCAGATTTAGTCGCTAATTAGTCGAAATTAGTCGTCAAGTCACAGATTTAGTCGGTTCTTAGTTTAGAAGATATAATGAGTTCAATTTTTAAGTATAGTTCAAGAGCTAGATTGAAGAGTTTACGATATAAAAACTTTTTTACAAAAAAAAAAACCGACTTCCAAAAAAAAACACTACAAACTGAAAAATAACTTTAATTTCGGAAGTCGGTGTCTTTGGATCTGTATTTTAGTTTTTTGCCACCGACTTCCGAAATTAAAGTTATTTTTCAGTTTGTAGTGTTTTTTTTGGAAGTCGGTTTTTTTTTTTGTAAAAAAGTTTTTATTTTTCACTTTTTAGTGGTTCAGTTTGTAATTTATCTAAGTTACAATAACCCAATGTCAACTGCTCATCACGTTTTACAAAATATTGCTTTTCCCGATGCAGGGACGTTAATTGTTGAGGAGTTCTCCTAGTAAGAACCAGGAGAACTGGAGCTCATGGTGAAGTCACCATTACCATTATGCATTTTGACGAGCATAAACCATATTAAAGTAATCGAATCGCAACCTGTGATATACTTAGATATAATTGAGTATTTCCGATGGCCCTCTGTGGTCTTCATCATCAGTTCCAGTTCACCGAATGGTATTTTCCGAGAGCAAATGCACGAGTTACTATAAAAAATACCGAAATCGATATAGGTGTGTCAATAAAATTTGAGGGTTTCCCTCGATTTCCATGGGATCCCATCATCAGATCCTGACTTGATGATCATGGGACCACTTGGGAAGTATACCCTTTCGAACAAAAAAAGAAAAATCCAAATCGGTCCAGCCATTTTCGAGTAATCGGGGAACATACATAAAAAAAAAAAATAAAAAAAAAAAAAAAAAAAAAAAAAAAAAGGTTCCGACGAATTGAGAACCTCCTCCTTTTGGAAGTCGGTTAAAAATCTTTGGAATCCATACCTAATTAAAATGATTAAGTATGATGTTTCTCAGTGACTTAATGACTTTGCTATGCCGGTGGACGGTTCGGTATGGTACCCTCGCCGCCCGTGCTTCCCTGTGGGGGCAGTTTTAATCTATTGTCAGATACGTCAGAAATGACCGGTGCTTGAGAGTCAAAAGTCTTTTGTCTGCTCTTCACAATCGGCGATCATAGACGATTACCTGAAAAACTAAACTAAACCACTGAACGGATTTCGATAAAATTTGCCATGGAGATAGATGGCATCCTGAGGAACACATAGGCTACTCTTTGTCTCAAAAATAATCCTAAAGGGTATGAAAGTTCGCAGATTGTGAAGAGGCGCCGTCAAAATGTAATAAAATTATTGGACCTATTTCGTAACATTACCTACATACCTACCTAAAATTACCCGACAACTTGCGGTTGAAAAATACTTTAGTAAGTACCTACCTTATATCGATAAAACCAACAGCCGTCAAAGCCACGTGAAGTAACTAAAATAGAAACCAATCGCCCGCGCCCCGTCCCTGTGTAGGGTCTAGTTCGCAAAGGTTACGAATACAGCAGGCGGCACGCCAGTGGTAACACAACCAACATCCTATTGCGTAACACACTTTCAATCACAATCTGAGGGTTTTGGAGGGAATTTCTAATCCATAGTTTCATAGTTTTGAAAAATTCGTCTGCTCAGCAACGTAAATAACGCAATCCAAATACTTTCAATTCGACAGTTCAGTCACGTTCATTGCGTTATTTACGTTACTGAGCAGACGATTTTCTCAAGCATATGAAGCAATGAATAAAGAATTTCCTTCAAGACCCACATAATTAAATTAAATAAATAAAATAAATATTGCGATTGAAAGTGTGTTACGCAATTAGGATGCTGGCCTCTCTATTAGTTCAAAGTATCACCAACGTGCGGCCGATTACAACTACCTATACCGCAAAGTAGGTATTTGCAGCGTCATAAAAGGCTAGTTTACACAGTGCGAGCTAGGGTGCGAGTCGGTCCTTAAACTAGTGTAGGTATATTGTTGAGTCGGTCTACCTGTATAGCTGCAGTGCAGTCACCAGTAACTCCCACTGTGTGGCTCGCAGACCAGTAACTTCATCATTTTAGGGTTCCGTACCAAAATGGTAAAAAAGGAACCCATAAGGTCAGGACTCAGTCTGTCTGTCTGTCACAGGTGGATACCTCAAGAACTACTAATGCTATCAACTTGAAATTTGGAACAGTATTAGATGACGTTTACCCAACTATTTTTCCGATAAGAAAGTAAAAATATTTATATTTTTTTTTGTAACAGGGACTGAAAGGGGGTCTTAAAAATTCAAAGTGGGGCTACTAGGGCATGTGGCGTATCATATGAAAGAGCGCTGTTTGCACATTCTCAAACATTTTTTTGTTTTTTTTAGGCCGCATAGTTTTTGACATTTGATGAAAAATGTAAAAAAAATACTGTTTCCCCCTTATCTCCGAAGTTTGCAAATATAAATAAAAGTAATTAAAAAAATTAAAAAGCCCCACTGCGGTAAAAGACTTAATTTAAAAAAAAAAACTGAAAAACTAAAAACAAGATTATTTTAAATTAAATAAAAGTTGGAAGCAGGCGGGACCCATTTGAGTTTGAAAATATAAAAATGGAAGGGTCCCGCCTGCTTCCAACTTTTATTTAATTTAAAACGGGCTTGTTTTTGGCTTTCAGATTTTTTTTAAACTTAAGTTTTTTGCCGCAGTCGGGTTTTTTTTTTTTTTTTAATTAAGTACTTTTTTATTTCCAGCTTTTTAGTTTACAAATGTGAAAGATTTTGCAGACGTTTTTATTGTACCTACGTGTTTTTTACGATTTGTCACTTCGAGGTACTTTTAACCATACAGGGCTATTTTTAAATGACTAGCTAAATTTTCACAGGGTGTTCTACCCATGAATATGAACAACTTTCACTAAGGGACCAACTTTGAAATCACGAAAAAAAAACCAGCGGTTTCCTACAAAAGTTCAATACCTACTCGATCAAAATGTATGAAACAGCTGATATTTTTTTTGCGATTTCAAAGTTGGTCCCATAGTGAAAGTTGTTCATATTCATGGGTAGAACACCCTGTGAAAATTTAGCTAGTCATTTAAAAATAGCCCTGTATAAGTTGTGTATATTCTTGTAATCACCTTTAAACCCTTAGTTTTGATACCCCACTCGACAGGTTTTGAGAAAAAAAAAAATTAAGACAATTTGGCGCCAAAAATCGGCCATTTTGGTTTTCATTTTAATTTTGATATTGTTACTCTTACATTAAATACGAATCTAACGACACCTCTCAAGCTAAAATCCATCGAGCCGTTCAGGCCGCAGAGCATGCCGAACAATTATACATACATACATACTCTCGAGAACATAACCCTCCTTCTGGCGCTGTCGGGTAAAAACTCTGAAATTATTCTATGTGATAGATAGAAGTTTATGTAAAGATTACAGGAAAAATAAAACGATGTCTCTAAATAGCACACTTTTTCAGAAATCGGAACGGAACCCGCGGTGCGCGAGTCCGACTCGCTCTTGACCGGTTTTTTTTTGTTTTCGTCAACCTCATTTTGTTTCGGCCTACCGAGTAGCTGCAGTGTAGCACCTCAAACTGTGTAAACAGCGAAGGTAAGCCGAGCTACCTACTGATATGCGAGGTGCGAGCAGCTGGTTTTGTGAACTTGGCAACCGACTTTGAAAATATATTTTTTTTACCCTCATAGTTTTTGGTATGTAGTTGATTGTAGTAATTTTTTTTTTGTTTGTACCTAGCTCTCTAATTTTTTTAGAGCTAGGTACTAGCTCTAAAAAAATTAGAGGACTTTGAAAAAACTTATACCTTCGATTTGTCGGCACTCAAGTTTAGTACTTAGTTGATTCTTGAACAGAATCGTTTGTAGTTTATCGTAGTGAAAAAAATTTCGTTTGTAGTTGAAAAAAAAAATTTTTTTTTGCCGACTATTTTTTTTGCGTTCTTTTTATTGTAGGAAATGACTACAAACGATAATGAGATACCTTTTTATCACGGTAGAACGTTCCCGTGGGATATTTCCATTCGGGCGAAGCCGCGGTCAAAAGCGGTATAAATGCGAAAGTGACTGTTTGTTTGTTTCGCTTTCAAGGTAAAACGGCTCAACGTATTTGGATGAAATTTGACACATGAGTAGGCCATGACCTGGAGAAGGACATAGGCATAGGACTATTATTTATTCTGTGACATAGGCTACTTTTTATCGTGGATCACAGACGAAGTCGCGGGCAACAGCTCGTATTTAAAAAAGTTTAATAGTAGGTACTGTCTACATTTTGTTTAATTGTGTGGTGACACTACTCTATCTATTTTCATAGTATTATTAAAATAACATTATCTCAGCTAAGAGGAAAGCAATTCACAATTAGAGTTTTCTGGTATTTAGTAGATAGTAGAATTTTTTTACTAAAAGTTAAGTACACTAGACTTTGTGATATTTCTTTCGTTAAGCAGCTACACACGCATATGTCAGTAGAGGTGTGAGGATTGAGGGACCAGTTTTAATAATCGCTATTTTCCAAATTGCGTCGATATTTCTGTTCCATTTCTTTCTTACAGAACGTTTTAAGACTTTTACTAAATCGTTAGGTAGAAAAAGAACGGTTTCATTTATTAAATTCGGTAATATTCACTAAAATAATTACTTTTGTTGTGTGGACTGATGGACCACAGTTTAGTCGTTATATTTTTTTTATCTTTAATGCTCTGGGGTCTGTAATTTAGTAAATATCTTTACAAATTTTTTACTAAATGTCTGTAATCACAAAACCTTCATTTTTAAGATACTCTCCGAGATCTGGCTGATGTTGTGTGAGCGGTGTGAGGATTGAGGGACCACACTTTATGAGCTGTAGTTTTTAATCTATTTGTTTACAAATTCCCAGATTCGTTTTACAATTGTTTTAAGACTTCTACTAAATCATAGGATTAAAATTTTTCGGATTCCAGTCTGGACCCTCAGTTCAGACACACATATCAAATCTATACTAATAATAACGCGCTAATCTCTGGAAGTACCAGTCGGATTTGAACAATTCTTTTTGCATTTGATAGCCCAGTTCTTGAGGAAGGCTATAGGCTATTTAACATCACGCTAGGACCATTAGGAGCCGAGAAAAAAGAAAAAAAAATCAGAAAGAACCATTGACTTATATATTTACTTTATATATATCAATGGAAAGAACATTAAGCGAAAACGAAGTAATAGCTCGGGCAGGCGATGCGATGCGACGGGGTGGGTCGGGGGAACAAGAAATTTCACGCGGACGAAGTCGCGGGCAGAAGCTAGTTACTTATTAGATTATTCTTCAGACTTGAATCTCCATTTTATATTTATCACTAGCTTTTGCCCGCGGCTTCGCCCGCGTGGATGTCGGAAAATATCCCATGGGAACGTTCATGTGGAAAACATATCATATCCCTAACTTAAGAAATGCTGGGTTTCCCTTACAAACTTTCATCCCCTATATCACCCCCTGTAGTATTGTTTTTGAAAGTATCCTATGTCCTTTCCCAGGATGCTATATAAATATAAAGCCTTGCCAAATTTTGTCGAAATCCATGCAGTTTTGTAAATTTTAAAATCAACCCCTATTTTACCCCCTTAGGGGATGATTTTTCAAAAACGCTGAACGGCATATTTATTTATTTCCTATCAAAAGCATACATTTTAATTTTCACATTCCTAACTTAAGAAATACTGAGTTTCCCATACAAACTTTTCTCCCCTATATCACCCCCTGTAGGATTATTTTTTAAGACCAAAAGTAGCGTGTGTCCTTCCCCAGGATGCTATACAGGGTGATTGGAAGATGGGTGCAAAGCTTTAAGGCGAAGATAGTACACACAATTTAGAACCATTTAAGCCATGGTTGTCTCAGGCGAAGTCTTACCATTTTTTTAAACCAAATTTTATGGTTTTTTTTTCCAAAACTCCTAAAATTTTAACTAAACTGCTTATTTATGGCCAAATTGAATGATAATTTAATTCATTTTTACTGTATTTAATTAAATTAACGTGTAAGCAATCTAGAAAACGATGTTTTAAGCCTCTGTGTCGTTAGATTTTTTTTTTACAGACATTTAAAATTCATTAAAATTTTAAAAATTCATAAATACTTTTTGTAAACTTTATTTAAAAAAAAAACGGGGTTTGCTTTTTTTGTTCAAATATTTTTGAAAACATGCTTGATAATCGCTCTTTCTTTTGAGGTATCATTTACGTGGATATCTTACAAATTATTGAAATTAGGACCTACAAACCAATTTGAGGGAGAAATTTTAAATTTTAGGCAGACTAATTAAAGGCCTAAAACATGTTTTGCTAGATTGCTTACACATTACTTTAATTAAATAGAATAAAAATGAATTCATTTATCATTCAGTTTGGCCATAAATAAGCAGTTTAGTTAAATTTTGGGAATTTTCGATATAAATCATAAAAATTAAGTTAAAACAAATGATAAGACTTCGTCTAAGACAACCATGGCTTAAATGGTTCTAAATTGTCTGTACTATCTTCGCCTTAAAGCTTTGCACCCATCTTCCAATCACCCTGTATAAAGCCTTGCCAAATTTTATCGAAATCCGTACAGTTTTGTAAATTTTAAAATCAACCCCTATTTTACCCGCTTAGGGAATGATTTTTCAAAAATGCTGAACCGCATATTTCTTAATTTCCTACCAATAGCATAAATTTGTTATCCCTAACTTAAGAAATACTGGGTTTCCCTTACAAACTTTCATCCCCTATATCACCCCCTGTAGTATTGTTTTTGAAAGTATCCTATGTCCTTTCCCAGGATGCTATATAAAGCTTTGCCAAATTTTGTCGAAATCCATGCAGTTTTGTAAATTCTAAAATCAACCCCTATTTTACCCCCTTAGGGGATGATTTTTCAAAAACGCTGAACCGCATATTTCTTTATTTCCTATCAAAAGCATACATTTTAATTTTCACATCCCTTACTTAAGAAATACTGAGTTTCCCATACAAACTTTCATCCCTTATATCAACCCCTGTAGGATTATTTTTTAAGACCAAAAGTAGCCTGTGTCCTTCCCCAGGATGCTATATAAAGCCTTGCCAAATTTTATCGAAATCCGTGCAGTTTTGTAAATTTTAAAATCAACCCCTATTTAACCCCCTTAGGGGATGATTTTTCAAAAACGTTGATTTCCTACCAATAGCATAAATTTGTTATCCTTGACTTAAGAAATACTGGGTTTCCCTTACAAACTTTCATCCCCTATATCACCCCACGTAGTATTATTTTTGAAAAAAATAGTATTCTATGGCCTTCCCCAGGATGCTATATAAAGCCATGCCAAATTTTGTCGAAATCCATGCAGTTTTGTAAATTTTAAAATCAACCCCTATTTTAGCCCCTTAGGGGATGATTTTTCAAAAACGCTGAACCGCATATTCCTTAATTTCCTACCAATAGCATAAATTTGTTATCCCTAACTTAAGAAATACTGGGTTTCCCTTACATACTTTCATCCCCTATATCACCCCATGTAGTATTATTTTTGAAAAAAATAGTATCCTATGGCCTTCCCCAGGATGCTATATAAAGCCTTGCTAAATTTTGTCGAAATCCATGCAGTTTTGTAAATTTTAAAATCAACCCCTATTTTACCCCCTTAGGGGATGATTTTTCAAAAACGCTGAACCGCATATTCCTTTATTTCTTACCAAAAGCATACATTTTAATTTTCACATCCCTAACTTAAGAAATACGGAGTTTCCCATACAAACTTTCATCCTCTATATCACCCCCTGTAGGATTATTTTTGAAAAAAAAAGTAGCCTATGTCCGTCCCCAGGATACCATCTATAGCCTTGCCAAATTTTATCGAAATCCGTTCAGTGCTTTAGGCGTGAAAAGGTAACAGACAGACAGACAGACAGAGTTACTTTCGAATTTATAATATTAGTATGGATGGATATGTCGACGCTGGGAAACACGATAATAAGTGAGTGAGAATAGACGCACGTCACTTTCTTATTTACGCTTCTATGAGAGTCGGCACTCGGCAGTCAATAAGTACATTATGTAAATGTAAATGTTATTCCTGATCGTCCACAACTACTGCACGACCGAATAAATATGTTATTATTTTGTTATTTCTTCGTTGTGTTTAGCGACATTTATAAGGCCCTGCGCGCACTGCCGTGCGTTTTTCTAACGCAAAATCTATGAAGTATGGAATGTCTTTGAAGTGCGCGCACGGCGGTGAGAAAAACGCATGCGTTTTGTTCCCGTAGGCCCCGCCCAGTGCGGCAGAACTAACGCAACGCATTTCACCGCACGGCAGTGCGCGCAGGCAATAAACGCGTGCGGCAAACGCAATTGTTTTTATCACAGCAGTTGTTGCTGTGTGAACCAATTTATGTAATTATCGACGCATTTTTAATGTGATATCTAAAGAAAGATAACGAGTGCCATTATTGCAAGAAGATGAGAACTGTTATCTTAAAACAAGTGTTATCCTTGTAATTTGTAGTAAGTACTTAGTTTACATAATAGATTTGAGCCAGAAAGGTTTTTCACATATTTTGATATTCTCACTCTACAGATTTAATTTAGATACCTTCAATTTCTTGGGATACTATTAGAAACAAGGTTGGAAACTCACCCTGTGTAATAGTATACTCGGGTTGGCGCATAAAATGATTCAGGGTTACGCACTGAAGTGAAGAAAGGGGAATTAATGTATGCCTACATGTCAAGCTGTAAATTTCCAGTATAAGCTGATCTCGTATTGTATAGGATTTCCGTACAATGAGAGGTCAGCTTATACTGGAAATATATAGCTTGATATGTAGCTGTGTGTACAAGTAGTTGTACTCAATGCATGGCATGGCATTGAGGTTGACATGGGAATTAATCCACCTAGAGAAAAACATTACTTTAACATTGGAAAAAATGTAGGCCCGAAAGAAAATAATTTAATTGAATGATGAAAACCATTTGTCTGAAATTATGATGTGTGGTCAAATTTTCGATTAACAAGAAGGCATTAATATTTAACAATAATTACTGCATACAATTTATCTTCTTTAAAAGTAAACGGATTTATGTTCTTCTTGCCTTGCCTCTTGTAAATTTACACAAACAAGTAATTTTTTTATATTCTTAGTAATATTAGACCAGCAAATTGATTACTTAAGTATTTTATGAAATAATCAATGGCGCAGGTTTTATTATAATTCAGATACAAAATAATGATTCAATAGAACAAAGGAATGATTGAATGTGTGAATAATAGTTGAAATAGTTATGTGTTTAAATCATATTAGATGGTAATATAGTATAGTCAAATAAACATACTTACATGTCATTCCCGTTTATATAAAGAATTTGGACTCACCAGTTTTTTATATTTTTTTGCCAACTATAACATGCCACAGTAAGTTACTTTTGAATTAATTTTACTATGCTGAAATATATGCAGAAGTCTCTTTATTTTTTTAATTAAAAATATTATAAAAAATATGATTTTAATTATTTTAGCATGTCAAATATATTTAAATGTATACTAATATTCAAACAATATAATAGTTGCTTATTTTGAATGTGTTTTAAGATAAAATAAATTGAATAGTACACTCACCTCTATCAATTTCCATAGAATAAATTTCAAGTCACAATCCAGTAAGTTATGTTACACAAAAAGAACTTTCAACATGTAACAATTACTTTATTGTACTCAAAGCAGCTTAGCTTTTACAAAATGCAATTTCTCATTACCACTGCCCTACAGAATCAAATTATTAAACCCCACTGAAACATTTCCAAAACAATAATGGTCTTACAAGTATTTAAGTAAACACAATAATAGCCGGGGCAACAGGATTCTACTCCTTCTAGAACATTTACAATATATAAGGGAGGAGGTAATCACAGAAGTGGTGTTCAAATCTACTGAGCTATGAGAATTATAGAAATGTCAGATCCGTCCACGCCACTTGCAACGTGACCATAAGCACAACCGACAACGTGACCTAAATGTTTGTATATGTACACACACACAATGAACTGTGTTTCTTTTCCAATACGTAATAAACGCAAATATCGGTCAAACAAAGATACCTTTTCAGTTATAAAGGCTTTAGATGTTAATATCCTGTAACACACCAGAATAGCAATACGGCAAAAAGATAATATTTTATGTACAGTTTTAATTATGATACAGTATACAATACATTACATTATTTTTATTGTTTACACGAGTTCATGTTCAATCATATTGTGACATTGACATTTTATAATGACAGTTTAAGTTTTAGTGACGTGTTAAAGTTCGTCTGGAAATCTTGGTCAGTAGCAAAAACGATTTTGCCATTTGAGTAAAATGGTGTAGGGCTCCAAATAATAATTACTAGTAAGGATTGCTGTTTAACTTACTTTGTACATTAATCCTGTTTGCACCCTGACGCTTAGACCGCTGCAGTGTCGTTGTGTAACAAACATGGTAGTTCTTCATACATTTTGATCAAAAATCGGGCAGCGTTATTCTAGCGCGCGTACTATTAAGACAAGTGGTATTGATCAAAGAGCAACTCGAAGGCCCGGCGCACACCGCTGGAAGCGCGGCGGAGCGCAGTTGAAGACAACAATTTAATAAAAACCTTGACATACGGTCAATTTAAGAATAAATTCGCATGCGGTGCTCGGAACGCCCTCAAGCTACTACAAGAGCATGCGCGCGACCGTATGTCAAGGTAGTTAAGGTTTATATTAAATTGTTGTCTTCAACTCTTCAACTGCGCTCCGCCGCACTTCCAGCGGTGTGCGCCGAGCCGAAGAGTCAAAATCCCGCAGTGTTGCCAGATGCATTGAACCTTTTATCTGTAGTGGCAACTGCTAAAATCTGTATTAAATCTGTATGCCTTTTTATCATGAAATCTCTTTAAAATCTGTGAAAATCAAAGGATTAAAGGAAGGATTAAATAAAAATTGACACAAATTAATAAAATTGTCATAATATGTACCTACTTATATTGAAAAGATAATTTAAACAAAAACTTTATTTGTATAGTTAGGTCAGCGCAGACAGAACGGAGCGCAGCGGCGCCGGCGAGGATTTTATTAACGCACTTGAAAATAAACTTTAAAATTATTAAAATAAAGTGCATAAATGCTTGAACCTGACAAAACCTGAAATACTCGCGCGACCTCGAAGATACGCGGGAATCCCCGCGCGGCGTCCGTAAAGAAAAAAAATCCGTTAATTATTCCTCACTGTCTGCGCTGGCCCTTAGTCATTTACCGCTTTAGTACCTAGTGTAAATTGTGCTAACTTGTATAATGTTTATAAATAAAATTAGTTTCTGTTTGTAATGTCAAAAGCAAAATAAACAAATTATCAAATCAAAACAACGAACAAGATAGATAGAATATCCTTTATTATCTCAGAAGAACAACAAGCATAGAAGTAGTGGTTAAATAGCAACTGAACTCAATATATTTGTTTCATTTTGACTTATGGAGCCGCTATGATGTAAAAGAAGGACACGTATACAGAAGACGTTTCGAAATTTTGTAGGTTGTCATTCATTTTATTCTGACTAGTGATGTACCCACTAAATTTCAACGTCGATAGAATTTACAATGACATTCTTTCTTATACTGCCAAGAATAATAACCGTAGGTACACCCGGCTACACATCAAACTATACATTTCCAGTTTACACTGACCGCTCATTGTAAGGAAATCCTATACAATGCGAGATCAGCTTATACTGGAAATGTATAGCTTGATCTGTAGCCCTGCGTACCTAAAATTTTGAATTAACTAAGCATCCTTATGATCCCAATACTTAATATATTCGTTCAAAATGAAACAATACTTTAAGTATGAACTAAATAGTTCGTCATCATCATCACCAAAGTCTTCCTTGGTTACCGACAGCTCTTCATGTATAAAATCTGACCCGGCTAAACCAGAATGTATTTAAATGCCATAATAACTGATGAGTTTATTGAAAACAAGTGGGAGACATTCGGTTTTGCAAATGTTTTTAGCAACTTACTTTCTCATATTTATTTGAATTTTAGATTACATCATAGACTACTCAACAAAGTCTAGGGAACAAGGGTATTCAAAGTACCTAATAATTTTTATTTTAATACTTTTTATGTAACATATAATTTTTAATCAGTGAAGCGTAATTTAATAGAGATTTGAATTATTTGATTAAATAAAATGGTTGTTAGTGAAAAAATAAAATTTATTATGAAAATTCAAAATGGTATCAAAGCGACAAAAACTTTTTGTACATAAAAAAATAAATAACGACCAGATAATATTTTAAATAAAAAAATAAAATGCCTAGCAACTTTAATAATCTGTTAGGCGAATTCCAGCCCACACCATAATCATTCCGCCCTGGTACGAATGAACTTCCTGAGGATTCTGGAGTCGGCTCTGGCGACCAGGAACTCGCCAAAAGCGCAGTCTTCTTGAATCGGGATGGAATCCAATTATTTCTGAATTTGTTATTGTCATCTGTGTCAAGGATTCCTAAAACAAACAGTTCTCAATAAAATTTATGTAAGATTTTTTATCAACATTTTTATTTAGGTAAATAGTTTTATTTGTATGTCTTACCTGACTGATGTGAGATGATTTCACGAGATGTCAAGATCAGTGGCGATTCATTAATCTGTACCGATGTACTAGGTCCTGTTTCAACTTCCATTGCTACGGGGTCCTACAATTACGTATTTTTTATTCAAAATAAATAAATAAATTTGCACACGATTATACAGGGCTATTTTAAATGACTAGCTAAATTTTCACAGGGTGTTCTACCCATGAATATGAACAACTTTCACTAAGGGACCAACTTTGAAATCACGAAAAAAAAACCAGCGGTTTCCTACAAAAGTTCAATACCTACTCGATTAAAATGTATGAAATAGCTGATTTTTTTTTGCGATTTCAAAGTTGGTCCCATAGTGAAAGTTGTTCATATTCATGGGTAGAACACCCTGTGAAAATTTAGCTAGTCATTTAATAATAGCACTGTATTTCCGACTGGGATAATTAGAAGAATGATATCGCATCAATGATATTTTTAATATAATATCATTGTATCGCATATATCAAGTGAACATATTTCTGAAATGTTATACCTGTCTTCATGTTAGATTGCTGTTGATGGTGAGCGGTTCTTTTAATTTGCAGCACTGCGCTATGTCCTTCTTCGCAGACTTCCATAAGTATTTCCTGTAATGTAATAAATCAAGTTTTAATTTGAACGGGCTACTATTTATTGCCAATAAAATACCTTAATTATATCATAATACTGGATGAATTTTTTATCATGCACCAAATCGAAATGGGAGATTGTACTCATCATTATGAACAACTTTTACATGGGAACAAACCTGAAATCGCGAAAAAAAAATCAGCTGTTCAGTACATTTATCTACATCAAACTCGTCAAAATGTACTGAATAGCTGATTTTTTTTCGCGATTTCAGGTTTGGTCCCATAGTAAAAGTTGTTCATAATGATGAGTACAATCTCCCATTTCAATTTGGTGCATGATAAAAAAAACATCCTGTATATCAGACCATTTCATCTGTTCCATCCATAACAAATAATGTAGGAACAGCATGTTCTCTAAGTGACAACTTAAAGAACATGCTACATCCATTTCATAGGTTCATTACCAAATGAATACAAAGTAAAATGCTTGGAGCATATTATGTGGCTGTGCTTTTTGGAGTCCAATTTCGTCTACCAATACAATTTATCCATTTTTTTTTCACATCGTCTAGGAAATCTGTAAAAGAAAAGTATCGACAACATTATTTACGTCACTATGGCTGATCAAGATAACCCCAAAACAATTTCCGAATATTCGCTAATAACTTCTATTGGAATAAATATTACGACTGGTTTCAGCTATTTAGTGACACAGCAATATTTGTTATGTATTTATATTCGTTTATCAGATCATATGCAACAAGAAATTGAGCAAAAACTTACCGATGGAAGGTCAATATTTATTGTTCATTTTATTTTCGCTATGAATGGGACTTGCAGCCCCCAACCACACAAGAAATTGCTCCACAGCGTCCACACACTCACTATTTGTAGTTAAACAAAGAATTCATGCAATCTAACAGTAGAAATATTATTAAAACATTGCAAAACCATGGAAGATTACGACAAACACGTAAACAATGAACACACGAATAAGTCAGGTAGTTCAATGAACGAACTGTCAGGCATTGAAACAAAGTACTATCAAATTTGGCCGCGTCATACTATAACTTTTTTAACCAAATGACAATTGATCTTGTGACCATGCCAAGAAAGTAAAACAAAGAGTAAAACATTTATCTCTTTCCCACATCCTTTATCGTACCTTTAGCGTACCTAATAATAGAACGGGAATAAAGGTAGTTACAGAATTCTGTTTTTAGCCTTCCTTCTATGCTTTGTTATTGTTCTGAGTTTATTATTCACACCATAAAAATTACAGATATAAATAAACAAGTCTATGGAACAAACAAATAATTACTTTATACCTAATTTCGATTAATCAGTCATACATATTTTTGAGTAATTTATCATCGATCTCTAGGATAGAATAGAGCATGTTTTTTCACCAATCAGTTACTTTGTATGCAATAATGTTTGTATTCTATTGCGTTGTTTCGTCTCTAAAATAGATGAAGAGAACTAGTAATGTGGCGTATAAAAAAAATGAACGACTTTTTTTAACAAATAAATTAACCATGTAAATACAGCAGACAACATTTAATATTATTATAGTTACGGACGGCATTTGAGTGTGTTATTTATTTTGTTACGTGTTAAGCAGATTACGGCAATTTAGTCAATAAAATATGAAAATTCTGTATAAATATCTGTATCCAATGCTAATCTGTATCGCACATCGAAAATCTGTATAAATACGGAGAAATCTGTATATATGGCAATCCCGAAACAATATTGCAAGTGAAAAAATAACCTCTGATCGAAACTGTGCGATTTCAGTATCTGGCAACATTTGTGTGTTCTTTCAAAAGTGACCGTCTGAGAAATGTACGTAAAATTTTGGGTTCTGAAATTTCATCGTATTGTATCGCTATGAATAAAGTAGTTTTTTTCTTGGAAATCATAAAATAACAATTGTTATTTAGGCTTTCTTCGGAAAATGGTAAAATTTTCATTTGTATTAAATCGTTGGATAAATTTCAGTGACGGGACGTAATCATGGGTCGTGTGATTCGTGCTCAACGTAAAGGTGCCGGTTCAGTGTTCGTTTCACACACTAAGAAAAGGAAAGGAGCGCCTAAACTTCGATCCTTGGACTATGCTGAACGTCATGGTTACATCAAGGGTGTCGTGAAGGTACGTTTGTACTCTAAATCCATAATAAAAACATCTTTGTGTATCGTACTCAAACGTGCAAAAAGACGCATGGACGGATGGTTCCTTGCTGGTTGGACTGTCAGTACAATAACTTAGTCGTAGGTGGCAGATTATGGTGCCTACACTATCCCATTATCAAGCAACATAACCTATAAATGTTAAGTCAAAATATCAACATGCAGTTAGCATGTGAGTTTCCAATAAAACGCCGTCCTTAAAGCTACACACTGTCTCTAATTAGCTAGTAGGTTTACTTCAAATTTATTCGATTTTAATTTGATCGCCAGGACATCATCCATGACCCTGGCCGTGGTGCTCCTCTGGCAGTTGTTCACTTCCGTGACCCCTACAAGTTTAAGACTCGCAAAGAACTGTTCATTGCCCCTGAGGGTCTGTACACTGGCCAGTTTGTCTACTGTGGCAAGAAAGCTACCCTTGAAGTTGGTAAGTTTAAGCTTTTTTTAAAATTTGCTCGTAGAACACCAGTGCATTTTTAAAAACCTACATCAGCTAATTTAGCTGCTAGTGCATTTTATCAAATAATAATAATTTCTCCACTTCTGTAAATAGTATGAAATAATTTATGATTTGCTGTATATTGGTGAAGTTGTCAGTCACCATCATTCAGTAATTTTTAAAATTTTTGGTTTATAAGTATTTGTTCTTTCTTTTAAAAGCATACCTACTATATTTTTGTAATTTCAATGATTGATTTGATTAATGTGACTACCACATTCTGTTGTAACTAATAAAATAAAAAGTTGAAACAAAGCCACAAAAAGGTGTTTTAAGAAATTTGCTTTACTTTTCAGGCAATGTCATGCCCGTGGGTGCTATGCCTGAGGGTACCATTGTATGCAATCTAGAGGAGAAAATGGGTGACCGAGGTCGGCTGGCTCGTGCCTCTGGAAACTTTGCCACCGTCATTGGCCACAATCCTGATGCCAAGCGTACCAGGGTTAAGCTACCCTCGGGAGCCAAGAAAGTTCTGCCATCCAGCAACAGGGGCATGGTTGGTGAGTATGGTTCTATTACAATGGACTATTTTTTATAAATTTAAGCATAATTTAGATTTGTAATTAGGAGTAGGTAGTTTATCAATATTAAAGGACTAGATTAATTATTTTCTTCTAAGGTTTTGAGTATTTTGTTCATGATGATTTTCACTTACCTACTCTGAAAAATCTTGATTACACAGAGGCTCTTTCTGACGATTTATATATCAATACTGACCAATATTAATTTGTTATATCTGTTTTAACTCTTCATCATCTTTGTGCAGGTATTGTTGCTGGCGGTGGTCGTATTGACAAGCCCATCCTGAAGGCTGGTCGTGCATACCACAAGTACAAGGTGAAGCGTAACTGCTGGCCTTACGTACGTGGTGTGGCCATGAACCCCGTTGAGCATCCTCACGGTGGTGGTAACCATCAACATATTGGTGAGTACTACCTTTGTTACTAATTGAAAGATTTAGCTTTTGATTAAGAAATAAATAAAGTACAAAAAATTGCATAATCTAATGGTGCATTATTTTTATCACAGGTAAGGCTTCGACTGTCAAGAGAGGAACATCCGCTGGTCGCAAGGTCGGTCTCATCGCCGCCCGCAGGACCGGAAGAATCCGTGGTGGCAAGACCGATACCAAGAAGGAGACATAGACGTATTTTTATGCAAAATAAAATCCATAAATTCCATTCTTCCTTGTTTAACTGCTACTTAGTTCAGACAATCCATAATTGCCCCAAAAATTTCTTTATGGTAAGTTGTCTACAGGAAGCTAAAGAAGCTTCTCATAAAACAGGTGAGTTTATAAGAAAAATCTGATTAGTAAAATTATATAAACATTGTTTATATGAGTACACACATGAGAAATACACATTTGCATCTTTTCCAACAGATACTATATCTACTTTGACGACCATTGCGTTTGCGGGATGTTTGCTCAAGTTGGACACCTGCCTCTTGGAGTATAGGAGGTAAATATTTTACTTAAGATACCTATGATAACTAAGAGTATGAAGATATTATAATAAAAAAAATTGCCTTTGTAAACTGTTAGTGTCCAATTTTTTATACTGTATTTGTATCCCTGTCCCATATGACATATGCCTATTTATACTAACCATCCCTTGCTATTATTACATAACAACAGCAATAGGATTTCTGTTCATGATGATTTTCACTTACCTACTCTGAAAAATCTTTGATTACACAGAGGCTCTTTCTGAGTATTATAGTTGCTCTTGTAACTAACAAATATTTTGTATGTATTTATTTACTAAAAACCTATTCATCATTCAGCAGATATCCTGAAGAGTGACCACGCAGCGAGTACATGGTTAACAGCAATGCTTCTTCATTGCATCATTACGCTGGTTGTATGTAGGCAGCGGCCAATGGCAGGCAATGGGTATACTGATGGCAGACATCAATACTTAAGTGAGTAAAATTTCCTTTAGATTGCAGAGGATGTTTGCGGCATGAAAATAGAATTCTAAGATGAATCTTTTCTTATGTTAGTGAAGAATATGAAAATTTTACAATATAATGCGCAGTCGGAAAAAAGTAGGGGTGCAACCAATACCGATAAGTATATAAGCGATATTTAGATTTTTCCGATACTCCGTTATATTTCTTTGCGCGTTTAAAAAACCTTAGTAAACGCGGTGATGAACTGTAAGCCAATTGCAGACAAGGCATGATTTATGCTCGGGGAATGCCTGATTTCGTTATAATTAAGCAATCTGGGGAAGATGAACCATTATCCACTATGTGCACTGTTTACACACTTAATGCTTTGAAAGAAAAAGTTGATTAAAAGTACTTTAGTTTCCGAATGAGTTTTGTCGCATCTGAGGAGACCATTTTCTACAGCAGACCTCATTCAAACGGACTTGCGAAATCGCCTTTCTCCGCAAAACTATGTAAAAAAACATTTTAAGTAATTATTAACTGATAATATTTTTGTGATTGTAACTTTATTAAATACTAGCTGACCCGACAGACGTTGTCCTGTATTAGCTATGAATATTCTAATGTAAACGCGTGAAGTTAAAATAGTTGTTAAGTTTTCTGGAATTTTTTTTTCTTTCTTTCTTGAGGAAGGTTGTTCTCCTGACAATAACAACACAACAAAAAAGAACCGGTCAAGAGCGAGTCGGACTCGCGCACCGAGGGTTCCGGTTCCGATTTCTGAAAAAGTGTGATATTTAGAGACATTTATTTTTCCTGTAATCTTTACATAAACTTTTATCGCATAGAATAATTTCAGATTTTTCTGTATGCATAGTTCGGAGATAAGGGGGAAACGGTGTTTTTATTTACATTTTTCATCAAAAGTCGAAAACTATGTGGCCTAAAAAAAAATATATGCGTGTGGTGTGAGGGCCACTTTATTGAAACTCTTTGAAAATATGCTTAGGATTTAGTGAACATTCCCAAACAATTGTGAAAGTTGGAATCAGATTTTGTGAAAGTCAACTTTGCGAGATATGGACTGTAAAGTGGGGCCCTCAGTTCTCACATAGAGGATTGAGGGCCCGCCTGTACCTGACAAACTATGGACACTACAGATAAAGTCTTTATGCCAAAATCTAAGCTTATACCAAACAAAATTTGTGAAAACAAGATATTATCGCAAAACACTGTCCTACTTGGTATATCTTCGTTCAAAATGGGCCCTCAATCCTCACACACGTAAAAGTTTATCACGCAAATACAATGAAACCATTAACTTATAGCTATTGTTTGTAATCCTATAAGGTACTAAATAAATTGTGAAAATTTGTGAAAGCAAGAGCAGGTCACCATTTCTTGTTGTTTGAAAGTTATGACCTTGACAAAATCCGGGCCCTCAATCCTCCATTTATTTTGTTTTCCGTTTGAATACGCTTATCGTATGAAAGATTAGACAAATACAAAATAGTCTCTTTTTGTGAAAAAAATTGTGCAACAAATTGATGTTATTTGTTACTAATAAGAATAACGATTAAACTAAAAATCTTAATAGATACCGAAATCAACTATTTTTGAAGTGTGTAGCAGGGTAGGGTGACAATACTTTCATTTTAATACCTGGATTGGTACAAACGGCACAATCAGATGGCCTGCGAGATCGCCAGATCTCACCCCATTACATTTTTTTTTGTGGGAATATGTAAAAAATCAAATTTACATGAAATCTTATGCGAATGACAACGAGTTGAGAGTTGAAGTTCAGAATACGATTTATAATATTCACAACACTTTATTAAAGGTTACTAGAAATGAATTCGTTAAAAGAATAAATTTGTGTATCCAAGAGAATGGAGCCCATTTCGAGCAAAAAGTTCAAGACAATTTCAAGCCCATTTCGAGCCAATTTCCAAAGTCGATCAAAAGACAAAGTCATGTTGACCGTTTTCATTGCTTATCGCAGTGTTGTGCATTCGGAATTTTTGTTGGAAGGTCAAACAGTAAATAAAGAATATTATTTGAGCGTTATGCGGCGTTTAAGACAGCAAATTCTACGAAAAAGGCCAGATTTGTGGAAAGAAAATTCTTGGATTTTGCACCACGATAATGCGCCTTCGCACAAGGCCATTGGTGAACGAATTTTTGACCAAAAACTCAACAAAAACCATCGAGCAAATACCTTATCCACCAGATAACTGACCCCTATAGCCACACCCGCAGATAGCCGACTTCTTTCCTTTTCCTAAACTCAAATTACCACTTCGTGGCACCCGTTTTGTTCGGTAGAACACATAAATAAAGGAGAATTCGCGGTGAGAACTGAACTCAATTCCGGAAAAAGCGTTTAAGAGCCATTTCACAAAATTTTAATATTGCAGTCGTAGTAAAATAATGCGTTCACGATACGTGAGCTCGGACATCAGGAGGCGGGAAAAAATGACACAGGTCCTTCCTCGATGGGCACTCGCGCTGTAATAATCGGTGTCCGCTTATGCAACGTAATTTATTCTAATTTAGAGTGATGTTAATAACGTTATTATGTCTAAATAAATGAAGGGATTTTAATAAAACTTTAGAATTAGTTTTGTACAACATAGTTTATTTTGACATGTTTTTAGGGTTCCGTACCTCAAAAGGAAAAAACGGAACCCTTATAGGATCACTCGTGTGTCTGTCTGTCTGTCTGTCTGTCTGTCCGTCTGTCCGTCTGTCACAGCCAATTTGCTCCGAATCTAATGGACCGATTAAGTTAAAATTTGGTACACATATGGATTTCTTTGACCCAAACACGTACAGCTAAAGTAAATATATGAATTTTGAATATGAGAGTCACTTTTAGGGGGAAAATAAGAAAATTTAAAAAAAAGTTTTGTAAACTGTACCGTGTGACATATCAAATGAAAGGGCTTACTATGAGGGTCTCAAATATATTTTTTTTTATAATTTTAAAGTATATTGTTTTAAAGTTATTTAAGAAAATTGACGAAAACTGACCATTCCCCCCCCCTTATCTCCGAAACTACTGAGTCTAAAATTTTGAAAAAAATATAGAAAATAGTTCTATGCCTGTAGATTACAGGAAAACCTATAAGAAGTCTGTGGTCTTAAAATAACATGGTAAATCTATATATATAAAAAAATCAAAGTCCTGACTGAGTCACTGACTAATATATCAACGCACAGCCCAAACCAATGGACCTAGAGACTTGAAATTTTGCACATAGATACCTTATATAGTGTAAACATCCACTAAGGAAGGATTTTTGGAAATTCCATCCCTAAGGGGGTAAAATAGGGGATGAAAGTTTGTATGAAAAATCCTATCCCTTGAGTTAATAGACTTGAAACTTAGCACGAATATTCATCTAAGTAAATTATAAAGTTTATCATTTTTAGTTTTCCTAAACTACCCCCTAAGGAGGGATTGGGGGTGTCAAAGTTTGTATGGAGGAACTTTAACACGCGGTCCGATTAACTCAAAACTCAGTTTTTATACTTGAGACCAAAAATTAAGACTAACGTGTATGAGGGTTTTCCAAAAATCTACCCCTAAGGGGTGAAAAGTTAATTTTATGGCGGAGGATTTTATTGGGGGCTTGATTAACTCTAAAATTGGTGTAAATAACGTTTGAGTCAAGTTATGGAAACATACCAGACGATTTTTGAAATTCTTTAATTGTGTTCGTGAAAACAGAGATACAGTTTATATGAAAAATCTTATTAATTTGGTTAATGAACTTGAAACTTAGCACAAATACTTGCATAAGTAATTAATAATGTTTGTCATTATTAGTTTTTCAAAACTACGCCTCAAATGAGGTTAGGGATGTTAAAGTTTGTATAGAAGAATTTTAAAGCGCAGTCCGATTAAAAAAATGGTACTTTGAGTCAAGTTAAGAAACTTGCCAACCGAATTTTCACCGATTTTGACGACATATACCTAGCTGATATTTTAAGGAGTAACTTAGGCTATTTTTATTTTAGAAAAATAATTAGGGTTCCGCGCAAGAAAATTACAATCCATGAAATCAGACAAGCACGTACAGTCCAGTACAAACTTACTAAGCCTCCGCTGTCTATTACGGCTATAACAACAAATAATAAAAATAAAGCAAAGTTAAAAATGTAAGGGGTCGATCCTCATACAATAAACTTTTCATTTTAAAAAAATATAAAAATTTTAATCTAGCATGTGTGTCATCGTCTAGAAATCATTGAGTAGAGTACATACATATTTTTTTTAATCTTTTAAAATTAAGAAATAGGGGGCCGCAAAAGTTGTAAATTTTAGACCATTTTTGTACGAGCTCTAGCGCAACAATTCAACAAATTAGGAATTCTAAAAAACTTCTTTATACCATTTAGGTACCATGAATACTGTATTTAATCAACAATACTGAAAACGGCGATTCATAAGGTATTTTTAAACATGGGTGATTTTCTGCAACTGCAAAACATAACCTTGTAATTCACAGTATCATTATAAAATAAGTAAAAAGTTATCTTTGCGATTGTTAAACATATAATATGGTACGGAACCCTTCGTGCGCGAGTCCGACTCGCACTTGACCGGTTTTTTTATATGTAATTACGCGTTATTCAAACCAAAAAATCGTGATTAAATAGCGGTATAAAACGTAAAAATTGCCCCGAGACTTTATTTTTTTTACTAATTAATGTTATTAATAATCGATATTCAAGTACATTAAAAGTCAACAAAATTATAGGTATTTCTGATGCTTTATGTATTTTTAAAAGTAAAATTTATGAATGTTAATGATAGATTTATGAGTCTGAAATTGACTCTGCGATGATTTTTCTGCAAACTAGTTGTGGGAGATTAATCGCCACAAAGTAAACAAATAAGTTTTTGTAAATGTGTTACAATAAGATTCAATACGAAAGATTGGTCTTTCTTTTAAATGTATTCAACAATGTCAGAGTTTTACCTAAGATGGTAAATTAGGCGACTAAATTTAAACTTTAGCGAGCGTGATGTACGCTCCCGCGTTAGTTTGTCCACTGGCGGGCTAGTGCGGGGGCGCGGGCAGGGGTGTATACTCCCGTTGCCGCGCTTAAGTGCACGTTCACACACATTATATAAGGCCGCGTTACGTAGGTAATTAATTATTTTTATTGTTAAAATTATGTAAATACATAATTATTAATGTCGCGAATCATATTTTGACTAAGATACAACCTTACACTGACCTTAACGTGTTACCACGAGTGCCCAAAAATAGTTTTGTTTTTTTTATTAGGGTTTTAGGATTTTTTTTTTTTATCTAGTAATTTATAAATAGTGAATAAAAAGTTTAATTTTCACATTTGTTGTTTTAATGCTTGTAACATCTCCATTCTAGCCTGTTACTTCTTGTAATACACATGTGGCGGCATCTACATCGCCACATACGAACTACGCATCACAAGGACATGACGTCCCGCAACCTGCATCGCGCAATGAGAGTTTACCGCGCGACTAGCATATAGGTATACAACAACCCCACATTAACCGTGGGGCAGTTGCCCACCAGAGACCACACCCATCTGGTCGGAGGGTCCTCCCTTTTCAATAAAGGATGAGTGAACTTTACACCCTGTTCCTCATGACTCTATACACACAATACGTATGGACGGTAAAGATTTTGATTTTAAAGTGAAAGCTATACCTGCTCTAAGAGATACACTGATCAATTAATAGTTGACACTTTTTTAATTCACACAGCCGAATGACGTCATAAAATGGCGGCTACTATTTCATGGTTTGAGAAAACATTAAAAAAAACCTGAAAACTTTGAATTTAATTTTAAAATTTATATTGTTATTGAACTAAAACTAATATTTTCCGACTGCTTTTTGCCTAATCTATCTAAATAATATATTTTAAGATTTTTTCTCATATAGAGTAAAATACCGTATCGTGGTCACCCTATTTCCTAATTCAGGGAACAAAAATAAAACTCGATTTTTATTTACAATAAAGGGTCTTTTAATTGTTTTCTAGTATCGAATTTGTTGCACAATTTTTTTCACAAAAAGAGACTATTTTGTATTTGTCTAATCTTTCATACGATAAGCGTATTCAAACGGAAAACAAAATAAATGGAGGATTGAGGGCCCGGATTTTGTCAAGGTCATAACTTTCAAACAACAAGAAATGGTGACCTGCTCTTGCTTTCACAAATTTTCACAATTTATTTAGTATCTTATAGGATTACAAACAATAGCTATAAGTTAATGGTTTCATTGTATTTGCGTGATAAACTTTTACGTGTGTGAGGATTGAGGGCCCATTTTGAACGAAGATATACCAAGTAGGACAGTGTTTTGCGATAATATCTTGTTTTCACAAATTTTGTTTGGTATAAGCTTAGATTTTGGCATAAAGACTTTATCTGTAGT
Organism: Cosmia trapezina; assembly: GCA_905163495.3. NCBI lineage: Eukaryota > Metazoa > Arthropoda > Insecta > Lepidoptera > Noctuidae > Cosmia > Cosmia trapezina. The sequence goes on along the minus strand of LR991022.1, from coordinate 17,083,766 downwards.
GTCCATAGTTTGTCAGGTACAGGCGGGCCCTCAATCCTCTATGTGAGAACTGAGGGCCCCACTTTACAGTCCATATCTCGCAAAGTTGACTTTCACAAAATCTGATTCCAACTTTCACAATTGTTTGGGAATGTTCACTAAATCCTAAGCATATTTTCAAAGAGTTTCAATAAAGTGGCCCTCACACCACGCATATAAAAAAATATGTTTGAGAATGTGCAAACAGCGTTCTTTCATAGTGATACCCCACATGCCCTAGTAGCCCCACTTTTTTAAGACCCCCTTTCAGTCATTGTTGCAAAAAAAATGATTTTTTTATTTATTTCTTATTTGCAAAATAGTTTGGTATATGTCATCTAAAACTGTTCAAGTTAGCATTAGTAGTTCTTGAGATATCCAGCTGTGACAGACAGACAGACAGACTGAGTCGCACCATAATGGTTCCTTTTTACAATTTTGGTACAGAATCCTAAACAGAATTAGCGAAATTGTTCCATCCGTTCACGCGTGATGCGATGACCAAGGGAAATAGGTATTTATTTTTTATATATTCATAATATACAACGGGTAACGTTAAATGCGCAAAACCTCTTAAGGGGTCATTGTACTCATCATTATGAACAACTTTTACTATGGGACCAAACCTGAAATCGCGAAAAAAAATCAGCTGTTCATTACATTTTGACGAATTATGCGAACATAAATGTACTGAACAGCTGATTTTTTTTGTCGCGATTTCAGGTTATGGGACCATAATAAAAGTTGTTCATAATGATGAGTACAATGACCCCTTAAGAGGTTTTGCGCATTTAACGTTACACGTTGTATAGATTATTTAATACATAATTTGGTTCTTTTAATAGTCAATCCTTTCTTTAACCATCCGTATCGGTATCGCCGATACGTATTCATAAATATCGGTATCGTATCGGGACAAGATGCGTGTCGAGATGCAGCCCTAAAAAAAAGTTAGTCATTGTATAGTTTTATCTCACGAAAGGCGGGCGAGCCATACTTGTATGTGTAAAAAATGTTACATGCACATTGTCTTAGTGTGCGTAAGCTCGGGAGCGCGCTACCTGCAGGTACGCACGCACACAAGAGCGCGTGTCTATCTATACGCATTACTTCTACAAGTATGGCTCACCCGCTTTCGTGAGATAAAACAAATGTATAGATAGTGCAATCCACGAAGACGCGCCCCACTACTCCTCCTAACCGTTGCACACATATACTTTAAACGGTTGGAGGAGTAGTGGGGCGCGTCTTCGTGGATTGCACTATCTATAACTGTTACAGTGAGTGACCAACTTTTTATCCTGATAATGTAAAATGATACTATTTTAATAGAGATCCAGTCATAATTCATAACCATCTCTTGCTGTTTGCTATTATCACATAACAACAGCAATAGGATCTCTATTCAGTTTCTGTTCATGATGATTTTCACTTACCTACTCTGAAAAATCTTTGATTACACAGAGGCTCTTTCTGAGGATGATGTAACTAACTAAGCAATATTATTTAATTCTTTATTTACTAAAACCTATTCATCATTCAGCAGGTACCTGAAGACTGACGGCGCAGCATGTACATGCTGAACAGCAATGCTTCTTCATTGCAGATAACGCTGTAGGCAGCGGCCATATCAACCAATGGCATTATCATGGCAGACACCAAAACATAAGCATGTAAAACATCCTTTAGATCACAGAGGACGTTCTGAGTCTGTCTTGTTTGTTGATGGAAATTGAATGTATATTTAAAAAAATAAATGTGACGTGAAAACTCCTTGGTTTTTTTTTCTCTTACCTTGTGCCACTCCTGGCTTTCTGTAAAAAAATAATTCATCCGAGTCCTGAGTCAGATTATTAATAGTGGCTTAGGGGCCGTTTATTAATTACGTGAGGCGTTTAGGGGTGGGGGAGGGGTCGAGCCGAATCTAACTCAATCTCACGTGGTGGACAGTCCGGTCTCAAAATAGACATAAAAGTAGTGGTCAATTAACACAAATTCTGACAAAGCTAAAGGACAATGGGCAAAAATGTATGGAACGTGGTACCCGCTCCAATAGTCCTCATTAATATATGAGTCATATAAAATCAAAGGCAGCAACATCCAGATAAACCAAAATGGCGGTAAACAATGTTTTTATTTTCTAAGCAGTGCAGTTACTATTGGATATTGCTGTTTTTGCTGCAAAACTATAATTTCAACGGTTATTTTCTAAGAGATGTTGCTGTTTTTGTTATGAACTTATTAAGTCAAACAATTAAGTTGATTTGACATTGATATTATACATTTAAAGTTGCTATAATTGAAAATATGGATGTTGCTGGCTTTGCTTTTATATGACTCATATCATTGAATAGACATTTTGATGCAGAAAAACGTCTACCATGGCGCCTGTCCCTATTCACGTTTGGAAAGCAGTAATCTGTGTGGCTGACACTGGCTTGGCCACCATCAGGGATTTTACTTTTGATAACACAAAGATTTAGTCGTTAATTAGTCGAAATTTGTCGCCAAATATCAGAATTTGTCGGTCACTGGTTCAAAAGTTATAAGGGGTCATTGGTGGCCGATCTGGAGAGAGTCTCCCCAGCTTGGCCACCTTTATATCTCAAAAACTAGGGCACCTAGCGAAGATCTGTTTTCTCCCAGATTTAGTCGCTAATTAGTCGAAATTAGTCGCCAAATATCAGAATCCGTCGGTCACTGGTTCAAAAGTTCTAAGCGTTTCCAGGTAGCCGATCTGGAGAGAATCTCCCCATTTATATCACAAAAACTAGGACACCTAGCGAAGATCTGTTTTCTCCCAAATGTACTCGCTAATTAGTCGCAATTTGTCGCCAAGTCACAGATTTTGTCGGTGTGTAATTAAAAAGATATTAAAGAATTCAATTTCTCCATACATTGGTACAACCAAGTACAAAATATTTTAAGTAGTTTCTAGAAAGTATCTATGATGTTCTATAAGGTGGAATGTTTGTTTCGATTTATATTAATATGAAGTTATTCTATAACTAATTAAAATTTAAATCGACCAAAGGAAAGATGTATCATTACCTAGAAACAGATCTACAATAAATAGAATGTAATTATTTATTGAACAAAATATAGTGCACATTTCGCTGGCAGATAGATCGCTGCGCTCCGTTTCATTTAAGGTAAGTAAGAAAGAGATAGATGCGCGTGTACAGACGAGCTACTTAGAGCGAGTTGCCCGTGACGTAAGTTAAAGCTAGTTTACAGTGGGATTTATTATGAATAGTTAGGAACTGGTGTAATAATGGTTTTGTAATCAATTAATGTGGGTTTCCGTGTGAGTGTGCGTTTCGTACCTATGTATTTTTCCATAAAAACATAACTGTGTAAAGAAAAGATAAACAGAAGAAGTCCTTGGGTAAGTTTGAAATTATACGCTTAGTGTGTTAAACTCTGAACGCAATAAAATATAGTAAGTAAAATAATCTAGGAATTTAATTTTCAGTTATTAGGTAATTTGAGAAAATACCCTTAGATGAGATATTTTTATTCAAAAAATTGCTATTTACTTACCTAGATAGATCTCACATTCGTAGGTACATAGCCATGGTTTACGCATGGCTGCAGCTGACCTACGTAAACATGGCTAGGTATGATTAAATTCTATACCTATTTACGAAACTTAAAATTCCACGCAAATTACCTAGTAGGATTTCTAGTACTTTTTTATATTATGAAATGGGTCAGCTCTTGACCTCGATCTCGCCTGATGGAAAGCGATAGGTAGATGAGATCTAGGATGGAGCGAGCGTACCCAGAAGGTGTGTGTTAAATTTAAGGTACATTTATACTGCCTCTGTGGTGTCTCAGGGACGCGTTTGTTACGCGAGGTTACGAATGATGACGATGATGTTGGGTTCAATTCTGGGCCGGAAAGTGTCTTTGTGGTTTTTACATAAAAAACGTAGCTCTAGGTGTGTACCTCTATTATTAAACAACATGAAACATAATAAAAGCAGAAGGGTAATAAGTTTTGTTTACAAAAAGTAAACTGAGCGATCTTCACGAACGCACACAATTACCTACAGGCACGTAACAATGGACATACTCAACTACTAAAATATTACGAAAAAAGATTATGTACGACTACTTCCTTCCTTCCATATTTTCTCTCTATACCGCAAATACAAAAATGAGGGAAAGAGCGATATAGAACGAGGGTGTCACCTGCTGCGCATTAAGCTACTGACAGACGGTGCTCATTACTAGCACGAAAGCATGCTTTTATTGAGCAAGTGCTCATTTGTAGCATGTGTGACTAGTAATGAGCATGCTTATTTCTAGTATGTTTTCTAGTAAGCGTGCTTATAGGCATGCTTTTTATGAGCACGAGTGTCAGTACCTTAAGCGTGCTTATAGGCATGCTTTTTATGAGCCCGTGTCAGTACCTTTACCGGCGCGTCGGCGTTTACGCCGCTCAAAGTATGTACTTAAAATAAATAGGTAAATAAACAAACTTGCTCTAAAATATAAGGATTTTTTCTTTAGTCATCCACCGGGAGTGGGTACAGTGAGTATTTGTTTCTGTAAATTAAGCCCGTCACAGACGTAGCTATATTATAATATATTAATATTATTCATAGCAAGGCATATTACGATATATTTTCTATAGTAATCTTCGAGTGACCATAGACTCAGCAATATGATTAAGATTACTATAGAAAATAAATCGTAACATGCCTAATATTAATATAAAAATATTAAAATGTTAAATTATCAGGGTTGGTAATTTCTACCAACCCAGATAATTTAAGATTTTACCTAAAATATTACAGCAAAAATAATACGATGACTGTAACTATAGCTAATGATTTTGTAGTTATCAGCAAACTTCATTTAAAAACAAACTTAGTTATGCGGTCTCAAAAAACAACGTAATTGGACTTTATTGATATCAGTAGGTACTCATGTCGGTGGCATGTCATTTCGCTACCGATATCTGTCGGTGACATGTCGTCGAGTAGGTTTCGGGCAAGGTCGTCCAATGAAGAATCACCCATTGTAATTTTTATTGAGTTATAATATTATAATGATATAAGTACCTAGGTATCTTTGATTAAGTATGTACACTAATTTTAAAGTAATAAATAATTTTATATTTCGACAATATAAGTTTTATTATTCTAACCTTAATTAGAGCCATATGCTCATATTAGGTATCTAAGAGTATCTTCGATTTAAGATTATTAGGTATGTATTTTTTTGTAACGTATTGTATATTTCAAGCAATACGTTGATACATACTTACAATAAGTTTTCAACGTTTAAGGCCGCTTTCACATATAGGCGACTTTAGCAGCGCGACAGTCGCGCGGCTGACGCGCGCCTGTCGCGCTGTCAAAATTTCATAGTGGAAACAGAAGCGCGGCGGTCGCGCGCTACCGCCGCGACCGCCGCGTGCTGAGCCAGTGTTGCAAACGTACGTATAGACTAAACAATGAGCGAGTTTGATACCGAACGATTTATTATTGAAATTCAAATGCGTCCTGTTTTGTGGGACTCAAGAAGCAACAATTACAACAACAGGACCCTAAAAAAGAATAACTGGCAAGAATTATGTGCATTGTTTATTCCTGATTTCGAAAATAAAAGTGGGTCCGAAAAAAATGCAGCAGGTAGGTTTTATTATTTTATTTAGGTAGGTACCTAATTATATCATGTTATTCTGCCACGGTACTTCTCCTTCGGGTGATACAAAATAGTCGGCGAAAAGGTTTCGAGTTGTAACTCCTCCAACGGCAACAATGTTTCACCGTCGGAATCCATTTTAGAAATGAAGTGCGCCACACTGAACTTAACTGAGGCGCGGCAGCGGCGCTGCTAACGCGCGGCTGTTCTTATAATGTGAAGGAATGCGCTTCTGCCGCGCTACTGTCGCGCTGCTAACGTCCTAATGTGAAAGGGCACTTAGTATTTTAAACATTTTTCTAAAGGTACGATAATTTTAACATATTAGGGTAAATCATATATTCTTATTTCGGCAACAGAAGTTTTATTATTCTAACGTAAATTAGAGCCTAACGTTATAATTTGGTAAAACAGTTGCAAGCGACTGTACATCTTGACACCAAATAGACCAAGAGCAAGGTTTAATGTTTTCATTTTTTCAAAGAAATTGAAGCCACTCCAACCTAGTAATTTATAAAACATAAAAACATGTATTTAATTGAGAATTTGTCTCTCTCTGACATTTCTAAGGAGTTTAGACCAATATAACTAGAATTATATTACACATTATTAATAGAAATATTTTTTCTTAGCAATTTTTCGTAAATTCTTCGATCTAGCTCTTGGACTATACCTTAAAAATTTAACTCATTATATCTTCTAAACTAAGACCCGACAAAATCTGTGACTTGGCGACAAATTGCGACTAATTAGCGAGTAAATTTGGGAGAAAACAGATCTTCGCTAGGTGTCCTAGTTTTTGTGATATAAATGGGGAGATTCTCTCCAGATCGGCTACCTGGAAACGCTTAGAACTTTTGAACCAGTGACCGACGGATTCTGATATTTGGCGACTAATTTCGACTAATTAGCGACTAAATTTGGGAGAAAACAGATCTTCGCTAGGTGCCCTAGTTTTTGAGATATAAAGGTGGCCAAGCTGGGGAGACTCTCTCCAGATCGGCCACCAATGACCCCTTATAACTTTTGAACCAGTGACCGACAAATTCTGATATTTGGCGACAAATTTCGACTAATTAACGACTAAATCTTTATGTTATCAAAAGTAAAATCCCTGATGGTGGCCAAGCCAGTGTCAGCCACACCAGTAATCTCACTATCTATACTTATTATTATAAAGCTTTAATCTCAGGAACTGCTAGTCCGATTTAAAAAATTCTTTCAGTGTTAGATAGCCCATTTATTGAGGAAGGCTATAAGCTATATATCATCGCTACGCTACGACTAAAAGGAGCCGAGCAGCAGGGGTGAAACCACGGGGAACAGCTTGTGTTTTATAAATGATGAAGAATTTATTACAAACTACTTATATAAGTAAAATAAAGCTACAATAACATGATATAACACATTTAGGATTCTATTATTAAAAGAAGTAAGAAAACAAGCATTCTTTAAATACAAAACATATATTTTATCAATAAGTGAGTAGATTTAAAACATTACATATCGGTATCAACTATAACAGCATTGAGGAAAGATGCCGGAGCAGTAAATCCCGTATGCCTCGCATAGCCTAAGTACCTACCATACGATGGACACTATATGTGCACAAGTGCCGATCGTACGTCGCCCGGTTAAACATGTGCAATACTGTTGGACAATATTATTTGCACTGCTGATTAATATATAACAAAAATATGTTTTTACACGGACATGTCGCGACTGGATTCGTCCACGCAAAAGCCAGGCATCTTCGTGTATGCCATAGTCTGGCAGATCATCAAGTGCTCCCTCTCTGTACGTTTCAATTATATATAGACCATTTGATAAATGCTCGGCACAGTAAGATCTTGCCAGCTTGAGTTGGTATGTACCTAGCGCTAATAGAATTATATCCTCCTCCGTCATTGAAGGGAAGTTTTCAATCTGGCTCGCTTCCATCCTCTGAAAATCTACTCTTCTGTGGTTAAGCCGTTTTCTCTCTACATACATATGCAGAAGATTCGGGGTATCTATTTTCTGCCTTATTATATGGACGAATTCGTCTGCGTGTACGCTATCCACGATGGGTTGGTGGAAGTGATTCGTGATAGCTGCGGCAATCTTAAAATCAGTGAACATATTGGGCAGTGACTTATTAAAATATTTTTGCCGCAAGAGCTTAAAATCACGTTTAAACCGGCCATTTGCCACTTCCACAACGCACCGGCATAGCGTTACCGATCGAGCTTCGTTGGATTGTTCAGTGGTCAGCTGTGTCTCTTGGCGGTTCTTTGTTGGTGGGACATAGGATTCATACCCACATTCATCAATGAGGTCCAAGCTGTCCCTAAAACCTCGATCTAATATAAAAGCATCGTTTGTTCGGAGTAACCAATGTAATGGATGTTGTCCATCATTCATAATATCGCCCATTATTTGCGCATCTGTTTTTGTTGCAGCGTATGGACCCATTACATCCAATATATATCCATCAGTACATACAAGTAGGAAAGGTTTCAGTAGATTCTGAAACTTGTGTAAACTGTAGGATAATCTTTGGAATAAAAAGTTCGAGCTTTTATTTATGTAAATGTAAGTACCATCACCAATCAATAATAACTTATCATTATTTTCATTTCCAAATAATGCTTTTGGTATAGTTAGATTTTTTTCCAATAATTGTTGTCTGTCAATGTGATCCACTCCCAAATGCAGCCCGACATAATTGTTACTGAGACACTCCCTCACAATAACCAATAAACGTTCGAGCTTTCGTCGTGACATGTTAAATAATGTCGCAAGTCTTTCATTTGGCTCCCCAGAACGCAGTTTTGTTAGATAAATACCTAATGCAGTTCTCGGCTCTCTACATCTTTCATTTAGTGCAGGTGTTTGTACCAATATATTATCAAACTCTTCGCACTTGCGTCCTGTCCAAAAGTGCATTTCTTCGTTGGTTAAAGCGCCTCTCGTGTTGAAGTCTAGCCGAGGTCCACGTTGTAAGGCCATTCTTAACATGTCACAAATGTCAGTAAACTGTTCTGTATTAAAATCATGAGTGACATTACATGTTTGAGGTAGCTCATCCCAAACGTTGTTCTCTAAGTGCTGTGTACACACTCTTGCACCATTTGGAATATAAAGCTTATATTCACAAAAGATGTGAGTTTTAATTGTTATTGGGATTCGATGGCGAGTTGCGTTTGGACAGTTGTTAAATATACAATGCCGTGGTGTGTTTGGAGCACGTGTATACTCTGAAACTTGAAATTCCTGAACATTTTGCACAGCTTCCGGCACAGCTTCCGGCACTGCTTCCGGCACTGCTTCCGGCATTGCATCCGGCACTGCTTCCGGCATTGCATCCGGCATTGCTTCTGGCACTGCATCTGGCATTGCTTCAGGCATTGCTACGGGCACGGCAGGGTTCGCATGTCTTCTCACTGCATTATCAGCGGACTGCCAATATCGGTGACACACACGTCGTGTGCCATCGAATACCACCTGAAAGTAGTAAAAATATGATTTAATATATATTTTTTTGGAACTAAGCTAAAAAACTGAGAAAACAACGTCACGTAAATACAAAATATTAAAGTGTCGATCGTAACCTAACAACACTTTTGTTATAGTAAGCGCAGATTCAACAAAGTCGTCGGGCCATAAATAATTTCTCTATGTCCATCTTGCTTGCACTTATAAAGCTTATGTAACGCTAATGCAAAATAATAGGGCATTGGAATAATAAAAGTGACTTTCGAAGGTCCGATGACTCCACACGTGCGCACAGTGTCCAGGTAGCTAATATCGAGTTAGAAAGGATAAGCCCTTTTCTTTGTACTGCTAACCATTATCTATTGTTATTGGTAATGACCGTCTTAAGTGGCAGCACCTGTGCTATACTTAGATTAAGAGTATAAACGGCACGGACGAAGGGATGATGAAATAAAACCACACCTTGATTATAATAATGGAAGTGCTTACCTCCAGAACAGCATGTTCATGAATAAACGCAGCGAACTCAGGGCGCGTTCTTGACAGATTAGTTGTCAAAACATGTTGTTGGTATCTTCTGGTATATAAAGCTCGCCGACACATTACACAGTTGAGACGTTCCATTGCGATATTCCAGTTCGAAAAGCAAATCAGTATAGTCCACAACACTAGCACAGGTCAGCGTTAATTAGAGCGGGTAACAAGTCCAGTAGGAGCGCAGGGGTCAGTAGTTAATAAAACCGAGTTATGAAAGCACAAAAGAAACTCAAACAGCAGCTAAACGTCGTCACGAGCGCAAAACGAACGAGCGACTGACGCAGGACGCGAACACGTCTGGTGTCAGTCGATCCCCTCCTCTCCCTCCCCCGCTGCTCTTGCGCACACCCCGCGCTCAGGAGCAACGGGACTCGAGTTAAAATGAGGAGTGCATGGCAAAGTCTTACGTAAAAACGTTATTAATAGAAAACATGAACGGAAATGCCGAAAATATTACCTTGGTACTCATTTTCTTACATAAATAAGTGGTAACTAATATACTCGTATATGTATGTTTATCGCCGGGGTCACGAGGCTGTCTAAACAGGTTACTGTGGCCCTGGAAAGCAAAGGGAAACTGAAGGAACAGGGTTTTTATTAGTTAGTAAGACTGTCGTTTATCTTCAAACGCAATCAGATTTGAGAGTGGCGGCTATAGTAAAAATTGTTCCTCTTGGTAAGACCTTTTAAACGACACTACAATCATATCTATTGGAGCCGGGTACCATTTTGCTCATTCTTCTTTTGGTGGAGACCTTGGGTATAACATTAGAAATAAGTGTCAAAAGTCCCCATCGATCCCATGTGTGCTAAAGAAGTTATTGGGGGTCAAATGTCAAAATTTGAGGTTTTTTGATTTTTTCTCGTTATATAAAAAAATATAGGTGAGACAAAATTGTCTGTATACTTATTTTATTTGCGTGTAGAATCACCATTTAAGGAGTGTGGCTGACACTGGCTTGGCGTGTGCGTCTATCTGACAGGCCCCAAGGAGATTCATCAACGGGTGATAGCTTTTCATAAAGACATTATTTTGTACCTAAAGAAAATAAATAAGATATATTTTGTACCTCGACAGTTTTTGATTAAATGACGTTTTTATGAAGTGTCTTGCTAGCGGGCCCTTTATGGTTATTTTTATTGTTATTATACTTACAGATCGCACAATAGTGTTAGGAGCTTGATACTATTATGTACCTTACAAATTCAAAATCTCGACTTTCTGTGAGCTACACTTCAGAAGATATTCGTTATTTAAACAAGCGTCCAGCCAGCGGGCCCCTTTTTAAATACTACTATTTTATATCATACAATAGTGTTAGGAGCTTGATACTATTATGTACCTTACAAATCCAAAATTTCGACTTTCTGTGAGCTATACTTCAGAAGATATTCGTTATTTAAACAAGCGTCCAGCCAGCGGGCCCCTTTTTAAATACAACTATTTTATATCATACAATAGTGTTAGGAGCTTGATACTATTATGTACCTTACAAATCCAAAATTTCGACTTTCTCGAGGTATACTTCAGAAGATATTCGTTAATTAAGCGATCGTCTAGCTAGCAAACCCCTTTTCAAACATTATACCTACGTTCATAATCCAATAGGGCTATAACACCAAAACGGGGATTACGAAAAAGAGTAAGAGAGTTAAGTACGACGCTAATCATGACGATGTAAATTAAATGAGAAAATGTAATAGTAATTATAATCTTTAATCTGTTTAAATTGTTAGGAACTAAAGATGTCTTAAACATGTCGACAATAATTTTAAATAATTTTTTCAGACAACGCGTACCAAATGTCAATTTAGAACTTAGAAATTTAAAGAACATCAAAAACCTTATACAACATCCCTATACTATTAAACGAGTAATATTTGTACTCACGTTCACGAAAACGGCTCTAACGATTTCGATGAAACTTGCAATACAGGGTGGCCGGAACATTGACGTCCAAAAATAAAATTTCGGTCCCTCGTATTGTGGGGTATTCGAATCACCCCCATGTATGTTCCGCGACTTTTCATAGTTTTCGAGTTATGAATTTTTTTCTGAATGTTTGAAAATTTTCGACCTGACCAACCTAAAAAAATTCTAAAAAAAAAAGTAGAGGGTTTTATCGAGTTTCTTTTTTTGCAACTGAATTTTCATAAGTAGTACTTTTATGCATAAAATAATCAGCTTCGTAACTGTGATGAAAGTTATGAAAATGTTGATCTAAAGTGAAAAATTTACGTTCGGTAAATTATGACTTAAATTTTCAACTTTAAATTAAAAATCTAAACAGGTGACTTCATGGTTCTCAAGTAGGCTTCAAGAATGCGCCAGACTCTCAGCTTTCATAATCATTAAAAAACGTAGGACTTAATGGGGCTAACTTTGGCCTTAATCGGCCTTCAAAGACTGCGAGGTGGAAAATTCTTAAAATTAGCTATCTGATTAATAAATTTTTTTTTTCCATTTTCTCGCTCCTAAGGTTATTTAGTTTGCTAACCAAAAATGACTGCAGGAAAGCTAAGATTTAAACACGGAGATTTTTTTAAATGTTAGTTTAATGAATTTTGCGCGATCCGTTCTCGTGGACTATGGGTTGTAAACGAGGGTGCAACTCTTTTACCTGCAATAACAATGGACCGAGAGGAAAAGAGACCGAATTATTGCTATCTCTCTCACGCAAGGCGCGCAACCGAAGCCAACGCAAAACAAGTACCTCAGTCGTACTCACATTGTGTTTACTGCTATACGCGTGTCGCCATTTTGTCTTTACCACACTCGCTTTGCCCACGGACTCCGCTGCCTACTTGTTTGACTACTTTGCTCGTTTATTGGACTGTGTTTTGCATTCTGATTTGGACTTTTTTTACGTGGAAGTGTAAAAAATGAGTTACACGTTAAGTGAATATGCAGAAATGCATTATTTTTATGGAGTTGCACAAGGAAACGGCCATGAAGCAGCGCGACTGTATCGCGAACAACTTCAACGTCGTGGTGGGCCGCAACCTGAGCGATATCCCGACCATCGTGTTTTTATTAACACGCACAACACTTTGATGGCAGGCCGCATTCCTGGTCGACGCGGCAGTCATGAAGGAATCCCTAGAGCTAACCCGGATCGCAGAGAAATGGTGCTGGAAGAAGTTCAGCGAAATCCGTCTACGAGTACGAGAAGTATGGCTCGTGCTCTGAACATCCCAAGGACTTCTAACCAAGACATTCTTCACGATGAAGAATACCACGCGTTCCACATCCGACGAGTCCAAGCTTTACTGCCTACAGATCACCAATTGCGCGTTGATTTTTGCCAAACCATGTTACGAAAAGAGCAAGAGGATCCTGGATTTTTCAATAAAGTTTTATGGTCAGATGAGTCACGATTTGAGCGATCCGGAATATTCAATATTCATAATTACCACACGTGGGCGAATGAAAATCCACTCGAAGTGAGAGCTTCGACATTTCAACATCGCTTCAGCGTTAACTTGTGGTCTGGTATCCTCAATGGCGAACTAATTGGTCCGTTTGAACTGCCGTCCAGACTTGATGGAGAAACATACAAAAACTTTTTGGAAAATGAACTTCCATTGTTGCTGGCAGATGTGAATCTCGAACTCAGACGAACCATGGTGTTGCAAAATGACGGCGCCCCGTGTCACTATCTGTGGTCACTATGCAACCCAGGTCCGAAATTACTTAGATGAAACATACCCCAACAGATGGATCGGACGCAGCGGACCAATTAGGTGGCCTCCACGCTCACCTGATCTCAACCCCATCGATTTCTTTATTTGGGGCTATTACAAGGAAATAGCATACGCCCGAGACTGTTCAAGTGAACAAGAGCTGAGGCAGTTGATTGCAGAAGCTGAACGTGTTGTGAGAGAGAACAGAGACGCTTTTAGACGATTGCCAGACAATTTCTTACGTAGGTGTAGAATGTGTATTGCTGCTGGTGGTGGCCACTTTGAAAACCTTTTGTAAATGTTAAAAATAAATTAAGTACTTTTTTCACATTATCATCTGTGTTTTATTCAAAACCACTTTTTACGTAAAACTTTTCTTACCCAACTCTGAAACTATTTGTTGGTTAGTTTTCAGTATTCTTATCATTAATTAACCTTAGGAACGAGAAAATAGCCAAAAAAAAATAATTACTCAGATGGGTAATTTTAAGAATTTTTCCACCTCGCTGTCTTTGAAGGCCGATTTTAAACAAAGTAGCCCTATTAAGACTGTGGTCGCCTATTTGTTAGCGTCAGAATGGCTGGTTGCCTATGGCAAACGCCTCTGAAAGTATATTCAAGAATTGCTACATAATTGCTTATATTTGCTACATTTCTTCAATAATTGCTACATACGATGGATTCAGAGAAAAATGAATATTTTTTTGACCAGCCATTCTGACGTCAGGATGGCTGGTCGCCTCCGTGTTCAGCATGAAGGACGCAGAATTTCTAAAAGTTTGTTATGTCAATAATTGCTACCTAATTGCTTCATTCACGAATTTAAGTTTGAGCTTCATACATACATTAGGTAAAAAGATATAGCTTTTATTAATTTTTTTACGAAGAAGTGCCTAATAATTTGGAAAGGCAACAGATTTTTTTACTACAACGCAGCGCGCGTCTTGTTTAAATCTTGCAGGCGTTCGCTTAGAGTGATGTTGTTTAATGAATAGCTTTTAAAACGTACCTACCCTCAATAACACAATACATTTAGGTACTAGTATCAGTATGTAAAATAGCTGGGTCAGATAATACGTTGAAAACTTTTAACTTATTTGATAAGTACATCAAAAGAAAAATATTGCAATAAGTAGTGAAAGAACAAAGGCGAAATCGTAGCTGAATTTAATTTGAGCGACTAAAAGTGACTTATATACGAAGGCAGCTCTATTAATTTTCTTACGTATGTAAAATAGCTGGGACAGATAATACTTTGAAAACTGTTTTAACTTATTTGATAAGTACATCAAAAGCAAAATATTGCACTAAGTAGTGAAAGAACAAAGGCGAAATCGTAGCTGAATTTAATTTGAGCGACTAAAAGTGACTTATACAACGTGTAATGCTAAATGCGCAAAACCTCTTAAGGGGTCATTGTACTCATCATTATGAACAACTTTTACTATGGGACCAAAGCTGAAATCGCGAAAAAAAAATCAGCTGTTCAGTACATTTTGACGAATTATGCGAACATAAATGTACTGAACAGCTGAATTTTTTTTCGCGATTTCAGGATTGGTCCCATAGTAAAAGTTGTTCATAATGATGAGTACAATGACCCCTTAAGAGGTTTTGCGCATTTAGCATTACACGTTGTATACGAAGGCAGCTCTATTATTTTTCTACTTTTTAAAATATCACCTTAACTAGTTAAAAATACTAGTTTAAATGAAAAGTTATTTGTGTGAAAAGTGTTTAGTGTTGCCATTTTGTATTTATTCTTCCAAGTGACAGTAAGTACAGCATTATTGTATTATAATCCAAACTTTCGTCATGGGTGTCATTTTAGTGTCATTTTAGGTCGCTGAAAACGATAGTGGGGTCAAAATGAAAATCCAAGATGGCGGCTACGAAAATTTCCTAATTTTCGGTCATGGGTGTCATTTTCGTGATATTTGAGGTCGCTGAAAACGATAGTGGGGTCAAAATGAAAATCGAAGATGGCGGCTGCGAAAATTTCATAATTTTTCGTCATGGGTGTCATTTTCGTGATATTTTAGGTCACTGAAATCGATAGTGGGTTCAAAATGAAAATCCAAGATGGCGGCTGCGAAAATTTCCTAACTTTTCGTCATGGGTGTCATTTTCGTGATATTTTAGGTCGCTGAAAACGATAGTTATTCATTTTGAACCCACTATCGCTTTCAGTGACCTAAAATATCATGAAAATGACACCCATGACGAAAAATTAGGAAATTTTCGCAGCCGCCATCTTGGATTTTCATTTTGACCCCACTATCGTTTTCAGCGACCTAAAATAACACGAAAATGACACCCATGACGAAAAATTTGGATTATAATACAATAATGCTGTACTTACTGTCACTTGGAAGAATAAATACAAAATGGCAACACTAAACACTTTTCACACAAATAACTTTTCATTTAAACTAGTATTTTTAACTAGTTAAGGTGATATTTTAAAAAGTAGAAAATTAATAGAGCTGCCTTCGTATATAAGTCACTTTTAGTCGCTCAAATTAAATTCAGCTACGATTTCGCCTTTGTTCTTTCACTACTTAGTGCAATATTTTGCTTTTGATGTACTTATCAAATAAGTTAAAACAGTTTTCAAAGTATTATCTGTCCCAGCTATTTTACATACTGATACTAGTAAATGTATTGTGTTTTTGAGGGTAGGTACGTTTTAAAAGCTATTCATTATACAACATCACTCTAAGCGCACGCCTGCAAGATTTAAACAAGACGCGCGCTGTAGTAAAAAAATCTGTTGCCTTTCCAAATTAGTAGGCACTTCTTCGTAAAAAAATTAATAAAAGCTATATCTTTTTACCTAATGTATGTATGAAGCTCAAACTTAAATTCGTGAATGAAGCAATTAGGTAGCAATTATTGACATAACAAACTTTTAGAAATTCTGCGTCCTTCATGCTGAACACGGAGGCGACCAGCCATCCTGACGTCAGAATGGCTGGTCAAAAAAATATTAATTTTTCTCTGAATCCATCGTATGTAGCGATTATTGAAGAAATGTAGCAAATATAAGCAATTATGTAGCAATTCTTGAATATACTTTCAGAGGCGTTTGCCATAGGCAACCAGCCATTCTGACGCTAACGCCTATTTTCGCGCTCGGATTTTAAACATCTGACGCTCGACGCCGCGTAGCGAGTGCGCGTGTGTGCGTTTTTCCTCATGTACGGCACACAGTTGCGATGCTGCGACGACTAAACGATCTTGATCTGTAGCTATGGCGTACCTATATTTTTTTGAAGTAAAAGCTAGAGGTTTACGGAGAAAATAAAAAGACTGTCCACAAAACATTATTAGTGTATTTTAATTAAATTTATACAAATATGGATGAAGAAAATAATATTATGTAGGTACTTATAAAAACTAAACTCATTTTACTTATTTGCTTAAGTATTTGTATACTTATAAGTAATTGAAGTATTATAAAAGTATTTGTATTTGACGACACGGTTGGCGCAGTGGCTGAGCAATTGACTGCTGCGCAGCATGTTGTGGGTTCGATTCCCGCACGGAACAAATATTTGTACGACCTACAAGTATTTGTTTCCGAGTCTGGGTGTTTTTCTATCTAAAATATGTATGTATTTACAAAAAAAATGTATATAAGAAGCATAGACTTATAAAAAAAGATGGACTCCGCGCCACGCATATCGAAAGTGAAGCACCCTACCGATCTATGTGTGCGTGATTTGAGTACCTGCAAAGACGCCGTCGGTCCTGTCACGTAATGGCGGCCGGTCGGCATACTATGATATAAATGTGTGCGCGCGGCGTGTTTGTACAAACGGACCCGGCATACTTACTGTGCTTCACTTTCGATATGCGCAGCGCGGAGTCCATCTTTTTTTATAAGTCTATGATAAGAAGTTTATCAGCCATCTCGTTACCATAACACAAGCATTAGGTTGCTTAGCTTGGGACTAGATGGCGTTGTGTGAAATGTCCAAGGATGTTTATTTATTATTTATTTTATTTATTTGTCTAAGGGGATTGATCGACTTTTCCTTGGATCTATAATTTCTGGGAGAACACAATCAGAATAAAATTTTGTTAACAGCGGAGCCATTTTTGTCCAAAATCATCGTTTTTTTGTGTAAAACAGTTCAATTTAAGCCCAATTTCAATATAGATAAAGACGCCACGCGCTAGCTATAATTATTTATTTTTCTTGCGGCATTATAGGTTTAGCAACCGCATCAAGTTCATAAAACAGTTGAATTTGAACCAACAATAATACATAAATACATAAAGCCGCCTCATGCGCAAATGTTTGGTTTACTGTTTTCAAATTTCAAATAGGTAGGTCACCCCGCTGCCACAGAATAAATAATAGTACTGCTGCGTTCGTGTGGGGTTGGTTTTATAATGTTTATTAGCCTAGGCAGGTATTGTACGTGCCCAGTCGACCTAATGACTATACAGTCGACCACACGTCGCACGTCAGTGGTAAGTGATAAGGATTTGTATAGGTATCGTTTTCATAGTTTTCGATTTCGACTATAGCCAATAGTGAAGTCAAAATTAAAATCCAAGATGGCGGCTGCGAAAATTTTAAAATTTTTCGTCATGGATGTCGTTTTCATAGTTCTCGAGGATGAAGCCGATAGTGAAGTCAATCATCCTAGAAGGGATGATTGACTGCACTATGCGGCCCAAGAGAGCAATGCAATGGTGGCCCAATGGTAACGATCCCGACATACGAGTAGGTCATGGTTTCGAACTCAGGCAGGCACTTTGTGTAAATAATTTCATCACCACTACTCTCAAATCAGTGAAGGAAAATATCGTGAGGAAACCGCCTAGAACCAAAAATTCGAAGACATGTGACATCTACCAACCCGCACTGGGTCCTCGTGGTGTATTACGGCCCACTCCCTCTCACCGAGAGGAGCCCTGTGTCCCAGCAGTGGGAATATTATAGGCTGATTATGATTGAGACCCATTATGTTGTGAGCGAGCACGTTTCAGTGCCAGAGGTCATCACTGATGTGAGACGATAAGATATATTACGCTCAACACCGCCGCGCGCGGCCCTTGTCCGATCAGAGCGCGGCTAGCCGCGCGTGGCAGCCGCGCTCAAATGCCGCTCTATATTTGGACACACCTTTATATAGTGCCTTTATCTATGCCTCACTCGTTTCGTATCGTTTAGTGCGGTCGCGATTTGAGTATATTTCCCACAGTTTTATTGATGTTTTCCTCGACCAATGTTTTCTTTCTGCGGACTTCTGATCTTGCTTCTTGTACGAACCTTGCTACCACACCGGACACGGTACGGAGAACCCTGCATAAACGTTGGACTTGAACTTGTTATTTTGTATATTACGACCAGCCTACTGATTTCATATTGGCACCATGGATCGTTGTGTAAATTGTGGCAAAGTGACTAGAGGCTGTAGTTTACGTGGTCGTCGAGCTGAAGAACTTCAAAAATCAGCTGTTAAGTACCTATATGTAGATCGTTATGTAACCTCACTTTTATTACATCTCTTTTAACTCGGAACTCAGACCGCGAAAATCCGCAAAATGTTCAGTGATGGTTTGATAATATAGTAGCTATAAATTGACACCAATTTCATCTTTTTACAACCCAGGCCCAGGCCCAAGTTTATATGACATGGTTTCCGTCTCCTTTGTCACGGATCCACAATAGAGATTGTGGCAGTAGAGATTTCAAATAAAAATCTGATATAAATTTTTTCTCCATATTCATCCTCCAAAATTCTTGTAGCCATCTTGGATTTACATTTTGACTACACTATCGACGTTAGCACCCACAAGAACCATGAAAACGATACCCATGATGAAAAATTTGAAAATGTTCGCAGCCGCCATCTTGGATTTACATTTTAACGTCACTATCGGCTTTAGCATCCTCGAGAACAATGGGAACGATCCCCATGACGAAAAATTTAAAAATTTTCGCAGCCACCATCTTGGATTTACATTTTGACCAAATTATATTGTATTATTGATATTGTAATTACAATATCAATATTACAAGTAATACAACATAATTCAAGAATTGTAACATAATTCTCCTAAAGTAAGTGTGCCTACCACATTAGCTTCTTAAAATATTACTTAAATGAAAGGATTAAAAATATTTAGTCGCACTACAATTGACTATATATCACGCGAGGCGCATGCGCGGCGGCGGGAGGTCAACCGACATAGGTCCTGCGTCGAAGAGCGCCAGAGCGCGACTGACTTAGGCCGTTCGATGCACCCGATTTTATACTCACTTAAAAAATTATTTTCGTAAATGATTGAAGACAGATATGTTTTATTTTTTACACATATATAGTACAATCTTTCTTCTTACGTATAAAATGATTTGTGTTGCCAAATGACTTTTAGATTCTGAGAAATTACGTGTTTTTTTGTAGTCGATTTCTCGATTTTTGATTATCTTAGACGTGATTAAAATACAAGTTAATGAATTAAAAATCAAACTTTTCTCAATGCATTTTAAATTTCAGGATATGCCTCTTCGAATGAATACCACTTTACCTTCTTAATTAGTAGTAATAATTGGTGTAAGATTAGTTCAAAGTTGAGCCTTCGCGCGTCATCTGGAAATCGCGCCTTCGAAATCGACTGTTTTCGTAGTCAATAATTCAATTTGAACAAGTTTTTTTTAATAGACTTTAAATAAAAATATATGATAATTACGATGATTGAAGTCAAAAGAAGCTAAAAAAATAAATTATGTGACCAAAATCACTTCAAAATCTCCCAAGTTCTCGATTTACGTATGAAAAATGCAACAACGCTCTTAAGTACTTCATTTTTTTTATGATTATGAAAGCTGAAAGTCTGGCGCATTCTTGAAGCCTACTTAGGAATTATGAAGTCACCTGTTAAGATTTTTAATTTAAAGTTGAAAATTTGAGTCATAATTTACCGAACGTAAATTTTTCACTTTAGATCAACATTTTCATAACTTTCATCACAGTTACGAAGCTGATTATTCTATGCATAAAAGTACTACTTATGAAAATTCAGTTGCAAAAAAAGAAACTCGATAAAACCCTCTACTTTTTTTTTTAGAATTTTTTTAGGTTGGTCAGGTCGAAAATTTTCAAACATTCAGAAAAAAATTCATAACTCGAAAACTATGAAAAGTCACGGAACATACATGGGGGTGATTCGAATACCCCACGATACGAGGGACCGAAATTTTATTTTTGGACGTCAATGTTCCGGCCACCCTGTATAGGGGTTTACGGGTGCAAAAAATTGGTCTAGCTAGGTCTCATACTTGGGAAAAAAAAAAAAAAAATTCGTTTTCTCTATTTTCACCCGAGCGGAGCCCGGTCGAACAGATACTGTAACATAATAATAACTGACGAGCTAAAGCAAATAAAAAATCACAATTAATTAACGAATATCTTCTAAAGTATAGCTCGCAGAAAGTCGAAATTTTGGATTTGTAAGGTACATAATAGTAACAAGCTCCTATCACTATTGTATGATATAAAATAGTTGTATTTAAAAAGGGGCCCGCTGGCTGGACGCTTGTTTAAATAACGAATATCTTCTGAAGTATAGCTCACAGAAAGTCGAAATTTTGGATTTGTAAGGTACATAATAGTATCAAGCTCCTAACACTATTGTATCATATAAAATAGTAGTATTTAAAAAGGGATGGTATTTAAAAGTACTTCAATTTATTCCCATTTCATTTACCTAATTTTGCCTGTGTTCCACCAAATATACTGAATGTGCACCAAAATATGTCATAACGAGCATCTATTGGATATGGCGCTCGGCGGCCGCTGCCGCGGCACCGCTCGCTTCGCTCGCTCGCCGTCGCGCGTTAAGGGTCACTGTTCTAACCTAACCTAACCTAACCCAAATGATTCACCAATGTGAAGTTTCGGACGCGCGGGTGTTTTGTGTAACATTCAGGAATATTTGGTGCACGATCAGTATTTTGATGTACCTTTAGATTTTTGGTGAACACAAAAAAGATTTTTGGTGAACACAAAAATATTATCCTTTAAAAAGGGGCCCGCTGGCTGGACGCTTGTTTAAATAACGAATATCTTCTGAAGTGTAGCTCACAGAAAGTCGAGATTTTGGATTTGTAAGGTACATAATAGTATCAAGCTCCTAACACTATTGTGCGATCTGTAAGTATAATAACCATAAAGGGCCCGCTAGCAAGACACTTCATAAAAACGTCATTTAATCAAAAACTGTCGAGGTACAAAATATATCTTATTTATTTTCTTTAGGTATAAAATAATGTCTTTATGACAAGCTATCACCTGTTGATGAATCTCGTTGGGGCCTGTCAGATAGACGCACACTGGCTTGGCCACCATCAGGGATTTTACTTTTGATAACACAAAGATTTAGTCGTTAATTTGTCGCCAAATATCAGAATTTGTCGGTCACTGGTTCAAAAGTTATATGGGGTCATTGGTGGCCGATCTGGAGAGTCTCCCCAGCTTGGCCACCTTTATATCTCAAAAACTAGGACACCTAGCGAAGATCTGTTTTCTCCCAGATTTAGTCGCACGTTTTCGCCAAGTCACAGATTTAGTCGGGTCTTAGTTTAGAAGATATAATGAGTTCAATTTTTAAGTATAGACCAAGAGCTAGATCAAAGATTTTATCGTAAACTCTTCAATCTAGCTCTTGAACAAGACATACAAGAAGGCCGTATCTGAGAACTGACCCGACGTACCCATGGTACGCGGTCATAGCAGTTTTTTGGCTTGATAATTTCTTAAGCTTTTTAAGAGCAAAAACACATTTATTTAAATTAGAGCATATGCGAGTTGTGTGTGCTTTCCAATTACAGTGTCTATCTAAGGTAATACCTAAAAATTTGGGCTCAAGGACTTCTTCAATTTTAGTGTTTTTATAGTTTAAGTCTAAGTCTAGTTTGTTGTCCTTTAACCAGTTCATTATTGATTCTATAGTATTGTTTAATGAATTTTTGTAGTTGCTATCTGAATTTTCCGGTACTATAACTGAAATATCGTCCGCGAATAGAATGCATTGGTGTGATGTCACTTGAGGAATATCGTTTATGTAAATAAGGAAGAGAAGAGGGCCTAGTACACTTCCCTGAGGAACACCGAACTTATTTATTAAAAGAGTAGACCTGAATGGTGTAGACACAAGTTGATCATTTAATTGGTTTATTTCAACGCATTGTTTTCTAGTGCTTAGGTAGCTTTTAATCCAATCGAGTGCTTTACCTCGGATTCCATAAAGCTCACATTTATTGAGCAAGATTTTGTGATCTACGAAATCGAATGCTTTGTTCATATCAAAGAAAATGGCAGCAACTCTATTACGTTTATCGATATTTTCTGTTATTTTTTGTACTAATGAGAATGCAGCAGTGTTGTAGATTTATCTTTTTGAAAACCATTTTGATTGTTTATTTAAGAAATTCATTATTCGGGAGTGCATGACTTTTTCAAAAATTTTAGATAAAATTGGAATTAACGTGATAGGCCTATAGTTGTTCATATCTTGTTTAGAGTTTTTTTTGTGAAATGGTTTTACGATTGATGATTTTAAATTTTCTGGAAAGACCCCTTGCGTAAACGATAGATTTATAAGGTGACTTAAAATGTCCGCTAGTTCTTTATTACAATTTTTTAATATGGTTGTTGAGATGCAATCATAACCAACAGCTCGTGTGTTATTTAATGAATTTATGGTTCTTGAAACTTCTTCACAAGAGGTGGGTCTCAGGTAAATAGTCGAATTTGATGAATCTACTAACTTGTAATTTGGATGTGAGTTGTTCTCTTTATTTGTTATTATGAAGAAATCGTTAAAGGCAGTCGCAATTTTCATTGGGCATTCAACGATTTTTTTATTGTAATCTATTGATTTTATTGTTTCAAATGTTTTTGTATCATCTGTTTTATTTTTTATGATATCCCAAGTGGCTTTACACTTACTTTTTGTATTTTTTAAGTAT
The DNA here is from genome assembly GCA_905163495.3 of Cosmia trapezina. Taxonomy (NCBI): domain Eukaryota; kingdom Metazoa; phylum Arthropoda; class Insecta; order Lepidoptera; family Noctuidae; genus Cosmia; species Cosmia trapezina. Next base: position 17,060,401 of record LR991022.1, on the reverse strand, counting down.
GAATTATTGTTTTGTTTTTTAGAGTTAGATATACATTTTTTAAATAATTTATCATATTTTATGAAGGCTTTTTTGTTGTCGTCTGTGGAATTTTTGTAGTAACGGTATCTTATTGTTCTTTTGTGACAGGCTGATACTTTCAATCCTTTAGTGATCCATTTGGGAGCATTAACATTTGCATGAATTTTAACTTTATTTATTGGGAAGCAAAGATTGTAATATAATTGTAAAGTTTCGTGAAATATATCAAAAGCTTTATTAAAATTTTTTGCTCTAGTACTTCGGACCAGGTTAATTTAGATAAGACATCTTTAAACTTTAACGTATTTTCTAAGCTGAAGTCCCTTTTCATTTCATACCAGAAGGGTAATCTTTGTTCTTGGTTTGACGGAAAATACTTTGGAACCGATTAAAACTTTACTTCCACCTGCTCCGGAAGAACTCCTAAACACTATTTTTTGCAATTGCAAAAAAGGTTGTTATGCGAAATGTGGCTGTAGAAGAATAGGGTTACTTTGTTCTCCAGTGTGTACTAATTGGCAAGGCCAGCCTTGCTCAGATGTCCAATTGAATACAACAGACGAAGATTCATGTAATTTCGATTAAGAGACAGCTGGTTCATCTTCATTTGAATAAATTATGAACATCCAGCAAGAAGAAGAGGAAGAAGAAGAAATCAAAGAAGACATGACTATTGAAGTCGTCTTCAAAGAATATGAATCAGATTGAAATATCAAAAGAAATCAGAACTACAGTTAAAGTCGGTAACCAATATCAATATCAATAATCATAATACAGTTAAAAGATTATTGTCCCTGTAAATTCCGTCATAACAGTTCGTGGAGTGGGCCTACCAAGGAAACCACTTTAAAAAAAACGCGCCAAAGTACACTTCCTCCAGGTGGTGTGGAAATGTGTGCATATCATGTACAACGTGCTGTGGCGGCATCTACATCGCCACATATGAACTACGTATCAATGACATGACGTCCAATCCTGCATCGCGCAATTAGAGTTTACCACGCGACTACCATATATACAACGGGCAGTAGCCCACCAGACACAACACCCGTCTGGTCGGAGGATCCTCCCTTTTCTATGGAGGATGAGTGAACTTTACACCCTGTTCCTCTTGCCTCTAAAGTGCTTCCTTCAACTTTTAGAATCGCGATATCTCAGAAACGGTAATTCTTAGAAAAAAAGTAAATAGACAATTTTTAAAGACAATTTTATGATCTTCGATTTTGTCTCACATATTTTTTTGATATAACTTACCGTTTACGAAAAAATCCAAAAATCCTCAAATTTTGACATTTGACCCCCAATAACTTTTTTAGCACACATATTTGGGATCGATGGGGACTTTTGACACTTTATTTCTAATGGTGTACCCAAGGTCTCCACCAAAATTTAGCTCTGTCGGAATTTTTGTTAATTGTAATAGTCATTGCCCCTAATAGTTAATTGTCTATTAGGGGCAATGATGTTATATAGTAGGTACTAATACCTCATTGTGGAGGGGTCTCGGCAAATATAGCGTTGCGAAGCCTCTTTCATTTTCTAGCTAGACGAAAGAAAATCGTTAAATTGAATGAACTGGCTAATCAATTGATGACAAAAATAAACACACATAAACAAACAAATTAAAATAGACGAACTTTTCGGCTTTTTAGCCTCAGTGAATTTTTCAAGATTATGTCATCATAGGCTGCGAAAGAGGATGCAAGAGCGAGCGAAGCGAGCTCGATTTAGCATCAGCCGCCTCGGAAATGTCACTCGGACTGTCTGGACAAATCTTTAAAATAGCTCGCATTTAACTAGGTCAATAGGGCACTTTATGTGACGGCTAAACACCCATATTTCAGAAGAATTTATTTGTGATGCTACCGAATCTTAGATAATCGGTGGAAAACGTCCAGCCAGCTTGAAAAACCACTTTTCGCTGGTCTCTCAATCTCGGTAACGGAAGTGATTTTGACGTCTTTTTGCATATCAACGGGCGTCACATAAATTTGTGACAGGCATCGAGCTAAAAGTTTTGTGATACGTACAGCGGTTTAGTAGAAAAACTTTTTTACAAAAACAAAAACCGACTTCCAAAAAAAACACTACAAAGTGAAAAATAACTTTAATTTCGGAAGTCAGTGTCTTTAGATCTGTATTTTAGTTTTTTGCCACCGACTTCCGAAATTAAAGTTATTTTTCACTTTGTAGTGTTTTTTTTGGAAGTCGGTTTTTGTTTTTGTAAAAAAGTTTTTATTTTTCCCTTTTTAGTGGTTCAGTTTGTAATTTATCTAAGTTACAATAACCCAATGTCAACTGCTCATCACGTTTTACAAAATGTTGCTTTTCCCGATGCTGGGACGTTAATTGTTGAGGAGTTCTCTTAGTAAGAACCAGGAGAAATGGAGCTCATGCTGAAGTCACCATTACCATTATTTTGACGAGCATAAACCATATTAAAGTAATCGAATCGCAACCTAACCTGTTATATACTTAGATATAATTGAGTATTTCCGATGGCCCTCTGTGGTCTTCATCATCAGTTCCAGTTCACCGAATGGTACTTTCCGAGAGCAAATGCACAAGTTACTATAAAAAATACCGAAATCGATATAGGTGTGCCCATAAAATTTGAGGGTTTCCCTCGATTTCCATGGGATCCCATCATCAGATCCTGACTTGATGATCATGGGACCACTTGGGACGTATACCCTTTCGAACAAAACAAGAAAATTCCAAATCGGTCTAGCCATTTTCGAGTAATCGGGGAACATACATAAAAAAAAAAAAAAAAAAAAAAAAAAAAAAGGTTCCGACGAATTGAGAACCTCCTCCTTTTGGAAGTCGGTTAAAAATGTAAAAAATGTGTGCCAGCCATCTTGAATTTACGTATAAAACTACTGCCTGGCACTTCCGAATCTCAATAACGGGAGCGTTTTCGAATATGGTTCCGTTACTAACATTTAGTGACGCAATTTGTGACAGTAATAACGTTTGATTTATGGCGTCACATGTAAGGGTTTACGAGAAATCAATAAAAATTAATGTCCAGCCAGCCTGAAGTTCAAGCTGGCTGGACACATGTATCTCCGCTGCCTGATGATCCACGGCATTCGAAATGCGTTTAAAATTTTGTGACGGGTACGATAATGATAACCTGAATTTGTGACGGAGAAACTTTGAGTAGTTTCAAAGATATTGATCATTTAAATTTTCCCATACAAACATCCATTAATATTGTGAGGTGACCATACTTTTTACAAACTTTAACATCCCTGAACCTCATTTGAGGGGTAGTTTTGAAAAACTAATAATGACAAACTTTAATACTTACTTAAGCAAGTATTTGTGCTAAGTTTCAAGTTAATTAACCGAATTAATAAGATTTTTCATACAAACTGTACCTATCCCTGTTTTCACGCCGGGGGGGGGGGTAGAATTTCAAAAATCGTCTGGGATGTTTCTATAACTTGAATCAAACATTATTTACACCAATTTTTGAATTAATCAAGCCCCCAATCAAATCCTGCGCTCTAAAATTAACTTTTCACCCCTTAGGGGTAGATTTTTGGAAAACCCTGATACAAGTTAGTCTTCATTTTTGGTCTCAAGTATACAAACAAAGTTTTGAGTTAATCGGACAGCGTGTTATAATTCCTCCATACAAACTTTGACACGCCCCAATCCTTCCTTAGGGGGTAGTTTAGGAAAACTAAAAATGATTAACTGTATAATTTACTTAGATGAATATTCGTGCTAAGTTTCAAGTCTATTAACTCAAAGGTTAAGATTTTTCATACAAACTTTCATCCCCTATTTTACCCCCTTAGAGATGAAATTTCCAAAAATCCTTCCATAGTGGATGTTTACACTATAGAAGGTATCTATGTGCAAAATTTCACGTCTCTAGGTCCATTGGTTTGGGCTGTGCGTGGATATATTAGTCAGTGACTCATTCAGGACTTTGAATTTTTTATATATATAGATTTACCATGTTATTTTAAGACCACAGACTTCTTATAGGTTTTCCTGTAATCTATAGGTAAAAAACTATTTTCTGTATTTATTTCAAAATTTTAGCCTTAGTAGTTTCGGAGATAAGGGGGGGGGGGAATAGTAAATTTTCGTCTACTTTCTTAAATAACTTTAAAACAATTTATTTTAAAATTATAAAAAAAATATATTTGAGACCCTCATAGTAAGCCCTTTCATCTTTCTTTACACGGTACAGTTTACAAAACTTTTTTTTTAAATTTTCTTATTTGCCCCCTAAAAGTCACCTTCATATTCATAATTCATTTATTTACTGTAGCCGTACGTGTTTGGGTCATAGAAATCCACATGTGTACCAAATTTCAACTTAATCGGTCCATTAGATTCGGAGCAAATTGGCTGTGACAGACGGACAGACACACGAGTGATCCTATAAGGGTTCCGTTTTTTCCTTTTGAGGTACGGAACCCTAAAAATTTATAAGCTGTCCTTACCTAAAAGATATTTTTAGGGTTCCGTACCAAAATGGTAAAAAAGGAACCCTTATGGTGCCTACACAACTGTTCGGACTTTTTGCGATGTAGTCATTGTGGCGGCATCTACATCGCCACATACGAACTACGCATCAATGACATGACGTCACGCAAAACCTGCATCGCGCAATTAGAGTTTACCACGCGATTAGCATATATACAACGACCCGACATCAACCGTCGGGCAGTAGCCCACCAGACACAACACCCGTCTGGTCGGAGGATCCTCCCTTTTCTATGGAGGATGAGTGAACTTTACACCCTGTTCCTCATGCCTCTAAACTGGTGACCCCGAGCATGAACGTCAGCGCAGCCTTCGTGCAACTACATCAGCGTGACGTCATCAGCATCACTTCCTCAAGCTTTCGAGCGGCGAGTCACACAGCCAGCCAAAACCCACGGCTTCAACGGGTATCCTGACCACCAGCATGCAGCGGACGCGCATTCCTGGTCATCACCTTCAGCCTCAACCTCAACCCAGCGCTGTACACTCCGACTCACTGGAGCATAACGCAGCGCCACCCCGACTCACTGGGGTATCACCGCAGACAGTTCCGACTCACCGTGAACTATGCGGCACCCGGTTCCGACTCACTGGAACCACAACTGGCACTGGCAAGCATCGCAAGATACACGACTCAGCCCACTATCGACCTCCGGTCTCCGGAGGGGAGTGATGTGGCGGCATCTACATCGCCACATACGAACTACGCATCAATGACATGACGTCACGCAAAACCTGCATCGCGCAATTAGAGTTTACCACGCGATTAGCATATATACAACGACCCGACATCAACCGTCGGGCAGTAGCCCACCAGACACAACACCCGTCTGGTCGGAGGATCCTCCCTTTTCTATGGAGGATGAGTGAACTTTACACCCTGTTCCTCATGCCTCTAAAGTCATTTTGCGAGTTAGGTATTTTGTGATTTAGACATTATGAGATGTGGACTAAAAGCGATGTAGTCATTTTGCGACTTAGGTATTTTGAGATTTAGACATTTTGAGATTTGGACTAACAGCGACGTGGTCAATTTGCGATCCAGTCATTCTGATACCAACCCATTAGCACACTGCACAATCTTAACTATTAAGATTTAGGAAGAAAGATAAGGAGTAATAAAGACATGCTGCATTTTACTTATTTCAACAAATATATTTGCATAGTACCTATATACCTATGTAAAACGGCCAATATTATAAAAAAAAATGTCGCGGGCTACCGCACCGCATGTGGTAGCCCGCGAATTTTTTTTTTTTTTGGGTTTTTTACAATTTGCAGGTCCGCGTCGGCTTGTATCTTGATCAAAATATGATACGCGGAAATAAAACATAATTATGTATTTACATAATTTTAACCATAAAAATCATCAACACATCTGAAGTTAGATTTCGTGCAGATTCTTCGAACGAACGAAATCTAACGAATCTGCAAGAAATCTTGGAGAGATGTATTGATGATTTTTATGGTTAAAATTATGTAAATACCTACATAGGTTTGATTTCCGCGTATCATATTTTGATCAAGATACAACCTGATACGGACCTGCAAATTGCATAAATAAAACGCAAGAAAATTTGAATTTCGCGGGCTACCCAGCGCATCCTGCTTACCTCCTTTAACTAACCAAACTTAACGCTTAGGTAGAGATAAACCAATCAAACGCCTCTACACAGGTTACGCTCACATGCAAAGTGTTATAGGGTATAGACGCAATACCTACACATATAATTGGTATTTGTCATTGGATGCTCAGTCACCGGCGAGTACGGTCAACAACTATACTAAATAAATACCTTACAGACCATTGATATATTAGAGGAAGATATGTTACGCCCTAACATCGCAATCAGGGACTCGTCGGCTCGTCGCACGACTACATGCACCGAAACTCGCACATCTGTGATCATTTGGATGTTATCGCGTCACGACCCAGCCTGAACCCTCTGGCTGTCCTCCCTACCCTTACCGCAGCGACGTGCAGAGTCGCTCAAACCCCTAGTTTTAAGTCTTAGTTTTAAGCCTGGCCGGAGGCTTTAAGCTCTCGCTTAAAGCACCCACAGGAAAGTCCGGTTAAACAGTCTCGACCCCCCGTGGTCAACTGCGAGAAGCCATTCAAAAAAAAAAAAAAAAAAAAAAAAAAAAAAAAAAAAAAAAAAAAAAAAAAAAAAAAAAAAAAAAAAAACTGTGATCACAGTCGCAAACCTACAGTTACCGACAAGGGCAGAGATAGAAGCCGGCGCTGTCGTGCAAGTGAAATCGCGTTTGCCGCCGAATGCTTACGATTATGAATGACATTGCATGTCTATCTCGCTCTCACAAACATAGCGAAGTAAACATTAAATATTGTTATAGTTTTCAACAAATTAACATTTTTGGCTGTACTTACGAGTGAAAAGTATTCCCCTGGTTTTTGGTTTTTGAACTATATTTGTGCACATTTTGAAAACACATGAAAGCATTGTTGCTGCTTATTTAGATGATTACGGTAATTTTACGTGCTACACAAACGCCAGTTCGATTGTGACTAAAGTCAATTGCGTTAACACAGATTATGCGGTCCACGTCGAGGAGCGCCAACCTTATCTTCCCAATTTATTTATTTATTTATTTGGTTTACCAACAATTATATACACTGGTACAAGCAAATTAACACGGAAGCAACAAAACAGATAAAGTGTAACAATCACTTACAGGTAAACACTGCATGCACAAAAAACGTTGTAACTTACAAAATCAAAACAAAAAAAAAATAGAACTAAAAGAGCAAGTTAAAATAAGTAATTTAAAACAAAATTAAAACAAACTAAAACAATCTAAATTAAATAAAACTACGTAAAACAAAAAAAAGTAATATGTAGCCTAAATTCATCCACCCAGTAAGATAATGTAAGGCTAAGAAAATCAATTTTCGGGGAGGTACCTATAAAACCTGGCCTTCAATTTGCCTAAACTGTCAAAATGGAGGTCGATTCGATCACTGCAATCGTTCACAACCCTGCAAAACCTCGCGTAGGGAGAATTAGCACCCAGAACCGTTCTTCTCTGCGGAGGGCAAAGTGGCGTTATAGGATTGCGAGGAATTCTGGAGGGGGCACGGAAGTTAAAATTATTTAATATTTGCGGACAGTCGATTTATGGGCCATAACTTTGCACACAAACATCGCGTCATTCAGTCGTCGACGTTTGTCAAGAGAAACCATATTAAAATGTTTGAGCCTATCACTATATGAACGTATTTTCTTGGACAAACCGCTAGCATAGGCCAGGTGCCCCAGAAAACGTTTTTGTACACGCTCAAGACGCAATGAGTGAGTAGCATAGTGTGGCCGCCAGACCACGCTACAATACTCTAGGATGCTACGACTTAAACAATTATAAAGAATAATTTTTGTTCTACAGTTTTTAAATTGTTTTGTGTTTCTGATAATAAAACCCAGCATTTTGGAAGACTTTTTCACTATATTATCTATGTGAGGGATAAAAGTTAATTTCTGATCAAATATAACACCAAGGTCTTTTATTGTATCTAATTCCTTTATTTTTTCTCCATCGATATAATAATCCTGGTCAATGAGATGATGTTTCCTAGTAAATTTTATATGATAACATTTGCTAGGATTTAGGAGCATCTGGTTTATTTGGCACCATATCACCAGTTCATCCAAATCACTTTGTAATTCAGAGGCGTCATGCTTACATTTAACTATTTTGACGAATTTTAAGTCATCGGCAAACATAAAAATTTTACAGTGGCGAAAGCAGTTAGGAATATCATTAATAAAAAAGTTAAATAAAACCGGCCCTAAATGAGATCCTTGTGGCACGCCCGAGGATATGTATCTAACTGTTGATCGAAAGCCATTGACTACTACAAAGAAAGTTCTGTTCTCAAGATACGAACTCAACCATGAGAGTAAAGATCCAGCGATACCATAAGTTCTTAATTTGTCAATAAGAATTCGATGCGAGACTCGATCGAACGCTTTGCTGAAATCTGTATAAATGACATTAGCTTGATGACCAGAATCAATTGCTGCCGTCAATAACTCAGTAAAAAGTGTCAGGTTGGTGTTTGTGGATTGAGATTCTACGAAGCCATGTTGTTCCTCACTTAAGTAAATTTTAAGATGATTTTGAATGTGAGGACAGATCATAGACTCAAAGATTTTACTTAAGGTTGATAAAATTGAAATGGGTCTATAGTTCGAAACTAAGTCCTCATTGTCGGATTTATGGATGGGGACGACCTTTGCTTCCTTCCATTTTGAAGGGAAGACTCCACTAGACAAAGATTTATTAAAAATAAGCAACAGAGGCGTGACCAGGGCCGGTAGTCTCGACATTATTAACGTTGCCCTAACGATCGTTACGTTGCTCTGTGGTCTGATAAATTTTAAGGAACGGGCTCGAAGATGTGTCTGTGTCATCTGTGTGTCTTTAATAAAATCGAACTATTACCATTTGCCCGTCTCGAGGGTCGAGGGGAGCCCATTAGGACCACAGAGCATGTAATTAGTTAACGAATGTCGTAACGAAAATCGTTAACAATGTCGAGACTACCGGCCCAGCTCATTTGCACACTCATGTATGAATATTGGTGGTATGCCATCTGGACCAGCACCTTTGTCGCAGTCTAAACTTTTTAGTTTTTTGTATAAGGCTTCACTGTCAATAACTGGGTTGTTTAAAGACATGCTACTTTCTTGAATATTATTAATATTTGTTGTTTTATCGGTACTGCAATCGTTTACAGCAGGGCTGTATACAGAAGAAAAGTAAGAAGCAAAAAACTCACATATCTCCGTACCATCTGATGATGTCGCTGTGCCATCCGTCATAGATAAAGGATACGAGCTGGATCCGCCCCTTTTAGTTTTTACATAAGTCCAAAATGATTTAGGGTTATTGGTAAAAGTGTCTTCCAGATTTTTTAAATAATTATTATAGCAAATCGTAGCAAGTGCATCACTGCGTTTACTAATTATTTTTAACTCAATTTTGTCCAACGGGTTTTGGTAAGTATTGTTACGTTTCCTAATCTTATTTTTTGTGTTTAATATTTTAATTAGAGTTTTGCTAAACCACGGAGGATACTTACTATTTTTGTGTTTTTTAATATGAATAAATCTTTGAATGGCACCATTGATGATGTCATAAAAAACTTGTACCATATCATTAACGTCATGTTGACCCTCAAATAATTCCTCCCAGTCCTGTTCTTTTAGGTATTTTTTAATCGGTCCATAGCTTGTTTTACGGAAGTTACGTAACTCATTTGTAATATTATATGGAAGTTTCGCTTCTTTTTTAAGACAAATATTTATATCTAGTGGTGGATGATACTGATCGATATTACATAAGGAGCTAATACTTTGACTTACATTACATAGTGGATGATCAGTTAATACAAGATCTAGTATGCGAGAGGAGCTAGGTATGGATTGAGCTTATTAACATATGTGAAGTCCAACAAAGCTTCACAGGTATTAGGTAATTTGAGGCTTTCATTCAGATTTCTGTCAAAATTCCAATCTACGCACCCTAAATTGAAGTCACCTATGATACTTATACATGATTCCTTAAGTTGTTCAAAAACAGCGTTACAATTATCTAAGAAATTTTCCAAGTGAGAGAGGCTTACTGGCGGCGGCAAGTACACAGCGCAGAAAGCTATTCGACGAAAACATTTATTGGGAGGGAGGTCCAACGTAACCCAGAGATCCTCACATCCACTCTCAAAATGTTCAGCACGTTTAGGATTGAATTCCTTTTTGGCGGCTATTAAAACTCCCCCACCCTCTTTACCCGCTAATTGACTGGTTTCTCTATCTCTCCTATGGACCGTATATCTGTCATCGAATAGCTCACTGCTCCGAATAGAATTGTTAAGCCAGGTTTCCGAAAAAATTATAACATCATAGTTATTAATACAAACATTGCGGAATATCATATGGGTTTTTGTTCGCAATCCTCTGCAGTTCTGATAGTATACATTTAAGTTATAGAATTACGAATATTATAAATTTCACAGGAGCTTGCATCTTATAAACTATTAAAAGAAAAAGAGCCTCTTTTAAAACTAAACTAACTTATTTAAGGAATCCAAATTCTTTATCAAAATATGTTCGTCTTCGGTAGTTTTCCTAACAAAAATCCTGCTGTTTCTCACCCAGACAAATTTGTATTCCTTGTCCTTTGCCTTTTGTCTAGTGGCTGCATGTAGCGCTTTATTAGCAGGTGAAAGATGTTCAAGCACGAACACCGGCTTTTTCTCGCCAGCAAAACCCAGATCTGCTGTGTTGATTTTCTCAGAGTTAACCTTCTTATCTTTATTGTGATTTATAACTGACGCCAGGAGCGTGTCACGAATTTTTGGGGAGGCGAGCTGAACAACGACAGATCGAGGACGGGTATTAGCGGCTTGCTGTTTGGCAACACGTGTACTATGATGAATATCATTGTCACTCAGGTTGCATCCCACCACAGATCCCAGCTGCTTAACAATAGTGTAAAGATTCTCCTGTTTGTTTTCAGGCAGGCATTGAATTTCGAGATTTTTTGAACGAGTCTGTTGTTCCAAGTAGTTTATACGTAGACTTTGATCCGTCATTAATATTTTTAGATTAGAATTTTGTTCAGTTAAGTCCTTCACCTTTTTTTCTAGTAATTTATGTTCTGATTGGTACTCTTCGAATTCATTCGCGTGAAAAGATAATGATGCAGTCAACTCACTGATTTCATGTTTAATAGGTGCAAGTTCCCTGTTAATAACGCTGAGTATGGTGCTGTTGAGTTGTTGAAGCATGGAAGTGAACTCAGTTTTAATAACCTCTTGGACTATGGTACGCACATCTTCCGTAGTAATAGCTGCAGCCTGAGGTGGCGAGTTCAATGCAGGCCTTTTGCTTCCTCTTGTAGTTGAGACATTCCGGTTCGGGGTAGCGGTCTTCGAAACGTTTGCAATGACAGCCGTACAGCCTGAACAACTCCATTTGCAGTAATCTTCCGACTCAGAAGAGATTTCCGGTATAGACAGACGAAATGAAAAGGCCTTTTGCATTTCATGCATTTTATATATTCTTTGCTGTCCTCCAAATAACAACGATCACTGGTACAACAACCCCACGATTGCATTGAAGTCGCCATGTCCTTTAATAATTTATTAAATATGTGTATGCAGTCGTATGTGTTATACTTCCCCGCTTAATTCAGTCAGTTCACAAAATCAGCTCAGTAATAAAGGCAATAAAAAGTGCACACTAATAAGGGCCCCAAGATAATACAGAGTCGGCGTGTCGGCGAGTTCGCGAGAAGAACGTCGTAAGCGCCGTTTATACATCAATATTACAGACTAACATACATGAAAATATAGGATTCTTACGTTTTATGCAAATTGCAGGTCCATGTCAGGTTGTATCTTGATCAAAATATGATGCGCGACTATAAAACATATGTATTTACATAATTTTAACCATAAAAATCATCAATACATATTATCTCTAAGTTAGATTTCGTGCAGATTCTTCGAACGAACGAAATCTAACGAATCTGCACGAAATCTAACATAAAGTGAACACCCTAAGAAGAAGATTCAGCTTGACATGGACCTGCAATTTGCATAAAACGCAAGAAAATTTGAATTTCGCGGGCTACCAAAGCACAGTTCATATTATTGTGACAACTATAAGCATCATTAAATTATGGTCAAAATTTAGATTGTGACTGCTTTAGGTTTTGCTTTTTCGACTTTTCCTTTGGCTGTAGGTATACATGTAACCTACGGAGAAAAAGGGATTTTATCGCGCATTGGATTTCAACTCTCGGTTTTGAGCCGAGCTTCGAGAATCCAACCTAACAACAACAGAGTGCATCTCAGCGCGTCAAAAAACACATTGTTGGATTTTAAACTCTCGGCGCTAAGCAGAGCGTTGAAAATGCAGTGCGCGAAAAAAAATCGCCGCGATATTTTTACGTCCGTGCGAACGTCGGCTAACACTGATTTTTTTTATGCAAACTGTACCGTTTACGTTACGTGTACGTTTGGACTAGTTGGGTACCTATACCCAACTAGCCCAAACGTCAAACAGCCGGATTTGTCGCCCAACGAGTGTATAAATCACACGAACGCGCGACAGAGCGAACGCCGCGCCGTACAGTGGTACCCAACTGAATCTTCGTTCGCACAGAAAAGAAAGTATGGCACCGAAGATTAACGAAAGAATGCTAAAACTTACAATCAACCTTAGATTTATATTATAAGGTTCATAATACACTGCAGCTGTTAGTACCATCTCACTCGCAAGTATGGCGGCTGACTAACATGCAATACGCGGCGCGCGCTAACATGGCGGCAGCTGCCGACCAATAGCGGTACAGGGAAAAGGAGCGCGGTGCGTGGAGCGTGCCCATTGGTCAATAGCATTTCCCGCGCTTTGAAAATTCATCTTCTGCGCAGGTACATCGATAAGCCATATAAGTTGGTTACTACTGTACAATGTTGTTACCTGGACTAATCGTACGATTAGTTGACCTCTAAGTGCGGCGACGACTCCATGTTGACAGTAAAGTCGCCGCACGCACACAAAAAAAGTATTTCCTCTCACACATTAAAATAAGCGCGACTTGTAGAGAGGCGTTAATTTTTAGAATGGTTCATCTCTACTTTTTGTAAGTACCTACTATCAATTACGGTAATATATACATTCAATACCCATAATAATAGGTACTTATAAGTAATTAAAAAGATTCATTCTTATGAACTAAACCATCCATGCTGAATTCCGATATATCTATGTCACTTTCATCTTTGGCTGCAACCCTCATGGGTTTGGGTTTTACAAATGTTTTGTGATTTACAACTGGTACACTTTCGGAGTCGTCTAGGATTGAGCTGCCGAGGCTAGTGTTGCTGCCAGTTATGCTGGCAGCTTTGGCCATCGAACCAGCCAGAACATCTACAGCTCCGACAAGCGCGGCCGTAGGAGTGTCGTTACGTCGTGCTAACTGAGATTCAATCTTTTCTTTTAATTCTGCAATCTTTGGACTAGTCGTGCGGGTTATATTTTGTATTTTTGTATCATTTTTTAGAGGTTCGTTTTCAATGCTGTAAACAAAACAATATATTTGATAAGTTTGATAAGTGGATGAAGAATAACACTTAGCAATATGTATCCATAACATTGTTAAAAGTACCTGTCAGTTAAAATCAAACAACATACCTGGAAATATCCCATTCTTCACCATCGAGGTTCACTAAACCTAATTCATATTTTTCATTACCATCGCTTTTCTCCGTAATGCTTTGAGACGGAGATGCACTCACGGATTTCATTTGAATTGCATCCATATCGAATAGTACTTTCTTTTTATTCAATGACGATGCTGAAGAAGCATTTTTCAAAACACTTTTCGTTTGTTTTGTTGGATTTTGGGTGTTGTTACCAAAAAAATTCTTTTGTACTGGAATACCCAATAGTGATTCGGCATCATCACTGCTGTCTTCATTGTTTCTAGCTGGTGAACTTTTTGTAATCGCATTTGAATTTGAAGAACGCTCAATTAAACTTGTAGCAGATTGTGTGCGCAGCAAGTTATCATCACTAATTGTATATTTTTTGACGGTGTGATTATAATCAGCAGCAGCGGAAGCAGGTCTCCGTGCTGGGGACTTAATCAAGCTCTCGATAGATTTTGATGTCTGGTGTACATTGGTTGTATTATAATATTTATGATCGCTTTCATCCGATACATCTTCGGAACTAATAATAGTTACTTTTTGTATTGCTTTAGGAGAATCGTGTACAGAATTCTTGACTTTACCATTAGTGTCCTCTTTAGCCTGGTCTGATCTTGTAGTCACATTTAATGAGCTACGCGATGCGTTTTGTGTGATATTAAATGCCTTAAACGGACTACGCCTAGCCGCAACAGGGCTATTAGATGCGGATCCCGGCGGAGTTTTCAATAAAATCATGGCGCGTTTTGCTACTTCTGCATTGAGCGATTTACGCTTATTTTTTAGATTCGTATCGTTCATTTTCACCAACGATAATGCTTTTGTTTTGACATTAGAAATAACAGTTGTCAGGTTTTTAAAAGGTTTTGATGTTTTTGTTGGAGATATGTATTCCTGTATATGGGGAACATCCTTTTTCAAGTCCGTTGTACTGGAATCTAAGTACGCCAAAATTGTATGTCTCACTTTTTCATGAGCGGAATTTTTCTGAAATATGCGCAGTAATATTAAACATCTCGTTTGGTAAGTCAAAGTTATAAGTAATGATTTGTTGTACTACTACCTTAGCTTTCAGTTCTTGCTGCTGGTGTATTTGTAAACGTTGTTTTTGGAAGACACTTCGAGGTAGTCTAGGTTTCAGTGGGTCCACGCCAGCCGACACTAAACGACTATTTACTTCTTCGGTTATCTTCGCTCTCACTACTTTCATCGGACTGTAATCACATGCAGAACAGACTAAGTTAATTCAAGGCAGCACCCTAATTGCGTAACACATTATCGATCGGAGTTGGTTTCATTTTGAAACAAATTGCTAATCCATTGCTTCATATGTTCGAAAAATTTGTCTGCTCGACAACGTAAATTAACGCAATGAATTTTGTTGAACTGTCAAAATGAAACCAACTCCGATTGATAATGTGTTGCAATTAGGGTGCAGGTCTAAGTTTTATATCTGGTCCGCAAATAAGACAAAGTTAGTGTAGTAGGTACCTACTTACCGGTATCAATTTATAAAACTCTCTATAGGTATATACGTAATCAAAATAGAATTATAAAATAAGCTGTACCTACCTATTCTCTGGTGTTTTTACGTGTTTTACGTGTTAAATTTATGGGCTCTTTTAATTTATGCGTTTGCGTTTGATAGGGACTGAGGCAGTGCCGGTTAAATTGAAAGAGCCTAAAATTAATAACAATACCTTACCTTCCAGGGATGACAGAAGGAGAGTTTCCTTCTTTTGAATTTTTGATATGATTAGATTTCAGTTTTTCTTTCTTTATTTTAGGTGTCTTTGCATTTAAAATCTGCGAATCACGTGCATTTGGCGTATGTTGAGGTATTTCTTCCACATTTTTTATCTTATTAGAAATTTCCATTTTATTATTCGTCGTTCCCATAAAATCCACAGCTTTTATTTGCAACGTCTTATCATTTTCTTTACTTGAAATATCTGAGGAACTGGATGTTATAGAACCAATATTTAGCAACTCTTGTGCTTTGCGATGAAGTTTTTCAAGGGTTTTGCGGTTAGCTTCATGATCAGATTTTTTTGAATTTATTTTCTTTTTTACCGATTTCTTTCTGATATTGGATGAGCTGGGTATTTTCGTCGGAGTCTGAAATGTGGCATATTAAATATTTTAAGTAGGTAGGTAATGATACGTTCGTACCATAATATTTTTTAATAATTCTAATGGATTAGCCAAGGGACTTACTGGTGCATCATCAGTTGTGTCGATATGTCCATTTGTTTTAACATTAACACTTTGTTGCAATAACACTTGTAATTGAGCCGCTCGCTCCCTCTCTGCTTCTGCGAGAGCGCGAGACTCTTTCGCATCCCTGGCAACATCGTTTAACTTCTGAAGCAATTGCTCGTATTGCTTCGACTGAGCTTCCGCACGATTTGACCAAAATAATACTTGAGCATCGGCTTCTTTGTTTCGATCAGCATTGTCTTTTTCTGTTCTTATTCTCTAAAATAGTTATACTTATGGTTGATAGTTGTAATTTAACTATGTTATTTAATAAGCAATTTTTTAATAGCTTTAATTGTCTAAGGTGAGTTCTCAAATTTTACTTACCGAATCTTTAAGTTCTTTTTTCAGTGCCAATATTTCTGCACCTTGTTCTTTTATTGTTTCATGTAACTGGATTATTACATTCGTTTCGGTTGGGACAGGTTTTTCAGTTTCCTTTTCTTTGAAAATTTTAATAGATTCTATGATCTGGTTTCTTAACTTGTCCATTTCTTTGTTATAATTTTCATGTTCCTCTTTTTTCCATTCCTCAATTTTGTTTAATAAGTATTCTTCATTGTTGGTTGATACCTCAGCGTCTCTCATATCTTTTTTTACTTCTGGGATGATATAATCAGTATGCGATTTAGCTTCATTAATGACTGTTTTTGTTGGATTACTTTGGATAGTTGTGTTAGCAATAACTACTTCCATTTCTTTTAGTTTATTCTTGAGTTCATTTACTTCTGCACTTAACTTGGTATTTTCGTTGTTCATAGTATTCTCTTGTTTATCTTTCTGAGGTGTTTCTATTACATTAGAATGTCGTCTAGATAAGTGACTCTTCAAGTAAAGTTGATTCAGAAATACCTTGTCGCAATAATTACATTTGTTATACTGAAGTCCATCGTTCGATGTCGATGGAAATATATCACCTTTGTGAGATAGGGTTTTTAAAATCATGGTCGCTATGTTATCATTTCCATATGGCAGAGGAGTCTTAAAACTATGCCTCGATCTTTTCCTCAGTCTTCGTATTTCTTCATCCTTTTCTCGAAGATCCTTTTTGCATGTATCCAGGTCCTGTAAAGAATTTAAATGGTTTCTTGTGGTATTTACGAAAAATCTTGAGGTATAAGTAACACCTAATTTTTTTAATCTAGGTACCTGTGCTAGAGATGTTATTTCTTCCCGCAACACGTAGACACTCCGGTCTAGGTAATGACGACAAAATTGTTGGTATTCAACAGCCAGTTGTGCAATTCTGAACAGTTTCAGGACACCTTCGTCAAGTATTCGTACATCGAACTCAGATTCAATCACGCAATCTAATATCTGTTCACCAAAGTTATTTTTATTAGAATTACTTAAAAATAATGCGACAAATTTGGCATACCTATGGGTAGGAAATAGAATTTTTATCCCGGTAGTACATTCCCGTGAGAATGTGGGATAATTATATTGCACACTAGCTGACCCGACAGACGTTGTCCTGTCTTGACTATGCATATTTTAATGTAAACGCGCGAAATTAAAATAGTCGTTAAGTTTTCTGAAATTTTCCAATTTTCTGCGAAATATTCTTAATTTTTCTTTCATATGAACCTTCCTCCTGACAATAATAAACACAACAAAAAAGAATTAGTGACATTGTTCCATCCGTTCACGCGTGATGCGATGACCAAGGGAAATAGGGATTCATTTTTATACAACGTGTAACGCTAAATGCGCAAAACCTCTTAAGGGGTCATTGTACTCATCATTATTGTTGAACCATGAAGGATAACAACAATATGAACAACTTTTACTATGGGACCAAACCTGAAATCGCGTAAAAAAAATCAGCTGTTCAGTACATTTATGTTCGCATAATTCGTCAAAATGTACTGAACAGCTGATTTTTTTTTCGCGATTTCAGGTTTGGTCCCATAGTAAAAGTTGTTCATAATGATGAGTACAATGACCCCTTAAGAGGTTTTGCGCATT
Organism: Cosmia trapezina; assembly: GCA_905163495.3. Classification (NCBI taxonomy): domain Eukaryota; kingdom Metazoa; phylum Arthropoda; class Insecta; order Lepidoptera; family Noctuidae; genus Cosmia; species Cosmia trapezina. Next base: position 17,042,403 of record LR991022.1, on the reverse strand, counting down.
TAACGTTACACGTTGTATATACAGATATTGTTATTTGTTATTGGTAAGCAATAGCTTAACCCATGCTATTCCTACGGATTTTTATAAATGCTACTGAGCTGAGGCAGAAATACGGGGAAGAGCATTCCTTTTACGAGCGACAATAAAGGGTAGTTAGGTACTGTGACTGTGATCAACATGCTCATGGATGACATTCCCCCTATTGTAATGTTCGTTGCTTGGAATGAGCAACAAGTGAGGCCCGTTAGAAGTTGGGATTTTTGACCTAATAAGGCATCGCAATTTTTTTATGGCCACTTCCTGATTTGAATCATGATACCTAGTTACTTTACATGCAAGCATCGGTAATAATACTATTAGGATAATATTTTTGTGTTCACCAAAAATATTATCCGTACATCAAAATACTGATCGTGCACCAAATATTCCTGAATGTTACACAAAACACCCGCGCGTCCGAAACTTCACATTGGTGAATCATTTGGGTTAGAATCATTTGGGTTAGGTTAGGTTAGGTTAGAACAGTGACCCTTAACGCGCGACGGCGAGCGAGCGAAGCGAGCGGTGCCGCGGCAGCGGCCGCCGAACGCCATATCCAATAGATGCTCGTTATGACATATTTTAATGAACATATTTTGGTGCACATTCAGTATATTTGGTGGAACACAGGCAAAATTAGGTAAATGAAATGGGAATAAATTGAAGTACTTTTAAATACCATCCATACTATTACACTAAAGATTTTTAAGGCAGTTCCAATGTAACCAACTTTTTGGTATTTTATCTATTTTTTTTGTAATTTATTAAATTAATATTAGGTGCTTACGTCATTCAAATGTTGTTCGATGATAACAAATTTTCTTTCTTTTATTAAACTTTCTATATCTATCAGTCCTGTAACAAAATGTTTAGCTATTACGAAACTTTATAAAGTGTTACGTTACATAAAAACAAGGTGTTGCTTTATGTCACATGCATGCAGCATGCAATCAATATGTACCTAAGTAGGTACGATTGTTGAGAAATATTAAAATAAACCCATGCCTAGGATGGTATTTGAAATCAAGATAATATAGGTACTACTACTACTCACTAATTTTGTTCCAGTCTATATGAATACGAGGTCGATGTGTGTTAAAAGTAAAACCAGATTCTTCAGCTAGTTTAGGAAAGTGGTGATGAAGTTCAAAAGATGTTTTGCACGCCATGGTGTTTTTAAAATAAGTTAGGTACTATCAAAAAACTTAAGAAGTGACGAAATAACACAGATTACTATATTAGTAGCTAGCTACGAAATAATTCGTCTACTCGTTGATTGACTATGCGTTACCATTGTTTGTTTTTATTCGTTGCCTAGCAACGTTATACCAAACATTGGACAGATATATTACTTGGACAGATAGTTGAAAAGTTGAATGAAGCCCGTCACACACACGTGTTACGTTGCTCGCTATTATTTTATTTTTGTAATATAGTGTTAAATATTGTGAAATATAGAATAAAGAAATACAATATTTAGGAGATGCACTAGCGTCTGGCCAACGAAAGCGTGACCAGCATACCTATTCACAACGATACGATACGGTTTCGTACCGTATTGAACGCCATTGATATCGACGACGGTTCGTATACGGTATGAAGACATCAATTCTTCCGACAGATATTTGCTGTCGGAAGTGATATCGAATAATAAATATTGTTTATAAACATAGTTATTTAAGCATTTTATGAAGTATTTAAATACATAATGTAGGTATGTATCGTTTTATTATTGTTTTGACCGCTGCTTAGATCACAGTACCTACCTATATTTATATAATTTTAGGATCAGACTAAATAAAAAATCAAGACATAGCGCCAATGGTGATAAATAGTACTAGCGCTGTCAACAGTAACGTGAAGGTGCACGTTTCGGGTTTCGAAAACATTTGTGCACGTAATGAGAGTTTAATTGTAGTTTGGTGTAAATGTGTGCGTGTGAGCGTGTATGCACAGAGCGAGGTGTAGTTTTGCGCAACATGCTTCACTGTATTGTTCGAAGCGCTATGTCTGGGTTTTTTATTTAGTCTGAGATTTTAGGCGGTTACTGCACAATACTTAAATTGGTCAGTGGGTCGTCTTAGGGGCGGTACTTTAATTTAAACTATTTGGGTAGATGGTTTAATATAAACCCACATTTATTACTATTGACATCAACCAGGCACAATTTAAACTCTATTCTAACCCTATTACTCTACCCTTTGGTACCTACTAAGTTAACCTTCAATCATAATAATTAACAATAGCAGCAACACTATTATCGTCTAAAAATGTGGATACATTTATGTTATAATGAGCATGTAGCATGAAATAGAGAACTAACTTGAAATAGAGAACAATATATTTTCCCGGTTTGGTACAGAAAGTTGAAGTTTACAGAGCAAGTTAGAAATAACATAGAGCAATAGAAATCTGGTAAATATTAATTAATAAAATCATTTTTTACTGTTTTTTATTTTGTTAATAGTCACTTGATGTAATTCTATAGTTGCACATAATGAAATACCCAATAAATAACGTCTATGTACCACTTTACATTTTCTACCACAATTATCTATTTACTACCATTTCGTAGCGTTCCCCTTAAAAATACCTACAATCGGTTAAAAAAATAACTTATAAAAAAAACTTACATAGAAACCTACTTACAACAACACAAAATGTTATTGAAATACATGTTATGGGAAGATAATAAAGCCATACCTGTCAGCTCAAGTTCCATAATAAACAATTAAACAATTATCTCCTAAACAAACGTATGTAGTGGCATAAACTAAAGTCTTCATTACAATCTGAGTCAGAATCATCATCGCAGTCTGGGTTTGTGGTTTGGGTGTTACAGAAGATTGTGAAGTGGATGCTGGGATTGGTGTCTATTGCTGACTTATTTTACGTCTTTAGAACCCACATTTTTTTATAACTTCCTTCGGAATTTCGTAACTGAAGCAAGCTATAGGTCAATTCGAATATACAACACTGAAGGCTCATTCTATTCCGTTGCTTCGTTTTTAAAATGTTCATTTGGCTGAACACTCATTCTACGTCGGCATTAAAAATGTACTAGATAGCGCACTCGGCACTAAAATCTATTTTTAAGCACTGATTAACAGAAAATGCACCCAGATCTATTACTACCGAAATCACTAAGTTGGCAACACTGCCCGCCACCGCGCCTTAGCTCGCTTGTTGACTAGGCCCGCAGTATGGCCATAACGCGCGGATAGGTACGTTTGAAAACTACTCGCGCTATCTCGCTCGAGCCCGTCGCGCTAGGCGCCCGCCTTAGTCACTTCACTATGGACACAAGCGGCGGTTTCATATGTTTGATATTTCGCGCCCGTGGTCGCTACCGCGCTAGGCCGGCAGTATGGACGCACACTTCCGCACGGATCTGTGAATAGCGTTTTGACAGTCCTACCTACGGTTCAGAAATCAGATTATCGTACATGTGTCAATTTCGATACGGTATCGAATCGTAACGTTGTGAATAGGTATGCTGGAGTTTTTTTGTATGTTATATATGTTGTGTTGTGTTTGTGTGTTTATGTTGTTGTTATATGTTGTATATGGCAACATTATTAAGCTGTCAAAGTCTGTGATTGCAATTGTCAGTATGTATTGTAGTATGACTTTATAATCTTGATCCTTGTTGGCTGATTTGATATATTTACGATATGATGGTAGCTTTTCTCATGTTTCTAGATAATGGGGAGCCACCTTAGAGCATTTAACTATGGAGATGGCAAGCAGCGAATCACCGAACAACATTTTCTGCCACTTTATGCGGGGGGCGAGGAAAACACATACAGCACACTACGAAAACTTGACAGTGCTAGTGATGTGACACAAACAATGAGTGATATTTCATTACATGAATGAATGAATAAATGTTCATTCATTTTAATTTCTTGTATGTATACGCACGGCTACAGATCACGCTACACAGGGTTATTGGTAAAACACCAGCAACCTCTTTAGGGGTCATTGTACTCATCATTATGAACAACTTTTAATGAAGGACCAAACCTGATTTCGCGAAAAAAAAATCAGCTGCTCCCTACATTTTGACGAGTTTGATGTAGATAAAAATGTACTGAACAGCTGATTTTTTTTTCCGCGATTTCGTGTTTGGGCCCATAGTAAAAGTTGTTCATAATGATGAGTACAATGACCCTTTAAGAGGTTGCTGGTGTTTTACCAATAACCCTGTATATTTCCAGTATAAGCTGATCTCGCATTGTATAGGATTTCCTTATAATTAGAGATCAGTGTAAACTGGAAATGTATATAGATTGATGTGTAGTCGTGTGTACCTACACAAAAATACGCAATATGATTAATGCCTGCGAAACTACGTAGGTAGCCAGTAATGACCAAAAAATGTATAGTGCTTTAGAAAAAGAACGATTGTATTTATTTATAGTCAAATATTTTTTCAAATAACATATTGCTGGACCAGCCGGTCGATTCAGTAAAAATCTCACCGTGAAAACTTAAGTGAAGTAAGTTTGTTTTTGCTAGGAATTGACACTATTGACAGCTCACTCGACGCTCACTTCACCTAAGTTTTCACGGTGAGATGGTTACAGAATTGCACTGCAGTGCCTTTCCCTATCATTCTGCATTTAGGGTCGGCAATTCGGGATACATACTGAGCCCCGTTTTATAATGCGGGCTTATTGTTGGTATACGTGTCAAAAAAGTAGGAAGTGTAGAATATAAATAATAAAACAACACAGCCAATTTTATTATTTCGTTAAAAATAACACTTTTATTTTTATTTATTTATTATTTATTAAAACTTTATGCACAAGTAAAAAAATACTATACAAAGGCGAACTTAATGCCTTAGGCATTTTCTACCAGTCAACCTTAGGGTGATGCAGAGACAAAACATGGTAGGTGCAACACAAGGGATAGATAACTGGCAAAAGAATAAATACTAATAAATACACGTCTTTTACCCGTTCGGTTTCTTTTTTTTACAACTATTTGAGTTCGGTGTTTACTAGCTAACTAATTAAATAAACTAAATGAGGTGTTTGATATTTTAGTATGAAATGAAAACATGCGAGTGTTTCATAGCCATAGTCTAGTTCATAGCGGCTTCATAGCCATGGGCTAGTTCATAGTGGCTTCATAGCCATAGTCTAGTTCAATGACATTAAACATCTAGACGTTGCCATGATTACAGTGTGAAGCGTGGAAGTGAGACACATATATACGAAATTTTATTATTATCTCCTCACCGCTGTCACTGTGGCGAAGTTGTCAACAGCCTCGGACACCACGGCCTGTCTTGCAGCCGAATTGCGGGTCGCTTAGCGCGGCACGCTAACATCAATGACATCATCCGACGAGCCCTTGTCACCGTCGGCGTTCCAGCTGTATTAGAACCCAATGGCTTGGCACGCGACGATGGCAAGAGACCGGACGGCATGTCATTATTTCCATGGAAGGTGGGTAGGCCTTTAGTGTGGGACGCAACGTGTGTCGATACTCTTGCGCCATCCCACCTTCATGGCTCGGCGTGCTGTGCTGACACTGCTGCTGCGGCTGCGGAAAACCTCAAGCGGCGGAAGTATAATTATATTTTTGAGCGGTTTGGGGTTTGAAAGCGGATTATTTTTTTTTCAAATTGCATGAGCTGCAAAAACTCACATTCGAAACGAACTAACTGTTATTTTTTAATAGCCTAAGCCTACAAAAGAAAAGAATTTAAATCGACTCACAAAGAACTGAAATTAATATTTTATAAATAATATTTTTTTTAATTTCAACCTGACTTATCCAGATACATTCACAAAAAAAACTGAACTATGTTTACTGAACATACTGACTGAAAAAATCATTTATTGTATCAATCATTCATTCACGTTGTCCCTGCACTATGCAAATTCCTTTAATTCCTTCCTGTACTACGTTTGCGCTACCAACGTACCACTGTATTTTTCTATCGTAATGTCAACAACGATTATTTCGACATTTTACTTAAATAAAAGTATTTGAATGTATTATTTATACTAACATGTGGTAAGAAACACCATGGTTTCGCAAATTTGAAGTGGCAGATCGCTTTTCGCACGAGGAAACTGCATAATTCACCATTTTTTGGGAGCACTTTCTTGCGACACAATACGATACACAATGACAATGACAGCTGTCGCCAAATGAATTAGTTTTATATAACGTTGTGGGAATTTAGAAGGTAATAATAATAATAATAATAAAAACAGGTAAACCCAGATGCACAGACATGTATTAACCACAATTGACAAGATAGTAAGAAAAAACAATAGGGAATAGAAAAGTCAAAATAATATTTAAAATATCTTTCTAACAGGCCAGTGTTATGATTATTACAATGTAGGTTTCAACACCTCCCCGTAATCAAAACACCCTGTATGTACTACATTCCCAATTTAAACATTCTGTATAAAAATAACACGTAAAGAACAAGAAACATTCAAAGTACCTAAACTACTCAAACACAAACACCCTGGACATATCAACAAATTAACCACCCTGTACATATCAACAAATTAACATAACTGTACACAGAAAGAAACTCAATAACAAACCAAGCCCTAAGTTAGCCCTAAAGATGTAAGGCACTTGTAATGTCTCAATTTAGGCAATGGTTTTGTGAGTATGTCTGCCGTTTGGTGAGTTGATGAGATGAACTTGACATCGACTTGATTTGTGGAGATGCACTCGCGGACAAAGTGATGGCGAATGTCGATATGTTTGGTGCGAGAATGATGCGTGTTATTTTTGGTGAGTGAGATGGCACTTTGATTGTCGCACATTATGGTTATTGGTGATGAGGATTGAAAGATGTCGCTGATGAGAGATCGGATGTAGATGGCTTCCTTACAGGCTTCGCCAAGGGCCATATATTCAGCCTCGGTGGTGGATTGGGCGACCGTTCTCTGTTTTCGTGACTGCCACGACACTGATGAACCACACATCTGGAACACATACCCCGTATAGGAGCGTCGGTCTACCAGATTACTTGCGTAATCGGCATCAGCGTATCCAATTCCATCACCAGTGTTGCTGTATGTTAGCTTTCTATCCTTCGTGGCCTTCAGATAGCGGAGAACACGCTTGGCAGCTCTCCAGTGTACCTCCCCGTAATGTGCATTGAATTGACTCAGAGCTGATACAGAGTGAGCAATATCTGGTCTAGTACCAATGGCAATGTACATTAACGATCCAATGAGCTGCTGGTACGGTAATTCTGGCTTTTCATCCTTGGGATCTGGTAAGACATATTTTGTTCCAGTCTCGATAGGAGTGGATACAGAGATAGCATCTGTCATTCCGAACTTAGCTATCACTTGTTCAATATATTTTGTTTGATCCAGTGATAGAGTGCCGTCTTTCCTCGTAACTCTCATTCCCAAGCAGTCTTTAAGAGGACCTAAATCTTTGATTACGAAGACCTTCTTAAGTTGATCCTTGAAATCTTCTTTAAACTTCTTGTCGTTACTGAAGATGAAAAAATCATCAACGAATATTGCTATAATTAGCAACTTTGCATCTTCATGTTTATAGTAGATACAGTGTTCTTTTTCAGAACGTTTGAAAGAAAGTTCGTCCATAGCTTCACAAACTTTTTTATTCCATTGACGTGGAGCTTGTTTGAGTCCGTAAAGAGACTTTTGGAGTAGACAAACTTTAGATTTGTCATTGGAAAAACCTTCAGGCTGCTCCATGAAAATCTCTTCCTCTAGGTCACCGTTCAGGAATGCTGTCTCAACGTCTAGATGGTCGATTTCCAAATCAAGTTTAGCAGCAAAGGCTAATAACAGGCGAATTGACGATAGTCTCGCTACTGGAGCAAATGTTTCACCGTAGTCAACACCATGCACTTGTGTGAATCCTTTGGCAACAAGTCTTGCCTTATATTTTACAATGTTCCCATTGGTATCCCTCTTGACTTTGTACACCCACTTACATTTAATGATTTTTCTACTTTCAGGTTTATTTACAAGTGTCCATGTTCCGTGCTTCTGCAAGGAATCATGTTCAGACTGCATAGCATCCAGCCACTCTTGACAATTACTGTCTTCCAGAGCTTGCTTATAGGTCTGCGGCTCGCAGTCAACGCTGATTAGATTTACATAATCTGAATCTGAGTACCGATCCGGAGCACGATGTTCTCGAAGAGGGTATCTTCTGGCAGTGTTGTATTCGGAACTGTCATCTACTGATGGCACAGGAAGATCTTGAGCGTCGAGGAAGACTTCGGGTTCCGATTGAGAGACAGAAGGTTCTCCAACAGGGGCCTCAGTAGGAGGTTCAGTATTATGCTCAGCAGTTGGTACTTGTGTAGGTTGCAGATGGGGCGTAGGTGGGGAATTTTGGGTAACAGGGGTAAGAACTTCCAGATTATCAGGTTGAGGATCTGAAATCTGTGTTGTTTCGACACCAGGTTCGATGGATGGTGGTTTATCTTCCACAAAGTGGACGTCTCTCGCAATGATGATACTTCTCGGATTCTGGGGATCAATAAGACGATATCCTTTTGTATCTGTTGAGTAGCCAACGAAGATACAGGTTTGAGTCTTGCAGTCAAGTTTCTTACGCTTTTCCTTAGGGATCAGGGCGTGCGCTTCACAGCCAAAAACTCTTAGGTGATTTAGATTCACCTTCTTCCCAGTCCACATCTCTTCGGGAATTCTGTTGTTAAGTGCTTGCGTAGGCGAGAGATTCTTGAGGTAGATAGCCGTGGAAACAGCTTCACCCCAGTATGCTCGTGGTAAGCCAGAATCTTGGAGCATAGATCTAGCTTTCTCGACAACGGTTCTGTTGACTCGCTCCGATACTCCGTTCTGTTGCGGGCTATACGGAACTGTGGTTTGATGTACAATACCATTTTCCTTGAGGAGCTGAGTCATTTCACGATTTACGAACTCTGTACCATTGTCGGAGCGAAAATTTTTGATTTTGAGACCGGTTTGGTTCTCAACAAGGCTCTTAAATTCAACGAATTTACTAAAGACTTCGCATTTCGATCTTATCAGGTAGCCAAAAGTCTTACGCGTGAAGTCATCTGTAAATGTAAGTAGGTAAAGTGCTCCACCCCATGACTGCGTACTCATAGGTCCGCAAAGGTCTGAGTGAATTAATTCCAATTTAAAATTAGACCTACTTTGAGAATCTTTGAATGGCCTCTTGGACATTTTGCCTTGTAGGCACGGCACGCAGGTTTTATTCAACTCACTGAATGATAGACTAGTAAAGTCTATACCCACGGCTCGATTATTTAAAATATTTAGGGCTTTAGGATGCAAGTGACCAAGACGTCTATGCCATAGTAAAGCAGACTCTTTCACTTGTGTGCAAGTGGCTTTATGTTCTGTCGTATCTAATCTGTACATACCACTATGGTTTGACGCAGTTGCAATGATAGCGCCTGTCACCTTGCAATCATCTTTCAAAAGGATTGAGGCACCGTTCGGTGAAAATACAACTACTAACCCTTTCTGAACTAGGCTACGAACTGAAAGTAAATTAGTAGCTAAGTCAGGAACATATAAAACGTCAGAAATTTGCTTAATCCTATCAGAAATATTTACAGAAACGGTACCTTTGCCTTCACTTTGAATTTGCTGACCATTGGCGACAGTTATTGGTTTAAACTCCTGCTTGAGGTCCAGGAACCAGTCACTCTTATTACTCATATGAGCTGTAGCACCAGAGTCAACATACCATTCAGTAGAGGTACAAAGTGAGGAGGTAGTGAAGCCTGTAGGAAGACAATGATTAAAACAAGATGAAAGTGTAACGTCTGATATATTGTTGCATATATGAGAGGAAGATGACGATGAATTATTCTTGTTTCGGTTTATACGTTTCCTACATTGAGACACTACATGGCCTAACTTTTTGCAATATGTACACGACAGCTTATTAGAATCACTTGCATGGACACTATTTGCATTGGATAACAAAAAGCTTGATGTAGTAGGTGTAACTCGGCGTTCCTCCTTGAGTAGGATCGATGCAATCGAGTCTGTGCTTATCCGTGTGCCGGAGTGCTCTATTGCCATCACCATGGGGCTGTAGCTGTCGCTAAGACCTGCTAGCATAATGACGCCAACAAGTTCATCGTCCAGGCCCGCTTGGATGGCAATCAGCTGCTGTTGCACATGACGTATATCATTTACGTAGGCTTCCACGTTTGAGTAATTTTCAAGCTTGGTAGTTAGTAGTTTCTTCATAAGTTTTAGGCGTCGCCCCAGGCTGCTATCCGCGTAAGCATCTCGCAAAAGTTTCCATGTTTCTTTTGAGGTTGTGGCTGTCATAACTACGGGATAAATATTTTCACTGATGCTCAGGCAAATTTTGGCTCTGGCCTTCGCATCTTTCTGAGAAAAATTCCCAATATTTTCTGAAGTCGCATTCACGCAATCCCATAGTTCGTTGTCAATAAGATACATTTTCATCGCGAAGCTCCAAGTCGCATAATTACAGCTACCTTTTAGTTTAGCAAAAGTCGGCGTGCTGTGGGTGACCACTACTCCTGAAGAGGATGCCGAGGAAGGCTGTAGTGGAGGCACCGACGACTGGTCTCCAATCATGAAAGTCTGTGGTGTATGCACTGATGACTGGTGTCCCACCATGACGAATACGGTTGTCTTTACTTTTTTCAAAACTTACGATCTGGGCCCATAACCTGTGGGAATTTAGAAGCCCACACAGAGTCGCAGAAGTATTAAGGTAGGTTTAATGAGATAAAAACAGGTAAACCCAGATGCACAGACATGTATTAACCACAATTGACAAGATAGTAAGAAAAAACAATAGGGAATAGAAAAGTCAAAATAATATTTAAAATATCTTTCTAACAGGCCAGTGTTATGATTATTACAATGTAGGTTTCAACAAACGTGCATGGCCATATGGCCAGTCGACTTTGGCAGAGGGGTTCGCTCAGCTATGCCATCTCCATAGGTTAAATGCTCTAAGGGCAAACACACAGGACACGCAAAGCTGTTTGTAGATGGCGCTCTGAACGACTGTACATTGTTTTACAAACAAATCCATACAATTTGACAATCGTTCGTTATGTCTAATCAATGACAAAAGGACAGTCGATCATGTGCCACCTAGCGTGATAAAAAGTTAGTTTTCCACCCCATTTGGAAGATATTCAAGGACTCTGCAAATTAAAAACATTGTTGAAACGTTAAGAAATTCCTTAACGTTTCAACAATGTTTATGTTCTATTATTTTACAATGGAAAAAAATAAATAATAGAAACTCATAATAAGTTCTTAGAAGAAATTTAGACTTTTGTACCCGCATCGGTTTAGACTGTTTTTATGTGTTTGTTCCATTTCACAAAGTTGGGTTATTTCATGTCATCACACTGTTTGGGTACCTATACTTTGTTTCACAGAGCACAGAGGTTGGTGAAAGAAGGGATGTGGAGCACTCCAGGAAAGAAACGCCCCCACAAAAGCGGTGTCAAATTTAGACAGCTTTGATATTGGTGCCATAAGAAACAAAATCAATTGATTTTAGACAGCAGCGCCCAAGAAGCAGGATCCTCCTCCACCACGACAACGCTCCAGCTCACTCCGCCAGACGGACTATCGAATATTTGTCTATTGAAAGTGTGTAGTTAGTGAGTCATCCTCCTTACAGTCCTGACCTGGACCCTTGTGACTTTTATTTATTTCCAAAGATAAAAGATAAACTTACAGGAATTCGTTTTATGAACCCTGAAGATACCGTGGAAGAAATCCCTAAAGAAGAGTGGCCCCACTACTTCAGTCAATGGTTCCATCGCATGCCACGGTGCACGGTACTTAGAAAAGAATGGAGACTACTTCGAAATGGCTTCTACATCATTCCGTTTTTTTTTTCTAAAAACTTTTAGTATGACCCACGTAGGTAAACATTATGTATATACTGATAAATAAATCTACACACTCGTTTTCTTACTCACATCCATGACATTTAAGACTCCGTCATACCAAACGGAGCCATTAAACACAAAAAATAAATTATAATAAATACAAAAAATTCTCAAGTACTTATCAAAACATTTAACTAGAGTTATAGCTAGTAATACCACATAAAGATTTTTTGAATTTGCCGCCTTTTCTCAGGTCGCGCTTTCGTTTGCCAGACTCTATACATGAAAGTTATGAAAATGTTGATCTAAAGTGAAAAATTTACGTTCGGTAAATTATGACTTAAATTTTCAACTTCAAATTAAAAATCTAAACAGGTGACTTCATGGTTCTCAAGTAGGCTTCAAGAATGCGCCAGACTCTCAGCTTTCATAATCATTAAAAAACGTAGGACTTAATGGGGCTAACTTTGGCGTTAATCGGCCTTCAAAGACTGCGAGGTGGAAAATTCTTAAAATTAGCTATCTGATTAATATTTTTTTTTTTCCATTTTCTCGCTCCTAAGGTTATTTAGTTTGCTAACCAAAAATGACTGCAGGAAAGCTAAGATTTAAACACGGAGATTTTTTTAAATGTTAGTTTAATGAATTTTGCGCGATCCGTTCTCGTGGACTATGGGTTGTAAACGAGGGTGCAACTGTTTTACCTGCAATAACAATCCACTCGAAGTGAGAGCTTCGACATTTCAACATCGCTTCAGCGTTAACTTGTGGTCTGGTATCCTCAATGGCGAACTAATTGGTCCGTTTGAACTGCCGTCCAGACTTGATGGAGAAACATACAAAAACTTTTTGGAAAATGAACTTCCATTGTTGCTGGCAGATGTGAATCTCGAACTCAGACGAACCATGGTGTTGCAAAATGACGGCGCCCCGTGTCACTATGCAACCCAGGTCCGAAATTACTTAGATGAAACATACCCCAACAGATGGATCGGACGCAGCGGACCAATTAGGTGGCCTCCACGCTCACCTGATCTCAACCCCATCGATTTCTTTATTTTGGGCTATTACAAGGAAATAGCATACGCCCGAGACTGTTCAAGTGAACAAGAGCTGAGGCAGTTGATTGCAGAAGCTGAACGTGTTGTGAGAGAGAACAGAGACGCTTTTAGACGATTGCCAGACAATTTCTTACGTAGGTGTAGAATGTGTATTGCTGCTGGTGGTGGCCACTTTGAAAACCTTTTGTAAATGTTAAAAATAAATTAAGTACTTTTTTCACATTATCATCTGTGTTTTATTCAAAACCACTTTTTACGTAAAACTTTTCTTACCCAACTCTGAAACTATTTGTTGGTTAGTTTTCAGTATTCTTATCATTAATTAACCTTAGGAACGAGAAAATAGCCAAAAAAAAATAATTACTCAGATGGGTAATTTTAAGAATTTTTCCACCTCGCTGTCTTTGAAGGCCGATTTTAAACAAAGTAGCCCTATTAAGTACTTCATTTTTTTTATGATTATGAAAGCTGAAAGTCTGGCGCATTCTTGAAGCCTACTTAGGAATTATGAAGTCACCTGTTAAGATTTTTAATTTAAAGTTGAAAATTTGAGTCATAATTTGCCGAACGTAAATTTTTCACTTTAGATCTTGACACATGGATGGCTGATATTGATTTAAATAATGTATTAAAAACCAACTTAGACTTAATTAATAAAGCAAAGAACAAGTACAGTATTTCTAAAATAAAAGAGGAAACATTAAAATGTTTGTCTAAATATTCAGAATTTTATAAAATCTATACGGATGGATCAAAAGACGGAGATCATAAAGGATGCGCATTCTATGACGAACAAACTGAAAGTTTTATGAAATTTAAAATCTCCTCTAATGTGTCTATCATGGTTGTCGAACTCATAGCCATTTCTGAAGCGTTATCATATATTGAATCCCTGAATCAAGGCAAATACGTTATTTATACAGACTCAAAGAGTTCCATTCAACATCTGGCTCGATGCACTTCGACTTTTCGAGGTAGACCGATAGCCTACACAATCATAAAAACAATTTTAAAACTAAAATCTCAGGGTAAACAAATAATAATTCAGTGGATTCCGTCCCATATAGGCATAGATGGTAATGATAGGGTAGATTATTTGGCAAAACAAGCATGTTCGGAGGGCACAGATTTTGCAGCTAATTCACATTACACGGACTACATTCCGGTTCTAAAAAATATATGTTTACAAAATTGGAAAGACTACTTTGATCTTCGTTCCAGGGAAAAAGGTATTTGGTATAGAACAATCCATTCACAACCTTCATATTCACCTTGGATTGATAAGTGTTTTGTTACCAGGGAGGACTTAACCATATTATTAAGGCTTCGTTCAGGACATATGCCTCTCAATAAATTCGGTTTTATGATGAAAAAGTTAACATCACCCGTTTGCAATACGTGTAACGAAGATGAGGACACGTATCACATTTTGATGAGATGTGTCCGGAATCAATCGCTCAGAACACAAATTGGCGCGCATAACATAAATCTATCAATCCCGTTTTCGGATAATATAATTCCCATAGTAAATATGGTTAAGTTCGCTTTGAAGAACAGACCCAGAACCTAGCTGTAAAATGTTCTAATTTTAATTAAGTTGTACCTTTTGTATACCTACAGAGTGTCATATTCGCATTTAGCGAAAAAGCTCTTTAAATAAAGAAAAAAAAAAAAAAAAAAAAAACATTTTCATAACTTTCATCACAGTTACGAAGCTGATTATTTTATGCATAAAAGTACTACTTATGGAAATTCAGTTGCAAAAAAAGAAACTCGATAAAACCCTCTACTTTTTTTTTTAGAATTTTTTTAGGTTGGTCAGGTCGAAGATTTTCAAACATTCAGAAAAAAATTCATAACTCGAAAACTATGAAAAGTCGCGGAACATACATGGGGGTGATTCGAATACCCCACGATACGAGGGACCGAAATTTTATTTTTGGACGTCAATGTTCCGGCCACCCTGTAGATAATAATTACGTTTTAGTCTGCCATAGATACTTCACATATAGGTACAAGTGTAACAGGCTTCAGGGTATGATATTTTTTTCTTATACTATGATGTAGGTATTCCAGATTCCTAGTAGGCTACCGTAAATTGATTCCAAATTTTAGTCACCAACATTGGTGACTAGTTCGATCTCGGCGCCAGACGTCAAGGAACGTTCGCCCCCCAAAACGCTCCCAAACGCCACGAGCCGGGTGTTTTAATTTTTAACCCCCGACGCAAAAAGAGGGGTGTTATAAGTTTGACCGCTATGTGTGTGTGTGTGTCTGTGTGTCTGTCTGTGGCACCGTAGCGCTTAAACGGGTGGACTGATTTGGATGCGGTTTTTTTTATTTGAAAGCAGATTTTCCAGCGATGGTTCTTAGACATGTTTTATCAAAATCGGTTCAGCCGTTTCAAAGTTATCCGCTCTTTTGTTAGCTGCGGTAGGGATCTTAGACGCGTAATGGGTATTTACTTTACTTTCAAACCTTACTGTGACCTAAACTTTGAAACATCCATGTATGCTATCTATCTATGCAAGATAATGGAATTCTTGGTCTGATGCTGCAGCCAGGATATCCAACACACTAGTACACTCTTGAAAAAATAATAGCAGAAATGACGTGTTTGGATTAATTTACATCAGTATTTGATTATACATACAATGCAATGGTGGCAACACGATGAGCTGATGCTGCAGCCAGGATATCCAGCACACTAGAACACTCTTGAAAAAGTAATAGCAGATATGTCGTGTTTGGATTCGTTTTGATCAGTATTTGATTCTACATACAATGCAATGGTGGCAACACGATGAGCTGATGCTGCAGCCAGGATATCCAGCACACTAGAATACTCTTGGTAAAATAATATAGCAGATATGTCGTGTTTGGATTCGTTTTGATCAGTATTTGATTCTACATACAATGCAATGGTGGCTACACGATGAGCTGATGCTGCAGTCAGGATATATGCAGCACACTAGTACACTCTTGAAAAAAATAGCAGATAATAGTGTTTGTATTCGTTTTTTTATCAGTATTTAATTCTATTTGCAGTACGATGGTGGCATCAGGATAAGTTAATGTTATGTGCAGAGAAACTTAACATTCTGCAGTAATAACAATGCATTTCTATATTGTTAAATCGATTAAAAAGTTTAAAAATGTTAAAATAAAAATTAAATTAAAAATTTAAAAAACCCCCAACGCAAAAAAGAAAAGCGAACATTTAAAAAGTCAAAAATAATACCTATCGTTGAGCCATCAAAGTCGATTGAGTATTACCTATATATATTTTAATTACATTAATTGATGGATTGCACGATAAGGTTTGCTCATTGAAATGGCGCTATAATGTCGCGGCGGGGTACCGCATATGTAGATAGTCAATCAAGTGAAGGGTCTGACTTACTTATGCGGTACCCCGCCGTGACATTACAGCGCCATTTCAATGAGCAAACCATATCGTGCCATCCATCAATTTCTGTAATAAAATATATATAGGTAATACTCAATCGACTTTGATGGCTCAACGATAGGTATTATTTTTGACTTTTTAAATGTTCGCTTTTCTTTTTTGCGTTGGGGGTTTTTTAAATTTTTAATTTAATTTTTTTTAAAACAAAATGACAGTCTGTGCTGTAAAATCGTGCAAAAATTACACTACAAAAAAGAAAAGCGCACTAACATCTCATTTCATACGTAAGGAGTCTGGGTGTTTTTCTATCTATACTATGTATGTATTTACAAAAAAAAAAATGTATTTAAGTAGTATATCAGCCATCTCGTTACCACAACACAAGCATTAGGTTGCTTAGCTTGGGACTAGATGGCGTTGTGTGAAATGTCCAAGGATATTTATTTATTATTTATTTATTTATTTATTCAATTTCACCGTGTATTTCATAATTTTTTTTTTTTTTTTCTTTTGGCTTCGCACGGTTTGTGCATTTAGCCAATGTCACGTTTAGTTTCGTAGGAACAAAAGTAGGGAAACGAAGATATTATTTTGAATAATTAATTAAAACGGGATTTAGGATAGTAGGACGGTATATAGGATCAGTATATGATGTTATAATTAATGAGCAAATTACAATGATGAAAATTTACAACTTAATATTATTTACAGTAATGAATGAGACTATACATTTATAAATAGGAAAGCTACTTGTACAAAGTAAAGAAAGTATTGAGGTAGGACAAGAGGTTACTGAGAAAAGAAGAACGGTCCTATAGGGGACAGGAGAAGAAAATGTGATTTAGCGCGCGCCAGGCTTTCACCCACACGACCTTTGCTTTCGCTCCAAAAATAACGAATCCGTGTGTGCAATGGCAGCTAGTTAGGCTGCTTCCGGTGCTGCCATCTTGCGAGAAATTGAACTATGGATACGTCTAGAAAAACGTTGCGGTAACGGAACACCACCATACCCATCAGATCTATCCTCTCTAATGGTTAAATAACCATTAATTTTAAAAATATGATTCGATTTGAGCCAAGTCTCTGCTAAGGCAAATGACTCATATTTGTTTAAAATAAAAATAAATAAATATCCTTGGACATTTCACACAAGAGTAAAAGATATATAACATCACTCTTTTTGTTGACTAGACTGCGGCAGTTCCACTGGATTATTTTGGATGTGTTGTCCATTATGAATGGATTGAGATACATTGAAAGACGGGGCAACGTTGGACGGTGAAATGTTGAACTGAGAAAGAAGATTGTTTAAAGCAGAAAGAAAATCGTTTATGGAAAAATTTGTCAATATGAGGGATTGTACTTCTAGGTACAGGCTCAGCTCTGGACAAACGAAACGCGAAAAACTAACACTATGCTAAGTGTCAGTCAAGTTAATATTAAAGTGTGCCATTGTGCACCCAAAAATATCGCATTTATCCAGTCTGAGCCCCGTCAAACAAAACCCGGAGGGAAAAGAATGACGTGCCTCTTTCGATAATAAAATGATGTGCCAATTCACATCAGCCCAGAAGGGGTTGAAAATCTAAAGAACTCAACATCGTGATTCATTAATCCATCGGACAGTATCGAGCCAGAGGGAGGAATGCGCCAGGAAGTCAAAATTCTACCGTAGAACCTAACTCACGTTCAATCTCCAGCAAATTGTCGCCGTTTTCCCGGAGTTAGGTAGGGTGTCTATTTTTAGGTTTAGGTAGGTTTTGTCTGTATGATCGAATGTCTTGGTCTGAATAAAAGTTTTATTTGGAAGTTGACTACGTTAATCCTTTTATTCAAGGGTGGGCGTAGCTCATGTAGAGGTTTATATTATATACAAGCCAAAGTATGTAACTGGCTGACATTCCGATCATTCAAACATCGAATATTCTTATAAAAAGTGATGGTCGCTTTTTATAAGGATTGACAGATAGCGGTTAGCTAGGGCTCCGCGTAGGACCTAGGGAGTGTATAATTTGTTTCTTATATTAATATAGCGGGCTTCAGCCCCATTTCTTCTATGCACTACTGTCTTTTTATTATAAAGTAGTTAGCCTCCCGCTGTGAGGTTCGAGCCCTCACAGTACCTACCTAGGTACCTACTTTAACTACGATACACATTTTTGTTATAAGTAGATTTTTTTTGGTACCTACGTGTTGAGGTTTAAGGGTTTCAGGATCTTATAAAGGGGGGCCAAATTTTCATTATTTTTGCGATAGGACACACCGTTTTCGAGATATAAGGAAAAGAAAAAAAACCAAACATTCATATTTTCAATAAAATGCCGCCTTGGTCAACACTTCAACAGTGTCAACTTACCCAATTTGATTACTGTTCTGTTAATTTAACAGGTTTGTTAGTTGATTTTAGATTTGAATAGCCGTCGAGAAACCGGGCGGATTAAAGTACAAGTAAAAGAAAATAGAACACTAAAACTATGACTACTGAGATCTTTTAAGGGTTTTTTAAATTTACAAATTTTATATCAAAAAAGACGGGTCACTATCAGGATGACCTTTTCGCTGAAAGACAATTCACGTTGGATGACATGAAAGCAAGGTACCTAGATAGCCGAAAGACAATTTAGCTAAATTACATAAAAGCAGAGTACCCAGTCAGCAGAGAGTCAACTCAGCTGGACGACATACAAGCAGAATGAGCTAGTAGCAAAACGTCTGGAATTGCGAATAGCCAGTATGATTAGAATACCTTATTAGCTGGAAGTCAAATTAGTTGGATGGCAAAAATACAGAATGAGATAGTACCGAAAACGTCCGGAAAAGAAAATAGTCTGAATTGTACATAAACTACCAGTTTCATGCAGCCATTCTACCGTTATTTTTGGCAACTTTACAATGTGGGTTATCATGGGTTGACTTATTATAAGAGTTAAAAGAAAGTGTAATGTTTATTTTTCTGTTAATTTTTTTTACCGACTGCGGCGAATCCCAAAAGGTGCGACTGTCACAACCCAGCGCTGGGCACGCCACAATTGCGGCGATAAGTACCCTCTTTGAGGAGTGGTTAGAGCGGCGCCACGGCGTCCTCACCTTCCGCCTGACGCAGTTCCTCACCGGACACGGATGTTTCTGGAGGTTCCTGTTTCGCATAAGGCGGGAGGAACGCCCGGGTGTCACCATTGTATGGATCGCCCGGAGGACACGGTGGAGCATACAGTGGAGGTCTGCCCGGCTTGGGCAGAGCACCGCCGTGTTCTCACGGAGACGATCGGCGGCGGCGTTTCGCTTCTCGCGTCCGAGCCTGGTCCAGGCCATGGTGCGGAGCGAGAGTGCATGGGAGGCCGTCACCTCCTTCTCCGAAGCAGTAATGCTGGCGAAGGAAGAGGCGGAACGCGTGAGGGAGAGACAACCTCACCTCAACCCGCTGGGGTCGCGGGTTGTTTAAAAAAGATACCGTGGCCCTGGCATAGGCAACTGAAGGAACACGGGTGGGTTTTAGTGAGTAAAAGTCTGACACGCTCTTCCGCTCCACCCAGACCGGGAGAAGTCATTTGACGATTTCCCATCCACAAAAAAAAAAATAAAAATAAGGGCACAAACAAACAATAAATCCATATCAACAAACTAAGCATAGGTATAGACATTTAGCGTTCGTGTCTATTCTGCCGTAACTATGGCATTTTAATATCAAGACGTTTTGCTACTATATCATTCAACGCTCATGTCTATTTAGTAACTATGGTGTTTTAATTTAAAGACTATTTGCCATTGAGTTATATAACTAGAGAAGCAAACCTCATTAAAATGTGTAAAAAAAGTATAACCACTATTTAAATGCGACGACGTAGCTTTGAAACCACTAAACATTTAAAAGTAAACATATATCTGTCTCACTTACACAAGTCGCAAGAACAATACTGTCGCTTAGATTAGACAAAGACCGCAATATAAACATGCAATGGCGGGATGGGGTTGCCTACCCATTCGAAATTTTACCCAACTTTTTAAACGTTAAAAAAATAACGTTTAAACGGTAAACGTTAAATTATTTTTTAAGTATGTGAATTATGTTTTTCTTATTAGATGTGTATTAGAAGGTTATATGTAATGAAAATAATCAAGGCATTTTCTTTTTGAACATTTTTTATTTTTTAGTTAATTTTCATACATAATTTACATTTTTAAATATTAAAATATAAAAACATTAAAAAAGATTAAAAATAGTAGCCCACCGGTATCGGGAACAGGGTCCAAGGTACCGGTGGTCAGGGCTGCTTAGAGAGGAACCTCCTAACGATACGTGCTGTGTCCAGAAGTATCGCTTTCTGGAGCAATTTTCCTTAATCCAGCTGCCTAACGAGAGCCTCTTCAGGTGTTGATCGAGGCTCTTGGCTATTATGCCATTAGCCGTCACGACTATCGGCACAACGATTGCTGTATCATATCCCACATGTCGACAACCTCGCGAGCCAGGTCAAGATACTTAATCTGCTTATCTTTTTCAGCTTTCACGAGGTTCTCGTCATGCGGGACCGCTATATCAATAATCATTGTGCAACGCTCTAATCGATCTATCACCACTATGTCTGTCTTATTGGCAACAATAGTCCTGTCAGTGAGCATAGATCGATCCCAATACAACGTAATATGGCCATTTTCGAGAACTGGGTCGGGCACATACCTACAGTACGGTACTTCCAATTCCACAAGACTGTATTTCAGAGCAAGTTGCTGGTGGATAATCCTGGCTACAAGTTTGTGCCTATGCAAGTAGTCTCCGTTAGCCAGACGAGACCAGTCAGAAATAATGTGACGGATTGATTCCCCCGGACGGTGGAATGCCCGACAGATGTCAACCGTGCCGTCCTTCACAATATATTTCCGGTAGTTGTTCGTCATCATAACTTCGCCCATAATCGCAAAGACAAAACCTTCGGTTTCCCCAAAGAGTCAGTTTTCTATAAGTCCTTTCCTTTTTGAAGGTTTTTTTATTTCTTCCATGAAGTGCACTGTTTCATCATTTACATTTAGCTGCATTTCGTCTTCTTCGCTCAACATACGTTTTTTTTCCAGTTCCTCTATCGTTTATTTTTTTATTTCTAGTCTTTTATTTTTTGTGATATATTTTTTTCCTTTTCTTAGTCTTCTAGCCGATAAATTTTTCAAACGGTGAATTATTTTCCTCATTTTGGGCTTTCGGGGCGTTTCAGTTATTTCGACTATCTCTTCGTCGGTTTCCACAGCATCCACATCCATATTTTCTTCTTCTGAAAGCTCCACCTGCTCTTTAGAATAACGGTTGTCCTGAAAAATATACAATTTATTGTAGGCAAAACAGCTCTTTACAATCTAAAAACTAAGTTGAAAAAAACATTCAGTACACAATGTAGTTTGAGTCGATATAAACTAATTTGTTGCTGTGGTAGTTCAATGAGAAGGCATTTTTTGTTGGCATTACCTATAATTTTATAATATTAATTGCCGCATAAAATCATTACTTACGATAAGCATTACAATTGCTTGATTGGACAAATAAACACGGCCACATTCGCTTTTTGGGCCTATTTTATCTTGATCACGGAAGTGCTTCAAACAAATGACAGTACATTTAGTAGGTAGCCAGTCAGTCTCTTTTCTCAGCAATCGGATTATTGATTGAGAAAATTGATTGCATCTTTAGGTACTCTGGAACATTGTTAATTATTATTAAAAAATATTTAAAATCGCTTATTCCATAAATTAAAAGCTCCCACAAATGTGGGAAACTAAAACATAGTTTTTAGTTGTAACACTGATCATGATTAAAAAAAAATGTACATTTTATTTATTTTACTGCGTTTTTACGATGTTATAAACACAGAAACAATAAACTTACGTGTGAAAAGTAATTCCGGTAGTTTTTGTGATCTAGAATCGCATTCTTTCATTACGCATTTACCCGTTTTGGCGATATTTTTTGTCGCGTGTCACTCGGTTCACTTCGGCTGCCGTCATACAGAGCACTGAACTGACGTTAGCTACGCATACGGCCGTGGCCGTATGTCCAGTGGCAACGCCTTGGCGCGGTAATTGCTAATCTAGTGTATACAGGGTGTCCCGTAAATAATGGATAATCTCTTAAGGGGTCATTGTACTCATCATTATGAACAACTTTTACTTTGGGACCAAACCTGAAATCGCGAAAAAAAATCAGCTGACCAGTACATTTATCTACATCAAACTCGTCAAAATGTAGGGAGCAGCTGATTTTTTTTTCGCGATTCCAGGTTTGGTCCCATAGTAAAAGTTGTTCATAATGATGAGTACGATGACCCCTTAAGAGATTATCCATTATTTACGGGACACCCTGTATATATCAATGCTATTTGCCATTAGAGTATTTTGAATTTCGACATTTTAAGATCCAGACGTTTTGCTACTAAGGCGTTTAGCGTTCATGACTATTTAGTAACTATAGCGTTATAATAACAAGACGTTTGGGCCATATCGTCATTTTACTACGTGGATATTCTGCTAGTCACCCAAAAAGACGCGTCCGCCAAGTTTGATGTTTCCCGCGCTTTTTTCTAATTTTTGAAAACGAAAAAAATAAGAATGTGACATTGAATTTGACACAATAACTGTTAAGTGTTGCCTAGGGCATGAAAAAATTTTCCCAAATTTTCAACACTGCACGAAAAGAACCAGGGATGACTAAGGAGTTTTATTAACATGGATGATGATTTTTTTTGTGAGCGTTGTTTGTTTCTTTAACCGTATGGTTCGGAAGCGCTCCCAATTGGACCCGAACACACGAACCTCCGTCAGCTCATTAGTGGAGTCGACATACGACACCCTAAATTGATTATGTAAAATGTATTATGCTACCCATCAAATCATTTCTTAACTATATTGAATCTGTCTTTAGCACACAAGTTTATTAATTTATCTCTTTAAAATCCAAGTCTGTAAATGCGATAATAGTGTGTTTTAACATTTTTACTTTTTACAAATATCACATACATAGGTACATGTGAATACGATTTAAAATCTGAAAAATATTATTCAAAATATTATAAACCACAAGAAAATACCCAAATCTTAACTTAATATACAAACACAGGTTCAATAATATACCACTAGGTATTCAATTTGTGTTCAAAATCGATGACCATTACTGTTTTTTTTTTATTGTAATGATGTGCGATAGCGATTCTGCCAAACGATTTTTTTTAATTTCGATGGACTCGAGTAATTAATATGAAGAATGTCAGAAATCGATACTTGGAAATTGAAATAAAATTGTTTTATCCATTAAAATGTAATAAGCATTGTTTTTTTAAAATAACATTTTACACTTTTCTATTGCAAGTTTAACGTTTTTAGAATATTATAATAAAACCAAGTTAACTGACTATTACCACAGGTACCCTGATTTATTGAATTTCACGCTGAATTGTTTCTATAATTGAATTTAAATTTGGAATGCGCTCGCTCTTCAAAATTACTTTAATTTATTGGACAATTATTTATTGTGTATTTTATTTTTGATATGTACTTTCTGATAGTTTGCTACAGAATGCCCAGTATACATTTTTAGGTAGGCTTTTAGTGTTTGGGAATGGGGAGCCACACGCAAAGCTGTTTGTAGATGGCGCTCTGAACGACTGTACATTGTTTTACAAACAAATCCATACAATTTGACAATCGTTCGTTATGTCAAATCAATGAAAAAAGGACAGTCGATCATGTGCCACCTAGCGTGATAAAAAGTTAGTTTTCCTCCCCATTAATGATGATTAGATCGGATAGTCGGATGCATATATACCTAAAGTCAATATTTGGCAAAAAAACTTTTTTTTCTTATGTAAATTCCGGGATTCCAGAAAATGCGGGAATGCACAATTAATCGGATACATGGTATGGAAACGACTTAAGAAGTCGTTTCCATAGCATGTATCCGATTATTATGTGGTTTTATTTATTTTGGTCCGTGGATGGTTGACCATCTTTACATACCGGGTCTTCTCCGTCTTCTTATGACTTATGACTTATGACCTCGGAAAGCACGTTAAGCCCCCGGACCTGGTTAAGGTCCCCGTTTTCATTTCTGGATCTTTGACAGTCGTTACGTGTCGTCAGAATGCCGAAAGTCTGACAACCAGTCTTAACAAGGGGTATCGCATTACCCAGTTACTGAGTTGTGGAGGTCAGATAGGAAGTCGCTCCATGTAAAATACTGGTATTCAGCTGCATCCGGTTATACTGGAAGCCGACCCCAACATAGTTGTGAAAAGGCTAGGCAGATTGATTGATTTATTTAAAAATACCAGGAAATCGGTATCACATAAACATTCCGTTTGTTACACGTGGTCCCTGCAAATGGAAATGCAAAGCTGCCGAATTAAAATGGTTGTCCCTGGAAGGTACCGTCACTATATCGATGGGGTTGTTTTTATGGGTTTCGAGGGTGTTAAAGCCGATAGTGACGTTAAAATGTTAATCCCAGATGGCGGCTGCAATCATTTTCAAATTTTTCGTTATCGTCGGCTTTCACACCCTAGAAAAGCATGAAAACGACACCCATGAAGAAAAATTTGAAAATTTTCGCAGCCGCCATTTTGGATTTACATTTTGACTACACTATCGGCTTTAGCATCCTTGAAAACCCTGAAAACGACAACCATGAAGAAAAGTTTGAAAATTTTCGTAGCCGCCATCTTGGATTCTAATTTTGACCAAATTCACACTTTTTTATTTGTTTTCTTTTATCTTTTAAGTTCCTTTTCAATGTTCCTTTTATATTTAAATTTTCCCACTATTTTAGGGTAAGTAATCTCTATGCGCTGGTATTACCCGCGTGTTGCACACATACGCAAATGCGTTATGTAGTACAAGGCGCTCACTCACGCACGTATAAAAATTGGCTTCACGTTTTATGTTACCTACGTTTTGTACTGAACACGGAATCTGGACAATTCCTATTCTAAGGTAGGTAATAGGTATATTATCTAAGCTATATTTTATGCATGGTGGGTACTGACCTCTATTGTACAATACGCTGTACAATAGCGGTCCTCAGAATAAGTTATTGTTCTGTGTAGGTAGAGGTCAGTGATGATGGGCCTATTCTCTATGGACACCTGCGGGCTTACTATAAGCTCTTATAGCAGGGCAGAAGTTGAAAGTTTCCAGTGAAAGAGAGAGAGAGTGACGGGGCTATATACGACCTATAGCACCGTCACTCTCTCTCACTGGAAAGCTTCAACTTCTGCCCTGCTATAAGAGCTCATAGTAAGCCCCCTGAAAATGGGTGGCATTGAGAATAAAGGCGTGATAACACTTTGTACTAAGTAGGTACTTATTATTTTTCTGTTACATTTATATCAATCATATTTAGAAAGATTAGGTACAAAGCATGTGCAGTGTATTACTTCCAAACACTAACAACATCAATGTTGTTAATTATTTTATCTATACCTAATATGTCTAGGTAGGTACGTTTTAGTTGAGGTGAAGAGGTTACTATTTGTGGTAGAAAGAAAACAAATTGTTATGTGATCATTAACCACGTTGCTTGCTTACTTTATTAGTCCAAGATACAGAGCCTGTTTCATCGTAGAGTAGAGATATCTGTAGCAATGCCTATATCTAAGAGGAGCAGTCTCATGGATAAGGGGGCGGCCTGGCGACATACTACTGATTCTTATTTTTTTTTGTATTTTTTTATATGTCGTCGACCGATATTTAAAGCAAATGTAAGGTACATAAGAAAAGTGTGCAACGTTCAACTCGATACCCAAAACGTGAACTCAAAATACGCAAGTGCCGATTTGTAAGGTGGACAGCCTGAATATTTTGCAACCAGCACACGCTCTGTGCTCGAGTTTAAATAGCTTTGTACAAATGTAAATGTTTGCGTATAAAAATAATAAATAACATCGCTTTGGCAGAATCGTGTGTCCATAGAGCAACGAGGCCGAGTCGTGGAGGGTTTAATCGTCGGAGGAGTTCAGGCGGCTGGCTTCTCCTCGGAGACGGCGGTGGCGCCGGACGCCACGGAGCCGCTCTCGTCTGGCGACGCCTGGCACGACAGCGCCGGGAACCTCTGGTACAGAGCAGCGCGGTACTTCGGGTGGCTAAAACGATCATTTTGTAAGTATTAAAAGTTAATAAGCACGCATTATATGTACTGCCGACAGATGAGCGGCGAGCCCTTGACTATCACAGAAAATGTGAATTATTTAAGATGTGATTTTTCCTAGAAAGTAAAGGTAGAGAATACAGACCTGATGCCATAGACAATAGGATTATAGACGGCGTTAGCCTTAGCAAAGAGTGATCCCCAGATGGTAGCAAGAGGGCTGATGGGCGCGCTTTCGAATACACCCGTGTAGTTGATCACAAGGTATGGTGTCCACGCCATGAACCACAGTGAAATGGTCATTAGTGCTACCTGAAACATAATGTTGCGATTATTAACGATGCATTTGAGTCAATTCTGACAGGTTTATCTATAACATTGATCAATTAGAATGTATTAGCCTTTAACCTTTGCTAATTTGCACTCAGCGCTGGTGTTAGCCGCTTCTGAAGACCTAAGGGAAGCCACATTCATTTTTTTCGCTTGTTCCCTCATTCCCTTCTCGTGAGCTGCTACGGCCTGAATGCAAAATAAAAACATTATACTTAATAAGTACACATAATTTACTATAGAATCGAGATATTATAATAGTCCCAAATGTGTTTTCTGCGTTACCTGGACAATAAAGAAGTAAGAATAGATGATTAGCAAAAGAGGCATGAAGTAAACGAAGACGGAGTAGATAAGGATGTAGCTCCGGCTGAACCAATCTTTGGACAAGTAGTCAGTGCCACACGCAGTCATGTTTCCTTCAGGCACATATCTGTAATAGGTACGTAAAATTAGTAACAGACTAAGTAATTGATTGATTGATTGATTGGTTTTTCGTGAGACTAACTACATAAACGGAATTTAAGAGTCCTTACCGATTCCATCCGAAGAATGGCGCGAGAGTCCATGCAAGTGAGAACAGCCAGATACCGAGTATGCGCAGAAGAGCTCCGTTGTTAGTCATGGGTTTGGCGGCGATACCTTTCACGATAACATTGTAGCGGTCGAAAGCTATCATTGTCATGGTCCAAATCGATGCGCATCCAAATAGTGAGCCCGCACAAGCGTAGAGTTCACATGCAAGAGCTCCTGAAGTAAGACGAAGAAGAGTGTAAGTATATGTAAATAACAATAAAATAGGGGAGCATTGCGCAATACTTACCCCATACCCATGTTTCGTTGTAACAATTCACCACCATAGCCGGAGACATAGCGCACATCATGAGGAAGTCTGAGAAAGCGAGATTAACCACTAGCAAGTTTGATGGAGTTTTAAGACTCTGGAAAAAACCAAAGAAATTAATAAAAATATATAAATTGATGAAAGCATAAACTAACCAAAATCAAAATTTAATCTACCTTCGTTGACATAAATATGTAGATGACCATTCCGTTGCCAGTGATAGAGATGAATCCAAGAACGCCGATAGTGAATCCCAAGAGTCCGTGCCAAAGCGGGTTCATCGGAGGAAACTGGTACCTGAATTAGAAAAAATGTAAGATAACATATCTAACGGGCAGTCAAAGCAAACCGAACATTTGAAATATTCAGACTCACCAGTAAGGATCGACCATATGAAGCATATCTGGCGGCACCTTGTCCACGACGGTCTGGTTGGAGGCGCCATACGCCGCTACTTGGCCACCCCATGCTTGCAGGGCAGCTATACCGGGCCCGGGATCCAGGGTCAGCGACATCTTCGTTGTCTTCACCTTACAATTGTGCACCCGTTAGTCAAGAATCACTCACAAAGTAAAAATAAAAAATAGGGAACCACTTTGCGCTTACTTAAAATTAGGAGAGGAATGCTCCGAGATGGTTATTACAAAAATACTGAAGAAAATCGTTAAACGAACTACTCCAGTCTTAAGTGTACTTTAACCAATCCCGTGGTGCGGCGGGGCTGCCGTGGCTGTGGAGGCTACTCGACGGTCTCAGGTTTTGTAACGTCTTTTATATAGAGACTTTTAGGATTACCAATGACGTCGCGGAGAAAATCAATATCCATAATGAGATATACGTATCTAAGAAGGTGAACACATATTACCTATACAATACTTGGAGACAATTTTTTATACAGGGATGAATTCGTGTTACAAAATAATAGTCACCATTTGCTTCAGGTTCAGTTCAGACAAGTTTTGGTACGGAACCCTAAAAACTAAAAGCGAAAGTGATTTTGTTTATTACACGCTTAAACGCTAAAACGGCTGAAGGGATTTGGATGAAATTTCGTACACGGGTAGACCAATACATTTGGTATTACGGAATTGGACATAGGATAGTTTTTATACCGGTAGTATGTTCCCGTGGGATAATTTCCGAAACGCAAGCGGGCGACTATGAATGTTGAAAAGACAACCTAATTTTAAGGGATCCCTTCTTTTCGCATAATGTTCTTTGTCCTAATATACTTCGGCATAACGATTTTGGCACAATTTGTTTTGGCATAATAATACTTCGGCATAATTTTTTTAGGCATACATTTTATGTTGGCATAATCATCTTAAAGACTAATTTGTTTTGGCATAAATTTGATTCGCATAACGTTAGTAGGTTTGGGTAAGGTTAGAACAGTGACTCTTATCGCGCGAAGGCGAGCGAGCGAAGCGAGCGTGCCGCGGCAGCGGCCGCCGAGCGCCAGATCCCCTCTATTGTTAGTGAATCATTTGGGTTAGGTTTAGAATATTATGCTTAATCATTATTATGGTTAGAGAAATTATGCTTAAAAAATTATGCGTAAGCTGTTATGCGTAATTATATTCTGTGAAAATATAATTATGCCAAACAAAATTATGCTAAGTTATATTAGGTCTTAAAATTTTATGCAAATGGATAGGGAACCTAATTTTAACTATCCGAGGCGGCTGCGAGTCGCTTCGCTCGCTCTTTCATCCTACTTTTCAAACTTTTCTGCATTTGAAATAGTGGCTGGTGTTAGCTATGACAATATAGGTAATCTTGAAAAAATTCTGTGAGGAAAAGCCGAAAGTTCGTCTATTTTAATAAAACTCATCCATTCGGTACTCCATAATAATAATTATTATAATGTCGAAAGTAACTCTGTCTGTCTGTTACCTTTTTTCGATAAAATTTGGTAAGGCTATAGATGGCATCCTGGAGAAGGACATGGCTACTTTTTGTCTCAAAAATAATCCTACGAGGGGTGTTATAGGGTATGAAAGCTTGTATGGAAAACACAGAATTGAAAGTTCAAATTTATGATTTGGTAAGAAATAGAGAATAGGCATGTGGTGTAAAATAGGGATTGACTTTAAAATTCACAAATAATTTAAAAAAATTGTGTACCTCTTTTTAAGAGATTTACGGAATTAGAAATGT
Source organism: Cosmia trapezina (assembly GCA_905163495.3). Classification (NCBI taxonomy): domain Eukaryota; kingdom Metazoa; phylum Arthropoda; class Insecta; order Lepidoptera; family Noctuidae; genus Cosmia; species Cosmia trapezina. The sequence goes on along the minus strand of LR991022.1, from coordinate 17,012,565 downwards.
AGTCATAGTTCGTATCTTGAGGTAACATTTGCTATTAGTCTATATTTCCCTCCCGGCCGCTATGGCAACAGAATTTCGCAACTACCTAGTTGTCAACAAAGAAATAACTTTCGTTCTATGCAACCGGTTGCCTAAGAAGACCATAATTAACTAATTACTTATACATTTTTATTTTTACCTTTATTTTTTATACTTCATTTAATAATAATACTTAATACTTAATTAATATTACTTATTTATCGACGTTTTTACGACGTTCTTAGAACGTGACTGGCATAATAAATAACTTAACCAAAGTCCCGCCGTGTCTGTCTGTCTGTTTGAACGCGATAAACTCAAAAACTGCCGAACGGATTTTCATACGGTTTTCTCCAATGGATGGAGTGATTCAGTGTATAATTCATTAAGGTTTTGTGTAAATTGGCTGAAATATGACGATGATTGTTGAAGATGCCCACCACGGCAACGATATATTGTAGCGATTTGAGTTTGCACAGTTATATCGGACGGCTATGAGTACGTTCCCGTGGAATATATTTCAACATCCACGCGGGCGAAGCCGCGGGCAAAAGCTAGTATACTCATACATTATTGTATAAACCGGCTCATTCAAATTAACGTTTTTCTTTCGACTGGGAAATGAAAGAGGCCTCGCAAAAGCTGATGTCGCCCACGTCTACTTTTGGTCTTAGCGCCGCCACTGCCTTTAATGCTTTTTCCACCAAGACGATCAGCGGCATTCGAAGTTCGTACTTAAGCAGCTAATTTACAGGGTAGGTCTGTCTTTTTACAGAATCTGCAACCAATCTTTTAAAATAAATATTAAGTATGGGTAAAATTACCTGCACATTTCAACCCTGCATTTCTTATGTCCTACTTGGCTAATATCGTTATGAGGCCACTAAGAACTACCTGCTATAACGTTAACAGGATTATACCCGCTAGCTGTCGTCGCATTTACATCGCACCTTCCCCTACTTACCTACTCTTAGTACCTACCTACGTTTTTTTTTAGAACGAAGAAAAGAGCAATATTTGGTGTGAATGGTTTCAGTTTGCTGCTGGACACGGGAACCATTTGCTGTTCCCGAATTCGTCTCAAGGGTCCCCGAAACAATCAATTGCAATTATCAATTTTTACGTGATTGATACACATTGATGCGCAAATTGGTCGTCTACCAAGTGCAATTAAAGCGATTGACAATATGAATTGATGGCAATTAAATTCAATTGCAATGGCAATATATTTATCGTTTCGGGGACCCCTTAAACTTTTAGCGATGATTTAACAAACAATGTTGGGCCACGAAAGGGTTGAGCTCAAATAAGAATTTTAAGAGGCGTGTGAATGTTAAAAGAAGGAAGAGGAAGTACGAAAGTGGAGTGGCGCCGGTTACCGAAAAGTTTTGTGGAAATCGATTATCCTATCATAGTAGCCCAAGTAGCATATTAGCGATGAATTAGGTCATAGCCAAGCTACATTACAGTCTACAGCTTTTATGCAGATGTACTTTAGTACATCTGCATAAAAGCTGTAGCTGTAGCTGTAGTTGTGTAGGATAGGACGAGTCTTTAGACTGTATTAAGGAAATATTATACAATATTAAACAGCATAGCTGACTAATGACTTTATAATGGTGAAAAAGTATACTAAAAGCATTTGAGTAGAATTTTAAAATGATCTAGTCCAGCTTTTGGCTGCAAGTGATACTAAAGGATTTGTCACACTGGATGCGTTCTGCGGCCTGCGGTCAGGTCAAAGCGAACGCAGCCCGCATCATATATGAACAACATTGTCGGTATCAATATATTTTGTATAGAATGCGATCTGACCGTGCGAGCACAATCAAAGAACGCATGTTGGCCCGACGGGGCGGTGGGGAGGGAAGGACGCGTACGGACCGGTTGGCTGCGGGCACGCGGGCTGCGGGCTGCGGGCTGCGGGCGGCGGGCAACGGCCAGTTTGTTGATGTTCGTCAATATTTTCTTCTTGCTCGGTAATCATTTTCCTCGATCAAAACCCAATAATAAAAGAACTGATCACCAGTACACGCACTCAAAAAACTGAAATAAGATGGCCGCTGTTTGGCCTGCCCGTATCGCCCGGACCGCTGACCGGTTGCCCTGCCGACGACTTTCGACGTTCAAAAAGTGCTGATTCGCAGCCTAATTTGAATAAATGCCTTTTGATTTTGATTGATTTTGATTTTGCCTGGATCGCTGACCGATTCCTCTGCCCTGACCGCAGACCGATTGTCCCGACCGACAGCGCTGTTCATACATGATGCGGGCTGCGTTCACTTTGACCTGACCGCAGGCCGCAGAACGCATCCAGTGTGACAAATCCTAATAGCTGGTTTAGAAGTCCAAAGCTTGTTAACGACTGGTTAATACGAAAAAATTACCTCTCTTGTAAAGCTGCGGTCTACATTAAAGTATAGAATAATGCCACTGGCTTTTAATTAGTGTACAATAATTCTATTCTAATTCTACTTCAACGTGCTTTTTAATAGCTGTTTGAAAGAGGATACAAATGCCGTTACATTTATAAGAGAATCATTATACACCCTGAGCTGTAAATTGGAGTAGGTGTACTCCATCTTTGCAGTATAGTATATATATATCAGTGTAGTTGACAGCTATTTTACAGCATTTGGCATTATATAAGAGTAAATCTGGATTATTGGTGTTTGAATTATGTCAGATTTGTTTTTTTTTTGCATAACTGTGCGACGCGACCTCAGAGTTATACGTACGTTTAATACACTTAAGCGAGCCGAGCCGTTCCTTAACGTATTATTTAAAAAACTTAAATCATATCTTCTGGGCCTGCAAGGGTATCTCGAAAGCCATTTTAGTACCTACATAATTAAATGGTTTTCTGTCAAGATTTCTTTATCCCTGAAAAGCTGCAGTATGCTCTCTTTTTATACCAGTACACAGTATGAAAGATAATTAAAATCCTTTGTCCAGCCAGCATAATGCTATAAGCTGGTACATAGACTTTGGTAACACCACTGTACAGTAAATAACTGTGCAAAAGAATTTATGGAGAATTTGTGCTGGATAACAAATGAACGGCATTTTATCATTACAGAAACGATTTGTTATTAAATATTCAAATTATTTCTTATAGATTTTAGGATATTTGATAGCTTTTAATTCAAACAATATATTTTCCACTTATTTCCTAATATAGTGCAATAAGTTAGAAAGCAATAATTTGAGTGATAAATCCATTAAGTATTCGTACACCATATATCTTGTGAAATATTTTTGTTAAAGTAATATTATTCTGATGGCGCGTGAAATATTTCATATAATTACCTATACACATTTACAGTAAAATGGTACTCGCAACTCAATTTACATACAAGGGCAATCAAAACCAACGTGAAAATTATTAAAAATATCTTTTTAATATGTCTGCAAGCGCACTTGAACAAAAATAAATGTCGTCTGTCACCTAATACACAAAAGAAATAAATAGTAAATTTTGATACAAGTGGAGAACGTTTGTTATTGCATTCGAGGTGGAATTAAAACACCCGAGCCGTAGGCGAGGTTGTTTTTGAGCCGAGAACTGTAATAAAAAATGTCCACGTGTATCAAACGACGTTTTTTAATACACTTTTGAAGAAATAAAATAAAATAACGGAAAATATTTTTGTCATGAGTTAATAGGAAACTATGATTTAAATTTTATTTTTTGTCGGCGCTTTGCTTTCGCCAGGTTGAAAGAGAAGCAAAGGTATAAAGCCGATAAACAGCCTAATATGAAAAATAGAAAATTCAAATATTTTTGAGTTTAGAACACAAATAAATGTTAATTTGTTCATAAACTTTTTTTTTATTGTAATAATCATGGTTTTTGATTATATTCTATATAGAAACATTATTTAAATATTCAAAAAATATTAACGCTTAGCTCTTTGCCGAGATTAAAAAAAAAAATTCACTTCCGAATACAGAGTTGTGAATAGAGGCGTTGAACCTAATCGTAGTGCGATATGAACCAGTTTTCGAGAAAGTGTATTGAAAAAATGTTTTTTATTTTTTTTATTTATACCTACTTTAACAAAAGCTGTTGCCAAGACTCAAAACATCTAAAAGCTGTTGAAGAGAATTAAAGTAGCTGCAATGGCTGTTGAATAGCTGTTTAAGCCATTGTACAGGACTTGTACAGCTGTTTCAATGATTATACTTCCGTTAACCAGCCAGTGTAATACTCAAGCCTGGTTAATTTGGGGACCAAATTAGAATTACAAGGGCTGCGTAGCTAACTACACAGCCTTATACAGGAAATAAAACAGCCTTGAGTAGTCACAAATTCTATAATCAAGCCACGGTGCAGCTGTCATGTGCTACTTGGGAGGTAACGGGCTACCTATTGCGGATGGAACGATGAATGACTAAGAGGAGAGAAGGGGACCAAGAAAACAATGTATGGCTTGGGGAAAAGATGATGCGCGAAAGAGGGTGAATATTAACATGACGACAGATAGAGTAATTTGAACAAAAATACATGCTGTGTAGTCCCTTAATTAAAAACCGGCCGGGGGAAAAGTGCGTGTCGGACTACCCAAAAAGAAGGGTTCAGTGGTTGGGATGAAATTATCCCAAGAACAAACAAACATTATAGTTGAAAAACATGTTCTCCCATACATTCCAACGGGATCCCTACTCGAAATCGAATGACGTGAGATCGAATAACACTTGCTCGAAAACGTTAGCTCGATAGTACTTGAAATCGATAAATTATGAGCGCTACAGTTCACTACCTCGATGCATCAAAATCTCGAATAACTATAAGCTCGAATCATCGGCAGCGCAAAGGCCCATTATCTTGAAACATCATTTCTCGAACGACCATCTAATCGATTTACATAATAGTTTCAAGGATTTTTATTTAAGAATAATATAATTAGATAAGGAGCTCGTGGCTAAGTAATAATAGCCGCACGGATCGATCGATGAGGTTAAGCTACGCTTGCCGCGGTTAGTCCGTGGATGGGTGACCATTTCGTGAATCTTTGACAGTCGTTACGGGTCGTCAGAAGCCTGAAAGTCTGACAACCAGTCTTACCAAGGGGTATGGCTTTACCCAGTAACTGGGTTCTGGAGGTCAGATAGGCAGTCGCTCCAGATAAATTTCAGCATTTTTTTTTATTTTTTTTTTAGAATTCAGCTGCATCCGGTTAGACTGGAAGCCGACCCCAACACTACTACCTTCATACATATTTTTATTTAGCCAGGAAAAATATTAATGAGTGTAGTTTTAACCGTAATATTAACAGTATAAACATGACATGTTTATACTGTTAAATGTAAATATTAACATTATATTAATATTATATTATTATATTATTGTTAAATGTCATTAGCTACTCGATACAAATACTACATTAAATTCATCTATGATGTCTAATGACATTTTCTTAGATTCATGATTGTAGTTGATTTACATCTCTACGCATACATTGTTTCATTATAATCATCTGCCCAGCCTTTTCCCAACTATGTTGGGATAGGCTTCCAGTCTAACCGGATGCAGTGAATACCGGTATTTTATCTGGAGTGACTGCATATCTGACCTCCAGAACCCAGTTACTGGGTAAAGCCATACCCCTTGGTAAGACTGGTTGTCAGACTTTCACGCTTCTGACGACCCGTAACGACTGTCAAAGATGTGGATCTTTTTCCGAATGACAGCCTTAACGTGCTTTTCGAGGCACTGGGGGGTCTCGGTATGTAAAGATGGTCACCCATCCACGGACTGACCGCGGCAAGCGTAGCTTAACCTCATCGATCGATCCGTGCCGGCCTCTTGCACTGGTACATTCCACTCGAGATAAGTACCAACAGCTCGCGGCAACTCTGGGTTTCAAGTCAGTCAGGGTGTATTACGCGCTCACCGAGCGAGACACCATGAAAAAATTAAATCTTAGATTTTAAATTTAAGTATACTATTCATATTATCACTATACTATACATATACAGGGTTATTGGTAAAACACCAGCAATAGCCCGCGAAATTCAAAATTTCTTAGGTTTTTTGCAATTTGTAGGTCAGTGTGAGCTTGTATGTTGACTAAAATATGATTCGCGGCCGTAGCTAATATGGCTTTACAGAATTATAATCATTACAATCAGCAATACAACTCCATAAGTTAGCATTTATCTCAAATCTAGCGATTTCATGAAACCATGAGGTTTGAGGTAAATGCTAACTTATGGAGTTGTATTGCTGATTCTAATGATTATAATTCTATAACGCCATATTAGCTACGGCCGCGAATCATATTTTAATCAACATACAAGCTCATATAAGGTAATACATCATTGAATATCACTATTACTTTATATAGTGTATTATCTATGGATATCACGCCGGGCAATTACCCTTCATTTAATTTGCCATTTTTGAGCGCGGGTAACGCATCTAAAGGTTACGGCTGTCTAGTTTGACGCGCGAGATAGAAGACCCTCACACGCGCACCGGAATTTAAACGAACGTTAAGTTATTAGATAGATACCTACCTTCGAGTTAAAGCAAATTGTACTGCACAATAAGAAAACGTATTTATCTATACTAATATAGACTAATATTATAAAGAGGTAAAATTTGTATGTAACTTTGTATGTTTGTAAGTTTGTATGTAGGGGGTAATCTCCGGAACTAATTATCCAATTCTAAAAATTTTTTCACAAGTAGAAAGCTACATTATTCCTGAGTGCTATAGGCTATAAATTATATTTATATCATGCATATTAGCCGAGCTATCACAATTTTTGTCTAACAAGTCGGAAAGAAATACCTTTTTAAACAGACTTTTTTGCATGCGCTGCCTAAACGGTTGTTCATAATTGAGAACAATGTATGGCAGTCTGGTATGTCTTAAATAATTCTACAAAAAAGTCCGCGACACCTTATTTCTATCTTTTATATTTTATCTTTTAAACATCTTTTATTGCTTTAAAAAAGTATTTTAGACATACATACGTTTGGATGATTATTTAAACAACAAAACATTAATCCTTATCAAAATAAGTTATTTTATGATCACAGGGACATCATGGAGATAAGATTTGGCCTTTACAGTATGTCAATTGGTCATACAGTTTCGGAGATAATATAAAATTACTAAAACGCAAAATAACTTTAATTCATACCGGTCGCTCTTGAGCGAACATGTTTAGTGCGGACGTTTTATCAATTTACCCATATAGTTGGCGTTGTGCAAATAAGTAATTTTTCTGAATTGCGAGATTTTCCGCGGATTGACGACCCTCTCGATTTATTATTTCAATAATGTCGGTGGAATACAGCGGAAGAGTTTGTTTATTTGTTAGTTTGTTTGAACGCGCTATCTCTGGAACTACCCCATCGGATTTGAAAAAATCTTTTTGCATTTTATAACCCAGTTCTTGAGGAGGGCTATAGGCTATATAACATCACGCTAGGGCCCTTAGAAGCCGAGCGCGAAGTAATAGCGCGGGCAGGCGATGCGGAAGGATATAGGCTATTTAACATCACGCTAGGGCCCTTAGAAGCCGAGCGCGAAGCAATAGCGCGGGCAGGCGATGCGGAAGGATATAGGCTATTTAACATCACGCTAGGGCCCTTAGGAGCCGAGCGCGAAGTAATAGCGCGGGCAGGCGATGCGGAAGGATATAGGCTATTTAACATCACGCTAGGGCCCTTAGGAGCCGAGCGCGAAGTAATAGCGCGGGCAGGCGATGCGGAAGGATATAGGCTATTTAACATTACGCTAGGGCCCTTAGGAGCCGAGCGCGAATTAATAGCGCGGGCAGGCGACGCGGAAGGATATAGTCTATTTAACATCACGCTAGGGCCCTTAGGAGCCGAGCGCGAAGTAATAGCGCGGGCAGGCGATGCGGAAGGATATATGCTATTTAACATCACGCTAGGGCCCTTAGGAGCCGTGCGCGAAGTAATAGCGCGGGCAGGCGATGCGGAAGGATATAGGCTATTTAACATCACGCTAGGGACCTTAGGAGCCGAGCAAAAAGAAAAAATGTCAGAAAGGATGCTTAAGCGCAAACGAAGTAATAGCGCGGGCAGGCGTTGCGATGCGATGCGTCGTTGGGGGACAAGAAATTTCACGCGGACGAAGTCGCGGGCAGAAGCTAGTATCGTATAAAACAGAAAATAGACGGTGCTACCACAGTATAAAAATTTTATAGACTTTATAGACTGAAAGAAAGATTTTATAGACTGTGGTGCTACTAGAGTCTGTCAAGCGAGTCGTGTCAAGGTCGTGTCCCATGAAAAAGGCGGCAAATTCAAAAATCTTACAGGTGTCAACACTGATATAGTACGCTGAAAACATGTTTGATACTTGAATTTTTGTAGATAAAAAAATTTTTGGGATAAATTAAAAAAGTGCATTTCAATGTAATTATTAGTCACAATTTAGAACTAAAATCAGAATCTAAAAATTCAACGCCTTCATAAGAGAAATCATTGTCAGTATCATCACGCACAAAAATGATGAAGGGTTCCAACTCCGTTTCGGTTACTCGTCCCTTACTTTATATTTGTTTTCTACATTAATAGTGTGATCTGTGCATTTTCCATCAAATATATTTCTTTTCCATTCATCTTTAAATGGCCATTAATACAAATTAGATAATTGAGCTAAAAGTATCAAAATGCTGTAGCTTAGTAGAACAGAAGTGGTGACAATCCGTTTGTCAGCATGGAAGTACTATTATAAACAGTACTTCCATGTTTGTCAGATAATAGTACCTACCTATTGCCATTATAAGAAATCAGGTAAATGGTCGTGGACACGACTCGCTTGACAGACTCTATGCAATTTTTTTTCTATAAGTACCTACTTAGAAAAAAAATAAAGTAGGTACGTAATCATGTTTTGGTTTTAGTACAGCAGTAGATAATGTAGTCAAATAACATATGGAAAATCAAAATGATTTAAACTTATTTAAATTAACCATACATAAACATTTGGTTTTATAGGAATTTTAATAACACAAAATTTATCGATGTATCCCTCTAACAAGAATTATAATTTTATTGTGTCTTTTGTAGCACAGGAGCGGTATTTTTTGCGATGCTTGATGATTGTGTAATGGTGCAAATCTTGCGGCTGAAAAAGAAGTATGATGATGATGTCAGCTCAAGGGACGCATTGACCTCTTGTACAAGTACGCTGGACTAAAGATACTATAGGAAATGACAGTTGATTTTTGTGCCGATTTGAAGCGCTACCTCGAGGGCCTCGGGAACTAAAATTGACATGTACCCATCGATGATGCATGTACCCTGTTAACCCTTTAGTGCATGAATTATCAAGGAAAGCAGAAAAATAATATTTTGTTGTTTTATGGTGTTTTATTTGGGGTAATTAGAAAATACAAAGTGTAAAAAATATGTCATACTTTGATTAGTTTGGAAAATAATTTTCGAAAAAATGGCTTAATATGCATTAACGACTGTATGCAAATGCCATTTGCGGATGCAAATGTAATAATTTTACGAAATCATAACATTTGAGGGCTTTGTGAACTTATGGAGGTGGAAAGCGATAAACGCAACGAGAGAGATGGATGCTCGATAGTTTCCTCTGTCTCTGTCTCGCTGAGCTGCGATTGGCTCTCGTGGGCTGGGTATGGTTTTAATCGTGATACAGGCGGGAGATTAGAAGTCATGCAAACGATTACCGATTATGATATACGATTAACGATTACGATTAGTATGTAATTCAAGGTTCCAAACTTCATAACTCAAAAAGTTCTTAAATCGCAATCATTTGGAAACCTGGTAAATTACGTAAACTTACGTTAGAATCAATGGGAGGAATGAACAATAATAAGGTTAAGAACATAGACTTATAAAAAAAGATGGACTCCGCGCCACGCATATATCGAAAGTGAAGCACAGTAAGTATGCCGGACCGTTTGTACAAACACGCCTCGCGCACACATTTACACCATAGTATGCCGACCGGCCGCCATTACGTGACACGAGCGACGGCGTCTTTGCAGGTACTCAAATCATGCACACATAGATCGGTACGGTGCTTCACTTTCAATATGCGCGGCGCGGAGTCCATGTTTTTTTATAAGTCTATGGTTAAGAATAATAATTTAACTTACGTGCAATACGTGTAAAAAAAGGAGGACTCCGCGCCACGCATATCGAAAGTGAAGCACAGTAAGTATGGACCGTTTGTACAAACACGCCTCACGCACACATTTACATCATAGTATGCCGATCTGCCGCCATTACGTGACACGAGCGACGGCGTCTTTGCAGGTACTCAAATCACGCACATAAATCGGTACGGTGCTTCACTTTCGATATGCGTGGCGCGGAGTCCTCCTTTTTTATACGTCTATGATTTTTAATTTAGAATAAACTCTTTAACTCAAAGAACAATGGCAGCTGCCCATACATCATTTTATTTGAAGTAAAAAAGCTTGTTACATTAATGAAAACTACCATAAAATGTTCGTAATAAGTTCCTAGACTTATATTAGAAAAGATTTTCAACAAAAACCTCCGTCGTTAATAAATATTGAGACTTTAGTCTTTTTGGCGGGAATTTTGAATTTGAAACAACTTTTATGTATAACTAAGTATTAAGTTTTTTGACTATCGTGTGAGTTTTTGTTTTACAACAAACAAAAATTCACACAATAGTCAAAACCTTAATACTAAATGAAAAATAATGATTTATTGAATAAATAAAGAAATAAAACAAGTCATTTTTAATACAAACATTTATTCTTCATCATGTTCTCTAACAATAACGTCATCTAAAAACTGCGCCGGAGCTAAAATACGTTTTTCATGCCTAGCCCACCTCAGATACCATACAAGCGTCATGACATGAGCGCAACACCCGACTGTTCGCCGACCCACCACCACAATTACAGCAGTATTCTGTTATACCAGTACGACTAGCCTTAGAATTGCTGGTCTTCGGTAGTCAGGCAATATTATTTGATTTGTGTTTGTACTGCGGGTACTTTCAACCTGAGCTTGCGCATCAGATGGTTGGTGTGTTTCTTCTGTTGCTTCTATTTGTTCTAATATTTCAGATGATCTGGCACCATTGAGATTATTATTCGGCTGACTACTCTTTGCACACTTATTCAATATGATTGGCACACACAATCAGATGGTGTTATCTGGAAATAACAATACAAACTTAAGTTAAGAATTATAATATTTATACTAAAATGATGTAATATTTAGATGCAAAACTTTTGCTAGACAGTATTATTTTCATGATGCCCACTTTTCATTTTGGTTATGCTTAAACTTCATAATAACGGAGTGCAAAAATGAAGATTTAAATTCATATCACTGCACCGCCTGAGCCTACCCTGAATTGGTAAATAACTTCTAACACTATTGCTCTAGAACATGTTAATTCCCTCACAAGAATTAATGTTACAAAATAATAAATATTTATTATTAACTTTTACAAACCTGCGTTGGTGCTATCCTGTTCTGTATAATATTGATAATGGACAAACGCTGTTCATTAGGATTTTGTATACATATTCTGTTACTTTATGTGCGTAAAATAGAACAACCACACAAATGGAATACATGGCCTTGCTGACTTGATCCAGCTTGTCACTATTTGAAACTTGTTGCTGTAGTCTCCGATTTAAGCTTGACATTACAAGATCTCGGTAAGCTTCACAGATAAATCTGCAGTGATCTGTAAAAGTATCATTGTATTTGGTTGAGATTTTAACTTGCTGCACAATCTTAATGATTCTGCAACTTTATGTTATTAAGTTACAATACCAGAGATTTATTTAAATGTAAGTTATTATTTGCTCTAAGAAGACCCGCTGACGTTGCTGCTTACTCCACAATAGTCAATAATGTATACTTACGTCATTTGACATTAAACTAGCAGACCTCAGTTATTAGTAGGCTATCTTTGTAGGTACTCACGATTGTTGGATATACCCAGCTGCAGAGTAATGCTGTTACTCTCGTATCAAGTTCCAATGCCAGTTAATACATAGAATCCGCGGACGACGAGGTCTCCCGCTGTCTCCCATTGTGATGGTGAAGTAAAGATCCAACATCACCAGTCAGACAGAACCAAGTTGTGAAGCAAAATCTGAGTCCAGTTAAGAAAGGGCACATTGTCGCCACGCAAAGAAGATAATCACAGTCCAAAAGCACGCTTGGGTTATACAGAGGAAAAATCGATCGAGAGTCCATAAAACAGTCCGGGTCAAAAAATAATATTCGAAAAATCTATACCAATCTAAAACACACGAAACTCAAACACAACGACAACAACAGCGGCTCGAGAGCATCTGTCAGTTCTGTCACTGTCACTACTGTCAGACCTGTCAGTGTTGCTAACAACGAAAAGTCTGATTCGCCATTTTTATCATCCTTTCGGACAAATAAAACAAAAAAATGCTGTATCTTTTAAACGACAAAGTATTCAAAATAAATAGATATGTTATTTGTCAATTTATTTATTTAACATACCATCACCACCACCTAGTAGGTATTTCTTAGGTATAATAACTATGCTGTTCCGCAAAAAAGTACTAGATCTGGCGCGAAAAGCATTCAGTTGGCAACATTGTTGTGATGACCCATTATTGTTGCTTTAAAATTCATATTTACCGCTAAAAAACCAGAGAATGAAAATGTCAATATTTATTAACCACGGAGGTTTTTCTTAAATATTTTTTCTATAATATATTTAGGAATTAGTAACGTAAATTTTACAATATTTTTTATTTATGTAACAAGCTTTTTTTGTTCAAATAATTAGCCGCCATTGTTCTTTCATCACATACTTAGTGTAATTATAATTACAGCTCAGTTTTTATTATCTCTTTAAAATGTTGATTGCACACCATATTATGTGCGGATAACAATAAAAATCTAATGTGTCTAGTAATTTGCGTGCGACGGGTTAGTAACAAAATACAATCGTATGAATAGGGCTGCGAATGTTCCATTATCGATAATGTGTCGATTGATATTTTTCTTCCAATATTGAGTCATTTTAAATTGACGTCATTCAAATAAAAATTAACTGTTGTCAGATATGCAATTTCAGTAGCTAAAACAAATTAGCAAATAAGTTTCTAATTTAAAAAGATAAAATTTATGTGTAATTTAACTAATAATTAAATAATTTTAACGACCGTAGGCGTTCTAAGCATGACATGGCTGAAATTTCTTCGTTAACGCAGTCCGATAATATATTTTGTATCTGCTTATCAATCAAAATTTGCTTTGGCCGAAGTCTTGTTTCCTCACAGTGTTATTTAGAGACTTCTATTTATTTTGATTCCTTTTTAGTGTTCCGTATCTCAAAAGGATAAAACGGAACCCTTAAAGGATCACTCGTGTGTCTGTCACTGTCTGTCTGTCCGTCTGTCACAGCCAATTTGCTCTGAATCGAATGGACCGATTAAGTTGTTTGCTACACATATGTATTTCTGAGACCCAAACACGTACGGTTACAGTAAATAAATTAATTTTGAATATGGGGTCCCTTTTAGGGGGCAAATAAGAAAGTTTTGCAAACTGTACCATGTGACATATCAAACAAAAGGGCTTATTAAGAGTCTCAAATATATATTTTTTTATAATTTAAAAATAAATCATTTTACAGTTATTTAAGAGAATAGATGAAAATTGACCATCCCCTCCTTATCTCCAAAACTATTGAGCCTAAAATTTAAAAAAAATATAGAAAATATTTCTATACCTGTAGATTACAGGAAAACCTCTAAGAAGTTTGTGGTGTACAAAACCATCTATATATATAAAATTCAAAGTCCTGACTGACTCATTGACTGATAACTAGAGATCGGATAATCGGATGCATATTAACCTAAAGCTGAGGTGTTGGCTAAGTATGGAGTGGGCTTTTGGATTAAATATCCCAGAATTCCGGTATCGGCCAATTTTGACTTCTGATTATAGAATCGAATGTATAATTTACTTAAGTTCAGATGTTAGTTAATATGGATTGCACTTAAAAAAAAGAAAATCCCGGGATTCCGGAACGAAAATTTTTAAGTTCTGATTTTGGAATCGAATGTTTTAGTTAGGTACTTGCGTTCAGGTGTTGGATAATATGGATTGTACTTTTGTATTAAAAAAATCCCGGGATTCACAAATTTATACTTCTGATTATAGAATCGAATGTATATTTACTTACGTTTAGGTTTTGGCTACTAAGGAATGCACTTTTGTGTCGATCGTCAAAATGACGCGATTCCGGAATTGATAAATTAAGTATTTTTTGAAAGGGTAACTTTTTATCACAAAATTTTCATAGGGTGTTCTACTCATGAGCAACTTTCACTATAGGATCAACCCGTAAATCACGAAACATAAGTCAGCTGTTTCATACATTTTGGTCGAGTAGGTATTGAACTTTTGTTTCAAACATCGTAATTTTTTTTGTGAATTCAGTGTTGGTCCCATAGTGAAAATATTTTCAAATTTTTCGTCATGGGTACTATTCATGGTTTTCGAGGCTGTTACAGCTGATACTGATATTAAAATGTAAATCCAAGATGGCGGCTGCGAAAATTTTCTAATTTTTCGTCATGGGTGTCGTTTTATTGGTTTTCGAGGGTGTTAAAGCTGATAGTGACATTAAAATGTAAATCCAAGATGGCGGCTGCGAAAATTTTCTAATTTTTCGTCATGGGTGTCGTTTTATTGATTTTCGAGGGTGTTAAAGCCGATAGTGACACTAAAATGTAAATCCAAGATGGCGGATGCGAACATTTTCTAATTTTTCGTCATGGGTGTCGTTTTATTGGTTTTCGAGGGTGTTAAAGCTGATAGTGACATTAAATTGTAAATCCAAGATGGCGGATGCAAATATTTTCAAATTTTTCGTCATGGGTGTGGTTTTTGAGAGTTTTAAAGCCGATAATAGCGTTAAAATGTAAATCCAAGATGGCGGCTGCGAAAGTTTTCTAATTTTGCGTCGGATGGTCGTTTTATTGGTTTTCGAGGGTGTTAAAGCCGATAGTGACACTAAAATGTAAATCCAAGATGGCCAATGCAAATATTTTTTAATTTTTCGTCGTGGGTGTCGTTTTCATGGTTTTGGGGGTATTAAAGCTGATAGTGACATTAAAATGTAAATCCAAGATGGCGGCTGCGAACATTTTCTAATTTTTCGTCATGGGGGTAGTTATCATGGTTTTTGAGGGTTTTAAAGCCGATAGTAACATTAAAATGTAAATCCAAGATGGCGGCTGCTAACATTTTAAAATTTTTCGTCATGGGTGTCGTTTTCGTGGTTTTCGAAGGTTGTAAAACCGACCAAAATGTTCGCAGCCGCCATCTTGGATTTACATTTTAATGTCACTATCAGCTTTAATACCCCCAAAAACCATGAAAACGATATCCATCACATTTTTTTATAAATTTTCGCAGCCGCCATCTTGAATTTACATTTTAACGCCACTATCGGCTTTAAAGCCTCGGAAACCATGAAAACGGCACCCATGACGAAAAATTAGAAAATTTTCGCATCCGCCATCTTGGATTTACATTTTAGTGTCACTATCGGCTTTAACACCCTTGAAAACCAATAAAACGACACCCATGACGAAAAATTAGAAAATTTTCGCAGTCGCCATCTTGGATTTACATTTTAATGTCACTATCAGCTGTAACACCCCCGAAAACCATGAAAAAGACACCCATGACGAAAAATTAAAAAATATTTGCATCCGCCGTCTTGGATTTACATTTCAGTGTCACTATCGGCTTTAACACCCTCGAAAACCAATAAAACGACACCCATGACGATAAATTAGAAAATTTTCGCAGTCGCCATCTTGGATTTACATTTTAATGTCACTATCAGCTGTAACACCCCCGAAAACCATGAAAAAGACACCCATGACGAAAAATTAAAAAATATTTGCATCCGCCATCTTGGATTTACATTTTAGTGTCACTATCGGCTTTAACACCCTCGAAAACCAATAAAACGACACCCATGACGAAAAATTAGAAAATTTTCGCAGCCGCCATCTTGGATTTACATTTTAATGCGATTATCGGCTTTAAAACTCTCAAAAACCATTAAAACGACACCCATGACGAAAAATTAAAAAATATTCGCATCCGCCATCTTGGATTTACATTTTAGTGTCACTATCGGCTTTAACACCCTCGAAAACCAATAAAACGACACCCATGACGAAAAGTTAGAAAATTTAGCAGCCGCCATCTTGGATTTACATTTTAACGCCACTATCGGTTTCACAACCCTCGAAAACCGTGAAAACGTCACCCGTGATAAAAAAAATTAAAATGTTGGCAGCCGCCATCTTGGATTTACATTTTAACATCACTATCGGCTTTAAAACCCTCGAAAACCATGAAAACGACACCCATGACGAAAAATTTGAAAATGTTGCAGCCGCCATCTTGGATTTACATTTTAACATCACTATCGGCTTTAACACCCTCAAAAAGCATGAAAACGACACCCATGACAAAAAATTTGAAAATGTTCGCAGCCGCCATCTTGGATTTACATTTTAACATCACTATGGGCTTTAAAACCCTCGAAAACCATGAAATCGACACCCATGACAAAAATTTGAAAATGTTCGCAGCCGCCATCTTGGATTTACATTTTAACATCACTATCGGCTTTAAAACCCTCGAAAACCATGAAAACGACACCCTGACGAAAAATTTGAAAATGTTCGCAGCCGCCATCTTGGATTTACATTTCACGTCACTATCGGCTTTAACATTCTCGAAACCCATGAAAACAACCCCACCGATATAGTGACGGTACCTTCCAGGGACAACCATTTTAATTCGACAGCTTTGTATTTCTCGCGGGGATCACGTGTAACAAACGGAATATTTATGTGATCCTGATTTCCCGGTATTTCCAAATAAATAAAACCACGTTATTTATGAAGTCGTTTCCATACCATGTATCCGATTAGTTGTGCATTCCTACATTTACTGGAATACCGGGATTTATTGTAAGAAAAAAAATGCTAAGAAGCCGCTTCCATACTTTGGTAGCGAAATATTAACTTTAGGTTAATATGCATCCGATTATCCGATCTCTACTGATAACACATGTTAAACATGTTAAATCTCTCAATATTGTGAGTACAAACTTACATTTACTGTTGGAATGTATGGAAGAACATGTTTTTCAACTATAATCTAATTTTGGTCTTGGGATATTTAATTTAATACCAACTACGGAACCCTTCATTGTGCGTAGTCCGACACGCACTTGGCCGGTTTTTTAATAACTGTAGAAACAAAAAAGGGATGGTTATTTTGGCACCAATATTTCCTTTTCACAACACAATAAGTTCCTACAAAGCAAACAATCCTTCAATATATTATTAAGTAACTATAGAATTCGTTTTATTAGTATTTGATAGTCTATAGCCTATACCAATTTCAGATCAAATAAAAAAAATCGTAACTCACGGTCGATAAAGTCCATAAAAGTATTTTTTTATCTCAGCTGTGTCCCATCTCTAATATTAGTTCCATGGGCCCTCACATTGCTTTCAGCGCCAAAATGGCGAAAATCAAATGTCTTCATTTTGTCATCACTAATATGAAGTCCAGAAGGCACGCGATCATGGTGTCTATGTAAAATACGACCTAGTTACAAAGGTTTTATTCAAAATATGTAGGTACCTTAAGTTTAAGTCCACTTACTTACTACTTATTATTTGATTCGATCGTTTCTTCATATTCCGTCAGTTACGGTCAGAATGTTAAATTCGGCGTTCAAATAAGCATTTTAGCCAGTCACAGAAATTGAAATAAAAAAGAAACCTGTTTTTAAATTGCTAGCAGTGCCACCAACGCAGTAGGTACTTAATTGATCATAAGCAGTGTGTGCTCGTTTCTGCCGGCAAAGTGAGAAGAAAGCCTGATTCCCCGACTCAAAAAAAAACTGACACGACGAAAAATTTTAAAATTTTCGTAGCCGCCATCTTTTATTTACATTTTAACGTCAATATTGGCTATAATACCCTCGAAAACCATGAAAACAACAACCATGACGAAAAATTTTCGCAGCCGCCATCTTTGATCTACATTTTGACTTCAATATCGGCTTTAGCACCATCGAAAACCGTGAAAACGATATCATGATGAAATAATATGAACATTTCCGCAGCTGCCATCTTGGGTTTACAAATAAGTTCACGAATTTCATACGATTCACACAAATATCGATATCGATTCTAACAATAAATCATTCATACTTTTCAAAATCAGCAGCGACTTTAAAAAACGAAAGTTCGGGTTTTGAAGAAGCCGAGTTCAAACCTCGACACAGCAGTACTGTGGCGGCATCTACATCGCCACTTACGAACTACGCATCACAATGACATGACGTCACGCAATCCTGCATCGCGCAATTAGAGTTTACCACGCGTCTAGCATATATATACAACGTGTAACGTTAAATGCGCAAAACTTCTTAGGGGGTCATTGTACTCATCATTATGAACAACTTTAAAAAAAAATCAGCTGTTCAGTACATTTTGACGAATTATGCGAACATAAATGTACTGAACAGCTTATTTTTTTTTCGCGATTTCAGGTTTGGTCCCATAGTAAAAGTTGTTCATAATGATGAGTACAATGACCCCTTAAGAGGTTTTGCCTAAATGCGCAAACACATGCGCATACGTTACACGTTGTATACAACGTCCCGACATCAACCGTCGGGCAAGAAAGCGGTAGTATGCATATGCCGTAGCGAGCTCACGGACACAAAGACAGACACCATCTCCATGGGCGTGTTATTGCAGCACGTCCAACCAGCCATCGCCAGTGGCGACCAAAAGGAGGGGCCCGTATTTACGGGTCACCGTATAGCTTCTGCGACCGGGGGGCTATGCCCTTGAGCCGCACGCCACGCCCCTTGCGGGGCGTAGCGACATCCCATGAACCGTCGGGCAGTAGCCCACCAGACACAACACCCGTCGGTCGGAGGATCCTCCCTTTTCTATGGAGGGTGAGTGAACTTTACACCCTGTTCCTCATGCCTCTAAAATACGGCATCGGCAACCGCGCCCGAAATCACCGCGACTATCGCTTAGAGGCAAAGAGATTTAAGATAGGTACTTATTAAGGCGCAGATTTCCTGAAAACTATCAAAAAGGTGGTTTTTTAAAGCTGTGTATCTCATAAACCGTAAATAATTTTGACATGTAAAAAAAATATGATATTTTCAAGTCCTTTTCGCATACAGTGATGGAAGCCAAAACATAATTAAACATACTTTAATGCACCAAGCTGTTTATTCCTTCATTAGCAATTATAATTTAAAATATAGGTACTTACCATGAAATGTGAAATTCCAAACTGCATCCAGTGATGGATTACTTATTATTAAATAGTAAATTTCTAATTTTATACGATTTTATTTGCATTTTTACGACATAATTCCGGTGCGCGTGAGAATCTTCTATCTCGTGCGTCAAACTAGACAGTCATAAAGCCATTTCACTTACCATCGAACTAAACCAAGCTTGGAACGGGCCTAAGTAGGATATTTAATGTCTTTGCTTAGAGGTCTCGTCGAAGCTCGCGTCTGTGTGAGTGTTCAGTTCCGTACGTTTGTTCGTAGTTTCCCTATTGTCCATATTTATATTGTAGTTAAATGAAGATGATGACGAAGGTTTGTGGAGAAAGGTTCATAGTTTATTTGTTTTTCGGTAGAGGAATTTATGGTAACTAGTAGGTAGTTTTTAATTTCTAGCGAGTAAGGGTGGTTACCATTAGTCAAAGATCTTTGTCCAATGTACGCACGGCTACAGATCAAGCTATACATTTCCAGTATAAGCTGATCTCGCACTGTATAGGATTTCCTTACAATGAGAGGTCAGTATAAACTGGTTTTGTATAGCTTGATGTGTAGCCGTGTGTACACATTTGATCAAAGTTTGACAGATTGTAGTAGTTTGATGTGCTGGCGTCTGCACATTGGACAATAGTATATTATGCAATTAGTGAATAAAGGATGGATTTAAAGCGAGGGCCATAGATGAATCACGAGCTAGTGAAGGATTCTAACGATAGAATCACGACCGTAGGGAGCGATTCATGATGATTGAATCACGAGCGTAGCGAGTGATTCAAGTGTAAGAATCCTGAGCGACGCGAGTGATTCATGGCCCTCGATATAAATCCGTTTTATTCAAGAGTTGCATTCTATACTTTATACCATGACTACGAGAAAAAGAAAGATTTAGAGCGAGCGCGCACTGCGGTGCGTTTCCGGTAGTTCTGCCGCACTGGGCGGGGCCTACGGTAACAAAACGCATAACCGCAGTGCGCGCACTTCAAAGACATTCCATACTTCACAGATTAAGGCTCTTACAGACAGAGGCGATATCGCGTCGCGACGCGATATTTTTGTACGGATATAATATCGAAATATCGCGTCGCGACCGCGATATCGCCTCTGTCTGTAAGAGCCTTTATGCGGTAGAAAAACGCACCGCAATGCGCGCTCGCCCTTAAGAGCGAGCGCGCACTGCGGTGCGTTTCCGGTAGTTCTGCCGCACTGGGCGGGGCCTACGGTAACAAAACGCATGACCGCAGTGCGCGCACTTCAAAGACATTCCATACTTCACAAATTATGCGGTAGAAAAACGCACCGCAATGCGCGCTCGCCCTAAGTGAAAATAGACATATAATGAAGAAAAAGAAAGTTAAATTGGCTTTGATGTAAACCAGCTGTGATTTTTTGGGTAGCAAGTTTTCCACTATATCGGCCGCCCTCTCTTTCATAAACTCAGGTGTTAACACATCTTCATCACTAGAATGCATTTTTAATCGATTAGAATAACACTAAACAAACACAAAATTAAAGATTAGGTAAAGTACACTAAACTATTTGTGTTCGTACAACTTACAGTATTCAAAATAGCGCCAATTTACGAAGGACAGCAAAGAACACAAAACAGTTTTTATTCTAATGCTAAACTCCTTGTCGAAAATGTCGACCAATCAAATTGAACTTAGAACACATCAATATAGGTCGAATACACAGATTACACTTACACTAGATACGGCAAGCCATCCGACCAAGCGTGCGAGCATGTTCGACTGTTCGTACTAAAAAAAGTCTGTTAGCTCAGTGACGCTTAGCGATTGAAACAATGGGGTTGGCTCCTTAAAACTTTTGGCAGATGACGCTAGCATAGCTTTCACCTGTCACATTTGTTTACTCTATTTGTGTGTTCGGTTTTGTAAATTTTTTCTTCAAAATACCAGGATGGATGATAAGATAAACATGTACTCAACATAGAGAATAAGCGAGCTAAAGGCTGAACTGAAAAAAACGAGGTGCTTCTTTACAATGAAGAAAAGCAGACCTTATTGAAAGGTATACTCTTAAAATTATACATCAAGCTATTTTATTTATGAAATAGTTTTGTTTGTAGGAAGTAGGTATACATTTCATAATACTTTTCGCCATTACTACAAAAAGCCGAATTGGACCACTTTTTTTTTATTACTTTTTTTAACCACTTTTTTTTAATTCTACAGCTATCGGAAATCGGTGTGCACCTATTTCTTTGCATTGAGGCACTTCACATTTCTTAGGCATTTTGTAAAATCTTAAACAAACAAATACTTCATAGAAATTAATATAATTTTGGTTAAAGCTATGCTAGCGCCACTTTGACAGTAGCCAACCCCATTCTGTTTACTTTGAGCACATCACTAAATGGCTGGGGTGAAGTTATCGTAGGTATAAAAAAGATGACACGTTCGGTTTTCATACTATGTAATAACATGCCGTATCTAGCCTAGGTACTCTAAATCTGTGGTCGAATACATTGGTGTGTTCCATTTTCAAGCATCAAAACAGTGAGTAAAAGTGCTTTTTATTCACTGTTTTCAGTGAATAAAATAAGCTTTTTAGAGGGGGAATGGTATAAAGATCTTTGACTAATGGAATACCACCCTTAGTCAAATATCTTTGTCCAATTTCGATGTCCATTATTTAAGCCATTATTTGATCAAATATCTTTGACGGATGCCCGTTCCACTCGTCCAATATCTGTGTCAAGGGTTTCTTTGTAATTTGCGTAGTTTGAGAAAATGGTGGAACGTGGAGCGACTAAATGCTGTTAACCGCTGTTAACATAGGTACAGACGCCAGCACATCAAGCTACTACAGTCTGTCAAATTTCTTTAATACATTTTCATCTTTATCGGTAAAGCATTAGGTTCAAGGTTGATTGGGAAAATTTGACAGTTTCGGGTGGCTTGACTTGCTGGCGTCTGTACTATTAATATTATAAAAGAAAAAATCTAAACAAAAAAGCATTGGGTGAAGCTATGGATTCAAATGCGTAAAAAAAAGCATTTAAGAGAATTTACAAGTTTTGATAATAACCCTTAGATTATGAAATGTCCAGATTCCTAGTAGGCTACCGTAAATTGATTCCAAATTTAAGTAACTAACATTGGTAGGTAACTAGTTCGATCCCCGCGTCAGACGTCAAGGAACGATCGCCCCACAAACGTCACGAGCCGGTAGTTTTAATTTTTATTAAAATGCCAGTCTGTGCTGTGAAATCGTGCAAAAATTACCCTAGCAAAAAAGAAAAATGCACCAACATCTCATTTCATAAGTAAGTATTCAATTTCACCGTGTATTTCTTAGTTAAATTTGAAAACGAAAAAGTAACAATGTGACAGAGCAACTGTTGAAGTGTTGCCTAAGGCACGAAATCAATTTACCCATATTTTTAACAACTCACGACAAAAACGAGGAATGACAAAAGAGTTTTACTAACATGAATGATGATGATAATTTTTGTGACTGTTAGTTAGTTTGTTTCTTATACTTAGCCCGTAAGTTTCTTAATTTACCTTTATGAAATCCAAGTCTGTAAATGCGATAATCCATTTTGATGACAGTGGTGGTCGAGGCTAAAAAAACATAAAAATTGGGGATTTTAAACATCCAAACTCCACCACAAAGGCGGTGAATCATCATCATTATTTAATTATTTGACGAATTCATCCATTGTTCAAGTTAAGTTTTTTGATACCCAAAATCGAAGTTTGGCGCCAATTGTGTAGGTTTACATTTTTACTTTTCACAAATATGTAGTGACTAGCTTTTGCCCGCGGCTTCGCCCGCGTGGATGTCGGATAATATCCCATGGGAACGTTCATGTGGAAAACATAGGGCCATCCGATATAACGGGGTGTCCTGCGTGAGCGAAGAATACGACGCGACGCTGCGAACGCGACGAACGCGATCAACTCAACCAACAGCATACCCTGCTTGCGGCCTATGTGGCAGTCTGCGGCGAGACGCGACGCAACGCGTGGCAACGCGTACTTGTTTTGAGGGCGACCAGACGCGACACCACGAACTACGAAATGGTTGATTCAGAAGCGTTGATCGCCGCAGTGCTAGAGCAAAAATTGTTGTGGGACAAAAAACATACACGATATTTTACGATATTTTTTTTAAAAGTCTGTACTTTAAATATGAACTTTCGAGCAAAATTGTACTGTACTTCTCCATGATTCGAGAAATAATGGCCAAAATCACGTAGGACATTTGTCGCGTGTAGCATCGCGTCGCATTACGTCGCGTCGTGTTGCGTTGCGTCGCGTCGTATTCGCCGCTCACGCAGGACACCGCGTAACTGTGCAAACTCAAATCGCTACTATATATCGTTACCGTGTACAGTAGGCATAAAGCTACCAGTCGGCATGATTTTTTTCGACATCTTCAACAGTCGTCGTCATATTTACAGAAAACCATAATGAATTACACTGAATCACTCCGTTCATTGGAGAAAACCGTATGAAAATCCGTTCGGTACTTTTTGACAGTATCGCATTCAAACAGACAGACTTACGTGGCGGGGGGAGCTTGTTAATTACTCTATTTTACCCCCCGGGATGATTTTTCAAAAACGCTGAACCGCATATTTCTTTATTTCCTATCAAAAGCATACATTTTAATTTTCACATCCCTAACTTAAGAAATACTGAGTTTTCCATACAAACTTTCATCCCCTATATCACCACCTGTAGGATTACTTTTTAAGACAAAAAGTAGCCTATGTCCTTCCCCGGGATGCTATATAAAGCCTTGCCAAATGTTATCGACATCCGTGCAGTTTTGTAAATTTTAAAATCAACCCCTATTTTACCCCCTTAGGGGATGATTTTTCAAAAACGCTGAACCGAATATTTCTTTATTTTCTATCAAAAGCATTTATTTTAATTTTCACATCCCTAACTTAAGAAATACTGAGTTTTCCATACAAACTTTCATCCCCTATATCACCCCCTGTAGAATTATTTTTTAAGACAAAAAGTAGCCTCTAGCCCTTCCCCAGGATGCTATATAAAGCCTTGCAAAATTTTATCGAAATCCATGCAGTTTTGTAAATTTTAAAATCAACCCCTTTTTTACTATATTTTACCCCCTTAGGGGATGATTTTTCAAAAACGCTGAACCGCATATTTCTTTATTTCCTATCAAAAGCATACATTTTAATTTTCACATTTTTAACTTAAGAAATACTGAGTTTCCCATACAAACTTTCATCCCCTATATCACGCCCCGTAGGATTATTTTTGAAAAAAAAAGTAGCCTATGTCCGTCCTCAGGATACCATCTATAGCCTTGCCAAATATTATCGAAATCCGTTCAGTGGTTCAGGCGTGAAAAGGTAACAGACAGACAGACAGACAGACAGAGTTACTTTCGAATTTATAATATTAGTATGGATTGAATATGTGACAAATATCATTCAAAATATTATAAACAACAAGAAAATACCCAGATCTTAACGTATTATACAAACACAGGTCCAATAATACGTAATATTCATTATCACCAGGTACTCAATATGTTCAAAATATCGCTGACCAATATTGTTTTTTTTTTTATTGCAAAGATTCGTTATTCGATAGCGATTATGCCAAACGATTTTTTTTTAATTTCGATCGTCTCGAGTTTAAGACGAATGTCAGAAATCGATACTTGAAAATTGAAATAAAATTGTTTTATGCATTAAATTCTTTTAAGCATTGTTTTTTTTTAAATAATAATTTACACTTTTCTACTGCAAGCATTGATAATAAATTATTGATTGCAAGTTTAACTTTTTTAGAATATTATGTTGAAACCAAGTCAACTGACAGGACCTGTTTAGACCTACAGGTACCTCATTTATTGAATTTCACGCTGAATTGTTTCTATAATTGAATTTAAATTTGGAATGCGCTCGCTCTTCAAAATTATTTTAATTTATTGGACAATTATTTATTGTGGTTTTTATTTTTGATAGGTACTTTCTGATAGTTTGCTACAGAATGCCCAGCATATATTTAGGTAGGCTTTTAGCGTTTGGGAATGAATGATGATTAGAGATCGGATAATCGGATGCATATTTACCTAAAGTTAATATTTGGCTAACAAACTATGGAACCGGCTTCTTAGTATTTATTTTCTTAATATAAATCCCGGGATTCTAGAAAATGCGGGAATGCACAACTAATCGGATACGTGTTAAGGAAAAGACTTTCTTATATATGTGGTTTTATTTATTTTGGTCCGTGCATCTTTACATACCAGGTCTGCTCCGTGCCTCGGAAAGCACGTTTAGCCCCCGGTCCCGGTTAAGGACCCGGCTGTCATTCGTGGATCTTTGACAGTCGTTACGTGTCAGAAGCCCGAAAGGTACAAAGCTATTTAATTTTGACGAAACTGAACATGCATACGGCCGTCATCATGAAAATAATATCGTTAAACTTATAGTGGAAAGGTATATAAAAATTAGACTTTTTCATGTAGCGAAATGTGAAAATATTTTATAAAGTATGCCGTCCAAAAGACAAGTGTTTACAAAAAATTTACAATTTCAGGGTTTTTAAAAATAAATGTGTGTGAAAAAGAATTATGTTGAATTCATTTTTATGTTAATTTTATCGCCAAACCTTGAAACCTTGTGACTCTAACTCTGAAAAAGTGATTTGCGGGATTTTCTACTTTTCTCTATCGGCTTTAGCACCCTTAGAAACTATGAAAACGACATCCATGACAGAAAAATTGAAAATTTTCGCAGCCGCCATGTTGCACTTACATTTTAACGTCACTATCGGCTTTAACACCCTAGAAAAGCATGAAAACGACACCCATGAAGAAAAATTTGAAAATTTTTGCAGCCGCCATCTTGGATTTTCATTTTGACCAAATTGACACTTTTTTCTTTGTCTTCTTTTATTCTTTACAAGTTCGTTTTCAATGTTCCGTTTATATTTAAATTTTCCCACATTTTTAGGGTAATCTCTATGCGCTGGTATTATTCGCGTGTTGCACACATACGCAAATGCGTTATGTAGTACACGGCGCTCACTCACACATGTATAAAAAGTGGCTTCACGTTTTATGTTACGTTTTGTATTGAACACGGAATCTGGACATTTCATAATCTAAGTAATAACCATAATAACAATAATTACAAGTTTTGATTGAAAATCAAATGCTCTTTAATCTTTGATCAAAATATCATTGTTGGAAAACCACCCTTTTTTTAAGTCAACTGCCAAGTGCCAACAAATGTGAATGTCAAATTATCCAGTTATTGTCAAATGTCAAATGTGAAGTGAAAGTGAATTGGGCTTCTGTGTCGTATTCTATTTTGTTTATTTTACGAGTTATATTTACCTGTTATTTAATCTGTTTATTATTAATTTACATTGTGGTGGATTGGTATAGAGATATTTTACTATAAACTAGTTTTTAACTCTTTGTAGCTACTGTGAGAATAAATACACTAATGATCACAGAACATAAATACCCTACGCCCTACTGTTAATGATGGATCTAACCGACGAAAACATTGAACTTAGCGAAGACGAAGAAGAAGAAATTACAGCTGAAGTAGTACTAAAAACTCTTCAAAGTGCCTGGCAGAACGAAAGGTTAGCTCCTGAAATACTGCCTCACCGCAATGATATGGTCGAATGCATGCTGGGACAAATACAACACATGGAGCGCAATATAAATAAACTTCCTAAAACAGACCTTCGTGCTACTATACACAAAATGGAATTGAGTAGAATTAAATTTATTATATGCAATTATCTTAAAACAAGGCTAAGTAAAATAGAGAAATTTTGTATACCAATATTAAATGAAGAAAGACAACGGGTGGACTCAGGTACTAATTTCCTAACCCCATCAGAGTATAAGTATGCTCAAGAATATCTATTGAATATGGAGAATCACATGAAGACTGTAGTTCTAGATAAAATGCCTGGCAATATGCAAATGTTTGAAAATAATAAAATGGCTGAGCATCCAAACATGCAAAGCCATGTGTTTCTTAAAGCTAATGAAACAGTAAATGGAGTTGTGCTTGAAGACCTTGCTGGCGAGGATGAAGAGATAGACTTAGAAGGTTTGTATGCTTTATGTTCTTTTGTAGATTATGAATGTTTCAATATTATCATAACATAACATCATGCCCGAGTTGCCCGAAGGGTTAGGCAGAGGTGCACCAATAGCAGTGGCGTGCACTCCATACATGCAAATAAGCTCTGCATACCCTGTAGTCCCATACATACATGCCCCTCTAAATGATAAATAACTATTTAAATTAAATAAAAAAACATGGTAGGTATTAAATGAATCTAATTTAAAATCCGGCATTTGAATCCCCGTGTTTATAATGCGATTCCGCGCCATCTATTACTTTTTTATGGAACTAACACGTTGGAGCGGCGAACACGCGCCACCGATTCACCGCGCAAGCAGCGCTCCCGTGTGAGCAAAAGCACTACTACGCATTGCTTATTTTTCATACAACGCATCTCGTGAATTCTCGTGTAGTACACAGCCAAAGTGTGACTGTGTGCGTGAAAATGTGTGCGCGTGTTGGAGTTTTAGAAGCAGAGCTTACATTGCAAACCGTCCAAATTGAGAATCCGTAAAAGCACCGCTTATTCGTTGATTGTAGAGGATCAACTTTTTTAGTCGGATTAATCAATTTATTTGTTCGTATTAGTTCGTAATTGTTATTCGCCATATTTATTGTTTCGATTGATTTAATATCATTGTTCGGTTGTATTTCTGGGCGGAACTGATTGATTGTCTAAGTAATTATTCAGTAAGTTTATTGTAAAAAACTAAAAAATATACCCGTGAGACCTGTGCTGGCCAAGTGTGTTCAAATAAAGGGTGCCTGCCGTTTTGCCGAAAAGATTTTGCCAAAATTTCATTACCCAAACAAATTTTAGCAACCTTTTTTTATACCATTGCAATATTTCGAATGATTTTAGTACGCATATTTTCATTTGGTCAAATTTTTACTTGGCAAAATATTACTAAGTATAATGTCATTAAGTCATTTGGTCTTTAATCAAATGATTTATTACAGCAAACAATCTTCACACAATAAACGTTTGGTGAAATGATTTGTTAAGACAAAAAATATTAAGGCAAAAATAGAATTTTTTGGAATTATATAATTAAAAAATGCAATTTTATTTTAATATAATCATTTGTTTAATGCAAAATATTTTTACATTACAATTTTAAATTTGTTGCAATGGAAATTTATTGGTTACTTGCATTAATAGAAAAAAGATATTGTTTTTAGTAGGTTACCCGGAACTCAACTATTTAGATTAGGTTAATTTGTTCTTTAAAAAAAATGGGTAGGTTAGGTTAGGTTAAAACTGTGACCTCCTACGCACGAGCCGAGCGAGCGAAGCGAGCGGTGCTGCGGCAGCGGCCGGCGAGTGCCAGACACGACTTGCATTAATAGAAAAAAAGATATTGTTTTTAGTAGGTTACCCGGAACTCAACTATTTAGATTAGGTTAATTTGTTCTTTAAAAAAATGGGTAGGTTAGGTTAGGTTAAAACTGTGACCTCCTCACGAGCCGAGCGAGCGAAGCGAGCGGTGCCGCGGCAGCGGCCGGCAAGTGCCAGACACGACTTGCATTAATAGAAAAAAATATATTGTTTTTTGTAGGTTACCCGGAATTCAACTATTTAGATTAGGTTAATTTCTTCTTAAAAAAAATGGGTAGGTTAGGTTAGGTTAAAACTGTGACCTCCTACGCACGAGCCGAGCGAGCGAAGCGAGCGGTGCCGCGGCAGCGGCCGGCGAGTGCCAGACACGACTTGCATTAATAGAAAAAAAGATATTGTTTTTTGTAGGTTACCCGGAACTCAACTATTTAGATTAGGTTAATTTCTTCTTTAAAAAAATGGGTAGGTTAGGTTAGGTTAAAACTGTGACCTCCTACGCACGAGCCGAGCGAGCGAAGCGAGCGGTGCCGCGGCAGCGGCCGGCGAGTGCCAGGGACGACTACATTATATAGAAAAAAAAAAATTAGCCGTTCACATTTATGTCATTGAAGTATTTGACTGAATAGGAAAAGGTGAATTGAAAACTGACGATACTAAATATTTGGCTTATTTGATTTTGCGTAAAAACTGTTATTCCAACTGAAACATTTGACTAAATAAAAAATGTTAAAAGTACTAGTTGGTAAATAAGTTATAGTTTAAACGTTCATTTGCCAAACATTAGGTTTGCGTTACAATTTTTTGTAAATAGATTTTTTGCTAAGTAATAATTTGGCAAATGAAATTATGCGAAAAATTTTTTGGGAAGTGAAAATTTGGCAAATTCCTTTCGGTCAAACAAGGGAGACCCTCAAATAAAATAAAATCTGCCGCTTTTTCGACGTTATCTTTTGAGGAAGAAGTTAAATTGATTGTAAAGGGGTCCGTGTGTACGCGGGGTTTGGTTTAACACAAAAAAAGGTAATGCTACTTACTCGTTATTTACATAAAAAGTATTATGATAATTGTTACTGGCTAACAGCTAAAGGTTGTGTACACACAAACATATTGTATTGTTTACCTTGCATTTTATTTACAAATCAACATAAAAATTATATAAGTATGTATTTGGATCTACATATAACGGATGTTCAGATTTAAATAATTTAGATATTTTTGGTGGTCGCAAACAAACGTCATGCGAAGCCAATGGCGCCGTGTGGTAAGAGTCGGGTATGTAGGTAACTAGGTACCTACTGGGTAGGGTATATAGTCGGTGGGACTCCGACCGAAAGAAGCTGAAACTGATACTTAAGTTTTTTATTTTATTTTAACCGTGCATACCCTATCTGAAATCTCTGTGCACGCCACTGACCAATAGTATACCCACATTTCGACAGTTAATAGTCCAATAGTAGTAATTTAGTAGTTAGTTCAATATTATGTCAATGTATATGACTGATAAGACTTAAAACATAATTGAAAATATTTAATTTCATCGATAATAGGTAGGGTTTATAAACCCTCCTTTTTGGGCGATCTGGAGAGTATCCCCAGCGTGACCCATTTTCAATGTCAAAAGCTAGGAAACTTAGCGAAGATCTGTTTTCTCACAAAGAACAATGGCAGCCGCCCATACATTGTTTTAGCTGAGATTAAATGCTTGCGTTTTTAAATGAAAAATATTTTGTATAACTCAGCGTCACCTTCTGAATTACTTTGTGCAAGAATTTTTGTTCAAGAAGGCCGAGAATAATAGATATTCAGTCTTGAACATTTGTAGGTTATGTCTATGGTAACTTAAGGGTCCCCGAGACGATCAAAAATGCACTTGACAAGTCTTTGTGATTGAAGCGAGTCGTTTAACGAGTACACTTGACGCTAGCGTCAAGATACAATACACGGTACGTTATAAGCCCACCTATCTACAACAGCTCTGAGGCTGCCACCGTGAGCATTATTTTAGGTATTGAGACAATAGGATTCTAACATAAACACGCACAGGAGTCCTTAAACACGCACAGGGTCACACAGGTGAAATATCACAGTCCATAAGCAGTCCCGGTCGAGTAAAAATTAAAGAAAATGGGAAAAAACAATCAAAGCAAAACACAAAACACAGAGCGCAAGCGTCAGTGATTGAGTATGATCAACTGTCAACAGCAACCAATCAATAACCAAACTATATTTTTTTTAGATTTGGGATACTAGTCTTTTTGCTGTTCACTAATAAAAAGTAATTCATTTATTGTCACACCACAGTGTATTTACCTCTCTGCAAGGAACACTTACACTTAGAAATAAACTGTATTGTAATTCACATATTCCGTTTAATTATAATAACAAAATAAAACTGATTAGAATTCAAAAATGCTGCACTTACTGTCACTTGGCAGAATAAATATAAAATGGCAACACTAAACGGTAATGAAAAGATCAAATAACTTTTCATTTAAAGTACTTTTTTATCCGGCCTGAACTAGTCAGTGTGATACTTTGAAAAAGTTTAGAAAAAAAATGAATCTTCCTTCATGTATAAGTCACTTTTAGACGATCAAATTTATGTCGGCTAAAATTTCGCCATTGTTCTTTAGTCGCTAAATATCAGAATCTGTCGAAAAGTAATTCATTTATTGTCACACCACAGTGTTTTTACCTCTCTGCAAGGAACACTTACACTTAGAAATAAACTGTATTGTAATTCACATATTCCGTTTAATTATAATAACAAAATAAAACTGATTAGAATTCAAAAATGCTGCACTTACTGTCACTTGGCAGAATAAATATAAAATGGCAACACTAAACGGTAATGAAAAGATCAAATAACTTTTCATTTAAAGTACTTTTTTATCCGGCTTGAACTAGTCAGTGTGATACTTTGA
The DNA here is from genome assembly GCA_905163495.3 of Cosmia trapezina. Taxonomy (NCBI): domain Eukaryota; kingdom Metazoa; phylum Arthropoda; class Insecta; order Lepidoptera; family Noctuidae; genus Cosmia; species Cosmia trapezina. The sequence goes on along the minus strand of LR991022.1, from coordinate 16,980,792 downwards.
AAAAGTTTAGAAAAAAAATGAATCTTCCTTCATGTATAAGTCACTTTTAGACGATCAAATTTATGTCGGCTAAAATTTCGCCATTGTTCTTTAGTCGCTAAATATCAGAATCTGTCGGTCACTGGTTCAGAAGTTATAAGCGTTTCTAGGTGGTTGATCTAGAGAGAATCTCCCCAGCGTGACCCGTTGACTCAGTTGGGTTTATTCCCGGTCGTCCCCACCTTGTAGTCCCCACTGGGTACTAATGGGAAAAAAAAGTTTCGTTCCTCCCCAGTGGTGACGATTAGAACTTTTTATTTCCCACTCTTTCCGTTATAGACCGAGAGTCAAAATGCAGTAATGGGGATTTCAATAACAGATTTCACGGATTGTTAAAATGTTTTAATTACGACTTTCTGACCAAGAGTGAACAACGTTTTTGATTAAAAATAATTTAAAAAGACTGAATCAGAGGTAATCAACGAATTTCCAAAAATTCTCTCAAAATTATGCATCCATCCATTCCATTAGTTGCAAGCTTTCGCCAAGTTACCTACAGATTTTGTTGGTGTGTAATTAAAAAGATAGAATATAGTTTATTTTGGGTGGGTACTTATTTGTTTTCTCTTTGAAGTCCTACCACAAAAATAAAAACCAGCCAAGTACGTGTCGGACGACGCACAATGAAGGCTTCCGTTGTTGAAAAGAATTTATCCCAAAAATAAATTTAAAATTGTCTAAACATTTTTTTCTATATATTTATGTTACGTCACAGTCAATTCTCCAACTGAAAATTTAAGTTTTTAATCTGAAAAAAGATTTTTTAATATGATAAAACTACAAATTATCAATTTTCGGACGTTTTCCTTTACTTGTACTGTAAGACCTTGCTTCTTGCCAAATTTCGCGTTTCTAGGTCAACGGTAAGTACCCTATAGGTTTTGATTTATTTGCGAGTATCAAAATCTCAAAAATGGCCGTATCTTTTTATTGCACTGACTTAAAAGCTTGAGTTCTTTAGAGCTCCAAGGGACCATAGGTTTACGTATTTGATATTAATTTCAACTTGATACCTCCACGCGTTCCTGAGAAAAAGGGTCTTGACAGAATGACAGACAGACGGTCTGTCCGTTCGTCAGACGGACAACGGGATCCTATAACGGTTCCGTTTTTCCCTTTTGAGGTACGGAACCCTAAAAACACTCTATAATTATCCAATTAAAACTTCCGATCAAGATAAAATAAACTATATAAGAATTCAATTTCTTCATACATTGGTACGCACGCATCAAGCTATTTCCAGTATAAGCTGATCTCGCATTGTGTAGGATTTCCTTACAATGAGAGGTCAGTGTAAACTGGAAATGTATAGCTAGATGTGTAGCCGTGTGTACAAGCAAGTAAAAAATACTTTAAGTAGTTTCTAGAGAGTATCTATGATGTCATAAAAATGGTGGAATATTTGTTTCGAAATATAGAAATATAAAGTTATTGTATAATAATTTGAAGCTCGTGGCTAAGTAATTACAGCCGTACGGGTCGATCCATCAGGTTAAGCTACGCTTGCCGAGGTTGGCCAGTGGATGGGTGACCATCTTTACATACCGAGACTCCTCCGTGCCTCGGAAAGCACGTTAAGCCGTTGGTCCCGGCTGTCATTCGTGGATCTTTGACAGTCGTTACGGGTCGTCAGAAGCCCGAAAGTCTGACAACCAGTCTTACCAAGGGGTATCGTATTACCCAGTTACTGGGTTGTGGAGGTCAGACAGGCAGTCGCTCCATGTAAAATACTGGTATTCAGCTGCATCCGGTTAGACTGGAAGCCGACCCCAACATAGTTGGGAAAAGGCTAGGCAGATTGATTTGTATAATAATTTGAACCCACCAAAGGAAAGCTGTATTCATTACCTATAAACAGATCTAAAATAAATATACCTATGTAATTTTTTATCGAACAAAATGTGCACTTAATCGCTGTCAGATTTCATTTACAGACAACTAAATATTATAGCAATAAATCATTTTATATTTTGACAACAGAAGTTTTATTATTCTAACCTTAGTTAGAGCTTAGAGCGATATGCTCATATTAGGTATCCAATAATTAGTAACGTGCTGCCGCAATAGCGACATTAATTAAAGACGCAGGTAGGGCTAGGGCCAGTAATCATAAAAATTATAGTACCTAATTATTAAATTTAAAAAAAATTCAAACTAAATAATAAAATAATAACCAAAATTAGGATAACTCTATGCAAAGGACTCATTTTTGAAGCTATTGTTCTATGACAGCTAGTAAAAGGTCTTTGACCCATACTTTTTTTTTTGTTCATCGTTTGTCTATTGTTCTGTCAGAACTTCTGACCGAGCTTTGAGTAGCTTCACGAATTATTTTTTGCAAAACTCCCAGAAATAAACTCGAGTAGCGTGACCTTTTTTTCTCGTTCGTTTTAATTTCATCTCTGCACTACAGGTTGCTTCAAGATGCTATATCAGAAAATTCAAAATAAATCAATAAATAGGTAATAACGTTTAATGAAATTAAAATATCTTCATAAAACGAAAACGCGGAACCATATACAACGTGTCAAATTAATGTCGTCATTGCAGAGGCACGTTGTATACATCTTTGATTTAAGATGATTAGGTACTTACCTATGTATTTTTTTTTGTAACGTATTGTTATAGCTTATTTCAACCAATAGGTTGATACTTACATACTTACAATACGTTTTCAACGTTTAAGTATTTTAAATATTTTACTAAAGGTACGATAACTTTAACGTACCTACCTATTAGGTAAATCATATATTCTTATTTCGGCAACAGAAGTTTTATTATTCTAACGTAAATTAGAGCCTTACGTTATAATTTGCTAAAACAGTTGCATGCATGCGACTGTACATCTTGACACCAAATAGACCAAGAGCAAGGTTTAATGTTTTCAAAGAAGTTTAAACGCCTCTCTAACCTAGTCATTTAAAACATAATAATAAATAAAATAAATAGCCTTTTATTATTTCTCAATTTTTTCCATGCAATTTTACAATAGTTTTTAGCATGCAACAAAGTTATTATTCAAATGATTGATATATAAGTTTTTTTTTTTTTTCAATCAATTGCAATTTTTTTTTCAATTTATTATTATTATTATTTAGTTTAAATTATTTTTATCTGATTATTATTATTGTTGTTGTATCGATTTTTAAATTTTATTTTATACAAGCTTTGGTTTGATTTCAATGAGAACCCCTTTTGTTGGGTAAAGGCCTCCTCCATTTTTATCCATTGTGTTCTATCTCTCGCTATCGTTTGCCATTTATCTCCTGCTATATCTTTGATATCATCGACCCATTTTCTTGATGGTCTTCCTCGTTTTCTTTTTCCCTTGGGACCTTCCCATACTACGGCACGACTAGTCCACCGGTCATCTTCCATTCTAGCTAGATGTCCTGCCCATTTCCACTTTAATTTCATAGAGTGAAGTAGGAAATCCAATTGTTTTGTTTTCTCTTATCTTGGTGTGGCGTACTTTATCTATCTTTCGTATTCCTAGAATGGATCTTTCCATGGCTGCTTGACATATTCTTATTTTTCTCTTGCCAGTTTTGTGTATATCCAAGTTTGTGAACCGTATGTTAAACAGGGAAGGATACCACTGTCCATAACTTTCTTTTTCACATAAAGTCGCATGTCTCCTTTCATTATTTCTCTGTGGGCCCAGTACTTTTGCCATGACATATTTATTCTTCTTGTTATTTCCTCTAGGTTGTTGTTCTGGTGGAATGATACTTGTTTTCCTAAGTATATATAGGTATCTACATATTCGAGGTTTTCGTTACCTGTCTTTATTGGTGGTTTTGAAGAGTTGGTCATCAGTTTGGTTTTTTGTAGGTTCATCTATAATCCCACACGTGCGCTTTCTACTTGCAGATGATGCATCATTTGTTCTAGTTACGAACTTGATTGCGAGAATAAGATTATGTCATCAGCGAAGCGCAAATGACTGAGGTATTTCCCATTTATTTTAATACCCAGATTTTTCCATCACCTTGCTTTACGCCTCTTTTAATTTTTATCTCTGGTCCACTTCTTTCCGGGCTGACTCTACTTGTGCTCCTCTCGTAAATGTTTTTTATTATATTACAGTAGGTTTCATCTATGTTGTTCGCCTTTAGTGCCTCCCATATTGAAATGTGTGAAATAGAGTCGAAAGCTTTTTGGTAATCTATAAACGTTAAGTATAGAGGCCTTTGCAATTCCTTGTATTTCTCTATTATGCTCTCCAGGGTTTGGATATGGTCGACGGTTGAGTATCCTCTACGGAATCCTGCCTGTTCTACCGGCTGATTTTCGTCGATTTTCGCAGATATTCGGCTTAGGATACATTGTGAAAATAGTTTGTAGAGGCTAGGCAATAAGCTGATAGGTCGATAATGTCCTTTGGATCACCTTTCTTATACAGTAATATAATATTTGATTTGGTCCATTGTTCAGGGACTCTTTGCTCTTTATTTATAATGTTGAATATGTAGGTTATTATTGGTGTCAGCAGTGTTCTCGCCAGTTTTAATGCCTCATTTGGGATACCGTCTGGACCAGGACTCTTCTCAGATGTCAGTCTCTTTATTTCCCGATCTATTTCTATTTCATTCCAGTCAGTGTTCACTTCGCTTTGAGAATCAAAAACGATAGTTTCGAAATTTTCATGGTCTTTATGGTCGTACAGGTTTGTGTAGAAATTTGTTGCTATTTTGAGAATGTGTTCTCTGTTCGTCGTTGGAGTAGAATTTTCTGTTAGGCTTGGTATCCAGGTTGTATGTGTACGCAGTTCTTTATGTGCGCGCTTGCAGCTTCCACTAGTAATTAGATGCTTCTCTATTATTCTTGATCTGTAGTTCTTGTAGTCCTCCTTAATGCTTTTGTTTGTTATCTTATAGATAAAGCCGAGTTGTTTCTTTTGCTCATGGCTCTTTGGTTTGAGAGTTTGTAGTTTGTGACGTTGCATAATTAGGTTTAACGTTTCCTCGGTGAGAATTTTGTTTGTTTTGCATTTCTCTATTTCTTTATCTCGTTTTAAACTTTCCAGTACACATTTTTCTAATTTATTGTACAAGGTTTGACCCTTATCTAGTTTCTAGTTTCTCAAGGTAACCTTGAGAAACTAGAAAAATTAAATACAATCTAATAAAGATTAAAAATATTAATAAAGATTTAAAAAAAAATTGCTTGCTTCATTTTGATTCTTTAGTGTGCAGATGGTGTTGGTGTGGACACATATGAAGAAGAGTCGTCTAAAGTACATGCTTTAGACGACTCTTCTTCATATGTGTAAGCGTTATTTTTGACCTAACCATTCTGTGGTCTGATGGAAACACTATGTTCTTCAGAACATGCACATCATGGAATCGGTTCAGAAAATTTGTAAGTATATAATCTATTTCATTCATGGTTTTCTGGTCAGGAGACTTCCACGTCCATTTTGACTAAACTTTTTCTGGAAAAAAGTGTTCATAATGGATAAGTTTTGTTCCTGAGCGTAATGTATTAACTGCTGTCCTCTAGGGCTTCTTTTACCGAACCCAAAGTTTCCAAGAAGTTTTTTTTCTTCAGAGTTCCTCTTCCCTATCTTTGCATTAAAATCGCCCATAACTATGACATATTTGCTTGCAACTTCATGAGCTTTATGTAAAGTGTTGTAAAATGTTTCAATCTCTGATTCTTCAGACTCTTTAGTGGGTGCTAAATAAGAGCTAGATTGAAGAGTTTACGATAAAATCTTTGATCTAGCTCTTGGTCTATACTTAAAAATTGAACTCATTATATCTTCTAAACTAAGACCCGACTAAATCTGTGACTTGGCGACTAATTTCGACTAATTAGCGACTAAATCTGGGAGAAAACAGATCTTCGCTAGGTGCCCTAGTTTTTGAGATATAAAGGTGGCCAAGCTGGGGAGACTCTCTCCAGATCGGCCACCAATGACCCCTTATAACTTTTGAACCAGTGACCGACAAATTCTGATATTTGGCGACAAATTTCGACTAATTAACGACTAAATCTTTGTGTTATCCAAAGTAAAATCCCTGATGGTGGCCAAGCCAGTGTCAGCCACACCAAGCAGCTAGTTATTGCTACACAAGCGAACCGTTGCAGTTTCTCGAGATCTTTTTGGGCTGTACTCAGGTCTGTCCTGGGCCACCAGACTAGCGAGCAGTATGTGATGATTGGTCGGATTACGGTAGTGTATAGACAGTAGGTGACCTTGGGGCTAATCCCTCAATTACTGCCAAGCAGTCGCTTGCACTGCCACAGGGATATACTGGTTTTTGTGGTGATGTAGTTGGTATGTTTCGCCCAATTCAGCTGTTTGTCCAAAAAGGTGCCCAGGCTCAGTTCAGGCCAGGTCAGATTCAGTTGATAGGCTTAGGGTAGTTCCAAAGAAATGCGGTAGTTGTAATGTAGTCGGCTTCCTCTTTTTTGTAAAGAGAATCAGCTTGAACCCACAAAGAATAATTGTTTTTACCAGAATGGATGTAACACAATTAATTATGATCAGCTGCTTGTATTCGCAATAGCTATCACGTAAAAATTGCAAGGTTATACTGTAGCGAACACATTAGAGGAATTGAAAGAAAGAAAGAAAAAGTACTTATTGTGACTCGCACAGAACTAAAACTAAAACACAAAATAAAAGTTAAAAACAAAATAGAGGAACAAATTATATAAAAAAAAAAAATTAAGTAATTAAAAACAAAAAGTCCTGTACGAGGCCAAAAGGTCCCTATCTCAGCATGATGCTGCGGCACTTAACATAAGTGTCGCAGCGCTGGTATTCTGATAGGGCCCGCTGTGATGTCACGGGCAGGAACTGGAGTTTTGTCAAAGTTTTAGGCACCCCGAAAGAATAATTCTTAATAAAGATGATGAAGAAAGTACGCTACAAAGATGTCGAATCCATTCCAGGCAATTCGGGACAAGAACGTATTACTGTTATGTTCTGTATAACGCCAACATGGTTTTAGAATACTGCTGCAGCTCTATTCATGGTCGCCGTATATTGGGCAGCTGTGCTCATGTATTCAGCGTTATATATTTATCAGTATTATTTTCAATATCTGTATTGAAAATAATACTGATAAATATATTTCGTATTTTTTTTTTAAAGTGCAGTGATAATCAGAGGCCAAATGGTTGATAGTAATCAACACTACAGTAATAGTCATTATTATCGTTAATAATTGATATTGTAAAAACACCCGTTAGTTAAAATTTTTTCATATATACTTTATCAGCCTAGCTCATATACCCCATCGATTTCGGCATTGCCCTTTCGGTGGGGTAAATTGTGCATTATAATGAACCTATTGGTAGGTACCCAGTTTGTCCCAATCGATTCTGGGTTTTTGGTCCATACATTTTGGACCATCTCCTTTAACTCATTATACCTTATAATATAAACTAAGACCCGAAAAAATCTGTAACTTGGCGAAAACTTGCGACTAATTAGCGACTAAATTTGGGAGATCGCAGATCTTAGCTTGGTGCCCTAGTTTTGAGTAACACGGGTCACGCTAGGGAAATTCTGTCCAGCACGCGTAGCATGACGTCGTTTTGTCGACGGAAGAATAGACAAAACTACACATTGCCATGCTTAGACGCGTAGAATGCGTACAAATATTTCTACTGTCTGCCATTTTGTCTATTCATCCGTCGACAAAACCCATTTCTATGGCGGTTCATGCTAACGCTTAGCAGATCGACCACCTAGAAACGATTATGACTTTTGAACTAGTGACCGACAGATTCTGATATTTAGCGACTGATTCCGACTAATTAGCGACTAAATTTGTGAGAAAACAGATCTTCGCTAGGTGTCCTAGCTTTTGAGATTCAAAATGGGTCACGCTGGAGAGACTCTAAATCGGCCACCTATAAACCCTTATATCTTTTGAACCTGGGACCGGCAAATTCTGATATTTGGCGACAAATTTCGACTAAGTAATTAGCGACTTTTGTGTTATCAAAATTACTTAAAATCCGTGATGGTGGCCATGCCAGTGTTAGCCACACTAGGTATCTATTGTTTGCTGTAACCATTGCTTGTTGTATTTGTTGCAGAGGGATCACAACATATTCTGCAGTACAAACCTATTGCTGATCTTGTTAAAAATGGAAAAGTGCAACTTATATGAAATAAAATCGGTTTTCACAACAATGTTTGTTTTGTTTCTCTCATCATAACATGATACCTAACCAAAACTATAAAAATAGTGTTCTTTCCAAATGACGATCGGGCTAAACAACTGTTTTATAGACTAAATTAAAAACAAGTTAAAGAAAACATTGTAGGTGTTGGAAAACCTTTTGGTACCTAAGCATAATCAGCAAACTTATTTGGGAGAATAGGTATAATAAAAAATAGAACTTATCCAGAAAACATGATAATGTATATATTCATTGACACTAATTTTGTATATTATAAATTTATAACAGTAATCTCAATCTTTAAGGCAATGTTTCATTAAATTTATTCTCAATTAAGGCAAAGTTACACTTAAGTAGATAGGTAAACAATATCCAAATTATTTAGATACATTAAGTAAATTTTAAGCTAAATATAAGTACTTACTTAAGAACAGTTGTTTTTATTTTTTATATTTACATAGGTAAATTAATATTATAAATTCTTTTTGGGGTATAATTTCAATCAGATAGGTACCTATAGCAATATAAAAGTAACTAGGTAACTATAAAAACAGATGGCTGGAATGTTGCTTATATCACAACAGAATTTTGATATTTTGTGACTATTCTCACTTTAAGAACCAACAGCGACTATGGAATAATAAAAAATGAGTAAGTATACATATATAACTAGTTTAAGTAGTACCTACCTACACTGTTATTATATCGAGAAATGTTTGTATTTTTAAAAGAAAATTAAGTAAAGTAAAGTAATAATGGCAGTCACAGCTCCATAACTGAGGTCATAATAAGTACCTATTTAAGTACTAGTAACTTGTTTTAAAAGTTTTTAAGTAACAATAACAATCCAGGTTTTACGTAGGTATACTTATACCTGTTTGTGATAAATTGATTAATATAAAAATAACATCAAGTTCTTATTTTAAAAGATTTCTCTATTCATTAATTTACGCCAAGGCACACACACAATCACACAAAGCTTCAGGCTTTAATTTAACAACAATCAACCTTAGAAGGTTTATTAACACCAAGACTAGGTAGAATGTATCGCGATGCGGTGTGCTTACAAGACTATAGTGACAGTCAGTACCTACCTAAGTAGTTCTTGTCGCAGTAACACCTAAAAGTTCAATTAGGTAGCAGTTGATTATGACATCAACCATTTATATCAATCCACAGGCTGTAGGGCAGCCAGATCATGGTTATTGATGATTAAGGTGACTTACTAGTCGACGTCGAACGACCAGAATCTAGTTGCATCATATTCATTAAGGAGAATGCCCAAAACACTCAGCTGTGATTTAAAAAACGTTTAAGTGGATAGTGCCCTACTATCCCACTTAATTAAGTACATGTTTTTACTATTTATACTTATAGTAGGTAGTTAGGTACCTATCAAAAATGTGAAATTAGTTTCTCACAAAATAATCACTAAGTATACCTACCTAAGGGACACAGTGTGCACAAAGCGGCACCATTGCAAGCGTCGAATAACGAGTTTACAGTGGTCAAAAAGAGATAGGTAAGTAGGTACCTAGTGCACCATGAGGTTAAGGGCGGGTTGTTTCACGTCCACTTAACCCACGCGTGTGCGTCAAAAATGGCGTTAACTATCGTCAAACCACAAAAAGCGTTGTTAACGATTATAGTAACCGGTGCCGGACCCACTGGTTAACGTCATTTTATTCTCAAACATCTGCGCCAAACAGTAAAACAGGGACTCTCTTTTGTTGTATTCGTCTTTGCTGATGATGAAGTAGAATGTTATTTACCTAAACTTAAGGGACGAGTAGGAGTTTATTAAAATACCGCGATTTAAAGAAAGTTGCTCTATTGTTAACACGTCAAATCGAAGATAAAATAAAATTTGCTACAGAAAAGTAAGTGTGTAAAAAAACAAAAACAAACAACAAACTATAAAATAACAGTACAGTAGGTAGGTACCTACTGTACTGTTATTTTATAGGTAAGTACTTAGATATACCTACCTAATACATAATTTTGATTCTAAAATTCGTTCCTAATTTTCAGAAATTTGGCAGTAAAACCATGACCCCCGACCAGGTAATTGCAATATTATGCCTCAGGATCTTTCATGAGAGGTGTTGCTATACAATTGGACATAAATCAACGGTTTGCCGTATTATTCATCGAGTGACTAGGGTTATTGCTAAACTACGTCCTCATTATAATAAGCTTGCCAGTTAGGTAACGATGAGGAGAGATCAGCTGTTGCAACTGACTTTTTTAAAATATCTAGATTTCCGAAAATAATCGATGCAAATTGATTGTGCTCCATGGTACAGTCGAGTTCATTAATATATTGGCCCTTTCAGGCTTCAAAAATATATCAACGTCAAAAAAGTTCATAATATTGTGACAAATATAAGCATCATTAAATTGTGGTCAAGATTTAGATTCATTCATATGTGTTGTATATTGTGTAGGCATAGCCTTATATTAGAAACAGGTTCATGTGTCAATGCCTTAATTATAGATGATTGTCTGTGAACACATCCCACTCTTCTCTCTCTGGTCAACTGGAACATGAACAAGATTGTATCCGATGTAAGTCTTTTTATATTAAATAATAAATGGAGATTATCCGCTATCACATTGTATCATTACAATACAACATGGCGCTGCGGAATATAAATAAAATAAGAGACTAGATACAGTGTGAAGAAAGTAATTAGTAATTGTAAAACTAAGATAATCGAAAATGGCGGAAGGCGTGTCCAGGGACGCTTTGGGCTTAAAACCCCCAAATTCCATCAAAAATTGCACCACAGAAGAGTATAAAAAGTGGATGAAAAGATTTGAGCTGTATAGAATTGCAGCAGGTTTAAAAGATAAAAGCCAGGAGGTACAGGTTGCAGTGTTCCTACACACCATGGGTGACCAAGGAATTGAAATCTATGAAAGCTTTGGAATAGCAGAGAAAGAGTATAATTATGAAAAGATGATAGAAAAATTCAATGAGTATTTCATACCTAAAAGTAATGAAAGCGTCAATGCACACAAATTTTTCAGCAGACAGCAGAAAGAAGAAAGCTTTGAAGACTTTTTAGCAGACTTAAATAGGCTAAGTCAGGATTGTAACTTTGGTCAAATGAGGGAGAGACTAATTAAAGATAGAATTATAGCTGGAATTAGAGAGAGCAAAATAAAAGATAGATTATTGAGAGAGAGCGAGTTAACTTTGGAAAAAGCTATAAAAATATGCAGAGCTGCAGAATTGGTAGAGAAACAAGTAAAGGAGTTTGCTGAACATAAGGAGGCTAGCTGCTCAAAAATACAAGGGATAGATATAAAAAAGAAAAATAATTTCAAGAGTAATGATAAAACAGAAGAACAAAAATATAATAATAGAAGAAATTTTATAAGAAATGAGAAAATAGAGAAGAATGGAAGTAAGACTACAGACAAGAGGAAACAAAACTGTACTCGTTGTGGTTTTCAACATCAACCCAGAAGTTGTCCGGCCTATGGCAAGAGATGCATGAAGTGCCAGCGCATCAACCACTTTGCAAGAATGTGCAGATCTAAGTCGGAAGAAATAAGAGCAGTGCAAACTGAGGATAAACAAGAGGTATATGTTAACAATATTAATAATGACTGGTTTCAAAAGGTAACTTTTGTGAAAAGTAATAACATAATAAATTTTAAAATAGATACCGGTGCACAGTGTAACATTTTGTCAAAAAATTGTTGCAGGTCCATGAATGTGAATAAATTTAATGTGAGTAATTTAATTTTAAAAAACTATAATGGTAATTTAATCCAAACTGTAGGACAAGTAACCTTAGAGTGTCAAATAGGAACTAAAATTAAAAATGTTGTGTTTCAAGTGTGTGAGCAGAATTTAATGCCTATTTTAGGGTTATCTACTTTATTGGAATTTGAGATAGTGCAAAGAAACATTGTTGATAACATTCAGAGTAATAATACATTATATGAAAAATACAAAGATGTGTTCCAAGGAATAGGGCTGATAAAGGACTATGAATATGATATAAAACTAAAAGATAACTGGATAGGAAAAATAGAACCATGTAGGCATATACCGTTTAAGTTAATGCCTAAGTTAAAAAGTGAGTTGGATAGCTTGGAACAACAAGGGATTATTTCTAAAATTGATACACCTACAGATTTTGTAAGTTCTTTGGTAATTGCAATTAAACCAAATGGTTCACTTAGAGTATGTCTGGATCCTCAATACTTAAATACTCAGATTATGAGAGAACAAATAATGCTACCTAAATTGGAAGAAATTACTTGCAAATTAAAAGGAAGTAAAGTATTTAGCACGTTAGATGCAAATAAAGGTTTTTATATGGTCAAATTATGTGAAAACAGTAAACAACTGACTACATTTAATACACCTTATGGTAGGTTTTGTTTCAATAGATTACCGTTTGGTCTGTGTTCGAGTCCAGAAGTGTTTCAAAGAATTTATGCAAATATTTTTAATATGGAGGGAGTCTGTACATTTATCGACGATTTGTTGATTTACGCTAAAACAGAGGAGGAAAGTAACAGAATATTGGAAAAAGTGCTACAAAGAGCTAGAGAACACGGTGTAAAATTTAATGTTGAAAAATGTAAAATAAATCAAAAAGAAGTGAAGTACTTAGGACATGTTTTGACTAAAGATGGTTTAAAAATAGATAGAGAGAGAGTAGAAGCAATAAAGAAGATGCCAGAACCAAAAAAATCAAAAAGAAGTACTAAGGTTTCTAGGTATGATAAACTATATTTCAAAGTTTGTTCCTAACATATCTGAAATAACTGCTCCACTTAGAGAGTTAATTAAAAAGAATGTGTTATTTGTATGGGAGGTTAGGCAAAAAGAAGCTTACAACTTGATAATTAAATTAATTAGTGAACCTCCTGTATTAGCATATTTTGACATAAATAAGAAAATAACTTTAAGCGTGGATGCAAGCAAAGAAGGATTAGGTGCTGTTATTATGCAAGAAGGTCAACCAATAGCGTATGGATCTAGAGCAATGACAGATACAGAGAAAGATTACAGTCAAATAGAAAAAGAAAGCTTAGCTATTTTGTATGGATGCACTAAATTCAATCAATTTTTGTATGGTCAACGGTTTCAAGTTGAAACAGATCATAAACCGCTGGTATCCATTTTTTCAAAGCCTCTGAATAAAAGCCCAATTAGATTACAACGGATTAGAACTGCTTTACAACACTATCAGTTTGATTTAGAGTATAAGCCAGGAAAGGAGTTACTAATAGCCGATCATTTAAGTAGATCCTATCTAAATAATACAGAGAAGTCTTATGAATTAGATCTTGAAACTCATGTTGGTACAGTTGTGAATAGTTACCATATTACAGATGCAAAAATGAGTCAATTGAAGAATGAAACAAAGAAAGATATGGAATTACAGTTAGTATTACATTGCATTAGAAATGGATGGTCAGAAAATAAATCATTAGTACAAAGTGAAGCAAAAGTTTATTATAGCTATAGAGATGAGTTAGGAGAATGTGATGGCTTGATTCTTAAAAATAATCAGATTGTAATACCTAAAAGTATGCGGAAAGAAATTCTGAATAATATTCACTATGCTCATTTAGGCATAGAAAAGTGTAAAGCATTAGCTAGGAAGACTTTATTTTGGCCTAACATGTGTAAGGAGATAGAAGATTTAATAAAATTTTGCGATATGTGTAAAAGTTATCAAAACAACAATAGAAATGAACCCATAATTAATAAAGAAATAGCTGAAGGGCCATGGCAGATTCTATCAGCTGACATATTTTTTCTTTTTGGAAAACCTTATATTTTGTTAGTAGATTCATTCAGTAAGTTTGTGGAAGTAAAACAGTTAGAAGATTTGTATGCAAAAACTGTAATGGATCAATTAAAAGAAATTTTGTCTAGAAATGGTATACCTAACATAATTTACACAGATTCAGGAAGTCAGTTCACAAGCATAGAATTCAAAAATTTTGTTAAAATGTGGAACTTTGAACATAAAATTGTAAGTCCCAAACATCATCAAGCTAATGGTTTGGCGGAAAGACATATTCAAACAGTTAAAAAGTTGTTAAAAAAGTTGATTTATGATAATAAAGATATTCACTTAGGATTGCTTATGTATAGAAATACACCTATAGAAAGTAAAAGTAATAAGTCTCCATCTGAGTTGATGTTTAATAGACAAGTGAAACATATTCTGCCAAATATAAATACAAATAAAATGTATAATGAACAGATTCGAGATAAATACAGAGATACTTTGATTAAAAAACAAATGTTACAAGAAGAATATTATAATAGAGGTAGTAGAAAGTTGTCAGAATTAAAGGAAGGTCAGGTAGTTAAAATACAGGATGAGTTGAATAGAAAACCGCATGAAAGTGGTATAGTAATAAGAAAAAGTTGTAATCCAAGATCCTACTATGTAAAAAAGGAAAATGGAGAGGTAATAATGAGAAATAGAAAGATGTTAATAGAAGGAGGTAAATATAGGGAGAAAAATGACAGTGATTATGTGATTGATGAAGAGCTAATTGATAGGAACATAGAGTTTAATCGAAATAATAATGTAACAGAAAGAGAAAAGATAAATGTAAATCCCAATAATATTGTAAGCGAAGGTGAGAGTAGAAATGTAAACCCAAATAATGTTGTAACGGACAAAGAGATTGTAAAAACTAGAAGTAGTAGAATTGTAAAACGCCCTGCTTATTTAAGTGATTATGTTAAGTAAAAAATTAATGTTGAATAGTAAAGTAGAATTAAAAATTTGTTTATAAGAAGGGGAGGATGTTGTATATTGTGTAGGCATAGCCTTATATTAGAAACAGGTTCATGTGTCAATGCCTTAATTATAGATGATTGTCTGTGAACACATCCCACTCTTCTCTCTCTAGTCAACTGGAACATGAACAAGATTGTATCCGATGTAAGTCTTTTTATATTAAATAATAAATGGAGATTATCCGCTATCACATTGTATCATTACAATACAACAATATGTGACTGCTATTTTCTCAGTAACATGAGTAATGCACAGCATTACTCATGTTACTGATATACTCATTATTAACCATTCACATGAGGACATATTTTTGATATACTTATAGGTTCTATAGAATTTATTGAGCTTTTCAACGCTCACAATATTTTGAATCCTTGACAGTGCCAATATATTAATGAACTCGACTGTACTTGAAAATTTTATGTGAACGGCGAAATGTTGCCATGATATAAAAATCTCCCAACCATTTTTATTGGGAAAAGTATTGCTTTTTACTAGCAACCCGAATAACTTTGACAATCGGTTTTTTATGTAGTGAAGCAACGCTTTGTATTTAACGAACGTTAAATATCTTACGTAATCGTCATTATTTGACATACGTACCTATGTTACGTTAACCAACTGTTTGAAACAACCAGAAAACAGACCCGGCGCTCCATGCATAAAATAAGCCTTGGTACCCTGCAAGGCCCGCAAAGAGTAGCGTTTATAAGATTAGAGGCTAATCACCCTAATCTCAGAGACTTTCGGAGTCTGACTGATGATAATACAGCGACGTATTTTTTGTAATACCTATGCGTTTTTACATGTGGATTTTTCTGTAGGTACATTAAATACTGCTAACCAACTGTATGTATGTAGGTACACAGCCAGCACATCAAGCCACCCGAAACTCAAATTTTCCCAATAAACCTTGAGCCTAATGCTTTAGCGATAAAGATGAGAATCTATTAAAGAAATTTGACAGATTGTAGTAGCTTGATGTGCTGGCATCTGTACATGAAAAGAGCAAGAAAATAATAATTATTAAAATTAAAAAATGTCTTAACCAATCAAGGGGTAGTTTTTAAAGAAATTAATTTCATATTTAATAACTACAGTACTTAAATTAATGCCCTTTTACAATACGCGCCACGAATGAAAAGACAACACACCACTTGGTTTGACTTGCGCAGTACCTAGACGATTTTAGGTCTCTTTAGCAGTATGAGGTTTAAGGCGCGGGAAGGTACCGGGCGTCATCGGGGCGGCAGAAAGCGCGTAATGTACCCCCCCATAAGTTTTTTTTAATCGTCTCTGGGTTTTTTCCCATACATTTTTGGGCATTCTCCTTTGCTGTTTTACAATTAATAATTCAATTATTACTTCGGCATGAACATGCAGAAGAAGTCACTTCACTGATGTAGGTTCTCACAACGCTGCAAGGTTATTTTGGCGCGCGGACAAAATAGGAACTAACGCCGCCATCATGTTTTGTTATTACAATATGTAAAAAGTATCTATCAACAACGCCCCCCTGTCAATGACATTCAGGCGCCAAAAAATCGTTGTAACACTCAGAACTATTGCTGGTTGTTCTCGTCTGCGTCCACGTATTTAATGTGTTCTGCGTGCGCGGCGGCGGCGAGGTCGCGCAGACTCTGCTCAGCCGCGGGCCCTAGCTGCTGCACCATGCGCGTGAATTGACCCTCGGGCTTCTGCAACAACTCGTGCGGGTGCCCACACTCCACTATCTCGCCTGCTTCCATCACCTGGGGAGGATAGGTTTGTTGTAGTTCACGTGTTGGTTTTTTTTTTGGACACATACCTACCTACAGTGTTGGTTATTGTAATATATGGTTAGTCCTATGTAGGAGGACGGAGGAGGAGGAGGAGGATGGATGGATGAGGAGGAGGAGTACCTTGGAGGCCTTTTTTAGTTGCTGTCTTGAAACTTTGATGGCATTTCACTTGGCGTATTATGTCCAAAATATTCTCGTTATTTAGCCAATACAAATAAACCCTATTACTATTTCAATAAAGTTTATTTTGTATTAGTGTGTGATGAGCAGATGAGTAGGTACAGCCAAGGCCTCTCGGTTTTAAATAAATACGCAACCACGGCAAGGGAGTTGCTCGTGTTTGCAACGTGTTTATATCGGAAGTATCGCGATTGCGCAGTGGTAGCTCGCGAAATTTATTTATTTTTGTTAATTTGACGCCTAATTTACTGTTGGGTCACAGATTTGATTAATTAATAAAGAAATTATTCATTATTTCTCGCTGCTTTACAATCTAAAACAAAAACATAATGTAACTCACAACGACTCTGTCAGAGTCGGCGACAGTGTGCAATCGATGCGCCACCGTGATCACCGTGCACTCGGCGAAATGCGTCCGAATTGATTTTTGTATGAGTGCATCCGTACTGTGGACAGACAAAAACAATAGATTAACAAATGGACACTAGAGAATAATCCTGAAAACACCCAGCTTCCTTTCCCACCGCCGCGCCGGCGATTAACGAGAAGAGAGTAGGTCTACCTACCTATTAGAACTAAAAACGAGTTAGCGAATAGCGACCAACGAGCAGCGTGTGCGCTACGGCAACGGGCGATTACTCGCTATATCTCTCGATATGCACATGTATCAAGCGTAAGTCTCTAAGCAAGTGTTCTGCCCACCAAGCGAGCATCGCTGACCGAGTACTCCTTTTGATAGTTTTTGTCGCTGAGACAAACGAGTACTCGCATGACGGCGTGGGCGGCGGTGTGAACCGTCAGCCATCAATTTAATATCTCTTTTACTTACTAAGATTGCAATGGTCCTGTGACCTACAATCTTTTTCTTGAACGAGAATATCGTTGATGGCTAGTCGCTTCCTCGTCGGCGATGGGTCAGGTGCCTTACTATTGGACGAAGGAAATGTTGGTGTTACTATACACCTCTGCCAAACCCATCGGGGAAAGCAGGCTTGATGTTACCTATGTTAATACTTCTCTATAGGTTATGATAATGAAGTCTTACTTCGGATCAACATTAGCTGTAGCCTCGTCGAGCACGAGAAGCTTGTTACGCCCTAAAGCCGCTCGCGCCAAGCATAGCAGTTGTCTCTGACCAGCACTGAAGTTTGATCCTCCTGACTGCACGGCTGACGACAGTGACGTCACGCTGCGCTTCAACTCCACCTATAATAAATGAAAAATCCTTTAGTGCCTTTAACTAGTGAACACTACTTTTTTATCAAATTCATAGAATGAACAGTGCTTGAAAATTGCAGAAATACCTGTTCCAATGCTGTCCATATATCAGCGTCTGTATATTTATCGAATGGATCCATATTGTAGCGTAAACTGGCGGAAAACAGAACTGGTTCTTGAGGAATAATGGAGATCTTTGACCTCAGCTCCTGTTAAAGCAAATGGAAACATTAGTTTGTTCAAAAAAGCCTTTAAATAGAATATAAAAGTAATGAACCAACAACAGTTTTCTTTAAACCTTTAGTGCGATGTCACCCGTATCAACGTCATCAATGAAGACGTTTCCTTCAATGGGCGCCAATCGGAACAGTGCTGATATCAGTGAAGATTTACCAGCTCCCGTACGACCAACTACTCCCACCTGTAAAATATTGAATACTTCATTTGGAAGCTCACATATTATCATATCCTATCATATCCATAAGAAGTATAGGTACGGAAGCTGCTTGTCCAAGCCACAAGCCGAATTTGATACAGGAACTAGTGAACTGTCCCTGCTTTTACTAAACATCGCGAAGTAAAGAGAGCGAGTCGCGAAGAACAACGCGGTCACACAGACCGACACGAAAATCGACTTTATACTTAAAGTAGGTATATAGATGTAATTATGTATAGATACCTATAGATAAGACTTACCTTCCACCCACTTTCAATAACAATATTCAATTTCTGGAGAACTGGGTCGGCATCCTTATCATATCTTAGCGAGAGGTCTTTAAACACAAGTCTTGCGCGTTGCGGCCAGCCGGCGGGCGGCGCAGGGCCGTCTGTGACCTCCCGGGGCAGCGACGTGAACTGCACCACGCGCTCCACGCTCGTCATCTGCGAGATCACCTCCGTAGCCTGTTTCACGCCGTACTGCACCATGTTCACCAGGATCAGACCCTGACTTATGGCCAGACCGACATTTCCGGACTGAGTCGTTCCTATAACAGTGAAAAAAAAACTTGAAATCAAACATGCACGAGCTTGTGGGTTCAAATCCGGGCAAGTGCCAATGTAACTTTTTCAATTCATAAGCACTTTCTGAGTTTATCTAGGACATCACTGACTGACATGGTTGAAGGAAAAACATCGTGCTTTTAAGTAATGACTAATGAGGTACCAAAACAGACGACTATGCAAGTGTACCCAAGGACAACCCGTGGTTGGTGACTATTGCAGAATATGGAAACAAGATGACTAGGTTTGGTTGGCAAAGTGGACTGGTTTTCTAGAACTATGAAATAACTATGGCCCCTGCCTGATCAATGTACACTCTCCCCCCCGGAAACTGTCGCTAGCATATAGTGACGTAGTGACAAGGGGCATCATATCCTGAGGTGTTTGACAAGTGGAGCGGTATTCCACGGTTATCAGGACAATCCCGGAAGTACTACCAAGATCCCTACCAGCATCTTATTGGAATACTTCTTTCCTCCGAGCACGTTTGCTCTTGCCAATCTCCACTCAAGCCGGCCAACAAAGGCAAGAGGTGGATCCTCGTCATTGTTCACTCTGGTCGGTCAAAACGGCAAGCCAGAGATGAGGAACAAGACTTCTCCCGAGAGATCCGTGGGTCCGTGGGGTAGCTACTGCCCAACAGCTCGCCACATGCTGCCCTGTGGGCTTATGTATCTCTCTTGGTCCGGTCTTATCCCTATACCTGTTCCGGCAAAGTAAACTCTACCGGCACAGACCTAGAGTTCATAGAAGCGGGCAAGCACCACCACGACGTCAACGTAGAGATACGGCGGTGGGGCTATTATTATCAAATGAAATTCTGAATATTAAGTTAGTCAGAAACGTTATTCTCGTAGATTGAGGAATCTTACCGTCATCCAGGAACAAGAATGTGTAGGCTACGACGACTACATAGACTGCACAGATAAGACTCAACCAAATGGAAAATGCAGTATTTGTAACGATTGTTAAGTACCTGAAACAAGAAGAAGAACCAATTCATAACCCATAGCAAAATAAGTAATAGGTAACCTACCGTACGTAAAAATCTAACAGAAAAGAATTTTGTTAAAAAAAAAAGTTGAGACAAATATTGTGTTGCTACGACGAAGTTGCTATTATGTAACTGCTACGCGTTCGTATCATATTATACAATCGATCTTCTACGATCGTTTTTCTCTGATACTGGTCTGATATTACCTATGTACCTGCACCTTGTAGGTAATAGGTAATATCAGACTTGGCATTATTTTCTTTTGTTGCATCTGACAAGACGTGCATTATTTCGATTATCCATTACCTAATCGATCTTTAAGGTTATTATTACTAAACTTGTTTTTCCTACAGTTATTACTTACCAAGCGGCAGTGTGTACATCTTGCTTGTCGTCAAATTGTTCTCGTAGCATCTCCTGGGCGCCGCATGCGCGCACCGTATTGAGTCCCGCCATCGTCGCCGAAACGTGTGAGAATACTGGGCTGCGGGTCGTACCCTCCACCCTAAGGAAAAGATGACCTCTTGTAATTTTTGAGCATGAGAAATCTCGTTGGGGATACATGGGTTTAACAATCGGAGGCAATTAAGAAAATAATAGGATAGATTTCACACCAATTTAGTACTATCCAAGAGCCTCAAGCCTCAAGACGGATCAAGCCTGAAGGATTGAGTAGATATAAAGCAAATAATAATTTAGTAAAATTTAAATTGCCCCACTGCAGGCCATGCGCCTCCCTTCCTTCTTTCCACTTTTCCCGGACCCCTTCCCAATCCAACGACACAAATAAAATTCGCCAATTGATGCTGTAATTCTTAAAAGTTTAAACAATCACCTTTTAATAGCCTGTGCTGTGCTTAGGAATATAACCGTCCAAATGTACATAAGGACTCCGCATACCGCCGTTGTCAGCAGCATGTAAGGGTTAACGATCGCTACCATCACGAGGATACCTAACATCACCATGAAAATCTGTGGGAAAAAAAAACCGTTTTAAAAGTAGGTATGGCTTAAAAATAATTCGAATAAACATGATCTGAGTATAGACTTAGTCACATACTTGTATGCTGTCCAAATACATCCTGGGTAGGATCTCGTCAACGACGCCCATGTCTTTGGAGAACCGGTTGAGGATACGGCCCGAGGGGTTAGTGTCAAAGAAGCGCATGGTGGCCGCCAGGATGTTGCTGAACATCTGGTTGTGCAGATTGATGGAACTGCGCATGCATACCCACAGGAACAACATTGATCTGGAATTGATGGTATTTTTAAAAAACCGGCCAAGGACAATGAAGGGTTCCGTAGTTGGCATGAATTTATACCAAGAACAATCTTAACATTGTAGTTGAAAAACATGGTCTCCCATACATTCCAACTGTAAATGTAAGCTTGTACTCACAATATTGAGAGAGTTACCATGTTATTTTTCGTACCACTTGCTCAAAAAAGTGACATTCTAGGTAGGTATGCCACAAAAAACGAACATAACAATAGTCATTTTTAATCTGTTAAAAACAGGGAAAGAAAATTGTACTGAATTTCATTCATCCTCTAGGGGGAGAATGTGATTTAAATTTGGAATACTTACCGAAATTTACATCTGTGTTTACACCATTGAGTTTTCATATAAAGCATTATACATGTTTTTGAAAAAGGAATACGCATTTATTATGCAGTTATGATTATTAAATAAAATTACGAAAACCGACGGACGAGGCCGTATGAGCTTGATGCCTTTGCTTTTCCGACAAAAAAATATTAGTCTAGGAATTTGCCGCGTTTTTGTTTTCTTCAAATACATAAACGTTAAGTTTATTTTAATTTATTTTTTTAATTAAGTTTTAATTGTCATTATTTTTAATAAATGCTTATCTCATATTATTATTGTGTTAATTTTTTCGCAAATGGTACAAAAAGTAGAGTATTTTCCTCGGTGATAAAGCTGTCTTAGTCTTGGGTGATCTTAAATCCCTCGCTACACTCAGGACTCATCTTAAATCCCTCGCTTCGCTCGTGATTTAAGTTTTTAGCACCCTCGCTACGCTCGGGAGTAAACCTCGAGTCCTTCGTTACGCTCGCGATTTAAATCGTCACCCGCGACAGAAGATACTGCTTTATCCCCTTGGTTAATAATCTACTATTAAGACCACAGACTTCTTAAAGGTTGTCCTGTAATTTACAGGTAAAAAACTATTTTTTTTTTTTCAAAATTTTAGTCTCAGTAATTTTAGTTAACGTGGGAATGGTCAATTTTCGTTTGTTTTCTAAAATAACTTTAAAATAATTTATTTTATAATTATAAAAAAATACATTTGAGACTCTCATAGTAAGTTCTCACCTTTCATTTGATATGTCATACGGTATATTATGCAATACTTTTTTTAAATTTCTTATTCACCCCCCAAAAGTGACCTCCATACTCAAAATTCATTTATTTATCTACACCCATGCTATAAATCCTATAAAAAAGTTCCTGAAACAGTTAGCTTATTGCCAACATTAAAACAGCCAGTGTCATAGTAACCATGTTAACCATAATAGCATCCAAACGGGTGCTTTAATGTTGTACTGAATTTCATAATGCAACTCGTTTTCAAAAAAAGAACATTGTAGTGCACGCGCGTTTCACTACAACAGCGCCGTTGTTAAGAGCGTAGACGGGCTGCGCGGGAATTGAAAAATAGGTATTTGAAGAAACTATTGCCGTCGCGCTGCGCTCTAGCAACCGGGCGGTGTCAATATGTGAGTGAAGTCTGTATTTGTGTGCGTAGCTCAGTAGCGCGCATCTCCCGCCCGCTCGCGCCAACCAAACTACCTACGTTGCGTTCGTTTCTGTCTCAGTCGGATTGAAAATATCGGCGTGCGCAGTGTTTCGTGTGATCGTGCTATTTATACTAAATTTTTCCATGAATGCCTTCTCCCTGAAATAATTGACGGTCGGATACCAAGAAATTTACCTGTAAGAGAAAGGATGGAAATGACGACAGAATAAATGTACATATTATTATATAACTTTTGTATAATTTAAAATACCCACAAGCACCTTTTCTGCCTCTTCTGCATAAATATTAAGAACTAGCTTTTGCCCACGGCTTCGCTCCCGACAACTGACTACTACCCTACTTACCTAAAAAAATAATTAAAAAAAAACTTATTATCCTATGTCGGACGACGGCGACGGCTAATCCAAAAAATATAAAAATCGGTGTAATTAACACGATTCTCGACTTCCTTTTATATAATAGGTCTTTACCTATGAAATTGCCGTTTTGTATGAAAAAATGTAAACGTATTTTTTTCATGTATTTTTTATTTGTATTAATCGAAGTAATCACCCATGCAATCAATGCATCTTTGCCAACGCAGTGGCAGTTTATTGATGCCCTTCTTAAAGAAATCAGCTAGTCGGGAGGCAACAAATTCTTCAAAGGCATTTTGTACTGCCTCTCGGGTATTGAATTTTTTTCCCGCCAAGAAGTTATCCAAATTCGTGAAAAAGTAGTAGTCTGTAGGCGCAAGGTCTGGTGAGTAGGGCGGATGACGGAGAGCTTCCAACCCCAGTTCTTGCAACTTGGAGACCGTCTGCTGTGCAGTATGAGGTCGCGCGTTGTCGTGCAGGAGCAGCGGAGAAGAGCGATTGACCAATGCTGGTTGGAGATGTTCCAGCTTCTCCATCATTGTGTTCAGTTCTTCACAGTACACATCTGCAGTAATGCTCACCCCGTTTGGTAAGAAGCTGTGATGAATCACACCGGCGCTAGACCACCAAACAGTGACCATCACTTTTCTAGGGGTAAGTTTTCGTTTAGGGCATTGTTTAGGTGCTGAACCAGGATCCAACCAACTTGCTGAGCGCTTGCGGTTATCGAACAGAATCCATTTTTCATCGCAGGTAACAATGCGGTTCAAAATTCCTTCATTTGTGTGTCTGTTGAGCAGTGCAAGGCACGTCTCGACGCGTACTTCGCGCTGGCGATCATTGAGTTCGTGGGGCACCCATTTGTCAAGCTTTTTTACCTTGCCAATTTGACGCAAATGGACCAAGATTGTTTTGACGCTAACGTCGAAAGCTGCTGCTAATTCAGCCGTAGATTGTGTATCATCAGCTTCCACAAT
The DNA here is from genome assembly GCA_905163495.3 of Cosmia trapezina. Classification (NCBI taxonomy): domain Eukaryota; kingdom Metazoa; phylum Arthropoda; class Insecta; order Lepidoptera; family Noctuidae; genus Cosmia; species Cosmia trapezina. Next base: position 16,956,520 of record LR991022.1, on the reverse strand, counting down.
CGCCTTTAATTCGTAATTGTCGACCAAAGTCTTCGGACGACCGCGAGGTTCATTTTTCAGGTCGAAATTTCCAGAACGGAAGCGAGCAAACCAATAACAGGTGGTGCGTTGGTTTGTAGTGTAAGCTCCGTAAACGTCGTTGATGTTGCGTGCCGCTTGTGCCGCGTTGCTGCCACGACGGTACTCATATTCCATAATTACTCGAATTTTTAACGTATCCATGATGACGAAAAAGATTGAAATGCGATGAAAATGTAACACTAATCAATAAACAAATGACTACTTTTGGAAAAAAAAATCCTTGTTTTTAAAATAAAATTAATTTGAAATTAGAATTCTTAGCCAAACAAAAATTATTTTGATTTGAAATAGCCAGTACTGCAGAACGGCAATTTCATAGGTAAAGACCTAATATATAGATTTACTTGATAAGAGCAGTCATTATTTTATAAACTCCCCTGTAAATATTTATGTCAAGTCAAAAGCAGAATTATCACACCAAGCAGTATAGTGCAAACTTTAGTTACGTATTATACCTAATGCTTACGGTTTGTATTTTTGTAAGAGACACTTCGCTAAAGTTCATTTCAATTATTAGTTAATTATAAACCCTAAAAATGTCATTGAATTGTTACTTCGTTGTCTCTTAAAAAAAAACAAAATGAGCATCAAACACTATTCAGTAAATCAGTATAGGATAAACGTCGATATCGACTGACATCACTATGATTTCGATAAAAACTTCGACACTAGTCACTTCCCTAATTGTGTACGTATTAATCTAACCCTCCCTCACCTCTCGTCTCCCCCCGTAGAGTGCGATAGAGACAACTGCAGCTCAGAACGATTTTACCTATAAAAAACCTTGACCGATTGACGTTTCGTATTCTCCTGTTTTCTCCTCGAAACCTAAGCCAATTAAATTATATTTGGTATCAAAATTTAAAGGAAGAATAGATCTATGCCCCTATTACTTGTTTTTATTTTAAAAACTTTTCAATTTTCTTTGGTAGTCGTCTGATTACGTAGGTAAAAACGGGGTATTTTTTTAGGTTTTTGGTAAGTCATATTTATTTTTGTAATAAATTTTTTGAAAAAAAAAAAATGACAGGGGCATGCCTTCAATAGACCTGGAATTTTATAAATAAAAACGATTACTCTAGAGGCATTATCCAGGAAGAGAATAGGGGAATACATTTGTATGGAAAAATGCAGCCCGTCTACGCTCTTAAGTCGTGCGCGCAGCAGTGGCAACAGCATTCTTAGCATTGTGGCTGCCAGAATTGACTGCCCAATATTGTGGCATTGTGTGCAGTTGCATGTAAAAAAGAACTGCAACTGATGGAAGAATTTTGTTTTATTTTTTTATTATTTTAATATTTTTATGAATTTCTTGCTTTTAAATAATTGTCGATCACTATCTAATGAATTTAATTTAATTTTTATAATTCATAAGTAATATTTAATTTTAGAATATACCTAGTATAAATGTGGGTGAATTTGAATCTTTGGTTACTAACATAATTCTTAAGTACACTACTAACAAAAATATGGATAACTGAATCTGATATAAATAAATAAAAAATAAAAAAACTTATTCGAATTCACGTCGTATACTATGACGCCGGCCGCCATGTTCGATACGAGTATTAGTATTGCAAAAAACTGTTTCAGAACCTTTTTTAGAGGATTCATAACAGGGATGTAGATAAAGTCTTGTATGCAACTGTACCATAATTAGGTATTAAAACACTCATGTGATACTATTCCCACGTTCGTGTTTTAATACCCCTTATTATACGTCAGTTGCATAAATAACTATTAGTTTACCCGTTCGTGTTTGTGTCACAGAAGTTCATAAGTGTACCTACCAAATTTCAACTTAATTGGTCCATTAGTTTCGGAGCAAATTGGCTGTGACAGACAGACAGACACACGAGTGATACTATAAGGGTTCCGTTTTTCCTTTTGAGGTACGGAACCCTAAAAACGAGTATATATGATCCTCGTAGAAAACGTATACAACGTAAGCATAGCTTCTTTCTTGACTACTGAATTGATTGGATGAATGGGCCTCATAAAGGAGTACCTACCTACTAATAACTCTGTACCATCATGCAGCCTTGTAGTATGGCGCTAATTTAGTCTTGCTACAAGTACTTATACTTAGCCTCACCTTCCTGTAGTAAGTAGAATACATCCCAAAATTCCGATCGCCCAAATATAAATATAATACTCGTGATTTAGTGGTTCATATGTCGACGTGATGTTCTGCATGGCTAGCACGGTCTTCACCATCGTATCAATGACAGTCATATTAGGTAGCTCTGTCGACAATGGTGCGAGGGTTGTCGGCAACTCAGTCGTGAAGTTTCCACTGGTACCATTACCGTCACTGGAGTAGTTACCATCCCTTAGGCTATTGAAGAGAGTAGCGTTCAAATTATCTTTGTCTAGTATGTGTTTTGTTTCTACGTCATTCATCCTGAAAAGGTCAAAGTTAGGATTAAGGTTACGATAACGTAATGCTCGGTCATTTATTTAATATCGTGTCAAACTATACTATTATAGGTAGGTACTATCATTATAAATTTGACAAAAAAATTTAGGTATGCGATGTTATTCATTCGAATCCATCTCATAACCGCAAAACCGTGTAGTAACAGAATAACGATTTATAATTTTTACCAATGCGTGAGCCACAGGTCGCTGATGGAGGTGACAACCTGTGCCAGGATCACGCTGACGGTGGTGCCGAGCAGCAGCCCCCACCCGGCGCCGGCGCGGAAGTATTGGCGATACACAGCGCCAGGCACGCGACCTTACGGGAAACAATTACGAACTTAGCTTATTATGTGTTTATTGTTACATTATTGGATGGCCCAGGTTGGTCTAATTTCGTTGTCGAAATAACAACTCTAGTAATCGTAAGTGCGACTGTAGACCATGGGTCCCTGGGTTCAATTCCCGTAAAGGGGTTTTCTATCATGAATTTCTCAGTAATTGATGACAATAGGCTCATCCCTATTGAATAACAGGGCTCAAACTCTGAAACATAACTGGCGAAATGTGGGTGTATTAAATACTCTCGGGTATTACTTGCGTAGGTAATGATATGTTATCTATAGCAGTGCTATACGAGTATTTATGATGTCAATTAAGTCATTGGAATGTAATCAGACCATGGCCACAACGTTGTTTCAATTATTATGACGTCATCAAAATATACAATGACGTCACTGACGCAGTCTCGAGCGGCTGATGGTTAGTGCCCCGCCCTTTGTGTAAATTAGTAAAACGTATGTCCGTAACTGTACAATAATTGCCTCTATGATCATTTACTTACATGAATATGTGGTATTGGTATAATATAGGTAGGTACCAGTATGGCCTTTTTGATAAATTAGGTACCATTTTGATGAAGTGCCCTGCATCAATCTTATGTTGCATGTTATGTAGTGTCAAGGTGAACACCATTCTTTTATGCGGTAGGTGATCAAATCAGGTGGTTAACCCTATAAAATAGGTACCTAAAAGATCTACCTACGTTCATTGGTTGTCACCACTGAAGTCTACCTTTATAGATCTAGGTATAGGTTTAATATACAGTAGGTATAGACACTCATTAGAGAATACTTACGTAGGCAAGTACCTACCTACCATTTACAGTGATTGTACCTACAATCACTTTCATTGGTCAGGTTCATGTGACACCCTGTACGTAGGTACAGGTAAGTGCGCGAGTCGTCCTCGAGATAACGATGATAGCAAAAAAATACTTCAATAGAAGTGACGTCACAGTCATCGTCATCAATATTTATGTTGTAATAATTAGATTCTTTCATTGATTAAATTCATTACGATGCGGATTTACCTACTATAAACCGCAATCACGAAGCTACCTTCGTGATTGCGGATTTTGCTAGCATCGTTATCTCGAGGACGACTCGCGCTATCAGTTCAGATAAACGACTATTCACAGCAGATTGATTGCCTAATACACATTTCTGCCGATTCACTGTTAACTATCAGGAAATCAATTTAGGTAAATGACAATCAAGTTATCTTAGAATGTCTTAGATATTGGAGATTGGATCTGCAATGTGTGCGAAAACCACAAATAAGTAGGTAATCTATTGTGGCTATTGTGTCAACGTTTGTGATGATGTGTGGATTTTTTTTTTTTTTCTTTTGGCTTCGCACGGTTTGTGTGTGGATGTTCAATCCATGGACCTAATAATTATACTATATAAACAGGTCTGAGCTCCCCAAAAATCGTATTATACAAAAATTAACCTTAATGATTGCAGTTTAGGTTTACTTTTGATAGGATATCTTAGCTGAGGCAAAACGAGCCGAGAGAGAGGCCCCGAGTTGTGTAGTGTGTCCCTTTTGCTCAATTGCCAACAGATAAAAATGATAAAGATGATAGAAAAATTTCACCAACTACAAGTAGGTAAAATAAGTTACGTATATTAGTTTAGATTAGTTTTAAATAATTTTATTTATAGGTTTACAATCTGTATATCATAGTCAATAATTTTATAAGTAAGCTCCATGAGTAAAATAATCAAAATAATATAATTTTGATTAATGTTTGGTAGCTATCATATAATTACTTTGGTAACACTGAAATCTGACATCAATTGTTTCATGGCGGTTTTTTTTCAATTTAGATAGCGAAAATTGTGAGAAAGTGTTGCATCAAGAAATGTAAAAGTGAATGATATGGTGGTTGTGGCATTTAATTTCACAGGTGAAGAACTTGTAAGGAATAACAAAGATTTAAATAAATCTCGTTAAAAGACTTAACATTGTTACTAAATAATAACAATTTTGAGTAGTGTAACCATGCTCTAGACGTTTTGCAGACAGAAGACTTAGCGTCTTCTGTCTACAAAAGCTTTAAGTAGTGTAATTCTGATTAAAACTATTAATATTAGGCGCATAATAAATACAATTTGTACTTTTAAATCGCATGATTGAAATAGCATTATTTTTATGTTGGCTACAGCTTTCCATCCAAAGAAGAAATTCAACAAATATGGTTGGATGTAATTCCAGAATCATTTTATTTCCCTTTGCTTCAATTACATACTTACCCAAACTAGCTCTGTAGAGTAAACGAAAAAAGAGCAAGAAAGTACCATGGTCCCAGAACGAGATTCTACATGCCTACTTCATCATAAGCCACGTATACCTACGTTATCAAATTTGATGATTCGCCACAAGACGAGTCTCACCAATATTGTAGTCCTTCCTTCTTGCCTCAAAAACATTGGTAGGTACACGATTCAACACAGACATAGAACACAATAATGTTCAGTTTCATAAAGGAGCTTTCGAAAAAGGTCTATTTCTCTAAATTATTTAATTACAATATGTTTGTAATACAAACAATAATTTGAAATCACTTAGGGTCAACCGGACGCAAATTATCTGTGTATAAACGAATTTTCCTGTTTTTCATAAAAAAAATTTGATCACCCTATTAGAAGGAGATAAACTGCCTTAATATGACATATCTCTCTCTGCTCGTGTTTTTGGTATGAGAGCTCAGTCCAGTTTGTATATTAGGTCCATGGTTCAATCACGCATAAACGGCCAGAGATAGCAGAGCCTAGGGTATTAGTGTTCTGTGGCAGAGACTTGTGAGCACAGCTTATGTATTCTCTGATTCTGTGGCACAGCCGTAGACCACCGTCGAACCACCGTAGACCATGGACCTAATATACAAACTGGACTGAGCTCTCATACCAAAAACACGAGCAGAGAGAGATATGTCATATTGATGCAGTTTATCTCCTTCTAATAGGGTGACCAAACATTTTTATGACAAACAGGAAAATTCGTTTACACAGAGATAATTTGCGTCCGGTTGACCCTAAGTGATTTCAAATTATTGTTTGTATTAGGTACAAACATATTGTAATTAAATAATAGTGAAATGATAAAACTAGAAATAAAAAAACTATACCTAGAGAAATGGACCTTTTTCGAAAGCTCCTTTATGAAACTGAACATTATTGTGTTCTATGTCGGTGTTGAATCGTGTACCTACCCATGTTTTTGAGGCAAGAAGGAAGGACTACAATATTGGTGAGACTCGTCTTGTGGCGAATCATCAAATGTGATCACGTTGGTATACGTGGCTTATAATGAAGTAGGCATGTAGAATCTCGTTCTGGGACCCTGGTACTTTCTTGCTCTTTTTTCGTTTACTCTACAGAGCTGGTTTGGGTAAGTATGTAATTGAAGCAAAGGGAAATAAAATGATTCTGGAATTACATCCAACCCTATTTGTTGAATTTGTTCTTTGGATGGAAAGCTGTAACCAACATAAAAATAATGCTATTTCAATCATGCGATACATAAGTACAAATTGTATTTATTATGCGCCTAATATTAATAGTTTTAATCAGAAATACACTACTTAAAGCTTTTGTAGATAGAAGACACTAAGTATTCTGTCTACAAAACGTCTAGAGCATGGTTACACTACTTAGACAATTTTAAGTCTTTTATCGAGACTTATTTAAATCTTTGTCATTCCTTACAAGTTCCTTACCTGTGAAATTAAATGCCACAACCAGCATAACATTCACTTTTACATTTCTTGATGCAACACTTTCTCACCATTTTCGCTATCTAAATTGAAAAAGAAAAAAACCGCCATGAAACCATTGATGTCAGATTTCAGTGTTACCAGACTAATTATATGATAGCTACCAAACATTTATCAAAATTATATTATTTTGACTATTTTACTCATGGAGCTTACTTATATACCTATAAATAAAGTTATTTAAAACTAATCTAAATGCTAAAAAAATATACGTAACTTATTTTACCTACTTGTAGTTGGTGAAATTTTTCTACCATCTTTATCATTTTTATCTGTTGGCAATTGAGCAAAAGGGACACACTACACAACTCGGGGCCTCTCTCTCGGCTCGTTTTGCCTCAGCTAAGATATCCTATCAAAAGTAAACCTAAACTGCAATCATTAAGGTTAATTTTTGTATGATACGATTTTTGGAGAGCTCAGTCCTGTTTATATAGTATATTAGGTCCATGCCGTAGACAGAGCCATAGATAATACACTATATAAAGGACAGAGCAGACTGCTTTAGTTATTCTTCTGAGGAGCAGACGTCCAAGATGACAGATCACTTTTAAATGTTACATACACAACAGGTACAATCTCGGTACAATAGAATTCTCTGCCTACTACGGTACAATACCTACATTTAGCAATTTATTTCGATTGGCCTTTTTTGCTAAACCATCTATAAAAATCGTGTTACAATTATATCAAATTGGAAAATAACCATTTGAATTTAACCTAGGTAAGTAGGTATCTATATTTAAATTGCCCCCGACTGCGTAAGTGGTAAAATAAAATTGTACAGTAGCCACCAAACAAGTTGGCAAAAAAGTGCATCCCCACTTTTTTGCCAACTTGCGTGGCGAAGACTGTAGGTAGGTAGCTAGCTACCTACCGATAGTAAAATCACACTGGCAAAAACCATAACAACTGTGAGTGTTGCGATATCACTGTCTTTTAGTCTACCATAATTATTCGTTACTGCATGATTCAAATTACCTGTTCCTGTTAATTCGGCAGACTCCTCCTGATCTACCTCCTCTGGCAAACCACCGTCTTGTAAAGTACTGGTAGTACTTGTATGTGACTGCAACAAACAGTACCGCATTAAAATATAACTTATTAGAAACTTTAAGTTAGGTACCTACTTACTTACTACGTACTTCTGTTTCTAATGCAAATGTCACTAACACTAGGCATGCATTTAGGTGTCACCTAGGGTAGGTGAAAACGAACATAAATCTTATCAATGCTGACAATTTATCGACAAGGCAAGAAGGTATCGTTGTATGTAGTCGTCATCTATAGAAACAATTATGTTGTGCACAAATTAAACTAAATTTATGTTACTGCTAACTTTTTCTTTAAGTAAGTACTTAAAATAAAACAAGAAAAAAGATTTAAGAATGAAATAGGGAACCTTTCATCCTAGTAGCCTGTTTTTGAAAACGTTCAGGGGCAAAATGTCCAATTCTCAAAATGTCCTGCGGTGTCAAAATGTCCAATTGTCAAAATGTCCAATTCCCAAAATGTCCAACTCCCAAAATGAAACAATAAAAACAAAATACTGAAAGAACTTCGTAAAGGTAAATAAAATAAAAATAAAAATAAAGTTTATTAGGAACAATTTTAGGTAGGTATTTAACATAACAATAGACACGAAGATAGCTGCAAAAGAGGAGAGGTTGAGAGTGTTTGTGTGCGAGGGTGTGAGTGTGTGTGTGTAAGATGTGAATTTGTCTATTATTATGAGACCGCTAACGTGAGAATTTATTTATGATATCACAAGTTGAAAAAAAAGTATAAAGTATGTTGTCATTATCTATAGCATAATTTACCTTTACGAAGTTCTTTCAGTATTTTGTTTTTATTGTTTGTCATTCATAAGTCGTATAAAAGCGCTTTGATGAGTTATTGAACACATTTACCACAGATTTTAGATTGGACATTTTAAGAGTTGGTCATTTTGGGAATTGGACATTTTGACAGTTGGATATTTTGGGATTTGGACATTTTGACACCACTGGACATATTGAGAATCGGAGATTTTGCCCCTGAACGTTCATGAACGTTCTCAAAGATTGGACATTTTGGGAGTTGGACATTTTGGGAATTGAACATTTTGGGATTTGGACATTTTGACACCACTGGACATTTTGAGAAGGACATTTTGGCCCTGAACGTTTGGAAAACTTGGCATTCCTAGATTCCTACTAGGCTATAATGATACAACTTATTTAAAACAGTATACCAGGTTCTATTAATTAAATAATCGAAAATTCGAAATTGAAATTCGGATTATCATCGACTTTTGTCGCTTACCTTACCTACCGTTACAGTAGGTAAGTTAGGTACTTATTTATAAATGAGTAGTGCATGCACTGCCTACCTGGATAGAAAGTGTTCTCTGTCGAAGGTACTGTGCTTTCGGCTCATCGGGGTGATCTTCCTCTTGAAGCAGCTCAGCAAACAGTGGCGATCGCGACACTTCCTCGAAACTTCCCGAAGTCTCTATTTCACCCTAAGAAAAACAAAATGACATTTTAGAGCAGTTCAGTACATTTATCTATATCAAACTCAATCAAACTCGTCAAAATGTAGGGAGCAGTTGATTTTTTTTTTGGCGATTTCAGGTTTTGTCCCATAATAAAAGTTGTTCATAATGATGAGTACAATGACCCCTTAAGAGATTTCGTGTATCGTACACCTTATATACCTATGTCATGTTTTAAGAGTAAATTCCAAAATAACTGTATCTATATACAGAGTGGAGCAGGACGATTGACATAATTCCTTTTGGCCATGTTCTTTACTCGTACCGTAGGTATACAAAAAATCAATCAAATCTAATGAATACTTTAGCCACAAGAAATTATTTTTCAACATGATGTTGATCCGACTCCGTAATAATAGGTAAACGGTCAAGAACCTATGCAAAACGTATGATTCTGTTCTCTGCGTCTCAAACTCAATATGCTTGAAAGACACAAAAAGCTGTCATACGATTCCACTCTGACGCGCCCAGCCCAGTCCCAAAAAATCCTACAACTAGAAAGAAAAAGAAATATTACTTACGTGAAACATGATACTCTTTCCGTGGTTTAACTTTAAAGGAATGTCAATCGTCCTGCTCCACTCTGAGGGTAAATACCCTACAGGTTTTGATTTACTTGCGAGTATCAAAATAATATGTCGCATAAATGGCTGTATTTTTAATGCGTTGATTATGTTTGATATTAATTTCAACTTGATATACCTCCACTCGTTACTGAGAAAAAGGGTCTTGCTTGACATACTGACATACAGACAGACGGGCAACAAAATGATCCTTTAAGGCTTCCGTTTTTTCGTTTTGAGGTACGGAACCCTAAAAAATTTTACTTTCTTTTTGTTTTAGATAACTACTAACATAGATATTAAGAAAATTGTTACTAACATTATATGGATTCCGGCCGAAATAAATGGCTGAGTACTATTATTATTAAAAAAAAATTTGCTTATTAATTAACCGACGAAAAATTTCAACGCAGGGTCACAGATTACAGGGTGTCCAAACTCCAGAATCTTGTAAGTATACTGAATCCGTGGTAACAGGTTGTGCGTCGATGTCCCTGCCACCCTGTTTATTATTACCAGTTAGGTACGTCATGGTAGGTACGTAGTACTTCCTCGCAATCTATAATCGCGTCACGTTCTCGATTCGATGAATCAGCGTGATTCAGCATAATTTTAATGATAACGCAGAATTTAAATCATGAATAATGAACAGCCTGCTATTTTTATTGAACATAAGTACCTACCTATATTGCAATATTAAATAGATCAAACGAACAAAATAAATTCAGAGCCTCCTCCTTTTTTAAAGTCGGTTGAAAATCTGATGATCGAATCGAAACAGTCGACACACATAATATGTATAATCAGCCGTCCCATACATTTGAGTCGACTAGGTATTGAAGTTTTGTGTGGGTCAGTTGATAATATTTTCGCGATTAAGATGTTGGTCCCATGGAGAAAGTTGTTCAGTTTGATAGTCTGTACCTACCACACCTTTTTGACCACAACTTTCTGGTACATCCTGTATAGGGTGATAAACACATTACCCTCCTTTGCGTCGCGCAGTCGCGTAAAAATAAAATGTTGAAAATGAAAAAATAAATAAATGATGAAATGTTGTACAACATTTAGTGTTGTTGTTGTATTTAATAATTTAGTCTTGTCTGTGTCTCCAATGGTATTTCGATTTCTATTCTTTATGTACCTACTTTATTAGACCGGAAACTCAACTCTTCAAAGGTTCAACTCTTGTTCAAATCTACCAGTCGATCATTTCTGTGAATATTGAAACAATGAACAAAGCGTGCCACCGCACCGCTTTGTGATGGGCTCGTATTATTATGATAAAAGTATGACTGCGTTGCCCTAGAGCCACAGTAAATAGGGCAAAGTAATGTAATTATAATGACAGTTTCTTCATTCACAGACTATACGCACCTACGCGCACCGACCACCATTGGTATAAATTGCTGCTGTCTGATGACTTGGTGAGTTATGAAGTGTAGTTAATTTACAATGCTTTCCTAACTAACTTGACTTTCAACATAGATACTTAGGTTTTGTTATTTTAATTAGCTTAACTGCTTAAATTAAAAAAATCTTTTAGTTTCCATGTTTATTTAGGGTTCCGTACCCGAAGGGTACCAAACGGAACCCTATTACTACGACTCCGCTGTCCGTCCGTCCGTCTGTCTGTCACAGGGCTGTATCTCATGAACCGTAATTAGGTAGACAGTTGAAATTTTCAGAGATTGTGTATTTCTATTACGACTATAACAAAAAATAATAAAATTAAGTTAAACATTAAAGGGGGACAATAAACTTTATCGCTATCTTATGAAAGTTATGAGAGAGCGCTGTTTACTCATTCTCAGACATTTTTTTCTTTTTTTTAGGCCACGTAGTTTTCGACTTTTGATGAAAAATGTAAAAAAATAAAGTCCTCCCCCGACCCCTATTCTCCTAAGTTTACATAGAGAAAAATCCGAAATTATTCTATGTGATAGAAGTTTATGTACGATGTCTATAAATAGCACACCGTCGTTGTCAAACCAAAATCTGCTATGTGCCGTTTTTTGAGATTTCAAGATTTTGACCACAGCATAAAGGTCACTGCCTTATTTCTCATATAAAAGAACTTCTGCAATCGAGCGTTACATAAAACCTCCTATTTATGCACATCAGGATTACGTCACAAAAATGCGACAAGCACGGCCGAAACAACCTTATGATATTAGAGTTGTTCACTATGATTTTTTCATAGATTATGAAAATATATTGACAAATTACCAGTCTATTAGACCAGGTAAAAGGAAGGGTGATCCTACAGTAAATGACATCAGATCCTTTAAATACACGCCGTCTGGCGATGTGTACCTATTTCAAACTCCGTCATCCAGAAGATTATACAATTCTTCCGCAGCGAAGGCAGGTTCCCCAAGAGTACCCCGAACCTGCGCCATTGTATGATGGTCCATTGGAAATAACTCAATCAAAGTTTAATCAACTTCAAGAATTGAAACCATTTATAGATCGTGACTACCATACATTTTATGATTGCCTTAAATATAAGCCTAACTAATACAGCCTTTTTTATGTGCGAACATTAAATATTTACGTAATTTCAATATTATTTTTATTAAAACCTGTTATGTGCCCTAAACTTGACTACTTAAAATCTGCTATGTGCTCTTTTTTTTCTCTTTAACGTAAAAAATAAATAAATTACTAGTTTTATGTGTTTATCATACAAACGAATTTAAGTATAATAACTTTGGAATAAAATACTTAAAAAAATTAACTCTCATGTAAAATTTTTCAGGAAAACTTCTTTTGTCAATATCTCAAAAGTATACTTTTTGCACATAGTTTTGGTTTGACAACGACGACACTTTTTCAGAAATTGGAACGGAACCCTCGGTGCGCGAGTCCGACTCGCTCTTGACCGGTTTTTATTAATGTAGGTACTTAATTCCTTCATCCTTCATTATACCCATTATTTTTAATTTTGCTGTCTACTTATTCGTAGGTCTAATCAGGTTTAATTAAAATTATTTTAATCATTGATGATTATTACTAACAGTTTTCATTTAATTTATTCATAACAAATAAAATTGTGTTGAATATTACCTAATACTTACTTAACATATTAAATAAAAGTGCTTTATTGTAAACCTTTATTATATCTATAAGAAAGAAGTTGTTATTTGCTGTTTTTTATATTTGTATGAGTGTAATTACTAACATGCGTATTTCAGTACCTATCTTCCTTACACATTTTGTTATGATACGCTATCCATGATGCACCACGCCCGTACTCCTTTTGAATTTTTAGATTTTATTTACATTCTTAAAACAAAATTGAGAAGTAATTCACTGTAGCAAATCACGATTGACAATTGATTAAAATTTAATTAAGTACTTACTACCACTACAATTAGCAATTAATCAATTGTTATTGTAATTTTCCACAATTACTATTGACCAATTGTCAGTTGTTATGGTGACAATTAACTATTAATCAATTGTTAAACTAAACAGCTGTGTTGGGCAAATTCTATAAAATTAAAATTTTTCCAACACTGCTGTTTAGTTTGACGCGCGAGATAGAAGACTCCCACGCGCACCGGAACTAAACGCGCTTCGTTTTAATGTAGACCAGTGGCGTAACTACAGGGTGGCAAGTCGGCAAAATGCCACGGGCCCCCAGCCGGAAGGGGCCCCCGGTCAGAGGAGAATCCCAACTCCCAACATTTATTATAACTTATTATTGTATTTTGCCTTTGACATATTTCGGGACCTTGAAGTCCCGGACCTTTGGAATGCGTACGAGGGGCCGAAGCCAAGTCGCAGAGGCCCCTTAGACAATTTTAAATGACCAGAAGGCACCAGCGGACGATTATCCCTATATGCACTATGCAATTGCACCTAAGGACAACCCCCGGTTGGTGCGGGACTATTGCAGAACAAGGAAACAAAGTATATTTGGCTATGGGTTTGGGTGGCTATAGTGGATCGGGTACCTTGAACTATGGTAGAACTATGTCCCTTGCCTGACCAATGTTGTATAATATACACAGATAAATTGGCAGGGGGTGACTTGCACGTAAGTCGTGGGCGACTTGGGCGACCGCCTACGGCCTCGCGGTCTGAGGGCCCTCGCGCCTCGAAGCTTTAAAGCCGTGAAAAAATCGTTTCGTCATAAAACGAATTGACATACCAAATTCGTTTATTTTTTTTTAGTCTAGCAACATTTGCTGGCGTTGCGTTTCTTTCGCGAGGAATCCCCGAAAGATTTTTGCAAGTTATTAAAAGTTTAATTATTCGTGTTTATATCCCCCTCGGCCCCCGGTCCCTTGGGGCCCAGGCCCCCCAAATCTCGAGTAGTAGGTACTTTTTAATCAAATCTCGATACAAGGTCAAAACATATTCAGTAACAAGAGGTACTTTGTAGTTGGAGGGCCCCCAAATAATATTATCAACGTGACATGCAAAAATTTTCGAGCTCGCTTCGCTCGCTCTTCCATCGTGAATTTTCTTCGTTTTCAAATTTTTCTGCATAGGTCGACCAATAACTTCTATTTTCCTAATAATGTTCAAAAGAAGAACATCTGAGACCGGGTGCTAAAATTTTCGAGCTCGCTTCGCTCGCTCCATATTCTTTTCCTACTCAAACCCTTCTGCATAAGTTATCAAAGACAAAGTATCTCTTAATTTTATATGGTCAAAAGAAAATCTTAATTAAATCTATCCGAGGCCGGATGCTAAAATTTTGAACTGGCTACGCTCGCTCTTGCGTCCTGCATTCTTCTAACTCTCAAACTTTTCTGTACAACTTAATAAAATAGTCTCCAATTTTTGTAAGAATGTTGAAAAGACAACCTAATTTTAACCATCCGAGGCGGCGTAATTAAATTTTCGAGCGAAGCGAGCTCGCTCCTGCATCCTCCTTTCCAAACTTTTTTCTGCATTAGAAATAGCGGTTGGTGTTAGATTAGGTTAAATGCTCTAAGTAGATAAGACATAATCTTGAAAAAATTGTGTGAGGCTAAAAGCCGGAAAGTTCGTCTTTCGTCTATTTTAATTTGTGTTTGTTTATGAATTTTTGTCATCATTTGATTAGCAATAAAACTCATTCTGATACATTTGTATCAGCTCAGATTGTAAGATTGAGAGATTGTGTGTTTTTGTACTCATCTCATTCAAATTAACGTTTTTCTTTCGACTCGGAAGTTCAAGAGGCCTCGCAAAGCTGATGTCGCCCACGTCCACGTTTGGTCTAGCGCCGCCACTGCTTGCACACTCAATAATGGGCCCCCGGAAACGGTCGCTAGCACATAGTGACGTAGCGACAAGGGGGCAACATGTCCTGAGTTGCTTGAGGAGTAGAGAGGCATTCCACGACTATCAGGACAATCCCGGAAGTACGGTCAATATCCCTACCAGCATCTTACTGCAAGAGCAAAAGAGCTCGGAGGAAGGATCCTCCGAGCTCTTTTGCTCTTGCGAATCCCCACTCAAGCCAGCCAATAAAGGCAAGAAAGAGGTGGGAGCACTGTTCCTCGTCATCGTTCACTCCAGCAGGCCAATAAAGGCAGCCAGAGGTGAAGACAAGGCTCCTCCCGGGAGATAGGGTCCGTGGGGTCACTAATGCCCAACAGCTCGCCACATGCGGCCCTTTCTCCCGCTCTGGGTGGAGCGGAAGGGCGTGTCAGACTTTTACTGACTAAAACCCACCCGTGTTCCTTCAGTAGCCTATGCCAAGACCACGGTATCCGGCAAAGTCCGGCACAGACCTACAGTTTGGAGCGCGCAAGCCCCACCACGACATCAACGTAGAGATACGGCGTTGGGGTTACTTATTATTATTATTTTAAGACCCCCTTTCAGTCCCCGTTGCAAAAAAAAACATTGTTTAATTTTTTTCTTATTTGTAAAATAGTTGGGCAAACGTCATCTAAAACTGTTCCTTTCAAGTTGACAGCATTAGTAGTTCTTTAGATATCCAGCTGTGACAGACAGACAGTGTCGCACCATAAGGGTTCCTTTTTATCATTTTGGTACGGAACCCTAAAAATACTATTATTGTTGGTTCAACTTCTTTATTTGGGGGGGACCATCCCTCGAATTTGCCACGGGCCTCGAAGGGTATAGTTACGCCACTGATGTAGACTCAAAGTTATGACAACCAAATGCTAAACTTAAATCAATTTTTAGATCATAAGTTTATGATTTATAGTTAGGTAGATACCTACCTAGTTATCTACAATAAAATGTACTGTTTGTCGAGTTAATTACTTGTGCAATCAAGTAGTTTAAACAGGAATCATGAGTTGATATGTTATACAAATAGTTTTATTTTACAGTTATAAAGATATCAGCTGAAAGTTAAATACTCAGCTGTTGTTACGATTTAATGGCTCGGCATATTATTGGTTTTACTGTTTTACGTAGGTAATAACATGTGTTACCTACTTCAACATGTGTGTTTTGTTTACATTTACTTTTGTCCATTGTTATAGTTAATATAACTGGTTATATTTCTTATAGATATTTATTCATTGGTAAAGCTTCTAGTAATAAAGTGTTAGCAGTTTTTCTTTTGTTTGTCTGTTCCACAAATGAAAGTGTAAAGCGCATTTTATATCATGGTTTTGTTTGTACCTACCATAGACTTATAAAAAAAGATGGACTC
Source organism: Cosmia trapezina (assembly GCA_905163495.3). Classification (NCBI taxonomy): domain Eukaryota; kingdom Metazoa; phylum Arthropoda; class Insecta; order Lepidoptera; family Noctuidae; genus Cosmia; species Cosmia trapezina. The sequence continues at coordinate 16,940,162 of LR991022.1, read as the reverse complement.
CGCGCCACGCATATCGAAAGTGAAGCACAGTAAGTATGCCGAACCGTTTGTACAAACACGCCTCGCGCACACATTTACATCATAGTATGCCGACCGGCCGCCATTACGTGACACGAGCGACGCCGTCTTTGCAGGTACTCAAAACATGCACACATAGATCGGCACGGTGCTTCACTTTCGATATGCGTGGCGCGGAGTCCATCTTTTTTTATAAGTCTATGGTACCTACATACGTAGTTAAACTTACTTATGAATAGTGAATACATTAAATAGAAAAAAATACTTACACGGCACTGAAATATTATCATCATTCAGATTATCTCGGTGTATCTACTCAAATTCATTAATAAGCGATCGATTTTGAATCTGATACAAACCGAAGTAATAAGTAGGTGGTGTTCCGTTTCAAAAACCTACTTAGACTTACTTACCTTACTTAAACTCGGATTTTTAATTTGCTAGACTAAGATAAAATAACATACCTTCTGCATGCATGACTAAAATGACAAAAAAGGTCGATCGCAGCCGTCATTTTGGTCTCGCAAATTAAAAGTTAGAGTTTAATAATAAGTTTAATCATATCATTCTCCTGCCCTTAACCCAAACTATCTCGTTTTGCGAATTTTGGCACGGACCACTAAAAATTATCTCTAATTATTTACTTAGGTACCTACCTACTTCTGATTTAAATTGCCAAATTACTTAAATTAAAAAAAATATATATATTATTATCAGTCTCAATGAGCGTTAATGCAAAGACAAGACCTTAAATCCAATAAAATATAACTAAGTAGGTACCTACTTAATCACATTGTGCTTTCAAGCGTTACCGTGTAAGTATCGTGGAGCGAAGTAGGTAATCTTTCCGTAAATACTTATTTAACAAGATAGCATTAAATTAAATAGGTAAGTACTTATATTAAAAATTAATAGCTTTATGAAATTGTTCTACCAGAATTGCGTCGCACCGTGCGTGCGTCGCGTCGCGGAAACTTATGCCTTTACAGTCGTTGTTTATTTATTCTGTGTTGCGATTTTGCGATACAAAGAGAAGATCATTTGTTATTCGGTAGATTATCTACCTACTGAATCTAAATCATACAATCGGCAAAACGGATCCTTCATAGGTACCGATTGAGGGTTTGTGCTAACGCTTCACGTGAAGTGTGGAGATAAGCAATACAACGGACAATGAGTATTATATTATGTAGTTGGGTACATAATGCAATCGAGCGTAAGCCAGTGTACAGCCTACGCGAGCGCATGATTTTTGTACTTAAGGCTGCAGTCTTGCAAAATTCACTCGCGGCGAATTATTTGCGCAACTTTGTATTTTTTTTTTAACAAAAGTAATGAAATAACATGAAATATTATTATAGTACGTGAATAACCATAATATAAGTAATAGCTGGTAGTTTTTTTTAAGTTCATCTGGGTGGATTATGTTAGGTAAATCGAGCGTTAAATACAGCTCTTTCGCGCCAACAACGATTCGAGTTATGTTTGTGCACTTGCATTGGCCAATACAAATTTTATTTAGAAAATCTGTTCAGCGCATAATTGTTTCCATATTCTTGTCTTCAAAATGCGCTGATTACTTTTTTTTAATTATCTTTCATTTTCTTAATTCAGATGTCACAATGTCATCGAAATTCTCAGTTTTTATCGCTTAATAAACGGTTTGTTTCATAATAACAATGCATCGTATGCATGTAAAAGTTGGTTAATTTAATGCCAAGAGTTCAATAAAGCAAGTACTAAAAAAAATTGCACCAAAATCACCTTACTCTAACAATAATAATAATCTCAAAAGACCTCCAAAACAGAGTTTATGAACAAGAATTGCGAGTGAAATTTCTTAGTGGGTCGGAGCGTTTTGGAGGTCTTTTGAGATTATTATTATTGTTAGATTAAGGTGATTTAGATGCTATTTTTTTTAGTATTTGCTTTATTGAACTCTTGGCATTAAACCAACCAAATCTTACATGCATACGATGCTTTGTTATAATGAAACAAACCGTTTATTAAGAGATAAAAACAGAGAATTTCGATGACATTGTGACATCTGAATTAAGAAAATGAAAGATAATTAAAAAAAAGTAATCAGCGCATTTTGAAGACAAGAATATGGAAACAATTATGCGCTGAACAGATTTTCTAAATAAAATTTGTATTGCCCAATGCAAGTGCACAAACATAACTCGAATCGTTGTTGGCGCGAAAGAGCTGTATTTAACGCTTGATTTACCTAACATAATCCACCCAGATGAACTTAAAAAAAACTACCAGCTATTACTTATATTATGGTTATTCAAGTATTATAATAATATTTCATGTTATTTCATTACTTTTGTTTAAAAAAAAACACAAAGTTGCGCAAATAATTCGCCGCGAGTGAATTTTGCAAGACTGCAGCCTTAATCCTTAAAATTTCTCAGAGGCTCATCAAGATGATGCGGCTGTCTCCGATAAGGATCGGACACGGCCGGAGAGTACTAGTAATGATAGAGCGGATTGGTAAGGTGCGCATGACACACATGTCAATGCGTACGTATGTTATTGATTGATTAGGTAGGTATCAAGCTATAGATTGTTCATTTGGACGATAGTCTTGTTGAGAGATATTGGTGCTGCGATAAAGTCGCATTTCCTCGTGTTTGATGGGTATCAAATTCATAAATAATTTATTTCTATTAAAAAGCATTTACAGGCACTTTTGAATTGCCAAGGAGTCGGTCAGTCAGAAAAATGAAGCTATTTTTTAATTGCAAAAGTGTAGTGGGATGCACAGTTATAAATAAGGTATATTTTAGATGCCTGCATAGGGACTTACATTGTGCAAGATGATGACCTTGTCCGCGGTCTTGAGGTGGTGTAGCTGATGCGTGACGAGAATGCGCGTGGCGTGCCGCAGTAGCCCCATCAGACACTCGGACACCAGGTGCTTGCCCACGTGGGTGTCTACGGCGGAGAGAGGGTCGTCCAGTAGGTAGATGTCAGCCTGTTAGCGAACGGAATAAACAAATGAAACTCAAAAACTCAATTAGGTAGGTCAGATGTCTGGGGCTAATTTTAGACCCAAAACCCCAGCGAGTGGGAGGGTTGGGGGTTAGTTGCGAGCTCCATAGGTTCACAACTACTGATGATGATATGTTTTCCATCGGATGATGTTTTTTTACGTTTATATATATGTGATATAAGCTTATATACCTATTGTGTAAAGTTTTGTCCTTTTGCACACTTGGGGTGCATTTGACACGCTGGCGAGAGGGGTTACTGCGAACTCCATAGGTTCACAACTAATGATGACGATTTGTTTTCCATCGGATGATGTTTTTTTACGTTTATACTGGATGAATTTTTTTACCGTCTCGAAAAAAAAAGGGTATATTAGCAATGACGTATTATAGATAGACGCGTCATACACGAACATCAGTGCTTTCAAAAACAGCGTAAGCCATGATGTACCAACATACCAGTATATACTGGCCGCAAAGAAAAGGAAAGACGCATGCCGATACCTGTTGTAAGAAAGAGATGAATATACTTATTTAATTACGTCACTAGCTGCTGCATGTTCACTGGCGCGCGTGCGTGACTGATATCACGCCGGGCAACTACCCTTCATTTAATTTCCCATTTTTGAGCCCGGGTAACGCATCTAAAGGTATCATATATCATTGTATATTAGGTGAAAAGAGTAGAAGCCTATGGCATACCTAGTTTTTTTTTTTTTTTTAATAGCTTAGACAGAAAAAATTATCTAAGTACCAATAAATACTACAAATTCGATGTAAACTTTTTCATTTTTGTGCCATAGAAACAGAAATTTTGAAAAAAAATAATAAATCGTTTTAAAATATCGAAATTCAAATCATATGCAGCTTGCATATGATTAGAATTTTTGATTTTTTTTTTGAAAGAAAAAAAAAAGTTAGGTATGACACAGGCTTCTACCTACTCCTTTCACCTAATATACCTACCCATTTTTTTTCGAGACGGTAAAAAAAGTCATCCGGTATGATAAGCTTAGGCAAGTATATGTATAGTTTTCCTTATGCACACATGGGGTGCATTCGACACTTGAGGGGTTAAAATTGATGATGGGTTTTAGATCGTCATACAACTGTCTCCAAAAACGCCCAGCCAGTTTCGATTTAGAAATAAGTTAGGTACCTACTTACTTTATTTATCCATACTAATATTATAAATTCGAAAGTAACTCTGTCTGTCTGTCTGTCTGTCTGTCTGTCTGTTACCTTTTCACGCCTAAACCACTGAACGGATTTCGATAAAATTTGGCAAGGCTATAGATGGTATCCTGGGGACGGACATAGGCTACTTTTTTTTCAAAAATAATCTTACGGGGGGTGATATAGGGGATGAAAGTTTGTATGGGAAACTCAGTATTTCTTAAGTTAGGGATGTGAAAATTAAAATGTATGCTTTTGATAGGAAATTAAGAAATATGCGGTTCAGCGTTTTTGAAAAATCATCCCCTAGGGGGGTAAAATATAGTAAAATAGGGGTTGATTTTAAAATTTACAAAACTGCACGGATTTCGACAAAATTTGGCAAGGCTGTATATAGCATCCTGGGGAATGACATAGCATACTATTTTTTTCAAAAATAATACTACAGGGGGTGATATAGGGGATGAAAGTTTGTATGGGAAACTCAGTATTTCTTCAGTTAGGGATGTGAAAATTAAAATGTATGCTTTTGATAGGAAATAAAGAAATATGCGGTTCAGCGTCTTTGAAAAATCATCCCCTAAGGGGTTAAAATAGGGGTTGATTTTAAAATTTACAAAACTGCACGGATTTCGATAAAATTTGGCAAGGCTTTATATAGCATCTTGGGGAAGGACATGGGCTACTTTTTGTCTTAAAAAATAATCCTACAGGAGGTGATATAGGGGATGAAAGTTTGTATGGGAAAATCAGTATGTCTTAAGTTAGGGATGTGAAAATTAAAATGTATGCTTTTGATAGGAATATAAGAAATATACGGTTCAGCGTTTTTGAAAAATCATCCACTAAGGGGGTAAAATAGGGGTTGATTTTAAAATTTACAAAACTGCACGGATTTCAACAAAATTTGGCAAGGCTTTATAGCATCCTGGGAAAGGAAATAGGATACTTTCAAAAACAATACTACGGGGGGTGATATAGGGGATGAAAGTTTGTAAGGGAAACCCAGTATTTCTAAAGTTAGGGATAACAAATTCATGCTATTGGTAGGAAATTAAGAAATATGTGGTTCAGCGTTTATGAAATATTATCCCCTAAGGGGGTAAATAATAATAATAATAATAACCCCACCGCAGTATCTCTACGTTGACGTCATGGTGGGGCTTGCGCGCTCCGAATTTTAGGTCTGTGCCGGTAGAGTTCACTTTGCCGGAACAGGTCTAGGATGAGGAGCCAGACCAAGAGAGATACAGAAACCCGCAGGGCAGCATGTGGCGAGCTGTTGGGCAGTAGCGACCCCACGGACCCTATCTCCCGGGAGAAGTCTTGTTCCTCACCTCTCGCTTGCCTTTATTGGCCGGCTGGAGTGAACACTGACGAGGAACAGAGCTCCCACCTCTTTCTTGCCTTTATTGGCCGGTTTGAGTGGAGATTCGCAAGAGCAAACGTGCTCGGAGGAAGGAAGTATTCCCGTAAGTGTTTGTAGGGATCTTGACCATCTTCCGGGCTCTGGGATTGTTCTGAGAACCGTGGGATACCTCTCCACTCCTCACAAGCACCTCAGGACATGTTGCCCTCTTGCCGCTACGACACTATGTGCTAGCGACCTTTTCGGGGGCCCATTATTGTGTGTGCAAGTCACCCCCTGCCATTTTATCCGTGTATTAAAAAACATTGATCCGGCAGGGGCCATAGTCCTTTCATAGTTCTAGGCAACCAGTCCACTTTAGCCACTAAAATCCATACTCCAATCTCTTTATTTCTATATACTGCAATAGTCCTGCACCAACCGGGGGTTGTCCTTGGGTGCACTTGCATAGTGCGTACAGGGATAATCGTCGGTTGGTGCCTCATTTCATTGAAAGCGTCTAACGGGCCTGTGCGAGTTGGCTTTGGCCCCTCGTACGCCTTCTTAAGGTCCGGGACTCCAGGGTCCCGAGAATTGTCAAGACATAATAATAATCATTTTATTATCAGGCAACTAGGCCCAACAACAATAAACTAATACATATGACTAAATCTTATTAAAAAACTATAACTATACACGTAACGTTGTCGGCGTCGTGTTCCGCTGCGTGGTGTCGCTGCGTGGTGTAAAATAGGGGTTGATTTTAAAATTTACAAAACTGCACGGACGTCGATAAAATTTGGCAAGGCTTTATATAGCATCCTGGGGAAGGACATGAACTACTTTTTGTCTTAAAAAAAAATACAAACATCCGAATTGAGAACCTCCTCCTTTTTTAGAAGTCGGTTAAAAATAATCCTACAGGGTGTGATATAGGGCATGAAAGTTTGTATGGAAACTCAGTATTTCTTAAGTTAGGGATGTGAAAATTAAAATGTATGCTTTTGATAGGAAACAAAGAAATATGCGGTTCAGCGTTTTTGAAAAATCATCCCCTAAGGGGTAAAATAGGGGTTGATTTTAAAATTTACAAAACTGCACGGATTTCGACAAAATTTGGCAAGGCTTTATATAGCATCTTGGGAAAGGACACAGGAAACTTTCAAAAACAATACTACAAGGGGTGATATAAGGGATGAAAGATGGGAAACCCAGCATTTCTTAAGGTAGGGATATGAAAATTCAAAGGAGAATGGGCGGGTCCGTCCCCAGTGGTGTACCAAGGTGTGATATACGTCATTTTAAAGATCATAACAATAGCTTTATTTTCGTGTATGACACCAACAACGAAACTCGTGCAGGGAAGGAACCATGAATAATTTTAATTTTATTTTTTAATAATATTATTTCTAACTTCTACAGTAACGTAGCAAGTATAACCATGTGCACAAAATGCTAGAGGCGTCATCGCATCAGGGTGAAGAACGTCAGAGGGCGGATGAACCCGAACGAGATTACAATTACGATAGACAATTTTCCAACCGACGATTATACCTGTATGCGGGGTTGTCCTTGGGTGCACTTACATAGTGCACCCAAGGACAACCCCTGGTTGGTGCAGGACTATTGCAAAACATGGGAACAAAACATATTGGGCTTTGGGTTTGGGTGGCTGTGGAATGGTTACCTAGAACTATGGAAAGACTATGGCCCCTGCCTGATCAATGTTTTTTATACAATAAACAGATGAAATGGCAGGGGTGAGTTTTTTTTTTTGTGGATGGGAAATCATCTAATGACTTCGCCCGCTCTGTGTGGGGCGGAAGGGCGTGTCAGACTTTTACTGACTAAAACCCACCCGTGTTGCTTCAGTTGCCTAGGCCAAGGCCACGGTATCTGTTTCGAACAACCCGCGACCCCGGCGGCATCGGCCCTATTGGACCCCATCATTGCTGACATCTCTTTGAGGCGCGCGTGGAATACAACGCGCCGTCGACCCGGGCCTGGTCCTTACAGGACGGCGAGCTACCCACTACTCGCCGACCGCAATCCACCGGAGTGCCTCCCTGATGCAACTCCAGGGCAGGGTATTGAAGGCGTTGGCGATGTCTAGAGACACCGCCCAGACGACCCCACCCCGGGCCACAGCATCCCCCGTCGTGAGGGCTCGCAAGCGCATGATGGCGTCCACCGTAAAGAGCCCCCTGCGGAAACCAAACTGCCTCTCCGCCAAATCCTTCCCCTCCTGCACTAGCCACCCGACGAGGCGGTTTGCAATGACTCTTTCAAAGAGCTTGCCCACCTCGTCGAGCAACACGATGGGTTGGTAAGCGGAGCAGGGGGCACACTCAATAATGGGCCCCCGGAATCGGTACCTAGCAAATAGTGACGTAGCGACAAGGGGGCTATGTTGCCCCTTGTCCTGATGTGCTTGAGGAATGGAGAGGTATTCCACGGCTCTCAAAACAATCCCAGAGCCCGGAAGCTGGTCAAGATTCCTACAAGCTCTTACTGGAATACTTCCTTCCTCCGAGCACGTTTGCTCTTGCGAATCTCCACTCAAGCCGGTCAATAAAGGCAAGAATGAGGTGGGAGCTCTGTTCTTGTCAGTGTTCACTCCAGCCGGTCAATAAAGGCAAGCCAGAGGTGAGGAACTTCTCCCGGGAGATAGGGTTCGTGGGGTCACTACTTCCCAACAGCTTGCCACACGCTGCCCTGCGGTTTTCTGTATCTCTCTTGGTCTGGCTCCTCACCTGAGACCTGTTTCGGCAAAGTAAACTCCACCGGCACAGACTTGGAGTTCGGAGCGCGCAAGCCTCACCATGACGTCAACGTAGAGATACGGATATAACATAATATCATTAAGAAAAAAAAAAAGATTCGTAGTATCTTCTTTGCACGAGTTTCGTTATTGATGGCATAAGCTAACTGTCATAACGGACACATAAATATGTTAAGACTTCGATCATAATCTCGCTCCATCGCACTTTGAATAGATAGAATAGTAGATATCCTGGAGTATGCCTAGGCATACTCCAGGATATCTGCAAGACAAAACAGGTGGACGATGGAAAAATAAGCGAAAATCACATTTTTTTGAAAAAAAATGTAATCATTCGTAGGTCTTCCCCTGCAAGAGTGCGATGGTTGGTGTCATAGAATAAAATTAAGCCATTCTAATAAGCTTTAAAATGACGTATCGCTCAATTTGATACAGGCTTGAAACAGTCTGGGGACGGAGCCCATACAAAAGCGCCCATTCTCCTTTATGCTTTTGGTAGGAAATAAAGAAATATGTGGTACAGCGTTTTTGAGGGGGTACAATAGGGGTTGACAAATGTTTGTGTAACTACCTCTTTTTAAGAGATTTAAGGGATTGGAAATGTAGTCATAGTTCGAATCTTGAGGTAACATTTAGTCTTTATTTCATTCGAAGTTTTTACGAGGAAACTATTTGAACGAGTGGACACTCGGACAAAAGTTTTTTGTTATTAGAGCGTGACTGGCATAATAAATTTTAAGTAATTAACAAAGTCCCCCCGCCGCGTAAGTCTGTCTGTTTGAATGCGATAATGTCAAAAAGTACCGAACGGATTTTCATACGGTTTTCTCCAATGAACGGAGTGATTCAGTATAATTCATTATGGTTTAGTGTAAATTGGCTGAAATATGACGACGACTGTTGAAGATGTCGGAAAAAATCATGCTGACTGGTAGCTTTATGCCTACTATACACGATAACGATATATCGTAGCGATTTGAATTTGTACAGTTATATCGGACGGCCCTATGTTTTCCACATGTACGTTCCCATGGGATATTTTCCGACATCCACGCGGGCGAAGCCGCGGGCAAAAGCTAGTTCAAATATAAATTAAAACGTAATGAATATGCTCTACTTATATAAATCCTCGACTATAAACAGGGGCGTCGTCGCCTCTAGAGAGTAAGATTCACGAAGAGCAACTTTCAACCTTGACTCAAGAGAATTAGCTAGAGTTTCACTAATATCTACTTCTTCTTCGTGTTACTTAGTACTTAGGCCACAGAATAAATAATAAGTAGTACCTAATTTTTTTAGGCATACCATACCATATTGTTACCTACTAAGATACTTAGGTAGTTAGACACTTGATTAAAATTCGTTTAATGTTATACTAACGGAAAAACAAATTAATACCGTGAAGAAGCGTTTATTTCAAAACTTAGATAGGTAAAACCTTTTCATCCATAAATGCTTCGACAAACTAAGACGTAAAAAAATTGCGCGCTGTTGGATTTTCAACGCTCGCGTGTTCGTTTCAACCGCGCGGCCATGGCGTTAAAAAAAAAAAAAAACTATGCCAACATTTTGTAACAATTTGTAAAAGTTCACTCGCAAAACCTCAAATTTGTCAAAGCTATGGTTAAAAAGTTAGAAGGGTTTGAACGTGGCCGCGCCATCGAAACTCGGAGAACCGCGCGGCCACGGAGATCTCAGAAACTAAGCGTTGCACAGACCTGAAATTTTGGTAAATAACAGATTCAATTTGTAAACAATTTGTAAAAATATAGAAAAAAATCCCAGGTTAATATTTTAGGAGCTGTGAGACTAAAACCCCGTGGCCGCGCCATCGAAACGGTGACAAAAACGTGATAGCCGATATCTCACTGAAAAAGCATCGCAGACGTCTAGAGTTTTTTGTAAAACCCAGATTTGAATTTGTCAAAACTTACAAAAATGCAACAAAAAATACTAGGTTAATATTTTAGGAGCTGTGAGACTAAAACCCCGTGGCCGCGCCATCGAAACGGTGACAAAAACGTTATCACCGATATCTCGCTGAAAAAGCATCGCAGAGGTCTGAAGTTTTTTGTAAAACCTAGATTTGAATTTGTCAAAACTTGTAAAAATACAACAAAAAATCCTAGGTTTATATTTCAGGAACCGCGCCATAGAAACGGTGAAAAACACGTTATCGCCGATATCTCACTGAAAAAGCATCGCAGAGGTCTGAAATTATTTGTAAAACCTAGATTTGAAATTGTCAAAATTTGTAAAAATATAACGAAAAATCCTAGGTTTATATTTCAGGAGCCGCGCCATTGAAACGATGAAAAACACGTTATCGCCGATATCTCACTGAAAAAGCATCGCAGAGGTCTGAAGTTTTTTGTAAAACCTAGATTTGAATTTGTCAAAATTTGTAAAAATACAACAAAACATCATAGGTTTATATTTCAGGAGCTGTAAGACTAGAACCCCATGGCCGCGCCATTCAAACGGTGAAAAATATGTTATCGCCGATATCTCGCTGAAAAAGCATCGCAGAGGTCTGAAGTTTTTTGTAAAACCTAGATTTGAATTTGTCAAAACTTGTAAAAATACAACAAAAAATCCTAGGTTTATATTTCAGGAGCTGTAAGACTAGAACCCCATGGCCGCGCCATCGAAACGGTGAAAAAAACGTGATAGCCGATATCTCGCTGAAAAAGCATCGCATACGTCTAGAGTTTTTTGTAAAACCCAGATTTGAATTTGTCAAAACTTACAAAAATGCAACAAAAAATACTAGGTTTATATTTTAGGAGCTGTGAGACTAAAACCCCGTGGCCGCGCCATCGAAACGGTGACAAAAACGTTATCACCGATATCTCGCTGAAAAGGCATCGCAGAGGTCTGAAGTTTTTTGTAAAACCTATATTTGAATTTGTCAAAACTTGTAAAAATACAACAAAAGATCCTAGGTTTATATTTCAGGACCCGCGCCATAGAAACGGTGAAAAACACGTTATCGCCGATATCTCACTGAAAAAGCATCGCAGAAGTCTGAAATTATTTGTAAAACCTAGATTTGAATTTGTCAAAATTTGTAAAAATATAACAAAAATCCTAGATTTATATTTCAGGAGCCGCGCCATTGAAACAGATAAAAACACGTTATCGCCGATATCTCAGTGAAAAAGCATCGCAGAGGTCTGAAGTTTTTTGTAAAACCTACATTTGAATTAGATAAATTTTTTACAAATAAAACAAAAATCCTAGGTTCACAAAAAACCGTATTTCACCGTTTCAATGGTGCGGCTCCTGAAATATAAATCTAGGATTTTTTGTTATATTTTTACAAATTTTGACAAATTCAAATCTAGGTTTTACAAATAATTTCAGACTTCTGCGATGCTTTTTCAGTGAGATATCGGCGATAACGTGTTTTTCACCGTTTCTATGGCGCGGGTCCTGAAATATAAACCTAGGATTTTTTGTTGTATTTTTACAAATTTTGACAAATTCAAATCTAGGTTTTACAAAAAACTTCAGACCTCTGCGATGCTTTTTCAGCGAGATATCGGTGATAACGTTTTTGTCACCGTTTCGATGGCGCGGCCACGGGGTTTTAGTCTCACAGCTCCTAAAATATTAACCTAGTATTTTTTGTTGCATTTTTGTAAGTTTTGACAAATTCAAATCTGGGTTTTACAAAAAACTCTAGACGTCTGCGATGCTTTTTCAGCGAGATATCGGCTATCACGTTTTTTTCACCGTTTCGATGGCGCGGCCATGGGGTTCTAGTCTTACAGCTCCTGAAATATAAACCTAGGATTTTTTGTTGTATTTTTACAAGTTTTGACAAATTCAAATCTAGGTTTTACAAAAAACTTGAGACCTCTGCGATGCTTTTTCAGCGAGATATCGGCGATAACATATTTTTCACCGTTTGAATGGCGCGGCCATGGGGTTCTAGTCTTACAGCTCCTGAAATATAAACCTAGGATTTTTTGTTGTATTTTTACAAATTGTGACAAATTCAAATCTAAGTTTTACAAAAAACTTCAGACCTCTGCGATGCTTTTTCAGTGAGATATCGGCGATAACGTGTTTTTCACCGTTTCAATGGCGCGGCTCCTGAAATATAAACCTAGGATTTTTTGTTGTATTTTTACAAGTTTTGACAAATTCAAATCTAGGTTTTACAAAAAACTTGAGACCTCTGCGATGCTTTTTCAGCGAGATATCGGCGATAACATATTTTTCACCGTTTGAATGGCGCGGCCATGGGGTTCTAGTCTTACAGCTCCTGAAATATAAACCTAGGATTTTTTGTTGTATTTTTACAAATTGTGACAAATTCAAATCTAAGTTTTACAAAAAACTTCAGACCTCTGCGATGCTTTTTCAGCGAGATATCGGTGATAACGTTTTTGTCACCGTTTCGATGGCGCGGCCACGGGGTTTTAGTCTCACAGCTCCTAAAATATTAACCTAGTATTTTTTGTTGCATTTTTGTAAGTTTTGACAAATTCAAATCTGGGTTTTACAAAAAACTCTAGACGTCTGCGATGCTTTTTCAGCGAGATATCGGCTATCACGTTTTTGTCACCGTTTCGATGGCGCGGCCACGGGGTTTTAGTCTCACAGCTCCTAAAATATTAACCTAGGATTTTTTTCTATATTTTTACAAATTGTTTACAAATTGAATCTGTTATTTACCAAAATTTCAGGTCTGTGCAACGCTTAGTTTCTGAGATCTCCGTGGCCGCGCGGTTCTCCGCGTTTCGATGGCGCGGCCACGTTCAAACCCTTCTAACTTTTTAACCATAGCTTTGACAAATTTGAGGTTTTGCGAGTGAACTTTTACAAATTGTTACAAAATGTTGGCATAGTTTTTTTTTTTTTTTAACGCCATGGCCGCGCGGTTGAAACGAACACGCTCGCTCAATGCCGAAAGTTGAAAATATCTACGTCCGATAAGAAGGGAAATAATGTCAGCCCTTCATAATTTGGCTCAATTTACTGGCAGGCTAGCTTGTTCCTGATCTGACCAGGTTTAGGTGATCGACGGCATCCAGGTCACATGCACCACCTCTCCAAATTCTCTAGCAGTACCTACCTATCGTAGTCGTAGGCATTATAAATAATTATTATGCTATCTATATATCGTATTGTATTTGTGTTGTATTGCTATAAATCGTATTAGGTAGTCGAGGCGCTAGAGATAACTTATCAATCTCTTATTGATAAAGCAGCAGACAGTTTGTAGACATGATTGTTGAGGAAATCTTATCATGATGATCGCCAAACTCGAAAGTGCCTATGAGCTTATCGATTTTTAAATCATTTTACTTTACTTTTATTTACAACCATACCTATTGTTACTAAGATACTTAGGTAGTTAGACACTTTATTTAAATTCGTTTAATGTTATACTAACGGAAAAACAAATTAATACCGTGAAGAAGCGTTTATTTCAAAACTTAGATAGGTAAAACCTTTTCATCCATAAATGCTTCGACAAACTAAGACGTACAACGATTACCTATCATAGATCAAATAATTATTATCAACAAACAATTCATTGTTGAGTATTATTTGCTTACCTCTAAAGTAAATATTGTAGATATCATTTCCTTAGTCAGAATTCCCCTTGTTGTTGATATTTTAAATTCATATATCGAGGAGTGTAGTAAAGAAACATTGACGCAATTCTCCTAAATCGCATGGTACCTACTACAGCGAGTTTTGCTGTGCCTACCTCTAGCTTAAACAACTTGGAAAATAGTATATCTAACTAACCACTTTATCCGCCCTTATCGTTACGCCATGCGTCATCGACTTTGTTTAGAAACTATAACAGCGCCCCATTACTGAGTAGGTATTTGCCACCATAATGGCTCTAAATACCGCAAAACACACTATGGTCAGGAACGAAAGTCTGTTGACTATAAAATGGAAATTGGTAGCACGACCTTTCGTACCTAGGTAATATTTTATATAAGTATGTAACGGTGCGTTACAAGTTATATATTGTACTGTGTGTGTCATGTGCGTATTAGGATGTAGTATACCTACAGTAATACAGTATACAGGGAGACTTGTAATTTGACCCTATTCCTTCCAGGACGTGATATTAGTGTGACCCATTTGCAACAATTAAGCACCCCATAAAGTCTAAGCGAAAATTCATGGGATTCGAGAAAATCCAACATTAATTACTGTGATTTGAAAATTTCCCACTAAATGTCTATTTTCTCCAAACTCGCCTTCATTGCTATTCCATTGGGTATCTACTTAATACCTACTTTAACTAACCTATTTATGTAACCAAATTTTTTAAAACAGTTAAAAGTTATATACAAAGAATTTTACAAAACATTTTCAAGAATCATCATCAATCATCGGGACGAACAGACTTCAAAATGATCTCAACAGCTAAGAAAATTAAACTTTATCTTAATTGGATAAAGTTCTTGTCAGAATGACAGTTGTCGTGTACCGTCTTCATTCTGAAACATTTTAAGGTTCAAAAGTGGTTCACCGTAAATGTCCGCGATCCGTACATAGGTCCATGAACTGTGACACAAGGTTATCTCAAAATTTTATTAGGACATTAAGCGTACCTACAAATCTCGTGGAAGACATTATTCATTTATTAAGCTATCTAACGAGGTTCAAAGATTAAAAATATTTGGAGGTAGGTGCCGATGAAACAGTCGATATGAATATGAAAGCGAGAAATTTGTGAGTTTAGAGAAAAGTGATATTTACTGATGAATTCTGGAAAATATTCAAAAATACATAAAAATTGAGTTTTCTCGAATCCCATGAATTTTTGCCTTGGATTTATGGCAATGGGACCAGAGGATACAATTCTCGTAGGATAATAACCTATCTTACAACTACAGCCCAACAAGTGCAACGCCCATACAGTGTTCTATGATCTTCAAGGATACGAAATCCAAAATGAGCTTCAATTTACCTACTACTGCGATTCTTGAAAATGAATCCAAGAATCAAATCCTCTCAGCAGTGGCAAAAAGGATGAACGACTGCATAAAGCCTTTAATTTATCCACATTTGTGCTTGATACAATGACTCAAACTCAAGGTCATCATAATCAGCCTATAATGTTCCCACTGCTAAAACACAGCCTCCTCTCGGGTTTGACGCAGAATGTGCACTTCGCAAAATGTGCACTGACGCAAAATGTGCACTTCGCATAATGTGCACTTCGCAAAATGTGCACTTCTCAAAATGAGCACTTCTCAAAATGAGCACATCTCACATTGGGTATCTACTTAATACCTACTTTAACTAACCTTTTTATGTAACCAAATTTTTTAAAACAGTTAAAAGTTATATACAAAGAATTTTACAAAACATTTTCAAGAATCATCATCAATCATCGGGACGAACAGACTTCAAAATGATCTCAACAGCTAAGAAAATTAAACTTTATCTTAATTGGATAAAGTTCTTGTCAGAATGATAGTTGTCGTGTACCGTCTTCATTCTGAAACATTTTAAGGTTCAAAAGTGGTTCACCGTAAATGTCCGCGATCCGTACATAGGTCCATGAACTGTGAGACAAGGTTATCTCAAAATTTTATTAGGACATTAAGTTTACCTACAAATCTCGTGGAAGACATTATTCATTTATTAAGCTATTAACGAGGTTCAAAGTTTAATGCGAGAAATTTGTCAGTTTAGAGAAAAGTGATATTTACTGATGAATTCTGGGAAATATTCAAAAATACATAAAAATTGAGTTCATTCAGAATTCAGATTCATCTCACAGTGAATGTGAATTTTATCACAATGGGTCAAAATAAAAACCGTTTGATTACATTTTTTTTTATTATTTTGCACGATTTTTAGCACGATAACAGTAGTTTCTTTGCAAAAATTAATGGCTGGAGTACTTAAATCCTATGTGCAATGTGCATAGCTGACGTGTACTGAAAATACATAATCAAACATTTCCTGAACGTGATTACTTTTTACAAAGAAATTAGAAAATACTGTTATCGTGCAAAACAATTTCAACAACAATTTTTTTTTTCTGTTTTTATTTTGACCGCTTGTGATAAAATTCACACTCATTTTGAGATGTGCTAATTTGAGAAGTGCACATTTTGCGAAGTACACATTTTGCGAAGTGCACATTTAGCGTCAAGTGCACATTATGCGAAGTGCACATTCTACGTGAAACCCTGGAAGTAATGCTAGAATTAGCTGGATTTAGGGCCAAGGAAGGTTTTGGCGAAAACATTTTATTTGGAAGAACATTACCGAAACAAGCCCCTTAAGCCCCTTAACCTGGTGGAGAGGACTATGTTCTTCGACAAAGTTAAATATAAGGCGCAGTGCGTATTCTTTCAGCACCGTGTACTTCTGTCGCAACAGAACGGTCTTATAATACACACGCAAACATTCACAGCAAAATAAAAAGAAATCGCCTGACAACAGAAAAAGCGGCAAAAATAACATTTATAAAATATGCAAGTTCAGCAACGGTGATGGTGAAGATGTTCCATCACCATGTCCAGTACAGACAAATACTGAAGAAGAATCATCGAGAAGCGAGTTCCAGTTTGTAAATTGCATTTCTAATAATGATGAGCAAACATTTATTAGTGATTGAAAGTGGCACCAGTGGCAGAAAAGTTGAAAGGGAATCATTTGGCTTGGTATGGGAATGTGATGAGGAGAGACGAAACGCATGTGACTAAAAGAGTGATGAATATACATGTCGATGAATGCAGAGGCAGAGGAAGGCCAAAAAAAGATGTATGGGTTGTGTGAGGAATGATATGAAAGAGAAGGGAGTGAATGATAGCGTGACAGTTGACAGGGGAGAATGGAAGAAGAAAACGTTTTGCACCGACCACAAGTAACGTGGGATAAGGGCAGGAAGATGATGAGACGTTTATAAGTGATAGTAATTGATTTCATAACAATGAAGGGAAGAACGAGTTACTCTCGGCTTCGTTAAGCTTCTTTTTACACCCGTTAGTTACCTGTCTATAGCAAGCCCTGGCGAGCCCGATGCGCGCGCGCTGTCCGCCGCTGAGGCTGATGCCGCGCTCGCCCACCAGTGTCGAGTCGCCCGCAGGCAACTGCTCGAAGTCACGCACCAGTGCACACGCACTCACTACCTTCAAATTTCCATCAGAATTGAGTTATGTAGTTTTAATCCAAAAAGTACCTAGCGGTTACACTCAACAGTGTTTTGACTATTATCATGCTTATGGTTGCGTTTCCACCGACGCGAAGCTGAACGAAGCGGAGCGGAGAAGAGAAGTGAAAAGTGGATAGTGTTTCCACTGAAGCAGAGTGGAGATTTCGAGCTCTGTGATTGGTCAATTCACAGACCAGTGCCCTGCTCGACTCCGTTCTGTCCGGCTCGGAGCCGCGTGTTCATATATTTTATTTGAAAGTCCGCTCAACTCCCTTACGCTCCACTTACACTGTTTCCACTGACGCGTAGAGGAGATTTTAAACACTGTGACTGGTCAATTCACGGTCCGCTGCTCTGCACTTCGGAGCGAGAGCGGAGCGGAGACGTGCAGGAATCATCCAATCAGATGAGACAAGAGTTCAAATCCTCATCGCGTGATGAGGATTTCAACTATTAGGCATGATTGGTGGATTCCTGCACGGCTCCGCTCCGCTCCGCCCAGTTCCGCGTCAGTGGAAACGCAACCTTAAGGTCAGGTTCGCCAAATTATAGTTTTTACTCGATATATCACATTCACATTATTTGATTAGGGAGTGATATGTAGGTTCGAATGACGTTTTTGCGAAGGTCGCCATTTCGAAAAATTTTGCGAGTGGTACGCCAGTTCGAAAACTCATTAAAAATCGAAAACCGCTATATCAAATGACGTTATCGCGAAGGTCGCCATTTCGAAAAAATTTGCGAGCAGTACGCCTGTTCGGAAGTCATGGTATCGAAGTCCGATGTTGAGTTAATTTATCTTTCTTTCTTTTTTTTTTCCCAAACTAAATCAAAAGACCATGCTCTCTGTGTCTCGTCTTATTGGGGCCGTGAGTTCGATTCCCAGACAAATTAACTCAACATCGGACTTCGATACCATGACTTCCGAACTGGCCTAGGTACTGCTCGCACAATTTTTCGAAATGGCGACCTTCGCGATAACGTCATTCGATATAGCTGTTTTCGATTTAATGAGTTTTCGAAATGGCGTACCACTCGCAAAATTTTTCGAAATGGCGACCTTCGCAAAAACGTCATTCGAACCTACATATCACTCCCATTTGATTAACATAGGTCTACTCAAACTCACCTTTTTATAACGAATACGGTCATACGGTAGTCCGAAGAGAATGTTTTGACGCACGGTAGCTACGAAGAGCCAGGGCTCCTGACTGGCATAAGAGACTCTTGCACCGCCCAACGTTACCGTGCCCTGAGACGGAGACAGTTCACCCAAAATCACTTGTAGAAGGGACGACTAAATGGGACAAGAAAAAAAAAACAATTAAGTAGGTACTTAGGTACACATAATGTAAACTTTAGGTAGTGATGATGGATCTCTTTGTATGTCGAGGACAATAAAGAAGTGACAATAATACTTACGTTTATTCATTATAGTTTCTTGTTGTCATTAATAATTACATAATGAGTAAATACTGAAGTGCTCGTAGATTTTATTGTACCAGTAGGTAGAGATATTCAGAGTATATACGGCATATACGGCAGTAAGAAGTTATGGCGGTTAAAGAAGGTGCAGACCTTCTCTTTTACTAAACGAGGTTTTATTAGGTATACATTATGCTAAGTAGTATTAGGTAATACCTTTCCAGAGCCCACTAATCCTGCGATGCCTACGAACTCTCCAGGCTGGGCAGTAAGCGTTATGTTCCTCAGGGTGTTCACTATCGCCTCAGGTTGCCAGCTCGCACTTAACCCATTCAGCACCAGTCCTGTATGATTCGGCTTTTCCTTCTCAGTACCATTGCGTATTATAGTAGCCTTCGAATCTACAGCTGGCATTAACTTCTGGGGCGTCAGTTCATCCAACAACAGGAATTCCTAAACAGAACATTAAACGTTTGAATTCCTATAAGTACCTATCATTTGTACTCAATAAACATAGCACATCCGTGTTTAAATATCAATATTAGGTAGGTACGTCATTTGCGGTTTACCTCAAGCCGTCTGATGGAGACTTTAGTTTCTGCCAGAAATGCGAGCGCCAATGGGAAAAATATGTTACAGGCGAGTTGCAGTAGATTGAAGTATTGAACTAGGGAGAATGTGATTTCGGCTCGGATGTCGCCGCCTATGAGCACGAACGCGACGATGGCGGAGAACAAGATGAAGCGTTCCGTGAACACGCTCAGCGCCGTGGAGAACCCTTTGATCATAGACGTGCGCATCACGAAGCTCACCTCTAACCTAGCAACATAAACATTATCATCGTCACATCATCGTTAAAATAATATAATCATAATAAATTCTTTATTTCGGAGTAGTAGGTACATGCAATCCTTATATATTAGTACCCGGCCAAGTGCGTGTCGGGCCACGCGCAGTAATAGGGTTCCGTAGTGCATGCCCGCCGCCCGTCGTTATTCGAGCGATCAATTTAAAAATCATTATTAATAAGAATGTATTATTGATTTTATTTTTGTTTATTTTTACATGGTTCATAAACTTATATTTAATACCTGTTTTACACAAATAACAACGTTACATAAGTAATTTTTAATGGAATTTATACTTGACAAAATTTTTACTGTTCTAAGTACAAGTCCAAGTACCTATAGTTAGTGTAATCCACGAAAACGCGCCCCACTGTAAAATTATTACCTAACTCCTTAGCTATTACAAAAAAATGTTCCAGTTTTTACTCAAAACTAAAATATCGAAATAAAAAAGGAAGAGTTAAAAAAAAATCGACTTCAAAAAGAAATTAACTCAAAAATTAAATAACTTTACTTCGAAAGTTGGTGGCAAAGAACTAAATACAGATTCCAACATTACATAATTTTGAGTTACCTACTGAATTTCTTTTTGAAGTTCATTTAATTATTTTTTAAATTACATTTGTTTGTCTTTTATATTGGCTGTACTTACTTCCGCAGTTTATCTACCAGCCTTTCAAAAGGCTTCTCCCAAGCATACATTTTAATGACTTGCACGCCGTTCACCAGCTCGCTCATCACCTTTACCCTTTCATCTGTTCGTTTTGCAATTTTTCCTCGTAGAGTTCCTTGAAGATTACTTAAATATGCTAGAAATAAGTACAAACAAATATAAGTAAGTTGATTAAATTGTTTACAGTGTAGATACTTAAGTACCTAACAAATGGCATAGGAATTCATTCGTTCGTGCACGACTGAAAAAAGTAATTATTTGTGTAAACGTTGTAGAAGCAAATGCTTCTCATCCGACATCGTCATCACGCAGCCTTTTGTGTTAAGGTATTTATTTATCATTTGCACACGGCGTGTGATTATCTTAGTCGGGGTACAATAAAAATGGCATCATCGTACAGTGATTTTCATTTACCTTGGACTAGTACAGTTTGCAGGAATATGACGATGAGCGCGGCGAGGGTGGCCCAGCCCACGTGCTGCCACACGAGGTATGACACCACCGGCACCACGATGGGCATGACCCACAGGTAGTTCAGGAATAGAGCCACCAAATCAAAACGATTCACATCGTTCGACATCAGGTTGATCACCTGTCCTGGCTCTGTTTTATTTAACCCTGTGCGATCGAGTTTTAATATCTAAAATAAAAACATACCTATTAAAGTTAGAGTTAAGTCATATATCGACACGTGAAGGAATCTCTCTCATGCAAGGACTTGATGGTACATAGTTAATATGAAGTTTTGTATGTAACAAGTGTCCCCCTGTACTTTTGTAAAATTAAGAAAGTATTTAGGTATGAAATTAATCAATAGGTAATACTTACTTTTCTATACAACAATGAACAGCTAGCTATTCGAACTCTCATTCCTACGCGTCCTTGACTTAACTGTATGTGATTGAGCATCAAAGCTGTCACTATACTCAAAACATTCATAAGAAAGTTGTAAATATGTGCATTTCTATAACTTTCTGGGGTTTTGTCCTCAGAAAAATAATTTATGAATAACGCTAAAGTGAATGGAATTAAAGGCCTGAAAAAAAATGTACTTAATTAATAATATTAATCTTACGTTTGTTCATCACAACGTGTCCACATGTTTGATTCATGACTTGGAGACTTGTTGTACGGTTGTATTGTACACAGTACACCGCTTCATTGAGAATAGATATCTGATTGAGGTCGCCCTTTGCCCGCTGCCCGATCTCTGTCTTACTCGTAAAATTACTACTGTGCAGTTAATTTAAAATACAACCACAGAATTATGTCTAAATGAAATACCATAAATTATACCTACTGGGTGTAATTTTAGTCAGCGTTATTCTCTAAGGAGGTCATTGTACTCATTATTATGAACAACTTTTACTATTGGACCAAACCTGAAATCGCGAAAAAAAATCGCTGTTCCCTACATTTTGAAGAGTAGGTATGCGAACATAAACGTAGGGGGAACAGCAGATTTTTTTTTCGCGATTTCATATATTGTCCCATAGTAAAAGTTGTTCATAAAAATGAATTCAATGACCCCATAAGCCCCTAAAAAGAATAACGGTGATTAAAATTACACCCTGTACACACCTCTGCCCAAACCAAGAATTAATGTACTATACAGGGTGTAAGGGACAGCCCTACGCAGACTGATGGGGTAAATTGAGATAGTAAGATGACCGGTATATTAAATTATTTCAGGATCGTTAAGGAATCCAATAAACCTTATTTGTTTTATTACCTTACACGCAATGTATCGTTACCATGCCACGTGCGTGACATGGTAATTGAAGAAGAAGAAGAAAAATAGAAGGCGCGGCGCGGCAGCGCAGCGATTCCCCGCTATTTCACGCGTGTCGTCGTTTGTTAGTGTATTTCAACATGCATTGCTGATTTTTTTTATTTTAGCTGTTTTATTTACATAAATGGAGTGCAGCATACAGAGAGTTTAATTTTACATTAAAGGAATAGTAACTGAAAAAAACGATAAAAAAAAGGAAAATGGTCCTGAGAAATTTTCCGGTAGCATATGATTCAAAATAAGAAGCTGAATGCACCCTGTCAGTTTGCGGAGGGCTGTCCTCGCAGATCATAAAAACACAGGCTGTCCCTTACGCCCTGTATTGTGAAAGACAAGACAAGACTTACCATAAAAAGATGAACAATAAACCGACAATTAGGCCACACAATAAGTACTCCACCCAAAACGATCGTATAATGGCCTTCGAGAACGAAGGCTTGATTCCTTTTTTCTTGGCAGTGTCGAGTTCTTCCTGCCATGCCTGCTCGAGGCGGTCGCCCAGCCGACCAGAGTGGTCGCCGTCACGGGCCTTCCATAGGTCATCCACGGTAAGGCCATGTTTGAAACCACGACGAAATAGACTAAAGCTCCATCTGTAACAAAATTATTTGTAGATTTTATTTTATACCCTGATCCTCATTCTAAAATTAATAGAGCCATTCGTTTTTGTAAGTGCTCCAAATCAAAACTTTTGACCGTAGGACACAGAGTTACATTCAGTGATTTAAGAAAAACATCCTTAAAACCGGCTCATAGATTTCCGAGAAACTCCCGAGTCCCGAACAAAGAAACTTGACGAATGCCTCACCCAAATTTTTATTAGATGACTAATTAATTTGATCTACATATTTTATTTAAGTGGTCCAGAGTCCGTGGAGAGTCGGGCGGGACAATTCCAAAGCTATATAATTATTATAGGTTATAGCTATTTATTATTACATACTATGTAAGTAATAACATTAATAACGATTGAAAATGACCTAAAAACAAATCAGTGTTTTCAGATTTAGAAAGGCATTTGATAAGACAGTCGCTTCAAAAAAATAATGCAACGTTTTACGTGACTTCTCCTGAAGAACTTGGTTAGGTAAGATGAAGCTGGATCGACCACAGAACAGATAATGTGGGATCGACCTACATTCTCTACTAAGTACTACAACATAGTCTCTTAACTCTGGCTGGGGGTACCGCAGGGATATGTTTTATGACCAATTTCATTATGTTCCAGATACGTGTTGAAGCGATAGCAGACAGTTATAATTAAAAAGATATAACAGAACCTACGCGTCGTCGGTACCTACTAATATTTAACAACGTTGCTAAGCCAACAACGATCAATAAAAAAAGCTTGTAATTTAGTAATGACCGTTTTTGGCGATAATTGCGAAAGCTTTGATTTTATTATACTATAATCAAAGTGCGAAAGGTAATTTATTTTGTTCCTTTTAGTTAACTACGGGTTTTTTTCTTTAAAAAACATTCTCTCTCAGATATAAAAAGTGTATACCTAGGTACGGCAATACCGATATTCCGAAGCTCCCGCAAAAAGACGAGACGCCACTGTGGTGGGCGTAGGGCAATTTCTATGAAAACTACAGTAAAATAAAATTGTTCTACCCGAGTCGCGTGGCGCCTGTCTGCGGAAGCCTTTACACAACATATACAACTTGTTATCCTAACCTCCTAACTAATATTATAGTTAATACGAAAGTGAATTTGTTTGTTTGTTACACTACAGGTTACTATACCTACATACTAGAAAGGTTTAGGTAAATAATTAAATAAAGGTAAACAATCTTGATGTGACTTTTTACACAAACACATAAGTACTTAGTAAACAAATAAACTACTGCTTAAACTAATGGTTCAATTGATTTAGTAATCATTATTGTTGTATTTAAGTAAGTACATTGGTTTTTAGTTGCATTTTATTTTTAAACTTTTAAAATAAATAAAAAGTACCGTGAAATATGCCAACATTGTCCCCAAGGGAAACTTTGGCCGAAGAACAATGTATAAGCATATCTTTGATGTGCAAAAATATCTTAATATTACGGCAACATTGATTGACTTTGGTGGAAAATAGGTTATGTGTCTAAGCAATACTGACTATCGTGTTTGTTGCTAACTTCGCTTAGTAACTTGTTGGAACCCGTCGAGTGAGCTAAGTCGGTAAGCTAAAAAACTAAAACCCGACTACTGAAAAATCACGCTCTAAAAAGTACGAAACAAGAAAATATTCTCATCCGAAATTAGAAAAAAACAGACAAATTAAAAATCCGAAGTCACACGTCATGTTATGGCATAAATCGAACAGATTACGTGACTCCGGATTTTAAATTTGCCTGTCTTTTTCTAATTTCGGATGAGAATATTTTCTTGTTTCGTACTTTTTAGAGCGTGATTTTTCAGTAGTCGGGTTTTAGTTTTTTAACTTAATTTTTATTTAAATTATTTTGGGGTTATAATTTTGTTTTGGCTAAGTAGTTAAGAGTCAATTTACATTTTTATAGAAGAATAATTATTCTATATGTATTTTGGGTAGGTTTGAAGAGACAATATGTCTATGTCACGTCTGAGGCGTGATTTTAGAAATTATTACCAATTATCGGGTGCATGCAAGCAAAGCCGCGTGCAATAGCTGACCATATATACCTATAATTAATATAAATTGTAGAATAATATATATTTATAATATTGTAGAATACGCTGGCTTCACCTCGGACTCGTATTGTACTCTTACAGGAGTAAGCCAGGGGACTAATTTGGGACCATTGGAATTTATTATAATGGTAAATGACCTTCCTGAAGTTGTAAAAGATGCTGGTTGCTTGCTATTTGCCGACGATCTTAAGTTGTTCATGCGGATCACCAATCAGTCGCACTGTGAACTGCTGCAGCGGGACATTAATCGGGTAGTAGAGTGGAGTACGGAGAACAAACTACTCTTTAATGTAACTAAGTGTAACGTGATGTCTTTTACGCGGGCCGTGGTTCCTCGGCGTCACGAATATACCATGGATGGGCACGTGATACCGCGGGTAGTGTCGGTGCGAGATCTTGGTGTCACTTTCTCCGAAGATTTGTCGTTTCGCGCACATATTGTACAGGTGTGTAAGAAAGCCTTCAAGAATCTTGGATTTGTAATGCGTGAGACCCGTGACTTTACTAATACAGCAGCTGTGAAGTCGCTATATAATGCATTGGTGAGAAGTAACCTGGAAACGAGTGCTATCATCTGGAATCCATTTGAAATTAAGTATTCTCTTATGGTAGAAAAAATGCAAAATAAGTTCACCCGGTTCCTATACATGAAGCAATTTGGCGTCTACCCATTCAACCCAACCAATGTATCCAACCCTCTTTGTAATAGGGATGGTTGGTTACTATAAGTTGGAGGTAAGGCGCAATTTCGCCCTAGCTAAGTATGTTTTTATGGTTTTTCGTGGTATGTTGAATAATCCACAAATATTGGAATCTTTGGCATTGCTCGTCCCGAGCAGTAGACTGCGGCAAGGGCCGAGAGAGAGGTTGTTTAAAGTCCCGGTGGCCCGTACAAACTTGTTGGAGTTTGCACCGGTGCGCGGTGGGGCGGGCAATAAAGATACTCAACAGCGTCTCTCTGCGATTGAATATCTTTACTTGCTCTTTGGCGGAATTCCAGAGGGTGACACTTAGCATATTGTCCTCTGTATGACTTGTGTCGATACTCAGAGTCGTTACTTGGGACTAGTGAATAATTTGTCATCCACGCTAATGGACAGGTATAAATTTGGACCCCGTCAGTCAAAATAGGGCGGGCTGCTGAAAAGCAATAATTTTGTTGTTGGTGGTGGTGACTAACTGGTTGTTGAGTGACGTCTCTGAGTGTGGAAATTGTGACTACATTGTTGTATTGGGTTCCCACCTGTAAAAACAAATGTAAGTGGAAATAGTGAATAAATAAATAAATAAATATATATTTGAAATGTGCTAATTAAGCCCTTTCATTTGATACCCAACACGGCATAATTAAAAAAAGTTTTTTTTTAGTCCATGACTTTATGTCCTCTATAGGGTGCCATTTTTAATTTAATGTGACGTCATATAGCCTATAACCAGCGGGCAATCAAGACGCTTCCAATGATACCTCATTCGTCTAATTATGACAAGTAGTTTAGAAGTTATGAGGGAACAGATGAACATACATACATACATACCGGTCAAAATCATAACCCTCCTTTGTGTCGCCGTAGTCGGGTAAAAACCGGCCAAGTGCGTGTCGGACCACGTACAATGATGGGTTCCGTAATTGAAAAGAATGTATCCCAAAAACAAAGTTAACATTGAGTTGAAAAACATGTTCTCCCATCCATTGATCTAAGTCACGGACAATTCTCAAACTGCATATTTAAGTTTGTATTCGCAAAAAAACAATTCTTAAACATAACATCACGCCTTGTTTCCCCAAATGGTTCGGCAGAAATATACCTATAATAATAGTACACCCACATTTTGCCGGAAAAAAAACTAAGTATAAACAATAAGAAAAAACTACAAATGATCAATTTTCGGACTTTTTCCTATACTTGTGCTGTGAGACCTTGCTTCTTGCCGAATTTCATGCTCAACGGGAAGTATTAGACTAAGAGGTCACAGGATTTTTCATAACGATCATGGATACGGTTAGATTTACTTCGATGGGTTGTAGAGTAGTCCCCTAATGTGAATGACGTCGGTCTGCCTGCTCTGAGTGGTTGCAACTTCGAGTTATAGCGCTTACAAGAGGCGTCATTGTTGCGAAAAAAAAACTATCAGAGAAATGGTCAGTTTTAGTACCTATTCGCAGTACGGTGTCTCCACAGGTGAAAAGAGTTGATCTGCCGGCTCTGAGTGGTTGTATTTCAGGCTTTGTTATACGCAAGGCGCTTAGTTATAGAAAAATTCAACTTAACGGTAATCAATAAACTAAAGAATGAAATCGAACAAATCCAATTTTTAATAATTCAACTTATTACTTTTGGTAAATCACAGATTAATAATTTTGTAGAATATAGCTAATGAAACAACTCAAAAAATATAGAATGTTAGAAGTAAGTAAATATTTATCTAAGTCTTAGCTATATTCTACAAAATTATTAATCTGTGATTTACCAAAGTAATAAGTTGAATTATTAAAAATTGGATTTGTTCGATTTCATTCTTTATTTTATTGATTACCGTTAAGTTGAATTTTTCTATAAGTAAGCGCCTTGCGTATAACAATCCTCTGAAATACAACGACTAAGAGCCGGCAGACCAACTCGTTTCACCTATGGAGACACCATACTTTGAATAGGAACTAAAACTGACCATTTCTCTTATTGACATTTCTTGACACCTCTAGCTTTTCCCTATTCCTTTTCGGGGGGGACGGTCGCGTAGCGGGTGGTGCTCGGCGAAGGTGTAGGGTGGGGGTACGACATCGGCCGGCGTGTACTTGAAAAATTCGCCTATTGTCCCGTTTTTCGATGTATTTTTTAGGCTTCCTCCACAAAAAATCGTCTTGCATACACAACGATAGCTCTGAAATACAACCACTGAGAGCCGGCAGACCAACTCGTTTCAACTGTGGAGACACCATACTTCGAATTGGTACTAAAAGTGACCATTTCTCTTACCGTTTTATTTTCGCAACAATGTTGCGCGCATCATAGCTCTGAAATGCAACCACTCAGAGCCGGCAGACCAACTTATTTCATCTGCGGAGACGCCATACTTTGAATGTGTACTAAAACTGACCATTTCTGTGACCGTTTTTTTTTCGCAACAATGAAGCCTCTTGTAAGCGCTATAACTCGAAGTTGCAACCACTCAGAGCAGGCAGACCAACGTCATTCACATTAGGGGACTACTCTACAATCCATCGAAGTAAATCTAACCGTATCCATGATCGTTATGAAAAATCCTGTCACCTCTCGGTCTATACCATAAAGGTTTTGATTTACTTACGAGTATCAAAAAATGTTGCATAAATGGCCGTATTTTTTGATTGGGTTGATTTAGAAGCTTGATTTTTTAGAACTCTAAGGGACAATATACGTACGTATTTGATATTAATTTCAACTTGATACCTCCACGCGTTCCTGAGAAAAAGGGCCTTGACAGTCTGACATACTCACTTGAAAATAAAATTATAAATTAACAGTTTTAGGACTTTTTCCATTACTTGTGCTGTAAGACCTTGCTTCTTGCCAAATTTCATGATTCTAGGTCAACGGGAAGTACCCTATAGGTTTTGATTTACTTGCGAGTATCAAAATATTTCCCATAAATGGCCGTATTTTTCTATTGCGTTGACTTAGAAGCTTGATTTTTTTAGTACTCTAAGGGACCATAGATTTACGTATTCGATATCAACAATTCAATTCAATTTCAACTTGATACCTCCACGCGTTCCTGAGAAAAAGGGTCTTGACAGACAGACAGACAGACGGACAACGTAGTGATCCTATAAGGGTTCCGTTTTTTTCCTTTTGAGGTATGGAACCCTAAAAAGATAAGACCCATCAAGATTGTTTACCTTTATTTAACTACACAAACCTTTCTAGTATAGATGCCCCAGAACAGACTTTTATCTGTTATGTGGGTACCTACTACCGTACTAGTTAGTTAAAAAAATAAATAATTATAAAAAAAATAAAAAACACGACTGCCCTGCCAAAAAACAAACTAAAAAGTAAAAAACAAGTCATATTCTCTGACTAAACAGATAAATAAAATTGTCATTGCAGTCGGGGGACCTCTTATTAGATTAAAAAGTGTTCCACAGAATGGTTCCCCGACTGCAATGACAATTTTATTTATCTGTTTAGTCAGAGAATATGACTTGTTTTTTACTTTTTAGTTCGTTTTTTGGACAGGGCAGTCGCGTTTTTTAATTTTTTTTAATTATTTATTTTTATTTTATCTATTTTAGTGACAATGTAGACATTCGCAGTCTTACTAAAGCCTGATTAAATGCTCAGTCTGACAAATTCCAATAGAATGTATCACAATTTTTGTTTGGCCGGCACTTTCACATTTGGACCAAAAATGTATGAAACGTGGTTGATGCCAATGAATTAATTTTTTTGGAACGTGCTGTTCAAGGCCTTCAATTTGATACCCATATTGTAAGAATTGAAGAAAAATTCTTTGATTGTTTTTTTTCAAAAAAAAAAAATATAGCCTATGTCACTTGGGATAATGTAAGGATTCTAACGATACCCCATACATCCAAATCGGTTAAGGTGGGTTAAGGCATTTAAAAGTTATGGTGGAATAAAGAAACTCACATACATACATACATACAAACATACATCAACCCTGAATACATTACACTACTTTATGGGCAGTCGTGTAATAATAATAAAAATAAATTCAAAGCAGATGCCGCTCGTTATATGACAAATTGACTAGCGCACACAATGTGCTACAGTTGTATGTATCGTGCTGTAATAAAGTTTTATTATCATGGCGAGGAATTAATAGAGACAAATGAGCAGTTTCGTTAGAACGAGGTCGTGCATGCCTTAGATACCTACATACAGCAGACTGTACAAAAGTAGTCTGTTCTGTTTGCCTTAACAATACAGTTTTATCTAATCTGCAGAAATGAAACCCATAAGTACCCATAACGCATTTCCACCAAAACATACAGAGGCAGCTGAAATATTATGAACATTTGAAAGCGCGCAAACATTGATTGCTTTTGTTTTAGCACGAGAAGTATTAAGTAGGTACCTACGAGTTGAAATTAGATTTTTCATAAAAGTTCATGGATTACCTACGAATAAAAGTAATAACTTATTAGGTAGGTACGCACG
Organism: Cosmia trapezina; assembly: GCA_905163495.3. Lineage (NCBI taxonomy): Eukaryota > Metazoa > Arthropoda > Insecta > Lepidoptera > Noctuidae > Cosmia > Cosmia trapezina. Next base: position 16,910,121 of record LR991022.1, on the reverse strand, counting down.
GCTACAGATCAAGCTATACATTTCCAGTATAAGCTGATCTTGCATTGTATAGGATTTCCTTACAATGAGAGGTCAGTGTAAACTGGTTTTGTATAGCTTGATGTGTAGCCGTTTGTACTTATTCGTAGTGGATTAATCAGAATTATTATAATCAAATCAAATAAGTACGCACCGGCTACAGATCAAGCTATACATTTCTAGTATAAGCTGATCTCGCATTGTATAGGTTTTCCTTACAATGAGAGGTCAGTGTAAACTGGAAATGTGTGTAGCCGTGTGTGTACATAAAAAAAATACTTATTCAAATGCAGTTTCAAAGGTAGCCCGCGAAATTCAAATTTTCTTACGTCTCAAAATATGATTCGTGATCAGATCACTGATTATAGTGATCATAATCATGCATAAAAAAACCGGTCAAGTGCGTGTCGGACCACGCACAATGAAGGGTTCCGTAGTTGAAAAGAATTTGTACCAAAAACAAACTTAACATTGTTTTTTTATGTAAGTAGGTAACCTACTTATTAAAATTACAAATTAACAATTTTCAGACTTTTTCCTTTACTTGTGCTGTAAGACCTTGCTTCTTGCCAAATTTCATGATTCTAGGTCAACGGGAAGTACCCTATAGGTTTTGATTTGCTTTGGGTTGTATTTGATATTAATTTCAATTTGATACCTCCACGGGTTCCAAGGGCCTTGATAGACTGACAGACAGACAGACGGAAATCGAAGTGATCCTATAAGGTTCGGTTTGAACCCTAAAAACCCCGAGTCCGCGCCGTTTGTTTTCGTGAAAACAAATTGAAATTTTACAACGGTTTCCGATAGTACCTACCTAAGGCGATTAACATACGGCACCGCGCACCGCCGCGGTAGGCGGTGAAGCGGATGTCATGCATGACGCATTGACCTCTAATAAATCCGTAGATGCCTAACACATGTACACCGCGGTATACAACGTGTAATGCTAAATGCGCAAAACCTCTTAAGGGGTCATTGTACTCATCATTATGAACAACTTTTACTATGGGACCAAACCTAAAATCGCGAAAAAAAAATCAGCTGTTCAGTACATTTATGTTCGCAAATTTCGTCAAAATGTACTGAACAGCTGATTTTTTTTCGCGATTTCAGGTTTGTCCCCATAGTAAAAGTTGTTCATAATGATGAGTACAATGACCCCTTAAGAGGTTTTGCGCATTTAGCATTACACGTTGTATAGAAATGCTAATTCAGTACGTCCCCTCAGGCGGAGAAGAATACTTAGAGTTAGCGCATTTCCAGCCTAAATGCTAGTATTCAGTAGCATTTACGTGGAATTAGCATTTACTAGCATTTACGCCTGGAAATGACTCTATCGTCTCCGCCTGAGGGGACGTACATAGCATTTCTATACAACGTGTAACGTTAAATGCGCAAAACCTCTTAAGGGGTCATTATATTCATCATTATGAACAACTTTTACTATGGAACCAATCCTGAAATTGCGAAAAAAAAACAGTCAAAAAAATGTTCGCATAATTCCTCAAAATGTACTGAACAGCTGATTTTTTTTCCGCGATTTTAGGATTGGTCCTATAGTAAAAGTTATTCATAATGATGAGTACAATTACCCCTTAAGAAGTTTTGCGCATTTAACGTTACACGTTGTATACGTCGAGCGCGGCAATAATACGCGGCAACCGCGGCGGTGCGCGGTGCCCTAATTACCTATAGCCATTGCATGTATTTGCTCGACACTCGACTTATTGTTAGTAGACTCATCGCATTCCTTATAAAGAACCTAAGCTTTCACCGGTTATGATATATTTCAGTTCTGGATAGATTTACGGCCAATATGAGACGACATCTTACTTGCTGCTTTTCTTACGGTTTCGAGTCTGCCAATCGCTTCTAGGATCGACTAGGCAAAGCCCGAAACAAATTATTTTACTATCGACGTTTGACTGAAAAGTTAGAAACTTCTAGGAAGTTAGGAAAATACTTTATAGTCAAAGGCCGAAATTGGATTTTATTTCGGGGTTTGCCCAAACGCTTTGGTCAAACCTATAGGATAAACCAGTAATTCCGGGAAGAGACTGCATATCAACTTTTGACTAGGACATAAATATACATAATTGAAATAACATTAAAATTTTAAAATGAATGTAATGTAAATAATGTAAATTGAATATTAATGTAATTATTGTAATTGATTAGATACAATCGTAAATTGATTTGCATACCGTTATAACGGTGAGACATGCAGCACTATGAAATGTTAAGAACACCTTTGCAAACATAGTCATTTTTCTGGCAAATTAATATTCTATTGTATTCTATTGATTGATTAATTAATTAATAATAAAAAAAAGCTTTGAAAGCTAGACATACAAAGGGATAGATATGCCTCAAATATGAATTATCAGAGAAATTGCGCGCTCGATCATAGAACAGTTTGCTCATCTCAAAGGAAAAATGTTTATGGGTTATTTATTATAATATGTCCGATAGTTATAGACCTATTTACATAAGCCGGCGAGCACAGACAGGTTTTGCATGTTTTTTGTAAACGTTTCCTTCGAGCAAGCTGCGATCGCTGTAGATATTTTACTTCGATACACTTGGGTTGTTTTAACAAGCACCATCTTAAAGTGGGATAAATAAAACGGTAGCCTTAGCCTGCGTAATAATAATAGTAAAAAAGTACCTACATAAAAGTAAAAAAAATTGGAAATTACAAATGTTACTTAACTAATTATTAGCAAAAGCTTCCTGTCTAATAAAAGACAGGACTAAGGCGAGAACGATGCCTATCTAAGTCGAGTAGTGCTGCCAACTACGCCACCATTGAGAAAAAAATCTATGCTCACATATTGGTCAGATGAGGTAAAATTTTTTAAGTCGGTATAACAAAAAAAATCTACACTAAACCTCGAAGCCTTAGCAGTTAACGCCAAAAACAGCCGTTTTCTTTTCAAGGGGAGTATTTCGTGTTATAGCGACTTCTCTCGATTGTTAGTCAATGAGGAAATACAGAGCTTTAAATATGAGTACCTAAGTAAGTAACTAAGCATTATTGAAATTCAGGTATTTCGTCAAATACTTAATGGATAATATTTTTGTGTTCACCAAAAATATTATCCGTACATCAAAATACTGATCGTGCACCAAATATTCCTGAATGTTACACAAAACATCCGCGCGTCCGAAACTTCACATTGGTGAATCATTTGGGTTAGAATCATTTGGGTTAGGTTAGGTTAGGTTAGAACAGTGACCCTTAACGCGCGACGGCGAGCGAGCGAAGCGAGCGGTGCCGCGGCAGCGGCCGCCGAGCGCCATATCCAATAGATGCTCGTTATGACATATTTTAATGAACATATTTTGGTGCACATTCAGTATATTTGGTGGAACACAGGCAAAATTAGGTAAATGAAATGGGAATAAATTGAAGTACTTTTAAATACCATCCATACTTAATTAACTTTCATTATTTCTGTAGGTACCTTGCAAACATCATATTTTAAGCCTATCACCGTCCACTTTAAAACATGGCCTCCTATACTCTTATGCCAACCTGCCGAAACTATTGAAAAGATCACGTTGCCGGGGCCACATTATACGGACATCGCCGTTGATTATCGCGTTGAAGGGCGATAACCACCACGTACGGCGATAATTTGACCGAATCATGGCCGAATTGAACTACCGCGATGTTTAAAGCGTTTATGGGCATTGACGTTGACGTAGAGGTAGGTAATACGGGCTGGTATCCGCAACTCCACGACAATGCGCGTATTTTGCGTTTGGTAAACGTTGACGTATAATGTGGCACCGGCAAGAAAAACGTTTGTCTGAACTACTACGACTTGTCTGAATTATTAAAAATCAACACTTAGTTCTCGTCATAAGTTGATTACTAAGTAATAAACACTAACTTGTAAACATTATCATTATTGCGCAAAAACAACATTAGACCTGAATTCCCTAAAGGGTTGGCAGACATTGCATACGACTGCAATATTGTCTACAGAGGTAAAAATACCTCTTTAGCCAAAACGTTCTCTTCTATCTAAAAGAGTATCAAACAAAATCGTTTTCGTGTCGGTCTGTGTGTGTTCGCTTAGTTTTTCTAAGCTACTCTTAGTGTCTAGTTCTTCACCATCATTTAGAGAACTTATTCCCGAAGGTAATCTATCTATCATAGAAATACAAAAAATCTTCTTAGTAACAGTTAAGAGGAAACGTGGGTGCTCTTTTCTCCATATACAAAAAGATACAAACGCTCTCGCCTGTTTTCTTTCTGGTTAATGACCATAAAGCAATGATTTTTTACAGAAATATAAATATCAGTTACTTGTATGCCCCTATGTTTTCCTTTTTGATGATATATTATTTTTATAAGAACTAGAACCCTCCAAAAATGCTCAAAATTGCCTATTCAGACCGCTGTCAACAGACGCCTAGTGTACCAATTTGACAACTATTAACGAAAAAAGAAAAACATAGGGGCATAGTATATATAATTCTTATTCAGTTTATGAAATATCTTTTAAATTGGTCCAATATTGGAGGAGGAAATAGGCGAGAGCCAAACCTCGAAATGTGACTTTTTACATAGGCTATTTAGTCGCATCTGCAGTTGTCCTTATCGCACGAATTCGAGGGCGGAGCGCTCGCAGAGCGACAGCAATACCTTCTTAAAATACCTAATTTTCAAAAGTCTGGCCACCCGCCTTTCCTCTTAACTTATGAGTTACTAGCTTTTGCCCGCGGCTTCGCTCGCGTGGATGTCGGAAAATATCCCATGTGAACGTTCACGTGGAAAACATAGGGCCGTCCGATATAACTGTGCAAACTCAAATCGCTACGATCAGCTACCACTCGGCATGATTTTTTCTGACATCTTCAACAGTCGTAGTCATATTTCGGCCAATTTACACAAAACCATAATGAATTACACTGAATCACTCCGTTCATTGGAGAAAACCGTATGAAAACGTTCGGTACTTTTTGACATTATCGCATTCAAACAGACAGACTTACGCGGCGGGGGGACTTTGTTAATTACTTAAAATTTATTATGCCAGTCACGCTCTAATAACAAATAATTTTTGTCCGAGTGTCCACTCGTTCAAATAATTTCCTCTTAAAAACGTCGAATGAAATAAAGACTAAATGTTACCTCAAGATTCGAACTATGACTACATTTCCAATCCCTTAAATCTCTTAAAAAGGTAGGTACACAAACATTTGTCAACCCCTATTTTACCCACTTAGGGGATGATTTTTAAAAAACGCTGTACCATAAATACATATGTCTTCATTTCCTACCAAAAGCATAAATTTGAATTTTCATATCCCTAAGAAATGCTGGGTTTCCCATACAAACTTTCATCCCTTATATCACCCCTTGTAGGATTATGTTTTAAGACAAAAAGTAGCCCATGTCCTTTCCCAGGATGCTATATAAAGCCTTGCCAAATTTTGTAGAAATCCGTGCAGTTTTGTAAATTTTAAAATCAACCCCTATTTTACCCCTTTAGGGGATGATTTTTCAAAAACGCTGAACCGCATATTTCTTTATTTCCTATCAAAAGCATACATTTTCATTTTCACATCCCTAACTTAAGAAATACTGAGTTTCCCATACAAACTTTCATCCCCTATATCACCCCCTGTAGGATTATTTTTGAAAAAAAAAGTAGCCTATGTCCGTCCCCAGGATACCATCTATAGCCTTGCCAAATTTTATCGAAATCCGTTCAGTGGTTTAGGCGTGAAAAGGTAACAGACAGACAGACAGACAGACAGACAGAGTTACTTTCGAATTTATAATATTATATAAGTAAATATAAGTAAATAAGTAATATAAGTAAATAAGTATATAAGTAAAATAAGTAATATAAGTAATAAGTAATAAGTATGGATAGTATGGATGATTATGAGCGTTGATCGCGCGCGGGCTGGCAACTTCACATTTCTAGAGGTTTTTCGTGATTATTTCATTAAATTTAAATCAAAGGACAATTTCCTATGACAAATTCTTAGCTATCTTGATTTGTAAGTATGTACTTACCTATGCAATTTTTTAACAGTTATTTTGGTAATTACACTTGAAAATAGAAAATAATTGACAATATGTCATTTTTTAAGAGCAAACACAATGAAAGCACAACACAACACTTGCTTGATAATTATTTTTCTTGATACCCAAGTCTTGTCGAATTGCCGTAACATCCAAATTCGTTTTGGTAACAATTATGTTTTTCTTAAAAAGCACTATCCATTGATATATCACAGAATAAATAATAGTACTAACTATTGGGCGCCAATAAATTCCTTAACTTTGGTGCCCAAATAGTCACCTTTTAGGTCATTAAATCCAAATTGCCTAACAATTGGCAAAAGTCGTGTATGTAGCAAAGGATCTCCTTGAAAAGCTCTTTCCAGTGGTGTATATATAATGGCTATTGGTCGCCAAGAATTCCTTAACTTCGGTGCCCAAGTTGCCATCTATTTATTTAGGTCATTAACTCCGAATTGACTAATAATTGGCGAAAGTCGTGTTTGTAGCAAAGGTTTTCCTTGCAAAGCTCTTTCTTCTTCTATGTACTTACCTACTTATCTCATGTCTATTGTGTGCCAAGAATTCCTTAACAAAGGTGCCTAAGTTGTCACCTATTGAGGTCATTAACTCCGAACTGAGATGGCAAAAGTCGTGTTAGTAAGTAGCAAAGGTTTGCCTTGAAAAGCTATTAGGCGCCAATAAATTCCTTAACTTTGGTGCCCAAATAGTCACCTTTTAGGTCATTAAATCCAAATTGCCTAACAATTGGCAAAAGTCGTGTATGGTATGTAGCAAAGGTTTTCCTTGAAAAGCCCTTTCCATTGGTGTAGGTATATATTATGGCTATTGGGCGCCAAAAATTCCTTAACTTCGGTGCCTCAGTTGTCACCTATTTAGGCCATTAACTCGGAAGTGACTAACAAATGACAAAACTCGTGTTTGTAGCAAAGGTTCTACTTGAAAAGCTCTTTCCTTTGGTATTATATTATCCTATGGCTATTGGGCTTTAGGGCAGAAACCCATAGTTCAGTGCCCATTTTCCTTTTATTTTATTTTAAGATTTTTTATTTAAGTTTTTTTAATCGGATGTGGAACGTTCCCAGTTTTTTTATAGGATACTATTAGATAGGTACCTACAAACGTAGACAAACTTATGTAGGTACAGCCTGTACAAAATTAATGTTTTTGGTTAAGTTTTATGTTAATATTGTTATCAGGTTGCAGCTGCATCTCTACTGCTGATAACCTAACCTACAACACAAAACCAGCGAGCACCGACCTATTCATCACAAATATTAATAAACATGTTCTCCTCACACATTGGTAATCGTAATGCACTGAAATACTGATAACAGTGTGCAGCACGAGTGGTGTGAAACTGTTACAAAACCTGATTGATAACACATTGACCTTGGAATTGAAAAAAAGAGCGGAAGTGACTCTAACATTCAACATTGGCCACAAACAGGTACTCAAACGGTTCAATAGTCATTTAAAAAAAAATATTGTTTTGTACAGTGTCGGATTACCTACTTACTTAATTAAAAGTTTCAAAAAACTGAACATAGTAGTTACTTATCAGTTTACATAACATCACGGCTTGTTTCCCCGAAGAGTTGGGCAGAAGTGTTGTACGTAAGTACCTACAGTACAGTGCCCACACTGCGCCAGTTATGTTTAAGTCCCATGTAATAGGGGGCGAGCCTATTGCCGTCAACCGGTCCCAAATCCAGAATCCGGGCTACTAATGAGAAATTCCAGAAGGAAGAACCCAAAAAAAAAACACTGCGTGACCCGGGAATCGAACCCAGGAGCTCATGCTCAGCAGTAGCACTTGCGACCACTACACCAATGAGGCAGACGTAGCAGTAGCAGTAGGTATCAGTTTACGTTTGCGTAAAACTCTCGTAAGCTGGTACTTACAGTCGGCAACAAAAGTCGATTAACACTTGTATTTTCTAAATCTTAATTATTGAAAAAAATACTTAATTAAAATCGGAACAGATATAAATTTTAAAGAAAATGAACTCTTAGCTAATAAATGAAATGCTAAAAAGCAGGTTATCGTATCATTTTCTGTTAATTTAGTTGATGTCAAAAAGTAGCAGTGTTAACCGACTTCTGTTGCTGACCGTACCGACGACGACGGCGACGACTTGTCGGAAGCAAATAGGTACGATTCACGTCGCGATTAATATCAAACTCACGTTACCTTATCCATTTAAATCTATTTTAAGTGAAATTCTTTTCCACCGAGAAGGTAACATAGGAATTTAACTAGTTATTGCAGAACAAAGTTTATGGCATTTGCACAATCTTATCGTAAAGAGAGGTGTAGTGCACATAGGTCTGTATTTGTAACTAATGTAGGTACAGTACAGACGCCATCGCCAGCACAAGCACATCAAGCTACCTACTACAACTAATAGATTGCATCTATAAAGTTACGAGTATAGCATTAGGTTCAAGGTCGATTGAGAAAATTTGTCAGTTTCGGGTGGCTTGACTTCGGTACTTTCTATTATTTAAAATTTTGGCGCCGACTTCCGAAAATGCTCTACTTACACATAATTGTCGCTCTACCCACACGAAAAACATAGAAAAATGGCCAGATTTCGACACACAGATCTCCGTACCTATACAGTACGTACGTATACAATATAACCTAACGTTAAACGTATTACAGTCGATTTTTAATGTTTTTACGTATAATTATGTATCTACCAAGTTTATAAATTTTTCGGTGACGTAGATGCGATTGCTGCAGTCGCGCCAGGCGTGTGATTTGCTGACAAGTATTGCAAATAATAATGCAATATTTCATTTTCTATCTCCGACAGGTCTTTACCAAAATAATTAAACAGGCCAAACTAGACGAGATGGTGTTTAAAAAGTTATCATCGAAACAGATTTCGAATTGGTTTTAAAAGTATGAAAACAATCTAAGTAAGTAGGCTACCTTAGTACTTACATATCTACTTACTCGATTTCAAATGAGATATTGAGACACCTTTTTGGTATCCGTAAAAAATTGTAAAAATATGAATTATGCAAACACGCATACATAAGTGTGTTTCCTACAAAAAAACTTCGGGAGTTGAATAATATTTTATTTTTTTAAACTTAGTTTTATTTTAATATACCTATTCATTATTTAATCAGTATTTATACCTACTTAAAATTTTACAAAACTATATATTATTAGTTTTTTTACCTAACTACAGACAAAGTTCATGGTCATTATGATAAACTCCAAGAGGCCGTGACTTATGTTAAAACAGTACCGTTCCTACCTAAGTCATCTTGTATAGCAAGAAATGTAAATCTGCTAAGTCATGCAAGTAGTTAATGATGTTTTTGAGTTAGACTATAGCTGAGCTAGGTACGCAACTATGCAAGAATATGCGTAAAAATTTATTTCAAGTTGCCAAGAGCTAAAAGTCTTACAACCCAATTTTAGCATGAAGGTCACGTTGACAATGTGATGATGATGAATATTGATGAATAAAATACACTATTTCAACAGATACCGACATAATGTAAACAAGCAAAGAAGCCTTACCTACATCTATACGATTAAAAGTTTTCGTTCCCTGATTTTTGATCTCGTGCGTGAACTTATTCAAACAGCTCAAATAGTGCGGAAGCAGTAAGGTAGGTAACATCAGCGTAGATAGGTAATAATAACACACGTGGTAGGTAAGTAATACTTACGTTAAAAATATTTTCGAGATGAAGTTTGCTTTGTCGTGAGGGTTCTTTTGCTTCAACAGCACTTTCGAGTCCATGTTTCACTAACTTATGAAGCACAAAGCACAGTTCAATTTTGTTTTGCTGTTACCTGCAGAACTTGTCGTCAAAAGACACCAATAAATCCGTCCAGTTTATTAATATTTAATATAACTTGCGACTGTTGCCCAGCTTTAAGCGGTAGGCTATCACATGCAGCAACCATAAAGCGGTACGAGGCAGCGTTACTTATGAAATTTTCAATACAGTAAACATTCGTTTTCAAAACAGATTGCATAATATCCCACTCATGAATTTTAGTACAGTTCGACTGATTCACAAACCACTGGGTTGTTTAGGATTTTAATGGGACATTATTTATTTTAATGGGTCAAAATAACTAAGTAGAAAACGATCCGTTTTATAAAACTATGGATTAAATATCTAGAAATATATAAATTCCGTTTGTTAAGTATCACAGTTAAGTAGATTGGTATTGGTAGGTTGGAAAACCGCGAGCTCTACTCCACGAGCATATCCATATAGCCCGAGCGTCGCCGGCGTACTACTGTACGTGTTGTACTCAGTGTTGCCGTATGAAGAAAAAATATGCACTAAACCCATATCAAAATTGCGCTATATTTTACTAAAATCCTGTTCCTAAAATCCACTAAATTCCGCTAAGATTTTTTTAAGAATTTTAATGATGAATGAATTAATTTTTATGCGTTTTGTTCTGCGGTATTGAAAATTCATCGCCGTATGATCGCTAATTAGTGCTAGATTAAGTGCTAGTTGCCGTATGTTAGATTTCAGTGCTCTAATTATGAATATAGTTCTAGATCTAGCACCGAAAGTGCTGAGTTGGGAACACTGCCGGTCGGCGTCGTGGGATTTGTTTGAGGGGCAGCTTGCATAATTGCCTTTTTTGTTTAGCGAGCAACACAACTGCACATTTGTGCTTTTTTGATCCTTTTAACTATTTCTTTTAGTTTCTTATTTCACATTTTGGCCTCGAAAAAGAGCGGTAGACAAAATATTAAACGCATCCAACTACCTTTTTGAATCACATATTGGGTTGCTAACTAATGTTAAATTTTCCACTAGATTCCACTAAATATCTTTTAGCGCTTAGTTATGAAAAAAAAAGCGCTATAGACCCGATAATTGCACTAGATCTAGCACCAAATGCGCTAAAACGGCAACACTGGTTGTACTGACGGACGGACGGAATCGGAAAGCCCGGCCCGCCTCCCGTGCTCTCCATCATGACGGGGCTACACTATACATCAACGTCAATGCCCATAAACGCTTTAAACATCGCGGTAATTGTTCCATTGTTCAACGCGATGAATTGAGTGGCCACACTTGAACGGTCAACGTCAATGCTCATTGAATTCACACCCCCCTCTGCTACACCTACGGTTATCGCCCTTCAACGCGATGATCAGCGGCGATGTCCGTATAGTGTAGCCCCGGCATCACACAGCTGTGCCTGTGATACATCGCAGAGGTTTGTGTGCTCTACTGTAGCTGTACAGTCTATAAATAAGTAGGCACCTACGTTTAAGCGTCCTCAAAGATAACAATACAGAGTTGTAATATTGTAAGTCAGTGGCAACAAGGGTTGCCACCTGTACTATATTTTATAGTATCGTACTATATTGCGGTCAATTGTACTATACATTATAGAAATATAATATAGTACGAAAAATACTATATTTTCATTGTTAACTCCACTGCTGCACTTTTTTGTATAAACATGGACTAAATTGGAACGTACCTGTAGTGACGCGTTGTGAATTTTAGAACGAAACGCACTCACGAAGCCTCGTTACGGCTACGCAACTAAACGTCATTTCTGTTTCTATTCTGTGGTGAGAGGTGAGGGAAGAAAGAAACAGAAGTTTAATCTCATTAAAAATGAATTGCTGATTTTTATTAATATGGAAGTAAATTGCTGTGATTCGTATAATTATTTTAAAAACAATAAACTGTTATTATCCAAAGCGCAGAGTAACAATAAATATACCTGGAAAAATAAATAATGTTATTCTGTGTTTGTGTGTTTCTTTTGTACCTACTTAAACTGGTGTGCAATGAAGTGATAGGATTGTAATTTGTATATAATGTTTAAACATGATGATTTGATGAATGAATGAATGTATACTATTTTTTTTCCGCAATTTCCCAAAAGTACTATATTTTGGCAAGGTTCTGAGAAAAATACTATATTTCTTCAAAAAAAAGGTGGCAACCCTAGTGGCAACTAGCGTTGCAAAACTTCGCAAGTATTCGCAAGTATTCGGAGTAATTGCGAAATATTCAAAGGAATACTTCGATTTGAAGGAATACTACTAGTAAGAATGTAGTAGGTAACCTACTTTTTATTACCTATTTAGAATGAAATTATTGCCAGTAGGTACCTAGTTACGAATATATGCGTACTTGCGTAGGTCGCTTGATGAGACTCGACTCGCCGAATATATTACGCCGTGCCGTTAAATGAATTAACGCCATCTAGGGGGAAATGGTAGAATTGTAAATGAACACCTGCTCTCGTTAGTCGCTCGGCGACGCCAGCGCTCGCCTGGCATTGGCTTGATAGTAAAGTGGCACACCACCGAGCTTCGCAGCCATTCATTCATGAGTCAACGAAGTATTAGCGCTCCTGTACTCGTTTTTATGGCGAATCCAGTGCCGGACAAGTGGGGGTTCAAGGACAAAAATGCAGTGCGCCGACTATTCTATTGTTATCGCAAGAATCCGCAAGATGGTGCCACAGAAGCGTAGCATTAACTAGCGTGATTAGTCGTGTTAATGCGACGCTTTCTGCTGCTGCAGTGACCAAGGTTTGCTGATTAGCTTATGAATGGTGGAAGATTGATTCGTGGGTATTAATGAATGCACTATCACCAATGCGGGACATAATACATGTAATTTGCAATGATAACTGCGCCCCCATCTAGTGGTCAATAGTCGCATTTAAAAGATAATCCAATAAGTACCCGAAGTTGGTCGGCGCGCGGTGCCAGCAGCAAGCCGGCGTTCACTTGCACTTGCACACGTGATTTAGGAAGCTCGAGCCCGTTCATTCATAAAATCAACGAGTATTATTCGATGCCTACGTACTAGCGCGAATATTTCCGCGTAAGTAGTTATCTACTAGCGGGAATAATTCCCTGTAAGTAGTTATCTACCAGTGACTCGGTAATTATTGTTTTATTTTTGTATGGTTGAGTTTAAAATGTCTATTTTGTGCGGATATTAGTGCCGATTCTCTTGTACATGGAGGGGCGCTAGGAGGGGGCAGCTTCAACGTGTTCTTTATGGTTTTTTTTTTTGGTACCTACATGAAGAGGTTTAGGGGTTTATGGGTTTTATAAAGGGGGGCCAAATTTTAATTATTTTTGCGATAGGACACACCGTTTTCGAGATATAAGCAAAAGAAAAAAAAAATGTACTGTATTTTATATCTCGAAAATGGTGTGTTTTTGCACTTGAAGTCAAACCTTGACTTCTTTCTTGATACTTACTTTAAACTATTTTATAAACTCAGTAATCTACCTATGTATTTACCTCTCTACCACTTTCACACCTAAACCGCATACAAAAACTTATTACGTAAGTACTTATCTAAGTAGATGTAAAGAAATATTCGGAAGTATTGCGAAGTTTTCAAATCGAATATTACTCGGAGTCATGAATGAACGCAACATACTCGTACGACAACAACACACACACGACGTAATGTTAGTTTGACTATTGACCGCTAGATGGCGTTAATTAACGCCATCTAGCGGTCAATAGTCAAACTTTAATAGATAAACTTGCGTGACCGCACATGTACTTAGCTCGGGGAATACTCGCGAATACTACTCAAAACTTGCGAATACTTCCGAATACTTCCGAAGGGAATACTTCGGAATATTACTCTCCGGCAACGCTAGTGGCAACACACAAGAAGTGTAGGTAGTTAACTCCCGAGAGAGATATGATAATAGTATACTCGTATCAAAACACATCTCAGATTCATTGAATCAATGAACAAGAATTGGCCCAAGTTGGATACAAATAAATAAGCTGCGCCGACCGCGACATAGGAATACATGTGACGCAGACAATTGATAAGTTAGGGAAGTAGTTAGGTACGGTACCCTACCTAAAATAACACGAAACAAATAAAAATTACTTTAGAAATCGAGAATTTAGAAAATATCTATCTATAGTCTATCTCTAAAGCTGTATTTTGGTGTCCAATATAGTATGTTCTTGGTACTCCATACCCATAGTACCACATCGATCTCAGGATAGTGCACAAAATCCCGAAACCTTGGTAGGCAATTGTTTATAATATTTATTTTAATAATCTATCTTTATGTAGGTATATAAAAAACCGGTCAAGAAGAGCGACATTTTGACAGATTGATTGTATATAGTTTCTTACAATGCGATTCAACTAAGAATAGGAAAGTCAATGACCTCTAACTGTCAACTGATATCGAGAGATATGCCTTGGGGGCGTGGCACGTGGCGCCTCGATATTATAAAATTGGTCTTATGTTCGAACGGCGGCTGTACGCTTCATTCAGTCGCTTTGCAACTGCGTACAGTGCGTATTGATGCGTAAAAAACCAAAATGCCGAGTTGTGCTGTAATTATTTGAAAAAATAGGTCAAATACCATCAACCTGAAGACAAATGGCGTGTCCTACCTAGCGTTGCCGGAGAGTAATATTCCGAAGTATTCCCTTCGGAAGTATTCGGAAGTATTCGCAAGTTTTGAGTAGTTTTCGCAAGTATTCCCCGAGCTAAGTACATGTGCGGTCACGCAAGTTTATCTATTAAAGTTTGACTATTGACCGCTAGATGGCGTTAATTAACGCCATCTAACGGTCAATAGTCAAACTAACATTACGTCGTGTGTGTGTCGTGTGTGCTGTTGTCGTATGAGTATGTTGCGTTCATTCATGACTCCGAGTAATATTCGATTTGAAAACTTCGCAATACTTCCGAATATTTCTTTACATCTACTTAGACAAGTACTTACGTAATAAGTTTTTGTATGCGGTTTAGGTGTGAAAGTGGTAGAGAGGTAAATACATAGGTAGATTACTGAGTTTATAAAATAGTTTAAAGTAAGTATCAAGAAAGAAGTCAAGGTTTGACTTCAAGTGCAAAAACACACCGTTTTCGAGATATAAAATACAGTACATTTTTTTTCTTTTGCTTATATCTCGAAAACGGTGTGTCCTATCGCAAAAATAATGAAAATTTGGCCCCCCTTTATAAAACCCATAAACCCCTAAACCTCTACATGTAGGTACCAAAAAAAAACCATAAAGAACACGTTGAAGCTGCCCCCTCCTAGCGCCCCTCCATGTACAAGAGAATCGACACTAATATCGGCACAAAATAGACATTTTAAACTCAACCATACAAAAATAAAACAATAATTACCGAGTCACTGGTAGATAACTACTTACAGGGAATTATTCCCGCTAGTAGATAACTACTTACGCAGAAATATTCGCGCTAGTACGTAGGCATCGAATAATACTCGTTGATTTTATGAATGAACGGGCTCGAGCTTCATAAATCACGTGTGTAAGTGAACGCCGCCGGCTCGCTGCTGGCACCGCGCGCCGACCAACTTCGGGTACTTATTGGATTATCTTTTAAATGCGACTATTGACCGCTAGATGGGGGCGCAGTTCTCATTGCAAATTACATATATTATGTCCCGCATTGGTGATAGTGCATTCATTAATACCCACGAATCAATCTTCCACCATTCATAAGCTAATCAGCAAACCTTGGTCACTGCAGTAGCAGAAAGCGTCGCATTAACACGACTAATCACGCTAGTTAATGCTACGCTTCTGTGGCACCATCTTGCGGATTCTTGCGATAACAATAGAATAGTCGGCGCACTGCATTTTTGCCCTTGAACCCCCACTTGTCCGACACTGGATTCGCCATAAAAACGTGTACAGGAGCGCTAATACTTCGTTGACTCATGAATGAATGGCTGCGAAGCTCGGTGGTGTGCCACTTTACTATCAAGCCAATGCCAGGCGAGCGCTGGCGTCGCCGAGCGACTAACGAGAGCAGGTGTTCATTTACAATTCTACCATTGCCCGCTAGATGGCGTTAATTCAAGTAACGGTACGGCGTAATATATTCGGCGAGTCGAGTCTCATCAAGCAACCTACGCAAGTACGCGTACATTCGTAACTAGGTACCTACTGGCAATAATTTCATTCTTAATAGGTAATAAAAAGTACGTTACCTACTACATTCTTACTAGTAGTATTCCTTCAAATCGAAGTATTCCTTTGAATATTTCGCAATTATTCCGAATACTTGCGAAAACTTGCGAAGTTTTGCAACGCTAGTCCTACCACCGGTAAGTAAACAATTAAGTCACTGTTTTATATTTTAAATCAATTTTTAAATGTTTTACTAACTTTCGTCCGGAGCGACACGAACTAGCCCGAGAGTGCCCGAATCTTCCCGAACGCAACGAGCGTTTTGGATTTAGGGAGGAGCAATCGAGTGCGTGCGGCTGATTTTATCGATATGCGTATTATTGCAGTTAAATATTTTTTTACAGAACTCAAAGGATATTCTCATATTACATGTATAGTAAAAGAGGTTTGAACCAAATTAAGACATTTTTATTTCAATACAGTTACACGTGAAGTGTAAAAACTTAAATTAATATTATGCCTAAAAGATTTTGACTAATGAAGTTTTTAATTTATAGTACAATTATGTTAAGTATTAAGATAAATACATATTATATTTCATCCAATTATTTATTTTTGGTCAAAAAATTACAATAATTTATGTTCGATATGCAAAAATATTCAATTATTATTTTTAAAAATCTGGCTATTTGGCCATTTCGTAAGGTGGGCCCTAGACGATTAATAATATTGCGAAATATTATTGACCGAGTGAATTAATATTGAAGACTGCGATGGTTAAACATTGTCGAAAAAAAAAATGCGCTATATTTTTGTATTGATCACTAAATCGCAAGCCCACCTTAGTCAATCATAAGGCCGAGCAGCCGTCAAGGTTCAAAGTTTGAATTTGAAAATTCGCGGTCCGTCGCGGTTTTGTCAAATCTTGGTCTATAATACTGAGGGTTTCACATTTTATTTTACTTCTTTACAAATGTGTTAAAAATGTCGTATAACTCGCGTGAACATTGTATTATTACGCTTTCGGCTCCAATCCGGCCTCAGACGTAATAACTTAGCTCTGTAATAATAAAAACAAGAAAACAGAAAATAGAAATCAAATAAAATTAGAATTATTTATTGTAAGCTTGCTCATATAAATCTTCTAAATCGTCCGATGAATCATCCCAAAGTTTTTTTTGTGCAGAAGTAATATTTTATTAAAATAATAATAAACCATCAATTTTATTAAAATATGTGTATCTGGGTTGCTAGCAACAGAAGTAACTCGCAATCACCGATTTATTACTCTAAAAGACAGAGGTAGCCTTGTATTGCCCTCCGAAGATGTAATAGACATTTGTAGAAAAATGGAAGGGGTAATAAAAAAATCTGTACTGAGATGATAAATTTCAAGTGTCTTCAAAATTTACGAAGTCATTACTGGTACCAAAAGCCCTTAACCACTTCATCGGGTCAAATGTATTCAAATCCATTGATTTTCATCAATTCGACCAGGAGCCGTTAAATAATCATATCATTCAGTTGATAAAATGTGTCATGGAAAAATACATTGACACTTTTTGGCAAAAAATGTGACACCAAAAATTTCAAAGCGTCAAGTGCTATCCAAATATTTACATTTTACTGGACAATAAATAATTCTAATTTTATTTGATTTTTATTTTCTATTTCCTTATTTTTATTATTACAGTTCCCACTGCTAAGACTCAAGCCTACTCTCTATTATATGAACTCCACACTCAATTAAACTGAATTAAACCAAACCTGAATGTAGGTAGGCTAATGGGTACACCTCTGCCTAACCCTACGGGGATTACAGGCGTGATGTTATGTTATGTTATGAATGTAGGTAGGCATTTTTGATTAAAATCATTTTTTTTAATATTTAAGTAATATATTATTATATAAAATATACAGTATTATATTTAACAGAAAGCGTTCCCTTTAACCGGTAATAAAATATTAAGAAAATTAAACTAAGTTATTTTAATACAAGAATGTGCTAAAATTAAATATCGATAAAAATTATCGACCATCGCTTTCGACTCCCTAATTGCTTGCGTGTGCATTGAATGTTCGCGAATAGCAAATGTTTACAAGTGAATGCCCCGCCCATTCTATGTATGTGTGCTATTAGAAATTGATTTAGTGTAGCTGCTTTCTTCTTAAGAGTGTGGTTCCCTATTTTCGCGCTCGGATTTTAAACATCTGACGCTCGACGCCGCGTAGCGAGTGCGCGTGTGTGCGTTTTTCCTCATGTACGGCACACAGTTGCGATGCTGCGACGACTAAACGATCTTGATCTGTAGCTATGGCGTACCTATATTTTTTTGAAGTAAAAGCTAGAGGTTTACGGAGAAAATAAAAAGACTGTCCACAATACATTATTAGTGTATTTTAATTAAATTTATACAAATATGGATGAAGAAAATAATATTATGTAGGTACTTATAAAAACTAAACTCATTTTACTTATTTGCTTAAGTATTTGTATACTTATAAGTAATTGAAGTTTTATAAAAGTATTTGTATTTGACGACACGGTTGGCGCAGTGGCTGAGCAATTGACTGCTGCGCAGCATGTCGTGGGTTCGATTCCCGCACGGAACAAATATTTGTACGACCTACAAGTATTTGTTTCCGAGTCTGGGTGTTTTTCTATCTATAATATGTATGTATTTACAAAAAAAAATGTATACAACGTGTAATGCTAAATGCGCAAAACCTCTTAAGGGGTCATTGTACTCATCATTATGAACAACTTTTACTATGGGACCAAACCTGAAATCGCGAAAAAAAAATCAGCTGTTCAGTACATTTATGTTCGCAAATTTCGTCAAAATGTACTGAACAGCTGATTTTTTTTTCGCGATTTCAGGTTTGGCCCCATAGTAAAAGTTGTTCATAATGATGAGTACAATGACCCCTTAAGAGGTTTTGCGCATTTAGCATTACACGTTGTATAAGTAGTTTATCAGCCATCTCGTTACAATAACACAAGCATTAGGTTGCTTAGCTTGGGACTAGATGGCGTTGTGTGAAATGTCCAAGGATATTTATTTATTATTTATTTTATTTATTTATCTAAGGGGATTGATCGACTTTTCCTTGGATCTATAATTTCTGGGAGAACACAATCAGAATAAAATTTTGTTAACAGCGGAGCCATCTTTTGTCCAAAATCATCGTTTTTTGTGTAAAACAGTTGAATTTAAGCCCTATTTCAATGTAGATAAAGACGCCACGCGCTAGCTATAATTATTTATTTTTCTTGCGGCATTATAGGTTTAGCAACCGCATCAAGTTCATAAAACAGTTGAATTTGAACCAACAATAATACATAAATACATAAAGCCGCCTCATGCGCAAATGTTTGGTTTACTGTTTTCAAATTTCAAATAGGTTGGTAACCCCGCTGCCACAGAATAAATAATAGTACTGCTGCGTTCGTGTGGGGTTGGTTTTATAATGTTTATTAGCCTAGGCAGGTATTGTACGTGCCCAGTCGACCTAATGACTATACAGTCGACCACACGTCGCACGTCAGTGGTAAGTGATAAGGATTTGTATAAGTATCGTTTTCATAGTTTTCGATTTCGACTATAGCCAATAGTGAAGTCAAAATTAAAATCCAAGATGGCGGCTGCGAAAATTTTAAAATTTTTCGTCATGGATGTCGTTTTCATAGTTCTTGAGTGTGCTAAAGCCGATATTGGCGTTAAAATGTAAATCCGAGATGGTGGCTGCGAACATTTTCAAATTTTTCGTCATGGGTGTCGTTTTCATAGTTCTCGAGGATGAAGCCGATAGTGAAGTCAATCATCCTAGAAGGGATGATTGGCTGCACTATGAGGCCCAAGAGAGCAATGCAATGGTGGCCCAATGGTAACGATCCCGACTTACGAGTAGGTCATGGTTTCGAACTCAGGCAGGCACTTTGTGTAAATAATTTCATCACCACTACTCTCAAAACAGTGAAGGAAAATATCGTGAGGAAACCGCCTAGAACCAAAAATTCGAAGACATGTGACATCTACCAACCCGCACTGGGTCCTCGTGGTGTATTACGGCCCACTCCCTCTCACCGAGAGGAGCCCTGTGTCCCAGCAGTGGGAACATTATAGGCTGATTATGATTGAGACCCATTATGTTGTGAGCGAGCACGTTTCAGTGCCAGAGGTCATCACTGATGTGAGACGAGAAGATATACTACGCTCAACACCGCCGCGCGCGGCCCTTGTCCGATCAGAGCGCGGCTAGGCGCGCGTGGCAGCCGCGCTCAAATGCCGCTCTATATTTGGACACACCTTTATATAGTGCCTTTATCTATGCCTCACTCGTTTCGTATCGTTTAGTGCGGTCGCGATTTGAGTGTATTTCCCATAGTTTTATTGATGTTTTTCTCGACCCCTGTTTTCTTTCTGCGGACTTCTGATCTTGCTTCTTGTACGAACCTTGCTACCACACCGGACACGGTACGGAGAACCCCGCATAAACGTTGGACTTGAACTTGTTATTTTGTATATTACGACCAGCCTACCGATTTCATATTGGCACCATGGATCGTTGTGTAAATTGTGGCAAAGTGACTAGAGGCTGTAGTTTACGTGGTCGTCGAGCTGAAGAACTTCAAAAATCAGCTGTTAAGTACCTATATGTAGATCGTTATGTAACCTCACTTTTATTACATCTCTTTTAACTCGGAACTGAGACCGCGAAAATCCGTAAAATGTTCAGTGATGGTTTGATAATAATATTATCAAACCATCATCGCTACTATATTATAGTAGCTATAAATTGACACCAATTTCATCTTTTTACAACCCAGGCCCAGGCCCAAGTTTATATGACATGGTTTCCGTCTCCTTTGTCACGGATCCACAATAGAGATTGTAGCAGTAGAGATTTCAAATAAAAATCTGATATAAATTTTTTCTCCATATTCATCCTCCAAAATTCTTGTAGCCATCTTGGATTTACATTTTGACTACACTATCGACGTTAGCACCCACAAGAACCATGAAAACGATACCCATGATGAAAAATATGAAAATGTTCGCAGCCGCCATCTTGGATTTACATTTTAACGTCACTATCGGCTTTAGCATCCTCGAGAACAATGGGAACGATCCCCATGACGAAAAATTTAAAAATTTTCGCAGCCACCACCTTGGATTTACATTTTGACCAAATTATATTGTATTATTGATATTGTAATTACAATATCAATATTACAAGTAATACAACATAATTCAAGAACTGTAACATAATTCTCCTAAAGTAAGTGTGCCTACCACTTTAGCTTCTTAAAATATTATTTAAATGAAAGGATTAAAAATATTTAGTCGCACTACAATTTATTATATATCACGCGAGGCGCATGCGCGGCGGCGGGAGGTCAACCGACATGGGTCCTGCGTCGACGAGCGCCAGAGCGCGACTGACTTAGGCCGTTCGATGCACCCGATTTTATACTTACTTTAAAAAATTATTTTCGTAAATGATTGAAGACAGATATGTTTTATTTTTTACACATATATAGTCACTGACCTCTATTGTACAAGTACGCTGTACAATAGAGGTCAGTGTATATAGTACAATCTTTCTTCTTACGTATAAAATGATTTGTGTTGCCAAATGACTTTTAGATTCTGAGAAATGACGTGTTTTTTTGTAGTCGATTTCTCGATTTTTGATTATTTTAGACGTGATTAAAATACAAGTTAATGAATTAAAAATCAAACTTTTCTCAATGCATTTTAAATTTCAGGATATGCCTCTTCGAATGAATACCATTTTACCTTCTTACTTAATAGTAATAATTGGTGTAAGTAAGATTACTTCAAAGTTGAGCCTTCGCGCGTCATCTGGAAATCGCGCCTTCGAAATCGACTGTTTTCGTAGTCAATAATTCAATTTGAACAAGTTTTTTTTAATAGACTTTAAATAAAAATATATGATAATTACGATGATTGAAGTCAAAAGAAGCTAAAAAAATAAATTATGTGACCAAAATCACTTCAAAATCTCCCAAGTTCTCGATTTACGTATGAAAAATGCAACAACGCTCTTAATGTGCGTGTTCAAATTTTAAGTGTGTGTCGTAAGTAGGTACACTATTTGTTAATGTTGTGATTATTTGGGTGGGAGATAAGCGGCGGCACTAGGACTCCTTATTATTCCGCAATGAAGGCATATCTCCGGATATCTATGGATAATAGTATACTCGTATCAAAACACATCTCAGATTCATTGAATCAATGAACAAGAATTGGCCCAAGTTGGATACAAATAAATAAGCTGCGCCGACCGCGACATAGGAATACATGTGACGCAGACAATTGATAAGTTAGGGAAGTAGTTAGGTACGGTACCCTACCTAAAATAACACGAAACAAATAAAAATTACTTTAGAAATCGAGAATTTAGAAAATCTATCTCTAAAGGTGTATTTTGGTGTCCAATATAGTATGTTCTTGGTACTCCATACCCATAGTACCACATCGATCTCAGGATAGTGCACAAAATCCCGAAACCTTGGTAGGCAATTGTTTATAATATTTATTTTATTTTAATACTCTATCTTTATGTAGGTAGGTATATAAAAAACCGGTCAAGAAGAGCGACATTTTGACAGATTGATTGTATGTAGTTTCTTACAATGCGATTCAACTAAGAATAGGAAAGTCAATGACCTCTAACTGTCAACTGAAGCTAGAAATCTAAGGCTTGCAAAGTTTTGTAGTGTTATTCTTATCCATTTTAGTTCTGTTTTTGGAAATTGGTTTTTTTTAAATATATCACTGACTGCAAATGTGTAAACAAGGCGCAGTTTTGCTAAATATTCACAATATGGCGCAAGGTCATTCCTATTCTTAGTTGAAACGCATTGTACATTGTTTTATCTGTTACATCCGAAAAAAAGGCGGTCAAGAGCGAGTCGGACTCGCGCACCTAGAGTTCCGTTCCGATTTCTGAAAAAGTGTGTTATATAAAGACATCGTTTTATTTTTCCTGTAATCTTTACATAAACTTCTATCACATAGAATAATTTCAGATTTTTCTCTATGCAAACTTCGGAGACAAGAGAGAACTCGAAAACTACAAAAAATCGTAGAACATACATTATGGGTTAAATCGATAGATATGGTACTCTGCTATTAGCTCGCACGGGCTTGACACCTTAAAAGAAACAACCTGTACAGCTTCAAATTGAAAATGATAATTAGACGGTAGTTAGTTAACAATAGCACAGAATAAATAATAGTACTAACGTACAGAAGTTGCACTCCTTTGATCTTGAAGAAAGCCGCTTTTATAATAGCCTACAAAATCATTTTCCACCCACGCGCAAGCTAAATTGCACTTAATCGCCGCGCTTGAGAGTTGTTATTACTTTGTGTGCTTTCTCGACCGTAACATGCCTACGCCGCTTAACCGAGTACTAGGGCCGTCCTGTTGTCTTTTATTATTGTATATACCGGATGACTTTTTTTACCGTCTCGAAAAAAATGGGTATATTATTAGGTGAACGGAGTAGAAGCCTATGGCATAGCTAACTGTTTTTTTTTTTTTTTCAAAAAAAAAATCAAAAGTTCTAATCATATGCAGGCTGCATATGATTTGAATTTTGATATTTTTAAACGATTTATTATTTTTTTTCAAAATTTCTGTTTTTAAGTACAAAAATGAAAAGTTTACATCGAATTTGTAGCAGTTATTGGTACTTTGATAATTGTTTCTGTCTAAGCTATTAAAAAAAAAAACTAGGTATGCCATAGGCTTCTAGGCTTAGGCTAGGCTTCTACTCTGTTAATTAATTAATACACCCAATTTTTTTCGAGACGGTAAAATAAGTCATCCGGTATATATGAGTTGTATCAGATAAGACATTACATCAAAGTGAAAAAACTCTAGATAGACTGTATTTAGAGTCGTTTCACTTTGATGTAATGTCTTATAATTTTTTTCCATTCTCTGAAGTTCCTAAGTATTATTAAATTTTAATGTAGCAAAAATCGTAAATCCAACAAATAATTTTAATAAATTAAACTTTGAGTTCTTCTGTTTACTAGAACATCCGTCCACACAACAACTGCTAGTATTACGTTTTAATTTTGATGTCATAAGTAGTCATAACGAAGGGTGCACAAAAAACAAAAATAAAATAATAATAAATACGACGGGTTCGGTCAGAGCCTCAGAGGCGCGGCGCGGGCAGCGGTGCGTGTCGTGATTGCGTCGTACGTGACTCGCTGAGCGCGTATAGACCCCGACTGACTAGCAACCCAGTGTTGCCGCGCGCTGTAGGTACTTATCTCGAGCGGAATGTACCAGTGCAAGAGGCCTGACAATAGGTACGAAAATAACGTTGGTAAGTAGGTAGGTACCTAATTTACTGCACTACATACAGTGAACTTCACAAGGAGGAGAAAATGATTATGATGCACTGCCTGCACAGCCGATAAGAATTATGGAGATGTAGGTATGTTACCTATGTATGTACGTAACGTGGTTGTTGAATGGAGATATTTACTGTGATTGTTATAATCAAGACAATTAAGTTAACGACTTCAGTACAAAGGGGCTATGCAGCATGCTTGATACTTTGATATTACAATAATTAAATCTTATTTCTTACCACAGAATAGATAAGTATTTTATCTGTTCTGTGGTACATACCTATTGTGAACAGTGGTGGCCGAGTGCAGTGGTAACAGTAACAGCCCCAACGCACGTGTTGTAGATCGTTTCGTGGGTTCGAATTAGAACCCACGAAACGATGCTTTTTCAGTGAGATATCGGCGATAACGTGTTTTTCACCGTTTCTATGGCGCGGGTCCTGAAATATAAACCTAGGATTTTTTGTTGTATTTTTACAAGTTTTGACAAATTCAAATCTAGGTTTTACAAAAACTTCAGACCTCTGCGATACTTTTTCAGCGAGATATCGGTGATAACGTTTTTGTCACCGTTTCGATGGCGCGGCCACGGGGTTTTAGTCTCACAGCTCCTAAAATATTAACCTAGTATTTTTACTTGCATTTTTGTAAGTTTTGACAAATTCAAATCTGGGTTTTACAAAAAACTCTAGACGTCTGCGATGCTTTTTCAGCGAGATATCGGCTATCACGTTTTTTTCACCGTTTCGATGGCGCGGCCATGGGGTTCTAGTCTTACAGCTCCTGAAATATAAACCTAGGATTTTTTGTTGTATTTTTACAAGTTTTGACAAATTCAAATCTAGGTTTTACAAAAAACTTCAGACTTCTGCGATGCTTTTTCAGCGAGATATCGGCGATAACATATTTTTCACCGTTTGAATGGCGCGGCCATGGGTTTCTAGTCTTACAGCTCCTGAAATATAAACCTAGGATTTTTTGTTGTATTTTTACAAATTTTGACAAATTCAAATCTAGGTTTTACAAAAAACTTCAGACCTCTGCGATGCTTTTTCAGTGAGATATCGGCAATAACGTGTTTTTCACCGTTTCAATGGCGCGACTCCTGAAATATAAACCTAGGATTTTTTGTTATATTTTTACAAATTTTGACTAATTCAAATCTAGGTTTTACAAATAATTTCAGACCTCTGCGATGCTTCTTCAGTGAGATATCGGCGATATTGTGTTTTTCACCGTTTCTTTGGCGCGGGTCCTGAAATATAAACCTAGGATTTTTGTTGTATTTTTACAAGTTTTGACAAATTCAAATCTAGGTTTTACAAAAAACTTCAGACCTCTGCGATGCTTTTTCAGCGAGATATCGGTGATAACGTTTTTGTCACCGTTTCGATGGCGCTGCCACGGGGTTTTAGTCTCACAGCTCCTAAAATATTAACGTAGTATTTTTTGTTGCATTTTTGTAAGTTTTGACAAATTCAAATCTGGGTTTTACAAAAAACTGTAGACGTCTGCGATGCTTTTTCAGCGAGATATCGGCTATCACGTTTTGTCACCGTTTCGATGGCGCGGCCACGGGGTTTTAGTCTCACAGCTCCTAAAATATTAACCTAGGATTTTTTCTATATTTTTACAAATTGTTTACAAATTGAATCTGTTATTTACCAAAATTTTAGGTCTGTGCAACGCTTAGTTTCTGAGATCTCCGTGGCCGCGCGGTTCTCCGCGTTTCGATGACGCGGCCACGTTCAAACCCTTCTAACTTTTTAACCATAGCTTTGACTTTGTGGTTTTGCGAGTCAACTTTTACAAATTGTTACAAAATGTTGGCATAGTTTTTTTTTTTAACGCCATGGCCGCGCGGTTGAAACGAACACCAAAAATAAGACTATCGAAATGGTACCTACGTCCATCCAACGTTGTGAATATTTGGGAGTCATGTTTTAGGTAATTTTTTAAGAAACCACTAGCAACGGACTCCGATAACGGACCATTATGTCATGTATTTACCTAACCATAAGGTGTTCGTAGAATGTTTTAACGACGTCGCCGTCGCGTCGTCGTCGTTACAAAACGTATGTGTACATAATTTGTAGTTCTAATTACCCGCCTAGGTAAGTAGCTATTCCACATAGTTAGAAATATAAAATAAAATAAATATTGGGGACCTATTTTTTTTATTTTATATTTCTATCAAACATATGTATGAATCAACCCCATGTATGTTCCGCGATTTCTCATAGTTTTCGAGTTATGATTTTTTTATGAATTTTTGAGATTTCTCGACCTGACCAACTTAAAAAATTTCTTAAAAAAAGTAAAAAATTTTTTCGACATATTTGTTTTTTGGGACTGAATTTTCATGAGTCGTTCTTTTATGCATAAAATAATCAGCTTCATGAATGTGGTGAAAGTTATGAAAATGTTTGTCTAAAGTAAAAAAAATTGGGTTCGGTGAATTATGATTTCAATTTTCAACTGTAAATTAAAAATCTAAATGGGTGATTTAATGGTTCCTAAATAGAGTTTAAAAATGCGTCAGACTCTCAGCTTTCACAATCATTAAAGGCTACTTTGGCTAAAATCGGCCTTCAGCGAGGTGGAAAATTCTTAAAATTAGCCATCTGATTAAAAAAGATTTTTTGGTTAATTAGTTTGTAAACTAACCAAAAATTACTGCAGAAAAGCTAAGATTTAAAACTTGAAAACAAATGGATAAACCATTTGGTGCCCCTCTCGCCACCAAGAGTGAGGGAGATAGCAATAATTCGGTGTCTTATCTCTGATTCGGCCAATTTTTATTGCAGGTAAGAGTTATTGATATACTTATTAACCAACTTATTGGCCAAGCGATCCATGCAGTCCCAGACCTAATAGACTTTTTTGTAACTAAAAATATCTCTGCTAATTATTTAAGCATCGATGAATGCTTTGACATGAATTCAGACCATTCACCAATAATTTTATCAGTATGGCATCGGATCCTACGCATAGAGAGCAATCCAACACTTGTAAATACCTATACAGAGACTGGGAAAGTTTCAGAATAGACTTAGATAATACAATTGAATTAAAAGTTCCATTAAAAACTCCGGAACAGTTAGATTTAGAACTAGCTAAATTTACAACTAGTATACAGCAAGCTGCCTGGAAAAACTCACCGGAAAAAACACACCGGGTCAAAGCAAACGCCTACCCTGCAGGTATTAGGTGTCTGTCTTATAACCGAAAAGCGGAAACAAAGAAACAGGTGGCATTAGACCAGATGTCCACAAGATAAAAGACTGCTCAACAACCATACTAAGCGTCTTGCGATAGAAATTCAGCACCACAATGACTCCTCAACAAACAGCTACCTTAGCCAATTAACGAGTGATGCAAAAGCAGGCTACTCGCTTGGAAGGCTACGAAACAACGACCAATAATAAAAATTCCTCCTATTAAGGAAGAAAATGGAAAATGAAGCCCAGGCTCACAATGCGAGGATAATTCAGGGTGTACAAAATAGTTTGGATATAAAGTTGGTTAGGTACCCCAAAAGAAGTATCTAGAGAAATTAAGTGTAATTTTAATCGAAGAAAATCCCCTGGTTACGACTTAATTACAGAAGTTTTGCAAAATCTCCCACGCAAAGCCATAGTCAAGCTTACCACGCTAATTAAGGCTACATTTCGGTTAAAACACGTTCCTGACATGTGGAAAGTAGCTGAGGTAATTATGATAGCCAAGCCCGGGAAGCCACCTCATGAAACAACATCTTACAGACCAATCTCACTATTGCCTGTGTTGTCAAAACTATTTGAGAAATTATTTCTAAAGAGATTGAAGCCTCTTATTGAGACAGAAAATCTAATCCCTAATTACCAGTTCGGATTCAGAGAACAACACTCTACGCTCGACCAAGCACATAGAAATACAAATGTTATTGAAAGAACACTAGAGGAGGTGTGCCCACGGTTTTCCTTGATGTTGCTCAGGCCTCATTTATAAACTAAGAACAATGCTGCCTCAACAATTTTCAGACATCATAGAGTCCTATATATCAAACAGATTATTTAGGATAAGACAAAGAAACGCTTATTCAGACCTTAGGCAGATAAAAGCTAGCGTACCACAAGTGTACTTGGTCCGGTCCTGTACCTTCTATACACCTGCGATCTTCCAGAGCTAGAAAATAATTTCATTGCAACCTTTGCTGACGACACAGCTATCATGGCTGTTGGAAATAGTCACGAAGAAGCCGTAGAAAAGGTTCAAGAGTCCATAAATCGTATCTATGAGTGGACTGCAACATGGCGTATCAAACTTAATGAAAGTAAGTCTATCCACATTGACTTCACCAATAAAAAGCCACAATATTTCCCGGTGTTCATAAATAATCAACCAATACCATACGCGAATACTGCTAAATATCTTGGCATGACCCTGGATGCAATTATGCAAAACTGCGATGGAAAGAGCATGTCAAAAAGAAAAGAGCCGACTTAGATATTAGATACAAAAAAATGTAGGTAATTGGCTACTTGGTCAGTCGCCATTGTCAATATCTGACAAAGTGTTGTTATACAAACAAGTTTTAATGCCTGTGTGGACCTATGGTATTCAGCTCTGGGGCTGCATCACCCAAAGCAATCGTCAAATCATACAACGATTCCAAAACAAAGTGCTCAGGGATATAGTCAACGCACCCTGGTACATTAGAAACAGCGACCTCCACCGGGACCTCAAGATGGATGTCGTAAAAATAGTAATAAAAAAATATGCAGAAGCTCATGAACACAGACTTCATCATCAGTAGGTACTTACTTAGTTTTTGTAATTAAGTATGTAAGAATAACAGAACACTACCGAATCAAGGTCTTTCCTATTGAAGAGATCTGCGCAATGAAAATTAATTGGCGCAAAACTACATGTGACGAAGCTCATTCTAGCACATTCAAGACTCCCACAAACAGGCGCGACACGCGACACGAAGGAACCGCGTGTCGCGCGACGAGTGGTGCATTGGTGTCTCGACTCGTTTGTTACGGTGATAACTACGAGTAGGTATGTCTAGCTCCAGAACAGAGGATTGCGGGTTCGAATCCCGCAGAAGCCATTTGTGTGTGAGTTATAATATACACAAATAAATAAACGTCCATGACTACGAAATCCAACATTTCTGAGCGTCACATGTTGGCTCCTGTGGAATTCGAACCCGCAGCCCTTTGTTTCGAAGTTTTCACGGAGGAATTAGATGATAAAATAATTTCTCCGTGTATTAACAAATACGAATTAAGACGTACCTACCTAATTGTTAGTCCAGGAGGAATTATTTTATCAATTACAGTACCAGAGTACCAGTAGTGCCTAGTTGGTCCCCGGGAGATTTTTTTAACCATAGCACTACCAGCAGTGTCAGGCGGTAATGGGGGAAAAACGGATTAAACCTTTCGTAAAATTAAACCCGAGTAATTACTTATTTAACTTTTGTTTTTTTGATCTTGGACGTTTTGCGTCTTAGACTTTTCATCTTAAATGACGTAATACTGCTAAGGTAATTTACATTTCAGACTTATTACTTCTTAGACATTTTACCATATTAGACATAATGCTGTTAAGGTTGATCCGCTGTGGTAGATCGCGAAATTAATTTTTTTTTTGGGTTTTTTGCAATTAGATTTCGTGCAGATTCGTTAGATTTCGTTCGTTCGACGAATCTGCACGAAATCTAACTTAGAGAGATTTATTGATGATTTTTCTGGTTAAAATTTTATGAATACGTTTTATAGTGGCGTATCATATTTTGATCCTTATACAACCTGACACGGACACGGACGGTGCAAACTTCAAAAAACGCAAGAAAATTTGAATTTCGCGGGCTACACAGCGCAATCACCAAGGCATTTACACTTTAGACGTTTTGCTTCTTAGACATTTTAC
This sequence comes from Cosmia trapezina, assembly GCA_905163495.3. NCBI lineage: Eukaryota > Metazoa > Arthropoda > Insecta > Lepidoptera > Noctuidae > Cosmia > Cosmia trapezina. The sequence continues at coordinate 16,879,802 of LR991022.1, read as the reverse complement.
AACTTAGACATTGATTTTAAACAATTTGCTTTTAAGACGTTTGGCAAGTTAGGCAGACCGCTCATAATTGCTTTAGAACTGTTTGAATAATTATTTTAATTCGAGTAAAACAAAACACGAGCACTGAACATAAATATTTTTAATATTTAAAATGGCAATAAAAAAAAAACAATAAATTACGTTAAAGCCTACAGAGATCTTTGTACTTTGCGCACGTGTTGGCTTTTAGATTCTTTTAAAGCTTGCTCCAACTTGTTAGTTAAATGTAATAAATTAGGTAAATCACATTGAAGTAGAACATGGTTTACTTTATTTTGACAATGGCTGGCTGCCTTGGCATCTTGTATACTTGAATTTATCTGTATTGGAGTTAAGCTTTTGTCATCTTCCTTCTCATACCCTATTCTGTCGTTGTGTTCACTGTATTGTCCAAAGTTTTTTAGTTTCATAATCATAAAATCCATGGCAATCATCGGTTTTATTTCTTCATTGCAACTTCGTGAGGCTACCTGGGAATGCACAAAAATGTAATAATATACAATATTGGAAGAAATAATAGTATGGTAGGTACATCAAAACATGTTTACACAATTGTTTTCAGTACCTGGATTTCAAATCTCCAGGATAAATCCTGATAAGTAGAGTCTTTCTGCTGCAGAAGGTTCAATGCATCTGATAACTCCGCCTTCTTAGTGTTGTGCAACTTTACCAACACTTCCTGTTGCTCTGTAGAAAAACCCGCAATAGCCAATGATGACTTTAGGTCAGCATCTGACAACTGAATAAAATATATTAATAGTATGTTAAGAATTAGACAGTATGTGGAACATTTTTTGATGATACAGAATAATGCAAAAACCCAAGTGAAGTGTGACCTAATTTAAACTAGAAGTTAGATAAATCAATCAATCTGCCTAGACTGGAAGCCGCTGAATACCAGTATTTTACATGGAGCGACTGCCTATCTGACCTCCACAACCCAGTTACTGGGTAATACGATACCCCTTGGTAAGACTGGTTGTCAGACTTTCGGGTTTCTGACGACCCGAAACGACTGTCAAAGATCCACGAATAACAGCCGGGACCAACGGCTTAACATGCTTTCCGAGGCACGGAAAGACTAGAAAAAAAAACTAGAAGTTAGATACACATATATAAGTAGGTACGTACTTACATTTAGTCTACATGCCTCTACTATAAGATATACCAGTGCATGAACCAAATTTTGGACTGCTGTTAGTGAAACATCCAGCTTTTCTGAAAATAAAAATTATTTTGAAATACACCAAATCATGGCTAGGTGCACCACATAAGTTTTATGTCTAATTTGACAATAACTGACGGTTACTGCGAAATGTGTAGCACCGACGCGGCGTATTCATCAGCTTAGTTTAAGTTATCAGTGTACGTACGCGTCTGACAGAAGTGACAAATATTACAATGACATTAACCAGCAAAGCGGGTGGTTAGTGGTTAAGGTTATGACGTGACAAACTGTCAAATGGAGCAACCATTTTTTGTCTAACAGGTACTGAAAGTGCGATGTTTGAGAAGATTAGTGCAACCCACCCTTCGAGTGGTGGATCATCTGATCCTTTATTACTTATAAATGTGCCATGCTATGCTCATCTCATGATAGGTACTCATTAATTGATTATTATTAGCAAAGATATATACAAAATAATATGTTACAGATTAACAGCAACACTAGATAAAAAAAATAAAACAAGAAGACAAAGAAGAGTATGTCATTATCTGCCTAGCCTTTTTCCCAACTACTTATGTTGGGGTCGGCTTCCAGTCTAACTGGATGTAGCTGAATATCAGTATTTTACATGGAGTGACTGCCTATCCCAGCCTGCCTATCGTATTTACCCAGTAACTGGGTACCTTGGTAAGACTGGTTGTCAGACTTTCGGGCTTCTTACGATCTGTAACGACTGTCGAAAATCCACGAATGAAAGCCGGGACCAACGGCTTAAGGTTATGCGCCAGGGTAGCCCGCGAAATTCAAAATTTCTTACGTTTTTTGCAATTTGTAGGTCAGTGTGAGCTGGTATGTTGATTAAAATATGATTCGCGGCCGTAGCTAATATGGCTTTACAGAATTATAATCATTAGAATCAGCAATACAACTCCATAAGTTAGCATTTATCTCAAATCTAGCGATTTCATGAAATCATGAGGTTTGAGGTAAATGCTAACTTATGGAGTTGTATTGCTGATTCTAATGATTATAATTCTACCGCGGCCGTTATTACCTACTTAGCCACGAGCAACAAAGAAAAAGAGTATAAGTAGTATGAACACTTATTAACATTAAATAGGCAGAAAAGGGGATAAGAAAGCATGCATTTTGGTGAGTCAAGTTTGAGACGACTGATTTGATATATAAAGGTACTAATATTATAAAGAGGTAAGTTTGTATGATTGTAAGTGTCTAAGTTTGTATGTAGGGGGTAATCTCCGGAACTAATGATCCAATTCTAAAATTTTTTCACTGGTAGAAAGCTAGATTATTTCTGAGTGCTTTATGCTATAATTTATATTTATAGCATGCATAGTAGTCGAGCTATCACAATTTTTGTCTAGCAAGTCGGAAAGAAATACTTTTTAAAACAGAATATTTAATTTTGCATGCGCTGCCTAAACAGTTGTATAAAATTGAAAACAATGTATGGCAACAGTACATCTTAAATAATTCTACAAGAAAGTCCGCGGCACCATTGGCGGCACCATATTTCTATCTTTTATATTTTATCTTTTATTTTTATACTCCTTTTATTGTAAGTATTAAAAAAGTATTTTTTCGACATACTTACGTTTGGATGATTATTTAAGGTAATTGCGCTGTGTAGTTCGCGAAATTATTTTTTTTTTTTATGCAATTTGCAGGTCCGTGTCGACTTCGTGCAGATTCGTTAGATTTCATTCGTTTGACCTTTGACGAATCTGCACGAAATCTAACATATAGAGATGTATTGATGATTTTTATGGTTAAAATTATGTAAATACATATGTTTTATTGCCGCGTATCATGCTTTGATCAAGATACAACCTGACACGGACCTGCAAATTGCAAAAAAACCCAAACAAAATGGGATTTCGCGGGCTACCACAGCGCACCAAAATATTAATCCTTATCAAAATAAATTATTTTATGATCACAAGTACATCCTAAAGATAAGATTTGGTTTTTACAGTGTGTCAAATTGGCCATCTATTTCCGGAGTTAATAAAAAAATACTAAAACGCAAAATAACTTTCATTCATGCACATGCTTAGTGCGGACGTTTTATCCATTTACCCATAGATGGCGTTGTGCAACTACGCAATTTTTTTGAATTGCTAGATTTTCCGCGGATTGATGACCCTCTCGATAACTCGATTTATTATTTCAATATTGTCGGTGGAATAAAGCAAGTTTTTTTTTTTGTTAGTTTGTTTGAATGGCTAATCTCTGGAACTGTAGGTACCAGTCCGATTTGAAAAAATCTTTTTGCATTTTATAGCCTTTCTTGAGTAAGGGTATAGGCTATTTAACATCACGCTAGGGCCCTTAGGAGCCCGAGCAAAAAGAATAAAAGTCGGAAAGGACGCTAAGCCCAAACGAAGTAATAGCGCAGACAGGCGATGCGATGTGATACGACGGGGTGGTTCGGGGGGACAAGAAATTTCACGCAGACGAAGTCGCGGGCAGAAGCTAGTTTAAAATAAAAAAAACCGCCCACGTACGTGTGGGACCACGCACAATGACAGGTTTTGCAGTTGGGATGAATAATTTATCCCAAGAACTTTAACATTGTAGTTGAAGAACATGTACTCTCATATATTCCAACTGCACAAAAAAAAAGATATCGTCCCCACTTTACCAATGGAGTTACGTACCCTAAAAACTTTTTTCAAGATTTAATTTTACTGTTTTTTCGGTGTGGTTCATGCCAAATTACGCTTTCTAGTACTAAGCCGCGGACAGACAGATGGACATGGCGAAACTATAAGGGTACCTTTTTGACTACAGAACCCTAAACAGGCTGTGCCTCTGCAGCCAGCCTGCGCCGGGTCCCAAACAAAACGTTTTGGGATACCGCAGTAGAAAAAAAATCTCTCCTACACTGATTAAAACATCGGCTACTGGTGGCAGCAAGAGGTTCTCATCAAAACTCAGTAAGCTTGCTACATACTGTTGCAGTGCAGATAGTAAAACCTTGTGATTGTAATAAACGTTATTTTACTGGGGGAGATAATAACTGTCTTAAAAAATGGTAGTTTTTGACATTCTCCAAGGTTTTCATTATCATTAATAGAAGGTATGAATGAGGCATCTTACAGCTGTGGAAGTTTTTTTTAAATAGGTATGCATTATGAGGTTTTCGCCACGGGTTTGTGTAAAATACAGTGGAAACACTCGAGACCTTCGCTTCGATCTGACAAGATCAGATTCTCATTTTCAGACTTCAAAAAAGGGGACATTATGCATTTGGGGAGCTTTTGGACTTCTACGTGATTACTGGGCCCATTTACGTGATTCTGATTATTATTACTGGTTTACTTAGGTAAGTAAACCAGTTCCGCCCCTAAGACGACCCACTGACCACAAAACAAGCATAAAAACTTGGGAAATATAGTACTTACAGTACTTCCTCTTACCTGCAGCAATACTATATTTCTTATGATTGGTTCCATTATTGAGGTAGTCCAAAGCTAATTTACAAAAGTCGATCAAAACTGAAAAAAAAATGTAATTAAGATTACTGAAAACGAAGTGTTTAGTCTTTGTTTATTGATCATTATATTTAGGAATTTTCATTTGATACTGACCTTGTATGGAATGCTGGTTTAATAAACTAAGATGTTCTTTCTGCAACTCACTTAAAAAAATAATCATTGTCTTTTCACAAATTAGAAGAAACACCTTATTTTTCTTGTGTTCTTGTTGACGATGAATGACTGAGATATGACAAATGACATGAAAACATTATGGGAAATTGGGAATGAGTAATGACAGTGACAATGGCCTGCTGATTTGTCTGTGCACAGACTACATAGATAACAGGGGGGCTAAAACGGCCACTTTGGCAGAATCATAATAGGATAATATTATGAATTATATTTGAAATAATAAAACGGTCACAAACTGATAATTCATAATATATTGTCAGTTTGTGACCGTTTTACGATTTCAAATATTAGGTCTTTACCTATGAAATTGCCGTTCTGCAGTACTGGCCATTTCAAATCAAAATAATTTTTGTTTGGCTAAGAATTCTAATTTCAAATTAATTTTATTTTAAAAACATGGATTTTTTTTCCAAAAGTAGTCATTTGTTTATTGATTAGTGTTACATTTTCATCGCATTTCAATCTTTTTCGTCATCATGGATACGTTAAAAATTCGAGTAATTATGGAATATGAGTACCGTCGTGGCAGCAACGCGGCACAAGCGGCACGCAACATCAACGACGTTTACGGAGCTAACACTACAAACCAACGCACCACCTGTTATTGGTTTGCTCGCTTCCGTTCTGGAAATTTCGACCTGAAAAATGAACCTCGCGGTCGTCCGAAGACTTTGGTCGACAATTACGAATTAAAGGCGATTGTGGAAGCTGATGATACACAATCTACGGCTGAATTAGCAGCAACTTTCGACGTTAGCGTCAAAACAATATTGGTCCATTTGCGTCAAATTGGCAAGGTAAAAAAGCTTGACAAATGGGTGCCCCACGAACTCAATGATCGCCAGCGCGAAGTACGCGTCGAGACGTGCCTTGCACTGCTCAAAAGACACACAAATGAAGGAATTTTGAACCGCATTGTTACCTGCGATGAAAAATGGATTCTGTTTGATAACCGCAAGCGCTCAGCAAGTTGGTTGAATCCTGGTTCAGCACCTAAACAATGCCCTAAACGAAAACTTACCCCTAGAAAAGTGATGGTCACTGTTTGGTGGTCTAGCGCCGGTGTGATTCATCACAGCTTCTTACCAAACGGGGTGAGCATTACTGCAGATGTGTACTGTGAAGAACTAAACACAATGATGGAGAAGCTGGCACATCTCCAACCAGCATTGGTCAATCGCTCGTCTCCGCTGCTCCTGCACGACAACGCGCGACCTCATACTGCACAGCAGACGGTCTCCAAGTTGCAAGAACTGGGGTTGGAAGCTCTCCGTCATCCGCCCTACTCACCAGACCTTGCGCCTACAGACTACTACTCTTTCCAGAATTTGGATAACTTCTTGGCGGGAAAAAAATTCAATACCCGAGAGGCAGTACAAAATGCCTTTGAAGAATTTGTTGCCTCCCGACCAGCTGATTTCTTTAAGAAGGGCATCAATAAACTGCCACTGCGTTGGCAAAGATGCATTGATTGCATGGGTGATTACTTCGATTAATACAAATAAAAAATACATGAAAAAAATTCGTTTAAATTTTTTCATACAAAACGGCAATTTCATAGGTAAAGACCTATTATTATTTATAATATTATCCTGGATTCTGCCAAAGTGGGTAGCCCCCGTTGTGAATGTCATTTGCCATTTTACTATTGATGTCATAGGCATGGAATTAGTCAGTACTATAAAAAATAATCTGCCTATCCTTTTCCCAACTATGCTGGGGTTGGCTTCCATGCAGCCGTATACCGGATGTAGCTATACAAGGTGTCCCAGGAAACCTGTACCAGCAAAGGTCTGTGGTCAGGGGACACTAATGCCCATCGATTGGACCCCTATGTATGTTCCGCGATATGTTGTAGTTTTCGAGAAATTGTTTTTTTTTTTTGTATTATTTCCAGTTTTTTTTTTAAATTGTGGGCGGTTATATTCAGAACTTTTTCTGATTGCTGTTTCTTTGAGATTTTTTTCGTCAGTATTATGGCTAGAATGTGTATTCACATGTACTAAAACACAAAACACCCAATTCTTACTTCTAGTAGCTCAGAAATTGACACAAGGTTAAAATGTTGGAGAGAAATTTACACTTGATTTCAACTTGAAAAAAAAACTTAACTTAATAGCTTATAAATACTTTTAAAAACTTTATAGGTTCCTTATCTCTCAAAATAATACAAAAAAGTTGGTACTTTGTAGGACATTTTTACCCGAAAACGGAGTTCAAAGTTGATACAGTCAAAAATAGTGAAATATATCATGCATTTTAAATGACTTTTCTCACATTTTTGCGATTAACCAATAAAGTTTTTAAAATTATTTACAAGCCATTAATTTAAGTGTAAGTATTTTTTTTTTTCAAATTGAAATCAAGTGTAAATTTCTCTCCAACAGAAAAGATAGTGGGCAACCATGTATGGAAGTTGGTCCAAGCGTCGCCAAGGCTGAATCATATACCAAATGAAAGGGTACAATGTACTGTTCAAACATGCAGAAGGGCATCAAAATCTGTCCGAGAGATTTCGAGAAATAATAGCTTATTTTTGCGTCAGAAGATACTACGGATTTTTTATTTTGCTTCATTTTCGAGTATTATTATAGTTTTTTCTTGTTAATTATAGAATGACAATGACAACACTGGCTTTGACAATGTGGGCTCTGTATTTAAAATAATATCTCGTAATAATATCATTAAATCTATTAGGTGAAGCCGACAGTGTGTTTATAAACAAATAAACATTCAGTGATATCGTTTTCCAGCAGAAAAGTGATCTAAAAACGTATTTCAAATATATTTGAATTTAAAATTATAGTACAGTGACAAGCAGTGCTACCAACTTAAGCGCAGTCAACACGGGGCGCCTTCCATATTATTCACATACTGTTGACTTTCAGCTTCACATATGATAGCGCCATCTTTAGGAGATTTCCGTTACTTGGCAACGGGTGCATTCCAGTATACTCTACTGAAATCGTTTGCTAAATAATCTATATTAACCAACTTGACCAACTGTGGCACTTCGTTAACAAAGTGTGTACGCTAGTCGATCATCGATAGCCTGTCACGCCTGGCGCGTCGAATAAGCTGTTTGCAAGATTGTTACATTTGAGGTGTTTGCGACACTCGCAATTGCATTCCGGCCACTGTTCCGGTTTTTCCGGTTTCCGGCCACTGTTCCGGTTTCCGGCCACTGTTCCAGACGGCAGCACCTGTCCTAAGGAATCGGTTTCTACAGTCTGCAGCCACGAAAATGCCTCTACCTTTTTTTTATGTGTTGCAAAATCATGTTAGATCTATTTTTATGTAAAGAAGTTCATCATTATTATTTTTTTTTAGTTGTGATATTGCTGGTATCCAGTTTTTATTTATTGTATCTGTTGTTAATGCGAGTTTTGTATTTTTTAGACGCCCAAATGAGTGCCCTGTCCACAATGTTGTCTTGTCCTCACTGCCCTGGGTCTTCACGTACATTTAGCTCACATGGGATCAAGATCCATATAGGCTGTTGCACATGCTTGTGCATACGGCCGTATGCACAAGCATGTGCAACAGCCGGTCGCCACTCCTCAGACGTCGTCTACTGTCACCGATTCCCAGCCTGTGAGCCAGGTGCCGCTGGTTTCGCGCCCTTGCCCTCTGGAGAGGCTCTCTGCCTTGAAGATGTGTACCCCTGTGCTTAGGCATGTTCCTAAGGGTTCGCGGAACCAGGCGGCGGGCAAGCTGTGTGACATTTTAGATAAGTGCGTTAGCTGTAACGGTGTGGATGAATGGGGCGCGCTTCTCACTTTTGCTTTTGTTGGGCTGAGAGTTCCTTCGAGGGTCGCACCTGGAAACATGACTACAAAGGTGAAGGCAAACATCGAGTCGGTTGGTGCTGACCGGTTTGTGGATGAGTCGAGTTGTGTGGCAGATTTTTCTAAACCACGCGGGATTTGAAAAGCCATCGAGTCTAAGGTGTTCGAGGGTGACCTCCGGGGAGCGGTTCGTTTGCTTGTTTCAGACGACTCATTCGCGCAACACGACCCTGGCACGCTAGACGCCCTTACGGTCAAGCACCCAAGCCCATCGCGTCCGCTTAATTTTCCATCGGCGCCGGACTCGTCATTTCCAAGGGTGACTGCGTCAGTGGAGGACGTCACGTTGGCTTTGAGGTATTTTAATAGTGGCTCTGCGGCAGGCATGGATGGAATTCGACCGAGGCATTTGAAGGAATTAACATCTGGTTCTGCGCGTGAAAACGGGCGGCGTTTGCTGGAATCTTTGACAAAGCTCGTAAACTTTTTAATGAGTGGTCAGCTCAATCCGGTAGTTTGTCCCTATTTGTATGATGCTTCTCTTTGCGCACTTAAGAAAAAAGACGGAGGACTGAGACCAATTGCCATTGGCAGCGTATTCAGACGGTTGTCAGCTAAGCTGGCGGGCCGGTCCGTACGAGTAGCTATGTCCGAATACTTTCAGCCGCATCAACTAGGATTTGGGACGCCTCGGGGGTGCGAGGCCGCTATCCATGCGACACGTGCGTTCGTCAACGACCCTAAGAACTCGGACTGCGTGGTGTTGAAACTCGATATACGCAATGCTTTTAACACCCTAGAAAGAGACGTTCTTTTGAGTGAGGTCAAGGATAAAATTCCTTCTCTATATCCCTTTCTTTATCAGGTATATTATTCACCTTCTAATCTTTTCTTTAATGATAGTCTCATTTCGTCTCAAGTGGGAGCGCAGCAGGGAGATCCATTGGGGCCACTTGTTTTTAATTTAGCAATCCACAAAGTTATCTCTGGTTTGAAATCTTCTCTTAACCTGTGGTACCTTGATGATGGCATTATTGGTGGATCACTTGAAGAAGTTTGCCAGGACCTAGAGGTTCTTGTTCCTCAACTTAAGGAATTGGGTCTGGAGGTGAATCCCTCCAAGTGCGAATTTTTTCCCTGTGGTTTTGGTGCTCGTTCACACTTCTCACTCTTTGGTTGTCTTTTACCTGGCCTCAAAGAACTTTCTCCTCTCTCTTTCTCCCTTTTGGGATCTCCCATTTTTCTTTACGGAGTGCCAGAAGCCATTGCCTCCCGTACACAGCTTCTCCTCAATGCTCGTGAACGTCTCAAGGATCTCTCTGCGCACGTTGCGATTTTGTTATTGCGCATGTGTTTTGCCTTACCCAAAATCACATATCTCTTGCGGACCGCCCCTACTTGGCTTTGTCCTGAGGAGGTATGTTCTTTTAAGAATAAGAATAAGAATAATTTATTTAGCAAGAAGAAGAAATACAATGCATGTTACAATAATATGGAAGTACATTTGTGCTCAATTTTTGTGAATAATGACCCCCATGCTAGGAAAATCCTGTGTTATAGGGGCCATCCATTCGTCCGTTAAGTTTGTTTTACAAAATTCGGGAGGTTAAAACGTGTAACAGCAGCGATAGTGTGTGCATGCGGTAGGGTGTAATGGGGTAAGTGTATGAGTGTGTGATGTGTGATGTGTGGAGTGTGTGATTTGTGTATGAGTGTATGATGTGTGTCGTGTGTGTGTAGAGAGGGAAGGTGGTTTGGGTTGTCTGTGGGTGTGTAAGTATTCGTGATACTAATAATTATTTATTTGTATAGAGGTTTCATCAGTGCTTCTGTTTCATCATAATCTAGAGTGAGGAGGAATTCTTTAGTTATTTTTTTACATTTATGTGTGTTTAGTGTATGTATGTTAAGTTTTTGATGTGTTTTATTGTATATGAGGGCACTTAGATAGGTGTAGTGGCGTCTGGCAAATGTAGTTTTTGTATGTGTTGTGGGACAAGCCGCTTTGGGTCTTCTTCTTACTGTCGGGCTGTTATTTACGCTGTATGGAAGAGTCATGTGTTTTCGCATGACTGCGCGTAGTATGTATAGTTGTCGAACCGTTAGTGTTTTAAAGTCCCTGTAAAGTTGCCGCGTTGGGAATCTAAAGGGTCTTTTTAGAATGACTTTGATAACGGCTCTCTGGGCTCGTTCTACCTGTATAATATCGGTCTTGGCGGCCCCTCCCCAGGCAGTGATGCAATAGCTCAGTACTGATTCGGCTAGTGCCGAGTAAACAATCTTAAGGATTTCACTGTTTGCCCTTAGCTTCTTAAATAGGAAAATAAGTTTACGTATTCGTGCGGACACTGTTTGTAAATGTGTTTTCCAGGATAGGCAGGCATCTAATTGAAGGCCGAGATATCGTACCACTGGTGCTCTAGTTACGACGGGACATGTGCAAATGGGGAGAGGGTTGGAGCATTTGTGGGCTTTAAGAAGTATTGAGCCATCTTGTGGTAGGGTGGAACGTTTTGAGCCAAAGGTGATAAAGTTGGTTTTCGCAACGTTAAGTGTGAGACTGTTTTGCTCCAGCCATAACATCACTTTTCCGAGTCCCTTTTCGGCTGTCTCTTTAGCTGAGGCCCAATCATGGCCATAAGATAGGATTGCCGTGTCGTCCGCGTAGGCTATTATCTTTGTGGATGGAAGGGATAACTTTTTTTTTTTTTTTTTTTTTTTTTTTTTTTTCCCTTATCTTAGGGCTCATCAATAGGATGGACCCTAATCTTATTACAATCTAGCCTTATAAATAGGCTAATAAGTAATTTAATTATAACCTAAACTAATAAATTGTCTTTACTAAGAATGTGTCCAATAGCACTTTTCTTATTGTCTCTATTAAGGCGAATACACTTCGTTCTTGTGTTCGTTTGGTACATTTGTACTTTACACTATTCACTATCACTAAACACTAACTCGAACGGTTTTGTTCTTTTTAGCCTTCTCACTATGTTTGTGTGGTCGAGAAGCTGGATTGCCTCGACGTTCACATGCTGATGAAGTCTCTTTTCGTGAGCTTCTGCAAATTTCTGGATCACTTTTTCGATGAACTCAACTTTTAGGTCCCGATGTAGGTCATCATTTCGTATATACCAGGGTGCATTTACAATTTCCCTTAGCACTTTGTTCTGGAATCGTTGTATAGTTAATATATTGGTCTGTTTGGTGCAGCCCCACAGCTGGATACCATAAGTCCAAACTGGCATCAGGACTTGCCTGTATAGCAACAATTTATTTTGCACGGACAGCGTGGAGTTTCTTCCAAGCAGCCAATACATTCTTTTAAATCGGTGGTCAAGTTCATCTTTTTTCTTCTTGACGTGGGCTTTCCAGCGTAACTTTGCGTCAAGGGTCATACCGAGATACTTGGCTGTATTCTCGTATGGGACTTGTTTAGTGTCAATGTAAACTGGAGAATACTGGTGTTTTTTGTTGGAAAAGTTTATGTGAACAGATTTGGATTCATTCAGTTTAATCCTCCATTTTTTGGTCCAGTCATAAACTTGATTTACAGCCATTTGAACCTTTTCTACTGCTTCTTCGTGGCTGTTTCCTACAGCCATTATGGCTGTATCATCAGCAAAGGTCCCAACCGTGTTTTGCTCTAATTCAGGAATATCGCAAGTGTATAGTAGGTACAGGACCGGACCTAACACACTTCCTTGCGGTACGCCAGCGTTAATTTGTTTCAGTTCTGAGTAGGCGTCTTCTTGTCTTATTCTAAAGACTCTGTTCAAAATGTAAGATTCTAATATATCTGCAAACTGCTTCGGCAATAGGCTCTTCAATTTATGTATAAGGCCTTCATGCCATACTTTGTCAAACGCTTGCGCCACGTCTAGGAATACAGTAGCACATACTTTCTTGTCTTCGAGGGCGTTTTCTATTACGTCTGTGATTCTATGCACTTGATCGATGGTAGAGTGTTTTTCTCGAAATCCAAATTGGTGCTCTGGTATTATGTTTTTACTATCTATTATTGGTTTAAGTTGTTTCAGTAACAGCTTTTCAAATAGCTTCGACATGATTGGTAGTAAGGAAATGGGCCTGTATGATGATGTTTCGTGAGCCGGTTTGCCTGGCTTAGCTATCATAATTACTTCAGCCACCTTCCATAAGTCTGGTACATATTTTAGCCTTAGTGCAGCATTGATAAGGGTCGTTAACTTAACCAGACCCTTTCTTGGGAGGTTATGAAGTACTTCTCCTGTTATTAAATCATAACCTGGTGATTTTCGTGTACAGTCTGCAACAGAGATAAGTAACCAGTGTTGTAGTGTGCGTGACACTACAAAACTGTATTGCTACTGTTAAAACGATTCATTACGTACAGCACACAATGCCCTCACGCACAGATCGCGTTCATGTGCGAGTGAGTGCGCTAATGTCTTCTCAATTATAGTATAACATAATTTCGCGTTGAAAACTTAAGCGTTCGTAGCCCAACGAATAAGGCATTATACTTCTGAGTACTACGGTGTGAGTTCAAATCTCTGAAGTGATGATTCTTTTTGCGATTTATTATTTTAAGCTAAAGCAATTAGAACAATTTTTGTTAAGAAAATGTTTTATTTATTTAAAATTGCTTAAATAAATAAAACCATTTTTAATAAATATCTTTATTTAAAAAAAAGAACATCAAAAGTGAACATGTTTTATTATAAATACAACAATATGTTTAGAACATGCTATTACATCTTTTTATACCATTATATAATATGTATACAACAATGGGCGGAGTGAATAAACATGTCACATAGATAACAAATATAATCTGATCCAGTAACAATAACATCACTCACACACTCCTACCTACACAGTACCGCCGACTTAATTTATTATGGCTAAATATGCTGTGAAAGTATTAAGTATTTCGTTTAGGTATCTATTATAAAATAAAGTCGCTTTTCATGTCTGTCTGTGTAGCCGCGTTGTTCTTCTAACGCCACAGATTTTGATGCGGTTTTCACTATCATGATAAATATTTAACTTATATATTATAGAAACCTTCATGTTTTAACAAGTCGTAAAAACCGTGCGAATCAGGGCCGGGTCGCTAGTTCAGTTATATACAGATATGAATTACCTACATTTTTGAAAATTAAAATTAAAATAAAAACATTTACCACCTGTATCGGGAACAGTAGGTATTATAATTATTACCAACCATTATTAATTATTTCTAGGAAAATAATAGATTTAAAAACGTTAAAATGTCTGAAATTTAAAGGTAGTATATAATATGTATGTTACGATAAGTCGGTGGTGATTTTCGACGAAGACATTTTTCATCAGTAATTATGACGACATTGTTTTGTCAATCGAAGTGCCGATATTCCGCGATTTTGACGGTGCACGGTATATAACAAAATTTTACGCGTCGGTTTGCAACATGTCAAACCGTCTGCTTGCAGGTGGTTCCGTACAGTTTGCATAATGACGTTGTGTGCTGCTGCTGTTATGCTGGTCTAAGCGAATGGATCTGATGTATGGGTGGCAACAATCTCACGCACGATGCCGAGGCGAAACATTTGTGTAAGCCAATGGTGTCGGTCCAGGCAGGCGACGGTTATTTCGCTTGTCTCAGTGACAATGCACCCACAGTCAAACGGTTTTTCTCTACAAAAAAAAAAGTGAAAATATTAGGTCTAAACATACACCTCCCAAATTATAAATTAAGAAATAAAAGTTACACAATATAAATACAATGCAGAGAATATATATTTATATACTTAAATACAATTGATAATTATATAAGGCTAGTGGTCAGTAATAATAAAAATTATAATACGATAAAATGGAAATAAAAAGGCAGGGCGAGTGACCTAGGAAATACATAATATCATACTTATAAAAAATAAAAAATAATATAATATAATAATGACACAAATAAAAAAAACAAACAACAAATAATATAATATAATGATGATTTTTTATTTTTTCTAAAAAGTATTAAACAATATTATTATACTTTATTTAGAATAGAAATCCTTTGTTTAATTACCATACATGCAATTTACATTTTTAAATATTTTAGATAAAAAATGAAATCTTTTAAAATTGTATTTTATTATTATTATCTAATCATTTACAAACATATTCATTATTTTTGAATATTTTATTACAAAACACAGATAAAAAACTATTACTATAATACTGTGTAAACCAATAATGGAAATGATTAAATAATTATCGATATAATGAGTGGCTATGCAGTTAACAAAAATTGTATTTATTTGTTAACTGCATAGCCACTCATTATACTAAATTCAACTATTCCGGTGTCATTTCCTATTAGATTCAACTATTCATATCCACAATTCGTTAAATGAGATACAACAGACAATCATAATAAAATTACTGGGTGGGATCACGGTGACATAATAAATTAATACATTCTAATAATAATTTCACTCACCGATAGCATTGGGCGCCTTGCGATTTCACTAATAGAAATATTTTTTTTCTCATGCAAAACAATAATCTGAGCTTTTTGAAATCTTGTTAAATGATGCATGGTCTAAATTAATCAATATATCACAATCACAAACTTCAAGTGCAAAAGAAAGAGTATAATGTGTAGTTGCTAATGCAGACTGACTACATAAGTTCACAATTAAAGGCAGGAATATATTTTTAAAGCGGGTAGTTAGCTTCTAAACTGGGAAATAATTTTAAGTAGGCGAGAAACTTGTGGTAGATTCTCAAACTGGTCAGAATACCGCTTTATTCAGTTAGTATATTCATTTTAAATTACAAAATCTCAAAAATAATATTTTAGTAAACTCGAGGCTCGAACTCAGATCATTCTGTCACTGTAGGTTGAATGCTTACCTGTTGCGCCACGAGAGCAACTATCCTACATTGCGAAATTATGTTACACTATCATTTAAAAGACGTCAGCGCACTCACTCTATGAATGGGATGTGTGCGAGGCTGTCATTGTGAGCAGTACGTACAGTAGGATATAGTTTTGTAGTGTGCGTGTCTGGTTACTTAATTCTTTTGGTGTGTGTACTTATATTATATTTTATTTCTCGTGCGACTTCTCTCGGTGTTACTAGTTTTATGGTAACTTCATTTTCTGATGTCACCATATTAGGCAAAGTGTGATCTTCAATGATTTCACCGTCATTGGGTTGAAATATATTTTCTAGATGCTCTGCAAACCTCTTAGCTTTTTGCTCATTACTAATTGCCCATTGCCCGTTTTGACACTTAATGGGTGGGATTTGGGTAACCGGCCTTTTTAGATACTTAGTAGCCTTCCAGAGGGAGTACTCAGTCTTTAGGTCGTTACTTAGATTCTGGAGATAGGTATTGGTTGAGTCATCTTTAAAGTTCTGGATTAGTCTTCTTACTTTTTTTGTCAGGTTATTTAATTTTCGTTTGTCATCAGGGCACCTAGATTGATGCCACGTTTTTCTCTGCCTTCTTTTTTCCATAATGAGCTTCTTAATTCTGAAGGGGTATGTATTTCCCTTCGTCCTCTTATTGAAGTCAGGTGTATTTTCCCACGCTGCTTGCTGGATGTGCATTATGAAATTCTCAACTTCAATGTTTAGATGTTCGGGTGTTTTTAATGGGACTTTAAGGTCTATTTGATCATTCAACCTGATCTTGAAGCCCTCCCAGTCTGTACACTTATTGACAAGAGTGGGACTATTTTCTTTAAACAAAATGGTCTCGCTAATTTCTAAATAGATTGCGGAGTGATCCGAGTTCATGTCATAGCTTTGTTCCAAATTTATATAACCAGTTGATAGATCCTTGGTTACGAAAAAATCTATTAAGTCCGGAATTTTATTTGGATCTGTTGGCCAATAGGTGGGCTTTCCAGTTGACATGACATCACATTTCAGCTCTTTTATGGCACTCAGTAGTTCTTTGCCCTTGGTAGTTGTTAGTCTGGAGCCCCAATACGTATTTTTAGCATTGAAGTCACCTCCTAAGATGAATCTACTTCCAAGGCGAGTTAGAAAGCTCATAAAGTGGTCTTTTTTTATCGTATACCGTGGTGGACAGTAGATGGCAGAAACTGTAACAGGATATTTTTTGGTTTGTAGACAAATCGCGACTGCTTGGATCTCTTTCTCTTCGTATTTAAACTCTTCATAGTGCTGAAGATTTTCTTTTACAATAATGGCACTACCGCCTCTTGCAGAATTGTCTGGGTGAAGTGCATGGTATACTTTGTACCCTTTAAACTTAATGTGAGATTGCTTTGTGAAGTGAGTTTCTGATATCAGGCACACATCAATTTTTTCTATGTCTAATACTACTTGTAACTCATTTTGATGTTTTTGTAACCCATTTGAGTTCCAAGCCATAAGTTTCAGTGTAGTATTCATTTTTTTGGCTTAGAAGTAGCAGCTTTGTTGCTATTTTCAATTTTTTTCAATCTCTCATCAAATGATGACATTAACTTTAAGATTTCATTCAGCTTTTTGTCACTGTCCATGTCAGCCAAAGGCGCCTTCGCTATGCCTCTTGTAGCTACTTGGGCATAAGAGACGTTTTTAGCTGTAGTTTTTATTGTGCTTTGACTTCTTTGATACTGACTGGTGCTTTCAACTCTTCCAGTAGGTGTATTTTGTTGAGGGGTTGTATTATTGCCTTTCGATTTTTTGTTTCGAATCTGCTGAATTTCTTTAGCTACGATACATCCCCTGTAGTTAGCCGGATGTGGAGCTCCACAGTGGACACACTTTGGCTTTTCTTCTTTTGATTTTCTGCAATCCTTAGTGAGATGTTTGCCTGTGCACTTTACGCACCTCGGTTCTTTGGAGCAGTACTTTTGCGTATGCCCGTACGCCTGGCATCTTTTACACTGAGGTACCAGTTTTGTGGATTTTACCGGTTGTATTTCCACATTACATCCCAACACAGTTTTGATGGTATATATTTTGCTAGTTTCTTCATCATTTGAAAATGTTAGCATGAACATATTGAGTGGTTTTTTGGTTTTCCAACTCAATTTGTTGACTGCTTCTAATATCTTGTAGCCTTTGCCACGCAAGTCTTCAACAATTCTCTCCGGAATGCATGTGAAATGCAATTTTTTTGCCATTACTCTAATTGGTCTCTCTTGCTTGTTCTCATACGAGTGCCAAAGGCAATTGTTGAGTGAGAGGGCCTTTGTTATTGCCCTGTATGAATCTTCGTTTTTGGCATTTACTTTGACAGTATCGCCGTTCATCATTTTGATGCTGAACGCGTCAGCTGCTTGGTTCTCTGATAGAAAATCATAGAATTTCTGGTAGTCCTGGATACCATCTACTACAATAGGTGGTGGCAAAGGAATTTTAGTGGGTTTTTCCTTACCTTTATTCTCTTCACTTTCGTGTTCATTCGGAGTGGCTTGGGCGGGTGAGGTGTTCAATCTTCTTTTCTTCCTGCTTTTTTGCCGTATCCATCCTGTTTCTCGAGCTAGTTCTTCTTCGTCCGTGGTATATTCAACACGCGGCGGGGGAGAAGTCTCAGTGGCGGTTGTAGTTGCTGATTTTGGTGCGTTTTCCGCTTGAAGTTTCAGCTGTTGCTGGAGATATTCTATTTGACCTGTTAAGTCATTTAGGTTTTTTTGCAGCTCTTCACGCTGTTTTTGTTCTTGACATAGGTACTTGTACAACAGATGTTCAGTTTCTGTTTTTAAGTTTACTCTAATAGTGTTCAGTGTTGGCCTTTCTGAACCCATTGTAGAAGTTAAGCGAGTATTAACTTCGCCTTAACAATAATATTCGCTGACAGCCGTCAGCATTACGCAATAACTAGGTCATTGCGGTGCATCCGACTGGACGGCGTTATTTTGATGCGTAAGCACTTTTACACTGCGGTACGCGCGCGGTCGCATGTAACACAACTGCTCTCAGCAAAAATCGAACGCTGTATATGAAGGGATAACTGACAGAGTTCGTTGACGTAGATCAGAAAAAGGAGAGGACTGAGCAAACTTCCTTGTGGGACGCCGATAGTGACAGGATTCGCTTCGCTAACGTACTCTCCTATCCTAACGCACTGCACCCTATCAGTAAGGAAGCTTTTAAATAAGTTTTGACTGTGCTCTAAAATCAACGGTTGAGTCGATCCTGAATGTGTCTTTTAATGATACGCAGTGGAGGCAGGCGGCTCTTCCTATCAGACACGGGGGGCTTGGGGTGCGGTGCGTGCATGATGTGGGCCTGCCGGCTTTCCTGGCGTCGACACATGGGGTGGCTGACCTCGTCACTGTCAGATTCCAATGGTGACGGGGCAAACATAACCTTTATGTTGGATGCCGGGTCAGCTTGGTCTGTCCTCAACATGGGTGCAGCAAGCCCTGACGCAACACATGTTCAGCGCGCTTGGGATGACGTCTCGTCTAGGCTGATCCAGGAACAGATGATGGTAGGTTCCTCGGGGGCTGATCTAGCCAGACTCAGGGCTGTATCGCAGCCGGAATCGGGGGCATGGTTGCACGCGCTTCCTTCGCCTCACCTGCGCACGTTGCTTGATGACGACTCTTTGCGTGTGGCAGTGGCCCTCCGCCTGGGCTGCAAGGTGTGTGAACCCCACAGATGCACCTGCGGTTCCACGGTGGAGGCCGATGGCCATCATACTTTGAGTTGTCGTCGTTGCTCGGGGAGGTTCCCGCGTCACCATGCCCTCAATGATATTGTGAGGAGGGCATTCGTGTCGGCAGATGTCCCCTGCGTGCTGGAGCCTCCGGGATTGAGCAGGTCTGACGGCAAGAGGCCAGATGGGCTGACCCTGGTGCCTTGGAAGAACGGCAAGTGCCTAATTTGGGACGCAACTTGCGTCAGCACTGTTGCTGCCAGCCACCTTGGTCGCACGGTCCTCTCGCCGTCGGCAGCAGCGGAAGACGCTGCCGAAAGGAAGAGGGTAAAGTACGCTCCATTGGCGACCCGTTATCATTTTGTGCCGATAGCAGTTGAGACCATGGGTTGTTGGGGAACTGAGGCCAGGAAGCTCATTGGTGAGATAGGGCACAAACTCCGTGAAAAAACGGGTGACTCCCGCTCCGGCTCGTTCTTGGTGCAAAGGTTGGCTATTGCCATCCAACGTGGCAATGCTGCAAGCGTTATGGGCACCTTTGCGCCAGGAACAGTTAGGGGCGGGTTTTTTGAAAATTGGTAATTTTGTAAAATATTTGTATTTTCTATTTAATAATTATTTTAACGTTTTTTAATTTTATGGTGACATTAGATTGTATTAAGTAATTTATAATTTTAGTTTCAATAAATTAAGTTAATTATAGTTAAAAATCATTACTTACTTCATCCTTATAATCATCATTTTTCATCATCATCATCATCATCATCATCGTCATCATCTAGTAATGATAGATTTTATAGTTTGCTACATTGTCGGTATTTCATTTGTTATAGGTAAGTATTACGTGTTGTATAGTTAAAAATCTTCAGATCATATTTTTATAATCATCGTTGATCATCATCATCATCTTTGAGTAGTAAGTTTATTTTTGCCTTAGAAGTTTTACAGATTACTAAGATTACTTATTTTATTTAGCGACATTGTTGGATATGTTTATTATTATTATTATTTTTAGTGTTTATAGTTAAAAATAATCATAAATCATCTTTTATTATCATTTCGTTTATTAATTTTTATCCTTATTAAATACATTTTTAAATATTTCTTAAAAATATATAAAAAGACATTTAAAAATATAAAAAATAGTAGACCACCGGTATCGGGAACAGGGTTCAAGCTACCGGCAGTCAGGGCTCCAGAGAGGGGAACCTCCTAACAATGCACGCCGTGTCCTTACATACCGCTCTCTGAATCAGGCCCTTAATCCAGCTGCCCAACGAGAGCCTCCTTAGGTATTAGTCGAGGCTCTTGGCAATTAAGCCATTGGCATTATTGCAGAGTCCACATCCCACATGTCGACAACATCGCGAGCCAAGTTAAGATACTTGGTTTTTTATCCTTCTCGGCTTTCACGAGGTTCCCGTCATACGGGACCGTTATGACAATAATCATTGCGCGCCGTTCTATTCGATCCACCACCACTATATCAGGTTTATTGGCAACAATAGTCCTGTCAGTGATGATGGATCGATCCCAGTACAATGCGATATTTTTTTTCGATAACTGGGTTGATGTAATTTTTGTTGATTATTTCTGAAAAACTGTTCTAATTAAAGACACCGTTTTATTTTCCCTGTAATCTATACATAAACTTCTATCACATAGAATAATTTCAGTTTTTTTTTTATGCAAACTTCGGAGATTAGGGGGGGAACGGTATTTTTTAAACCTTTTCCATCAAAAGTCGAAAAATATACTGCCTTTAGGCAGTAAAAATCAGATCTGACGAACAAAAGAGCCGATCGCACATTTTTTTTTTGTGTACTGCGTCTCGTAGTTGACTATTGAGGTCCAGACTACTTAACTGGATTATCCTGTGGATGCTTTAAGCGAACTTAAAGCCTCCGGCCAGGGGCCGAGCGCACAGTACGCAGCGCACAGTACAGTTGGCTTCAGCCTCTCGTACGCCTTCCAAAGATCCGGGACCCCAGGATCCCGAGATACGTCAAAGACATTGACAGTGAAACAAAATAATAAAATCAGTAATGACTTCTAACACAAAAATAAGCTTAAGCGAAATCTCTCGGACAGATTTTGATGCCCTTCTGCATGTTTGAACAGTACATTGTACCCTTTCATTTGGTATATGATTCATCCTTGGCGACGCTTGGACCACATTTGCCCACTATCTTTTTAACCTTGTGATCAATTTCTGAGCTACTAAAAGTTAGGATTTGGGTGTTTTTTTAGTACATGTGAATACACATTCTAGCTATAATACTGACGAAAAAAATATCAAAGAAACAGCAATCAGAAAAAGTTATGACTAAAACCACCCACAATTAAAAAAAAAACTGGAAATAAAACAAAAAACACAATATCTCGAAAACTACAACATATCGCGGAACATACATAGGTGTCCAATCGATGGGTATTAGTGTCCCCTGACCACAGACTTTCGCTGGTACAGGTTTCCTGAGACACCCTGTATTGCCGTATACCGGATATAGCGATACCAGTATTTTACACAGAGCAATAGCCTGTCTGACATCCACAACCCAGTTACTATAATAATTAATTAGGCTGATCAATAAACATTTGTGTACGCACATCCCTGTAGTTCCAAGTTCTATGCAGTTAAAATAGGTAAATTTTATCCATTTAAGTACCATTGTTTTTTCAATGGCATTTCGCAAACGTGGGGGACAGTATTAGAAGAAATTGGAATTCGATAGGCGAAAAGCACAGTTTTTTTTATACTTGAAAGTACTAAAGAC
The DNA here is from genome assembly GCA_905163495.3 of Cosmia trapezina. NCBI lineage: Eukaryota > Metazoa > Arthropoda > Insecta > Lepidoptera > Noctuidae > Cosmia > Cosmia trapezina. The sequence continues at coordinate 16,857,742 of LR991022.1, read as the reverse complement.
AGTGTTGTTTATGTTTCCACTTGGAGTAATCCAGATTAAGCTCTTTCTAGCCTCAAATTAAGCTGAAATTTAACATAGGAAACCCAAAAAAGTCTGAAGTCAAGTGCTTCGTAAAGTCCTTTTAGCGAGGCTTCTAAAATTTTGCTTTGGACCTCGTTTCACAGCTACCCTGTGTAACATGGTACCACATAAGTAACCCAAAAAAATATCGCCAGTCATGGGGACTGCCGACATAATATGTGAGAACTTGATAGCGCAACACGTCACATTAGCATTTCGCGTGACGTGACGCGAATTCATAAGATTTGAGAGATTTTCCTCAACCAAAAATCACTCAACGCACCTAAAGAAGTTTTCACTTCAAGAAACGTTTTGAAATTACTTTATTGTCCGTTCTTTTACAAATCATTTGTAATAATCTAATAATATCCAGGGTGTAAGGGAAACGCTTCCGAAAACGAAGACAGGTGATAGGGCTAGTGATTCTCGATACGATACCAAAAAAAAATCTGAAAAAAAAATTAACAATTTTACCATTTTTCTTTAGCAATTTTCGTACACTATGCTGTGAGAACAGTCAAATGGAACCATTATTTGCGATTAAACACATTTTTTTTATTTAAAATTGTAGCATGCAATGTATTCGTAAATAAATATCAGCTGACGCTAGCGCGTAACCTCGAGGTCACAGTGCGCGCGAGCTGTCCGACAGCGTCACAGGTCCCCCCCCCCGCACCCGCACCAGCGACCGCACGACTCGCGACTCGCGCGGCGGTATGGTATCGTTTGAATTCGTTTGTCGGCCGGCGCCGCCGCGCCGCACCGCGCACGCAGGCCGGCGGCGGCATGTTTGATCTTCTAGGAACCCAGTCAGTTAGTTCCGTTCCGACTTCGTGGGCGAACGCACGCAGCTATTCTACCGAATTTAATACTGTTTTGTTAGTTTTCGTGTATCAATAATAACTAGTTATTATTGATAAGTTTTTAGTGCTGTTTTATTGTTTTTTACTTTTAAACAATGCCTGACGCATACGTGTACAGTGCTCGTTTCTTTTTGTGGGGGTCTCGTGGGGGTATGTGAAGAAAGAGTGTTTGATCGAGAATGTGACAGTGCTGATGAAATGCGGGGCAGAATAAGTGCAGAATGTGTTGAGGATCATAAGGTCGCAAAGGATTTAGACAGGTACGTAAAATACCTCTGTCAGCCTCAGACCAAATTAGTCTGAGCTATCAGCTTTAATATTCAACAGTGGGCTATGAATGCGATTAAGTGGTGTTGTGAATTCCGTATACATAAATCCCTTGACTCGGCCGTACGGAGCGCTCGGCGCCCGCGCGCGCGCGGCGGTGTCTCGACTGTGTCAGTGACCTCACGTTTTGTACGATTTCCATTGCGCGCTAAAGAAATTTTAAGTTTTCAAAATAACCAATTTAAAGCGAAAGGTTAGTGAAATCCGTTTGCATTTAGGTTGTATATAATATACCTTCTGGCTTCGGAAGCGTTACCCTTACACCCTGTATAAATAAATAGGCAAATGAAACGACTTTGTATCATTAAGTTACGTTTTATTCGATTTTTCTAGTCCAAGCTTAGAGCATTAAATGCTCTAAGAGTCCAAGCAACAACCATGAGATTGGTCATTGTTTTCTGCTGGTTGTGTTCCTAGCTTACTATGTTACTTCATATCGAACATTAGAAAGCAATGTAAGCACAACGAACCTCAATATGTTTTGGAACATGTTGGCTCTGTGGTATATAGTAGTCTGTGGTTGTCATTTACTTGACGTCACTTGACGTAGACGTAGTTGCTTAGCTTACGAGTTTTTCAATTTTGTAATTTTGTTGACATGTTTCTTTAATTTTACTTAATTTAATTGATAATATAATCGTAATTAATGGTCAAAAAAGTTACTACATCAACATGGCTTTGAAAAAAGTCAAAGGGAATTTTGAGAGGATGTTCGATAAAAATCTGACGGATTTAGTTCGAGGAATCAGAAATAACAAAGATAATGAGGTATTTATATATGTATAGGGGCTTTATTTTCGCTCAAACATTCATTTAAATCAGTAATACAACCAATCCTAGTACCTGACCAGGAAAATGTATTCTTGTTAGGTACTTTCTTTCTATCTACCCCTCCACTGTCAGATTTCTTGTCTCAAGCAGAAAAACGACCAGTTTCTATTAAATTAAATATATTAGGTAGCTGAAGATAAACCCACTTTAAATAGAATTGTCTAAAAGCATGTACTATGAGTATACTTTAGCAGAAGCCTTTTAATCTCATTTACTATCCATAGAAATTGAGGCTTTCAATTATTCAGTTCTGTTCTATAATTAATTAAGAATATGAATCATACGAAAATTTACATCTGCAACATATTTTGTTATTGACACAGATCCAATGTTTACTCCGCACTATTTATTCATTGTTGTCAATGATGAGAGTCATTACGCTTCACTACAGTAAACAAGTACAACATACCTGTACATCTGTATTTGTATCAGGTTTTGGTGAACATTGCAACTGCTGTTACCATTTTGGTATGTTCGTTAAAACATTTTGGATCCTTTGTAGAAAAATAATGGTGTATTATTGTTACACTATATTACAGGATAGCTTGCGGAGAAGCATACATTAATATAAATACATAATCTATCCATGAAAATACTTTACTGTGTATTATATTTACCATCTCATTTTTAGTCAAAATATATAGCACAATGTATGGAAGAAATCAAAGTCGAGCTGCGCCAAGACAACATCGCAGTCAAAGCCAATGCAGTGGCTAAACTGACATATGTAAGTACCTACTTGAATCTGTATGTATTCTTATTTATCACAATGTATGAGGTATAAAAATTAGATAAACTTTGTTAGCAGTAAATGGTGCCCTGATAACATTCCCACATGGCAACTTATCACTTTATTGAACACAAATAAAGGGGTGATAAATGTTTTCAATAATTCAGAGATGTTCTTCTATTATTTACTGTTGTTTCATGTATCTGTGGTCCCTAAATGGCACCCATTTATTTGTTCAAATGATACTTATCTTTGTAAGCTCTGGTTTAAATAGATGTTGAGGCATTATTAGTTGCATGATAGAATGTAGATGATCCGATTGTGGTCTTTCTAATAAAATGCAAGTAGAATCAAGCAATAAGCATGACCACGTAGTCATGCTTGCAAATTTTGCAAATTTGTGGTGCTGAAAGTGCTTTGAGCACACAACTTCCGTCACTGACCCGATGGGGTCAGAAAAATGAGAAACACAAACACAAATGAGAAACAGAGCTTTAAATGTAAAGCTATCAGTTTCTCATTTGTGTTGAAGTGCAAGAAAACAATGACACTTTTGGTTTGTATCAAAAGTATTGACTATGCCGCCACTAGCAGCGGCCACCAGGGTGTCCTTGTGCTCTGTGGCTAAAATTCACATACTTATGGTATCTACTAAAACTTATTCATTTTAATAGTCAATTTAACACATTAATATTATTTCACATGTATTGCAGCTCCAAATGCTGGGATATGACATTTCATGGGCTATCTTCAACATAATAGAAGTGATGAGTTCCAATAAGTTCACTTACAAGCGCGTCGGTTACTTAGCAGCTAGTCAATCATTCCATGCAGATTCAGAACTACTAATGCTCACTACGAATATGATAAGAAAGGATCTCAATGCACAGAATCAGTATGAGGCAGGGCTGGCACTCAGTGGCCTCAGCTGTTTTATATCCCATGACTTAGCTAGAGACCTGGCTAATGACATCATGACATTGGTAAGTATTACTCTAATATCTGTTTTATTGGATGTGGTGTTCAGCTAAAGTGCCCTTTTGATAAGTTAGCACTTCAACTCCACTTTACACAGCTAAAAACTATTCATGTGTGCAATCACACATGATTAGATAATGGACATTGCTGAAATACATGAGGAAGGTGATCATGAAGACACTAGTCTTGTCTAATAAAAAAATTATTATACTGGTAGTTAAGAACCTCAAGCCACTGACATGGTTGTTTTGAAATTGTTTGTAGATGAGCTCAACAAAACCATATTTAAGGATGAAAGCTGTGCTCATGATGTACAAGGTATTTCTAAGGTATCCAGAGGCACTAAGACCTGCATTCCCAAAACTAAAAGAAAAATTAGAAGATCCTGATCCAGGTAGAATTATTATTGTATAATTTGGTGATCTACAAAATATGTCAAGCCTTTTTCTGTTATCACACAAATATGTTTGTTATCACAGGTGTCCAATCAGCTGCTGTCAATGTAGTTTGTGAATTAGCAAGGAAAAATCCTAAAAACTACCTCTCATTAGCTCCAGTGTTCTTCAAACTGATGACAACATCCACTAACAACTGGATGTTGATCAAGATTATCAAATTGGTATGTATTCCTAAGACTTAATTTTGGAAAAACTACTCACATAATTTTTTTCAGGACCCAACATGCTGAATTATCTTTTTATTTTAAATAAATGTGTCTAAAATTAACATTTGGTTAAACAGTAAGAGATGTTGTTTAATTTACATAACTTGTTTATCACAGACTTAAAAATAGATAAACTAACTAAATTTCTTAACATTTTTGTTTTAAATATATCTGAAATAACTTATGAATTCTTCACAGTTTGGTTTAATGACACAGTATGAACCAGACATTGGAAGAAAAATAACCCAAAGCCTCATAGATCTAATTTGCAGGTACCACTAGTGAACTTTACAAAAAAAAAAGAGTTTACCCAAACTGCTAGATTCATTCACCACACCTCACCATTGAAAGTTTATACAATTTAGTTAATGCCACATTCTTACTATACAGAGCTGGAATATTTGAAATGTCTATTTTATTCATAAACTTTACAATCATCTGAAGCTTCAGTGTCATTACATACATCTGCAACTCAACATTTCTAATGTTTCAGCTTATAAAATGAAAATATATTCCACACGAATGACACTTATGAAGGCACATCAGGCTCACATTTTTGTATTATTTTTGCTGCTGATATTATACCCAAAAATGCCAAAATTTACCAATGTGTCGCCGTGAATTACAATAAAGAAGGAAGGAGCAGAAACCACATGTAGGGTATCTTTAGACCAGAGACATGACATCATCTAGCTGTTGGTTGCTATCACATAAGCTAGTCTTATGTAGTTTCATTGTGTTTGTTGCAGTTTGGTGCCTTAACCCCATTAGAGCCTCGACTTGGCAAGAAACTGATAGAACCATTAACTAACTTAATACATAGGTGAGTCAGTTCTGTCCATTGAAGCAGGAACACCACCAACCTGTCCAAATTGTTCTGTTACAGACAGTGCCTTCGCCATACTAATTATGTAGACAATATTGTGTCGTCCTTACTGTACATAGTCTCTATGGGGTGAAAGGAATATAATGTGTGTTCTTTTGCATATTATAAAATAGTTAGTAAGATTTTAAATAGATGCTACAATAATTACTAGATAAGTCTAGTATAGTTAACAAAGGTATCTCTATGGAACTGCTTGCATTGCTTTTTTAACATTTTGTTTAAATAAGCTTATTATACACTGTAGCACTTTGAGGTTAATTAACACATTAGAGCTTCAAAACACTAGTGTTAGGCTTGTAATTATTGTAATATAATTAACATTTGTTCATAAAGCAATGTACATATTATGTA